>CANTUV010000011.1:37112500-38362500 GCA_947685225.1 Garcia nutans
CTGTGTCAGCTACTGTCCATTTTTCCTTCAGTCTTGGTTCCTTGGCTTTTTTTAACCTAAAACAAAACTCAAACAAACTTTAAACAAAAAGTAAATAAACAATAACCAACAAAACATAAACACCATACTAAAAACTAGATCAAAAATGACATAAACACTGAAATAAACTAAAACTACAAAATTAACAAAAACACTAAATAAACCGATTTAAACTAACAAAATACCTAAATAAAACAATAATTATTATAATAAACAAGACACAAATCTATAACAAAAACTAATAAAACAACTACCCCACACTTACAACTTTGCTTGTCCTCAAGCAAATTCACATGGCATAAATTAAAAACTCAAACAACCTTAACTATAATTCCAGCATATAAGATGAAATACTTTAAGACTCAGCCATAAATATTTGCAATTTATTTCAATCAAGGATTTTCTTAACTCATTCATTAATCCAGACATACAAATCCCATCTCTCATCTAAGTGTTTCACTCGATTTCAACGGTTAATCACTCAAACCACTCATGACCGCATACTACCATAAACTTTCTTAATTATCCAATCTCCCTCACTGATTTTCTCAAGAAATAATCCGAAGGTCTTTCAGTTGGATGTAATGGGGCTAAGGTAAAGGTGTGAGAAAAGACATTTAGGCTGGAGCATCAAGAAATGGAGTATCTAAATTAGACACTACTCTTGCTTAAGAAACTCACAACTCCCTCAAATGGCATACTTACCAATCCATTAATACTTCACATACTTGCATAAATACATGAGTCAACATTCCTCTTTTGATAACCAATGCTAGAACATATATGAATGTTGCATATATATATATAACTTTTCTTTTATTTTCTTTCTCTTTTTTTTAATATATATATATATATACAAAATTAAGAATTGCATGGAACATCTAGCTTAAAATGTAGAGGAAAAGAATAATGACTCTTAATCAAATACAATGTGCAAAGTATGCATTTCAACCCCAAATAGCAATACCATTTTTTTTTACTTACCCCACACTTTGAAATAAACTACCTTATTGTCAAATCATAAAACTCCATTCCTTAATGCATAGGTATGATGATAATAAGAACATGTTAAGTTGAGAATTGTGTTGATCAAACAAGAAACGGTCAATGGCTCAACTTGGCTCACTAAGGAAATCAATATTAAGGGAAGTCTTTTTAAGCTAAAGGGGCTAACCTAATTTGCCTTCATCATTTTAAAACTTGAAATTAAATCATAATATAAGTTCAATTAGTATGCAAAAGCAAACTCTAGAGATGCCGAATCATGAAGGTGCACACTTAAGAAAAGAAAATCAATTGACAATAATATCAAATTTATGAGGCTCAAAACTCACACAGGTGGGTTCACAAAGATTTATATGTCATGAATTGCAGAATGTGAAAATTGATCCTAAATGGATTCAAATGCTCATTTCTATGCCGAAACTAAAGTCTCAACTATAATGCTAGAATCAAAGAAAAGATCAATAAATTTTCAACAATTATGCCATGCACAACACAATAAAACACACCAAGGCAACCAAAACAAAAATTAAAGAAAAGCTAAAAGATTACCCCACACTTTAGAATTTACATTGTCCTCAATGGAAAACAAGAATAATAAAGAGAAAGAATTAAGTACAATCTGTCTTCCATCGTCCCCTGGTGAGGCAAAACTCAACCTTTTTATCACAAACACAAATGTTCAAAAACAAGATGCAAGAGAGTTTTAGAGTTTCTATTTATTTAAACTAAACATAAAATCAAAATTGCTAAATATAAAATTATAACTAAGAAAAAGAAATGCAAACCGATGGGTTGCCTCCCATTAAGCGCTTCTTTAATGTCATAAAGCTGGACATCATGCAAGGCTTAGGGATCATGGATCAAAGTGTTGTCAATGATCCTCAATTCCTGAAATCCTTCATTGTATAGTTTAACTCTATGTCTATTTGCTCTAAAAATCTTATTGGTTCTAGAGTTAAGCAATTCAATGGCACCAGAAGGACATACCTTAGTTACCTCGAAAGGACCACTCCATCGAGATTTGAATTTACCTGGAAGCAGAAGGAGGCGAGAATTAAAAAGTAAAACTTTCATACCTGGACTCAATGTCTTATGCCCAATAAATTTGTCATGAAGTGCTTTAGTGTGATCCTTATAATTTCTCGAGCTCTCATATGCCTTTGGGTTAAGGCATCTTTGGGTCTTCCCCACTGGTTTAGCTCCCTCTTCTAAAGTCAGTGTTAGCTCCAATTTATCTGGGGAGTCTGTCTACAACACAACATCTGAAACAACTTCTTCAACACAATTAATTAGAGAACATTCCTCATATAAAGCAGTTGTAGGAATGGGAGAAGTGTTAAAAATAGAAAAATCAATAGTTTGCCCTAAGACAGTCATTGACAACTTACCATTTTTAACATCTATTAAGGTGTTGGTAGTAGCCATGAAAGGCCTACCCAGCAATATAGTGTGTGCTGATGGTGAAGAATTACTTACTTCCATGTCAAGAACAATGAAATCCACAGGTACTATCAAACCACCAACTTTAACTAACACATCTTCTATAACCCCTTTCGGGAATCTAAGAGATCTATCAGCTAATTGCAACACCATTTTTGTTGGTTTAAGTTCCCCTAATTCTAACTTACGGTACACAGAATAAGGCATTAAATTCACACTGGCTCCTAGATCACACATGCCTTCAGTCCCCTTTCCATTCCCCGCAGAAATTTGAATTAAAAAGCTTCCAGGATCCTTTAGTTTGGGAGGTAGTATATGCTGCAGAACAGCACTAGCTATCTCCGAAACTATCACCTTTTCATTCGTCTCATACCTCTTTTTCTTGGTGATCAGCTCTTTGAAGAACTTGGCATAAGCTTGTATGTTCTTTATTGCCTCAAGTAAGGGTAAGTTAATACTTACCTTAGACAGCATGTTGAAGATGTTAGAAAATTGCTTATCTTTTATTTCATCCTTCAACCTGCTAGGGAATGGTATAGGTGGCCGGTATGGATTTCTTGCCTTATGTAAATCTATTGTAGGGGACTTCTCCACTGATCTATCTCCAGCACCTTTGTTCTTTGGTTCTCCTTCCTTCTTGTTCTTTTAGTCACCTGCACTCACAGAATTATCTTCAACATTATTATCAATTAGTTTACCACTTCTAAGAACAGTCACTGATTGTGCCTGCTCAGGTTGACTTGGGAACTTCCCCTTTTGTTGAATCTGCATCTGTTGTGCAAGTTGTCCAACTTGTGTCTCAACTTTCTTAAAAGATGCTTCTAAGGAATCCAACCTCTTGTTTGTCATCTCTTGATTTTGAGCACTGACTTTGATGAAAGCATGTAAACTTTCCTCCAAGCTCTCTATCTTAGATTGCCCTTGATTTGAGGATTGGCCTTGTTGTTGGTTTTGACTCTGGAGCAAATGAAAAGGCTGCTGAGAATTATTTGTTGCCCAAGAAAAATTTGGGTGATTCCTCCAACCAGGGTTGTATGTATTTGAATAAGGATCATTTCGGGTCCTTGGTTGAAATCCCCCCATAGCATTGACTTGCTCAACATTACCAAAAGACTCATATGCAGAGGGGCAAATATTTGCTCCATGCCCAAGACTTCCACAAATTCCACAAATTTCTTGAGTAGAAGAAGAAATATTGTTCTTCATGTTTAGCATCTGCACTTGCCTTGTTAACTCAGCTATCTGATTTACCATATCACTATTGGCTTCCAATTGGTTCACCCCTTTACTTCTTCCTCTTACACTCTTCTCTTGAGAATTAGCTTCCAACATCTCAAAGATATCATAAGTTTCAGCTGATGTCTTTTCTCCCATGGCTCCCCCAGCTGCATTATCAACAGTGTTCTGAAATTGCTGGGTTAAACCATCATAGAACTGATTAAGAAGTTGAAGCGGGTAATGATGGTGTGGACACTGGATCAATAGCATCTTAAATCTATCCCAAGCTTCATGGAATGGCTCTCCTTCAAATTGAGAGAATGTAGCAATCTTCCCTCTCAACTCAGCTGTCTTTTGATGTGAATAGAACTTGCCCATGAACTTGTTATAAACTTGCTCCCAAGTTGTAAGTGAGTTTTCGGGAAACATCATAAGCCAACTCTTTGCCCTATCCTTCAAAGTATAAGGGAAGCATCTCATCCTCAACTGATCTTCTGTTAGTCCTCTCAAAGGAAAAGTGTTGAGGGTAGAATAAAAATCCTGAATAAAGTTCAGAGGATCTTCATTTGGAACTCCATAAAATGATGGCAGCATGTTGTAGTGAATGTTCTTCAACTCATAATTTCTTGCTACATCTGTCAGTATTATGCAAGAAGTGGAAGTTCCAATGACAGGTCTAGCAAAGTCTCTCATCGTTCTTTGCCTTTCTTCAGCCATTTTAACAGATTGTTCAGATTCTGATCCAAATTCAGAAGTGTCCTCCTCTATATCAAATCCGGTGTAGAGCTCAAACTCTTCTCTGCTCCTTTTCACTCTTTGAATTTCTGGAATGAATGGATATAGCTCTCCTTCGAGTGATCTCTTGCCTTGCATAAACAGAAATTTTCTAGAAAAAGAAATTATTAAAAACAAAAGACAAGTAAAATAAAATGAAAATAGTGAAAAATAATCTAGAATATTTTTGCCTAATAAACAATTTCGCCAATTAGCTTCCCCGGCAGCGGCGCCAAAAACTTGTTGCGCTCAAATTAACTCTACCACTAAGCGTCACTCGCAAGTATACGAGGTAGCTATAGCAAAGGTGATCGCCCCAAGGTCGTCTCACAAGGAAGCTAAAGTAGCTAATTGATTATCAATTTATAAATAACAAGTAATGAATAAAATTTAAATTGCTAACTAATGAAGAAGATCGATTGAAGTTTAAAATGAATAAAAGTAAATTAAGCTGATTGTTTTGATTCACTTGATAGAAAAGTCTAGGGTTTGCACTTCTCTACTACTTATATGTATGAACGGTTATTCCTCTTAACTAATTTAATTTCAAAGATTAAATCTCAAACAACTTAATTAATTGAGTCAAGGAAATAAGCTCTCACATTCAAACCTCTTACAACTAATCTTGTTATAATTGAAACAATCTTTTTAATAGGTTATATCTCTAATTCACCTAAGTCCTTAATTGAATTTTTCCAACATTAGACTTCATCTCTCAATCCATCATCTAATACCTAAAACACATAAATGGTGGCCAATCAATTATATATTAACAATATTCCATTCAATCAAGGCTAAAGAAATTATTAGCTAAGAGAATAACCAATTCATACAATCATAGCAGATCCATACAAACCCTAGACTAGATCAAATTAGTTCATCATGATTTCAAACATACTCATCTCATTAATATTCAAAGAAATCAACTTAGACATGATAATATTCATAAATACAATTTCAATGAAAATAAAGACAATAAAGTTCAAGAACAAAACCAAATTACAAACTCCTTGAAGCTTCTAAAGAATCTCTTGTTCAAATCTTGCAAGAAGGATGTATCAATGGCTAGAACAATCTAATCTAAGCTAGTTTAATCCAAAGTGAAATCAAAATCAAAGAAAACAAATGTTAAAACCCTAACTTCACTCTTGACGGCTGAAACTTGTCTAAAAATCTCAACAACCTTAAGAAAAACCCTAATTTCCATATTTATACGAAACCTCCGTGCGTCTTTATTGATCCTTGAGTGACACGGCCAAGTTAGAGTGAACTTGGCCGTGTTGGAGGTGAATTTGAGGGAGAGACACGGCCAAGTTGATGGTGACACGGCCAAGTTGGACCATTTTGGAGGGCATGGCCAGTGACTTGGCCATGTCGCTTGCATGTGTCACCTACTGTGAGAATTGCTCTTCTTTGCTTTGGATTTAGGTGAGACACGGCCAAGTTGATGGTGACTTGGCCGTGTTTGAGCATAATTGGAGGGACATGGCCATGTTTGAGGTGACTTGGCTGTGTTGGATCATTTTGGAGGGACATGGCCAGTGACTTGGCCATGTCGCTTGCATGTGTCGCCTGCTGTGATGATTTCTTCTTCTTTTCCTTTGGAACTAGGTGAGACACGGCCAAGTTGATGGTGACTTGGCCGTGTTTGAGCATAATTGGAGGGACATGGCCATGTTTGAGGTGACTTGGCCGTGTTGGATCATTTTGGAGGGACATGGCCAGTGACTTGGCCATGTCGCTTGCATGTGTTGCCTACTGTGATGATTTCTTCTTCTTTTCCTTTGGAACTGGGTGAGACACGGCCAAGTTGGAGTGACTTGGCCATGTTGGAGCATCTTTGGAGGGACACGGCCACTGACTTGGCTGTGTCCCTTGCTTGTGTCCATCACTGTGTCTTGTGGCTTCTTTTCAGCTTGATATGGGACACGGCCAGTGACTTGGCCGTGTCCTCTGCCTGTGTCAGCTACTGTCCATTTTTCCTTCAGTCTTGGTTCCTTGGCTTTTTTTAACCTAAAACAAAACTCAAACAAACTTTAAACAAAAAGTAAATAAATAATAACCAACAAAACATAAACACCATACTAAAAACTAGATCAAAAACGACATAAACACTGAAATAAACTAAAACTACAAAATTAACAAAAACACTAAATAAACTGATTTAAACTAACAAAATACCTAAATAAAACAATAATTATTATAATAAACAAGACGCAAATCTATAACAAAAACTAATAAAACACAGTGCAGCCACCGCCGCCACAGCCACAAGTGCCGATGAGACATTATGATAAATTGAGAAAGTATGGGGCTAAGGATTTCTTTGGTACTACAGATCCTGCAGTAGCTGAGCAGTTGCAAACCACTCCTGAAAAGAAGTTTGATTATGCTAGATCCCTTCTGCAGAAAGATGCTTATGATTGGTGGAAGACGGTTCCTCATGCTATGGATGATCCACCGACTTTGTTTTATAGTGATTTTCTGCGGGAGTTTGAGCAGAAATATACTCTGAGGGAGTATAAAGATGTCAAGAAGATGGAATTTCTGAATCTGAGATAAGATAACCGGACTGTGATAGAGTATGAGGTAGAGTTCATCCGGTTGAGTCATTATGCCGGTGGGATTATTTCAGATGAGATTGACCGGTGTAGGAGATTTGAGGAAGGGTTGAGGCCCTCTATTATGTGTATTGTTGCTAGTCCTCGGTACCAAGATTTTTCTCAGTTAGTTGCCATAGCTAGAAGTGTTGAGAGAGCACAGGGTATTGCAGCAGCTGCTACTGAAGAGGAGACCAGAGTTAGGAGATCCAAGTTTGAGGTAGGGTCATTGTCTATAATTAGAGGCCGAGGAAGTTTTATTCTGAGAGTCAGTAGGAACCAGAGGCTATCGGGTAGGTCAGTTCAGTATCAGAGGCAGAGACTGAGACCTACAGTTTCTGTAGCTAGTGCTCCGACTCCAGTGGTTCAGAGGTCTACTCCACCTACATGTGTCCATTGTGGTAGGATACATGGGGGTGTTTGTTGGAAGATTGGTGGATCAGCTGTGTGTTTTAGATGTGGATCACCTTACCATTTCATTAGAGATTGTCCTGAGATGCAGGAGCATAGGCAGGCAGATTCTTCAGTTTCTCGACCTAGTGTGAGAGGAGGTCGAAGTGGCAGAGGTGTTAGTAGAGGTGGTCGACCTGGGATCAGTCAGAAAGGAGGCTCTACATCTGGAGGCAGTAGGCCAGATGAGGCTGGGTCTTCTCAGAGAGTGTATATGATGCAGAGGCAACCAGATGCTTCAGCAGTCATTGTGGGTACATTTTCTTTATTTGGCATTTCAGTTCTTGCTTTGATTGATCCAGGATCTACTCATTCATACATAAGTGCATCTATATTGCCTATGTCTGAATTGCATTCAGAGTCCTTAGGATTTGATGTCTTGGTGACAAATCCTTTAGGACATAGTGTTGTGGTGAGCAAGGTGCATCGTGGTAGTGCAGTTGTGGTGCAAGGTGAGGAGTTTCATGGTGATTTGATTGAAATGCCTTTTAAGGAGTATGATTTGATTTTAGGTATGGATTGGTTGTCTAAGTATGGAGCTATGGTAGACTGTCAAAAGAAGTGTGTTCCCTGAGAACCGGTGATGGTAGAAGTGTGATGGTATCTAGTGAGCAGAGACAACTTGCATCCTTGTTTGTTTCAGCTGTTGCAGCTAGGAAGTTGATTAGAAAAAGGTGTGATGCTTATCTTGCTCATGTTGTGGATACCATAATAGTGGGTTCTCAGCTTGAAAGTATACCCACAGTTGCTGAATTTCCAGATGTTTTTCCGGAGGAGTTGCCAGGATTACCACCTGAGAGAGAGGTTGAGTTTGGTATCGATTTGTTGCCTGGTACCACTCCCATCTCTATTACTCCTTATCGAATAGCACCTGCTGAGTTGAGAGAGTTAAAGGTGCAGTTGCAGGAGTTGTTGGATAAAGGGTTTATTCACCCTAGTGTTTCTCGGTGGGGAGCTCCTGTTTTGTTTGTGAAGAAGAAGGATGGTACTTTGAGGTTGTGCATCGATTATAGGCAATTGAACAAGGTGACTATCAAGAATAAGCATCCTTTGCCTCAGATTGATGATCTTTTCGATCAGTTAAAGGGAGCAGCAGTGTTTTCCAAGATTGATTTGAGATCAGGGTACCATCAGTTGAGAGTCAGAGCTGAAGATGTTCCTAAGACAGCTTTCCGCATAAGATATGGGCATTATGAGTTTTTAGTGATGCCTTTTGGATTGACAAATGCACCTGCAGCATTTATGGATTTGATGAATAGGGTGTTTAGGCCCTATCTAGATCAGTTTGTGGTGGTCTTTATTGATGATATTTTGGTGTATTCGCATAATAAGGAGGATCATGACAAGCATCTGCGGATTGTATTGCAGACCTTGATAGAGAAGCAATTGTATGCTAAGCTGTCAAAATGTGAGTTTTGGCTTGATCAAGTGACTTTTCTGGGTCATATAGTTTCAGCAGATGGTATAAGAGTTGATCCGAGTGAAGTTGAGGCCAATTTTAATTGGAGTCCACCGAAGTCTGTGACTGAAGTTAGAAGTTTTCTGGGTTTGGCAGGCTATTATCGACAGTTTGTGAAAGGTTTTTCTTTGATAGCTACTCCACTCACCAGATTACTTCGAAAGGGAGTTAGATTTGTGTGGACAGATCAGTGTCAAGCAAGCTTTGAACAGTTGAAGGAAATGTTGACTCAAGCTCCTGTTCTTACTTTGCCTGTAGAAGATAAACCATATGTGATTTACAGTGATGCTTCACATAATGGTTTAGGTTGTGTTTTGATGCAAGAGGGTAAAGTTATAGCTTATGCTTCTCGGCAGTTGAAGCCGCATGAGCTTAATTATCCGACACATGATTTGGAGTTAGCAGCCATAGCTTTTGCTTTGAAGATTTGGTGACATTACTTGTATGGGGAGAAGTGTTTCATTTACACGGATCATAAGAGTTTGAAATATTTGGGGGTTCAGAGAGAGCTTAATCTTTGGCAAAGACGATGGTTGGAGCTGATCAAAGACTATGACTGTTTGATTGATTATCATCCTGGTAAGGCGAATATTGTTGCTGATGCCTTGAGTCGGAAGTGTTTTGCAGGTTTGACTGTTTATTCGCTCTCGTTGCTTGTTGAGTTGAGAGAATTGCATGCTAGTTTTGAATCATGTGATGATGATGCATTGTTGGCTCAATTGCAGTTGAGACCAGTGTTGTTAGATCAGATTAAAGAGGCTCAATTGGCTGATGAGAAAATTCAGAAGATTGTTTCAGATTGCCAAAATGGGGAGAGCCGAGATTTCCATATAGGAGATAATGGTAGCCTTTGGTTCAAGGATAGATTGTGTGTTCCTGATGATGCAAGATTGAGAAAGAGTATTTTAGAGGAAGCACACCAGTCGGTTTTTGCTATGCACCCTGGGAGTACAAAGATGTATCAGGATTTGAAACAACATTACTGGTGGTCAGGTATGAAGAGAGATATAGCGGAGTTTGTGTCCAAATGTCTCACTTGTCAGAGGGTGAAAGCTGAGCTTCAAGTTCCAACTGGGTTGCTTCAACCTTTATCAGTGCTTGAATGGAAATGGGAACGTGCGACAATGGATTTTGTGTCTGGTTTGCCTTTGACTCAGAAGAAGCATGATGCCATCTGGGTGATTGTTGATCGATTGACGAAGATAGCTCATTTTATTCCAGTTAGAATGGACTATTCTGTAGAGAAGTTGGTTGAGCTGTATATCAGTGAGAGAGTGAAGTTGCATGGAGTTCCAATTTCTTTAGTGTCTGATCGAGATCCCCAGTTTACTTCGAAGATTTGGAAGAGTTTACATGGTGCTTTGGGTTCTCGATTGCACTTTAGCACTGCTTTTCATTCGCAGACAGATAGGCAGTCAGAGAGAGTGATACAGATTTTAGAAGACATGTTGAGAAGCTGTGTCATTGAATTCTCTGGAAGTTGGGACAAATTTTTGCCATTGATAGAATTTTCTTATAACAACAGTCATCAATCTAGTATTAAAATGGCACCATTTGATGCTTTATATGGTAGAAGATGCAGAATGCCTCTATGTTGGAATGAAGTTGGAGAAGGCAAATTGGTTGGTTCTGATTTGATTAAAGAAACGGAAGAGAAAGTGAAGATAATTCGGGATTGGTTGAAAGCAGCTGCAGATCGGCAGAAATCTTATTCAGATTTGAAGAGGAGAGACATAGAGTTTGATGTTAGAGATAAAGTATTTCTGAAAGTGTCTCCTTGGAAAAAGATTTTGAGATTTGGCCGCAAAGGGAAGGTAAATTGTAACACTCCCATACTCTATATAAATACTATACATATACCAGGTATACATACAGTACGTATATAAGGTACAAGAATGTCACTTTTTGTTACAGTTTAAACCTTTATCAGAGTTCAAACAATATTATTATATATTTAAAGAACATTTACAAAATCATTATACTTTCAATAATCTTACATATATATAATAATCTTGTCTTTACTAAAACTTCATTTATACATATAAATACATTCTTGTCAGAAATACAATATAATTAAATTATACATGTATGCATCACCTTCTAGTTGGTCTCGAAACACTCTAACCCTTCACGTGGCATAACGATTAACTTTAGATCTACCACCTACTCACCTGCGCGATTACACAATCGCGCTAAGCCCGAGAGCTTAGTAGTACAAATAAATAATATAAACATATTCACATGCTAACTTCATGTATCTTTATTTTCTTATCATGTTTTCCCATTTCAATTACACTTCTCATATATTTCTACTAATCTCATAATTATTTACAGATATACATATCACCCACACAAACTTAAATTCCATAACTTATAAGATCATTCATAATTAATACTTACAATGTCCACATCCATACACATTTTACATGTCATACTATATTTTCCGAATCTCATCTTTCAACTTAGCTTCTCAAGCCATATTTCTTCTCAATAGTTTACTTATGTATTGTAATCATATCATACTTCATAACATTACATGTCCTTATATTATTCAAGTAATTTGTTATTCACAATTCACCATTCATGAATCACATTTCATCATTCATATTGAAAACAAAGACAAGTATGGTTCTCATTATTCATTCATTTCACATTTCATAACTCACATCGAAAACAAAGACAAGCATGGGCCCAAAGACACTAATATGTCATTCAACTTTCAGAGTTAATGTTTTGGTTTAATTATCACAGTTATCATTATCATTATCCCAACTAGGCTTCAAGGATTTAGATTCAACCAAGCTTCAAGGGGAACAAAGCATGCTAAGTATCAACCCAACTTGGCTTCAATAACCAAACCCAACCTAGATTCAAGGGTTGTAACATCTCAATTAGGCTTCAAGGACTAGACCTAACCAAGCTTCAAGGGGAGTTAAGCATGCTAAACTTCAACCCAACTTGGCTTCACTGATCGAGCCCAACCTAACTTCAAGAGATTGTTACTATAGGCATGCCACCAACAACAAAACTCTGAAAATGGAATAACACATTAGACACACAATTCATTCATTATTCCATTATCAATTTCATTCTCATTTTCTCATCATCAATTAGGCAAACATGCCCCAATTATCTTATTTGCATCATTATAGCCAACAACAATGGCTTCATCTGAATATCATCATCTAGGCAAACATGCCCCACTTATTTCATTTGACTCATCATAACCAATCACATTGGCTTCACAATTCATTATATCTCAATTCATCATTTAATTGTACACAACCAATTACATTAACATATATTTTAAATGCTCATCAATCATTCACATTATACAAATCATAACATTCATCAAATGTATTAATAATGTAATCAATTACTTAACATAGGTATAACCAAATATGTTAAGTATCAAAATCATGTAAATGTATGCAACCATGTAGTTTGTACTTACCTCAAGAACAACTCCCATCAATTTATATACTTCCTCTTCCAAGAATTCTCACCATTTAGGTTAAGGCAACACAATCTCTTCAAAACCTAATCCAAAGATAATTATACATATAAGAAAATAAGAATGATAACTAACTAGGGCAAACTCTACACATGACACGCTCACCAACACGGGTGTGTCCATGATCGTGCCCTAAACCAATAATACAGAAGCTTTGACATGCTTAGTAACACGGGCGTGTCAATGGACGTGTCACTCATTCTGCCTCTCAGAACATTGACACGCCCAACAACACGGGCGTATTCATGGCCGTGTCAATTACTTTTTCTCACAGTAGCTATGACACGCTCAGTAACATGGCCGTGTTAATGGTCGTGTCACAAACGTCAAACTCAGTATTGTTGACACGTCCAACAACATGGCCGTGTCACTGGCCGTGTCAGGCAAAAATCATGCATTTTGATCTCTCATCCAGATAAACACAAACACTTCAAAACCCATATTACACCACCCTTAATCAACATCTTGGTTATATTCATCAATTACCCATCAATTTAACACTTATATAACTTCAATATATCATAATAATAATCATTATATACATCACCATGTATCAACTACTCAATTCCCCAATTCATTTATACTAAACCCTTACTCAACAATTCCAACAATTCAGCATCATCCTCACAAATAACCATATTATCATCATCTAAATACCAATTCCACACATATATATACTTCAATCTTTAACTATCATCATCTTCACACACTAACCATATCAAATACAAACTCAATTAATAGAAATCCACACAAGGGAATGAACACTTACTTGAATATTTTGCCAAATCTTCAATCTCTACCTTCAATTCTTTTAAAGCCCTTAAGAATTTGATGTATAAACCAACCAAAATCACATCTTTCTCTCTCTCTCTCTCTCTCTCTCTCTCTCTTGTTGAAGAAGAAGAAGAAGGAAAGAAGATCTTTTCTTCTTTTTCTCATACTTATCCTATATATATTTATATAATAATAATAATAAAATAAATATTACAAAAATCCTCCATCACATATTTTTCCCTTTGACTTTCCTTTCTTCTTTTTCTTTTATTATTATTATTATTATTTAATTATATAAATTTACTTTTCCTACACCATTTTATACATCATGTACATGTGATGTATATGTTGGTATATGTATACCTCTTATATATTGAATTTATATTTCCCATATTTTCAAATACCATATATACATTTTATCCTTTATATACATCTATCTCTTATAATATTTCTTACATATTTTACCAACATATCTTCTCACTACTACTATTCCAATGTACACCAAAATTGGGTATTAAATTAATTCATTTCTCTTCTTTTGACCTTCATTAATTTAACTTGTATATATATCCCATAGATACAACATATACACTCTCTTCACTTCTTTTCTCTTTCCCTTTAACATACACATTAAATCCAAATACAACAATAATTATTCCAAAACTTTTAGAGTGTATTTTGGGATATTACATAAATCCTCATTTTATTGGACCAGTTGCTTATCGAATTGCTTTGCCACCTGAATTGGATAGAATTCATAATGTCTTCCATATTTCTATGCTACGGAGGTATAGATCAGATTCATCTCATGTTCTGTCCTTTGAATCTATTGAGGTGAGTCCATATCTGACTTTTGAAGAAGAACCAGTTGTTATTTTGGCACATGAAGTGAAAGAGTTGAGAAATAAGAAAGTGCCACTTGTGAAGGTTCTTTGGAAGAATCATGGTAGAGAAGAGGCAACTTAGGAGAGTGAGCAAGTGATGCGAGATCAGTATCCCCAGCTGTTTCAGACTTGATATCAGGTAATTTCGAGGACGAAATTTCTTTTTAGAGGGGGAGAATTGTAATATCCTAAAGTATACCCTAAAAGTTTTGGAATACTTATTGTTATATTTGAATTAAATGTTATAAATGTATATGTTTAAATGGAAAGAGAAAAGAGGTAAGGGAAGAGTGTATATATTGTATATATAGTGATATATACAACATATACAAGTCAAAGAAATGGAAGTCAAAAGAAGATAAATTAATTATTTTAAATTAATTAATAGGAAATTGGATTAATGAGTGGAAGAGGATATTTTAGAGTATTTTAATATTAATTTGCTTGGTGGATTTTAAAAGGAGGTTTAAGTGGTTAGTAAGTATTTGACTTTGTTATTCTTCTTCTTCTTCTTCTTTTCTTTTCCTTCATTGCTGGCGCCCTCCAAAGCAAGAGAGAAAGAGAGTTTTTGATTTTCCAAGCTCAAGATTGAAGGATGTTTCAAGTGATCAAGTTGGAAATCTAAGAAGTTTCATCAACTTTGGTAAGTTTTCCACTTGATTTCCTTGTTTTCTTTTAATTTGTATTTGAGTTTGATGATTAATAATAGTATGAGTATGTTTGATTGTGGTGTGTTTGAGAGTGTTGGGTTTAATGGATTGTGATTTTGGGGTTGAATTGAAGAGAAGGAGTTAGGTTTGGTGTTGGAAGAGTAAGAGTTGTGTTTATGTTATGGTTGTGAATTGGTAATTGATGTAAATATTGAGTTTGATCAATTATTATCTTAGATTTTCTATATGTTTGTGTTTAATGAAGTTAAAATGATATGTCCGAGGGTTTGGAGGGTTGTGGATCAAGTTCGATAAAGGTGGCACATAATGATGCAAGAAAGGATCCCTTGAAGCTAGCAAGTGGACCAATCACTAGGAGCAAGGCAAAGAGATATCAAGCTAGTATGGCTTTGCATATTCAAGAAGAGATTTCCAAAGAGCTTCAAGAATTATCATTCAAGAAGATGGAGATAGAGCTTGAAGAAGGCACACCAAAGCTGATTATGATGCTTAGTGTGGAAGCTAAAGGCTATCTAAAGAAAGGTCCAACGTGCAAGAAAGGTCCATGGGGGTTCATATAAAGCCTTGGGAAGTAATTTAAGGCCCATGGAAAGCCCAAATAGTGTGGGGCATTTCTTATGTTGAAGGGATTAGTTTGGTTGTTTCCATACTTTATATTTTCCTTATTGGATTAGGATTTTGTTTCCATACTCTATATTTTTCTTAATGGATTAGGATTTTGTTTCCATACTTTCTATTTTCCTTAGTGGATTAGGATTTTGTTTCCATACTTTATGTTTTCCTTATGCAATTAGGAATGTTTTCCTTATGCAATTAGGAATGTTTTAGTTTTCCATATGCAATTAGGAATTTTTAACCCTTATTTAAGGGCACTATTAGGCCGAATTTTAGACTACAACAATTAATAAAAAAAATTTTGAATTCTTCTACAAGTTCTTCTTGTGAATTTTCGTGTGAGAGAGATTAGAGTGGATTCTTTAATTCTTTCTTTGCATCAAGAATTAGGTTTACTTATCAACAAGAGTTGTGGCATTTTCCTTCTTCTTACCAACTAAATCCTTCAATCATAGTGAGTTCGCATCTCTTTATAGGCGTTGGGTTCCTTAGGAGGTGATTATCAAGTTTCAAGGAGTTCTCTACCATTGTTATACGTTAGGTTTGCTGCCATCGTTGCTAAGGGTTCGTGTCACATAAAGTCGAAAGAGACTGGTGAGCCCATGTTTGATTCAAATAAAGGAAATGGGTGCGCCTCGGTTGACAGCTTAAGCTTTTGGTAGAAATGGTTAGCGTTCTTACAAGTTAAGCATGCTGGTGCAGGGTCAGTACCAGAATGGGTGCCCTCCTGGGAAGTGTTTGGCCCGGCCGCATCATTTGGTATCAGAGCCTATTATCGGGTCTGGTCCCACTGCTCTAAGTTCAAGGATGAACTTCCTTAAAGAGGGAGGGAATGATATGTCCGAGGGTTTGGAGGGTTGTGGATCAGGTTCGATAAAGGTGGTACATAAAGTCGAAAGAGACTGGTGAGCCCATGTTTGATCCAAATAAAGGAAATGGGTGTGCCTCTGCTGACAGCTTAAGCTTTTAGTAGAAATGGTTAGCGTTCTTTCCAGTTAAGCGTGCTGGTGCAGGGTTAGTACCAGGATGGGTGACCTTCTGGAAAGTGCTTGGCCCAGTCGTGACCCTCAGCGTGCTGGTGCAGGGTCAGTACCAGAATGGGTGCCCTCTTGGGAAGTGCTTGGCCCGGCCGCATCATAAAAGCACAGAATACATGAGTTTGATCCAAAGCAGAGGCAAAATGAATGCCACGATTGTGGCAAGTGTGTGCCACGGTCATGGCAAATGAGTGCCACGGTCGTGGCAAGTGAGGGACACAACCGTGGGATTGAAAGTGTGACTGTGTCTTCAAAAATTTTGATATAACAGAGCTAGTTCAAATGCCACGCCTGTGGCCCTTGAAGGCCACTACCGTGAGGGTTTTAAAACAAAGTGGACAGACTCGTTTGCTATCCCACGGTCGTGGGGTTGTGAGGCCACGACCGTGGGGACCTATATTGTGGTTTTGGCTTGTAATTTGTGATCTACGGGCCTAGTATGAGACTAATAGGTGTATAATTGTATTGAAATTCTTGTGTATCTATAAGTAAGTGTGTATTATTCCTTTTGGATTAGGTTGTGAAGAGGTTGAGTTGCCCTAATCCAAGTAGTGAAGAATTCTTGGAAGAGGAAGTGTATAGATTGGTGTGAGTTGCTTTTGAGGTAAGTACAAACCCTACATTATTGCATACATTTATATGACTATGGGACTTAACACATTTGGTTGTAAATGTGTTAAGTAATTTATTTCATTACTTATATAATTGATTAATATCATGAATTGCATAATGTGAAAGATATGATAATCATTCAAAATGTATATCCAATGCAATTGGTTGTGTATTCCTTAATGATGAGATATGAAGCCATTGTGTTGGCTATAGTGATGCAAATGAAATAATTGGGGCATGATTGCCTAGTTTAATTATGAGAAATGAATTGTGAAAGAGATTGATAAAGAGATAAATGAAATAATTGTGTGCCTAGTATGTTATTCAATTTTCTGAGTTCTGGGTTTGGCGGCATGCCTATGAATTGCTGGACAGGTGAAAAGACCAAGTCGTAAGCCGAATCTAGCTGATAAATGTGAAATATAATTTTTTTGGGTGAAAAGACTGGGTCGTAAGCCTTAAAGACAGTAACAGTCTAGCCGGGTTGAGGACCAAGATACTGGGGCCCTAGGGTCTAGCCGGGTTGAGGTCTAAGAGACTGGGTCTGTTACACTATCCATGGATAGATATATATGTATTGCCTATGGGCTTGATGATTATGATTATGGACCAAAGCAGTAACTCTGAATTTTGAATAACATATTAGATCCTTTTTGGGCCCATGCTTGTCTTTATTTCAATGTGAATCATAAATGGTAAAATAATTGAATAAGATAATGAAATGTAATGTTATGAAATATAGTATTTTAAATATGATCTCTATTGCTTGATTGTATGACATTGACATTGCATTAAAGCATATTGTTATTGTGGTTTGTACCACTAAGCCATTGGCTTAGCGCGATTGTGGTTCATCGCGCAGGTGACAGGGTAGAACTGGAGAATCGAGTCTAGACTTTGAAGTGCTAATTGTGGGCTTAAAGATCAGAGATGAACTGCCAAACATGTATAAACTTTGTTTTGTAAATATTGATTTTGATGTATATATATATAAATACCGCTACATTTTTCGCTGCTTAATGAATAAATGTTTTATCTAGTATAGTTTATAATATAATTTGAATGTTTTAAGTTTTCTTATAATGTTGTTAAATTGAAAGATTGGTTTGCTTATTAGAAACCGTAGCACTCCTGTATTCGGTATACGTATATTACAGGTGTAGTAGTATGTAGTGTGCGTATACGGGGTATAGGGGTGTTACAGCCTAGGTTTGAGATTCTCAACTTAGGTGGGTTGGAAGAAAAAGAAAATTGAGATTTTTAAATATAGTTTTAAATATGATACATACATTGGAACTTGCAGTTTCTGATCTCTGATATGGCAATTTCTGCTGTGTTTGCAGATATAAGTAGTTATGGCGTCTTAGACAAGTCAGTCTGCTGAGGGTAGTGCAGAAAGTGTGGCTCATATTGAGGGTAGAGATGGAGCTAGAGTTGAGATAGCTTGAGGGCACCTACTGCTGTGCCAAAGAGACCAACAGTTGATGAGATTTCGCCGGGCTGGGTATGGCATATGGTGAAGTTTTTGAGGCAGGCTCTAGTTCAGCAGCCGCCGCCACCTTAGCCGAAGCCACAATTATCAATGAGGAAATATGATAAGTTGAGGAAGTTTGGAGCTGAGGACTTTATTGGTACTACAGACCTTGCTGTAGCTCAGCAGTGGCTAGGTAGAGTCTAGAGAGTGTTCATCTAGCTGCAGGCTACTCCAGAAGAAAAGTTTGATTATGCTAGATCACTTTTGTAGAGGGATGCATATGACTAGTGGAAGACGGTTCCACATGCCTTGGATGATCCACCAATCTTGACCTACGATGATTTTCTGTGAGAGTTCGAACAGAAGTATACTTCGAGGGAGTATAAAGATGAAAAGAAGATAGAGGTTTTGAGTTTGAAGTAGGATGCTAGGACTGTGTCGGAGTATGAGATAGAGTTTACCTATTTGAATCAGAATGCTGACGGGATTATTTCTTATGAGATTGACCGGTGTCAGAGATTTGAGGAGGGGTTGAGACCCTCTAGCATGTGCAATATCGCAAGCTCTCAATATTAGGATATTTCCCAGTTGGTTGCAGTTGCCAGGAGTGTTAAGACAGCATAGGTCTTGCAGCAGCTGCTAGGGATGAGGAGACTAGAGCTAGGAGACCCTAGAGTGAGGCATGGTCTTCAACTATGAAGAGAGGCCAAGGAGGATATTTTATGAGGTTCTGTAGGAGCCAGAGGTAGTCTAGTAGGTTAGTGCAGCAGCAGAGGCAGAGATCGAGACCTATAATTTTTGTGGCTAGTGCTCCGACTCTAGTATTTCAGAGGCTAGTTTCATATACATGTGTCCATTGTGGTAGGGCACACGGGGGTGCTTGCTGGAAGATAGGTGGACTAGCAGTGTGTTATAGATGTGGATCACCAGATCATTTCATCAGAGAATGCTCAGAGCCACCAAAGGATAGACATACAAATACTACAGCTTCTCAACCCAGTGTTAGAGGGTGTCATGGTGGCAGAGGAGGTCGGACATGGTCTGGCCAGAGAGGAGGTTCTACCGCAGGCAGTAGACCAAATGAGGGAGGACCATCTCAGCCGGTATATGTGATGCAGAGGCAGGCCAGATGTTTCAGCTATTGTTGCTGGTACTTTTTCTTTATTTGGTACTTCAGTTCTTACTTTGATAGATCTTGGATTGACTCATTCATACATTAGTGCATCCATCTTGCCTGTGATTGATTTGCATTCAGAGTCCCTAGGATTTGATGTTTTTGCAACAAATCCTTTAGGGCATAGTGTTGTAGTTAGCAAGGTGCACCGAAATAGTTCGGTTGTGGTTCAGGATAAGGAGTTCCTTAGTGACTTGATTGAGATGTCTTTCAAGGAGTATGATTTAATTTTAGGCATGGATTGGTTATCTAAGCATGGGGCTATGGTAGATTTTCAGCAAAAGTGTGTTACCCTAAGAACATGTGATGGTAGGAATGTGATGGTATCTAGTGAGCAGAGGCATCTTTTATCCATGTTTGTTTCAGCTGTTTCAGCTTGGAGAATGATTCAAAAAGGTTGTGAAGCTTATCTTGCTCATGTTGTAGATACCAGAGTAGTGGATTCCCAGCTTGACAGTATATCCACAGTCGCTAAGTTTCCAGATGTTTTTCTTGAGGAGTTTCTAGGGATACCCCCTGAGAGAGAGGTTGAGTTTGGTATTGATTTGTTACCTGGTACTACTCCCATCTTTATTACCTCTTATCAAATGGCACTTGCTAAGTTAAGAGAGTTGAAGGTGCAGTTGTAAAAGTTGTTGGATAAAGGGTTCATTCACCCTAGTGTGTCACCGTGGGGAGCACCCATTTTGTTTGTGAAGAAGAAGGATGGTACCTTAAGATTGTGCATTGATTACCGGTAGTTGAATAAAGTGACCATCAAGAACAAGTATCCATTGCCTAGGATAGATAATCTCTTTGATTAGTTGAAAGAAGCAGCAATATTCTTTAAGATTGATTTGAGATCAGGGTACCATCAGTTGAGAGTCAGAGATGAAGATGTACCTAAGACAGCTTTTTGTACGAGGTATGGGCATTATGAGTTCTTGGTGATGCCTTTTGGGTTGATGAATGCACTAGCAGCATTTATGGATTTAATGAACAGGGTATTCAGACCTTATCTAGATCAATTTGTAGTAGTTTTCATTGATGATATTTTGGTGTATTCACGTAATGAGGAGGATCATGACAAGCATTTGTGGATTTTATTGTAGACTCTGAGAGAAGCATTTATATGCTAAGCTGTCTAAATGTGAACTTTGGCTTGATCAAGTGACTTTTCTTAGTCATGTGGTTTCAGCACAGGGTATTAGAGTTGATCCGGGTAAAGTTGAGGCTATTTTGAATTGGAGTCCACCGAAGACTGTGACAGAGGTTAAAAGTTTTCTGGGTTTGATAGGCTATTATCGATGGTTTGTGAAAGGTTTTTCTATGATAGCTACTCCACTCACAAGATTACTTTGGAAGAGAGTTAGATTCTTGTGGACAGATCAGTAACAGGCGAGCTTTGAGCAGCTGAGGGAGATGTTGACTCAGGCTCTTGTCCTTACTCTGCCTGTGGAAGGTAAACCTTATGTGATTTACAGTGATGCTTCACATAGTGGTTTAGGTTGTGTTTTGTTGTAGGAGGATAGAGTCATTGCTTATGCCTCTCGATAGTTGAAGCTACATGAGCTAAATTACCCGACACATGATTTAGAGTTAGCAGCTATAGTTTTTGCTTTGAAGATTTGGCAACATTACTTGTATGGGGAGAAGTGTTTCATTTATATGGATCATAAGAGTTTGAAATATTGGGAATATAGAGAGAGTTGAATCTTCGGCAGAGATGATGGTTAGAATTAATTAAAGACTACGAATATTTAATTGGTTATCATCCTGGTAAGGCAAATGTTGTTGCTGATGCCTTGAGTTGGAAGTCTTTGACAGGTTTGACTGCTTAATCCCTCTTGTTTCTTGTTGAGTTGAGAGCTTT
The DNA here is from genome assembly GCA_947685225.1 of Garcia nutans. Lineage (NCBI taxonomy): Eukaryota > Viridiplantae > Streptophyta > Magnoliopsida > Malpighiales > Euphorbiaceae > Garcia > Garcia nutans. The sequence continues at coordinate 37,134,093 of CANTUV010000011.1, forward strand.
GCATGCTAGATTTTAGTCATGTGATGATGGTGCATTGATGGCTCAGATGCAATTGAGGCCGGTGTTATTCGATCAGATTAGGGAGACTCAGTTGGCAGATGAGAAAATCCAGAAAGCTGTATTGGATTGTCAAAAGGGGGAGAGTCGAGACTTTCATGTGAGAAGTGATGGAAGTTTGTGGTATAGAGATAGGTTGTGTGTTTTCTGATGATACAAGACTGAAAAAGGTAATTTTGGAGGAAGCACATCAGTCAGCTTACGCTATGCACCCTGGGAGTACCAAGATATATCAAGATTTGAAACAATATTATTGGTGGTTAGGTATGATGAGGGACATAGCAGAGTCTATATCCAGATGTCTCACTTGTCAGAGAGTGAAAGTTGAACACCAAGTTCCTTCGAGATTGCTTCAGCCATTATCAGTGCCAGAGTGGAAATGGGAGTGAGTGATGATGGATTTTGTGACTGGGTTGCCTTTGACTCAGAAGAAGCATGACGCAATCTGGGTGATTATTGATCAGATGACAAAGATAGCTTATTTTCTTTTAGTTCGGATGGATTATTCTCTTGACAGGTTGATTGAGCTGTATATCAGTGAGATAGTGAGATTGCATGGAGTCCCAATTTCTTTGGTATCTGATCAAGATCCCCGATTTACATCGAGATTGTGGAGAAGTTTTCAGGATTCTTTAGGCTTCCAGTTACATTTTAACACTTCTTTCCATCCTCGGACAGATGGGCAGTCAGAGAGAGTGATACAGATTTTAGAGGACATATTGAGAAGTTGTATCATCGATTTTACTAGGAGCTATGATAGATTCTTACCACTAATTGAGTTTGCTTATAACAATAGTCATCGGTCCAGTATTAGAATGGCACCTTATAAGGCATTGTATGGTAGAAGATGCAGGACAGCTCTATGTTGGAATGAGGTTGGAGAAGGTGAGCTTATTGGTCATGATTTGATTAGGGAAACTAAAGAGAAAGTAAAGGTGATTAGGAAGAAAATCATATTCCAAATTAAAAAGAAGAGACATAAAGTTCAGTGTAGGAGATAAAGTTTTTCTGAAAGTGTATCCTTGGAAGAAAATTTTGAGATTTGGCCACAATGGGAGGTTGAGTCCTCATTTCATAGGATCTTATAAGGTACTGGAGAGAGTTGGACCAGTGGCCTATAGATTAGCCTTACCGCCTGAATTAGATCGAATTCACAATGTTTTCCATGTCTCTATGCTTCAGAGGTACAGGTCAGACCAATCTCATATTTTGTTAGTGGAGTCTATTGGGGTGAGTCCAGATCTGACTTATGAGGAAGAACCAGTGGCTATTTTGGCATGTGAAGTGAAGGAGTTGAGAAATAAGAAGGTGCCACTTGTGAAAGTTCTTTGGGACAATCACGCTACTAAAGAGGCAACATGGGAGAGTGAGCAGATGATGCAGAATCAGTATCCCCAGTTGTTCCAAACTTGAGAGTTGGTAATTTCGAGGACAAAATTTATTTGTAGAGGGGAAGAATTGTAATATCCCAAAATTTTGAAAATATTAATTTTTGAAAATTAAATAAATGACATAAAAGTATATATATAATTAAGTGAAAAAGGAAGGGTGTATATGATATATATACGTACATATACATAATATATATAAGTCAACATTTTAATATGGTCAAATGTCATTTTAGTTATTAAGATATTAATTAAATGGTTAGTGGAAGATGACATATTATATATTAGTTAACTAATATATTTTACTTGGCGGAGAGTGAAAGAGGGATAAGTGTGTGGTTAAAAGGGATTAGTTGGTAGTGGAGTTGGTGATTATTATTTTCTTCTTCTTCTTCTTTCTCCATTGAAGCCAGCCACCTCCATCAAAGGAAGAGAGGAATTTTTCTTCTTGATAACTCAAGTAATTGAAGGATTTCAAGTGTTCAAGTTGGACTTTTAAGGATTTTCTTCATATTTTGTAAGTTTCCAACTTGTTTCTTTGATTTTCTTCTGAAGTTGTATTTGTGTGAATTGGATGTTTGGTGTAGTATGTGTTCATGGTTGATATTGGTATGTTTGAAGTTTTTTTTACTAGTTAACTATGAAATTAGAGTTGGATTGAAAAAAAGGTTAAGTTTGGTGAAGAGAATAAGAGTTTTGGATTGTGTAACTTTTGAGTTGTGAAGTCCTAGATGTAATTGTGTATTTTTTATTTTAATTCAGTTGTTTTCATGTTTACACAATTATTATGTGGTATAATGATGGATTTGCTTGAGTTTGTATGGAGTTGAAAAGGTTAATGAAAGATAATTTTTGGATGTGACAATTATGTGTTGATATCAAGATTTTTGGGCTGACACTCATGTCACAGCTTCTGTGATGTTGTAGTATTGACACGTGCAGTGACACGCCCATGTCACTGAGCGTGTCATAGCTACTATGTTATTGTAGTTTTGAAACGTGCAATGACACACCCATGTCACTGAGCGTGTCATAGCTACTATGTTGTAAGAGTTTTGGCACGATCATTGACACGCCCATGTCACTGAGCATGTCAAAGCTTTTGTGTTGTGGGTTTAGGACACGGTCGTTGACACGCCCGTGTTGTTAAGCATGTCATGTGTAGAGTTTGCCCTAGATAGTATTTTTTCTTATTTTTCTTTGTGTATCTTATCCTTGTGTTGAGAGGCTTTGTTTATACCTATAAGTGTATCACTAAGTGATTATTTATAATCACATTTGGTTTAGGTTTGAAGAGACTTGAGTTACCCAATCCAAGTGTTGAGGGATATCTTAGAAGAGGAGGTTGAAAGTGGTGTTTGTTGCTTTTAGAGGTAAGTACAAACTTTGAATAATTGCTTATATTCACATGACATTGGGACTTAACACATTTGGTTGGAAAATGTGTTAAGTTACGTACTCCATTGTTGGTGCATGAGTAATATGCTATGATTTGTATAATGTGAACTATGTGCAAAATATGATAATGACCCAAAACGTATGGGTAATGCAATTTGTTCATTATACATTAAAAATGATATGTAAAGTCATTAGTGATGGCTATATTGATATAAGTGAGATATTTGAAGCTTTGTTCCTAGTTTGATCATGAGAAAATGAGAAAGGATTTGATAATTGAATTATTACAGAAATGTGTGCATAGTATGTTATTCAATTTTTAGAGTTTTGTGTTTGACGGCATGCCTAAGACGTAACAGTCCCTTGAAGCTAGGTTGGGCTTTGTCCTTGAAGCCTAGTTGGGTGTTATATGATGTAGCAGACCCTTGAAGCTAGGTTGGGCCTAGTCCTTGAAGCCTAGTTGGAATGTTACATATGAGGTAATTCTCATTGTGATTATGATTTGCCTTCGGGCTAAACACATGGTGCATCTTGGACCAAAGCAATAACTCTGGAATTTGAATGGCATATTAGATCCTTTTGGGCCCATGCTTGTGTTTGCTTTTATGTAAATTATGAATTGTGGAACAATTGAGAAAATTTTTCAAGATATAATGATATAATGTTATGAGATATAATATCCTTATGTGTTGTGCATTAGCATTGCATTTGAACTATATTGTTATCAAAGTGTATACCACTAAGCTTTTGGCTTAGCACGATTGTGATTCATCGCATAGGTGACAGGGTAGATCCGGTTGGGCTGGAGAGTTCGTCTGGATCGAGTCGAGTCCAGGCTTGAGATCTTGAGTACAAAGTTAATTGTTGGACATCAAGATTAAAGATAAACTGCCAGCGTGTATAAATTTATATTTATGTACATATTGATTTCATGTATATTAGGTTATATTTTGATGTATATATATATATATTTAGCAAAATATCAAAAATGTTTTGGATAAATCTTTGGTAAAGAAGTTATATATGTGTTTTAACAAGTAATGTTTCATCTATTATTTATATGATATTAGTTGAATGTTTTAAGTTTATACAAATTTTATAAGTGAAGATTTATTTTGTTAAAATGGGTTGTGACATTCTTGTATCCTATATTCGTATATTACATATGTTGGGAGTATGTAGCGTACGTATATTGGGTATAAGGGTGTTACAAACTTCACCAATCAATCTCACCTTAATCAATTAACCATTAAATCATCCTATTTACATCATTTTAGCTTAATAGCCATCTATTTTAACAATTAAAACCAATTTCCTCTCTAACCCAAATAGTTACATAATATAAATATCAAGAAAACAAGCTTAAAAGGAAAGAAACATACTTGAATCTTTCGTTATTCTTAAAAATCCTTTTGAGTTTCTTTCATTTTTGGAGAAATTTTGAGTTAAAATAATGAAGAAATCACTTCCTTACTTTCTCTCAAAATTGTTCATGGAGGTGGAGAAGAAGATGAGGACTTGTCATTTATTTTCTTTCTTCCTTTCCCATCCATATATATATATATATATATATATTAATTATTATTTATTTAATTTTCTTTAATTACCATCCATACATAAATTTGTCTTATTTTTTTGACTTTTTTTTGACTTTTATTATTATTATTATTATTAACTTCCCATCAAAATTTGCATTTATGGTGTCATTATGTCTAGATGTAGTTTGAACTACCTTCCAATTCTAATTCTAGTTGGATTAGCTTCGGGAGTTTTTAAATTTGAGGTGAAGTAAGACTCGGAGACGAGGTTAAAACCTAATTATAGACCCTTAATTTTTGACCCATTCAAATCTGATAGTCCAAAATAATTTTTGTAGTATTTTATTTATTTTTTAATAATATTTTAATTACTAATAATATTTAATTGTTATTTTTAATAAAAATATAAAATAAAAAAATCGAACGGATCGGCGAGCGTCACGCGGAGAATTGGGCTGTCCCAAATTCGCCGCATATGGCATCTGGGGCGAATTGGGCATTGCCAATTCACTGCAGATGGCATCTGGCAAGAATTGGCCCGCTGCGCCCGTTTTTACCAGCATAATTTCTGCCAACACAGCTGCGTGCTGCCGATTTTTTTACCAAACCTTGTTTTACCCAGTTTTCTAATTTTTCCTAAACAATTCATATTTCCTTATTAAAATAGGATTAGGACACTTTATTTTCCTATAAATACTAGCACTAAAGAAGAAGAGACGGAGGAGAGAGAACTTCTAGGGACTAGAATTTGGGACTTCTGATTGGAGAGAAGCAACAAGCATGCAATCAACAATTCATCAAAGGTAGCCAACTGCCTTTGTCTCCATTCATCCAGAAAGCAACTTTTTGGTAGAACCAACCACGCAGGTTTGATCCTTAATTATACATTGCTCATGATCACAGTAGCTTTGTTTCTTTGACTCATAAGAATATACATACAAAACCTTGATCTATAAATATGTAGTAACATTGATCTTCATTTCAATAACATAAATGATTTCTTATGTTTCCAAATACCTTAAAAACCCTAATTCGTTTCTTTTGTTTCCAAAAACCTTAAATCGTTTGTCTATTTCCAAAAACTTTAAAACAAAACCCTAAACTATTTTCCTCTAACTCTTTTCCAAAATTTCCAATTGTTTTGTTAAATCTCCAAACCCTAACTTACTTTACAGTTCCTAAAAATCACAATTACTTTATAAAACTCTAAACTATTTTCTTCAACTCCAAAACCAAAACAGTAAAGCCCCAAACCAGTTAATGTAAACCCTAAGTTTTCCTAAACCCTAATTCCCTCAAAACTAATACGTAAACCCTAGTTTTCCTAAACCCTAATCCTTAAAACCTTAAAACCTTATAAACCTAAACATTCAAACTCAATAAAGTAAATCCAAAACAATAATCCAGTAACCAAGAATTATGAATTTAATGTTTTAATATCCTAAAACCCTAATTTCATAATGTTACCCCTAAACCCTAATTTGATTCATGAAACCCTAATCCATTCCAATTTTCCAAAACTTTACAGTAGGTTAAACAAACAACAACAATAATATCTTAAGATTCCAAAACCCTAAATATTAATTAAAGAACTTTAAATAGAAACAGCAAACCTCAATTTGTATCTTTACTTGCTTTATTTTTAGATTTGATTATGTAGTCTATTATATGCTTTGGTGGTTGATTTAGTTAATTTCAATGCCCAATTTATTTAATTTATCATGGATGGATGTTTTCTTTATTATTATTATTTTCTTGTTTTAGTATTAAAAGTGTAAGAGGTATGTTTCCACTTTGTAGGCACCTCATTAGTTAAATATCATGTAATTTAAATTGCTTTTATATTTTAGACCAATGTAAAGGACATGTTTCTATCTTTTGGTGGGTGTCCTATTAGTTTAGACATGGATGATGTGAGGACATGTTTCCATCCTCGGATGGGTGTCCATTTATTTGTTTTGCTTGGACATTGCTTTGATTTTAATATAATGATGCTTTATTTTAACTGTTGCATGTAATATGGATAATATTGTTATATTTAAGAATTTTATAATATTAAGACCTGTAAAGGAGGCTGATTCCAATGAACCGGGCGTTGTGGGGGTGCTGGGCCATTTCTCACCTTCCCCATAAGTACCCAACTTTCTGAACCCATTAGGGGGTAGGGGATTCCTTAGGAATCGAGTCATCCACCCCTTTCTTTTTCCCGACCCCTTCCAGGTGTCGACTCCATTTTCTTCGGACTTAGGTCCGTGTTCTCTAAGGCCCCGAGCCTAAACAATGTCGAAGTCGCAAGAACCATTCCACCGAGAGTGGGGGCAAAAATCCCCGCTCACACTAATATGCTTTCTTATAAATAAAGGACTTAAGCAACACACACAAAGAAGGCAACAAGCAATAATCAGCTAGCTAGCATTGAACACAGAAGCAATAACAAGGAAGTATCAGGCCAATAATCTTGGACTGGTATAGGCAACAGCTTGGATCAGCCTATTCAATTGGTGGAGACTTCAAATGCATGTTTCATTTTCTAAACCTAACTTGTTTAAAATGTAAAATAGCCATATTTTCTTTTCTTTCAAACATTTTTATTGTTTGTTTTAATTTTCACTTTAATCCAGTAGCTTAATTGTTAAAACCTCAATTGCATATTTTATAAAACCAAAATCTCAATCCATATTAACTCATCCAGTAGCTAAAGGTTTAAATCAATGGTATAATTGTCAAAACCCTAACCTGTCTCCCAACCCCTAATCTATTTTTCCAATTGCTAAAAACCCTAAATTATCTTCCAATTTCTAAAACCCTAATTTGTTTTCTAATCTTTAAAACCTTAGTATGTTTTCCAATTTCAAAACTTTAATTTGTAAATTATGTTTCCCAATATCCAGTAACATAATTTGCTTTCCAAAATAATTAAAAACCATAATCCTTATTCAAAAACATCCAGAACCTTAGTTTTAAAAAAAATATCCAAAACCTTATTCCTTAAAAACCTAAACCCCAAATCCAAAATCTATTTCCCAAAACCTAAACCCTAATCCAAAATATGTTTCCTAAAACCTAAACACTAATATCTAGAATCCAAAAACCTTAAACCCCAATGCCAAAACCTAATTTCCCAAAACCCTAATATCCAATAGCTAAACCTTTAATCCAGTAACCCTACTTTCTAAATTTCCTAATCTTAATCCAATAACCCAAAACCAATTTCATCCAATAGCCCTAAAATCCCAATTTTCAACCTAAAACCTTAATTTCCAAACTAAAATCCTAATTTCAAAAATAAAAACCTTAAACCCTAATTTTTTATCCTATAAGTCCTTATTAAGATGTAAACCTTAATTATATAAATTTAATACTTCAAACCCTAGTTTTGATTATTTAATTATTACATGCTCTTATGAATGTATGATTTATTTTTATTTGGCTTATGATAGATGGTTTATTTTATTTTGTTTATAATGGATGATTTATTTTAATTATCATACTTGAATGGTTTAATTTATTTTGTTATTTGTTTATTTGGATTCTAAAACTGCAAAAGGCATGTTTCTACTTTGTGCATGCCTCATTTATTTAATTTGTTTCTTTAATGTTATTTTTGAGGATTAATGTAAGGGGCATGTTTTCACCAATCGTTGAGTGCCCTATTTTGGTTTTATTTGAAAGTTGAACTTTGGACATTGTAAAGGCATGTTTCTATCCTTCGATGGATGCCTATTTTATTTGTTTATTAATAAGATGATGAATATTTATTTCTTTTAAATTGTATGTAGTGTGGATAATGTCATAATAACCAATAATTTAATAATATTTAGACCTGAAAAGGAGGCCAGTTCTAATGAACTGGGCGTTGTAAGAGTGCTGGGTCATTCTCACCTTCCGCACACGTACCTGTAGACCCTTAATTTTTGACCCCAATTTGATACGGTTCTAATTAAAGGATGCCAAAATAAATTTGATCCGACTTTAAATATTTAAACCTAGTTTATATTTTTTAAAGGAGTTGGCTCGGATTAAAGAGGCATAAATTCAATTGTAAAACCCTAAAATCAAGTGGAATTGGCCCAAATTAAAACTTTTTGGTCCATAAGTTAAAAAAGGCCAGAATAATTTGAGTGAGGCTGGCCAAGGAGACATGAGCATGCCTCATGTCGATCTGGCAGCCCAAATCGACATGAGGTTGAACTCATGTCGACCAGGGCAAGCTAGGTCAACATGAGCATGCTTCATGTTGACCTTGGCAGGCTAGGTCGACATGAGCATGCTTCATTTCGACCTTGGCATGCTCATGTCGACTCGGATAGCCCAAGGTCTACATTAGGTTGGTCTCATGTCGACCTAGGGCAACCAGGTCGACATGGGTTCAATAACTTTCCTAATTCGACTATAATTTTTTTTAAGGATATATTAATATTAGGTTAAGGATTCTGAGTGAAGTTAGGGCCTATAAATAATAACGTTTTAGAATTCAGAGGGAGGAACATTAAAGAGGGTCAGCAATGACTATTAAGAGAGATTAAAACCCACAAAACAGAAGATATGACAAGAAAGAGAGAAGAACAACAACAGCTTTTTGGAGAGCAAAGGAAACCACAAACAGAAAAATTAAAACAACCAAAGAAGAAGGCAGAATCCATACTGTCTTCACATTGTTCATCCAGAAATCAAGTTTTTTGGTGGAACCAACAATGGAGGTTTGATCATTAATCATAAATTATTCATGCTCATAGTAGCATCGTTTCTTTGATTAATAAGAGATGCATGCAGTAACATGATCCTTGAATGTGCAGTAACTCGATCTTTGAACATGCAGTAAATTTATCTTTGTTTCAATAACTTTAATCGTTTGCTTTATTTAACACATTGATCAGTTGGTATTCATAACCCCACATGCACATTTTATAAAAAACACAAAACTATCCAGTATCCATCGAGGATTTAAATTAATTGTTAGAATCTATTTTGTTTACTTTACATCAAGAACCGTAAATTATTTTATTGAAACTCAAAACCTTAAACTATTTTTATCCAAAAGCTTAAACCATTTCATTATTAAACTCCAAAATATTGATAATTTTTCCAAAACCGTAATTTATCTTTCCAAATCCAAAATTATGTTTTTAAGGTAGTAAGTTAAACCCAAAAACCCTAATTCCAAATTCCAAAATCATAATCCAGTAAACCGTGAATTACAAACCCTAATGTTTTAAAATTCTAAAACCCTAATTTCATAATGTTACCCCTAAGCCCTAATTTGATTAACCTAAAAACCTTACTACTTTCTTAAATTTATAAAACTCTAATCCATTCCAATTTTTCAAAATCTTTACAGTAGCCTAAATAATAACAATAATAATTCTAAAGTCCCAAAACACTAAATGTTAATTAAAGAACTCAAAATTGAGACATAAACCTAAATTTGTATCTTTATTGCTTTATTTAATTTTAGATTTGATTATGTAGTTTGTTATATGTTTTGATGGTTGATTTATTTAATTTCAAGGCTTGATTTATTTAATTTATCATAGATGATTATTTTCTTTATTGTTATGATTATTATTTGTTTATTTTAGCATTAAAATTGTAAGAGCTATGTTTCCACTTTGTGGGTACCTCATTAGTTAAATATCATTTAATTTAAATTGCTTTTATATTTTAGACCAATGTAAAGGACATGTTTCTACCTTTCGGTGGGTGTCCTATTTAGTTTAGATATGGATGATGTAAGGACATGTTTCCATCTTCGAATGGGTGTCCATTTATTTGCTTTATTTGGACATTGCTTTGATTTTAATATAATGACGCTTTGTTTTAATTGTTGCATGTAATATGGATAATATTGTTATATTTAAGAATTTTATAATATTAAGACCTGCAAAGGAGGCCGGTTTCAATGAACCTGGCGTTGTGGGGGTGCTAGGCCATTTCTTACCTTCCCCACATGTACCCAACTTTTCGAACCCATTAAGGGGTTGGGGATTCCTTAGGAATCGAGTCATCCACCCCTTTCTTTTTCCTGGCCCGTCAGGGTGGCGACTCCATTTTCTTTGGGCTTAGGTCCGTGTTCTCTAAGGCCCCGAGCCTAAACAGTGCTGAAGTCGCAAGAACCATTCCACCAGGAGTGGGGGAAAAATCCCTCCTCATAGTACCCAACTTTCCAAACCCATTAGATGGTTGGGAATTCCTTAGGAATCAAATCATATGCCCCTTTGTTTTTTCCGAGGCCCTGAGCCTAACAATGCTGAAGTCGTAAGAACCATTCCACATGGGAGTAGGGGCAAAAATTCCCTCCTACAGTGGCGACTCCATAGGGGATAAGAGAAGTTGATTCCATTGACTTTTATATTGGTCCAAAATATAAAAGCAATTTAAATTACATGATATTTAACTAATGAGGTACCCATAAAGTAGAAACATACCTTTTCCACTTTTAATACTAAAACAAATAAATAATAACAATAAAAAAATCCATCCATGATAAATTAAATAAATCAAGCATTGAAATTAAATAAATCAACCACCAAAGCATATAATAGACTACATAATCAAATCTAAAAATAAAGCAAGTAAAGATACAAATTAGGGTTTACTGTTTCTATTTAAAGTTCTTTAATTAATATTTAGGGTTCTGGGATTTTAGTATTATTATTGTTATTTGTTTAGGCTACTATAAAGTTTTAAGAAAATTGGAATGGATTAGGGTTTTATGAATTTAAGAAAGTAGTAAGGTTTTTTGGTTAATCAAATTAGGGTTTAAGGGTGACATCATAAAATTAGGGTTTTAGAATCTTAAGATATTAGGTTTATAATTCATGTTTACTGGATTGTGATATTAGTTTTATTAGATTATGGCTTTAGGGCTTAGATAAACTAGTTTGGGGTTTTAAGTTCACTGAATTAGGGTTTAGGAAAACTTAGGGTTCATTGTTTTAGTTTTTTGAGAAAGTTAGAGTTTTTGGTATTTTGGAAAACATATTTGGTTTTAGGATTTAAGAAAATAGTTTAGAGTTTTATAAAATAATTATGATTTTTAGAAACTGCAAAGTAGGTTAGAGTTTGGAGATTTAAGAAAACATTTGAAAATTTTGGAAAAAAGTTAGAGGAAATCCGTTTAGGGTTTTTTAAAGTTTTTGGAAATACGAGAAATGATTTAGGTTTTTAAGGTTTTTGAAAACAAAAAAAACGAATTAAGGTTTTTGGAGACAAAAGAAATAAATTAGGGTTCTTAAGGTTTTTGGAGTTTTTTAGGAAACAGAAGAAATAATTTAGGGTTTTTAAGGTTTTTGGAAAAGAAAAAATAAATTAGGGTATGGTTTTTGGAAACAGAAGAAATAAATTAGGATTCTTAAGGTTTTTGGAAACAGAAGAGTACTTTTTAGTGTTTTGGAAATAGAAGGAACAATTTAAGTTATTGAAACAAAGATCAAATTACTATATATTTAAGGATTAAAGTACTGTGTGCATGTTCTTATTAATCAAAGAAACAAAGCTACGTAAATATATAAAATTATTTCCGTCGCCGATTTTTATTTTTGTTTATTTATTTATTTATTATTTATTATTTTTTTATTTATTCAACTTTACCATTTTTATTTTTATTAAAAATTATAAATAATAAATACTAAAATAAATATTATTTAATTAAAATACCACAAAAATTATTTTGGACTATATAAAAGATCTCGTACCAGACTGGGTAAAAAATTAAGAGTCTAAAGTGATGAAATGTGAGGATGATCAGAAGAAGAACAAGATTGATGTGGGAATGGTGTCATTTTCATATGCTGATTTACTAGAAGAGAGAAGAGATCACATCCACCTGCTTTTTATCAAGGTTGAGGTAAAAGTGAAGAGGACTCCATGTGTAATGGTTGATGATGGATCTGCCATAAATGTGTGCCCACTTTAAATCCAACCAAATCTAGCTATGTCAACAAGGGATTTAAGCCTAACTGAGGTGACAATTAGGGCTTGTGATAATACTAAGAGTCATGCCGAGGGAACATTCAAAGCTGTTGTAAAGGCTAGCCCCATTGAATCTATGGTAGAGTTCATAGTCTTGGATATTGTGAGCGGGGATATTCACACCCACTCCCGATGGAATGGTTCTTGTTACTTCGGTACTGTTTAGGCTCAGGGCCTTAGAGAACATGGACCTAAGTCCGGAGAAAATGGAGGCGCCACTAGGAAGGGCCGGGAAAAAGAAAGGGGTGGATGACTCGATTCCTAAGGAATCCCCAACCCCCTAATGGGTTCGAAAAGTTGGGTACGTGCAGGGAAGGTGAGAAATGGCCCAGTACCCCCACAACGCCCGGTTCATTGGAACCGGCCTCCTTTACAAGTCTTAATATTATAAAATTCTTAAATAAAACAACATTATCCATATTACACACAATAATTAAAAGAAAGCATCAATATATTAAAATCTAACCAAGGTCCAAGTAAAACAAATAAATGGACACCCATCCAAAAATGGAAATTTGTCCTTACATCACATGCCTAAATAGGACACCAGCAGAAAGGTAGAAACATGTCCTTTACATAGGTTCTAAAATAGAAAAGCAAATTAGATTACATGATATTTAACTAATTACGTACCCACCAAGTGGAAACATACCTCTTACAACATTTGGAAATCTAAATAAATTGATAAAAGTAAATAACCATTCATCATAAATAAATCATTCATCAAAGGTGTTAAACATCAATAGAAAGTAAACATCCATCCATGACAAATTAAATAAACCAAGCATTGAACTTAAATAAATTAAAGCATAAGAAATAAATCAAAGCATAATCAAATATAGAATTGAATAAAGCAAATATAATTCCAATTATAGCTACTGTTTCCATTTAGGGCTCTTTATTTCATGTGTTTAGGGTTTTGGAAATTCATGGGTTTAAGCATACTGTGACTTTAAGAGAATTAAAATAGATTAAGGATTTTATGTTTTAAAAAGTTGGTAAGATTCTTTGAATAACCAAACTAGGGTTTGTTATGTAAAATCATGAAACTAGGATTTGGACTCTTTAAAATACTTTTGATTTTATGGTTTCAAATTTATTGTGTGAAATTAAAATATTTGTGTTTTTATGGTTTTTAAAGTTTTAAAGGATTAGGGTTTAAGGTTTTAAAGGGGTTAGGGTTTACTATTTTAGGTTTGGAAGTTGCATTTGGGTTTAATGTTTTAGAATTAGGGTTTCGGTGGATGCTTAGGTTGTTTAGAATTTGGAAAAAGCAATTGATAACTTTATGAAAGTAGACCAACGAATTATGGTTTATACAAATAGAAAAGGTGTTTTTAGGGTTTGTTGTAAGAAACATAATCAAATTTTGGTTTTGCTGTAAAACATGTTCAATTAGGGTTTTAAGATTTTGAAGAAGTAAAAATAACAATTTTAAGTCTTTTTGGAAAATAAAGCAACGAATTAGTGTTTTTAAACTTTAGAAAAACTAAATTAAAGTTCTAGGGTTTTTGATTTTGACAGCCACAATTTCATAATCAAAGCTACTGTGAAAAATTTAACAAAAAGAATTTAATACATGCCTCTTTTTGATGGTTCCTCCAAAAATAATTCTTCTTGGATGAACAGAAGCAAAGGTAGTTGCTACCTTTGTTGAGTGGTTTGAATTGCTTTTCTGCTCTCAAAAAATCAACTTGATTGAAGTTTTCCTTCACAGATTCAGTTTAAAAATCCCAATTTCTGGTTGATTTTTCCCTCTTTCTACCTCCTTATTTATAGAAGTTTTTATGATTTTTTCCTAGTTGCTCACGGCATACATTATTTATTAAGAAAAGGAAACCAAAACCTAATTGCATTAGGTTTCGAAAAATTTGTATCGAAAAATTTCACTGGCAAAAAAGCTGCCACAACTGCTGGCAAAACAGGCATGCGGGCCATTTCTCCCACAGGAAATTCATTTGGGCGAAATGGCCTGGACCATTTTGCCCGCAGAAAAATTCTACGGGCCCGCGATGACTTTTGGCAAAGATTTTTTGTCACTGATTTTTGTTATTTTTATTTGTTTATTTTTATTTTTTATTAATAAAAATTAGATACTAAATCAAAACTTATTTAAATAAGATAACAAAAATTGTTTTGGACCAATTAAAATATATTAGACAACACAAAAATTATTTTGGACTAAACAAAATATATTGGACCGGACTGTTAAAAAATTAAGGGTTTACAGTTTGCCCCCTGCTTGAATGATCTAAAACTTTAGTGAAAGAGAGTGAAAAGCAACAAGACTTAATTTTTGAGATAATGGAGGTTTTGGGTTCTGGACCCAGTTCGAGTTCTGGACTCAAGGATAATTCTAGGTTCTGGACCTAAGAAAAATTTGGGTTCTGGACCCGATCTAAGTTCTGGGACTTAGAGATAAATTCTAGGTTATGGACCTAAGGGTAACTTGGGTTCTGGACCCGAGCTATGTTCTTGGACTTAAGGATAAGTCTAGGTTCTGGACCTAAGAAAAATTTGGGTTCTAGACTCGAGCTAAGTTCTAGACGTAGGAAAGATTCTAGGTTCTGGACTTAAGAAAAATTTCGGTTCTAGACCCGGTTCGAGTTCCGGACTCAAGGATAATTCTAGGTTCTGGACCTAAGAAAAAATTGAGTTCTGGACCCGAGCTAAGTTCTGGACTTAGAAAAAATTCTAGGTTATGGACCTAAGGAAAATTTGAGTTCTAGACCCGGTTCGAGTTCTGGACTCAAGGATAATTCTAGGTTCTGGACCTAAGAAAAATTTGGGTTCTAGACACAATCTAAGTTTTAGGACTTAGAAATAAATTCTAGGTTATGGACTTAAGGAAAATTTGGGTTCTGGACCCGAGCTAATAATTTTTTATTTCAAAAAGTTTGGCTAATTTTTATGCATGTCTTCTTATTGCCCCTCGGTGTAAAAATATTTATATACCCGCAATTATTTGAATGATTAAAGTGAATAATTGAATTTACTATTTATTTACTGTGTAGTCACTATTCATACTCTATTTACTATTTATAAATAGTAAATTTACTATTAGTAAATAGTATCAAATAGTATTCACTATTAAAAATAGTACTTTTACTATTAATCAATAGTAATACTATTTATAAATATTAAAATTTACTATTAATCAATAGTAATATTATTTATAAATAGTAAAAATTACTATTTATCAATAGTAAAGTTTACTATTTATGAATAGTAAAATTTAGTATTCATGAACAGTTTTGAATTTTATTTTTTGGCTTGCCGTTTCTCTATAAAAAACCACCATTCCTTCATTTCATTTCACAGCACGTTTTCAATTTCATGATTCTCTCAAATTTTTTTCAATTTTAGCATATATTTTTCAAAAACAATGCATGCTTCGAGGTTAGGGACTCATTCTAATGCCGAGTTATTGGAGTTTATTCGGCATCATGAAGATGGAAATTTAGATATACTAGCAGAGATGCTGCTCCATCGTAGTTCCAATCAAAAGAGCGAGGTAATTATTTTTTTCTTTTTTATTTCTCTTGATTGATTTTTTTTTCGTTGTTTTTATTTTTATTTTTATTTATTATTTATTTATTGTTTACTTTTATTCTTTATGTTTTGTTTATTTTTTATGAATATTTTTTATTATTATTCTTTTTAAGAAAAATAAATTAATATAAGTAGATAGGATAATATGTACTTACCTGGTATTAACTTACCTAGGTCTGTGTCAGCATGATCGTTGTGTTGTTTAGGCTGGAGGACGTATTTACAAAGCCCGACAATGGTACGATGTAGTGCCTTCTCGGGTAAGGCGGATTATCCTAGATTGCGGCTTTGAGCAGTTCATCTTACAATTGCCATCCGAGGAATATCAGATAGACCGGAGCGTAGTCCAGGCACTTGCAAAGCGATGGTTGGATACAACCCACACTTTTCACTTGCCCATTGGAGAGATGACAATTGGCCCGGTCGATTTTACTGCCATAACCGGCCTTCGATATGATGGTTTTCCGGTTCCTCTAACCAACGATATTTTAACATTTGAAGAAATTTAGGAATTAATTGGTATGGAACCATCATATAAAGGGCCTTTTAAGATAAAAATTGAGCCAATTCATAGTTATTGGATGAACTACGAAGGACGGGTTGGCAGAGACATGACCGAACAGTATGCTCGAGGATTTTTGTTATATCTGCTCGGGTCGACCATCTTAGGCAACACTGAATCCTCCATTCACTTGTCAGTGTTGAGAGCCCTTTCTTATCTCAGAATGGTACCATCTTCTGGTTAGGGTGAAGCTAATCTCGCGTATCTTTACCATGGTCTTGATAAGCTTTGCTGAAACAAGAAGTCTTTTGTCAGCTTGATGGCGGTTGTTGAGGTATTCTTTTCCTGCGCCAATGTTATTTCCACTCTTTTCTTGCATGAATTTGATCTTTACTATTATTGTTGTAGGTATGGGCATATGAACATAACATCGTGAGGGTACCCGGTATTTCTCGAGAGAGAGTCGAGTATCCGAGATTAAATTTTTGGTTGTCTGTTCGTGTGGACGTTCTCGGCTGTCATCATGTGCATACTCACCGCTATGTGTTGAGCCGCTTAACCTGTGATTAGGTAAAATAACATTAGTATGCTTTAAATTTTATGTGAAAGTTTTACTTACCTTATGTTATTTTGCAGATGAATTTGGCCTGCTAGAGCCCAGAAGAGCGAGAACTAGTCTCCTTTTATGAGGGCTGCACTGTCTTTCCAACATTCTCGCCGAGTTATTGTTGGCCCAGTGTCTAGTGGCTGGTTTCTCAGGGAGAGAGTTTATGAATGGTTTCTCTGTCCAGAGCAGCGGAGGTTTCCGATGGAAATCCAGGAATATACTTTAAATATTATGTCAATGCCGGAGGATGCATGGTGGTCGGCCCGGTATGGTTATCATGCCGAGTCATTTCTCCATTTACTGGGTCCATTTTATGCCTATTTTATTCAAATAAGACTCTTAAACTTTGATGTATCTCCTATTAGTGTGCGGGAGATTTTTGATGAAAATGAGGGTAGAGATGAAGAGGAACATCACAGAGATACAGGAGAGTCTATTCCACATCTTAGGGCCAGTACATCTCAGGTAAAACTTTTACCACTTTTCCCTTGCAACTACTTCTTTCTTTTTTGACTCTTTAATGATTGCTGCAGGTTGTTGGCTCATTTGATCATGAGGCTGGACCTTCTTTTACTGCCCCTACATTTGCTCATTCTAGCCCACCAGATATGCCATCTCATCCGCAGGGCATTGATATGAACTACCTGGTACGTTTCATATTTCATAGTAACTTATGTTATATGTATGCATGATTATGTATGCTCTTACCTTTTTCTTCTACTCAAATAGTAAACTGCATGCTCAATCTCTAACTCATCGGCTTGGGCTTGCATGGTTCCTATTGACTCTTCTTCTACTGCTAAGTATAGTAATAGAGGTTTGCCAAGTTTAGGTGGTTTTAAAATAGGCGGATTTAACAAATACTCTTTTATCCGCTCAAAGGCCTTTTGACACTCTTCATTCCATATGACCGGTTGATTCTTTCTAAGCAATTTGAAGATAGGCTCACAGATTGTTGTGAGCTTTGCTATAAATCTGCTAATGTACTGTACTTTACCAATGAATCCCCGAACTTCTCTCTCCATTTTTGGGGCTGGCATATCCCTGATTGCTTTGACTTTGTCAGGATCAATCTCAATGCCATTTGGACCAATTACATGTCCCAACAATTTGCCTGAAGTAACATCGAATACACACTTCTTTGGGTTTAGTCTTAGCTTATATTTCAAAGCTCTATCAAAGAATAATTCTAAGTTTTGGAAGTGTTGTTCCCTTGTATCCGATTTGACCATCATATCATCAACATATACTTCAACTTCTTTGTCCATCATGTCATGAAATAAAGTGGTGGCCATCCTTTGATAAGTCACTCCAGCATTTTTTAGGCCGAACGACATCACCTATAACAAAATATACCCCATGTAGTAATGACAGCAGTTTTGGCTTTATCCTCTTAGGCCATTAACACTTGATTGTATCTAGAAAATCCATCTATAAATGAGTGTAGCACGCTAGAGGCTGCACTATCAATGAGAACATCTATATGAGGTAAAGGAAAATCATCCTTAGGGGAAGCCTTGTTCAAATCTCTATAGTCTTCTTAGACCCTTATCCTTCCATCTTTCTTTGGCACAGGTACTATGTTTGCTAGCCAATATGGATATTCTATCACTTCGAGGAACTTCACTTGTATTTGCTTAGTGACCTCTTTTTTAACCAATTCAGCCCACTCAGGTCTTAACCACCTAAGCTTTTGTTTAACAGGTTTTATGTGAGTGTGAGTTGGAATATGATGCTCGGCTATGTCTCGATCTATCCTCGGCATATCTTCATAAGACCAAGCAAACACTTCTTCATATTTTTTTAATATTTTTTCAAATCTCTCTCTCTCACCAGGAGTAAGGTCAGATGCTATGCTAATGTTTTTAGGATTTTCAGTTGTTCCCAAATTTAATGATTGTGTGTTAACAGAATTAATATCAAAGATGCTCATGTAATTGCTATTTGAATGTATGCAACCATTAGGGGAAATATCACACAAGTAAGCAAAATCAGACTTTATTGCATTCATTTTGGAAAAGTAAACATCATCATCCTCATACAAAGCAGACAAATTAAAATCAAAATCATTGTTCTCAAAATCATAAAGCAGGATGTCTTCAAACTTCTCCTCAACCAGGGCAGCAATCTCCCACAGATTCTTCTCTTTTGGATTGGATTCTTTGTTGGTTGGCAGGGTGAGTTCTTTCTTCACTTGCTCCACTAGCTCGGCAACATCTGTAAAAATTTTAAAACCTGGGATTAACTTACCCATGAACATGATTGGCTCGGGATTTCCTTGGAGTGGTCCCATATCTGGAGCTTTGACAAAAATCTCTTCAAGTGGTGGAAAGATCATATTCTCACTCTTGTTTGGCTGGACATCATTGTCTTCATCATATCCCAACCCCTTCTTGGAAGTTTGAGTTCTAAAATCTGGTAACTTTGTCAAACCGGCCTTACTCTTTCCAAGACCAGCTCCGGGAAGGTAGTTCATGCTCTTCATCATGTTCAAGACTTTGGAGTCCACTACTTCATCATAAGAAATTGCAGCTACTTGAAAACTATTGAGAGGCCTCTCAATCATTAGAGTGTTAACAATCTCATTGTCTTCAGCTTCAATGACCACTATCCCATCTCCGTTGCGGAACTTGATCTTTTGATGAAGGGTGAAAGGAACTCCACCAAGGGGATGAAACCATGGTCTTCCCAAGAGCAAGGTGAAGGTAACCGGTATGTCTAAAACAAAAAACTCAACAATAAATTCAATTGGACCAACCTTGACAGCCGCTTTGAAAGTCCCTTCGGCATGCCTCTTAGTGTTGTCATAAGCACGAATCGTTACCTCGATCGGGTTTAGATCTCTTGTTGACATAACTAGCTTTGGCAATATCTTAAGTGGACAAACATTTATGGCGGACCCATCATCGACCATTACACATGGAGTCCTCTTCCCCTTGACTTTTATTTTGATAAAGAGAGGGCAGATGTGGTCTCTCCCCTCCTTTGGTAAGTCCGCATCTGAAAAAGAAACTGCTCCCATATTAACTTCACTCTTTTCTTGAACCTCTTCACATTTCATTACTTCCCCAATTTTTATGAAGTTGATCAACTCCTCCAGTGTTGTGAGGTAGAAATTGGCATGCTAGCTAAGGCCTTGGCCATAGTTTCTCGATGCTTTTTAGAAGTAGCCAATAAGTCCCAAATGCTAACACTCGCTTGGGTTCTTTTCAATTGCTTGAGCATAGCATCGTCTTCTTCTACTTCAACTTCCTTTCCCTTATTAGTTTCTACCTCCTTAGATGGTTGCCTTGCGTAAGGCTTACCGGATCTAGTGTTCATCACCTCATCTTCTTTGGGCTCGGACCAAGTCCACTCCTCCTTCTTGCATACAATATCATCATCACTATCACTTGAATCCCAAAACCCGTTGACAACACAAATCATTACTTCTCCACCCATCATAACTTGTTTAATTTGACCAAATACCTCTTCTTCTTTGGTTGCTTCCCCACCCACATCTTGAAAAGAAGACATGACAAAATCCTCATGCAAACCTCCTCCAATCATGAAGGTTGCTGGTGGTGGTACCTTATTGAATTTTGGTAATGGGTTGTCTTTGGTGTTGGGCTTATTGGGCTCGGGTAACTTCCCATTGTCAATTAGATTTTGGATCTCATGTCTCAACCTCACACATCTATCCATGTCATGCCCTTGCATTTGGTGAAATTGACAAAATGCTTTAGTGTCGAAATTAGATGGGAGAGGATTAGGCAAACGGCGAGGATTTAAGGGTTGTAGCAATCCCTTCCTTTAAAGTTTATTGAGAACCCAAGACATCGGCTTCCCCAATTCTGAAAATTGTCTCCTTTTTCCTTGGTTAGTAGTATTAACACCGATGACCTTTTGCACGTTTTAGCTACCAGATTGATAGTTCCCTTTCTCGTTCCTTTTTGTTGAAAAATGGTTCTTCTCCCTTTCCCATTCTTCAATTTGCAAACCAGCTTGGAGAAGGTGTTTGACATCACGGATGAGTGTATGAGACATCCTCTCATGAAGATTAGGCAACACCCCTCTCACAATCTTCCTTATTTGATCGGATTCATCGAGCCTCTTATTGAGTAAAGCGGCCTTGTTTCTCCATCTCTTGACATAATCTACAAAATTCTCATTCGGCCTTTGCCTAATGGACTCCACTTCCATTAAGGTAACTTCCAACTCAACATTATATCCATATTATTGGATGAAGGCTTTGTAAAGTAGATCCCAACTCTTTTGTGTTCCATCATCTAAGGTATTGAACCAATTTTGGACATCAGGGTCTGATGAGAGCATAAAGTACCTTAGGGTTTGAGCCTTAGTAGCTCGGGCAGACTGCATGGCAGTGATATACTGCTTCACATGGAGATGAGGATTTCCGGTGCCATTGTACTTTGCAAATGATGGCATCTTGAACTTGTGCGGGACTTCTTCATCTTGTTCAAATAGTTTATCGATCTCGGACATCTCCTCGATTTTCAGCTTCTTCTCAAATTTCTTTTCTAAATCAGCAATCATCTTTTCAACATCGGATGTCTCAGTCTTTTCAACAGTTGCCTTCTCAACAACCTTCGATTCTTTCTTCTTCTCTTGAACATCTTGGTAGTATTGAGACCAATCACCATCATCATCAATGATCACTTTTTCAAAATCAAAAACCACTTCACCAACTTTAGTCTTCCCTTTATCCTTTGGCTTCTTAGTGCTAGCAGATTCCTCAACATGGTTCTCCAAGATTGCAGTCAATTGGTTCTTCATGGTCTTAGCTAAGGCCTCTTTTATTTCTTCCATCTTGGCATTGAGGGCCTCATCCACCATCCTTTGAATTTGTTCGGGCTCCATTGTTTTAGGTGAGCAAGTGATTGAGTCATTGCTAGATACTTCATCTCCAGCGTAGGTCGGATTGTTGTAAGCTTTTGAACTATCGTAATCCAGGGCTGTGAGCCAGAGAGGATCAATGAGATGCAAATGTATGCATGTATGCATGTATGCACAAACAATCAACAAAAAAGAATAATTAGGACGTTCCTTCTAACCTTATATGACCCACACAGGAATGATGAGTCTCTTTTCCTAGGTATATGGTTAACAAAATACCAACATGAGGTATCTTGTTTTCGAATAATTGCCTCGGACGTTTCAACCAATAGCTATATTTTCAAAAATGGAAATCAGTTCATAATAATTCCCATTAATTAGGTTTTAATTCATTTATCCAACCAAAGTAGCTTTTATGCTATATTGGATTAAAACTAAATTAAGAGGTTTATTACAGATAGATTTCTCACTTGAAAAAGGTAACTAACGATTCATGCCATAAACAAGCCCATGATTAATTTATTCTTAGTGTAAACTAGGCCCACAATTGATTTTTTGCATTTCATAATTGACCTAAATAATTTGCAAGATCTTTGTAAGAAAATGTTGGATAAACATAATTTTATTTCTAAGCCCATTGTAAAAATATTTTAGAAAAAATGGGTTTTGGGCTTAGTATTTGGGCCATGAGCAAAAGATTTTTTTTATTTTTTTTTAGAAAAGTTTTATGTCCAAAGACCATATTGAAAAGTATTGAAAATAGCTTTGACCTTTTGGACTTTAAAGAAAATTTTATTTTGAGCTTACAATGTACTTAGGTCATATTAGAAAAAGAACAAACCAAATAAGCCATGATTTAAGCCAAGATAAATTAACCATAGTCAACAACATGCATTTGGGGTAAAACCTAAGGAAAGTAACTAGGCCAATTACATGAGCTTTAGTCTTTGGGTAAAAAGGCTTAGGTTCCCATAGCAAGTATATACCAAAAGGTACGAGGCTATGAGTGGTTACGCCATGCTCGATCTCCATACCTTGAGTGAAAGTATGGTATCCCTTACATAACACAACATGGGTAACACGGGCGTCCTAGCTCACGCACACAATGCAATCTAATATGATGCAATGGATAATATAATTATAAGAAAGAATAGAATAATATAAAGACCAACGGAATCAACTTCTCTTATCTCTATTGGAGTCACCATTGTGAACTCAAACTTCCAAGAAGGGGTTGGGATATGATGAAGACAATGATGTCCAGCCAAACAAGAGTGAGAATATGATCTTTCCACCACTTGAAGAGATTTTTGTCAAAGCTCCAGATATGGGACCACTCCAAGGAAAGCCTGAGCCAATCATGTTCATGGGTAAGTTAATCCCAGGTTTTAAAATTTTTACAGATGTTGCCGAACTAGTGGACCAAGTGAAGAAAGAACTCACCCTGCCAACCAACAAAGAATCCAATCCAAAAGAGAAGAATTAAGGTTTGTACAAATAGAAAAGGTGTTTTTAGGGTTTGTTGTAAGAAACTGAATCAAATTTTGGTTTTGTTGAAAAACATGTTCAATTAAGGTTTTAAGATTTTAAAGAAGTAAAAATAACAATATTAAGTCTTTTTGGAAAATAAAGCAACGAATTAGTGTTTCTAAACTTTAGAAAAACTAAATTAAAGTTCTAGGGTTTTTTATTTTGAAAGTCACAATTTCATAATCTAAGCTACTGTGAAAAATATAACAAAATGAATTTAATACATACCTCTTTTTGATGGTTCCTCCAAAAATAATTCTTCTTGGATGAACAAAAGCAAAGGCAGTTGCTACCTTTGATGAGTGGTTTGAATTGCTTTTCTTCTCTCAAAAAATCAGCTTCATTAAAGTTTTCTTTCACAGATTCGGTTTCGAAATCCCAATTTCGTCCCAAATTCTGCTTGATTTTTCCCTCTTTCTGCCTCCTTATTTATAGAAATTTTTATGGTTTTTTCCTAGTTGCTCATGGAATACATTATTTATTAAGAAAAGGAAACTGAAACCTAATTGCATTAGGTTTCAAAAAATTTGCGTCGAAAAATTTTGCTTGTGAAAGAAACTACTGCGGAAAAATTGCACTGGCAAAAAAAATTGTCGCAGGAAAAATTGTGCTGGCAAAAAAGCTGAGATAGCTGCGGGCAAAACAGGCCTGTGGACCATTTCGCCCAGGCCATTTAGCTCTGCGGGCAAAATTCCCACGAGCCTGCTCTGACTTTCGACGACGATTTTTTCGTCGCCGATTTTTTTATTTTTATTTTTTGATTTTTATTTGTTTATTTTTATTTTTTATTAATAAAAATTAGATACTAAAGCAAAAATTATTTAATTAAGATAACAAAAATTATTTTGAACTAATTAAAATATATTAGACAACACAAAATTATTTTGGACTAAACAAAATATATTGGACCGGACTTGGTCAAAAATTAAGGGTCTACTGATATTCCTATCACCTTTGTACTACTGTTGGGGATGACCCTGGTTTTATCCTCTTGGTTGTGTTCCTTCCACACTACATCAAAAGATTAAGTTCCCAAATGTGGATGAAATAGTGGTTATCAAGGCTGAGGACAATGAAGTGGTAAACTCTCAGATTATCGAGAAGCCTCTCAATGCATTCTAAGTAAGTGTTATTTCTGCTGATGAGATGGTGGACCCTAGAGTCCTTACTATGATGAAGAAAATGAACTATCTACCAAGTGTTGGCCTTGGAAAGGGTATGGCAGGTGTGATGGAGCTTTTAGATTTCAAGACTCAAACTTCCAAGGAAGGGTTGGGATATGATGAAGCTAATAAAGGTGTTCTACAGAAAAAGGGTGAGAAGATGAATTTCTCTCCACTCGAAGAGGTTTTTGTCAAAGCTTCAGACATAGGACCACACCTAGGAAAGCCAGAGCCAATCCTGTTCATGGGAAAGATGATTACAGGCTTTGAGATTTTTACTGATGTTGTTGAATTAGTGGAACATATGGAGAAGAAACTTGACTTGCCAGTTGATAAAGAGCCTAGCCTAGAAGAAAAGAAGGAAGTTGTCCTAAAGATCCAAAAGACCGCATAGGAGATTGCTACTGTAATTGAAGAACCATTTGAGAGTCTTTTAGTTTTTGATTATGAGAACAATGACTTTGATTTTAATTTGTCTTCTTTATATGAGGATGATGATGTTTTCTATTCCAAGATGAATGAAATAAAGTCTGATTTTTCTTACTTGCGTGATATTTTTCTTGATAGTTGCATTCATTCAATGAGTTATTACATGAGTATTTGTAATATTAATTTTGTTAACACACAATCATTAAATTTAGGAAAAACCAACAATCCTAGAAACATTAGCTTAGCATTTGACGTTAGTTCTGAAGAAAGAGAGAGATTAGAAAAAATATTTAAAAAGTATGAAGAAGTCTTTGCTTAGTCTTAAGAGGATATGCCTAGAATTGATCAAGATATAGCCAAGCACATGATTCCCACTTATACTCACATGAAACTTATCAAATAAAAGCTTAAACGGTTAAGGTCGGAATGGAAGGAATTAGTCAAAGAAGAAGTCACTAAGCATATACAAGTAAAGTTCCTTAAGGTAATATATTATCCTGACTGGTTAGCTAACATAGTTCCGATGCCAAAGAAAGGATCGAAAAATTGGGGTTTGTGTGGACTATAGGGATTTAAACAAGGCTTCTCCTAAAGATGATTTTCCTTTACCCCACATAGATGTCCTTATTGATAGTGCAGCCTCTAGTGTGCTACACTCATTCATAGATAAATTTTTCGGATATAACCAAGTGCTAATAGCCCAAGAGGATAAAGCCAAAACTGCCTTCATTACTACATGGGGTATATTTTTCTGTAGGGTGATGTTGTTTGGGTTAAAGAATGTCGAAGCAACCTGCCAGAGGATGGCCACAACCTTGTTCCACGACATGATGTATAATGAAGTTGAGGTCTATATTGGTGATGTGATGATAAAATCGAATACAAGAGAGCAACATTTTCAAATTTTAGAGATCTTCTTTGAAAGAGCAATAAAGTATAAGCTAAGGCTAAACCTAAAGAAGTGTGTATTTGGGGTTACTTCAGGCAAGATGTTGGGACATGTGATTGGTCCAAATGGCATTGAGATTGACCTTGACAATATTAAGGCAATCAGGGATATACCGACCCCTAAAATGAAGAAAGAAGTTTGAGGGTTTATTGGCAGGTAACAGTACGTTAGCAGGTTCATAGCAAAGCTAACCATGATTTATGAGCCAATAATCAAACTGCTTAGGAAGAACCAGTAAGTCCAATGGAACAAATAATGTTAAAGGGCCTTTAAGCATATAAAAGAGTATTTATTGAATCCACCTATTTTGAAGCCACATAGACCTAGCAGATCTTTGTTACTACACTTAGCAATAGAAGAAGAATCAATAGGAGCAATGCTAGCACAAGCAGATGAATCAAGAGTTGAATATGCAATATACTATTTGAGAAGAAAGCTCCTCCCTTATGAAATTAAGTATAGTATCAATGAAAAAGACCTGTATAGTTGTGGTTTGGTCTTCTAAGAAGTTATGGCATTACTTTCAATTTTATAGTATGCAAACAATTTCCAGGATGGATCCAGTGAAGTATTTAAGGGAAAGACCTTCGTTGATTAGCAAGTATGGCTGATAGTTGATTATTTTGGAAGAATTTAAGATTGAATATATAACTAGGAAAACCATCAAAGGAAGAGTAGTAATAGAATTCCTGGCCCAACAACCATTGTCGGACAGTAAGGAAGTGATTTTAGAATTTTTTATGAACATTTAGAGGTTATAGAAGTACAAGGGTGGAAGATGTATTTTGATAGAGAAATGAATAGAAAGATAGCGGGTTTGGGAATGATATTGGAATCACCAGAAGGAGAGCTCAGCCCTTTTGCTAAGAAGTTGAAATTTAGGGCAACCAATAACATGGTTGAATATGAAGCATGTATTTTTGGCTTGAAACTTTGTCGATTATGAATGTTGATATAGTGTAGGTCTTTAGTCATTCTTTGCTAGTAGGGTCCTAAGTAAATGGTGAATGGGAGTTGAATGAAGAAAAACTAAAACAATACCATGATTATATCATGATGAAGAAGAATTTCAAGGAGTGCAGGTTTATACACTTGGCAAGAGAAGAAAACCAGATGGTCGATGCCCTAGCCACCCTGGGTTTGGCATGGGAAGATCATGTTAAACTATTTCTTAAGCCTTTTATTTTGGCCAATTCATCAACTCCTTGTTATGAGTATGAAATAATCATGGAAACCAATACAGACCGTGATGCATTATATGACACTATAAGATGATTCTTGGAAAGTAGGGAATACCCGCAAGATGCAACAAAGGAAGAGAGAAGGGCTAAAAGATGATGGTCTTTGCAATACATTACCTTGCATGGAGAGTTATATCAAAGATGGCCTCACGGGGTACATTTAAGATGCTTAAGGAAGTCTGACATCGAGCAGATCATGTCAAAAATACATGTCAAAAGTTGTGGACCCCATATGAATGGGTTGGCTCTGGTTAAGAAGATAATCCAACAAGGTTACTATTGGCTAACCATGGAAAGATATTGTATTGATTTAGTGAAGAAGTTCTAGTAGTGCCAGATGTATGGGAACTTGAATCACTTGCCTCCCAAAGAATTGCAATCTATGTCTTCTCCCTGGCCTTTTGAAACTTGGGGGATTGACATTATTAGAGAGATACATCCGATGGCTTCAAATGGTCACCGATTCATTATAGTAGCAATGGATTATTTTTCAAAATGGATTGAGGCTTAGTCTTTCAACAAGTTGGGGGCAAGGCAAATGGCCAGATTTATTGAAAATAACTTCATCTGCAGATATGGGGTCCTGCACAATGTGATATCAGACAATGGTGTATAGTTTCAAGGAGCTGCTAAGGATTTATTCTCGAGGTACCAAATCCATCATCACCAATCTTCCCCTTATAGACCAAAGGCTAATGGTGCAGTGGAAGCAACAAATAAGATAATTAAGCAGATTCTATCCAAGATAACTAAGACATATAGGGACTGGTTATAATTGTTTCCTTTCGCTTTATGAGGGTATAGGGCTAGTGTGCGAACCCCGATTGGAATGGCACCATTTTCCTTAGTTTATAAGATGGAAGCAGTGTTGCCGATTGAGATTAAGATCTAATAGCTAAGGGTAGTCCTAAAAGTTGAATTGCCTAAGGCGGAATGGGCAGCAAGTAGATATATACAGTTGGCCTTGTTAGAAGAAAGAAGGTTAAAGGCATTGTATTATCACTGGCTGTACCAAAGAAAAATAGCTTGAGATTACAGTAGATGTGTCACATCCCAAAGTTTAGGTAGTCGAGTACTAGGCAAGAAAGACATAAATAAATGGTCAAATAGAGGCTCGAGATAGTTAAAAAATAAAATCGGTGTGCAAAGGAGGCTCGTGAAGTCGACGGGACCTAAAGGTAATTTTTCGAAAGGCCGAGGACCTAAGTGGAAATTTCTCAAAAGTTAGGGGCAACTATGTAAACTTAAAAATTAAGTGTCAGAAGTTCTTAATAGTACCCATATCCAACCCCGGAAGGATATTCTCGAGATTAATCTGGTCATAACCGTGGGTTTCAATTTTTCCCGAAAACGCACGGTTTAAAAGTTACAATCGATTAATCGCTGGAGGATATTTTGATATTTTCACCCTAGACTATAAAATTACAACCCAAGAAAGTTGAAGGGGTCAACATATGAATAAAAGAAAGCTTAATGGCTTGCTAAATAAATAGATAAAAGAAGAAGGCAAGTGGACCAATTAAAAGTGGCCATTTTTGCTATAAGGTGTACCAATTGGAAGAAGGCAAATGGACCAATTAAAAGTGGCCATTTTTGTTATAAGGTGTACCAATTGGAAGTCAACATCTATTCACCACTTATGGCTGCCATTTGGATCAAAATAAGCTAAGGAAATAAAGTATAAAAGCCCTCTCTTGCATGGTGAATTCGTCCAAACCATAAGAGAAGGAAGAAGGAGGTGATTTTTCCAAAGTTTAAGGCTTTTGATTTAAAGAGTTTGGTGACAAACAAGATTATAATGTAAGAGAAACCTATCTATTGTTTTAATTTCATGGATTAATGGTTAATTTAGAGATTGAAATTAGGGTTCATGTAGTTAGATTTGGAGAAATTTCAAGAAATAATTAATTGAAGGATTTGATGAAGGAAATAATGGTGTTTAATGGTGAAAATAAGCTAGCAACCATTAGAAAAATCAAAAGATAAGACTATGTCTATACCTAGGGTTCTTACCTTTGTATATGTGATGTTAAATTCATAGGAAATCAAGGAGATTAGAAAGGAAAGGAAGTGAAATAGATAAGAAGAGCAAGGAAAAGCAAGGTTTGGTACTTTAACTAATTGTTTGTTCATTTTCTTGAAATTGTTATTTTATACAAATTTTCTAAAACAAGAATCAAGTTGGGTCAAGAACCAGAGTTTATTGTTCATATGGTATATATATGCGTGTATATGGTATATATGTGAATACATATGATACATATGTGAGTATATGTGATATTTGTGTAAATATATATTGTATATACATGGAGAATATGTGGTATATATACGAACTGAATGGGTATATATGAAATGTTATTTATGCTCTACTCGGTAAATGGGTAAAACCGGTTTGGAATGGGGGTTATATCGTGTGAGGTCAAGATCATGGCAATTAGCCGTGTGAGACCAAGACCACGCAGTTATTGTAATATCCCAAAGTGTGCCTAGAAGTTTTAATACAATTGTTGTTTGATTGGAATTAAATGTATATATGTTTTTGTAAAGGAAATGATTGTGTTAATGGAATGTATATGTTGTATATATGTTAATATATATAACATATATGTTGGTCAAATGTAGAGTCAAGGGAAGAAGATATTTTAGTTTGGGATGTGTGAAATTACTATAAAGGGCACTTGATTAAGAAGAAAACTAGACCATATGAGAAGAGGGTATGTTAGTAATTATGCTTGTAGAATTGCTTGGTGGAGATTTAAAGAGGAAGAAAAGGTTGATTTATCTTCATTTTCTTTTCTTTGCATTTCTTGGCCGGCTACCAAAGGGAAAGAGAGAGCAAGAGGGGTCTTCTAAATTCTAAGCTCTAATTGAAGGAAGAATCAAAGGATTAAGTTGGAGATTTGTGGAATTTCTTCAAATTAAGTAAGTACTCTCTTGTTTTCCTTTGTTATTTTTGAAGTTGTATTTGAAGTGAGTTTTGATTTGTTGAGATTATGATTTGGTGGGGTTGAGATGTAATTATAAGTGTTTTTAAAGGGTTGTAAGTTAAATTGGTGTTGCTTTTGGTTTGAAAATGGTAAGTTGAGTGGATATTGAAATTGAAAGAATAAGAATGATGTTGGTTTAGGGTTTTGAAGTGGTATGTGTTTAAATGTGTTGTTAATGATTTGTTAATGAGAATATTGTGATGAATATGTAAAATAAGTGTTAATGACATTGTTTATATCCATTTGAATGAGGCTATGTTGTACACAATGAGTTTAAATGCAATTAAAAGAGTTTTGGCCACATTTAGGGTTTTATTCATGTGAGACACGGCCAAACCAAAGAAGGAACACGGCCAAGACTTAAGATTTTTGGGAGACACGGCCAAGTTCAAGGAAATTTGGCTGTGTTGGATGAATTTTGGAGAGACACGGCCACTGGCTTGGTCGTGTCCCTTGACTGTGTTTGCCACTGTCTGATTTTTGTTGAGAGACACGGCCGTGTCCCTTGCCCGTGTTTGCCTCGGTTTGATTGGGTGTTGAGAGACACGGCCACAAGCTTGGCCGTGTCCCTTGAGTGTGTTAGCTACTGGATTTTTGTGTTGAGAGACATGGCCACAAGCTTGGCCGTGTCCCTTGAGTGTGTTGGCTAATGTGATTGCTCTTCTTGAATTGTTTTGATTCTTCAAGGGTCTTGTTGCACTTAAACATAAAAATAAACATTGTAAACACACTTAAACAATAATGATCCAAACAAATGTAAATTGAGACATAAAGAGATAGGAATGATATGATTGAAGCATGCCTAGAAGATATGATTGAATAAGGATATGTGTTTAATTAATGTAATTGATGTTGTATATTATGATGATGAAATGTGAAATGTGCAAGATGTGATGATGAAATGAATTGAGAAAGTAATGTTTAAAGATTGATGAACGGACCTATCTGCCTCCTGTGGAACCATGCGGACCCAGTGAGTTGGGCAACCGATCTTGGACTACCGACCTGGTTGGGGGAAGGTTCGTTACTGATAGTTTTATACGTGCTTATCTGCCTCCTGCGGACCTCTGGGATTGGCAGTGGCCTGAGACTCAGTGGGCAACCGACCTGGTTGGGGGAAAGTTCGTATATGAAGCCATAGTTTGTTAGTTATAATGATATAATGAAATGTATATGAATAAGTATGATCCTTATTGATTGACTGTATGATATTGATATTAATATTGCATATTATCATTATGGTTTGTACTACTGAGCTGTGGCTCAGCGCGATAGTGTTTGTTCGCGCAGGTGATAGAGTTGAACCTGAGAGTTCCTTGAGACCAAGTGAGACTAGACATTGAGGATTTTCTTTTGGGACTTAAAGATCAGAGAAGAGCTGCCAATCATATATATATTCTATGTTTTGTAAACTTTGATTTATAACATGTTTGTAATAATTTCCGCTGTGGTTTAATAAATGTTTTATATATGGTGTCTTTTGGATTTCTTTTAAATGTTTGAGATTGGGTTTATTTATTTACAAAGATATTTGTTGTGTCTTTTTAAACTGTGGCATTTTCTATATTCGGTATACGTATTCTATGAACGTTTAAGCATGCTTGGTACGTATACGGGATATAGGGGTGTTACAGTTATCTTGTATATTCCATATCGTGTGAGACCAAGACCATGGCAATTAGTCGTGTGAGGTAAAGACCACGCGTAACTCTATACGAGGCCTCATTCTGAGATTGGTGTATTCATAATTACCTAGTGGAGCAGATTAACTCGTAATTATAATGAAGTTATATTACATGTTATTTACTGTAACACCCCGATACCCTATATAAGTACTATACGTATACCTAGTATACATACAGTAAATATATAAAGTATAAGGATGTCACTTTTCGTTACCTTTTAAAAACCTGTAACAGAGTTCAAACCATAATACATTAATTTAAATAACATTTACAAAATCATTATCTTTATCAAAACTTCATTTATACATATAAATACTCTCTCGTCAGAAATACATGAAAATTAAAAATTTAAACATGTATGCATTACCCTCTAGTTGGTCTCGACAAACTTTACTCTTCTTGTGTCATAATAAAAACTTCATATCTTCCATCTATATACCTGCGCGAATAAACACCCGCGCTAAGCCCGAGAGCTTAGTAGTCCAACTATAAAGATATAAACATATAGTATAGAAGTATTGACATATAATGATACATCAATTCAATATATAATTAGTTCTTATCATATCTTCTTTTCTTTTTAATTTCATCTTTAATATATCATAGCTAATTTCATATATGATGTACATATATACATAATATTATCACCAACCCCAATGCATCACCAATACTCAAAACCAATATATTAATACCCCTACATTATATATATACCATACCAATCATTATTGCATTACACACTTTACCTATCATACCATTCATTATTGCAATACACACATTACACATCATATCACACATTATTGCAATACACAAATTACATATCATACAAATCATAAATCACAATTCATTTACATATTACACTTAATAACATTATATTATTCACAATTCACCAAGCATAATTCAGTATTAATACTCACAATCAATATTTCAATACTTGCATTTCACATTGACAATAAAGACAGACTCGGGCCCAAAACACTAATATGTTATTCAAAGTTCAGAGTTACTGCTTTGGTCTATAATCATAATTATCAAGCCCATAGGCATCATATATCAATATCTCTATCCATGGATAGCGTAACAGACCAGTCTCTTGGATCATCAACTCGGCTAAACTCGAGGTGATCCTCAACCCGGCAAGACTGTTACCAATCATATATCTCATAATTACAATTTCTCATAGTGTAACAGACCCAGTCTCTTGGATCTCAATTCAACTCAAAATGAAGAGATCCTCAACCCGGCAAGATTGTTACCTTTTTCATTTTATAGGCATGCCTCCAAACCCAGAACTCTGAAATCGAATAACACATTAGTTACACAATTCATTTATTATTTCATTATCAATCTCATCATCAATTAGGCAAACATGCCTTATCTCTTTCAATTGAATCATCATAGCCAATCACAATGGCTTCACATCTCATTTGAATCATCATTGCCAATCACAATGGCTTTATATCACATTTAAATCATCATTGCACATTTGAATCATCATATCACATTTCATTCATTATATCACATTTGAATCATCATAGCCAATCACAATGGCTTCACATCATACACATCATTATTGATATATATATATATATACAACACCAATTACATTAACTACACGAACATGTCATTATTCGAACATACATCATTAATTTCATTGCATATGTATCTTAAATTCATCGTCATATAAACAATATGTCTATTTATTTCATTTCAATCATTTCTCAAGACACATTAACATCATTCATTATTAAAACGTTTATCATAACAAATTACATTGTACGTACCTTTTTGAATGATCATCGCCTCTTTCGCGCTATTTAAGTCATAACACTAGTCACGTTATGCAAACAATATAATACATTACCATTCACAATACATAATATAACATTGTTCAATCTCAACAATGATGTTAGACAAATGATCTCTATTTTGATCCTTGACAACTCATATGGATGATCTATTTAACATGTATTTGAGAATCTTGTTACAAAATTAAATTGCTTCAAATAAAGCAGAACAGAACACTTCTAGCGGTCGCGCCTCACCTGAATACGACCGCGCCATACAGTTACACGATGAAACCTTATCACAGTAGATTTCGCGGTCAGAAGCCCGACCTAAGTCGCGACCGCACTTCACAATCAAAAGATGAAACCCTATCACAGTAGGTTTCGCGGTCAGAAGTCCGACCTAAGTCGCGACCGCACATGACTAAATAGCGACCGCCCAAGACTAATAGCGACCGTCCCAAATTACGTTTCTCATACATAAACCCTAAATGTAGCCAAACTTCTTTTGGTTAACTTAAAACACATTGTACACAACATAACCTCATTCAAATGGACATAATCAACATTATTAACAATTATTTTACATACTCATCACAACATTTTCATCACCAACATATAACAATCAAACCTTCAAACAACTTCAATTAGCAAGAGAAACAAGTGTGTACTTACCTTAAGCACCACTTCTAAACACTTCCTTTTCCAAGACTTCTTCACTTCCCAAATCAATGACAATTCACTTCCTTCAAAACTTAATGCTTAAAAACACATCACAAACACACTTAATCAACCATCCATATCAACTCACCAATCCCAAACACAATTTCAAAAGAACAAAGGAAAATCAAGAGAAAGAACTTACCTAAGTTGTTGAATTCCACAAATCTTCAATTAAATCCTTTGATTCTCCCTTCAATTTGATGTTAGAATTAAACAAATCTCACTTTGCTCTCTCTCTTGTCTAAGGAGGAGCCAACCAACGTGGAGAAGAGAAGAAGAAGAAGAAGAAGGAAATGAAGAAAAGACAAAATATCACCTCTTTAAATCTCCACCAAGTGATTCAACAAGAGTAATTACCTAAACACCCTTATACCATTTGTCTTGATTACCATTCATTACATGCCCTTTATAGTAACTTCACACTTAACAAAAATAAATATCTTCTTTCCTTGACTCTTCATTTTGACCAACTTATATGTTATATATATCATCATATACACAACATATACCATTCTCTCTAAACCCTAAATTCTTTCCCAAATCACATATACATAAACATTCTTTTCTCTATTTCTTTTCTCTTGTAATTTAACACATATATTCAATCCAATTATATAACAACAACAACAACATAATCACAACTTCTAGGGCATATATGAGGATATTACAATTCTCTCCCCCTTAAATAATTTCGTCCTCAAAATTATCAGTACCATAACAATTTATTCTTAACAAAATACTATCTTAACTCCCATATGGAGTTAATTATATGCTCAAGTTATTATATTATCAAATCACATAACTTCAACTCTTCCCTTTAGAATCAACCATCTTCTCTCAATTTCCATAATTCATCATTCTATATGTTTATACAATTGATTACTTCCTTGATCAAACATTCAAAAGATCTCATTACATTTCCTATAATGACTTTATACAAGAATCAGCTCATTTATATAGTTCATCCAATCTTTATATTTAATATATATTGTTCCTTCATCTCTTTGTAATTACTCTCTTAACTTTAACCTTAAAAACCATTGGTTATATTTGTGCATTAATTATCCCATCATTACAATCACTGTCTAAATAGACACTTATTACTCTCAATAGATAACAAAATCCTGATTTTTCCATAAATGGAGTTATTTTTTTAGCACGCTTTTCACTTAACTTACATATTAATACATTATCTTTCAACTTATTTTATAGATAACCAATCTTTTTCTCTTCTTATCATGATTAACAATTACTATATTCCACTTATTCATGTCCAGTCATACTTTAAAATTTACATCATATACATTATCATGTAAATAACTATTTTCTTAATACAACTATACACAATAAATTTCAATAATGATTCATAATCTTAGCCAATTCTAGATCCATTGATCTATCTGTCACAATATATCCATATTCAAATCTTATTCAACTCCAACCAACAATTAATGTATTTGACTCATCATAAAATTTCATCATATTCATATATGTATATATATAACTTAATTCCATTAGGGCAACTTATATACAATTCCTGATCATTTCCGATCCATATTCAGTCAAATTATCATGATAACAAATTATTTCAAATTATCTTAATATAATTTCCACCAATTCTCATAAAAATTTTATATCATATTTACTACTAATAGTTCTTTCACTTAAACCTCAAGTTCATTCATTCATTCATTACATACCATAAACATATTCAGTATAACTTTCAATCATATTTATTTTGATTACCTTATTGTCATATCATCCCTAACTCAAAACATTTTCATAATTTCCTTTTTCTCTCTTAATCTTCACAGTTATAACCAAATTTTTAACAAAAAAATGATAAAGTACAACTTTATCCATCATAACTTTCAACTATACTTTTCAAACAAAATTCAATCCCACCAGATCTGCATTACAATCATTATATCTAAGATCCAAATCCAGGGATAACAAATTAACCGATCAAATATACTAAACAAAACACATGGCTATAAAAGATTAATATTCAAGCCTAGGACTTTCAGATCAATACTTTTTTTTTCTCATAATTTTATCCTCAATCTATACAAATACAAGGTTAAGATGTATTTCAAGAATTACACATTCCTTCTTTACATTTTTGCTATATCAGAAGTTAATACATTCTAACTCCGTTTCAAACCAATTTGCACTCGATTATATGATCTTTATCCACTTAATTCATGTTTCAACAATATTACTTTATACATATTCAATCATATGCAGCTGCTATACAATTTTATTCATCACTTCA
Organism: Garcia nutans; assembly: GCA_947685225.1. Lineage (NCBI taxonomy): Eukaryota > Viridiplantae > Streptophyta > Magnoliopsida > Malpighiales > Euphorbiaceae > Garcia > Garcia nutans. Next base: position 37,170,708 of record CANTUV010000011.1, read on the forward strand.
TTTCTAATCCATTTACAATTTCTTATAATGTATAATTGCATAAAACTTTCCATATATGAATACTTTGGAACTCTAAATATCATATGATAATTAAGTTCAATGCTCACTATCACAAACTCCACTGTTCCATAATACTCAAGTCCATTCTATTTTCACTTCCATCACATCACTCATCTAGCTGTACCCAGTTCAAGTCCTAGTCTCTCTTAGGTCCACTAATACATACTACATCATTTCCATAACACTAATTCTATAATTATACCACATACAAATTCATAGGTCACATTCATGTCATAATTTCATTCACATTGAGAAACTCAGTTTACATATCATATAAATGTATATACTTAATTATATACTCTTGTTTTATTTTCCTTTTTCATACATTCACTAAAAATGTTCCTTTATAACTGTAACAACCGTCTTAGTCCACCTGCTAAACCATTCCTATCCGGAGAAACCATCAGGGCCTCAGAGCTGGGCTGCTACAGTACCAAACTGCCCTCACGGCCTTCCAACAGAATTCACTTATTCGAATTACACCCAAGACACATGAGTGCAAGTCGCCACTCTGGATCGAATACCTAACTTCCCCCTCAAGAGAGTCAGTGAGAATCATCCAGTACCATCTCTTCCAATATGATGCAAAGTATTTATTCATACAACACACATACATATATACTGACTATAATAGCACTTTATATCCATCTTAACCACATTCCCAATGTAACATTTCTTTCACTTTCATCTTTAAAAGCATTTAATATATTTCCATATCCATTTTTACCCTTTTCAATATAATGCCTTAAAATAGCTCATCCTCATTTGCTTATCCACTTCTCTTTTATACTTCAAGATAAATTCTTATACTATCAATCACTTTACTCAATTCATAAGACTTTCATATGCCATATTAGTCATTTCATTTAGCTCATGTATTGCATACACATTAAACCATCAATATCCAAATAATCTTTATCAAATGCCACTAAAACTTTAACTTCTCAACTTACCACCTCACTTAACTTCAATTTGCCAAACTCATCTTATATATTTATATATCACAAAGCAGTATTAAAACATCTACTTTTCACAATTATCAAGCTCACTTCAACAATTCAAATATCACCTATTACCACCATTACATTGAGCTTTCACAATATCCAAGCATCTCACATTTCTAACATTGAATTCACAATGTCCGTATTAAGGTAACAATACCAATGTATATTTTTACTTAACCCATATCATCTCTTTTTCCTTTAAACAAAATCTTAACTTTACATATCCATTAGTTTACCATTCAACATATATATATATATCACTCACATATATATACATATGTACATTACATCCAATCATATACACATTGAGCCCAATAACCTTTATACGCTTTTCAAGTCTAGTTATTACAAATTTCAGTTTTCTTAAACTAACGTTGCTCAATCCAATTCTCACTATCAATCTTATCACGTGACCTAGCTTTGCACAAGTTCATCAATACAAGCGTAATCATTCTCAACATTAATAGACAAATAATTATATAGGTTACAAACATGCAATACTGTACGTACCTTACATTTTCAAGTGATCAACTCAATCTTTGATCACTAAAATATTACATTACATTATCACATTAAATTTACAATATTTGCATTAAAACAACAATGCAAACAACACCATTATATTTTCTTACATTAACCAATATTTTTATTTTATTTTAGTTTTCATATCATTTCTTTCTCTAGTTTTTACTTTCAAGTAAAAACCTCATTCAGACATTATCATCCCTCTCATAATTCAAATTTATCCCACATCATATAATGCCACATCTGAGACCAACCTAGGTGTCAATGCATATACATGTATTACAAATTACATTTCAAAACTCTTCTTTGTAATTCATTTTAAACATTTCAAAACTTTTTCTTTTTAATTTCACTTAGGCCGAGAATCTCGAACCTAAGCTCTGATACCAAAATAATTGTAACACCCCGATACCCTATATAAGTACTATACGTATACCTAGTATACATACAGTAAATATATAAAGTATAAGGATGTCACTTTTCGTTACCTTTTAAAAACCTGTAACAGAGTTCAAACCATAATACATTAATTTAAATAACATTTACAAAATCATTATCTTTATCAAAACTTCATTTATACATATAAATACTCTCTCGTCAGAAATACATGAAAATTAAAAATTTATACATGTATGCATTACCCTCTAGTTGGTCTCGACAAACTTTACTCTTCTTGTGGCATAATAAAAACTTCATATCTTCCATCTATATACCTGCGCGAATAAACACCCGCGCTAAGCCCGAGAGCTTAGTAGTCCAACTATAAAGATATAAACATATAGTATAGAAGTATTGACATATAATGATACATCAATTCAATATATAATTAGTTCTTATCATATCTTCTTTTCTTTTTAATTTCATCTTTAATATATCATAGCTAATTTCATATATGATGTACATATATACATAATATTATCACCAACCCCAATGCATCACCAATACTCAAAACCAATATATTAATACCCCTACATTATATATATACCATACCAATCATTATTGCATTACACACTTTACCTATCATACCACTCATTATTGCAATACACACATTACACATCATATCACTCATTATTGCAATACACAAATTACATATCATACAAATCATAAATCACAATTCATTTACATATTACACTTAATAACATTATATTATTCACAATTCACCAAGCATAATTCAGTATTAATACTCACAATCAATATTTCAATACTTGCATTTCACATTGACAATAAAGACAGACTCGGGCCCAAAACACTAATATGTTATTCAAAGTTCAGAGTTACTGCTTTGGTCTATAATCATAATTATCAAGCCCGTAGGCATCATATATCAATATCTCTATCCATGGATAGCGTAACAGACCAGTCTCTTGGATCATCAACTCGGCTAAACTCGAGGTGATCCTCAACCCGGCAAGACTGTTACCAATCATATATCTCATAATTACAATTTCTCATAGTGTAACAGACCCAGTCTCTTGGATCTCAATTCAACTCAAAATGAAGAGATCCTCAACCCGGCAAGACTGTTACCTTTTTCATTTTATAGGCATGCCTCCAAACCCAGAACTCTGAAATCGAATAACACATTAGTTACACAATTCATTTATTATTTCATTATCAATCTCATCATCAATTAGGCAAACATGCCTTATCTCTTTCAATTGAATCATCATAGCCAATCACAATGGCTTCACATCTCATTTGAATCATCATTGCCAATCACAATGGCTTTATATCACATTTAAATCATCATTGCACATTTGAATCATCATATCACATTTCATTCATTATATCACATTTGAATCATCATAGCCAATCACAATGGCTTCACATCATACACATCATTATTGATATATATATATATATACAACACCAATTACATTAACTACACGAACATGTCATTATTCGAACATACATCATTAATTTCATTGCATATGTATCTTAAATTCATCGTCATATAAACAATATGTCTATTTATTTCATTTCAATCATTTCTCAAGACACATTAACATCATTCATTATTAAAACGTTTATCATAACAAATTACATTGTACGTACCTTTTTGAATGATCATCGCCTCTTTCGCGCTATTTAAGTCATAACACTAGTCACGTTATGCAAACAATATAATACATTACCATTCACAATACATAATATAACATTGTTCAATCTCAACAATGATGTTAGACAAATGATCTCTATTTTGATCCTTGACAACTCATATGGATGATCTATTTAACATGTATTTGAGAATCTTGTTACAAAATTAAATTGCTTCAAATAAAGCAGAACAGAACACTTCTAGCGGTCGCGCCTCACCTGAATACGACCGCGCCATACAGTTACACGATGAAACCTTATCACAGTAGATTTCGCGGTCAGAAGCCCGACCTAAGTCGCGACCGCACTTCACAATCAAAAGATGAAACCCTATCACAGTAGGTTTCGCGGTCAGAAGTCCGACCTAAGTCGCGACCGCACATGACTAAATAGCGACCGCCCAAGACTAATAGCGACCGTCCCAAATTACGTTTCTCATACATAAACCCTAAATGTAGCCAAACTTCTTTTGGTTAACTTAAAACACATTGTACACAACATAACCTCATTCAAATGGACATAATCAACATTATTAACAATTATTTTACATACTCATCACAACATTTTCATCACCAACATATAACAATCAAACCTTCAAACAACTTCAATTAGCAAGAGAAACAAGTGTGTACTTACCTTAAGCACCACTTCTAAACACTTCCTTTTCCAAGACTTCTTCACTTCCCAAATCAATGACAATTCACTTCCTTCAAAACTTAATGCTTAAAAACACATCACAAACACACTTAATCAACCATCCATATCAACTCACCAATCCCAAACACAATTTCAAAAGAACAAAGGAAAATCAAGAGAAAGAACTTACCTAAGTTGTTGAATTCCACAAATCTTCAATTAAATCCTTTGATTCTCCCTTCAATTTGATGTTAGAATTAAACAAATCTCACTTTGCTCTCTCTCTTGTCTAAGGAGGAGCCAACCAACGTGGAGAAGAGAAAAAGAAGAAGAAGAAGGAAATGAAGAAAAGACAAAATATCACCTCTTTAAATCTCCACCAAGTGATTCAACAAGAGTAATTACCTAAACACCATTATACCATTTGTCTTGATTACCATTCATTACATGCCCTTTATAGTAACTTCACACTTAACAAAAATAAATATCTTCTTTCCTTGACTCTTCATTTTGACCAACTTATATGTTATATATATCATCATATACACAACATATACCATTCTCTCTAAACCCTAAATTCTTTCCCAAATCACATATACATAAACATTCTTTTCTCTATTTCTTTTCTCTTGTAATTTAACACATATATTCAATCCAATTATATAACAACAACAACAACATAATCACAACTTCTAGGGCATATATGAGGATATTACATTTACACTTTTATTATTTATTTTCCGTAATTAGTTAAAGTACCCACTAAGCAATGCTTAGCGAGTTTAGTTTCTTCTAAACTCGTAGGTTATTAGCAAGGAGCCAGTAGCGAGCAGAGGAGTCCTGTGATTTGTCGGTCATCAACATACTTAGGTGGTGTTCTTTATTTTGTATTTTGGTATTAGATACTAGCATGTACTTATTTGAATAATACAAAGAGATAACTTTATGTAGCATGTAAATCTAGTAATGTATAATAACTGTATGATTTTGAATTGAGTTGGGTTGTGAATATAGAAGTGTGAATTCTTCTTGCAGGATTGTAGTTGAGGTTATAAGGGTGGATTATTGGTAGTGTGCTTGTATTGAATTATGAAATAAAATGTTTTTCAAAAATAAGAAAAATCAGTTTTGTCGACACTTGGGACCTCCATTTTTAGGGGAGGTTATGGCAAAATTTTTTAAAATCTGTATTTAAAATTGGCTAAGTAAAATATTAAGACACAACCACCATGAGATAACAGTCCATCTTGGTCTATAAACGTAGGCTAAGATGGGGTGTTACAATTAGTGGTATCAGAGCATTAGTTTAGTCAATTATGGGAGATAGGTAGTAAGTAAGTAACTATGGGTGCCATGTAAGATAAAGTAAGGAGAAAGTTATATGATGAATAGGTAGATGTACATGCCAGATAGGAATTGACAATCGAGTTATATGTTGATGAATTAAGCAGATAGCTACTTATGTCAATGTAGGATGTCTCTAGATTCGTGGCAAGCTATGGAACGAAACGTAAGAATCATGCATGAATAAGCATGTTTCGGGACGAAACTTAAATGAAGGGAGGTAGAACTGTCACATCCCAAAGTTTAGGTAGTCTAGTATTAGGCAAGAAAGACATAAATAAATGGTCAAATAGAGGCTCGAGATAGTTAAAAAATAAAATCGGTGAGCAAAGGAGGCTCGTGAAGTCGACGGGACCTAAAGGTAATTTTTCGAAAGGCCGAGGACGTAAGTGGAAATTTCTCAAAAGTTAGGGGCAACTATGTAAACTTAAAAATTAAGTGTCGGAAGTTCTTAATAGTGCCCACATCCAACCCCGGAAGAATATTCTCGAGATTAATTGGGTCATAACCGTGGGTTTCAATTTTTCCCGAAAACGCACGGTTTAAAAGTTACAATCGATTAATCGCTGGAGGATATTTTGATATTTTCACCCTAGACTATAAAATTACAACCCAAGAAAGTTGAAGGGGTCAACATATGAATAAAAGAAAGCTTAATGGCTTGCTAAATAAATAGATAAAAAAAGAAGGCAAGTGGACCAATTAAAAGTGGCCATTTTTGCTATAAGGTGTACCAATTGGAAGAAGGCAAATGGACCAATTAAAAGTGGCCATTTTTGTTATAAGGTGTACCAATTGGAAGTCAACATCTATTCACCACTTATGGCTGCCATTTGGATCAAAATAAGCTAAGGAAAGAAAGTATAAAAGCCTCTCTTGCATGGTGAATTCGTCCAAACCATAAGAGAAGGAAGAAGGAGGTGATTTTTCCAAAGTTTAAGGCTTTTGATTTAAAGAGTTTGGCGACAAACAAGATTATAAGGTAAGAGAAACATATCTCTAGTTTTAATTTCATGGATTAATGGTTAATTTAAGAGATTGAAATTAGGGTTCATGTAGTTAGATTTGGAGAAAATTCAAGTAATAATTAATTGAAGGATTTGATGAAGGAAATAATGGTGTTTAATGGTGAAAATAAGCTAGCAACCATTAGAAAAATCAAAAGATAAGACTATGTCTATACCTAGGGTTCTTACCTTTGTATATGTGATGTTAAATTCATAGGAAATCAAAGAGATTAGAAAGGAAAGGAAGTGAAATAGATAAGAATAGCAAAGAAAAGCAAGGTTTGGTACTTTAACTAATTGTTTGTTCATTTTCTTGAAATTGTTATTTTATACAAATTTTCTAAAACAAGAACCAGAGTTTATTGTTCATATGGTATATATATGCGTGTATATGGTATATATGTGAATACATATGATACATATGTGAGTATATGTGATATTTGTGTAAATATATACTGTATATACATGGAGAATATGTGGTATATATACGAAAAGAATGGGTATATATGAAATGTTATTTATGCTCTACTAGGTAGATGGGTAAAACCGGTTTGGAATGGGGGTTATATCGTGTGCGGTCAAGATCATGGCAACTAGTCGTGTGAGACCAAGACCACGCAGTTATCATGTATATTCCATATCGTGTGAGACCAAGACCATGGCAATTAGTCGTGTGAGGTCAAGACCATGCGTAACTCTATACGAGGCCTCATTCCGAGATTGGTGTATTCATAATTACCTAGTGGAGCAGATTAACTCGTAATTATAATGAAGTTATATTACATGTTGTTTACACTTTTATTATTTATTTTCCGTAATTAGTTAAAGTACCCACTAAGCAATTCTTAGCAAGTTTAGTTTCTTCTAAACTCGTAGGTTATTAGCAAGGAGCCAGTAGCAAGCAGAGGAGTCCTGCGATTTGTTGATCATCAACATACTTAGGTGGTGTTCTTTATTTTGTATTTTGGTATTAGATACTGGCATGTACTTATTTGAATAATACAAAGAGATAACTTGATGTAGCATGTAAATCTGGTAATGTATAATAACTGTATGATTTTGAATTGAGTTGGGTTGTGAATATAGAAGTGTGAATTCTTCTTGCAGGATTGTAGTTGAGGTTATAAGGGTAGATTATTGGGAGTGTGCTTGTATTGAATTGTGAAATAAAATGTTTTTCAAAAATAAGAAAAATCAGTTTTGTCGACACTTGGGACCTCCATTTTTAGGGGAGGTTATGGCAAAATTTTTTAAAATCTATACTTAAAATTGGCTAAGTAAAATATTAAGACACAACCACCATGAGATAACAGTCCATCTTGGTCTATAAACGTAGGCGAAGATGGGGTGTTACAAGATGGGTTAAGATCAAAAAGATTAAAGTTAGCGATCTAGTATTAAAGTAGTACAAGACAAATGTCTCTGATCCAAGGGGGAAGTTTAAACCTAGTTAGAAAGGATCGTATGATGTTAGACAAGTAATGAGCAATGGTGCAGTCAAGCTATCAGACATGGATGATATTGTGTTTAGTGAGCCGGTGATAGGTTGAAGAAGTTTTATATTTGAAAAGAAAAAGAAAAAAGAGTTCGCTAGTTTGAAAACCAGAAAGGGCGGCCTAGTCAAAATTTAGATCAGTCCGCTAGTTTTAAAAATTTAAAAGGGCGGGCTAGGCAACAATTAGGGCTAAATGAGAGAAAATTATCAATTAGAAAATCCAAAAGTGCTTATTGGTTACAGGAGTGATCCTGTGTATACAGGCTTTATGTTTTTATTTGTTTCTTGATTTAATAAGCATAGTTAATATTGAAGTTGTTCTATGTACGCTATTTTGAATTATCTAACCATTTTTGTAAAATAAATAACACAACTGTGAGCGGGGATTTTTGCCCCCACTCCCGGTGGAATGGTTCATACGACTTCAGCATTGTTTAGGCTCGGGGCCTTAGAGAACACGGACCTAAGTCCGGAGAAAATGGAGTCGCCACCCGGACGAGCTGAGAAAAAAGAAAGGGGTGGATGACTTGATTCCTAAGGAATCCCCAACCCCCTAATGGGTTCGAAAAGTTGGGTACGTGTGGGGAAGGTGAGAAATGGCCCAGCACCCCCACAATACCCGGTTCATTGGAACCGGCCTCCTTTACAGGTCTTAATATTATAAAATTCTTAAATATAACAACATTATCCATGTTACACACAACAATTAAAATAAAGCATCAATATATTAAAATTAAAGCAATGTCCAAGCAAAACAAATAAATGGACACCCATCTGAAGATGGAAACATGTCCTTACATCACATGCCTAAATAGGACACCCACCGAAAGATAGAAACATGCCCTTTACATAGGTTCTAAAATAGAAAAGCAAATTAAATTACATGATATTTAACTAATGAGGTATCCAATAAGTGGAAACATACCTCTTACAACATTTGGAAATATAAATAAATTGATAATAGTAAATAACTATTCAAAATAAATAAATCATTCATCAAAGGTATTAAATATCAATGGAAAATAAATATCCGTCCATGATAAATTAAATAAACCAAGTATTGAACTTAAAATAAATTAAAGCATATAAAATAAATCAATGCATAATGAAATATAGAATTGAATAAGGCACATAAAAAAAATCTAAGTTATAGCTATTGTTTCCATTCAGGATCTTTATTTCATGTGTTTAGGGTTTTGGATTTTATAGAATTAGGCTACTGTGACTTTAAAAGAAATAAAATAGATTAAGGATTTATGTTTTAAAAAGGTTGATAAAGCTCTTTGATTAACTATATTAATATTTGAATGGTGAAATCATGAAACTAGGGTTTGGACACTTTAAAACATTTTTGATTTGTGGTTTATGGCTATTCATTGAATTATGGTTTCAAGCTTATTGTGTAAAATTAAATATTTGTGTTTATATGGTTTTTTAAAGTTTTAAAGGATTAGGGTTTAGAAAAAATTAAGGTTTAAGGTTTTAAGGAGGTTATGGTTCACTATTTTAGGTTTTGGAGTTGAATTAGGGTTTTAGGATTTTTGAATTTATGGTTTCGGGTAATGAGTTATTTTTAGGATTTGGAAAATCAATTGATAATTTTATTAAGTTTTATGAAGATAAACAACATGATTTAAAATTTATAAAAGCAAAAAAGATGTTTTTAAGTCTTTTGGAAGGAAACAGAATACAATTTAGAGTTTTGAAAATTTGAAAAACAAATTTTGGTTTTGGGGTTTTGAAGAAATAAAACTAATATCTTTAAACTTTTAGAAAATAAAGCCACGATTTAAGATTTTTAAGCCTTAGAGAAATTGAATTGAGGTCCTAAAATTTTTGAATTAAAAGAAACAAAGTGATGATTAAGCTACTATGAAAAAAAAAACAAAAGAAATTAAGAATTCAAACCTTATTTTGTAAGTTTCACCAAAAATTGCTTCTTGGATGAACAAGGTCAAAGACAAGCCTTTTTGTCTTTGAATTGCTTGAATTGTTTTTTGGCTCTCACAAAAAAACTGCTTCATTCCCATTTTTCCTTCACAGTTTCGGTTTCCCCTTCTTCATCCAAGTTCCTATCCAATTTTCTTTTTTTTTTGCCTCCTTTTTTTTGTGTTGTTTAGTCTATATTTATAGAAGTTTTATATCCTTCATTCCTAATTATTCACGGCATCTTTATTGAATAAGAAAAGAAAACCGAAACCTAATTGTATTAGGTTTCGGAAAATTTGCATCGGAAAAATTTTGCTGGCGAAAAAAAAAACTGCTGCGGAAAAATTGCGCTGGCAAAAAAACTGCCGCAGCTGGCTGCGGCAGAGCGCGAAATGGGCCCGTAGGCCATTTCACCCGCTGAAAAATTCTGCGGGCCATTTCGCCCGCAGGAGTTTCCTGCGAAATGCCCACAGGCCCGCGCTGACTTTCGGCGACGATTTTTTCGTCGCCCATTTTTCGTCGCTGATTTTTTTATTATTTTTTATTGTTTATTATTTTTGAATTTTTATTCATTTCACCATTTTTTACTAAAATAAATATTAAAATTAATTAAGATACCATAAAAATTATTTTGGACTAACTAAAATATATCGGACAACACAAAAATTATTTTGGGCTAATTAAAATATATTGGACCAGATCGGGTCAAAAATTAAGGGTCTACAGTTTGCCCCCTACTTGAATGATCTGAAACTTTAGAGAAAGAGAGTAAAAGGCAATAAGACTTAATTTTTGATGAGATGATTATTTGAATTTGTTTCGGGTTCTGGACCCAGTTCGAGTTCTGGACTTGATTTGGGTACTTGTACCAGAGATTGGGTACTTGGACCCGATCTTGAATTTGATTTAGGTACTTGGACCCGAGATTGGTTACTTGGACCTGAGATTGAATTTGATTTGGGTACTTGAACCCGTGATTGGGTACTTGGACCCGAGACTGATTTGATTTGGGTACATGGACCCGAGATTGGGTACTTGGACCAGAGATTAAATTTGATTTGGGTACTTGGACTCGAGATTGGATTGGATTTGAGTACTTAGACCCGAGATTGAGTTTGATTTGGGTACTTAGACCCGAGATTGAGTTGAATTTGGGTACTTGGACCTAGGATTGGGTACTTGGACTCGAGATTGATTTGATTTGGGTACTTGGACCCGAGATACCCGAGATTGGATTGATTTGGGTACTTGGACCCAAGATTGAATTTGATTTGGGTACTTGGACCCGAGATTAAATTTGATTTGGGTACTTGGACCCAAGATTGGATTGAATTTGGGTACTTGGACCCGAAATTGATTTGATCTGGGTACTTGGACCCGAGATTGGGTTCTAGACCTAATCAAAATTTGGGTTCTGGACCCGAGCTAAGTTCTGGACTTAGAAAAGATTCCAGGTTCTAGACCTAAGGGTATTTTTGGTTCTGGACCCGATATTGAATGTAATTTGGGTGCTTGGACCCGAGACTAAGTTTGACTGACCTTTTAACATTTGAGAAGTCTAACTGCTCCGGTTATTCTATGCATTGTGGTTTTTCACCCTCAAAATGGATCTTCATCCTTTGAGATCGGGTCTTCATCCTTGAAAATGGATCTTCATCTTTTGACATCGGGTCTTTGCCCTTGAAACATGGATCTTCATCCTTTGAGATCAGGTCTTCACCCTTGCAAATGGATCTTCATCCTTGGAGATTGGGTCTTCGCCCTTAAAAATGGATCTTCATCCTTTGAGATCGGGTCTTCACCCTTGCAACATGGATCTTTATCCATTGGAGGTCGGGTCTTTACCCTGGCTTTAGCTCTTTTAGCCGAACTGATCTTTTGTCTTTTGCATCTTCATTCTTTTGAGAGTTCTAATGTTTCATTCTTTTGTTCTTCCTTTTTGCAAAAATTCAACTATTTTTAATTAGCCTTCATATCCTCTCCTTTTCCCCCTGCGTGGCGAGATATTTGCATGTGAGTTTGAAAATGTTTTATATATAAACTCAAAAAATTGAAAAGGAGAAACTTTGCCACCTGTATAGGCTCAAACCCATGATTTTTCTATGCGGACTATGATTGATGTTTTTGTTGTCTAGTTCTTTGCACAAGCACGTATTTCTTCTCTTTGCAAGATTACTGGAGCTTTCTTAAGCAATGGGCTTTCTATGCCCCCCTGATTTGATATCTTCATTTGATTCTTTACTTCGCAAGCTGTTTGCTGTTCATTTTGACAAGGAATAGACAACACAAGACAAGAAAGTGCGATGTGATATGCTCATGTATGCATGATATGTATGATAGTACTCACAGCAGTTTTATTAACTCACAGACTGAGGTGATCTGCGGAAGTGTTCTCATTGGTTCCGTTTTGACGCTTGTTCAAGTCTTGCATTGGAATGATCGAAAGCTTTCGCATTTGTGGCTTTTATCTTCAAGATGTTGAAAACATGATTGGTGAAGACCCTAAGCAGCTGAGTCAGGGATACATCCTTTTCAAACTATGTCTCAGCATGTCAATTGATAGCTTGTTCATGACCTTGCCAATAATCATTTCCTTTGCCCAATGTGTCCTTTGGAGGTTCAACATACATCCCTTAACTTGAAGGCTTTGTATTACAAAATGAATTTTAAATTTTGAATTTTAATTTTGAAATCGAATGTTGGCTTTGCCAAATTAATGTCAATGCACCTCAGGACTTGATTTTCCAAATTAACATATCTATAACATGACAACCCTAGTTATCATACTAAACTCGGGAATCATTTCTATTTAAGCAAGAATTGTTGCACTTCAGATAGGTACATACACATTACTTGGCCAAAAGTCTCATTTGAGTTTAAATATTGTCTATCTCATATGCATGCTTATCCAAACTATCTCCACTAATAGACTTTACCTACCAAGAGAGATCAACAGGTCTTTGACAGGCTTGAAATTGGGTTTACAGGGGACATGTGTTTAAATGAAGGCCATCTCGAGATTGGAGCTAGTGTGACACAAAGGACAAACCTTCACACTACAAATTTCTTATTGGAACTTTAGAAAATTGGGAGCAATCTTTCTAGACTCCAAATTTCTTCTATCTTCTTGGCATTAACCTAGATCTTGATTAGGACAGTTTTTACCCTTACATAAAGTTTGGTTCCCAAATTCATTTCCTTTCTTCTTACCACAACATCAACAACATAATCAAAACTTTTAGGGCATATATGAGGATATTACATGATCCAAGTTCCTGTCCAATTTTCTTTTTTTTTTGCCTCCTTTTTTTGTGTTGTTTAGTTCATATTTATAGAAGTTTTATATCCTACATTCCTAATTATTCACGGCATCTTTATTGAATAAGAAAAGGAAACTAAAACCTAATTGTATTAGGTTTCGGAAAATTTGCATCGGAAAAATTTCTCTGGCGAAGAAACTGCTGCAGAAAAACTACGCTGGCAAAAAAACTGCAGCAGCTGGCTGCGGCAGTGCGCGCAGAACGGGCCCGTAGGCCATTTCGCCCACGGGCCCTCGCTGACTTTCGGCGATGATTTTTTCGTCGCCCATTTTTCTGTCATCGATTTTTTTGTTATTTTTTATTATTTTGGAATTTTTATTCATTTCACCATTTTTTGCTAAAATAAATATTAAAATTAATTAAGATACCATAAAAATTATTTTGGACTAACTAAAATATATCGGACAAACCAAAAATTATTTTGGGCTAATTAAAATATATTGGACCGGACCGGGTAAAAAATTAAGGGTCTACAACAACAGTAAAAGGTGATAAAAAATTATAAAAGGAAAGAAAACACCTTTTAATTATCATTAATGTTCATCATAACATTATACTTTCTAAAGAGTTGACAGGTATAGAATCTATGGTAGAAGACAAGTGTAGCGTGCAGCCAGCTTTGCTTCATTCTGTCTAAGAAGGCTTCAGTCAGTTGAGGAATGTCCAAATCATAGGTGAACTCAGAATCTTGAGGCTCGGCTCTATACTGTCTGTTAAGTCGATGAGGTTCATAACAAGTGCCATGATGAAGAGCAGCAAGAGGAAAATACATCAAATATATCTAAATGGTGACGTGGATAATCTTCCACCAAGGTACCAGCCAATGGATGTTAGTCACAACTCATGAGTGAATCCAGTCGATCCAGTCAGCATATGAGAAAGCAAGATGGAGCAGTTTCATGGTAGAATGATGTCATGGTAGATATTTGTTAAAGTCCACAGATAGGGTGTCGATTAGGCAGAGGCACTCTTATAGCCAGATCTGTAAAAAAAATATCAATAATTTGTAAAAAAGGTTCCATTAGGTTGAAAACCCATAAGGGCGACCTAAGCAAAAATTAGGGTGGTTCGCTAGTTTCAAAAATCTACAAGGGAAATCTAGGTAAAAATTAGAACAAAAAAAGAGAGCTTGCTAGGTTGAAAACCCGCAAGGGCGACCTAAGTAAAAATTAGGACAGCTCGCTAGTTTCGAAAACAAGGGCGGGCTAGGCAAAAATTAGAGCAATAAAAATAAAAGCTGAAATTGAAAACTCAAAAAGGTAGTTTTCGTAATTACCTGAAGCAGCAGAGGACTTCCAGCCAACCTCCTTGAAGATTTTGTCTTGAATTGATCCAATCCAACTAGGGTTTCAACCAAGATCATGGATACTGGCGACAATCCTCATTCCATTTTGTCCACAATATCCAGTACTCATGGATCGATGTTGCCATCAGGAGAAACTAGTAGAAATTAGCCAAGTAAGCACATACAAAACATGCATCCCCAAGCTTTGGTGGAACCCAAATGAGAAGTGGAAAAATCAATCAAGGGATTGAGCATGATTTTCTCACCTCTGGTTAATTGCGTAACTTCAGGTTTTGAAAGTTGAAACAGTATCTGCATCTTTTGATGAGTTTTGGAAGTCAGTATGGGTAATACCATTAGATGATTACTTGGATATCCAAGGATAGCTTTAAATTCCTCTATCATAATACATATTTCAAAATTGTTTATCTTAAAAGTCATAGTTTTCACATCCCAAAAGGAAGCCCTGGCATGTAAGAAGGAATGGTCCAACTTGACATTTTAAAAGCACTTTAAGACATTAAGTTGAGACCTTGATATTTGTTCCTAATGTGTACCCTTGATTTTCTTAAATAAATTCTTTATCTTTTTCAAATTGGCTTCTATCATTATAGGGGCATAACAATTGCAATTAATTTAAATTTATAAGAAATAATTGGTGGAATGTTGCAATTGAAGGTTTGGAGTTTTGTTGCTGCGATAAAATTTGTAGGATATGAATTTGTTGGAGTTGAAGAATTGCAACGTGGTTGGCGAATTGAAGCAGATTTGAATAGGCAGAGGCTTGTTAACTAAAGTGCATAAGGAAAAGGCAATGGTTTGAAACCAAGACACGCATGGAAAAGGTGTTCACAACGGATGATTGTTAGGATACCGAGTCTGCCTTGGTTTTGTGAATTTGAGTACATGACGATTTCAAAACTTGGATTCATTATGAACATCATGTGCAAATTTGTGTACATATATAAAAAAATATAGAAAAGTCAAAAACATTTTTGAAAAGTCAAAGTTGTAGTAAAAGTAAGTGTTATTATTACTATTGCTATATTAATACAAGCTTTTTACTTAACACAATAAAAGTGGATCACTGCGAAGAAGGAGGCGAACCATAATTGAATAAAGCCCTAAGAAAGTCATCACCTGTTGGAGGAGGAGGAATATCATTCGCCCAAAGTCTACCAAAGGAGGAAGTACCTTCTTTCATATTACCTTGAAAATTGGGACTGTAATATTTGTCACCTGGAAAAGGAGGTGATACCTCATGGTCATCGACTCGAGTGTTTTATTAGTTTTTGTCATAAAATTAGTATTCATTTATTATGATAATTATTGTTTTCTTCATGCATTTTGGTAGTTTTAATTTGTTTGTTCAGTAAAAACACAAAACACAAAATGCACCCCACACTTAAAGATTCACATTGTCCTCAATGTGAGCATGCATACTATAGAGATGGTTTAGATGAAACCTGATTTCCATCATTTCCATATGCGATGTACAATGCTCCTTCCACCCATAATGCAATTGTCGCTCATGTTTGCAAGGATGGATAACATACAATTCTGAAGGATACCCGATGTATTGCTAAGCCTAAGTTGTAATATCCTCATATATGCCCTAAAAGTCTTGGTTATATTGTGGTTGTTGTTGTTGTCATTATAATTGGATTGAATGTGTGTGTTGTGATAAGAAAAAGAAATGAGAAAAGAAAAATATAAGTGTTTTGGGAAAGAATTTAGGGTTTAGAGACAAGTTTATATGTTGTGTATATGGTGATATATATAACATATACATTGGTCAAAAGAGTTGGTCAAGGCAAGAGGAGATATTTTTAGGGCATGTGAAATTACCAAAATGGGCAAGAGATAACAAAGAGAATTAAGATGTGTTTGAGGGTCTTTTGGTAATTTTCTTTTGGATGAGTATTTAATGAGTGTTGACTTTGTGATTTCATCATAATCTTCTCTTCTTCTTCAAGAGGTGGCCGGCTCTCCATTAACAAAAGGGAAAGAGAGGTGTTCTTGATGCTAGAAGCAAATTGAAGAAGGAATTGAGAGACTTGGGGAAAGAGTTGTGGAATTTCTTCATATAAGGTAAGAAATTTCTTGATTTCCTTGGTTAATTCTGAATTTATGATTAAGATGATTTGTGATTTGTTAAGGTGATGATTTGGTGTGTTGATATGTGTTTGCAAGTGTTAGATTTGATTTAACTTTTAAAAGATGGAATTGATGTTGGTTTGGTTGTGAATATGGTAAGATAGGTGGATTTTGATAGTGAAAGTTTAAGAGTAAAGTTGGTTTTAAGATTTGGAATTGGTGAATGATTTAATGTTTGGTTAATGTGAATATTGTGTTAAATGTGCAAAATAAGTGTAAATGATGTTGATTAGGTCCATTTGAATGAGGTTATGTTGTGTGTATTGTGTTTTAAGTTAACCAAAAGAAATTGGCTACATTTAGGGTTTTTGTATGAGAGAGACGTTGTGTGGGACGGTCGCTATTGTTCAGGAGCGGTCGTGATTATTGTGATGTGCGGTCGCGGCTTAGGTCGGGCTTCTGGCCGCGAAACCTACTGTGATAAAGTGTTATATTTTGATTGTGTAGGGCGGTCGCGACATGGCTTGGTGCGACCGTTAGAAATGTTCTGTTCATCTTATTGGAAGCAATCTAATCCTGCAATAAGATTTTCAAATACATGTTAAATAGATTATTTGTCTAACATCATGGTTGAGATTAAACAATATTATGTTATACATTGTGAATGATAATGTGTTACATGGATAATGTACTTTGAAATACTATATCAATGATGCTATATGCATAAGATGAATTAAGATGAGAAATGTGATGCAAAGCCATTGTGATTGGCTATGATGATGCAATTGAAAGAAATAAGGCATGTTTGCTTAATTGCTGATGAGAATTGAGAATGGAAATGATAATTGATATGTAAATGAATTGTGTGGCTAATGTGTTATTCCATTTTCAGAGTATGTTATTGGTGGCATGCCTAATGATAGTAACAATCTCTTGAAGTTAGGTTGGATTGAATCCTTGAAGCCTAATTGAGATGTTACAACCCTTGAAGCTAGGTTGGGTTAGTTCTTGAAGCCAAGTTGGGTAGAAGCTTAGCATGCTTTGCTCCCCTTGAAGCTTGGTTGAACTTAATCTTTGAAGCCTAGTTGGGTATATGATATTGATAAATGTGATGATAGAACCAAAACATTAACTCTGAAAATTGAATGGCATATTAGTGTGTCTTGGGCCCATGCTTGTCTATGGTAAATGTGAGTCATGAATGATGATTGTATTTGCTTTGTGTTGATGATTAAATGAATATTCATGAGGTATATGATAAGATATTGAGATGTGATATGTAATGTGGAAGTATATTGTTAGTTTTGCATATATGATGTTACATATATATATTGGATTGAGAAAGTACATTGCATTGCACTAAGTCATAGCATGATTTATCTTACTAAGCCGTTGGCTTAGCGCGATAGTGTTTAATCGCGCAGGTGATAGAACTGCTAGAGTTGATCCCGAGAGCTCTTCGAGACCGACTGAGAGTAGACAGTGAAGAGTTGATTTTGGAGTCTTAAAGATCAAAGAAAACTTGCCAATCATGTATAACTCTTTTATATTTTGTAAAGTATTGATTAAATGTACATATATGTATATTTGTAAATATGGAACTAAGTGTTTTTAAATACGTAAATATTTTATGACTTCCGCTGTGTAATAACTATAATTAGGTATATATATATATATATATATCTAAGGTGTTTTAATTTAAGAGTAAATGATCTACTTTTCTATATTATATGATGATAATAGAATGGTAACTATTCAAATGTTTTGAATGTTGAAGAAAACCGTAACATCCCTATGTTTGGTGCACTTATGCTACATTATTGTGGTGGTAGTGTGTGTGCATTGGATGTGGGGGTGTTACAATTGTTTTGGTATCAGAGCCTAGGTTTGAGATTCTCAACCTAGGTAATATGTTATAAAAAGACTATTTTGAATTAAAAAGTGAATTTTTGAAATAAAATACATGTTTGGGATTGGCAATCTTTGATCTTTAATAAGGTGTGTCCTGTTGTGTTTGCAGTATTAGGTGTTGATGGATCCTCATTTGAGACAGTCAGTTGAGGGCAGTGAGGAGAGTGTTGCTCCTGATGAGGGAGTTAGGGTTGATAGTGTCGAGGAGGCACCTGCTTCGGTGTCGGGTAGACCAGTAGGTGATGAGATTCCACCAGCTTGGTTTGTGCATATGATGGAGACTTTCAGGCAAGCTCCAGTACAACCAGTGCCACCACCCCCTCAGCCTTCAGTACCAGTGAGGTACTATGACAAGCTAAGGAAGTATGGAGCTGAGGATTTTATTGGTACCACTGATCCAGCTGTGGCAGAACAGTGGCTTGACAAAGTTCAGAGGATCTTTATTCAGTTGCAAGCTACCCCTGAGGAAAAGTTTGACTATGCCAGATCTTTGCTACAGAAGGATGCCTACGATTGGTGGAAGACTGTGCCACATTCCATGGAAGATCCACCAACTTTGTCATATGCAGATTTCTTGAGGGAATTTGAGTTGAAATATACTCCTAGGGAGTATAAGGATATGAAGAAGATGGAATTCTTAAGCCTGAAGCAAGATAACAAGACTGTTACTGAATATGAAGTTGAGTTTATTAGACTGAGTCAGTATGCTGGGGGTATCATTGCTGATGAGATTGATAGATGCCGGCGATTTCAGGAGGGATTGAGGCCCTCTATCATGTGCTTAGTGGCCGGGTCTAGATATCACGATTTCTTCCAGCTAGTGGCAGCAGCTCGAGATGTTGAAAGGGCTCAAGTGATTGCAGCTGCTTCAGAGGATGAGGTTAGGGTGAGAAGGCCTCAGTTTGAGGCAGGGTCTTCTTCAGTAAAGAGGGGTAGAGGAAGCTTTGTTCCTCGGAGTATTAGAAGCCAGAGACCAGCAGGAAGATCAGGGCAATTCCAGAGACAAAGATTCAGACCTGCAGCTTCAGTGGCAAGTGCTCCGACCCCTATGGTTCAGAGATCCACCTTACCCATCTGCATCCATTGTGGGAGGCCACATGGTGGTCCATGTTGGAAAGCTGGTGTTGCAGGGGTATGTTTTAGGTGTGGGTCGCCAGATCACTTTGTGAGAGACTGTCCGGAGAGGCAGGAGTTTATGCCAGTTGATTCTGCCGCTTCTCGAGCCAGTGTGAGGGGAGGTAGAGGAGGCAGAGGTGCCAGCCGAGGTGGTAGAGCAGGGTTCAGTTCTAGAGGTGGTGCTACATCCAGGGAGACTAGACCGGAGGAGGTTGGTTCTTCCCAGAGGATGTATGTTATGCAGAGGCAGCCGGATGCATCGGCGGTCATAGCTGGTACTTTTTCTTTATTTAATACTGCAGTACTTGCATTGATTGACCCTGGATCCACACACTCTTACATTAGTGCATCTGTGTTACCTGTTTCTGATATGCATGCTGAGTCCCTAGGATTTGATGTTTTGGTGACAAATCCGTTAGGGCATAGTGTGATTGTGAGTAAAGTGCATAGAGATAGTGCAGTGAGAGTTCAGGGTGAGGAGTTCCTTGGGGATTTGATTGAGATGCCATTTAAGGAATATGATGTGATCCTAGGCATGGATTGGCTATCTCGACATGGAGCTGTGGTGGATTGTAAAAAGAAAATTGTTTCTTTGAGAACCGGTGATGGTAGAGAGGTGATTGTATCTAATGAGCAGGAACAATTAGCCTCCTTATTTGTTTCAGCTGTTGCAGCTCGGAGGTTGATCAGGAAGGGGTGTGAAGCCTATCTTGCTCATGTGGTAGATACTAGAGTGAAGGGTTCTCCTATTGAAAGCATTGCCATAGTTGCAGAGTTCCCTGATGTTTTTCCTGAGGAGTTGCCAGGATTGCCTCCCGAGAGAGAGGTGGAGTTCGGTATCGAGTTGTTGCCTGGTACCACTCCTATCTCCATTACTCCTTACAGGATGGCACCAGCAGAATTGAGGGAGTTGAAAGTGCAATTACAAGAACTGTTGGATAAAGGATTCATTCGCCCCAGTGTTTCTCCATGGGGAGCTCCTGTGCTATTTGTGAAGAAGAAAGATGGTACGATGAGGTTATGTATCGACTATAGGCAATTGAACAAGGTGACCATTAAGAATAAGTATCCTTTGCCTAGAATCGATGATCTCTTTGACCAGTTGAAGGGAGCGTCAGTATTCTCTAAGATTGATCTGAGATCGGGGTACCATCAGTTGAGAGTCAGAGCGGAAGATGTTCCAAAGACTGCATTTCGGACCAGGTATGGACATTATGAATTTTTAGTTATGCCTTTTGGTCTGACGAATGCACCTGCAGCTTTCATGGATTTGATGAATAGGGTGTTTAGGCCCTATTTGGATCAGTTTGTAGTGGTCTTCATTGATGATATTCTGGTGTATTCAAGGAATGAAGAGGAACATGATATGCATCTGCGGATTGTGTTGCAGATTTTGAGAGAGAAGCAACTGTTTGCCAAATTGTCGAAGTGTGAGTTCTGGTTGGATCAGGTAGCTTTTCTCGGGCATATTGTTTCAGCAGAAGGCATCAGAGTGGATCCGAGTAAAGTTGAAGCCATTTTGAATTGGAGTCCACCCAAGTCTGTGACAGAGGTTAGAAGTTTTCTGGGTTTGGCAGGATATTACCGGCGGTTTGTGAAAGGATTTTTTTGTGATAGCTACTCCACTCACCAGATTGCTTCGTAAGGGAGTGAGATTTGTGTGGACGGATCAGTGTCAGGCGAGCTTTGAACAATTGAGAGATATGTTGACTCAAGCGCCTGTTCTCACTTTACCTATAGAAGGCCAACCCTATGTGATCTACAGTGATGCTTCACATAGAGGTTTGGGATGTGTGTTGATGCAGGAAGGTAAAGTTATAGCTTATGCATCTCGTCAGTTGAAACCGCATGAGCTTAATTACCCCACCCATGATTTGGAATTGGCAGCCATTGTGTTTGCACTGAAGATTTGGCGCCATTATCTGTTTGGGGAGAAATGTTTCATCTACACTGATCACAAGAGTTTGAAGTATTTGGGTGTCCAGAAAGAGCTTAACCTTCGGCAGAGGAGATGGTTAGAATTGATTAAAGACTACGACTGCTTGATAGATTATCATCCAGGTAAAGCAAATGTGGTTGCTGATGCCTTGAGTCGGAAGTCTTTAGCTGGTTTAACAGTTTATTCGCTCTCGTTGCTTGTTGAGTTGAGAGCATTGTGTGCCAGTTTTGTACCTTGTGATAATGGTGCGTTATTGGCACAGTTGCAATTGAAGCCGGTTTTGTTGGATCAGATCAGAGAGGCTCAGATGAATGATGGGAAGATTCAGAAGATTGTTTCAGATTGTCAGAGTGGAAAGGGTAGAGATTTTGTTGTGAGGAATGATGGGAGCCTATGGTTTAAGAACAGGTTGTGTGTACCCGATGATGCTGATTTGAAAAGGATCATTTTGGAAGAAGCTCATCAGTCTATATTTGCTATGCATCCGGGTAATACCAAGATGTATCATGATTTAAGACAGCATTATTGGTGGATTGGGTTGAAGAGAGACATTGCTGATTTTGTATCTAAATGTCTCACTTGTCAGAAGGTTAAAGCAGAGCATCAAGTTCCAACTGGGTTGCTTCAACCGTTGTCAGTGCCTGAATGGAAGTGGGAAAGAGTGACAATGGACTTTGTGTCTGGGTTGCCTTTGACACAAAGGAGACATGATGCCATATGGGTGATTGTGGATAGATTGACTAAGACAGCTCATTTCCTTCCGGTTCGGATGAATTACTCGTTGGAGAGGTTAGCTGAGCTGTACATCCATGAAATTGTGAGATTGCATGGTGTTCCAACTTCTTTAGTGTCTGATCGGGATCCTAGGTTTACTTCAAGATTTTGGAAGAGTTTGCATGGTGCTTTGGGTTCTCGACTGCATTTCAGTACTGCTTTTCATCCACAGACGGATGGACAGTCTGAGAGAGTGATACAGATCATTGAGGATATGTTGAGAAGCTGTGTCATCGATTTCACTGGAAGTTGGGATAGATTCTTACCTCTTGTGGAGTTTGCTTATAATAACAGTCATCAGTCCAGCATCAGAATGGCCCCATTCGAGGCATTGTATGGCAGACGGTGTAGGACACCTCTGTGTTGGAGTGAGCTTGGTGATGGTAAATTGATTGGGCCTGATTTGATTCAAGAAACTGAAGAGAAAGTAAAGTTGATTCGAGGCAGATTGAAAGCAGCTTCAGACCGACAGAAGTCTTATGCAGATCTGAAGAGGAGAGATATTCAGTTTGATATTGGGGATAAAGTATTTTTGAAGGTATCTCCTTGGAAGAAGATTTTGAGGTTCGGTCGGAAAGGGAAATTGAGTCCTCGTTTCATCGGACCGTATGAAGTTTTGGAAAGAGTTGGGCCAGTGGCGTATAGACTTGCTTTACCGCCTGAGTTGGATCGTATTCATAATGTGTTCCATGTATCTATGTTGAGAAGGTACAGGTCGGATCCATCTCATGTGTTGCCATTGGAATCTATTGAAGTGAGCCCAGACTTGACATTTGAAGAGGAACCAGTTGCTATCTTGGCACGGGAAGTGAAAGAATTGAGGAATAAGAGAGTACCATTGGTGAAGATTCTTTGGAAGAATCATGCAAAGGAAGAAGCAACTTGGGAAAGTGAGCAGACTATGCGTGAGCAATATCCTCAGTTGTTTCAGAGTTAATATCAGGTAATTTCGAGGACGAAATTTCTTTTTAGAGGGGGAGAATTGTAATATCCTCATATATGCCCTAAAAGTCTTGGTTATATTGTGGTTGTTGTTGTTGTCATTATAATTGGATTGAATGTGTGTGTTGTGATAAGAAAAAGAAATGAGAAAAGAAAAATATAAGTGTTTTGGGAAAGAATTTAGGGTTTAGAGACAAGTTTATATGTTGTGTATATGGTGATATATATAACATATACATTGGTCAAAAGAGTTGGTCAAGGCAAGAGGAGATATTTTTAGGGCATGTGAAATTACCAAAATGGGCAAGAGATAACAAAGAGAATTAAGATGTGTTTGAGGGTCTTTTGGTAATTTTCTTTTGGATGAGTATTTAATGAGTGTTGACTTTGTGATTTCATCATAATCTTCTCTTCTTCTTCAAGAGGTGGCCGGCTCTCCATTAACAAAAGGGAAAGAGAGGTGTTCTTGATGCTAGAAGCAAATTGAAGAAGGAATTGAGAGACTTGGGGAAAGAGTTGTGGAATTTCTTCATATAAGGTAAGAAATTTCTTGATTTCCTTGGTTAATTCTGAATTTATGATTAAGATGATTTGTGATTTGTTAAGGTGATGATTTGGTGTGTTGATATGTGTTTGCAAGTGTTAGATTTGATTTAACTTTTAAAAGATGGAATTGATGTTGGTTTGGTTGTGAATATGGTAAGATAGGTGGATTTTGATAGTGAAAGTTTAAGAGTAAAGTTGGTTTTAAGATTTGGAATTGGTGAATGATTTAATGTTTGGTTAATGTGAATATTGTGTTAAATGTGCAAAATAAGTGTAAATGATGTTGATTAGGTCCATTTGAATGAGGTTATGTTGTGTGTATTGTGTTTTAAGTTAACCAAAAGAAATTGGCTACATTTAGGGTTTTTGTATGAGAGAGACGTTGTGTGGGACGGTCGCTATTGTTCAGGAGCGGTCGTGATTATTGTGATGTGCGGTCGCGGCTTAGGTCGGGCTTCTGGCCGCGAAACCTACTGTGATAAAGTGTTATATTTTGATTGTGTAGGGCGGTCGCGACATGGCTTGGTGCGACCGTTAGAAATGTTCTGTTCATCTTATTGGAAGCAATCTAATCCTGCAATAAGATTTTCAAATACATGTTAAATAGATTATTTGTCTAACATCATGGTTGAGATTAAACAATATTATGTTATACATTGTGAATGATAATGTGTTACATGGATAATGTACTTTGAAATACTATATCAATGATGCTATATGCATAAGATGAATTAAGATGAGAAATGTGATGCAAAGCCATTGTGATTGGCTATGATGATGCAATTGAAAGAAATAAGGCATGTTTGCTTAATTGCTGATGAGAATTGAGAATGGAAATGATAATTGATATGTAAATGAATTGTGTGGCTAATGTGTTATTCCATTTTCAGAGTATGTTATTGGTGGCATGCCTAATGATAGTAACAATCTCTTGAAGTTAGGTTGGATTGAATCCTTGAAGCCTAATTGAGATGTTACAACCCTTGAAGCTAGGTTGGGTTAGTTCTTGAAGCCAAGTTGGGTAGAAGCTTAGCATGCTTTGCTCCCCTTGAAGCTTGGTTGAACTTAATCTTTGAAGCCTAGTTGGGTATATGATATTGATAAATGTGATGATAGAACCAAAACATTAACTCTGAAAATTGAATGGCATATTAGTGTGTCTTGGGCCCATGCTTGTCTATGGTAAATGTGAGTCATGAATGATGATTGTATTTGCTTTGTGTTGATGATTAAATGAATATTCATGAGGTATATGATAAGATATTGAGATGTGATATGTAATGTGGAAGTATATTGTTAGTTTTGCATATATGATGTTACATATATATATTGGATTGAGAAAGTACATTGCATTGCACTAAGTCATAGCATGATTTATCTTACTAAGCCGTTGGCTTAGCGCGATAGTGTTTAATCGCGCAGGTGATAGAACTGCTAGAGTTGATCCCGAGAGCTCTTCGAGACCGACTGAGAGTAGACAGTGAAGAGTTGATTTTGGAGTCTTAAAGATCAAAGAAAACTTGCCAATCATGTATAACTCTTTTATATTTTGTAAAGTATTGATTAAATGTACATATATGTATATTTGTAAATATGGAACTAAGTGTTTTTAAATACGTAAATATTTTATGACTTCCGCTGTGTAATAACTATAATTAGGTATATATATATATATATATCTAAGGTGTTTTAATTTAAGAGTAAATGATCTACTTTTCTATATTATATGATGATAATAGAATGGTAACTATTCAAATGTTTTGAATGTTGAAGAAAACCGTAACATCCCTATGTTTGGTGCACTTATGCTACATTATTGTGGTGGTAGTGTGTGTGCATTGGATGTGGGGGTGTTACATAAGTAGCATTATTTGAAAACATGTGACGGTCATCTTAAGGTAATCCTCCGGTGCAATAGGAACTTTGTAAAACCCGTTTTCATTGTGCAACATGGGTATATTAGTTTTCTGCTCTTCCTTACCACCAAGAGTAGAAGAGATGATTTTTGGGGACTCTTTAAGTTCAACCAAGTTTGGTTGAATCACTTCTTCATTCACTTTAACAATGTCAAGTCCCCTCTCAACAACCTCAACATCTAAAACTAGCTTACACTCCTCAATTTCTAAATTGGGCATTTCATGCTCTTCTTCTAAAGGCATACCCATCTCAAGCTTATTTCCACTTTCTTCTTGGGAGTGCATTATATAGATGTTAGAAAGTTGCTTACCTTTCTCCTCTTCTTTCAGCCTACTTGGGAATGGAATTGGTGGCAAAGGATTTGGAGGTTCACACAAATGTGATGAAGTTGATGAGTCCAAATTCTCCTCCTTTGATTGACTTGGTTTCTCCATGCTGGGCAACATCTCCTCACCATTGTCTTCTTGATTAGTCCCTACATCAAAGGAATCACAAAAAGTGTTATATATCATCTGTTCACTCGTCAAATTTGTGATTACCTTGACTTGCTCCAATTGGCTAGGAAATTCCTCCTTTTGTTGTGCTTGGAGTTGACGTGCCAGTTGCCCAACTTGCATTTCCACCCTCTTCAATGATTCCTCCAAAAAATCAAACCTCTCATTGCTCCCTTCCTGATTTTGTGTGCTAATTTGAAGGTTTTGAATGGATTTTGATTTTGTGCGCTAGTTTGAATGAAGGCATTCAAACTATCTTCCAAAGTGGGTTCCTTAAGGTGATTTTGATTTTGTGTGCTAGTTTGAATGAAGGCATTCGAACTATCTTCCAAGGTGGGTTCCTTAAGGTGATCTTGATTTCGTGTGCTAGTTTGAATGAAGGCATTCAAACTATCTTCTAATGTGGGTGGTTTAAGGTACTCTTGATTTGAATATTGTTCTTGAGAGTAAGGATTTCTTTGGTAAGGTTGAAAAAATTTTGGGGGTGGAATGTGCTGCTGATTTTCCCAAGAAAAATTTGGTTGGCTTCCCCAACTGGGATTATAAGGATTGGAATATGTGTCATTTCTACCCATTTGCTGAAAACCTTGGTAGTCATATTCTTCCTCTTGCCATTCTTGGTATCGTCCAAAGCCCATTGAACAAGTGTTTGCACTATGGCCTACATTGCCACATGCTGCACATATCTCTTGACGTGGCATAGGTGCTCTTCCTCTTGCATTTAGCACCTTAAGTTGATTTGTCAATTCTGCTAATTGCCATGCCATTTCAGAATCATCGTTCCTATCATAAACTCCCCCGTGCCTTGAAAACTACATCTTTACAAAAGGCACTCAGCAATTTAAAGAAAATAAATAAATAAAAATTCAAACAAAACAAACAAACAATTAAAAGAAAACAAACAAACAATTAACTTTTAAAGAAAAAATCAAACTATCACTAGTTAAATTGCCTTCCCTGGTAGAAATAAAAAGAACAACACTTAGTAATTTAAAGAAAACAAACAACCGAGTAAATAAATAATAAAAAATATCAAACTATTACTACTTCGACAGCCCTCCCCGGCAGCGGCGCCAAAAACTTATTGCGCTCGAATTAAGTACTACTACAAAGCGTCACTCGCAAGTATACGAGGTAGTTGTAGCAAAGGTGATCGCCTCAAGGTCATTTCCCCAAGAAGGTGTGGTTTGTAATAGCTTGATTGACAAATTATTTAAATGCGGAAGTTTGTTGTGTGGGGATGGTGCGAGAATAATTTAAACCTAAGATTAAGGAGTGTAGGATTGATGTGTGTGATGGGTGTACAAGATCAAATCGATTCTTGGGAAGGTGCCTAGGCTTATAGGTCTATTCAATCAAAGCTTAATTCTCAATTATCCATTAAAATAACCTTGTAAATTAATTTGTTCCTTAAGGTTAATTAGTCAATTACCCATCCATTAGTTCTCACATTCATGAATTAGCAATAACCAATTATTTTACATAACCAATTTAATAAAGCCCTAGAACTTATATTTCTAATTCATTCATAGGGTGGTCGATTGTATAGTTTCGATATCGAATTTCACCTCTCGGTCCATCATCCAATATTCAAAGATCAATAGGTAGCTAATCTATTAACCTAGCATTTAATGCAATACAATCAACCAATCAACAAGGAACATCAATGTAAATATCAAATCAAGACATTCAACCAAATATACTACAAACCCTAGGCATGGGTATTTAGCTCAACATCATCAATTTATAATATTCATTCAACTCAATATAAAATAAATACAAATTGTCCATTGCAATATCAATTCTATTAATACAACAACAACAATAAGAAATGAATTAAAAGAGAGAATAGAAAAACCCCTTGTGAAGATGCCAAGAGTAGGATTGCTAGTCTTCCTCCTAGCTCCACTTGATATTTGATGAAGAACTCAAGCACTCTTCAATGGTTGATTCCCCTTTTGCAATGTGGAAAGGAGCTTTCTCAAGTCACCAAACCATTGGATGGAGCTTTCTCAAGTCACCAACCCTTCAATTGATTGTGCCTTTGCGATGGAATGGAGCTTTCTCAAGTCACCAATCCCTTCAATGAAGCTTCTTAAACCTTCAAGAGCTTGTTAACCCAATTTATCCCAAAGAACCTCAAAGATCTTATCAATGGAAGATGGAGAAGGTGGAGAGAATGGAAATGGAGATGAAGATGAAGGGATAAGGGAGAGTGTCACTCTCTCCCTCTCCCACGTTTTTGCAGAAATTGTTCAAGAACAACCAAGAACCCTTCCAATTTCCTCTTCCTCTCCTTTTAATTCATTTAAAATACACACCCATGCCTTCCAACTCACACCATTTCACTTTGTTCCCTACTATTTCTTTGTTTAGTATTTCTTTTGGCAAGCACAAGGCCTTGTTCCCCACTTCGTGTAGAAAAATTCAAATATTTTATGTGTGACACGGCCAAGCCAAGAGTGGCTTGGCCGTGTCTCTCAATTTTCCTTGGGACACAGCCAAGCTTGCTGGCCGTGTCCTTCACTACCTCTTTCTTTCTTTCTTTTCTTTCTTTTCTTTGGTCATAAGGGGTGACACGGCCAAGCCAATAGTAGCTTGGCCGTGTCTCATGTGACACGACCACAAGCTTGGCCGTGTCATGTGAGTGTGTTTGCTTCTGCTTCTTTTCTTTCCTTCTTTCCTTGCTCCAAGGGACTTTGGCATGAAATGGGACACGGCCAAGCTTGCTGGCCGTGTCACTGAGTGTGTCTGCTTCTGCTTGCTTCTTTTCCTTCTCTTCTTCGGCTCAAGATGGGACACGACCAAGCTTGTTCTTGGCTTGGCCGTGTCATGTGACACGGCCACAAGCTCGGTCGTGTCACTGAGTGTTTCTCTTCCTGCTTCTTCATTTTTGCTCTTCTTTTCTTGGTTTCTTTGGTTTTGCTCCTTGGACGAGACAAGGCCAGAGGCTTAGCCGTGTCATGCTCTGCCTTGTTCATTCTTTGAGGGACACGGCCAAGCCTAATTTGGCTTGGCCATGTCTTGCTTGGTTCATGGTTTTCCTACACTATTTTGATCTTCCAAGGGTGTTTTTGCACCTAAACCTAAAAACAACACTTTAAACACACTTAAAACAAAAATTAATCAAAACATTAACTAAAACACACATAAAATCATACTAAAAACTAGTACAAAAATGATCTAAACATCTAGTAAAGGGATTAAGGTGGATAAAGCTAAGGTAGAGTTGATTGCTAAGTTACCCCCACCTACATCTGTTAAGGGAATAAGAAGCTTTTTAGGGCATGCAGGTTTTTACTGGAGGTTTATTAAAGATTTTTCTAAAATAAGCCAACCATTATGTCATTTGCTTGGAAAAGATGTTCCATTTGTATTTACTGCACAATGCATGCAAGCTTTCAATTCCCTTAAAGAAAAATTATCCAGCACACCGGTAATTGTAGCTCCTGTTTGGTCCTTACCTTTTGAAATTATGTGTGATGCATCCAACCATACAGTAGGAGCTGTCCTTGGGAAAAGAGTTGAGAAATTTTTGAGAGTGATTTATTATGCTATCTTGACCCTAAATAGTGCATAAGTTAATTACACAGCAACTAAAAAAGAAATGCTAGCTGTTGTTTTTGCCTTAGATAAGTTTAGAGCATATTTGATTGGGTCTAAAATTATTGTGCATTCAGATCATGCAGCTCTAAAATATCTCTTGACAAAACAACATGCTAAACCTCGTTTAATTAGATGGGTGCTATTATTGCAAGAATTTGATTTTCAAATCAAAGATACTATGGGAAGTGAAAATGTTGTAGCTGATCCTTTATCTAGGTTACCTTTCTTTGGTGAAAATCTTGCATCTGATAGCATTCATAAAAATTTAGAAGCATTTCCTGATGAACAATTATTTGCGGTAATGAATTCACCATGGTTTGCAGATATTGCTAACTATCTTGCTTGTGGTATTTTGCGTTCTGACATGTCATTTCAGGAAAAGAAAAGGTTTTTTCACATGAGTAAATTCTATTTCTGGGATGAACCTTACCTATTCCGGATATGCAAAGATGAGATAGTTCGCAGGTGTGTATATGAGGAAGAACAACTGAGTGTTCTTCAATTTTGTCATGACCTTCACTGCAGTGGTCATTTTGGAGGGAGAAAGACTGCCGAAAAAGTGCTTCAAAGTGGATTTTACTAGCCTACTCTATTTAAAGATGCTCAAGAATATTGTAAGCATTGTGACCGCTGTCAAAGAGTAGGTAACATTGGAAGGAGGAATGAAATGCCCCTTCAATCTTATATTGTGGTTAAACTATTTGATGTTTGGGGAATAGACTTCATGGGTCATTTTCCCAAATATTTTGGTTATGAATACATTTTAGTTGCTATTGATTATGTTTCAAAATGGGTGGAGGCAATCCCCACCCGAACTAATGATGCTAATGTGGTTGTTAAATTTGTGAAGTAATAAATTCTTAGCAGATTTGGCACGCCAAGAGTGATAGTCAGTGATGGGGGAATTCATTTCTGCAACAAAATTTTTTGAGAAGTTAATGCACAAGTCAGATGTGAAACACAAAGTGGCAACCCCATACCATCCACAGACTTTAGGACAAGTTGAGATATCCAACAAGCAAATCAAAGGAATTCTGGAAAAAATAGTCAACTCATCAAGGAAGGATTGGGCAAGTAGATTGAATGATGCATTGTGGGCATATCGAACTACTTTCAAGACTCCCTTGGGTATGAGTCCATACTGATTAGTTTTTAGTAAGGCTTGTCATTTACCAGTGGAGTTAGAGCACAAGGCGTATTAGGCAATTAAGACTCTGATTTTAGATTTGGACAAGGCAAAGAGAGAACATTTTCTGCAAATTTCAGAGTTAGATGAACTAAGGAACGAGGCATATGAGAGTTCGAGAATTTATAAGGACCGTACTAAAGCACTTCATGACTGAATTTTAGTATGTAAGACATTGAGCCCAGGTATGAAGGTTTTGCTTTTCAATTCTCATCTCCGACTATTTCCAGGAGAACTCAAGTCTCGATGGAGAGGTCCCTTTGAGGTAACTCAGGTATATCCTTCTGGTGCTATAGAATTACTTAACTCTCGAACGAATGAAACTTTAAAATTAAATGGACAGAGAGTTAAATCATATAATGAAGGGTTCCAAGAAGTAAGGATTGTCAAAAGTACTTTGATCTACGATCCTTAATTCTTACAGTAACGTCCAGCTAAGACAACGTTAAAGAAGCGCTCTATGGGAGGCAACCCATTGTTATTATTTTTAGCATTTTAGTTTAGTATATTCAATTTATTTATTTATTTTCCCTTCTATTTTTCTTTAAGGCTTGATGGGTTAGAGATTGGAAATGTTTTTATTCTTGCAGAGAACAGGCCAGAAGCATTGAGTTTAATTGAGAAAAGGAGAGCTATCCAGTTCCAACTTTCCTTGCTCGCATGTTTATGTTGAAGTCGCTATATTTGCTTTAGTTTTTTTCTTTCAGGTTGATTATTTGTACGAAAGCTTCACTATGCATGACGCAAAAGAGGTTCTTTCTATCTTTTCTTTTGTTTACATTGAGGACAATGTAACTCATAAGTGTGGGGTAATTTTTAAGCTTTTCTTTAATTTTTGTTTTGTTTACTTTGTGAGTTATATTGTGAATTTTTGGTTTTGTTTTCTTTGTGAGTTATTGTGTGTTTTTCATGGCATAATTGTTGGAAACTTATTGACTTTTCTGTAATTCTAGCATTACATTTGAGCCTTTAGTATCAGCATAGAGATTAGTATTTGAATTCATTCAGGATCAATTTTCACATTCTGCTATTCATGACATATAAATCTCTGAGAACCCAACCTTTATAAGTTTTGAGCCTCATAGATTGAATTTTATTGTCAATCGATTTTCTTTCTTAAGTGTGCACCTTCATGATTTTGCATCTCTAGAGCTTGCTTTTGCATACTAATTGAACTCACATTATGATTTCATCTCAAGTTTAAATTGATGAAGGCAAAATAGGATTACCCCCTTTAGCTTAAAAAGAACTCCCTTAATTATGAATTCCTTAGTGAGCCAAGTTGAGCCTTTGACCTTTTCTTGATTGATCAATACAATTCACAACTCAACATTTCCCTATTATTATCATACCTTCATTAAGGAATGGAGTTTCTTATGATATGACAATAGGTGTGGTTTAATTCATAAGTGTGGGGTAAGCAAATAAAAAAAATATTAAAATTAAAAAATAAAAATAGTATTGCTTTAGTATGATTTGGGGCTAAAATGCATACTTTGCAGATTGTATTTGACTAAGAGTCGATTATTCTTTTCCTCTACATTTGAGCTAGATGTTCAATACAATTTTATATTTTGTATATATATATATATGTAAAAAATAATAAATAAAAATAAAAAGAGAAGATATATATATACAAAATTCATATATTTTCTAGCATTAGTCATCAAAGAGGAATTTTGACTCATTTACTTTTCTTTAAGTATGCAAGTATGTGAGACTATCAAGGGTTGGTGAATATGCATTTGAGGGAGTTACGAGTTTCTACGCAAGATTATTGTCTAATTTAGATACTCCATCTCTTGATGTTCCAACTTAAATGTCTTTTCTCACACCTTCGCCTTAGCCCATTACATCCAAACGAAAAGACCTTCGGATTATTTCTTGAGAAAAAATAGTGAGAGAGATTGGATAATTAAGCAAGTTTATGGCAGTATGCAGTCATGATTGGTTTGAGTGAATTAACCTTTGAAATTGGGAGAAACACTTAGATGAGAGATGAGACTTGTTATGTCTGAATTAATGAATGAGTTAAGAAAATCTTGATTGAAGTAAATTACATTTATTTCTTGCTGAGTCTTAAAGGATTTCATCTTATATACTTGAATTATAGTTAAGGTTAATTGAGTTTTTAATTTATGCTATGTAAATTTGTTTGAGGACAAGCAAAGTTTTAAGTGTGGGGTAGTTGTTTTATTAGTTTTTGTCATAAAATTATTATTCATTTATTATGATAATTATTGTTTTCTTCATGCATTTTGGTAGTTTTAATTTGTTTATTTAGTGATTTCATCAATTTGGTAGTTTTTAATTTATCCTAGTGTTTATGTCATTTTTGTACTAGTTTTTAGTGTGATGTTGTTGCACTCTAATTAACTCTACCACAAAGTGTCACTCGCAAGTATACGAGGTAGCTGTAGCAAAGGTGATCGCCCCAAGGTCGTCTTACAAGGAAGCTAGATAAGCTAATTGATTATCAGATTATAGATAACAAGTAATGAATAAATTTAAATCACTAACAACTAATGAAGAAGATCGATTAAAGTTTAAAACAAATAAAAGTAAACTGGACTGATGAATTGATTCACTTAATAGAATGGTCTAGGGTTTGCACTTCTCTACTACTTAAATGTATGAACGGTTATTCCTCTTAACTAATTTAATTTTAAAGATTAAATCTCAAGCAACTTAATTAATCGAATCAAGGAAATAAGCTCTCGCATTCAAACCTCTTTCAATTAATCTTGTTACAATTGAAATAATCTTTTCCTAGGTTATATCTCTAATTCACCTAAGTCCCTAATTGAATTGTTCAAGCATTAGACTTCATTTCTAAATCCATCATCTAACACCTAAAACACATAATTGGTGGCCAATCAATTATATATTAACAATAATCCATTCAATCAAGGCTAAAGAAATAATTAAGTTAAGAGTAATAACCAATTCATACAATCATAGCAAATCCATACAAACCCTAGACTAGATCAAATTAGTTCATAATGCTATCAAACATACTCATCTCATTAAAATTCAAAGAAATAAATTTAGACATGATAATATTCTTAAATACAATTCCAATGAAATTAAAGAGATAAAGTCCAAGAACAAAACCAAATTACAAACTTCTTAGCTCTTGAAGAATCTCTTGTTCAGAACTTGCTCGAAGAATGTATCAATGGCAAGAACAAATCTAATCTAAGCTAGTTTAATCAAAGTGTAATCAAAAGATCAAAGAAAACAAGATATGAAAACCCTAATGTTCTTTGACGGCTAAAAACCAAACTCAAAACTCTCAACACCTGCTCTGAAAACCCTAACTTTAATATTTTTACAAAACCTCCGCTCCAAAAATCGCGTCTTCTATAATCCATGAGTGACACGGCCAGGCTCAAGTGAACTTGGCCATGTCTGAGGTTCTTGGAGGGACACGGCCACAAGCTTGGCCGTGTCCCCTGAAGGTGTCATCTACTGCTTAATTTTCATCTTTCTTTTTCCTTGGACTTGAGTGAGACATGGCCAAGCTTAAGCAACTTGGCCGTGTTGGACAATTTTGGAGGGACACGGCCACAAGCTTGGCCGTGTCCCCTGATTGTGTTCGCTTCTGTGTGATTTTCTTCTTTTCTTCTTTGGAGTGGTGAGTGACAAGGCCAGTTTGGAGGAAGCTTGGCCGTGTTTGACAATTTT
Organism: Garcia nutans; assembly: GCA_947685225.1. Taxonomy (NCBI): domain Eukaryota; kingdom Viridiplantae; phylum Streptophyta; class Magnoliopsida; order Malpighiales; family Euphorbiaceae; genus Garcia; species Garcia nutans. Next base: position 37,205,625 of record CANTUV010000011.1, read on the forward strand.
GGAGGGACACAAGCTTGGCCGTGTCCCTTGAGTGTGTCACCTTCTGGACTTTGGTCTTCTTCCTTAGCTTGGTATGGGGCATGGCCAATGGCTTGGCCGTGTCCTCTGCATGTGTCAGCTACTGTCCATTTTTTCCTTCTTCTTGGTTCCTTGGCTTTTTAACCTAAAACAAAACTTGAAACAAACTTTAACAAGAAGTAAATAAATATTAACCAACAAAACATGACACCACACTTAAAACTAGGACAAAAATAACAAAAACACTGAAATAAATTAAAACTACCAAAATTAATGAAAACACTAAATAAACCGATTGAAACTACCAAAATACCTAAATAAAACAATAATTATCATAACAAATAAGATACAAATCTATAACAAAAACTAATAAAACAGATGTTTATGTGTTTTTAGTTAATGTTTCATTTGATTCTTGTTTAAAGTTTGTTTTAAGTGTTTGTTTTAGGTTAAAGTGCAAAATACTCCCTTGGAAGATCAAAACAAAGAAAGAAGAGCATGAAGCAAGCAAGACATGGCCAAGCCAAATCAAGCTTGGTCGTGTCACCTCAAAAGAAATCTTGGCAGAACATGACACGGGCAGGAGACATGGCCAAGCCACTGGCTGTGTCTCACCTAAAGGGCAAAACCAAAGTAACCAAGAAAGAAAGGAAAATTTGGCAGAAGCTGACACTAGCAAGTGACACAGCCAGTGGCTCGGGGCACCCTAGAAGATGAACCACTAGGATTCCTAATGCCATAGAACCGAAAGTCTCAAAAATTTTGTTTTGACTGATGATACAATCCTTCGAGGTGGGCAATCTGTTAGCCGCTGATAACTAATTCTTCTTGCAACTTCTTATTTTGCTTTCAAGTAGTCGCTGTGAGTCAGAAAAGGAAAGGGTCAGAACATACACATCATGCATACATACAGCATAAATTGATATAAAACAGAATGACAAACCAAGTAGTTTAAGTTGAAGCCTTAAGGATGAGGCGGCATATCCAAACATGAAGGAGCAAGTGGAGGAGATTGACCAGTAGCCTGCAACAAAAACAAAAGAGAGTCATAACAAATTTAAGAGTGAGAAGTCATAGTAGGCGACATGTTGAAAGTTCACCTGAGAAGTATCGGCCCCAGGATGAGAAATAGACTCTCTTCCCTCTCCTTCATATTATTCTTGTAGACCTTTAATTTTTTACCCAGTCTGGTCCGTTATTTTTTATATAGCCCTAAATAATTTTTATGGTATTTTAATTAAATAATATTTATTTTAGTATTTATTATTTATAATTTTTAATAAAAAATAAAAATAGTAAAGTAAATAAAATAATAATAAAAATAATAAAAATAAAAATAAAAATAAACGACGAAAAAATCGGCGACGAAAAAAATTCATCGTGGAAAGTTGAATTGGCCAGGCCAATTCACCCACAGGAATTTCCTGAAGGCCATTTCACAGCAGGAAATTCCTGCGACGAATTCGCTGGCCGCCCAACGCCCACCCGCAGCAGCTCTCTCTCTCACCGTTTTCGCCAGCAATTTTTTTGCAAACACAATTTTCCAACGAAGTTTTTTCCGAAACTAAATTCTATTTGCTTTTGGTTTCTTTTCCTAATTGGTTTTAATTTCCTTAAACAATTAGAAGTAGGTTTATGATTTTTCCTATAAATACCACATTAAAACATAAAATTAAGGGACTTTGATTGGATAAAAAATATTAGTTTTTACTAGAGTAAAAAAGAGACAGAAAAACCCTAGTGTGAGCGAGAATTTCGCCCCCACTCCCAGTGGAATGGTTCTTGTGACTTCGGCACTACTTAGACTTGGGGCCTTAGAGATCACGGACCTAAGTTTGGAGAAAATGGAGTCGCCACCCGAACGGGCCGACAAAAAGAAAGGGTGGATGACTTGATTCTTAAGGAATCCTCAACCCCCTAATGGGTTCAGAAAGTTGGGTATGTGTGAGGAAGGTGAGAAATGGCCCAGCACCCCCACAATGCCCGGTTCATTGGAACCGGCATCCTTTACAGGTCTTAATATTATAAAATTCTTAAATATAACAATATTATCCATATTACACACAACAATTGAAATAAAGCATCATTATATTAAAAATCAAAGAATGTCCAAACAAAGCAAATAAATGGACACCCATCCGAGGATAGAAACATGTCCTTACATCGTTCATGTCAAAACTAAATAGGACACCCATCGAAAGGTAGAAACAAGACCTTTACATTGGTCTAAAATAAAAGCAATTTAAATTACATAGAACTTAATTAATGAGGTACCCACAAAGTGGAAACATACCTCATACAACATTTGAAAATCAAAATAAATTGATAAAAGTAAATAACCTTTCATCATAAATAAATCATTCATCAAAGATATTAAACATAAATCAAAATATATAATAAACATCCATCCTTGATAAATTAAATAAATCAAGCATTGAACTTAAATAAATCAAAGCATATAATAAACTACATAATCAAATCTAAAAATCAGTAAAGAGACAAATTAGGGTTTACTATTTCTATTTAAAGTTCTTTAATTAATGTTTAGGGTTTTGGGATTTTTGTATTTTTATTATTATTTGATTAACCTACTGTAAAGGTTAAGAAAATTGAAATGCATTAGAGTTTCATGAATCAAATTAGGGTTTAGGGGTAACATTATGAAATTAGGGTTTTAGGATATTAAAACATTAGGTTTATAATTCTTGGTTACTGGATTGTTGTTTTGGATTTACTATATTGAGTTTGAATGTTTAGGTTTATAAGGTTCTAATGTTTTAAGGATTAGGGTTTAGGAAAACTAGGGTTTACAGTTTTGGTTCTAAGGGAATTAGGGTTTAGAAAAACTTAGGGTTTAGATTAACTTGTTTGGGGTTTACTGTTTTGGTTTTGGAGTTGAAGAAAATGGTGTAGAGTTTTATAAAGTAATTGTGATTTTTAGAAACTGTAAAGTAAGTTAGAGTTTGGAGATTTAACAAAACATTTGGAAATTTTGGAAAAGGGTTAGAGGAAAACAGTTTAGGGTTTTTTAAAGTTTTTTGAAATAGAGAAAATGATTTAAGGTTTTTGGAAACAAAAGAAACGAATTAGGGTTTTTAAGGTATTTGGAAAAAGAAGAAACCATTTATGTTATTTAAATAAATTAGGGTTTTTAAGGTATTAGGAAACAGAAGAAATCATTTATGTTGTTGAAACGAAGATCAATGTTACTACATATTTATAGATCAAGGTTTTGTGTGTATATTTTTTATGAATCAAAGAAATAAAGCTACTGTGATCATAAGCAATGTATAATTAAGGATCAAACCTGCGTAGTTGGTTCCACCAAAAAGTTGCTTTCTGGATGAACAAAGACAAAGGCAAGATTGCTGCCTTTGATGGCTTGATTGCTTGCTTGCATATTCCTCTCAAATCTGAAGTTCCACTATCCGATCCAAGTCCAAAGTTCTCTCCTTATTATTTTTTCCCCTTTTTTCTATGTTTTTTAGTATTATTTATAGGAAAATTTTTATGCCAAGTTCTAATTATTTAAGGAAACTCAAATTAATTAGGAAAAGAAACCGAAACCAAATAGATTTTGGTTTAGGAAAAAATTACATTGGAAAATTTTGCTGGCAAAAAAAACTACTGCAGGCTGCGAGGAAATCTAAAAAAAATTACGAGCTGGGCAAAGAAACTAGCAAACTGATCACTAAGGAGATAGAAATAGGTGATCCTGAACTGGCTGATCTGTCGCTGGGCACCGGCCAAACTCCTTGTACCGTTACTACTTGGAATGTGTTCTCCTTTACTAGTAGGCCGACCAAATCTTGACACTGGCACCGGAAACCTTGGAAAACCCTCTACTAGTAAGCCGAGAAAAGAACTCTCGCCGCAGGAATTTCCTGCGGCGAAATTGGACTTGACCAATTACTTTCAGCGATAAATTTTTTTGTCGTCGATTTTTATTTTCATTTATTTATTTATTATAATTATTTTTATTTTATTAAAACTTATAAAAAATAAATACTAAAATAATTATTGTTTACTTAAAATGCCACAAAAATTATCTTGGCGAAATGGCTTTGGCCACCTGCGGGCGAAATTGGCCTTGGCCAATTACTTTCGGCAACGAACTTTTTCGTAGCCGATTTTTTCGTCGCCGATTTTTATTTTTATTAATTAATTAATTTTTTATTATTTTTATTTTATTAAAACTTATAAAAAATAAATACTAAAATAAATATTAATTTATTAAAATATCGCAAAAATTATTTTGGACTATATAAAAAATAACGGACCGAACTGGGTCAAAAATTAAGGGTCTATAGTTTGCCCCCTGCTTGAACAATTTGAGACTTTAGTAAAAGAGAGTGAAAAGCAATAAGACTTAATTTTGGTGAGATGGTTACTTGAATTTATTTTGGGTACTTGGACCCGAGACTGAACTTGATTTAGGTACATGGACTCGGGACTAGATTGAATTTGGGTACTTGGACCCAGGATTAGGTACTTGGACCAGAGATTGATTTGATTTGGGTACTTGGACCCGATATCAGGTACTTGGACCCGAGACTAAATTTGATTTGGGTACTTGGACCCAAGATTAAATTTGATTTGGGTACTTTGACCCGAGATTAGGTACTTGGACCCGAGATTGAATTTGGTTTGGCTACTTGGACCCTAGGTTGAATTGGATTTGGGTACTTAGACTCGAGATTGAACTTGATTTTGGGTACTTGGATCCGAGACTGAATTTGATTTGGGTACTTGCACCCATGATTGGGTACTTGGACCCGAGATTGGGTACTTGGACCCGAGACTGATTTGATTTGGGTACTTTGACCCAAGAATAGGTACTTGGACCCGAGACTGAATTGAATTTGGGTGCTTGGACCTGAGACTAGATTGAATTTGGGTACTTGGACCTGGGATTGGGTACTTGGACACGAGATTAATTTGATTTGGGTATTTGGACCTGAGATTGGGTACTTGTACCCAAGACTGAATTTGATTTGGGTACTTGGATCTGAGATTGAATTTGATTTGGGTACTTAGACCCGAGCTTGAATTGGATTTGGGTACTTGGACCTGACATTAAACTTGATTTTGGGTACTTGGACCCGAGATTGAATTGGATTTGGGTACTTGGACCCGAGATTGGGTACTTGGACCCGAAATTGGGTACTTGGACCTGAGATTGATTTAATTTGGGTACTTGGACCCGAGAATTGGTACTTGGACCCGAGACTGAATTGAATTTGGGTGCTTGGACCCAAGACTAGATTGAATTTGGGTACTTGAACCCGGGATTAGATTGAATTTGGGTACTTGGACCCGGGATTGGGTACTTGGACCCAAGATTGATTTGATTTGGGTACCTAGACCCGGGATTGGGTATTTAGACCCGAGACTGAATTTGATTTGGGTACTTAGACTTGAGATTGGGTACTTGGACCCGAGACTGAATTTGATTTAGGTACTTAGACCCGAGATTGAATTTGATTTGGGTACTTGGACCCGAGATTGGGTTTGATTGACCTTTTATCAGTTGAAAAGTCTGACTGCTCCGGCTGTTCTATGCATTGTGGTTCTTCACCCTTGAAATGGATCTTCATCGTTGGACCTTTGATCTTCATCTTTAGCATCTAATCTTCACCTTTGAAAATGGATCTTCATCCATGGAGATTGGGTCTTCACCCTTGTAAATGGATCTTCATCCTTAGAGATCGGGTCTTCACCCTTGTAAATGGATCTCCATCTTTGTAGATCAGGTCTTCACCCTTGAAAATGGATCTTCATCCTTTGAGATAGGGTCTTCACCCTTGAAAATGGATCTTCATCCTTTGAGATTGGGTCTTTACCCTTGAAAATGGATCTTTATCCTTGGAATCAGGTCTTCACCTTTGAAAATGGATCTTCATCCTTGGAAACAGGGTCTTCACCCTTGAAAGTGGATCTTCATCCTTGGAATCAAGTCTTCACCTTCAAAATGGATCTTCATCCTTTGAGATCAAGTCTTCACCTTTGAATATGGATCTTCATCCTTTGAGATCGGGTCTTCACCCTTGAAAATGGATCTTTATCCTTGTAGATTAGGTCTTCACCCTTGAAAATGGATCTTCATCCTTTGAGATCGGGTCTTCACCCTTGAAAATGGATCTTCATCCTTGGGGATCGGGTCTTCATCCTTGTAAATGGATCTTCATCCTTGGAGATCGGGTCTTTACCCTTGTAAATGGATCTTTATCCATTGGAAATCGGGTCTTTACCCTTGCTTTAGCTCTTTTAGCTGGACTGATCTTTTGTCTTTTTGCATCTTCATTCTTTTGTAAATTCTAATTTTCTTCTTTTCTTTTTTTCTTTTTTTTCATACTTTTTTGTTCTTCCTTTGTAATTTTGTAAAAAATTCAGCCCATTTTAGCAAACCTTCATATCCGCTCCTTGCCTCCCTGTGTGGTAAAATATTAGAAGTGAGTCTCAAAATATTTTGTTCATGCATAAACTAAAAAATTGAAAAGGAGAAACTTTGCCCCCCTGTGTAGGCCCAAACCCATGATTTTTCTATGCAGGCTCTGATTGATGTTTTTGTTGTCTAGTTCTTAGCAAAAGCATGCATTTCTTCTCTTTGCAAAATTATTGGAATCTTCTCAAGCAATGGGCTTTTCATGCCCCCCTGATTTGATATCTTCTTTTGATTCTTTACTTCACAAGGTATTTGTTGTTCACTTTGATAAAAAATAAACAATACAAGAAAAGAAAGTGCGATGTGATATGCTCATGTATGCATGATATGCATGAATAATACTTACAGTTGTTCCATCAACTCACAGACCGAGATCATCAGCAGAAGTGTTCTCGTTGATTCCTTTCAGATGCTCGTTCAGGTCTTGCATTGGAATGACACAATGCTCCATATTTATGACTTTTATCCTTAAGATGTTGAAAATATGAATAATGGAGGCCCCAAATAGTAGAGATACATCCATTTTAAATTATGATTCAGCATGTCAGTTGGTAGCTTCTTCATGACCTTGCCAGTAATCATTTCCTTTGCCCAATGTATCCTTTGGAGGTTCAATGATTCTACATACTTCCCTTAACTTGAATTTTTTTTAAATCAAATGTGGGCTTTGCCAAATTAATGTCAATGTGCCTTAGGACTTGATTTTCTAAATTAACATATCTATAACATGACAACCCTAGTTACCATACTAAACTTGGGAATCATTTCTATTTAAGCAAGAATTGTTGCACTTCAGATAGGCACATGCACATTACTTGGCCAAAGGTCTCATCGAGTTTAAATATGGTCTATCTTGTAATATCCCAATGTATGCCTTAGAAGTTTTGAATATTGTTGTTGTTTTATATTGGATTGAATGTATATATGTTATGGGAAAGGAAAGAGTGTATAGAGAGAAGTGTATATGTTGTTTATATGATAATATATATAACATATATGCAAGTCAAAAGAGTGGTCAAGGGAAGAAGATATTTATTTGGTTTTTTGTAAAATTACTAAAAGAGGGCAAGTGCTTTAAAGGAAATCAAAACAAATTGTATAAGGGTGTTTAGGTAATTGCTCATGTTGAAATACTTGGTGGAGATTTAAAGAGGAGTTGACTTTGTTTCTTCATTGTTCTTTTCTTCTTTTCTTTTTGTTGTGGCCGGCTCCTCCATAGACAAGGGAAAGCAAGTGAGCAAGAGAGGATTTTAATGTTCTAAGCTCAAATTGAAGGAAGATCTAAGTGATCAAGTTGGTGATTCAAGAAGTTTTATAACTTTGGTAAGTCCTCTTTTGATATCTTTGCTTATTTGAAGTTGTGTTGTGAAATTGATAGATGATTTAAGAGTGTGTTGTTTGATTGTAATATTTTTAAGAGTGTTTGATTAGATTGATTATGGATTGTAAGGATGGATTGAAGAAAAGAGTAAGTTGGTTGGAAGAGATGGTGTTGTATTTGTGTTTAGGGTTTTGTGATGATATTTGTGATTTGTGTTTGTTATAGATGTGGAGTTGTTTTGGTGTTTTTGTAAGTTTAAGATGGTTTTTGGGTATGTTTTGTTAAGTTTGTTTGAAGTGGATGTTGGTGAAAAGAAGTGTTTTGATGGGTGTTTTGTGGTTTTGGCCTGACACGCCCGGGAGCACGTCCAGAGTTTTAGGCGTGTCAATTGTGTTGGAGGCAGTAGGTTTGACACGACCAGTAACACGCCCGTGTTATTGAGCATGTCATAGCTACTGTGAGATTGGAAAGTTTACACGGCCATGAGCACGCTCACGTTGTTGGACGTGTTGATATTTTTCAGAGAGGCAGAATGTATTACACGCCCAATGACACGCCCGTGGTTCTGATCGTGTAAAAGCTTCTGTGTTATGGAGTTAGGGCACGGTCAGGGACACGCCTGTGTGGTTGAGCGTGTCATGTTTAGGGTTTGCCCTAGTTAACTCTTAATTTGATTATCTCATGTGTATCCCTAAGCAAGTGTATGTTATTATTTTTGGAATAGGTCTTGAAGAAAGTGATTTATCATTGATCTAAGAAGTAAAAGAATCTTGGAAAGGAAGTGTTTAAAGTTGTGTGAATTGTTATTGAGGTAAGTACAAACCTTGCATTGTTGCATACATTCACTTGATATGACATTATTGTTATATATGAATAATGTTATGTTTTGCACATTGTGAATCTTGTGAAATGTACTATATGTACAATGTGAAACGAGATAATTGAGACATGATGATTCAAATGTGATGAGAAGCCATTGTGAGTGGCTATGGTTATACAAATGAAAGTGTTGAGGCATGATTGCCTATTTGATAGTGAGATACAAATTGAGAAAGAGAATAATGATATAATTGTATGTTTAATATGTTATTCAGTTTCAGAGTTCTGGATTTGGGTGGCATGCCTATGAAATTATGAATAGTAACAGTCTTGCCGGGTTGAGAATCTCTTCAATTTGAGTTGAATTGAGGTCCAAGAGACTGGGTCTGTTACATTATGAGAATTGTGATTATGAACCAAAGCAGTAACTCTGAATTCTGAATATTGTATTAAACACTTGTTGGGCCCATAGGTGTCTATGTCATGTTGATGTTATGAATGATGTTGTAATATGATGAAATAATGTAATACTCATGAAATATTGTATATTGAGTATGATCTTTATTGATTGATTGTATATCATTGTTATTGATTAAGCATAATAGCATTATGGTTTGTACTACTGAGTTGTTGGCTCAGCGCGATTATGATTCATCGCGCAGGTGATAGAGGTGATAGAGTTGAGACGGAGAATTCCTCTAGACCTAGTTGAGGTTGTTTTGATTGTGTAGAGTTGGATTAAAGCTTAAAGATCGGAGAGTCAAGCTGCCAATCATGTATATATTTTATATTTTGTAATTATGGAGGTTTAATGTATTCATATTTGTAAGTTTTGGATGTAACTTCCGTTGCAAAATAAACAAACATTTTTATCTATTGTGTCTTATGATTTTCATTTCTCTTTATTTGGTATTTCTTAAATTTTTAATTTTACTTTAAATATAATTTGTGTATTTGTAAAGTGTGTCATTTCTATATTCAGTATACGTATAATACGATCGTATAAGCATGCTTTGTACGTATACGGGATATAGGGGTGTTACAATTGTTTTAGTATCAGAGCCTAGGCTTGAGATTCTCAACCTAGGTAAAATGAAAGAAAAATAATATTTTGACTTTAAAAGTTAGTTTTTGAATAACATACATGTTTGGTATTGGCAGTCTCTGATCTTTAATGAGATGTATTCTGCTGTGTTTGCAGACATAGGTTGTGATGGATTCTCACTTACGTCAGTCAGTAGAGGGGAGTGCGGAGAGTGTAGCTCCTGATGAGGTTAGAGAAGGAGCTAGAGTGGATAGTGCTGGAGAGGTACCTGCTTCTGTGTCAGGGAGACCAGCTGGTGAGGAGGTTCCGCCAGTTTGGCTTAGGCATGTGGTAGAGATATTGAGGCAAGCACCAGTGCAACCACCGCCACCACCCCCACAGCCTTTGGTATCAGTGAGACATTACGATAAATTAAGGAAGTATGGAGCAGAAGATTTTCTAGGTACTATTGATCCAGCTGTAGCTGAGCAGTGGCTAGATAAAGTATAGAGAATATTTGTTCAGTTACAAGCCACTCCAGAAAAAAATTTTGATTATGCAAGATCATTGTTGAAGAAGGATGCATATGATTGGTGGAAGACAGTGCCCCATGCTATGGATGATCCAGCAACATTGTCCTATGATGATTTCCTACGGGAGTTTGAGCGGAAATATACTCCAAGGGAGTATAAAGATGTGAAGAAGATGGAGTTTCTGACCTTGAGGCAAGATCACCGGTCTGTGACGGAGTATGAGTTAGAATTTATCCGGTTGAGCCACTATGCCGGGGGAATTATTTCTGACGAGATTGACAGGTGTAGAAGGTTTGAGGAGGGATTGAGACCCTCAATTATGTGTCTTGTGGATGGTTCTAGATACCAAGACTTTTCCCAACTGGTTGCAGCAGCTAGGAGTGTGGAAAGAGCTCAGAATATTGCAGCAGCTGCTTCTGAGGAAGAGATCAGGGTTAGTAGACCCCAGTTTGAGGCAGGGTCTTCTTCTGTGAAGAGAGGTAGGGAAAGTTTTGTTCCCAGAATCAGTCGGAGTCAGAGACAGGCTGGTAGGTCGGTTCAGTATCAGAGACAGAGATCAATACCTACAGCTTCAGTAGCGAGTGCTCCTACTCCGGTAGTTCAGAGATCCCCTCCACTTGTGTGTGCTCAGTGTGGTGGAACACATAGGGGTGCTTGTTGGAGGAATAGTGGACCAGCTGTGTGCTTTAGATGTGAATCTCTGGATCATTTTATTAGAGAGTGTCCAGAGATGCGAGAATAGAGGTCAGCAGATTCTGTAGTTTCTCGACCTAGTGTCAGAGGTGGTCGAGGGGGCAGAAGTTTTAGCAGAGGGGGTAGACCTGGGTATAGTCAGAGAGGATCTTCATCCAGGGATACTAGACCAGATGAGGCTGGGCCTTCTCAATGAGTTTATGTGATGCAGAGGCAACCAGATGCTTCAGCAGTCATAGCTGGTACTTTTTCTTTATTTGGTATTTCAGTACTTGCTTTGATTAATCCAGGATCTACACATTCATATATTAGTGCATCTGTTTTGCCTGTGTCTGAATTGCATGCTGAATCCCTAGGATTTGATGTATTGGTGACAAATCCTCTAGGGCATAGTGTGATTGTTAGTAAGGTGCATCGAGACAGTGCAGTAGTGGTGCAAGGTGAGGAGTTTTTTGGAGATTTAATTGAAATGCCTTTTAAGGAATATGACTTGATCCTAGGCATGGACTGGTTATCTAGACATGGAGCTGTGGTAGACTGTCAAAAGAAACTTGTTACTTTGAGAATTGGTGATGGTAGAGAGGTGACAGTATCTAGTGAGCAGGGACAGTTAGCATCCTTGTTTGTTTCAGCTGTTGCAGCTAGGAGATTGATTAGAAAAGTGTGTGATGCTTATCTTGCTCATGTGGTGGATACTAGAGTAAGGGGTTCTCAAATTAATAGTATACCTACAGTTGCAGAGTTTCCAGATGTGTTTCCAGAAGAGTTGCCAGGGTTACCTCCTGAGAGAGAGGTGGAGTTTGGTATTGAATTATTGCCTGGTACCACTCCTATCTCTATTACTACTTATAGAATGGCACCTGCTGAACTGAGAGAGTTAAAGATGCAATTGCAGGAGTTGTTAGATAAAGGGTTTGTTCACCCTAGTGTTTCACCATGGGGAGCTCCTGTTTTGTTTGTGAGGAAGAAGGATGGTACTATGAGATAGTGTATCGATTATAGGCAATTAAACAAGGTGACTATTAAAAATAAATATCCTTTGCCTAGAATTGATGATCTCTTTGATCAATTAAAGGGTGCATCAGTGTTTTCCAAAATTGATTTGAGATCAGGGTACCATCAGTTAAGAGTCAGAGCTGAAGATGTTCTTAAGACAGCCTTTCGTACAAGGTATGGGCATTATGAGTTTCTGTTATGCCTTTTGGTTTGACGAATGCACCTGCAGTTTTTATGGACTTGATGAATAGGGTGTTTAGGCCCTATTTGGATCAGTTTGTGGTAGTTTTTATCGATGATATTTTGGTGTATTCGGGTAATGAGGAGGAACATGACAAGCATTTGTGGATTGTGCTACAGATTTTGAGAGAGAAGCAATTGTTTGCTAAACTGTCGAAATGTGAATTTTGGCTTGACAAAGTGACTTTTCTCGGTCATATAATTTCAGCAGAGGGTATTAGAGTTGATCCGAGTAAAGTTGAAGCTATTTTGAATTGGAGTCCACCAAAGTCTGTGACTGAAGTTAGAAGTTTTCTGGGATTGGCAGGCTATTACCGACTGTTTGTGAAAGGATTTTCTTTGATAGCTACTCCACTTACCAGATTACTTCGAAAGGGAGTTAGGTTTGTGTGGACAGATCAGTGTCAAGCTAGTTTTGATCAGTTGAAAGAAATGTTGACTCAAGCGCCTGTTCTTACTTTACCTGTGGAAGATAAACCATATGTGATTTACAGTGATGCTTCACATAATGGTTTGGGGGTGTGTTCTGATGCAAGAAGGTAAAGTTATAGCTTATGCTTCTCGACAGTTGAAACCGCATGAGCTCAATTATCCGACCCATGATTTAGAGTTAGCAGCCATTGTGTTTGCATTGAAGATTTGGAGACACTATTTGTTTGGGGAGAAGTGTTTTATCTATACAGATCATAAAAGTTTAAAATATTTGGGTGTCCAAAGAGAGCTCAATCTTCGACAGAGGAGATGGTTGGAGTTGAGTAAAGACTATGACTGTTTGATTGATTATCATCCTGGTAAAGCAAATGTTGTTGCTGATGCCTTGAGTCAGAAGTCTTTAGCAACTTTGACTGTTTATTCGCTCTCATTGCTTGTTGAGTTGAGAGCATTGCATGTTAGCTTTGTATCTTGTAATGATGGTACAATGTTGGCACAGTTGCAATTGAAATCGGTATTGTTAAATCAGATTATAGAGGCTCAATTGGTTGATGAGAAGATTCAAAAGATTATTTCAGATTGCCAGAATGGAAAGAATCGAGATTTTATTGTGAGAAGTGATGGGAGTCTTTGGTTTAAAAACAGATTGTGTGTACCTGATGATGCTAATTTGAGAAGGATCATTTTAGAAGAAGCACATCAATCAGTATTTGCTATGCATCCGGGCAACACAAAGATGTATCATGATTTGAAGCAGAATTACTGGTGGTCTGGTTTAAAGAGAGACATTGCAGACTTTGTATCCAAATGTCTCACATGTCAGAGGGTAAAAGCTGAGCATCAAGTTCCAACAGGATTACTTCAACCGTTATCGGTGCCTGAATGGAAATGGGATAGAGTAACCATGGATTTTGTATCTGGTTTACCATTGACACAAAGGAAGCATGATGCTATTTGGGTGATTGTTGACAGGTTGACTAAGACAGCTCATTTTCTTCCGGTTCGGATGGATTACTCTTTGGAAAGGTTAGCTGAGCTGTATATCCATGAGATTGTGAAGTTGCATGGTATCCAATTTTCTGTAGTGTCTGATCGAGATCCCCAATTTACTTCAAGGTTTTGGAAGAGTTTACATGATGCTTTAGGTTCCCGATTACACTTTAGCACTGCTTTTTATCCGCAGACAGATGGGCAGTCAGAGAGAGTGATACAGATTATTGAGGACATGTTGAGAAGTTGTGTCATTGATTTCTCTGGAAGTTGGGATAGATTTTTGCCACTTGTGGAATTTGCTTACAATAATAGTCATCAATCTAGCATTGGTATGGCACCAATTGAAGCATTGTATAGAAGACGATGTAGAACACCTCTATGTTGGAGAGAAGGTAAGTTAATTGGTCCTGATTTGATTAAAGAAACTGAAGAGAAAGTGAAAGTGATTCGAGATAGGTTGAAAGCAGCTTCAGATCGACAGAAATCTTATTCAGATTTGAAAAGGAGAGACATAGAGTTTGATGTTGGAGATAAGGTATTTTTGAAAGTATCTCCTTGGAAGAAGATATTGAGGTTTGGTCGGAAAGGGAAATTGAGTCCTCGTTTCATTGGACCGTATGAAGTTTTGGAAAGAGTTGGGCCAGTTGCTTATCGGCTTGCTTTGCCACCTGAGTTGGATAGGATCCATAATGTATTTCATATTTCTATGTTGAGAAGGTACAGGTCAGATCCATTTCATGTTTTGCCAATTGAATCTATCGAAGTAAGTTCAGATCTGACATTTGAAGAAGAACCAATTGCTATTTTGGCACGTGAAGTGAAAGAATTGAGAAATAAGAAAGTGCCACTTGTGAAGATTTTGTGGAAGAATCATGCAAAGGAAGAGGCAACTTGGGAGAGTGAGCAAGTAATGCGAGATCAATATCCTCAGTTGTTTCGGACTCAATGACAGGTAATTTCGAGGACGAAATTTCTTTTTAGAGGGGGAGAATTGTAATATCCCAATGTTTCTATACACTCTTTCCTTTCCCAATCCAATATATACATTCAATCCAATATAAAACAACAACAATATTCAAAAGATTATTTCAGATTGCCAGAATGGAAAGAATCGAGATTTTATTGTGAGAAGTGATGGGAGTCTTTGGTTTAAAAACAGATTGTGTGTACCTGATGATGCTAATTTGAGAAGGATCATTTTAGAAGAAGCACATCAATCAGTATTTGCTATGCATCCGGGCAACACAAAGATGTATCATGATTTGAAGCAGAATTACTGGTGGTCTAGTTTAAAGAGAGACATTGCAGACTTTGTATCCAAATGTCTCACATGTCAGAGGGTAAAAGCTGAGCATCAAGTTCCAACAGGATTACTTCAACCGTTATCGGTGCCTGAATGGAAATGGGATAGAGTAACCATGGATTTTGTATCTGGTTTACCATTGACACAAAGGAAGCATGATGCTATTTGGGTGATTGTTGACAGGTTGACTAAGACAGCTCATTTTCTTCCGGTTCGGATGGATTACTCTTTGGAAAGGTTAGCTGAGCTGTATATCCATGAGATTGTGAAGTTGCATGGTATCCCAATTTCTGTAGTGTCTGATCGAGATCCCCGATTTACTTCAAGGTTTTGGAAGAGTTTACATGATGCTTTAGGTTCCCGATTACACTTTAGCACTGCTTTTTATCCGCAGACAGATGGGCAGTCAGAGAGAGTGATACAGATTATTGAGGACATGTTGAGAAGTTGTGTCATTGATTTCTCTGGAAGTTGGGATAGATTTTTGCCACTTGTGGAATTTGCTTACAATAATAGTCATCAATCTAGCATTGGTATGGCACCAATTGAAGCATTGTATAGAAGACGATGTAGAACACCTCTATGTTGGAGAGAAGGTAAGTTAATTGGTCCTGATTTGATTAAAGAAACTGAAGAGAAAGTGAAAGTGATTCGAGATAGGTTGAAAGCAGCTTCAGATCGACAGAAATCTTATTCAGATTTGAAAAGGAGAGACATAGAGTTTGATGTTGGAGATAAGGTATTTTTGAAAGTATCTCCTTGGAAGAAGATATTGAGGTTTGGTCGGAAAGGGAAATTGAGTCCTCGTTTCATTGGACCGTATGAAGTTTTGGAAAGAGTTGGGCCAGTTGCTTATCGGCTTGCTTTGCCACCTGAGTTGGATAGGATCCATAATGTATTTCATGTTTCTATGTTGAGAAGGTACAGGTCAGATCCATTTCATGTTTTGCCAATTGAATCTATCGAAGTAAGTTCAGATCTGACATTTGAAGAAGAACCAATTGCTATTTTGGCACGTGAAGTGAAAGAATTGAGAAATAAGAAAGTGCCACTTGTGAAGATTTTGTGGAAGAATCATGCAAAGGAAGAGGCAACTTGGGAGAGTGAGCAAGTAATGCGAGATCAATATCCTCAGTTGTTTCGGACTCAATGACAGGTAATTTCGAGGATGAAATTTCTTTTTAGAGGGGGAGAATTGTAATATCCCAATGTATGCCTTAGAAGTTTTGAATATTGTTGTTGTTTTATATTGGATTGAATGATATATGTTATGGGAAAGGAAAGAGTGTATAGAGAGAAGTGTATATGTTGTTTATATGATAATATATATAACATATATGCAAGTCAAAAGAGTGGTCAAGGGAAGAAGATATTTATTTGGTTTTTTGTAAAATTACTAAAAGAGGGCAAGTGCTTTAAAGGAAATCAAAACAAATTGTATAAGGGTGTTTAGGTAATTGCTCATGTTGAAATACTTGGTGGAGATTTAAAGAGGAGTTGACTTTGTTTCTTCATTGTTCTTTTCTTCTTTTCTTTTTGTTGTGGCTGGCTCATCCATAGACAAGGGAAAGCAAGTGAACAAGAGAGGATTTTGATGTCTTAAGCTCAAATTGAAGGAAGATCTAAGTGATCAAGTTGGTGATTCAAAAAGTTTTATAACTTTGGTAAGTCCTCTTTTGATATCTTTGCTTATTTGAAGTTGTGTTGTGAAATTGATAGATGATTTAAGAGTGTGTTGTTTGATTGTAATATTTTTAAGAGTGTTTGATTAGATTGATTAAGGATTGTAAGGATGGATTGAAGAAAAGAGTAAGTTGGTTGGAAGAGATGGTGTTGTATTTGTGTTTAGGGTTTTGTGATGATATTTGTGATTTGTGTTTGTTATAGATGTGGAGTTGTTTTGGTGTTTTTGTAAGTTTAAGATGGTTTTTGGGTATGTTTTGTTAAGTTTGTTTGAAGTGGATGTTGGTGAAAAGAAGTGTTTTGATGGGTGTTTTGTGGTTTTGGCCTGACACGCCCGGGAGCACGTCCAGAGTTTTAGGCGTGTCAATTGTGTTGGAGGCAGTAGGTTTGACACGACCAGTAACACGCCCGTGTTATTGAGCATGTCATAGCTACTGTGAGATTGGAAAGTTTACACGGCCATGAGCACGCTCACGTTGTTGGACGTGTTGATATTTTTCAGAGAGGCAGAATGTATTACACGCCCAATGACACGCCCGTGGTTCTGATCGTGTAAAAGCTTCTGTGTTGTGGAGTTAGGGCACGGTCAGGGACACGCCTGTGTGGTTGAGCGTGTCATGTTTAGGGTTTGCCCTAGTTAACTCTTAATTTGATTATCTCATGTGTATCCCTAAGCAAGTGTATGTTATTATTTTTGGAATAGGTCTTGAAGAAAGTGATTTATCATTGATCTAAGAAGTAAAAGAATCTTGGAAAGGAAGTGTTTAAAGTTGTGTGAATTGTTATTGAGGTAAGTACAAACCTTGCATTGTTGCATACATTCACTTGATATGACATTATTGTTATATATGAATAATGTTATGTTTTGCACATTGTGAATCTTGTGAAATGTACTATATGTACAATGTGAAACGAGATAATTGAGACATGATGATTCAAATGTGATGAGAAGCCATTGTGAGTGGCTATGGTTATACAAATGAAAGTGTTGAGGCATGATTGCCTATTTGATAGTGAGATACAAATTGAGAAAGAGAATAATGATATAATTGTATGTTTAATATGTTATTCAGTTTCAGAGTTCTGGATTTGGGTGGCATGCCTATGAAATTATGAATAGTAACAGTCTTGCCGGGTTGAGGATCTCTTCAATTTGAGTTGAATTGAGGTCCAAGAGACTGGGTCTGTTACATTATGAGAATTGTGATTATGAGATATATGATTGGTAATAGTCTTGCCGGGTTGAGGATCTCCTCGATTTGTTGAGTTGATGGTCCAAGAGACTGGGTCTGTTACACTATCCATGGATAGAGACATATATATATGTTGCCTACGGGCTTGATTATTGTGATTATGAACCAAAGCAGTAACTCTGAATTCTTAATGTTGTATTAAACACTTGTTGGGCCCATAGGTGTCTATGTCATGTTGATGTTATGAATGATGTTGTAATATGATGAAATAATGTAATACTCATGAAATATTGTATATTGAGTATGATCTTTATTGTTTGATTGTATATCATTGTTATTGATTAAGCATAATAGCATTATGGTTTGTACTACTGAGTTGTTGGCTCAGCGCGATTATGATTCATCGCGCAGGTGATAGAGGTGATAGAGTTGAGACGGAGAATTCCTCTAGACCTAGTTGAGGTTGTTTTGATTGTGTAGAGTTGGATTAAAGCTTAAAGATCGGAGAGTCAAGCTGCCAATCATGTATATATTTTATATTTTGTAATTATGGAGGTTTAATGTATTCATATTTGTAAGTTTTGGATGTAACTTCCATTGCGAAATAAACAAACATTTTTATCTATTGTGTCTTATGATTTTCATTTCTCTTTATTTGGTATTTCTTAAATTTTTAATTTTACTTTAAATATAATTTGTGTATTTGTAAAGTGTGTCATTTCTATATTCAGTATACATATAATACGATCGTATAAGCATGCTTTGTACGTATACGGGATATAGGGGTGTTACATATCTCATATGCATGCTTATCCAAACTATCTCCACTAATAGACTCTACTACTAAGAGGGATCAACAGGTCTTTGATAGGCTTGAAATGGGGTCTATAAGAGACATGGGTTAAATGACGGCCATTTGTAAGTTGGAGCCGATGTGACACAATGGACAAACCTTCACACTACAAATTTTTTGTTTGAACTTTAGGCAGCTGGGAGCAATCTTGATAGACTCTAAATTCTTTCTATCTTCTTGTCATTAATCTGGATCTAAATTAGGACAATCTTTGCCCTCACAAAAGTTTGTTACCCAAAATTGTTTCTTTTCTTCTTCTCCCCTTTCTTTCTTTTTCTTTTTCTTACACTTCCCTTTCTTTGAGCATTTTATTATTTTGTCCTTCTTCCTTGCAGGACTGTCAAGTACAGAACTTTCAAGAACTGAATGATCTTTCTCCTTTTTCTTTGATTTTGATCTAGTCTTTGGTTGGGTTGGACCAATTCAAGTCAAAATGTCCTTATAAACCAAATGGAAGCCTTTTGTTGCTTTAGGTAAAAGAGAACTCAGTTGGCTTTCTGAACCATCTTTTTAGGTTTTATTTTTCTTTTCTTTTTTCTTTTGTCCTTTTTCTTTTTCTCTTCTTCTTTTCTTTTTTTCTTTCTTCTTTTTTTTTTTGTTCTAGCTCTAAAAGAATTGTCTTATTTGTACCAACTTGGGTTTCAAATAATAGATGAGTGGAGTGACATAAATCTCCTTTAACAAGGATAAATCATTTGTTACTCTGATGTTGTCTTGATAGATTGGAGATACTATGTGAACTTCAACTATCCTTATGATCTTGACTATTCATTCCTTTCTTTAATCTTCTTGCCTCTTCACCTTAGTGATCATAAGACTTGTCAAAAGTGTCACAACAGCTCAGGGTAGGTTATTGGGGTTTGTAAGCCAATGAAAAGAAAGCTAAAATTTTATGAAGGCTCAAAGGGACCACTAGGGATTGATATTTAATAGCGTGGATACTAGTTGTTGGCTAACCAAACAATGCTTAGATAATCTCTCCCTTAAATAAGCAGAGTTCAATTTCGCCTCAAAAGTTTATCAAAGCATGTTTTATGACAGACTAGGACCTAGACAAAGGTAATTATGCAGGAGCCCTCTCTAAGTAAGCATATACAACTCATTGCTATAGAGTAATTCCCTCACCTAGTAAAGTCATTCATGTCATGATGCCTAAATACATTAATTTGTGAATATCAAGCTAGATTCCTCATTGGTTGTGCACCAAAATGAACAAAGACCAACAAAAACACGATTGTAAATATTAAAGAAAGCAAAATAAACAGAGCAATATTCAAGCTAAGGAAAGTTTGTTGAGTTGGAGCCAGCAAAATAAATAGAGCAATATTCAGGCTAAGAAAAGTTTATAGAGTTGGAGTCGAAGATACTCCATTTATTTAGACATATCAAGGGCAAAGATTGTTTCCATCATCAAGGATCATTACTTCATCATCCATAGTTAGTCCAAGCTCTCTTAGTAGTACATCATCTTTAGCAGCTTCTCTATCCATATCATCACAAGATGACAAGATAAAACTCTTTATGAAGGTTGCAAGTGGTGGTGCCCTTCCAAATTTAGGCAGAGGATTATTCTTAGTGTTGGGCTTATCAGGTTCAGGCAGCTTTCCACTGTCAATCAAATCTTGGATCTCGTGCCTTAATCGAATACATTTATCTGTATCATGTCCTTGCATTTGATGGAATTGACAGAAGACCTTGGCATCAAAATTTGGTGGTAGAGGCTTATGTAGAGGCCGAGGTGCCAATGGTTGTAGTAAATCAATTTTAATTAGATTTTCTAACATCTTTGACAAAGGCTCCCTTAAGTTTGAAAATTTATGCTTCTTTGTAGGCCAGGTGTTGCATTTTTCTCAATACCTCCTCTTTGCCTTTGACTTTGCACACTAGGGTGATAGCCGCTCTTATTGCTCCGCTTAGATAGCACATGGTTCGTTTGATCTTGTAGAATAGGGATTGATCCCTTATTTTTCAATCTATCTCTATCAGTGAACATGTTCTCCATTGATACTGCCTTTCCTTCTTTCTTATGTCAATGTGAGATGCCTTATTAGCATTGTTGATGAGCTCCCGAATTTCCATCAACTGGGTCTTCATAATTTCAACCAATTGATCTGTAGCTCGACCATCCTAGCATTGACAACTTCATCGACTATGTCCCTTAGCTGGTTTGCATCCATCCTTCCAATGAAGCACTTGAATCAAAATTAATGTTGTAGGTTGTGTCGTTGTATGCTCTTGAATTGTCGTACTCTAGGTCTGTGAGCTAGAGAGGATCGAGGATATGTGATGCCAATGTATGTATGTATGCATGTATGCACAAACAATAAACAAACAAGGATAAATAGGATGCTCCTTCCAACCTTATAACATCCACACACGAATGGCGAGTCTCTTTTCCTAGGTATATGGTTAACAAAATACCAACATGGGGTATCTTGTTTTCAAATATTTTCCTCGGATGTTTCAACCAATAGTTATATTTTCAAAAATGGAAATCAATTTATGATAATTCCCATTAATTAGGTTTTAATCCATTTATCCAGCTAAAGTAGCTTTTATGCTATATTGGATTAAAACTAAATTAAGAGGTTTATTATAGATAGATTTCTCAATTGAAAAAAAGTAACTAATGGTTCATGCCAAAAACAAGCCCATGGTTAATTTATTCTTAGTATAAACTAGGCTCACAATTGATTTTTGGTATTTCATAATTGACCTAAATAATTTTCAAGCTCTTTGTAAGAAAAGGTTGGATGAAAATAATTTTTTTTTCTTAATCCATTGTAAAAAGATTTTAGAACAAATGGATTTTGGGCTTCATATTTTGGGTCATGAGAAAAAGAAATTTTGATTTGTTTTTAGAAAAGTCTTATGTCCAAAGACCATCTTGAAAAGTTTTGAAAATAGCTTTGGTCTTTTGGACTTTAAAGAAAAAAATTTTGTTTGAGCTTACAATGTACTTAGGTCATATTAGAAAAAGAACAAACCAAATAAGCCATGATTTAAGCCAAGATAAATTAAGCATAGTCAAACAACATGCATTTGGGGTAAAACCTAAGGAAAGTAACTAGGCCAATTACATGAGCTTCAGTCTTTGGGTTAAAAGGCTTAGGTTCCCATAGCAAGTATATACCAAATGGTACGAGGCTATGAGTGGTTATGCCATGCTCGATCTCCATACCTTTAGTGAAAGTATGGTATTCCTTACATAACACAACACGGGTAACACGGGCATCCTAACTCATGCACACAATGCAATCTAATATGATGCAATGGATAATATCATTATAAAAAAGAATAGAATAATATAAAGACCAATGGAATCAACTTCTCTTATCCCCAGTGGAGTCGCCACTGTGAGCGGGGATTTTCGCACCCACTCCCAATGGAATGGTTCTTGCGACTTCAGCATTGTTTAGGCCCAGGGCCTTAGAGAACATGGACCTAAGTCTGGAGAAAATGAAGTCACAATCCGGACGGACCAGGAAAAAAGGGGTGGATGACTCGATTCATAAGGAATCCCCAACTCCCTAATGGGTTCGAAAAGTTGGGTACGTGTGAGGAAGGTGAGAAATGGCCCAGCACCCCCACAATGCCCGGTTCATTGGAATCGGCCTCCTTTATAGGTCTTAATATTATAAAATTCTTAAATATAACAATATTATCCATATTACACACAACTATTGAAATTAAGAATCATTATATTAAAAATCAGAGCAATGTCCAAACAAAGCAAATAAATGGACACCCATCCGAGGGTAGAAACATGTTCTTACATCGTTCATGTCTAAACTAAATATGACACCCACCGAAAGGTAGAAACATATCCTTTACATTGGTCTAAAATAAAAGCAATTTAAATTACATAGAACTTAATTAATGAGGTACCCACAAAGTGGAAACATACCTCTTACAACATTTGGAAATCAAAATAAATCGACAAAAGTAAATAACCATTTATCATAAATAAATCATTCATCAAAGATAATAAACATCAATCAAAATATATAATAAACATTCATCCATGATAAATTAAATAAATCAAGCAATAAACTTAAATAAATCAAAGCATATAATGAACTACATAATCAAATCTAAAAATAAGTAAAGATACAAATTAGGGTTTACTATTTCTATTTAAAGTTCTTTAATTAATGTTTAGGGCTTTGGGATTTTAGTATTATTATTATTTGTTTAACCTAGTGTAAAGGTTAAGAGAATTAAAATGGATTAGGGTCTCATGAATCAAATTAGGTTTTAGGGTCAACATTATGATATTAGGGTTTTAGGATATTAAAACATTAGGTTTATAATTCTTGGTTACTGGATTGTTGTTTTGATTTACTATATTGAGTTTGAATGTTTATGTAATATCCAAAAGTGTGCCTTAGAAGTTGTGATAATATTGTTATTATTGAATTGAATGTGTATTTGATAAGTGGTGTATTTGAGTATGGTTTATTTGAATGTTAAAAGAATTTGAGAGAGAATGGTTATGTGTTGTTTGGAAAGAAAGCAATGTATGGAGAAAGTGTATATGTTGGGTATATGGCAATATATATAACATATATTAAAGTCAAAGTGCTTAGTCAAGGGAATAAGATATTTAGATTGTTAAGTGTGAAATTACCAAAGTGGGCAAGAGATGATAAAAGGAATTAAAATGTGTATGAGGGTCTTATAGTAATTTTCTTTTGGATGAGTATTTAATGAGTGTTGACTTTGTGATTTCTTCATTATTTCTCTTCTTCTTCATTGTGGTGGCCGGCTACCTAAAGGGAAAGAGAGAGAAAAGGAGGTGTTCTTGATTCTAAGCTCAAATTGAAGGAAGAATCAAAGGATTGGTTAGAGATTTGTGAAATTTCTTCATCTAAGGTAAGTACTCTCTTGTTTTTCCTTTAGTATTTTGAAGATGTGTTTGATGTGTGTTGTGAATTGTTAATATCATGATTTAGAGTGTTTGAGAGGTGTTTAAAGGTATGGAAATTGATTGTGAGTAAGAAAGGTTAAATTGGTGTTGGTTTTGTTTAAAAATGGTAAGTTAAATGGATGTTGTTATAGAAAGAAGAAGATTGATGTTGGTTTTTAGGGTTTGATGTGGAAAGTGTTTGAATGTGGGGTGGATATAGTGTTAAAATGAATATTGTGATGAATATGTGTTAATAACATGAATTACACTCATTTGAATGAGATTGTGTTGTGCATAAGTTGTTCTTAATTCAATCAAAGAAGTGTTGGATATGTTTAGGGTTTTATATTTGAGAGACACGGCCAAAATAAGAATGGAACACGGCCAAGATCTATTAATTTTGGGAGACACGGCCAAGTTGAGAGAAGTTTGGCCGTGTTGGTTGAATTTTGGAGAGACACGGCCACAAGCTTGGCCGTGTCCCTTGAGTGTGTTTGCCACTGCCTGAATTTTGTGGAGAGACACGGCCGTGTCCCCTTGCCCATGTCTGCTTCGGCTTGAATTGGTATTGAGAGACACGGCCACAAGCTTGGCCGTGTCCCTTGGGTGTGTTGGCTACTGTGTTTGGTTTTTGTTCTTCTTATATGGTTGAAATGGAACTTACATTTGTTGATGCATGTGATATTAAATGAACAATGTTATGTTTTGTATAGTGTGGAAGAGATGAGGATCATCTAAAAAGGTATGTGCAATGCAATTTATTTGATGAATGTTTTAATAATGAATGATGTTAATGTGTTTTGAGAAATGATGAAATGTGATGTTATCATGATTGATAATGATGATCAAAATGAAATGAATAGACATATGGATTATATGACCATGAATTTAAGATGTATGTGCAATGAAATGGATTAGGTATACTTGAATGATATGATTGAAGCATGCCTATATAGTATGATTGATTAATAATATGTTTGTGTAGTAATGTAATTGATGTTGCATATATCAATGATGAAACATGAAATGTGATTTAAGATAAAATGGGGTATGAAGCCATTGTTATTGGCAATGATAACTCAAATGTGATATGAAGCCATTGTGATTGGCTATGATAATTCAATTGAGATATGTGAGGCATGTTTGCCAAAATGATGATGAGAATTGAAAATGATATTGATGATGAAATAATCAATGAATTGTGTATCTAATGTGTTATTCATTTTCAGAGTTTTGTTGTTGGTGGCATGCCTAACGGTAACAATCTCTTGAAGTTAGGTTGGGCTTGATCCTTGAAGCCAAGTTGGGTTGAAGTTTAACATGTTTTACTCCCCTTGAAGCTTGGTTGGGTCTAGTCCTTGAAGCCTAATTGAGATGTTACAACCCTTGAAGCTAGGTTGGATTAGTTCTTGAAGCCAAGTTGGGTTGATACTTAGCATGCTTTGTTCCCCTTGAAGCTTGGTTGAACTTAATCATTGAAGCCTAGTTGGGATATTGATGAATGTGATAATTAAACCAAAGCATTAACTCTGAAAGTTGAATAGCATATTAGTGTCTTTTGGGCCCGAGTCTGTCATTTGTTATAAATGTGATATATATATAGATTATGGATATTAGTGATGAATGATGGTTGGTGTTAATAATTGCCTTTGTTGGAAATGTGATTGATGATTAGTAAATTGTGAATAAACTAATGCTATGAAGTATGATATATGAGGCGTGTATTGATTGTGGATATCAATGATGAATTGTGTGATGATAAGGATTGTCTTCTTTGGAAGTGTGACTCTTGGTTTGTATGAGATATAATGTATGTATATTGATATATTGATTGAGAAGTGATGGGTTGGAATTGGTAATAATGTTATGTATATATGTGTTTAATATATGAATTAATTAAGATCTATGAAAGATGAAATTAAAAAGGAAAAACATGATAAGAAACTAATGATACCTAAATTTGACATATCATTACATGTTGGCATTTCTATAAGGTATGTTTATCTTTTATATTTGTACTACTAAGCTTTCAGGCTTAGCGCGGATGTGTAATCGCGCAGGTAGCTTGGTGGAAGATACAGAGTTGTTCGTTATGCCACGAGAAGAGTAAAGATTTGTTGAGACCAACTAGAGGGTAATGCATACATGTATAACTTTTAATTTTGATGTATTTTTGACGAAAGGAATGTTGTATGTATAAATGAAGTTTTGATAAAGACAATGATTTTGTAAATATTATGTAAATTAACAAATCGTGGTTTGAACTCTGTTACAGGTTTTTAAAAAGGTAACGAAAAGTGGCATCCTTATACTTTATATACTTACTGTATGTATACTAGATATATGTATAGTACTTATATAAGGCATCAGGGTGTTACAATTATTTTGGTATCAGAGCTTAGGTTCGAGATTCTCAGCCTAAGTGAAATTAAAAAGAGAAAGTCTTGAAAAACTTAAAAGGAATTGAAAAGAAAAGTTTTGAAATGAGATTGATAATACATGCATATGCATTTACACCTAGGTTGGTCTCAGATGTGGCATAATATGACTTGTAGAATATTTGTGTTATATAAAATGTTCAATATAGTTGATGATATATGTGTATACTATGTTGATGTGATGAGAAACCATGATTGTTGGCAATGATGTTGGAAATGAATTATAATTGAGGCATAGTGCCTAATTGATTATGAGAAACAAATTGCGACATGTAATGTGATATATGCATATTGATGATGAATATGAAAATGTTATGTAATGTGCAACATGGAAGGTAATGTTGATGTTTATGAGCAATATTATGTAGGACATAATATGAATTGAAACATAAAAAAAAAATGAAAAATGAAAAGGAGAATAAAGTTGAAAATTAAATCAAGATAAGAGTATGTACTCTTTCTTCTATAATTTGAACCTCTTTATAATAAAATTTATGTTGGGTTTGTTAATGTTGAGTTTGTTAGAGAGAGGAAATAATATCGAATTGTTAATATTGAAAGTTATGTTATTTAAATGCGGAGAGTATGGTGGAATATTGAATGAGTTGATTAGTAGAGACAAAGTGTGATTATGTAAAGTTGGGGATGTATATACAGTTAAGGTTTTGTTTAGTTATGTAAGAATATAGATTGGTATTGTTATTTTAATGCAACCATTGTGAATTTAATATTAGAAATGTGAGATGCTTGAATATGGTGAAAGCTCATGGTAATGGTGGTAATATACGATATTTGAGATTCTGAAATGAGCTTGGTAATTGTGGAAATTATATGTTTTGATATTGCTTTGTGATATATAAATATATACGATGTTTTTTTTAAGTAATATTAAGAAAAGATGAGTTTGGCAAATTGAAGTTTAAGTGAAGTAGTAAGTTGAAAAGTTAAAGTTTTAGTGGAAATTGATAAAGATTATTTGAATGTTGATGGTTTAGTGTATATGCAATATATGAACTAGATGAAATGATTAATATTGCATATGGAAGTATTATAAATGGAGTAATGTAATTGATAGTATGAGGATTTGTCTTGAAGTAAAAAGGGAAGTGGATAAGCTATTTTAAGTCACTAATTGAGAAGGGTAAAAATGGATATGGAAATATATATTAAATGTTTTTAAAGATGGAAGTGAAAGAGATGTTACATTGGAAATGTGGCTAAGATGGATATAAAGTGCTATTATAGTCAGAAATATATATATATGTGTGTGTTGTGTGAATAGATACTTTGTATCATATTGGAAGAAATGGTACTGGATGAATTTCGCTGATTCTCTTAAGGGGGAGGTCAGGTGTTCGGTCCGGAGAGGCGACTTGCATTCATGTGTCTTGGGTGTAAGTCAAATAAGCGAATCTTGTTGGAAGGCTGTGAGGGCAGTTTAGTACTGTAGCAGCCCAGGGAGAGGCCCTGAGGGTTTCTCCGAATAGGAATGGCTCAGCAGGTGGACTGGGATGGTTGTTATAGTTATAAAGGAAAATTTGTATTGAATGTATGATAAATAAGAGCATCTAACTAAGTGTATATATGTATATGATATGTGAACTGAGTTTTCGATATGAATGAAATTATGACATATAAACAAATGGGTGAATCACATTATGAGGGTGACCCATGAAAATGTATGTGGTATTATTATGGAATTAGTGATATGAAAATGATGTTGTATGTATTAGTAGACCTAAGAGAGATTAGGTCTTGAACTGTGTAAAGCCAAATGAATTATATGATGGAAGTGAGAATGGCATAGACTTGAATAACAGTAAATAGTGGAAATTGTCATGATGAGCATTGAACTTGACGATTATGTGATATTTAGAGTTCCAAAGTATTCATATATGAAAAGTTCTATGTATATATATATTAAGAGATTGTAAATGGATTAGAAATGAAGTGACGAATAGAAATGATATGGGAATTGCATGTGATTGAATATGTTTATAGTAATATTGTTAAAACTTGAATTAAGTTGATTAAGATTGTATAATTGAGTGCAAATTGGTTTGAAACGGAGTTGGAATGTGTCAACTTTTGATTTTGCAAAAGTGTAAAGTAGGAATATGTAATTTTTTTTAGATACATCTTAGCTTTGTATCTGTAAAGATTGAGAATAAAATTATATAAGAATAGAAATGATTTGAAAGTTCTAGGCTTGAATATTAATCTCTTAAGGCCATGTGTTTTGTTCAATATATTTGATCGATTAATTTGTTATCAATGAATCTGGATCTTGGATAAGATGATTGTAATACAGATTTGGTGAGATTGGAATTTTTTTTTTGAGAAGTATAGTTAAAAGTTGTGATGGATAAGGTTGTACCTTATCGTTTTATGTTAAGAACTTGGTTATACTTATGAAGGTAAAGAGAGAAAGGAAATTATGGAAATGTGTTGAGTTATGGGTAATATGACTGAAAGTTATACTGAATATGTTTATGGTATGAAATGAAATAAATGAATGGACTTGAGAATTAAGTGAAAGAACTATTGATAGTAAATATGGTATAAAATTATTATGAGAATTGGTGAGAATTATATTAAGATAATTTGAAATGATTTGTTATCATAATAATTTGATTAAATATGGATCAGAAGAGATCAGGAATTGTATATAAGTTTATTCTAATGGAATTAGGTTATATATAAACATATATGAATATTGTGAACTTTCATGATGAATTTGAATAAATTGATTTTTAGTGGGAATTGAACAAGATTGGAATGTGAGTATATCGTGATAGATAGATCAGTTGATCTGGTCTTGGCTAAGATTATAAATCATTATTGAGATGTAATGTGTGTAGTTGTACCAAGAGTGTAATTATTTACATGATAATGTGTTTGACGTAAAAAGTTAAAGTGTGATGGGACATAAATGAATGGAGTTATAGTAGTTATAAATCATGATGAAAAAGGGAAAAGATTTGGTTATTTGTAACATAAGTGGAAAGATAATGTATTAGAAGGCAAGTTAAATAAAAAGCATGTTAAAGAGGTGACTTTATTTGTGAGAAATAAGAATCTTGTTATCCATTGAGGTTTGACAAATGACTATTGAGACAGTGATTGTAAAGATGGGATGATTAATACTCAGATATAAACCAATGATTTCTAAAGTTAAAGCTAAGAGAGTAATATCAAAGAGATGAAGGAACAATGTATATTAAATATAAAGATTTGATGACGTATAAGTGTGCTATAAAATAATCTGATTCTTGTAAAAAAAAAAAATTGTTGATAAGAAATGTAATGAGTTCTTTTGAATGTTTGATCAAGGAAGTGATAAGACATATGAATTATGTGATTTGATGATATAACAACTTAAGAATTTAATTAACTTCATATGGAAGTTAAGATAGTATTTTGTTAAGAATGAAGTGTTATGGTACTAATAATTTCGAGGACAAAATTTCTTTTAGAGGGGGAGAATTGTAATATCCCAAAGTGTGCCTTAGAAGTTGTGATAATATTGTTATTATTGAATTGAATGTGTATTTGATAAGTGGTGTATTTGAGTATGGTTTATTTGAATGTTAAAAGAATTTGAGAGAGAATGGTTATGTGTTGTTTGGAAAGAAAGCAATGTATGGAGAAAGTGTATATGTTGGGTATATGGCAATATATATAACATATATTAAAGTCAAAGTGCTTAGTCAAGGGAAGAAGATATTTAGATTGTTAAGTGTGAAATTACCAAAGTGGGCAAGAGATGATAAAAGGAATTAAAATGTGTATGAGGGTCTTATAGTAATTTTCTTTTGGATGAGTATTTAATGAGTGTTGACTTTGTGATTTCTTCATTATTTCTCTTCTTCTTCATTGTGGTGGCCGGCTACCTAAAGGGAAAGAGAGAGCAAAGGAGGTGTTCTTGATTCTAAGCTCAAATTGAAGGAAGAATCAAAGGATTGGTTAGAGATTTGTGAAATTTCTTCATCTAAGGTAAGTACTCTCTTGTTTTTCCTTTGGTATTTTGAAGATGTGTTTGATGTGTGTTGTGAATTGTTAATATCATGATTTAGAGTGTTTGAGAGGTGTTTAAAGGTATGGAAATTGATTGTGAGTAAGAAAGGTTAAATTGGTGTTGGTTTTGTTTAAAAATGGTAAGTTAAATGGATGTTGTTATAGAAAGAAGAAGATTGATGTTGGTTTTTAGGGTTTGATGTGGAAAGTGTTTGAATGTGTGGTGGATATAGTGTTAAAATGAATATTGTGATGAATATGTGTTAATAACATGAATTACACTCATTTGAATGAGATTGTGTTGTGCATAAGTTGTTCTTAATTCAATCAAAGAAGTGTTGGATATGTTTAGGGTTTTATATTTGAGAGACACGGCCAAAATAAGAATGGAACACGGCCAAGATCTATTAATTTTGGGAGACACGGCCAAGTTGAGGGAA
The DNA here is from genome assembly GCA_947685225.1 of Garcia nutans. Lineage (NCBI taxonomy): Eukaryota > Viridiplantae > Streptophyta > Magnoliopsida > Malpighiales > Euphorbiaceae > Garcia > Garcia nutans. The sequence goes on from CANTUV010000011.1 coordinate 37,235,975, forward strand.
GTTTGGCCGTGTTGGTTGAATTTTGGAGAGACACGGCCACAAGCTTGGCCGTGTCCCTTGAGTGTGTTTGCCACTGCCTGAATTTTGTGGAGAGACACGGCCGTGTCCCCTTGCCCGTGTCTGCTTCGGCTTGAATTGGTATTGAGAGACACGGCCACAAGCTTGGCCGTGTCCCTTGGGTGTGTTGGCTACTGTGTTTGGTTTTTGTTCTTCTTATATGGTTGAAATGGAACTTACATTTGTTGATGCATGTGATATTAAATGAACAATGTTATGTTTTGTATAGTGTGGAAGAGATGAGGATCATCTAAAAAGGTATGTGCAATGCAATTTATTTGATGAATGTTTTAATAATGAATGATGTTAATGTGTTTTGAGAAATGATGAAATGTGATGTTATCATGATTGATAATGATGATCAAAATGAAATGAATAGACATATGGATTATATGACCATGAATTTAAGATATATGTGCAATGAAATGGATTAGGTATACTTGAATGATATGATTGAAGCATGCCTATATAGTATGATTGATTAATAATATGTTTGTGTAGTAATGTAATTGATGTTGCATATATCAATGATGAAACATGAAATGTGATTTAAGATAAAATGGGGTATGAAGCCATTGTTATTGGCAATGATAACTCAAATGTGATATGAAGCCATTGTGATTGGCTATGATAATTCAATTGAGATATGTAAGGCATGTTTGCCAAAATGATGATGAGAATTGAAAATGATATTGATGATGAAATAATCAATGAATTGTGTATCTAATGTGTTATTCATTTTCAGAGTTTTGTTGTTGGTGGCATGCCTAACGGTAACAATCTCTTGAAGTTAGGTTGGGCTTGATCCTTGAAGCCAAGTTGGGTTGAAGTTTAACATGTTTTACTCCCCTTGAAGCTTGGTTGGGTCTAGTCCTTGAAGCCTAATTGAGATGTTACAACCCTTGAAGCTAGGTTGGATTAGTTCTTGAAGCCAAGTTGGGTTGATACTTAGCATGCTTTGTTCCCCTTGAAGCTTGGTTGAACTTAATCATTGAAGCCTAGTTGGGATATTGATGAATGTGATAATTAAACCAAAGCATTAACTCTGAAAGTTGAATAGCATATTAGTGTCTTTTGGGCCCGAGTCTGTCATTTGTTATAAATGTGATATATATATAGATTATGGATATTAGTGATGAATGATGGTTGGTGTTAATAATTGCCTTTGTTGGAAATGTGATTGATGATTAGTAAATTGTGAATAAACTAATGCTATGAAGTATGATATATGAGGCGTGTATTGATTGTGGATATCAATGATGAATTGTGTGATGATAAGGATTGTCTTCTTTGGAAGTGTGACTCTTGGTTTGTATGAGATATAATGTATGTATATTGATATATTGATTGAGAAGTGATGGGTTGGAATTGGTAATAATGTTATGTATATATGTGTTTAATATATGAAATTAATGAAGATCTATGAAAGATGAAATTAAAAAGGAAAAACATGATAAGAAACTAATGATACCTAAATTTGACATATCATTACATGTTGGCATTTCTATAAGGTATGTTTATCTTTTATATTTGTACTACTAAGCTTTCGGGCTTAGCGCGGATGTGTAATCGCGCAGGTAGCTTGGTGGAAGATACAGAGTTGTTCGTTATGCCACGAGAAGAGTAAAGATTTGTTGAGACCAACTAGAGGGTAATGCATACATGTATAACTTTTAATTTTGATGTATTTTTGACGAAAGGAATGTTGTATGTATAAATGAAGTTTTGATAAAGACAATGATTTTGTAAATATTATGTAAATTAACAAATCGTGGTTTGAACTCTGTTACAGGTTTTTAAAAAGGTAACGAAAAGTGGCATCCTTATACTTTATATACTTACTGTATGTATACTAGATATATGTATAGTACTTATATAAGGCATCAGGGTGTTACAGTTTAGGTTTATAAGGTTTTAAGGTTTTAAGGATTAGGGTTTAGGAAAACTAGGGTTTACGGTTTTGGTTTTGAGGGAATTAGGGTTTAGGAAAAACTTAGGGTTTAGATTAACTTGTTTGGGGTTTACTATTTTGGTTTTGGAGTTGAAGAAAATGGTGTAGAGTTTTATAAAGTAATTGTGATTTTTAGAAACTGTAAAGTAAGTTAGATTTTGGAGATTTAAAAAAACATTTGGAAATTTTGGAAAAGGGTTAGAGGAAAATAGTTTAGGGTTTTTTAAAGTTTTTGGAAATAGAGAAAACGATTTAAGGTTTTTGGAAACAAAAGAAACGGATTAGGGTTTTTAAGGTATTTGGAAAAAGAAGAAATCATTTATGTTATTTAAACAAATTAGGGTTTTTAAGGTATTAGGAAATAGAAGAAATCATTTATGTTATTGAAACGAAGATCAATGTTACTACATATTTATAGATCAAGGTTTTGTGTGTATATTTTTATGAATCAAAGAAATAAATCTACTGTGATCATAAGCAATGTATAATTAAGGATCAAACTTGCGTAGTTGGTTCCACCAAAAAGTTGCTTTCTGGATGAACAAAGACAAATGCAAGATTGTTGCCTTTGATGGCTTGATTGCTTGCTTGCTTATTCCTCTCAAATCTGAAGCTCCACTATCCGATCCAAGTCCAAAGTTCTCTCCTTAATGTTTTTTCCCCTTTTTTCTATGTTTTTTAGAGTTATTTATAGGAAAATATTTATGCCTAGTTCTAATTATTTAAGGAAACTCAAATTAATTAGGAAAAGAAACTAAAACCAAGTAGAGTTTGGTTTCGAAAAAAATTTTGTTGGAAAATTTCGCTGGAAAAAAAAATTGTTGCGGGCTACGAGGAAATCTACGAAAAATTGCGAACAGGGCTTGCGGCGAAATTGGCCTTGGCTAATTACTTTCAGCGATGAATTTTTTTGTCGCCGATTTTTATTTTTATTTATTTATTTATTATTTTTATTTTATTAAAACTTATAAAAAATAAATACTAAAATAATTATTGTTTAATTAAAATGCCACAAAAATTATCTTGGACTATATAAAAAATAACGGACCGGACTGGGTAAAAAATTAAGGGTCTACACCTAGCACAAGAGACATTAGCAACAAGAAGCAATCAACAATCAATTCAAAGGCAGCAACACTACCTTTGTCATTGTTCATGCAAAAATCAATTTTGGTGGAACCAATGAACATGTGTTTGATTATAAATCTTTGCTTCGATTATATTTACAATGTTTTTGCCACGTTTTCTTTTAAATACATCTATCATTGATTTTTGTTTCAGTAACCTAAATCATTAAACTTGGTAACATAATCATCCAGTAGCCTTAATCAGTGATCAAGCCTTCAAAACCCTAAAACTATTCTTCTCTTTTCAGAAACCTTAAAACCCTAAGGTATTTCTCTCCTGTTTCCAAAAACCTTAAAACCCTAAATTGTTTCTTCTGTTTCCAAAAACTTCAAAACCCTAAAACTATTTTTTCAGAAATCTTAAAGACCCTAAAACTATTCTTCTTCTTTCAAAAGCTTTAAAACTATAAATTGTTTTTCAAAATATTTTCATCTAAACCTTAACATTTTGTGCAAAATTTCCAAATGTTTTCTTAAATCTTCAAACCCTAATCTTCTTTACGTTTTCTAAGAATCATGATTACTTTTATAAAACTCTAAATTGTTTTCTTAAATCCTAAAATCAAATATGTTTTCCAAAATATCAAAAACCCTAATTTTCTCTAAAACTAATACGGTAAACCCTAGTTTTCGTAAACCCTAACTTTCTTAAAAATCCAATCTAGTAAATCTAAACCCCAAAGCAATAATCCAATAAACCTAAAATCACAATCCAGTAACCATGAATTATAAACTCTAATGTCTTAAGATTCCAAAACCCTAATTCCATGATGTTACCCTTAAACCCTAATTTGATTAACCAAAAAACCTTACTACTTCTTAAATGTATAAAACCCTAATTCATTCCAATTTTCCAAAATCTTTACAGTAGCCTAAATAATAACAATAATAATTCTAAAATCCCAAAACCCTAAATGTTAATTAAAGAACACTAAATTGAGACACAAACCTAAATTCATATCTTTATTGCTTTATTTAATTTTATATTTGATTATGTAGTTTGTTATATGTTTTTATGGTTGATTTATTTAATTTCAATGCTTAATTTATTTTATTTACCATGGATGAATATTTTCTTTATTGTTATGATTATTATTTGTTTCTTTTAGTATTAAAATTGTAAGAGGTATGTTTCCAATTTGTGGGTACCTCATTAGTTAAATATCATGTAATTTAAATTGCTTTTATATTTTAGACCAATGTAAGGGACATGTTTCCACCTTTCGGTGGGTGTCCCATTCAGTTTAAACATAGATTATGTAAGGACATGTTTCCATCTTCGTATGGGTGTCCATTTATTTGCTTTGTTTGGACATTGCTTTGATTTTAATATAATGATGCTTTATTTTAATTATTGCATGTAATATGGATAATATTGTTATACTTAAGAATTTTATAATATTAAGACATGCAAAGGAGGCCAGTTCCAATGAGCCGGCCGTTGTGGGGGTGCTGGGCCATTTCTCACCTTCCCCACACGTACCCAACTTTTTGAACCCATTAGGGGGTTGGGGATTCCTTAGGAATTGAGTCATCCACCCCTTTCTTTTTCCCGGTGTAACACCCCTTCCCAACCTACATATGTAAGCTGAGTAGAGGCGCCACACTAACCTAATGTTGCTACCAATTTTACTTAGTCAAATTTTAGTTCCGATTTTTACAAAATTTTTGCCATAGTTTCGCCTAAAAATTGAGTCCCAAGTGTCGACAAAACCGGTTTTTTTCTTATTTTTAAAAACATTTTACACAAACCAATGCAAACAAAATCATTCTCAGTACACTCCCAATAAATCCCCCTTGTAACCTCAACTACAACCTGCAAAAAGGATTTACACTTCTAGTACAACATAAAATAAAGGTTTTGGGACAACCCCCATATTTAAATATTACACAGCGGAAGTTATAAAATATTTACATATTTACAAATTCATATACAACAAAACTCAAGTTTTACAACACATAAAATTTATACATGATTGGCAAGTCTGCTCTGATCTTTAAGCTCCCAAAATGGATTCTTCAAGGTCTACTCTCACTAGGTCTTGATGAACTCTCGGGTTCAACTCTATCCACTCTACTACCTGCGCGATTAAACACTATCGCGCTAAGCCAACGGCTTAGTAAGATAAAACATGCTAACGGTATGCTTTAATGAAATGCAATGCCACATATGTTATTGATAAGATCAACATCATAAATATAAAGTTAACCACACAATTATGCATTTCACAAATCATAGTCATATATGAGCATACCACATTTCAACATTAATCAATCATACTCCATAACCAACATCTCATTTCATTAAACTCATAACATTATTTAGGACATTCATATAACCTTGACACCTATGGGCCCAACAAGTATTTGATACGATATTCAGAGTTCAGAGTTACTGCTTTGGTTCATAGTCACAATAATCACGCCCGTAGGCAATGTATATACATGTATCTCTATCCATGGATAGTGTAACAGACCCAGTCTCTTGGATCATCAACTCAACACATATGAGGAGATCCTCAACCCGGCAAGACTGTTACAAATCATGTATCTCATAGTGTAACAGACCCAGTCTCTTGGACCATCAACTCAACACCTATGAGGAGGTCCTCAACCCGGCAAGACTGTTACCTTTCATCATTTCTTAGGCATGCCACCCAAATCCAGAACTCTGAAACTGAATAACATATTAAACAAACAATTCATTTCCATTCTCAATTCTCATCACATTTAGGCAAACATGCCTTCTTTCTTTCAATTACATCATCTTAGCCAATAACAATGGCTTCACATTTCATTTCATAATATAACATCTCATTATTCAAGTATATATATATATATATCTCATCCATGATCACATTATATCTCACATAGCATCATTCATAAATATCAACATTTCATTCCACATTACTCATGAAACACATTACCATTCACAATGCACAACATAACATTGTTCAATCTCAACAATGCAATTAGGGCAAAGAACAATTGATTATAACATTCATTGATTCAAGTGTGTTTAAAGTGTTTAGGGTTAGGTTTAAGGACTAACCTACCTTTGGAGAACCAAAGCAATGCAAGAAGAACAAAGAATTAAAACCCTAACCATAAATAGTACATTCTGGTTTTAAACTCCATTTTATCCTTATTTTGAAAAATTGTATAAAATAATCTACTTGACTAAAAATTCTAAAGTTTTTACAGAATTTATTTTTGTATCTTAAAATCATCCCTTTAAAATTTCAGATCAAACTGAACACAAAATCTTGGTCAAATAGTTCACCTAACCAGACTGCCCCAATTGCCCTGCATCCTGGCAGCAGTTCTGAACTTTGTGAATTCCATAAATCAAATTCAATCAACGTGGTTCCAAATTATTTTTCTCAAATACTAGACTCACTAAGCAACAACATATCCAAAATTCAATTGAATATGATTTTTCTAAACTCATAACCATTCCAAAATCGAATCAACATATTTTTAAGTCATTCTAGACTCATAGAGGCACAACATATCAAAAATTCACTTCAAGAAAATTTTTCTAAAATTAATTAAAAATCATACAAGTCACAGCCTTTACTAATCCTAAAACAGAAACAATTTCACTAAACACCAATCTTACTCTTCCATCACCCACACCAACCCAACTTCTCATCTATCAAGCAAAATCAATACTTACAATCATACCATAAGCAACTTAATCATACCACTTCAAAAGAATTGAAGAAATTAGAGAAAAGATCTTACCTTAGTTAAAAACTTCTTAAATCAACACTTGAACACTTAATCTTTCTTCAATTTAAGCTTGAAATCATCAAAACCATCACTTGTCTCTTTCTTTCTCTTTGGCTATGGAGGGCCGGCCATCAACAAGAAGAAGAAGAAGAAATGATGAAGAAAACACAAATCAAACCTTCTTTAAATATCCACCATGTGATTTTATCCAAGCAATTACCAAAGTGCCCTTATTCACATAATTATCTTTTTGTCTTATATGTGCCCAATTAAGTAATTTACCAATCTCAAATAAATATCTTCTCTTGCATTGACCAAGCCTTTTGACCACTTTATATGTCATATATATTAACATATACACAACATATAAATTTGTCTCTAAACCCTATTTCTTCCCAAAATACATATACATATACTTTCTCTTCTCAATTTCTTTTCTCTTACAATTTAACACATATATTCAATCCAATATATAACAATAACAACAACAACAATATGCAAAACTTCTAGGGCATAAATGAGGATATTACAATTCTCCCCCTCTAAAAAGAAAATTTCGTCCTCGAAATTACCTGATATCAACTCTGAAACAACAGCGAATACTGTTCTCGCATGGATTGTTCACTTTCCCAAGTTGCTTCTTCTTTTCCATGACTCTTTCAAAGAATCTTCACCAATGGCACTTTCTTGTTCCTCAATAATCTGTATCACCCTCTCTGACTGTCCATCCGTCTGTGGATGAAAAGCAGTGCTGAAGTGCAGTCGAGAACCTAAAGCACTATGCAAACTCTTCCAAAATCTGGAAGTAAACCTGGGATCTCGATCAGACACTAAAGAAGTTGGAACACCATGCAATTTCACAATCTCCTGAATATACAGCTCAGCCAATCTCTCCAAAGAGTAATCCATCCGCACCGGAAGGAAATGAGCTGTCTTCGTCAATCTATCCACAATCACCCATATAGCATCATGCTTCTTTTGTGTCAATGGCAAACCAGACACAAAATCCATTGTCACTCTTTCCCATTTCCATTCTGGCACTGACAATGGTTGAAGCAACCCGGTTGGAACTTGATGCTCTGCTTTAACCTTCTGACAAGTGAGACATTTAGATACAAACTCAGCAATGTCTCTCTTCAAACCAATCCACCAATAATGCTGTCTCAAATCATGATACATCTTCGTATTACCCGGATGCATAGCAAACATTGACTGATGAGCTTCTTCTAAAATGACTCTTCTCAAATCAGCATTATCGGGTACACACAATCGGTTCTTAAACCAGAGACTCCCATCATCTTTCACAACAAAATCTCTAGTCTTCCCATTCTGACAATCTGAAATAATCTTCTGAATTTTCTTATCAGCCAATTGAGCCTCTTTGATCTGATCCAACAAAATCGGCTTCAATTGCAACTGTGCCAATAATGCACCATCAACACAAGGTACAAAACTGGCATGCAATGCTCTCAACTCAACAAGCAACGAGAGCGAGTAAACTGTTAAACCAGCTAAAGACTTCCGACTCAAGGCATCAGCAACAACATTTGCTTTACCTGGATGATAGTCAATCAAGCAATCGCAGTCTTTAATCAATTCTAACCATCTCCTCTGACGAAGATTGAGTTCTTTCTGGACACCCAAATACTTCAAACTCTTGTGATCAGTGTAGATGAAACATTTCTCCCCAAACAGATAATGGCGCCAAATCTTCAATGCAAAAACAATGGCAGCCAATTCCAAATCATGGGTCGGATAGTTAAGCTCATGCGGTTTCAACTGTCGAGATGCATAAGCTATAACTTTACCTTCTTGCATCAATACACACCCCAAACCTCTATGTGAAGCATCATTGTAGATCACATATGGTTTGCCTTCAACAGGTAAAGTTAGAACAGGCGCTTGAGTCAACATTTCTCTCAACTGCTCAAAGCTAGCCTGACACTGATCCGTCCACACAAATCTCACTCCCTTACGAAGCAATCTGGTGAGTGGAGTAGCTATCAAAGAAAACCCTTTCACAAACCGCCTGTAATAGCCTGCCAAACCCAGAAAACTTCTAATCTCAGTCACAGACTTGGGTGGACTCCAATTCAATATAGCTTCAACTTTGCTCGGATCAACTCTAATACCCTCTGCTGAAACTACATGTCCGAGAAAAGCTACTTGATCCAACCAGAACTCACACTTCGACAATTTAGCAAACAACTGCCTCTCTCTCAAAATCTGCAACACAATCCGCAGATGCATATCATGTTCCTCCTCATTCCGCGAATACACCAGTATATCATCAATGAAGACCACTACAAACTGATCCAAATAGGGCCTAAACACCCTATTCATCAAATCCATGAAAGCTGCAGGTGCATTCGTCAGACCAAAAGGCATAACTAAAAATTCATAATGCCCAAACCTGGTCCGAAAAGCGGTCTTAGGAACATCTTCAGCTTTGACTCTCAACTGATGATACCCAGATCTCAAATCAATTTTGGAGAACACTGACGCTCCCTTCAACTGATCAAAGAGATCATCGATTCTAGGCAAAGGATATTTATTTTTAATAGTCACTTTATTCAATTGCCTATAATCGATACACAACCTCATAGTACCATCTTTCTTTTTCACAAATAGAACAGGAGCTCCCCAAGGAGAAACACTGGGGCGAATAAATCCTTTGTCCAACAACTCTTGTAATTGCACTTTCAACTCCCTCAATTCTGCTGGTGCCATTCTATAAGGAGTAATAGAGATAGGAGTGGTACCAGGCAACAATTCGATACCGAACTCCACCTCTCTCTCAGGAGGCAATCCTGGCAACTCCTCTGGAAAAACATCAGGGAACTCTGCAACTGTGGCAATACTATCAATAGGAGAACCCTTCACTCTAGTATCCACCACATGAGCAAGATAGGCTTCACACCCCTTCCTAATCAATCTTCTAGCTGCAACAGCTGAAACAAATAAGGAGGCTAGCTGTTCCTGCTCGTTAGATACTATCACATCTCTACCATCAACAGTTCTCAAAGAAACAATTTTCTTCTTACAATCTACCACCGCTCCATGTCGAGATAGCCAATCCATACCTAAGATCACATCATATTCCTTAAATGGCATCTCAATCAAATCCCCTAAGAACTCCTCACCCTGCACCACTACTGCACTATCTCTATGCACCTTACTCACAACCACACTATGCCCTAACGGATTTGTCACCATCACATCAAATCCTAGGGACTCAGCATGCAAATCAGAGATAGGCAAAACAGATACACTAACATATGAATGCGTGGAACCCGGATCAATCAAAGCAAGTACTGGAGTATTAAATAAAGAAAAAGTACCAGCTATGACTGCCGATGCATCTGGCTGCCTCTGCATAACATATATCCTCTGGGAAGATCCAACCTCCTCTGGTCTACCCTCCCTGGATGTAGCACCTCTTCTAGAACTGAATCCTGATCTACCTCCCCGACTGGCACCTCTGCCTCCTCTGCCTCCCCTCACACTAGCTCGAGAAGCAGCAGAATCCACTGGCATCAGCTCCTGCCTCTCAGGACAGTCTCTCACAAAGTGGTCAGGTGATCCACACCTGAAGCATACAGCTGATCTACTGTACCTCCAACAAACGCCCCCATGTCTTCCACCACACTGGTCACACACAGGTAAGGTGGATCTCTGAATTCCAGGAGTAGGAGCACTCGCTATTGAAGCTGCAGGTCTAAATCTCTGCCTCTGGAACTGCACTGACCTACCCGCTGGTCTCTGGCTCCTACTACTCCGAGGAACAAAACTTCCTCTACCCCTCTTCGCAGAAGAAGACCCTGCCTCTAACTGGGGCCTTCTAACCCTAACCTCCTCCTCTGAAACAGCTGCAATAACTTGAGCTCGCTCTACACTTCGAGCTGCTGCCACAAGCTGTGAGAAATCCTGATATCTGGATCCAGCCACTAAGCACATGATCGAGGGTCTCAATCCCTCCTCAAATCGCCGACATCTATCAATCTCATCAGCAATGATACCCCCATCATACTGACTCAGTCGAATAAACTCAACTTCATATTCAGTTACGGTCCGATGATCTTGCTTCAAATCTAGAAACTCTCTTTTCTTCCCATCTTTATACTCCCTAGGAGTATACTTCAACTCAAATTCCCTCAGAAAATCAGTGTAAGACAGTGTTGGAGGATCATCCATAGAATGGGGCACTGTCTTCCACCAGTCGTAGGCATCCTTCTATAGCAAAGATCTTGCATAGTCAAACTTCTCCTCTGAAGTGGCTTGCAACTGCACAAATACCCTCTGAACTCTATCAAGCCACTGTTCTGCTACAGCCGGATCAACTGTACCAAAGAAATCCTCTGCTCCATATTTCCTTAGCTTATCATAGTGCCTTACTGGTACTGAAGGCTGAGGGGGTGGTGGCGGTGGCTGTGGTTGCACAGGTGCTTGTCTCATAGCTTCCATCATAGGCCTAAACCAGGCTGGCGGAACCTCCTCCCCAGCTGGTCTACCCGACACCGAAGCAGGTGCCTCCTCAACACTATCAACCCTAGCTCCCTCAGCAGGAGCAATACTCTCGGCACTACCCTCAATCGACTGACGTGAGTGAGAATCCATCACAACCTAACACTGCAAACACAGCAGATTATATCTTATTAAAGATCAGAGACTGCCAATCTCAAACGTATATGTTATTCAAAACCACTTTTTAAGTAAAAATATTCTTTTTATTACATTTTACCTAGGTTGAGAATCTCAAACCTAGGCTCTGATACCAAAACAATTGTAACACCCCTTCCCAACCTACATATGTAAGCTGAGTAGAGGCGCCACACTAACCTAATGTTGCTACCAATTTTACTTAGTCAAATTTTAGTTCCGATTTTTACAAAATTTTTGCCATAGTTTCGCCTAAAAATTGAGTCCCAAGTGTCGACAAAACCGGTTTTTTTCTTATTTTTAAAAACATTTTACACAAACCAATGCAAACAAAATCATTCTCAGTACACTCCCAATAAATCCCCCTTGTAACCTCAACTACAACCTGCAAAAAGGATTTACACTTCTAGTACAACATAAAATAAAGGTTTTGGGACAACCCCCATATTTAAATATTACACAGCGGAAGTTATAAAATATTTACATATTTACAAATTCATATACAACAAAACTCAAGTTTTACAACACATAAAATTTATACATGATTGGCAAGTCTGCTCTGATCTTTAAGCTCCCAAAATGGATTCTTCAAGGTCTACTCTCACTAGGTCTTGATGAACTCTCGGGTTCAACTCTATCCACTCTACTACCTGCGCGATTAAACACTATCGCGCTAAGCCAACGGCTTAGTAAGATAAAACATGCTAACGGTATGCTTTAATGAAATGCAATGCCACATATGTTATTGATAAGATCAACATCATAAATATAAAGTTAACCACACAATTATGCATTTCACAAATCATAGTCATATATGAGCATACCACATTTCAACATTAATCAATCATACTCCATAACCAACATCTCATTTCATTAAACTCATAACATTATTTAGGACATTCATATAACCTTGACACCTATGGGCCCAACAAGTATTTGATACGATATTCAGAGTTCAGAGTTACTGCTTTGGTTCATAGTCACAATAATCACGCCCGTAGGCAATGTATATACATGTATCTCTATCCATGGATAGTGTAACAGACCCAGTCTCTTGGATCATCAACTCAACACATATGAGGAGATCCTCAACCCGGCAAGACTGTTACAAATCATGTATCTCATAGTGTAACAGACCCAGTCTCTTGGACCATCAACTCAACACCTATGAGGAGGTCCTCAACCCGGCAAGACTGTTACCTTTCATCATTTCTTAGGCATGCCACCCAAATCCAGAACTCTAAAACTGAATAACATATTAAACAAACAATTCATTTCCATTCTCAATTCTCATCACATTTAGGCAAACATGCCTTCTTTCTTTCAATTACATCATCTTAGCCAATAACAATGGCTTCACATTTCATTTCATAATATAACATCTCATTATTCAAGTATATATATATATATATCTCATCCATGATCACATTATATCTCACATAGCATCATTCATAAATATCAACATTTCATTCCACATTACTCATGAAACACATTACCATTCACAATGCACAACATAACATTGTTCAATCTCAACAATGCAATTAGGGCAAAGAACAATTGATTATAACATTCATTGATTCAAGTGTGTTTAAAGTGTTTAGGGTTAGGTTTAAGGACCAACCTACCTTTGGAGAACCAAAGCAATGCAAGAAGAACAAAGAATTAAAACCCTAACCATAAATAGTACATTCTGGTTTTAAACTCCATTTTATCCTTATTTTGAAAAATTGTATAAAATAATCTACTTGACTAAAAATTCTAAAGTTTTTACAGAATTTATTTTTGTATCTTAAAATCATCCCTTTAAAATTTCAGATCAAACTGAACACAAAATCTTGGTCAAATAGTTCACCTAACCAGACTGCCCCAATTGCCCTGCATCCTGGCAGCAGTTCTGAACTTTGTGAATTCCATAAATCAAATTCAATCAACGTGGTTCCAAATTATTTTTCTCAAATACTAGACTCACTAAGCAACAACATATCCAAAATTCAATTGAATATGATTTTTCTAAACTCATAACCATTCCAAAATCGAATCAACATATTTTTAAGTCATTCTAGACTCATAGAGGCACAACATATCAAAAATTCACTTCAAGAAAATTTTTCTAAAATTAATTAAAAATCATACAAGTCACAGCCTTTACTAATCCTAAAACAGAAACAATTTCACTAAACACCAATCTTACTCTTCCATCACCCACACCAACCCAACTTCTCATCTATCAAGCAAAATCAATACTTACAATCATACCATAAGCAACTTAATCATACCACTTCAAAAGAATTGAAGAAATTAGAGAAAAGATCTTACCTTAGTTAAAAACTTCTTAAATCAACACTTGAACACTTAATCTTTCTTCAATTTAAGCTTGAAATCATCAAAACCATCACTTGTCTCTTTCTTTCTCTTTGGCTATGGAGGGCCGGCCATCAACAAGAAGAAGAAGAAGAAATGATGAAGAAAACACAAATCAAACCTTCTTTAAATATCCACCATGTGATTTTATCCAAGCAATTACCAAAGTGCCCTTATTCACATAATTATCTTTTTGTCTTATATGTGCCCAATTAAGTAATTTACCAATCTCAAATAAATATCTTCTCTTGCATTGACCAAGCCTTTTGACCACTTTATATGTCATATATATTAACATATACACAACATATAAATTTGTCTCTAAACCCTATTTCTTCCCAAAATACATATACATATACTTTCTCTTCTCAATTTCTTTTCTCTTACAATTTAACACATATATTCAATCCAATATATAACAATAACAACAACAACAATATGCAAAACTTCTAGGGCATAAATGAGGATATTACACCCGGCCCGTTCAAGTGGCGACTCCATTTTTCTCCAAGCTTAGGTCCGTGTTCCCTAAGGCCCCGAGCCTAAACAGTGTCGAAGTCACAAGAACCATTCCACCGGTAGTGGGGGCAAAAATCCCCGCTCACAGTGGCAACTCCACTGGGGGTAAGAGAAGTTGATTCTGTTGGTCTTTATATTATTCTATTCTTTCTTATAATGATATTATCCATTGCATCATTAAGATTGCATCATGTGCGCGAGTTAGGACGCCCTTGTTACTCGTGTTGTGTTATGTAATGGATACCATACTTTCACTCAAGATATGGAGATCGAGCATGGCATAACCACTTATAGCCTTGTACCATTTGGTATATACTTGCTATGGGAACCTAAGCCTTTTAACCCAAAGACTAAAGCTCATGTAATTGGCCTAGTTATTTTCCTTAGGTTTTACCCCAAATGCATGTTGTTTGACTATACTTAATTTATCTTGGCTTAAATCATGGCTTATTTGGTTTGTTCTTTTTCTAATATGACCTAAGTACATAGTAAGCTCAAAAAAAAAATTTCTTCAAAATTAAAAAGACCAAAGAAATTTTCAAAACTTTTCAAGATGGTCTATGGACATAAACTTTTCTAAAAAACAAATCAAAAATTCTTTTGCTCATGACCCAAATACTAAGCCCAAAATCTATTTTTTTCTAAAATCATATTACAATGGGCTTTGAAATAAAAATTATTTTCATCCAACCTTTTCTTACAAAGAGCTTGCAAATTATTTAGGTCAATTATGAAATATCAAAAATCAATTGTGAGCCTAGTTTATATTAAGAATAATTAATTATGGGCTTGTTTTTGGCATGAATCATTAGTTACTTTTTCAAGTGAGAAATCTATTTTTAATAAACCTCTTAATTTAATTTTAATCCAATATAGCATAAAAGCTACATTAGTTGGTTGAATGGATTAAAGCCTAATTAATGGGAATTATGATAAACTAATTTTCATTTTTAAATATAACTATTGGTTGAAACGTCTGAGGAAATTATTCAAAAACAAGATACCCCATGTTGATATTTTGTTAACCATATACCTAGGAAAAGAGACTTACTATTCGTGTGTGGATGTTATAAGGTCAGAAGGAATGTCTAATTATCTTTCTTTGTTCATTGTTTTTGCATACAGGCATACATGCATACATTTGCATCACATAACATGTTATTAATCCTTTCTGGCTCATAGACCTAAAGTACGACAATTCAAGAGCATACAATGATATCACCTACAACATTGATTTTTGATTCAAGTGCTTTATTTGAAGGATGGATGCAAACCAGCTAAGGAATATAATCGATGAAGTTGTTAATGCTAGGATGGCCAAGCTATGAGATCAATTGGTTGAAATTATGAGGACCCAGTTGATTCAAATTCTGGAGATCATCAACAATGCTAATAAGGCGTCTCCCATTGACATAGGAAAGAGGGGAAAGGCAGCATCAACGGAGAACATATTCACTGGTGTGCGCGAGCTGCGCTATAACAATACTGCAAGTATACGGGTCGCCCAAGTAATAAAGTAGTGAGTGAGTTATCGTTCCACTGACGACAAAGCCAAGCACTAGTGCAAATCTTAACTGTTGTTTAGCAAATTAATACTTTTTGTGATGTTTTATAATTAGGAACAACTAATTTAATAACTGAAAGTAAAGAGAAATTAAATGTTGTGCAAAAAGGATTGATAATAATGATACTATCCAGATATTGAATCCCCCTAGCCTTAATTACATCACATAATAGAGTTGATGAGTTGAGTTGGCATTCCTTTAACTTAGACTAAAACCTCTCTTGAGTGTATTAATCCCTAATCACTAAGTAGAGTGCCGTGTTGTGCTCGAATTAACTCTACCACAAAGCGTCACTCGCAAGTATACGAGGTAGCTATAGCAAAGGTGATCGCCCCAAGGTCGTCTCTCAAGGAAGCTAAAGTAGCTAATTGATTATCAGATTATGAATAATAAGTAATGAAGAAAATTTAAATTGTTAACTAATGAAGAAGATTGATTGAAGTTTAAAATGAATAAAAGTAAATTAAGTTGATGTTTTGATTCACTTGATAGAATGGTCTAGGGTTTGCACTTCTCTGCTACTTATATGTATGAACGGTTATTCCTCTTAACCAATTTAATTTCAAAGATTAAATCTCAAGCAACTTAATTAATTGAATAAAGGAAATAAGCTCTCGCATTCAAACCTCTCTCAAATAATCTTGTTCCAATTGAAATAATCTTTTCCTAGGTTATATCTCTAATTCACCTAAGTCCTTAATTGAATTGTTCCAGCATTAGACTTCATCTCTCAATCCATCATCTAATACCTAAAACACATAATTGGTGGCCAATCAATTATATATTAACAATATTTCGTTCAATAAAGGCTTAAAGAAATAATTGAGTTAAGAGTAATAACCAATTTATACAATCATAGCAAATCCATACAAACCCTAGACTAGATCAAATTAGTTCATAATGCGATCAAGCATACTCATCTCATTAATAATCAAAGAAATCAATTTAGACATGATAATATCAATAAATACAATTCCAATGAAAATAAAGAGATAAAGTTCAAGAACAAAACCAAAATACAAACTCCTTGAAGCTTCTGAAGAATCTCTTGTTCAAATCTTGCAAGAAGGATGTATCAATGGCATGAACAATCTAATCTAGCTAGTTTAATCCATAGTGTAATCAAAATTAGAGAAAACAAATGTAAAACCCTAAGTTCTTCTCTTTGACGGCTCAATCTCAGCTCCCAAAATCTCAACCACCTCTTAAGAAAACCCTAAATCCATATTTATACGAATCCCCGCTTTTAAAAATCTGCTTTGCCTTTGGTCCATGAGAGACATGGCCAAGTTGGATGAGACTTGGCCGTGTTGGTAGTCTTTGGAGGGACACGGCCAGTGACTTGGCCGTGTCCCTTACTTGTGTTCACCATTGCTTGCTTTTCTTATTTTCTTCTTTGGTTGAGTGACACGGTCGTGTTGGAGTAGGCTTGGCCGTGTTGGACCTTTTTGGAGGGACACGGCCAGTGACCTGGCCATGTCCCTTGCCTATGTTTGCTTCGGTGAGAATTGCTCTTCTTTGCTTTGGATTTTGGTGAGACACGGCCAAGTTAGAGCAACTTGGCCGTGTTGGAGCATTTTTGGAGGGACACGGCCACTGACTTGGCCGTGTCCCTTGAGTGTGTCACTCTCTGTGTCTTGAACTTCCTTTTAACTTGGTATGGGACACTGCCGGTGACTTGGCCGTGTCCTCTGCCTGTGTCAGCTACTGTCCCTTTTTTCCTTCAATTTGCTTCCTTGCCTTTTTTAACCTAAAACAAAACTCAAACAAAATGTAAACAAGAAGTAAATAAACAATAACCAACAAAACACAAACACCATACTAAAAACTAGATCAAAAACAACATAAACACTGAAATAAACTAAAACTACCAAAATTAATGAAAACACTAAACAAACCGATTAAAACTAACAAAATACCTAAATAAAACAATAATTATTATAATAAACAAGGCACAAATCTATAACAAAAACTAATAAAACATGCTAGAATCTCTTCTCAAACACAATTAAATAGATCTTGCATTAAGAACAAGGAACTATAAACCAAAGAATCTTGTAGGTCTATCTCTAGCACCCCAATCAATCCTCAACCCTTATGAGTAATCAATTCATATCAAGCTTTCTCAAGTCAATAAAATGAAAATGGCAACCAATCAATAAGCATGCTATCATCAATTGGCAATAATCATTAAGCATCATAAGAATAAAACAACTTCATCAATTAAAATCATTCAATCATATAAATAAGCTAGGGTTCTTCCATATCTAGATAGGGAATGATTTAGTTCATGTTCAATACACTTAATACAACAACAACAACAACAACAATGACATTAAAATGAATTAAAAAGAGAAAATAGAAAAACTCCTTTCAATGTAGCTTCTTCAATCTCCAGGAGCTGCCAATGGAAGATGGAGATGCTGGAGAGGATGGAAATGGAGGATGAAGATGAAGAGTCAAGGAAAGTGTCACTCCCTCCTTGCCCAAAACATGTATGCCCATCCTCCTCCTCTCAAACCTCTCTTCTCTACCTCTGTTCTCTGTTTCCTGCATAAACTTGCAGCCTTCTGCAGAAGCTCCTTTCTTCTTCCTCTTCTTCTCATTTTATTTCCTTCCAAAGCTCCAAGCCCATGCTTTCCAACTCACACCAGCTCACACCACTCTCCCTTGTTCCCCACATCTTCTTTGTTTTGTATTTCTTTTGGCAAGCATAATGTTTTGTTCCCCACTTTGTCTCCTAATTCGTGCAAAGGAATCAAGATTTTTATAGGTGACACGGCCAAGCCATGAGTGGCTTGGCCGTGTCTCTCATTTCTCCTTGGGACACGGCCAGGCTAGTTGGCCGTGTCCATCATTGCCTTCCTTCCTTTCTTTCTTTTCTCTTTGGTCTCATGGGGTGACACGGCCAAGCTCCTGGTCGTGTCATGTGACACGGCCAGTGGCTTGACCGTGTCACTTAGGTGTGTCACCTCCTTCTTGCCATTTGTTCAATTCTTCTCTTTGTTTCCAAGGGTGACATGGCCAAGCTTGTGGCCGTGTCATGTGACACGACCACTGGCTTGGGCGTGTCACCTGGGTGTGTTAGCTACTGCCTTCATTTCTTTCCTTTCTTCCTCGGTTCTTTGATTTTTGCTCTTTGGGAGAGACACGACCAATGACTTGGGCATGTCACCTGGCCGTGTCAGCAACTACCTTAAAGTTTCTTTGAGGGACACGGCCAAGCTTGCTTTGGCTTGGCCATGTCTTGCTTGCTTCATGCTTTTTCTTCATTGTTTTGATCATCCAAGGGAGTTTTTGCACTTTGACCTAAAACAAACACTTAAAACAAAATTTAAACCAAAATCAAATGAAACATTAACTAAAAAAACATAGAAATCATACTAAAAACAAGTATAAAAATGCTCTTATCAAATACCCCACACTTAATTCCTTGCTTGTCCCCAAGCAAGGCTTAAATCAAAACAAACTAAATACGAAAAATTTGTCAAGTTCAGGAGTTATAAAATTGTATCAAGACTTCCCTTGTAATATCCCAAAGTGTGCCCTAGAAGTTTTGATATAATTATTGTTTTATTTGAATTAAATGTATATGTGTAATTGGAAAGAAAAAGAATTGAAGAGAGAGTTTATATGTTGTATATATGGAAATATATACAACATATATACAAGTCAAAATGGATGGTCAAAGGAAGAAGATATTTATTTTGTTATTTATGAAATTACTAAAAAGGACAAATAAGTAAAAGGGAGTTAAGATATATAGAAGAGGGTATTTTAGTAATTTTCTTTTTAGATTGCTTGGTGGAGGTTTAAAGAGATGAGAGCTTTGACTTTGTCTTTAATTTCCTTTTCATTTTTCTTCTTTTTCTTTTCTTGGCCAGGTACTCCAAAGTTAAGAGAGCAAGATAGAGTTTGATTTTCTAAGATCAAATTCAAAGGAGATTTCAAGAAAACAAGTTAGAAATTCAAGAAGTTCATCATTTTTGGTAAGTTCTCTCTTGATTGCTCTTGTTGTTTTTGAAGTTATTTTTGAGTTTGATGAAGTGTTGTTGATAATATGGTTAGGATTGCTTGTGGTGTTTTTATATGTGTTGGAAATGGAATTAAAGATAAGAAGTTAGGTTGGTGTTGGTGATGGAAGAGTAAGAGTTGTGTTTAGTGAAATTTTTTCTGTTTTACAATTAGTAAAGGCTGTGACTTTTATGATTTTTAATTAAATATAGAAAAATGTTATTGAAGTGAATTTTTGATATGTTGTGCCCCTATGAGTCTAGAATGACTGAAAAATATGTTGATTCGATTTTGGAATGGTTATGACTTTGGAAATATTATTTTTATTAGACCTGTTCCAGCAGGTACCTTAACTGAGACAGCTATCTTTCGGGATTTTTAATAAAATGTAGAAAAATAATATCTAATTGAATTTTGGATATGTTGTTTCTTAGTAAGTCTAGTATTTGAGAAAAATAATTTGGAACCACGTTGATTGAATTTAATTCATGGAATTCACAAAGTTCAGAACTGCTGCCAGGATGCAGGGCAATTGGAGCAGTCTGGTTGGGTGAACTATTTGACCAAGATTTTGTGTTCAGTTTGATCTGAAATTTTAAAGCAATAATTTTAAGATGTGAAATTCAGTTCTGTAAAAAGTTTAGAGTTTTTAGTCTAGTAGATTATTTTATACAATTTTTCAAAATAAGGATAAAGTGGAGTCTAAAACCAGAATTTACTATTCATATGGTCATTTTGCTAATATTCCCTTTGGATTAGGTTGTGAAGAGGTTGAATTGCCCTAACCTAAGTGTTGAGGATTCTTGGAAGAGTAAGTGTATAGATTGGTGTGAGTTGGTTTTAAGGTAAGTACAAACTACATTATTGCATACATTCATATGATATTGAGACTTGAGACATATTTGATTATAATGTTAATGTTGTGGTGAGCATGTATAATATGTGTTAATGCCATTGATTATATCCATTTGAATAATAAATTGATTAATGTGATTTGAAATATAACGAAATGTTAAATGTGAAAGATATGATGTCATGAAGAGTTGCTTTATTGTGATTTGAGATCATATGAGATGATTGAGGCATGGTTGCCTAATTTGCTTATGATAATGAAATGAATTGAGAAAGAAATGTATAAAGATATAAATGAAAAGAATTTTGTGTCTAATTTGTTATTCAACCTTCAGAGTTCTGGGTTTGGTGGCATGCCTATAAAGTACTGGATAGGTGAAAAGACCGGGTCGTAAGCCGATTCCAGTTGATAAATGTGAAATGTGAATTATAGTAACAGTCTTGCCGGGTTGAGGATCTCCTTGGTTTATCTGGGTTGAGGTCCAAGAGACTGGGTCTGTTACAGGTAACAGTCTTGCCAGGTTGAGGATTTCCTCGAGTTTAGCAGAGTTAAGGTCCAAGAGACTGGGTCTGTTACCCTATCCATGGATAGAGATATATATGTGTATCGCCTACGGGCTTGATGATTATGATTATGGATCAAAGTAGTAACTCTGAACTTTGAATAACATATTAGTGTCGTTTGGGCCCATATTTGTCTTTGTGTCAATGTAAATCATAAGTGATGAATAAAATGATGAAATGTAGTCTTGAACAATATAAAGATATCATTTGTGAATATTGTCTTAACTGTTGAAATGTGTGACATTAGCATGGCATTAAAGCATCATAGCACTGTAGTTTGTACCACTAAGTCGTTGGCTTAGAGCGAATGTGATTCTTCGCGCATGTGACAGGGAAGAACCAGAGAGTTCCTCTAGGCCGAGTCAAGCCTAGATTTTGAAGAGTGAATAGTGGGCTTTAAGATCGAAGACTGACTGCCAAACATGTATAAATTTTATGTGTTGTAAAACTTGAGTTTTGATGTATATGAATTTGTAAATATTGTTACTTTTCGTTGCATAGTGAACAAATATTTTATCTACTGTATTTCATAATAAACCTTTACTTTATTTTGTACTAGAAGTGTAAATCCTTTTTACATGTTGTACTTGAGGTTATAAGGGGGATTTATTGGAAGTGTACTGAGAATGATTTTGTTTGCATTGGTTTGTGTAAAAATGTTTTCAAAAATCAGAAAAAAAAACCAGTTTTGTCGACACTTGGGATTGAATTTTTAGGCGAAACTATGGCAAAATTTATGTAAAAATCGGAACAAAAATTTGACTAAGTAAAAGTGGTAGGAACTTTAGGATAGTGTGGCGCCTCTACTCAGCTTACACACGTAGGTCGGGAAGGGGTGTTACAATTTTTGGTATCAGAGCCTAGGTTTAAGATTCTCAACCTAGGTGAATTGTAAGAAAAAGAATATTTTGATTTTAAAAGTTGGTTTTTGAATAAAATACATGTTTTGGTATGGCAGTCTTTGATCTTTAATGAGGAATATTCTGCTGTGTTTGCAGATATAGGTAGTAATGGAGTCCCATTCACATCAGACTATAGAAGGAAGTGCTGAGAGTATAGCTCCAGGAGAGAGTAGAGATGGAGCTAGAGTTGACAGAGTTAGTGAGGCACCTGTTTCTGTGCCAGAGAGACCAGCTGCAGAGGAGGGTCCGCCGGGTTGGTTAAGGAATGTGGTAGAACTTTTTAGACAAGTTCCAGTGCAGCCACCATTATCACCACAGCCTCAGATGCTGGTAAGACATTATGACATGTTGAGAAAATATGGGGCTGAAGATTTCTTAGGCACTACCGACCCTGCAGTGGCTGAGCAATGGTTGGATAAGGTACAGAGGATATTCATTCAGTTGAAAGCCACTTCGGATGAGAAATTTGACTATGCTAGATCCCTCCTTCAGAAAGATGCCTATGATTGGTGGAAGACTGTCCCTCATGCTATGAATGATCCACCTACACTATCTTATAGTGATTTTTTGAGGGAGTTTGAACAGAAATATACTCCGAGGGAGTATAAAGATTTAAAGAAGATGGAATTCCTGAGTTTGAGGCAAGACAACCGGACGGTGACGGAATATGAGATTGAATACATCCGGTTGAGTCATTATGCCGGGGGAATTATTTCTGATGAAATAGATAGGTGCAGAAGGTTTGAAGAGGGATTGAGGCCCTCTATTATGTGCATTGTGGCTGGTTCTCGGTACCAGGATTTCTCTCAGCTTGTTGTAGCAGCTAGGAGCATTGAGAGAGCGCAGAGCATTGCAGCAGCTGCTTCTGAGGAGGAGACCAGGGTTAGGAGACCCCAGTTTGAGGCAGGGTCTTCATCTGTGAAGAGGGGGAGAGGAAGTTTTGTTCTGAGAATCAGTAGGAGTCAGAGACAGCCGGGTAGGTCAGTGCAGTATCAGAGATAGAGATTGAGACCTACACCTTCTATAGCTAGTGCTCCAACTCCGATGGTCCAGAGATCCATTCCCCTTATATGTGTTCAGTGTGGTGGAAGACATGGGGGTGTTTGTTGGAAATATAGTGGATCAGCTGTGTGTTTTCGATGTGGATCGCTTGATCATTTTATTAGGGAATGTCCTGAGATGCAGAAGCACAGGCAGGCTGAGTCTGTAGCCTCTCGACCCAGTGTCAGTAGAGGTGGTCGAGGAGGCAGAGGTTTCAGTAGGGGTGGTCGATCCAGGTATAGTCAAAGAGGAGGATCATCATCCGGAGGCAGTAGGCCAGAAGAAGCCGGATCTTCTCAGAGGGTGTATGTGATGCAGAGGTAGCCAGATGCTTCAGCAGTTATAGCGGGTACATTTTCTTTATTTGACAATTTAGTACTTACTTTGATTGATCCAGGATCTACTCATTCATATATTAGTGCATCTATCTTGCCTGTGTCTGAATTGCATTCTGAGTCCTTAGGATTTGATGTCTTGGTGACAAATCCTTTAGGACATAGTGTGGTTGTTAGTAAGGTGCACCATGATATTGCAGTTGGGGTGCAAGGTGAGAAGTTTCTTGGTGATCTGATTTAAATGCCTTTTAAAGAATACGATTTGATTTTAGGCATGGATTGGCTATCTAAGCATGGAGCTGTGGTAGACTGTCAAAAGAAGTGTGTTACCTTGAGAACCAGTGATGGTAGGAGTGTGATGGTATCTAGTGAGCAGAGACAACTTGCATCCTTGTTTGTATCAGCTGTAACAGCTAGAAAGTTGATTAGAAAAGGGTGTGATGCTTATCTTGCTCATGTTGTGGATACCAGAGTAGTGGGTTCTCAACTTGATAGTATACCCACAGTTGCTGAGTTTTCAGATGTATTTCCAGAGGAGTTGCCAGGGTTACCCCCTAAGAGAGAGGTTGAGTTTGGTATCGAGTTGTTGCCTAGTACCACTCCCATCTCTATTACTCCATATCGAATGGCACATGCTGAATTGAGAGAGTTGAAAGTGCAGTTGCAGGAGTTGTTGGATAAAGGGTTTGTTCGCCCTAGTGTTTCACCGTGGGGAGCTCTTGTTTTGTTTGTGAGGAAGAAGGATGGTACTATGAGGTTATGCATCGATTATAGGCAATTGAACAAAGTGACTATTAAGAATAAATATCCTTTGCCTAGGACTGATAATCTCTTTGATCAATTAAAGGGAGCAGCAGTGTTTTCCAAGATTGATTTGAGATCCGAGTACCATCAGTTGAGGGTTAAAGCTGAAGATGTTTCTAAGACAGCTTTCCGCACCAGGTATGGGCATTATGAGTTTTAAGTGATGCCTTTTGGGTTGACGAATGCACCTGCAGCTTTCATGGATTTAATGAATAGGGTGTTTAGGCCCTATCTGGATCAGTTTTTGGTGGTTTTCATCGATGATATTTTGGTGTATTCACGTAATGAGGAGGAGCATGACAAACATCTGCAAATGGTATTACAGATCTTGAGAGAGAAGCAGTTGTATGCTAAGCTGTCAAAGTGTGAGTTTTGGCTTGACTAAGTAACTTTTCTCGGTCATATAGTTTCAGTAGATGGTATAAGAGTTGATCCGAGTAAAGTCGAGGCCA
The DNA here is from genome assembly GCA_947685225.1 of Garcia nutans. Lineage (NCBI taxonomy): Eukaryota > Viridiplantae > Streptophyta > Magnoliopsida > Malpighiales > Euphorbiaceae > Garcia > Garcia nutans. Next base: position 37,260,913 of record CANTUV010000011.1, read on the forward strand.
TTTTGAATTGGAGTCCACCAAATTCAGTGACTGAAGTTAGAAGTTTTCTGGGTTTGGCAGGCTATTATCGAAGGTTTGTGAAAGGTTTTTCTTTGATAGCTACTTCACTCACCAGATTGCTTCGAAAGGGAGTTAGATTTGTGTATACAGATCAGTGTCAAGCTAGTTTTGATCAGTTGAAACAAATGTTGACTCAAGTACCTGTTCTTACTTTACCCGTGGAAGATAAACCTTATGTAATTTATAGTGATGCTTCACATAATGGTTTAGGATGTGTCTTGATGCAAGAGGGTGAAGTTGTAGCTTATGCTTCTCGACAGTTGAAGTCGCATGAGCTCAATTATCCAACACATGATCTGGAATTGGCAGCTATAGTATTTGCTTTGAAGATTTGGCGACACTACTTGTATGGAGAGAAATGTTTTATTTATACGGATCACAAAAGTTTGAAATATTTGGGTGTTCAGAAGGAGCTGAATCTTCGGCAAAGGCGATGGTTAGAACTGATTAAAGACTATGATTGTTTGATTGATTATCATCCTGGTAAGGCGAATGTAGTTGCTGATGCCTTGAGTCGGAAGTCTCTGGCAGGTTTGGCTGTTTATTCGCTCTCGTTGCTTGTTGAGTTGAGAGCGTTACATGCTAGTTTTGAAGCATGTGATGATGGTGCATTGTTGGCTCAGTTGCAATTGAGACCAGTATTGTTGGATCAAATTAAGGAGGATCAATTGACAGATGAGAAAATTCAAAAGAATGTTTCAGATTGCCAAAACGGGGAGAGCCGAGATTTCTTTATGAGAAGTGATGGTAGCCTTTGGTTTAAGGATAGATTGTGTGTTCCTGATGATGCTAAATTGAGAAAGATTATTTTAGAAGAAGCACATTAGTCGATTTTTGCTATACATCCGGAAAATACAAAGATGTACCATTATTTGAAACAGCATTATTGGTGGTCAGGTATGAAAAGAGACATAGCGGAGTTTGTATCCAAGTGTCTCACTTGTTAGAGGGTGAAAGCTGAGCATCAAGTTCCAACAAGGTTGCTTCAACCTTTATCAGTGCCTGAATGGAAATGGGAGAGACTGACAATGGATTTTGTGTCTGGTTTACCTTTGACATAGAGGAAGCATGATGCTATTTGGGTGATTGTTGACAGGTTGACAAAGACAGCTCATTTTCTTCAGGTTCAGATGGACTATTCACTTGAGAAGTTGGCTGAGCTGTATATTAGTGAGATAGTGAAGTTGCGTGGAGTTCCAATTTCTTTAGTGTCTGATCGAGATCCTAGATTTACTTCAAGATTTTGGAAGAGTTTACATGGTGCTTTGGGTTCTCGATTGCACTTTAGCACTGCTTTTCATCCGCAGACAGATGGGCAGTCAAAGAGAGTGATACAGATTATTGAGGATATGTTGAGAAGCTGTGTCATTGATTTCTCTGGAAGTTGGGACAGATTTTTGCCACTTGTAGAATTTGCTTACAACAACAGTCATCAATCCAGTATTGGTATGGCACCATTTGAGGCATTGTATGGTAGAAGATGCAGAACGCCTTTATGTTGGAATGAAATTGGAGAAGGAAAACTAATTGGTCCTGATTTGATTAAAGAAACTGAAGAGAAAGTGAAGATAATTCGGGATCGATTGAAAGCAGCTTCAGACCGACAGAAATCTTATTCAGATTTGAAGAGGAGAAACATAGAATTTGATATTGGAGATAAAGTATTTTTGAAAGTGTCTCCTTGGAAAAAGATTTTAAGATTTGGTCGAAGAGGGAAGCTGAGTCCTCGTTTCATTAGACAGTATGAAGTTTTAGAAAGAGTTGGGCCAGTTGCTTATCATCTTGCTTTGCCGCCTGAGTTGGATAGAATTCATAATATATTCCATGTTTCTATGTTGAGGAGGTACAGATCAGATCCATCTCATATCTTGCCAGTTGAATCTATTGAGGTGAGTTCGGATATGACATTTGAAGAAGAACCAATTGCTATTTTGGCACATGAAGTGAAAGAGTAGAGAAATAAGAAAGTGCCACTTGTAAAGGTTCTTTGGAAGAATCATGGTGGAGAAGAGGCAACTTGGGAGAGTGAGCAAGAGATGCGAGATCAGTATCCTCAAATGTTTCAGACTTGATATCAGATAATTTCGAGGACGAAATTTCTTTTTAGAGGGGGAGAATTGTAATATCCCAAAGTGTGCCCTAGAAGTTTTGATATAATTGTTGTTTTATTTGAATTAAATGTATATGTGTAATTGGAAAGAAAAAGAATTGAAGTGAGAGTTTATATGTTATATATGGAAATATATACAACATATATACAAGTCAAAATGGATGGTCAAAGGAAGAAGATATTTATTTTGTTATTTATGAAATTACTAAAAAGGACAAATAAGTAAAAAGGAGTTAAGATATATAGAAGAGGGTATTTTAGTAATTTTTTTTAGATTGCTTAGTGGAGGTTTAAAGAGATGAGAACTTTGACTTTGTCTTTAATTTCCTTTTCATTTTTCTTCTTTTTCTTTTCTTGGCCGGGTACTCCAAAGTTAAGAGAGCAAGATAGAGTTTGATTTTCTAAGATCAAATTCAAAGGAGATTTCAAGAAAACAAGTTAGAAATTCAAGAAGTTCATCATTTTTGGTAAGTTCTCTCTTGATTGCTCTTGTTGTTTTTGAAGTTATTTTTGAGTTTGATGAAGTGTTGTTGATAATATGGTTAGGATTGCTTGTGGTGTGTTTATATGTGTTGGAAATGGAATTAAAGATAATAAGTTAGGTTGGTGTTGGTGATGGAAGAGTAAGAGTTGTGTTTAGTGAAATTTTTTCTTTTTTACAATTAGTAAAGGCTGTGACTTTTATGATTTTTAATTAAATATAGAAAAATGTTCTTGAAGTGAATTTTTGATATGTTGTGCCTCTATGAGTCTAGAATGACTGAAAAATATGTTGATTCGATTTTGGAATGGTTATGACTTTGGAAAGATTATTTTTATTAGACCTGTTCCAGCAGGTACCTTAACTGAGACAGCTATCTTTCGGGATTTTTAATAAAATGTAGAAAAATAATATCAAATTTAATTTAGGATATATTGTTTCTTAGTGAGTCTAGTATTTGAGAAAAATAATTTGGAACCACGTTGATTGAATTTAATTCATGGAATTCACAAAGTTCAGAACTACTGCCAGGATGCAGGGCAATTGGAGCAGTCTGGTTGGGTGAACTATTTGACCAAGATTTTGTCTTCATTTTGATCTGAAATTTTAAAGGAATGATTTTAAGATGTAAAATTTAGTTCTGTAAAAATTTTAGAGTTTTTAGTGTTGTTTGGGCCTGTTACCCTATCCATGGATAGAGATATATATGTGTATCGCCTACGGGCTTGATGATTATGATTATGGACCAAAGCAGTAACTCTGAACTTTAAATAACATATTAGTGTTGTTTGGGCCCATATTTGTCTTTGTGTCAATGTAAATCATAAGTGATGAATAAAATGATGAAATGTAGTCTTGAACAATATAAAGATATCATTTGTGAATATTGTCTTAACTATTGAAATGTGTGACATTAGCATGGCATTAAAGCATCATAGCACTGTAGTTTGTACCACTAAGCCGTTGGCTTAGAGCGAATGTCATTCTTCGCGCAGGTGACAGGGAAGAACTAGAGAGTTCCTCTAGGCCGAGTCGAGCCTAGATTTTGAAGAGTGAATAGTGGGCTTTAAGATCGAAGACTGACTGCCAAACATGTATAAATTTTATGTGTTGTAAAACTTGAGTTTTGATGTATATGAATTTGTAAATATTGTTACTTTCCGTTGCATAGTGAACAAATATTTTATCTACTGTATTTCATAATAAACCTTTACTCTATTTTGCACTAGAAGTGTAAATCCGTTTTGCAGGTTGTAGTTGAGGTTATAAGGGGGATTTATTGGAAGTGTACTAAGAATGATTTTGTTTGCATTGGTTTGTGTAAAAATGTTTTCAAAAATCAGAAAAAAAAACCAGTTTTGTCGACACTTGGGATTAAATTTTTAGGCGAAACTATGGCAAAATTTCTATAAAAATTGGAACAAAAATTTGACTAAGTAAAAGTGGTAGCAACATTAGGATAGTGTGGCGCCTCTACTCAGCTTACACACGTAGGTCGGGAAGGGGTGTTACATCCCTATTCCTAAATCCATAATCAATATCAAATCAAACAAAATCGATACCAATGCAATCAAGTGGCTTTCCATGCATATCCTATATTGTCACTCACTCACCAACTCTTAGAAAGTGTTTGATCAAGGTGGTGTTTACACTCATAACAATCAATAAAAGATTATTGCCATAGGCTTGCTTATCTATCAAATCTCCACCACTTAACTACAATCAAGCATCAATCAAAAGGTCTTTTATTGGGTTGTAATGGGGCTAAGGTAGAGGCATGGCATTTAGGAAATGTGAGCTTAATCATCAAGTTCTAGAGCACTTCAAGAATGAAGTAACCGATCATATATATATAACCCAACGATCCCAAAACACCTTCCTCTAATCTACCCCTTGACATTTCAAGAACATTTTAAGGGAACTCACTTAATACATCTTGTAACATATTCCAACCCTTTTAATAAGAACAACAATTATTCTTATTATTTTTTCTTCATTTTACTTGATTTTATTTTTTATTTATTATTATTATTATTATTATTTATTTTGGAATCTTAAACCTACTAAATTTAACCACATACTTAATTCAACACAACACTTGGTCATAAACGCTCTTAAAATGCTCGTGACCTAATGAAAGGGTAAGAGTTAAAACAACAAGGTTCAAGCTAATGATGTTGTGAAAAAGAAAGAGAAGGAAAAACAAAATTGGCTCAAAATTGGCTAACTAAGGTTAAAAATAGGGTTGGTTTTTTAAGCCAAAGTGGGTTCACCTAATTGCCGTAATCATCTTGATGCCTAATTGAAATTTTTATGTAATCTTAAAATGTATGTCAAAGAAAGTTCTAGCAAATTATCAATCAAAGATGTCCACAACAAAAAGAATAATAAGTTGATGGCTCAATTTCTCACTAGGTTAAAGGTAGTGCAAGGAAAAACCAACAAAATTGACAATAAGCACCAATTCTACTCAATTCTCAAATTCATGCTTCAAAAATTCAAAGGTCATCTATCAACAATGTTTATAACAATTGAACTTTCCAAAATTTATTTTTTCAAAGAAAACATGAAAAAATTAACTAAACTAACACAAAAATAAATTAAAATTAAAAACACAAAACATAAAATTAAAAAAAAACACAAAACACAATATGCACCCCACACTTAAAATTTCACATTGTCCTCAATGTGAGCATGCATAAACTAAAAGAGAGTTTAGATGAAACCTGATTTCCATAGCTCCCATATGCGATATGTAGGGCTCCTTCCCCCCATAATACAATTGCAGCCCATGACTGAGAGTATGAACAACATGCAACATTGAAGTGCGCCCAATGTATGACAACCCCTATATATTATTCCTTGAAGAGAAATTGTCCCAAAGGGACATGTGAAGGTTGCCTCAGGGTGATCCTCCAGTACTATAGGAACTTGGTAATAAGTTTTGTCTTTGTGCAACATGGGCATATCAGATTTCTGCTCTTCCTTACTACCAAAAGTAGAAGGGATGACTTTTCGGGATTCTTGAAATTCAACCAAAGTTGGTTGGATCATTTTTTCATCTATTTTAACAATTTCAAGTCCCCTCTTAACAACCTCAGCATCTAAAATTAGTTTACACTCCCCAAGTTCTAAATTGGGTATGTCATGTTCTTCTTCTAAGGGCATACCCATCTCAAGCTTATTTTCATTATCTCCTTGGGAGTGCATGTCATAGATGTCAAAAAAGTTGCGTACCTTGCTTCTCATCCTTCAAATTATTTGGAAGTGGATCTGATGGCTTATAAGGATCAGAAGTTTCATGCAACTTAGGTGAGGTTGATGCCTCCAAAATTTCCTCCTTCGTTGATTGGCTTGGCTCCTCCATGTTGGGTTGGATCTCCTCGCCATTGTCTTCCTGATTAGTCCCTTGTTTCTCTTCCTCCAGCCTACATGGGAATGAAATTGGTGGCATAAAAGGATTTGGAGGTTCATGCAATTTTATCCAAGTTGATGCTTCCAAATTCTCCTCCTCCTTTGTTTGACTCAGCTCCCTTATGATGGATTGTATCTCCTCGCCATTTTCTTCTTGATTGGTCCCTGCATCAAAGAAATCACAAAAATTGTTATATATTACCTGTTCATTCCTCAAATTTGTGATTGCCTCAAATTGCTCCAATTGGCTAGGAGACTCCTCCTTTTGGTGTGCTTGGGGTTGATGTGCCAGCTGCTTAGTTAGAGCGTCCAACCTCTTCTATGTTTCTTGCAAAGAATCAAACCTCAACTTATCTTCCACCATGTATTGATGGCATTGAAATTTCTCGGTATCTTGAATGAAGGCATTCACTCTCTCCTCAAAAGTAAGTTTCTTAGGTTGATCTACATTTTGTGGGCTATTTTGAATGAATGCATTCAATCTTTCCTCCGAAGTGGGTTCCTCAAGGTAATCTTCATTCATCGTGAGTTTTTGAATATAGGCATTTAACTTATCCTCCAATGTGGATTCCTTAAGGTGTTCTTGGTTTGAAAATTCTTTTTGAAAGTAAGGACCTCTTTTGTAAGGCTAAAAAAATTGTTGAGGTGGAATGTACTGCTGGTTTTCCCAAGAAAAATTTTGGTGGCTTTCCCAGCTTGGATTATAGGAATTCGAATATGGGTCATTACCATCCATTTGCTAGAAACTTTGGTAGTCATATTCTTCCTCTTGCCAATCTTGGTATCGTTCGAAACCAAATGAACATGTATTGGCACTATGTCCTGCATTGCCACATGCTGTACATACAAGGTTAGAATTATAGTCCCTATCATAAACTCCCTCGTGCCTTGAAAACTGCATCTTTACAAAAGGCACTCAGCAATTTAAACAAAAACAAACTAACAAACAAATTCAAACACAACAAACAAACAAATGTACAGAAAACAAACAAACAATTCAAAGAAAAACACACAAACAATTCAAAGAAAACAAACAAACATTCTTGATAAAAATGAAATAAAACTAAATCAACAATCTTAATTATATTACTAGTATTGAAACCATTGTCCCCGGCAATGGCACCAAAAACTTGGTGCGCGCGAGCTGTGCTATAGCAATACCACAAGTGCACGTGTAATACCCCTTCCCGACCTATGAATAAGCCGAGGAGGAATGCTACATCGGGATACGAGCTCTGGTTATGTCACCTTACTTAATGTTCCTTATAAAAATTTTTCAAAAATTTTGACAGAGTCTCCCTTAAAATTCTAGGTCCCAATTGTCGACAAAACTGATTTTTCTTATTTTTGAAAAAACATTTTGTTTTACAATTCAACTCAAGCACACTCCTAATATTCCACCCTTATAACCTCAACTACAATCCTGCAAGAAGAATTCACACTTCTATATTCACAACCCAACTCAATTTAAAACCATACAGTTATTATACATTACTAGATTTACATGCTACATCAAGTTATCTCTTTGTATTGTTCAAATAAGTACATGCCTGTTTCTAATACCAAAATACAAAATGAAGAGCACCACCTAAGTTTTTTGATGACCGACAGATCGTAGGACTCCTCTGCTCACTACTGGCTCCTTGCTAATAACCTACGAGTTTAGAAGAAACTAAACTCGCTAAGCATTGCTTAGTGGGTACTTTAACTAATTACGAAAAATAAAAAATAAAAGCATAATGCACTTTTAAAAGCAATAAGTCGTATTGAAAAAAATAATATTACAGTAAAACAATCCATACATGTCATATATTCAGTTATTATCATTTTATCAGTTCGCTCCACAAGGTAATTTGGTAGACTAACATATGATAAGGAACTAACTGAAACAACTGTACATATATTCTGTGGCTGTGGCCCTAAAAGAATTGCGGACCAAGCCCTGTAGAATCTGTGGCCGAAGCCCTCGGACGGAGTCCTATATAACTCGGGCGATTGCCCTATATAACTCGGACCGAAGACCTATATAGCTCGGGTCGTCACCCTATATAACTTGGACCGAAGTCCTATATTAAAGTAGCACTGCATATAGTATGATATATCAGACCCTTACCCTACTCAATACTATCCCAGATACCCAGTGAAGCCAAAATTTTCATGCCATTTCTTAATCGAATATGCATTATACAATTATCGACATATGTTTCTTATATTATTTCAACGTGAAATATCATATTTTGTCATTTTAATAACATATTATGCTCTTTTTTATGCATAAGGAATCAATTGGATTACTTTTGAAAAATGACCAAATGAATATTAACAAAATGACCATATGAACAGTAAATTCTGGTTTTGGACTCAACTTGATCCTTATTTTGAAAAATTTTATAAAATAATCTACTTGACTAAAAACTCTAAAATTTTTACAGAATTTATTTTTACATCTTAAAATAATTCCTTTAAAATTTCATATCAAAATGGACACAAAATCTTGGTCAAGTAGTTCACCCAACCTGACTACTCCAGTTGCCCTGCATCCTGGCAGCAGTTCTGAATTTTGTGAATTCCGTAAATTAAATTCAATCAATGTGGTTCCAAATTATTTTTCTCAAATACTAGACTCACTAAACAAAAAAATATCCAAAATTCAATGAAGATTATCTTTCTAAATTTTATTAAAAATCCGGAAACATGGCTGTCTCAGTCAAGGTACCTCCTAGAGCAGGTCTAATAGAAATAATTTTTCCATAATCATACCCATTCCTAATTCAACTCAAAATATTTTTCAGTCATTTTAGACGCATTGAGGCACAACATATCAAAAATTCACTTCAAGAAAAGTTTTCTATATTTAATTAAAAATCATACAAGTCACAGCATTTCACTAATTCTAAAACAAAAAAATTTCAAGAAAATGAACAAACAAATAGTTAAAGTACCAAACCTTGCTTTTTCTTAGTCCTTTATCCATATCTCTTCCTTTCCTTCCTTGTCTCCTTGATTTCCTATGAAATTTAACATCACATATACAAAGGTAAGAACCCTAGGTATAGACATAGTCTTATCTTATGATTTTTTCTAATGGTTGCTAGCTTATTTTCACCATTAAACACCATCATCAAATCCTTCAATTAATTATTTCTTGAATTTTCTCCAAATCTAGCTACATGAACCCTAATTTCAATCTCTTACATTAACCATTAATCCATGAAACTAAAACTAGAGATAGGTTTCTCTTACCTTATAATCTTGTTTGTCACCAAAATCTTCAACCAAAAGCTTTAAACTTTGGAAAAATCACCTCCTTCTTCCTTCTCTTATGGTTTGGACGAGTTCACCATGTAAGAGAGGGCTTTTATATTCTTTCCTTAGCTTATTTTGATCCAAATGACAGCCAAGAGAGGTTAAGATGTGTTGGTGTAAGTATTGATTTCCCATTGGTACACTTAAGTGGGAAAATGGCTAATTTTCATTGGTCCAAATGTCTCTTTCTTTTATTTATTTATTTGGCAAGCCATTAGGCTTCCTTTTATTCATATTTTGACCCCCTCAACTTTCTTGTGCTATAATTTTATAGTATAGGGTGTGAAAATATCAAAATACCCTCCAGCGATTAATCGATTGTAACTTTTAAACCGTGCATTTTCGGGAAAACTTGAAACCCACGGTTATGACCCGATTAATCTCGAGAATATTCTTCCGGGGTCGGATATGGGCACTATTAAGAAATTTTGATACTTAATTTTTAAGTTTACATAGTTGCCCCTAACTTTTGAGAAATTTCCACTTAGGTCCTCGGCCTTTCGAAAAATTACCTTTAGGTCCCATCGGCTTCACGGGCCTCCTTTGCACACCAATTTTGTTTTTGACTATCTCGAGCCTCTACTTGACCACTTATTTATGTCCTTCTTGCCTAATACTTGACTACCTAAACTTTGGGATGTGACAGCACGGGTCGCCCAAGTAATAAAGTAGTGAGTGAGTTATCGTTCCACTGACGACAAGGCCAAGAACTAGTGCAAATCTTAACTGTTGTTTAGCAAATTAATATTTTTTATGATGTTTTATAATTAGGAACAACTAATTTAATAACTGAAAGTAAAGAGAAATTAAATGTTATGCAAAAAGGATTGATAATAATGATACTATCCAGATATTGAATCCCCCTAGCCTCAATTACATAACATAATAGAGTTGATGAGTTGAGTCGGCATTTCTCTAACTTATACTAAAACCTCTCTCGAGTGCATTAATCCCTAATCACTAAGTAGAGTGCCGGAATCTCTTCTCAAACACAATTAAATAGATCTTGCATTAAGAACAAGGAACTATAAACCAAATGATCTTGTAGGTCTATCTCTAGCACCCTAATCAATCCTTAACCCTTATGAGTAATCAATTCATATCAAGCTTTCTCAAGTCAATAATAAGAAAATGGCAACCAATCAATAAGCATGCTATCATCAATTGGCAATAATCATTAAGCATCATAAGAATAAAACAACTTCATCAATTAAAATCATTCAATCATATAAATAAGCTAGGGTTCTTCAATATCTAGATAGGGAATGATTTAGTTCATGTTCAATACACTTAATACAACAACAACAACAACAATGACATTAAAATGAATTAGAAAGAGAAAATAGAAAAACCCCTTTCAATGTAGCTTCTTCAATCTCCAAGAGCTGCCAATGGAAGATGGAGATGCTGGAGAGGATGGAAATGGAGGATGAAGATGAAGAGCCAAGGAAAGTGTCACTCCCTCCTTGTCCAAAAAATGTATGCCCAGCCTCCTCCTCTCAAACCTCTCTTCTCTGCCTCTGTTCTCTATTTCCTGCACAAACCTGCAGCCTTCTGCAGAAGCTCCTTTCTTCTTCCTCTTCTTCTAATTTTATTTCCTTCCAAAGCTCCAAGCCCATGCTTTCCAGCTCACACCACTCTCCCTTGTTCCCCACATCTTCTTTGTTTTGTATTTCTTTTGCCAAGCATAATGTTTTGTTCCCCACTTTGTCTCCCAATTCGTGCAAAGGAATCAAGGTTTTTATAGGTGACACAGCCAAGCCATGAGTGGCTTGGCCATGTCTCTCATTTCTCCTTAGGACACAGCCAAGCTAGTTGGCCGTGTCCATCATTGCTTTCCTTCCTTTCTTTCTTTTCTCTTTGGTCTCATGGGGTGACACGGCCAAGCTACTGGCCATGTCATGTGACACGGCCAGTGGCTTGGCCGTGTCACTTGCGTGTGTCACCTCCTGCTTGCCATTTGTTCAATTCTTCTCTTTGTTTCCAAGGGTGACACGGCTAAGCTTGTGGCCGTGTCATGTGACACAGCCACTGGCTTGGGTGTGTCACCTGGGTGTGTCAGCTACTGCCTTCATTTCTTTCCTTTCTTCCTTGGTTCTTTGATTTTTACTCTTTGGGAGAGACACAGCCAATGACTTGGGCATGTCACCTGGCCGTGTCAGCTACTGCCTTAAAGTTTCTTTGAGGGACACGGCCAAACTTTAAACCAAAACAAATGAAACATTAACTAAAAACAAACACTTAAAACAAACTTTGACCTAAAACAAACACTTAAAACAAACTTTAAACCAAAATCAAATGAAACATTAACTAAAAACACATAGAAATCATACTAAAAACAAGTATAAAAATGCTCTTATCATTCACTAATAGAGATCAAATGAAAAATGAAGGATCAACCCCTATTCTACAAGATCAGCCGAACCATATGCTGTCTAAATGGAGCAATAAGAGCAGCTACCACCTCAATGAGCAAAATCAAAAGAAAAGAAGAGGTGTTGAGAAAAATGCAACAATCGAACCAACAAAGAGGCGTAAATTTTCATACTTGGGGGAACCTTTTTCAAAAATGTTGGTGAATCTAATGAAAAAAAGGATTGTTACAGCCTTTGACTCCTCGTCCTTTGCCTATTTATTTTTTGGCTAATTTTGATACTAAAGCATTTTGCCAATTCCATTAAAGGCTTGGACACGAAACAAACAACTGTATGAAGCTGAGGCATGAGGTCCAGAATTTAATTGACAGTGGAAAGCTGTTTGAGCCTGATAAGCCCAACATTAAGAATAAGCCTCTGCCTAAAATTGGAAGGGCGCCACCTCTTGCAACCTTCATGAAGAGTTTTATCTTGTCATCTCATCATGATATGGATAGAGAAGCTACTAAAGAGGATGTACTGCTAAACAAGTTTGGATTAACTGTGGATGATGAAGCAATGATCTTTAATGATGGAAAAAATCCTTGCCTTTGATATGTCTAAATAAATGAAGTATCTTTGATGCCAACTCAACGAACCTTCCTTAGCTTGAATGTTGCTTTTCAATTTTACTTTCTTTAATATTTAATTGGAACAATCATGTTTTTCAAATTTAAAGTTGTTTGAATTACTTTTATTAAAATTTGTGTTAGTCTTTGTTCATTTTGGTGCTCAACCAATGAGGAATCTAGCTTGATGTTCATAAATTAATATATTTATGCATCATGACTTGAATGACTTTACTAGGTGAGGGAATTGCTCTATAGCATTGAGTTGTGTATGCTTACTTAGAGAGGGCTCCCGCATAATTACCTTTGTCTCGGTCCTAGTCAGTCTTAGAACATGCTTTGATAAAATTTTGAGGCAAAATTGAACTTTGCTTATTTAAGAGAGAAATGATATAGGCATTGCTTGGTTAGCCAACAACTAGTATCCACCCAATTAAATATCAATCCCTAGTTGTCCCTTTGAGTCTTCATAAAATTTTAGCTTTCTTTTTATTGGCATATAACCTCAATAATCTACCATGAGCTGTTGTGATACTTTTGACAAATCTTATAATCACAAAGATGAAGAGGCAAGAAGATCAAAGAAAGGAATGAATAGTCAAGACCATGAAGATAGTTGAAGTTCTCAAGACCATAAGGGTAGTTGAATTTCTCAAGACCATAAAAGGTAGTTGAAGTTCTCAAGACCATAAGGGTAGTTAAAGTTCAGCTGAATTAGACCAAATATCACAAATCAAGTCAAGACTGGAGTAGATTAATACCACTCCACTCATCCATTATTGGAAACCCAAGTTGGTACAAAGAAGACAACTCTTTTAGAGCTAGAACAAAAAAAAAGAGAAGAAAAGAAAACAAGAGAAATGAGAGAAATGAAAAAACAAGAGGACAAAATAAAAGAAAAAGGAAAAAAGAAAATAAAAAAAGAAAGATAAAACCTAAAAAAACAGTTCAGAAAGCCAATTGAGTTCTCTTTTACCTAAAGCAACAAAAGGCTTCCATTTGGAGAGTTTTGACTTGAATTGGTCCAACCCAATAAAAGATTCGATCAAAATCAAAGAAAAGGGAGAAAGACCATCCAGTTCTTGAAAACTCTGTAATTGACAGTCCTATAAGGAAGAAAGATAAAATGATAAAATGCTCAAAGAAAGGGAAGAGTAAGAAAAATAAAGAGAGAGAAAAGGGAAATGAAAAAGGAAATGAAGACTGTCCCAATCAAGATCCAGATTAATGCTAAGAAGATAGAAGGAATTTGGAGTCTAGCAAGATTGCTCCCAACTGCCTAAAGTTAAAAAAAGAAATTTATAGTGTGAAGGTTTATACATAGTGTCACACCAGCTCCAATCTCAAAATGGCTTTTATTTAATCCGTGTCCCTTATAGACTCCATTTCAAGCCTATCAAAGTCCTATTGATCTTTCTTGGTAGGTAGAGTCTATTAGTGGAGATAGTTTGAATAATGAGATAGACAATATTTAAACTCAATGAGACCTTTTGCCAAGTAATGTGTATGTGCCTATCTAAAGTTCAACAATTCTTTCTTAAATAGAAATAATTCCAGAGTTTAGTACGGTAACTAGGGTTGTCATGTTATAGATATGTTAATTTGGAAAATTCAAGTCCTGAGGTACATTGACATTGATTTGGCAAAGCCAACATTTGATTTCAAAATCAAAATGCAAAAAAAAAAAATGTTTTGTCATACAAAATCATTAAGTTAAGGGGAGTATGTTGAACTATTGAACCTCGAAGGACACATTGGGCAAAACAAATGATTAATGGCAAGGTTACGAAGAAGCTACTGAATTATAATTTGAAATGGATGTATCTCTACTACTCGGGGCCTCTACTATTCATGTTTTCAACATTTTGAAGATAAAAGCCATAAATGTGAAGCATCCTATTATTCCAAAGCAAGAACTAAACAAGCATCTGGAAGGAGTCAATGAAAACACGTCAGCTGAGCACCTCGGTCTATGAGTCAACGAAACCACTATGTTGAATCAGGGGGGCATAGAAGACCCATTACTTGAGAAAACTCCAGTCATTTTGCAAAAGAAAGGAAGAAATGCTTGCTTGTTCGATGAGTTAGACAATATACAAACATCAACCAAAGCCGCATGGAAAATATACGGGTTTGAGCGTACACAGGGGGAGGAAATGATGATGATGATAAAAAAAAGAGAGTTGTAGTAAAAATAAAATATATATATCATCATTTTTATTTCCTCAATTGATACAATACTCATACATCACTAAGAAGGAGGTGATAAATCATCAAATAAAGCTCTTAAAAAATCATCTCCTGTCAGAGGAGGAGGCAAATCACCTGTCCTAGGTTCGCCCAAAGTAGGAGCACCAGAATCTTTATTTTGGAGTTCCAATCTGTAACGGTCCTCGTAAGAAGTAGATGAAAAGATCTCATGGCCATCAGTTTGGGGGCCTCTAGATGAAGAAGCACCATGATCTCTCATCCCTTGAAACCGGAAGTCTCAAAAATTTTGCTCTGATTGATGGTACAAATTTTCAAAATGAGAAACCTATTGACAACTAGCTGCCAACTCTTCATAAAGTTTCTTATTTGGTTCTTCAAGCATCCATTGTGAGCCAAAAAGGAAAAGAGTAAGAGCATACATAATCATGCATACATATAGCATAAATTACAATGAAACAAAGAAAACTTACTAAGTAATTGATATCAATACCCTGTGGATGAGATGGCATATCTGGTGGACTAGAATGAACAAATGAGGGAGCAGTAAAAGAAGGTCCAGCCTCATGATCAAATGGGCCAGCAGCCTGCAACAATCATTAAAAAAAAGTCAAAACAAGTTAAGAAAGAAGCAATCACAAAGGAAAAGTGGTAAAAGTTTACTTGAGAAATGCTAGCCCCGAAATGTGGAACAAACTCTCCTTTCTCTCCATGATGTTCCTCTTCATCTCTATCCTCATTTTCCTCGGGAATCTCCCGCATGCCAACAGGAGATACGTCAAAGTTCAAGAGCCCTATTTGAATAAACTGGGTATAAGATACACCCGGTGGATAGAGAAATGTTTCAACATCATAACCGTGTCGGGCCAACCACCATGCATTTTTTGGCATTGATGTGATATTTAAGGTATACTCCGGGCAACACATCGAGATCCTCCTCTACTCGGGACCAAGAAACTTTTTGTATACTCTCTATTTGAGAAACCAGCCACTAGACAGGGCCGGCAATGACTTGGCGAGTATGGTGAAAAGGCAGTGCGGCATTCATGGAGGAAGTCCAATTTGTCTGCTCTTCTGTATTGCACCATGCCAAATTCACCTACAAAATGACATAAGGTAAGTAAACTTTCATATAATATTTAAAGTATGCTAATGCTATTTTACCTGGTCCCAAGTTAAGCATATGGTTAGAGTTGGGAACTTCTACGAGATCTGACAACTAGAAATTTAATCTTGGATACCCGACTCTCTCTCAGGAAATACTAGGCGCCCTCACAAGATTGTGCTCATATGCCTATGCCTACTACAATAATAAAAATCAAATTCATACAAGAAAAGAATGGAATTGACATTGGTGGAAGAAGAGTGCCTCGACAACCACCATAAAGCCGACAAAAGACTTTTTATTTCTGCAAACTTTGTTAAGACCATGGTAAAGACAGGCAAGACTAGCTTCACCCCAGTCGTAAAGAAGCAATCACAAAGGAAAAGTGGTAAAAGTTTACTTGAGAAATGCTAGCCCCGAAATGTGGAACAAACTCTCCTTTCTCTCCATGATGTTCCTCTTCATCTCTATCCTCATTTTCCTCGGGAATCTCCCACATGCCAACAGGAGATACGTCAAAGTTCAAGAGCCCTATTTGAATAAACTGGGTATAAGATACACCCGGTGGATAGAGAAATGTTTCAACATCATAACCGTGTCGGGCCAACCACCATGCATTTTTTGGCATTGATGTGATATTTAAGGTATACTCCGGGCAACACATCGAGATCCTCCTCTGCTCGGGACCAAGAAACTTTTCATATACTCTCTCTCTGAGAAACTAGCCACTAGACAGGGCCGGCAATGACTCGGCGAGTATGGTGAAAAGGCAGTGCGGCATTCATGGAGGAAGTCCAATTTGTCTGCTCTTCTGTATTCCACCATGCCAAATTCACCTACAAAATGACATAAGGTAAGTAAACTTTCATATAAATTTTAAAGTATGCTAATGCTATTTTACCTGGTCCCAAGTTAAGCATATGGTTAGAGTTGGGAACTTCTACGAGATCTGACAACTAGAAATTTAATCTTGGATACCCGACTCTCTCTCGGGAAATACTAGGCGCCCTCACAAGATTGTGCTCATATGCCTATGCCTACTACAATAATAAAAATCAAATTCATACAAGAAAAGAATGGAATTGACATTGGTGGAAGAAGAGTGCCTCGACAACCACCATAAAGCCGACAAAAGACTTTTTATTTCTGCAAATTTTGTTAAGACCATGGTAAAGATAGGCAAGACTAGCTTCACCCCAGTCGTAAAGTGGTACCATCCTCATATAAGTAAGGGCCCTCAGCACTGACAAATGGATGGCGGATTTGGTGCTGCCTAAAATGGTCGACCTGAGCAAATACAACAAAAATCTTCAAGCATACTGTTTTGTTGTGTCTCTGTGAACTCGTCCTTCGTAGTTCATCCAATAACTACGAATTGGCTCAATTTTTATCTTGAAAGGCCCTTTAAATGATGGTTCCATACTAATTAATTGTTGAATTTCTTCAAATGTCAGAATATCATTGGTAAGAGGAACCGGAGACGATCATAACGAATGACGATTATAGCAGCAAAGTAAACCGGACCAATTTTCAACTCTCCAATGGGCAAATGAAAAGTATGAGTTGTGTCCAACCATCGTTCTGCAAGCGCCTGGACCACACTCCAGCCTATAAGATACTCCTCGGATGGTAATTGTAAGAAGCTCTCAAAACCGCAATCTCGAATGATCTGTCTTACCCGAGAAGGCGCTACATCATACCATTGTCGGGCTTTGTAGACACACCCTCCACCCCGAATAACGCAACGATCACGCTAACACAGAGCTAGGTAAGTTAACAAGGTAAGTATATCATTATATCAATAATACCACCGATTTTTAGGCTAAATTAATTTATGTTCTATTTACTTAAATTCTTAAATTAATATATTTTCCTAAATTTTCTAAAAAAACTAAAAAATATATGAAAAGAAAAAAAACAAAAAATATAAAGAAAAAAACAAACAAAAAAATGAAAAAAATGAAAAAAAAAGGAAAAAGAAAAAACATAAAGTATATATAAAAAACAACAAGAAAAGAAAAACAAAAAATAATTTGCTATTAAAATAAATAATTACCTTGCTCTTTTGATTTGAACTGTGATGGAGCGACATCCCGGCTAGTAAACCTATATTTCCATCTTCATGCTGCTGAATAAACTCCAACAACTCAGAATTAGATCGAGTTCCTAATCTTGAAGTATGCATTTTTCCAAAACTATATGATAAACTCTCTAAAATGAAAGGCTTATAGCTATGAATGAATGAAATGAAGAAGTTTGCTGTGAATGAAATGAAGAAATCGGTCGTTTATATAGAGGAACGACAAAGGAAAAAATGAAATTCAAAAAGTAAATTTTACTATTCGTAAATAGTAGGTTACTATTTACAAATAGTAGGGTACTAATTATAAATAGTAGATTACTATTTACGAATAGTAAATAGTGCATGAATAGTGACTACACAGTAAATAAATAGAAAACTCAATTATTCAATTTAATCATTCAAATACTTGCATGTATATAAATATTTTTGGACTTTTAAAATATTTTTACATGCATGGGGCAAGGAGAAGATATGTGCGTGTGCATGGTAAAAATTAGCTAAATTTTTTGTAAATTCCTTTAGTATACTACTGACTAAAATTACCCTTAGGTCCAGAAACTAAAATCTCTCTTAAGTCCAAAACTTAGCTGGGGTCTAGAGCCCAAATTACCCTTAGGTACAGAATCTAAAATCTCTTTTAAGTCTAGAACTTAGCTCGTGTCCAAAACTCAAATTATCCTTAGGTCCAGAACCTAAAATCTCTTTTAAGACCAGATCCTAAAATCTCTTTTAAGTCCAGAACTTAGCACAGGTCTAGAATCCAAATTACCCTTAGGTCCATAACCTAAAATTCCTCTTAAGTCCAGAACTTAGCTCGGGTCTAGAACCCTAATTATTCTTAAGTCCAGAACTTAACTCGTGTCCAGAACTCAAATTACCCATAAGTCCATAACCTAAAATCTATCTTAAGTCCAGAACTTAGCTCAGGTCCAAAACCTAAATTATCCTTAGGTCCAAAACCTAAAATCTATTTTAAGTCCAGAACTTAGCTCGGGTCCAGAACTCAAATTACCCTTAGGTCTGTGTTTTGTTAGTTTTTGTTATAGATTTGTGTCTTGTTTATTATAATAATTATTGTTTTATTTAGGTATTTTGTTAGTTTAAATCGGTTTATTTAGTGTTTTTGTTAATTTTGTAGTTTTAGTTTATTTCAGTGTTTATGTCGTTTTTGATCTAGTTTTTAGTATGGTGTTTATGTTTTGTTGGTTATTGTTTATTTACTTTTTGTTTAAAGTTTGTTTGAGTTTTGTTTTAGGTTAAAAAAAGCCAAGGAACCAAGACTGAAGGAAAAATGGACAGTAGCTGACACAGGCAGAGGACACGGCCAAGTCACTGGCCGTGTCCCATATCAAGCTGAAAAGAAGCCACAAGACACAGTGATGGACACAGGCAAGGGACACGGCCAAGTCAGTGGCCGTGTCCCTCCAAAGATGCTCCAACACGACCAAGTCACTCCAACTTGGCCGTGTCTCACCTAGTTCCAAAGGAAAAGAAGAAGAAATCATCACAGTAGGCGACACATGCAAGCAACATGGCCACGTCACTGGCCATGTCCCTCCAAAATGATCCAACACGGCCAAGTCAACTCAAACATGGCCATGTCCCTCCAAAGATGCTCCAACACGGCCAAGTCACTCCAACTTGGCCGTGTCTCACCTAGTTCCAAAGGAAAAGAAGAAGAAATCATCACAGTAGGCGACACATGCAAGCGACATGGCCAAGCACTGGCCATGTCCCTCCAAAATGAAGCAACACGGCCAAGTCACCTCAAACATGGCCATGTCCCTCCAAAAATGCTCAAACACGGCCAAGTAACCATCAACTTGGCCGTGTCTTACCTAAATCCAAAGCAAAGAAGAGCAATTCTCACAGTAGGTGACACATGCAAGCGACATGGCCAAGTCACTGGCCATGTCCCTCCAAAATGGTCCAACTTGGCCGTGTCACCATCAACTTGGCCGTGTTTCTCCCTCAAATTCAACTCCAACACGAGCAAGTTCACTCTAACTTGGCCGTGTCACTCAAGGATCAATAAAGACGCGCGGAGGTTTCGTATAAATATGGAAATTAGGGTTTTTCTTAAGGTTGTTGAGTTTTTGAGACAGGTTTCAGCCGTCAAGAGTGAAGTTAGGGTTTTAACATTTGTTTTCTTTGATTTTTATTTCACTTTGGATTAAACTAGCTTAGATTAGATTGTTCTAGCCATTGATACATCCTTCTTGCAAGATTTGAACATGAGATTCTTCAGAAGCTTCAAGGAGTTTGTAATTTGGTTTTGTTCTTGAACTTTATTCTCTTTATTTTCATTGAAATTGTATTTATGAACATTATCATGTCTAAGTTGATTTCTTTGAATATTAATGAGATGAGTATGTTTGAAATCATGATGAACTAATTTGATATAGTCTAGGGTTTGTATGGATATGCTATGATTGTATGAATTGGTTATTCTCTTA
Source organism: Garcia nutans (assembly GCA_947685225.1). Taxonomy (NCBI): domain Eukaryota; kingdom Viridiplantae; phylum Streptophyta; class Magnoliopsida; order Malpighiales; family Euphorbiaceae; genus Garcia; species Garcia nutans. The sequence continues at coordinate 37,281,119 of CANTUV010000011.1, forward strand.
GCTAATAATTTCTTTAGCCTTGATTGAATGGAATATTGTTAATATATAATTGATTGGCCACCAATTATGTGTTTTAGGTGTTAGATGATGGATTGAGAGATAAAGTCTATTGTTGGAACAATTCAATTAAGGACTTAGGTGAATTAGAGATATAACCTATTAAAAAGATTGTTTCAATTATAACAAGATTAGTTGTAAGAGGTTTGAATGCGAGAGCTTATTTCCTTGACTCAATTAATTAAGTTGTTTGAGATTTAATCTTTGAAATTAAATTAGCTAAGAGGAATAACCGTTCATACATATACGTAGTAGAGAAGTGCAAACCCTAGACTTTTCTATCAAGTGAATCAAAAGAATCAGCTTAATTTACTTTTATTCGTTTTAAACTTCAATCAATCTTCTTCATTAGTTAACAATTTAAATTTTATTCATTACTTGTTATTTATAAACTGATAATCAATTAACCACTTTAGCTTCATTGTGAGATGACCTTGGGGCGATCACCTTTGCTACAGCTACCTCGTATACTTGCGAGTGACGCTTTGTGGTAGAGTTAATACGAGCGCTACAAGTTTTTGGCGCCGCTGCCGGGGAGGCTAATTGGCATAATTGTTTATTAAAAATAAATAAATAAAATATTTTAGATTATTTTTCACTATTTTCATTTTATTTTATTTTGTCTTTTGCTTTTAATTGTTTCTTTTTCTAGAAAATTTTTGTTTATGCAAGGCAGGAGATCACTCGAAGGAGAGCTACATCCATTCATTCCAGAAATTCAGAGAGTGAAAAGGAGCAGAGAAGAGTTTGAGCTCTACACCGGATTTGATACAGAGGAGGACACTTCTGAATTTAAATCGAAATCAACAATCTGTTAAAATGGCTGAAGAAAGGCAAAGAACGATGAGAGACTTTGCTAGACCTGTCATTGGAACTTCCACTTCTTGCATAAGACTGACAGATGCAGCAAGGAATTATGAGTTGAAGAACATTCACTACAACATGCTACCATCATTCTATGGAGTTCCAAATGAAGATCCTTTGAACTTTATTCGGGATTTCTACTCCACCCTCAACACTTTTCCTTTGGGAGGACTAACAGAAGATCAGTTGAGGATGAGATGTTTCCCTTATACTTTGAAGGATAGGGCAAAGAGCTGGCTCATGATGTTGCCTGAAAATTCACTGACAACTTGGGAGCAAGTTTATAACAAGTTCATGGGCAAGTTCTATTCACACCAAAATACAGCTGAGTTGAGAGGGAAGATTGCTACATTCTCTCAATTTGAAGGAGAGCCATTTCATGAGGCTTGGGACAGATTCAATATGCTATTGATCCAGTGTCCACATCATCACTACCCACTTCAACTCCTTAATCAGTTTTTCTATGATGGTCTAACCCAGCAATTTCAGAACACTGTTGATAATGCAGCTGGGGGAGCCATGGGAGAAAAGACAGCAGCTGAAACTTATGATATCTTTGAGATGTTGGGAGCTAATTCTCAACAGAAAAGTGTCAGGGGAAGAAGTAAAGGGGTGAATCAACTAGAAGCCAATAGTGAGATGGTCAGTCAGATAGCTGAGTTGACAAAGCAAGTGCAGATGCTGAATATGAAGAACAATATTTCTTCATCCACTCAAGAAATTTGTGGAATTTGTGGAACTATCGGGCATGGAGCAAATATTTGCCCCTCTGCATATGAGTCTTTTGGTAATGCTGAGCAAGTCAATGCTATGGGGGGATTTCAACCAAGGACCCGAAGTGATTCTTATTCAAATACATACAACCCTGGTTGGAGGAATCACCCTAATTTTTCTTGGGCAACAAATAATTCTCAGCAGCCTTTCCATTTGCTTCAAAGACAGAACCAAGAGCAGGGTCAGTCCTCAAATCAAGGGAAGTCTAAGATAGAGAGTCTGGAGGAAAGTTTACAGGCTTTTATCCAGGGCAGTGCAAAAAATCAAGAGGTGACCAACAAGAGGCTGGATTCCTTAGAAGCATCTTTTAAAAAAGTGGAGACTCAAGTAGGGCAGCTTGCACAACAGATGCAGATTCAACAAAAGGGGAAGTTCCCAAGTCAACCTGAGCAGGCACAATCAGTGACTAATCTTAGAAGTGGTAAGGAAATTTATAATAATGTTAAAAATGATTCTGTGAATGCAGATAACAAAGAGAACGAGGAGGAAGGAGAACCAAAGAATAAAGGTGCTGGAGAAAGATCAGTGGAAAAGTCCCCTACAGTAGATCTACATAAGGCAAGCAGTCCATACCAGCCACCAATACCATTCCCCAGCAGGTTGAAGGATGATAAAACAGATAAGCAATTTTCTAACATCTTCAACATGCTGTCTAAGGTAAGTATTAACTTACCCTTACTAGATGCAATAAAGAACATACCGGCTTATGCTAAGTTCTTCAAAGACCTAATCACCAAGAAAAAGAGGTATGAGATGAATGCAAAGGTGATAGTTTCAGAGGTAGCTAGTGCTGTTCTGCAGCATAAACTACCTCCCAAACTAAAGGATCCTGGAAGCTTTATAATTCAAATTTCTGTGGGGAATGGGAAAGGAACTGAGGGCATGTGTGATTTAGGAGCTAGTGTGAATTTGATGCCTTATTCTGTGTTTAAAGAATTAGAACTAGGGGAGCTTAAACCGACAAAAATGGTGTTGCAATTAGCTGATAGGTCTTTTAGATTCCCGAAAGGGGCTATAGAAGATGTGTTAGTTAAGGTTGGAGGGTTGATAGTACCTGTGGATTTCATAGTACTTGACATGGAAGGAAGTAACCCTTCACCATTTGCACACACTATTCTGCTGGGTAGGCCTTTTATGGCTACTACCAATACCTTAATAGATGTTAAAAATGGTAGGTTATCAATGACTGTCTTAGGACAAACTGTTGATTTTTCTATTTTTAACACTTCTCCCATTCCTACAACTGCTTTGTATGAGGAATGTTCTTTAATTAATTGTGTTGAAGTAGTTTGTTTCAGATGCTTTCTTGCAGACAGGATCCCCAGATAAATTGGAGTTGACACTGACTTTAGAAGAGGGGGCTAAATCAGTGAGGGAGACCCAAAGGTGCTTTAACCCAAAAGCATTTGAGAGCTCGAGGAACTTTAAGGATCGCACTAAAACATTTCATGACAGAGTTATTATGCGAAAGACATTGAGTCCAGGTATGAAAGTTTTACTTTTTAATTCTCGACTCAGTCTGTTTCAAGGTAGGCTCAAATCTCGATGGAGTGGTCCTTTCGAGGTAACTAAGGTATGTCCTTTGGTGCCATTGAATTGCTTAACTCTAGAACCAATAAGATTTTTAGGGCAAATAGACATAGAGTTAAACTATACAATGAAGGATTTCAAGAAGCGAGGATCAGTGACAGCACTTTGATCCATGATTCCTAGTCTTGCATGATGTCCAGCTTTATGACATTAAAAAAGCGCTAAATGGGAGGCAACCCATTAGTTTGAATTTCTTTTTCATAGTTATAATTTTATATTTTGCAATTTTGATTTTATGTTTAGTTTAAATAAATAGAAACCCTAAAGCTCTCTTGCATTTTGTTTTTGAACATCTGTGTTTGAAAGTTAGGTTTTGCCTCACCAAGGTACGATGGAAAACAGGTTGTCCTTAAACTCTTTTTCTTTATTATTCTTGTTTTCCATTGAGGACAATGTAAATTCTAAGTGTGGGGTAGTCTTTTGGCTTTTCTTTAATTTTTGTTTTGTTTGTTTTGTTTTGTTTATTGTATTTGTTGTGCATGGTATAAATGTTGAGAACTTATTGATCTTTTCTATGATTTTAGCATTATAGTTGAGACTTTAGTATCAGCATAGAGATTAGCATTTGAATTCATTCAGGATCAATTTTCACATTTTGCAATTTATGACATATAAATCTTTGAGAACCCACCTGTGTGAGTTTTGAGCCTCATAATTTGATATTATTATCAGTTGATTTTCTTTTCTTAAGTGTGCACCTTCATGATTTTGCATCTCTATAGTTTGCTTTTGCATACTAATTGAACTCACATTATGATTTAATCTCAAGTTTTAAAATGATGAAGGCAAATTAGGTTAGCCCTGTAGCTTAAAAAGACCTCCCTTAATATTGAATTCCTTAGTGAGCCAAGTTGAGCCTTTGACCTTTTCTTGTTTGATCAATACAATTCACAGCTCAACTTTCTCTTATTATCATCATATCTGCATTAAGGAATGGAGTTCTTATTATATACAATAGGGTGGTTTATTTCAAAGTGTGGGGTAAGCATGTAAAAAAAAAATGGTATTGCTATTTGGGGGTTGAAATGCATACTTTGCATATTGTATTTGATTAAGAGTTGATTATTCTTTTCCTCTACATTTTAAGCTAGATGTTCTAAAAAAAAGAAGTTATATATATATACAAAATTCATATATGTTCTAGCATTGGTTATCAAAAGAGGAATGTTGACTCATGTATTTTTATGCAAGTGTGAAAGATTATCAATGGATTGTGAGTATGCCATTTGAGGGAGTTATGAATTTCTTAGCAAGAGTATTGTCTAATTTAGATACTCCATTTCTTGATGCTCCAGCTTAAATGTCTTTTCTCACACCTTTACCTTAGCCCCATTACATCCAAATGAAAGACCTTCAGATTATTTCTTGAGAAAATCAGTGAGGGAGATTGGATAATTAAGCAAGTTTATGGAAGTATGCAGTCATGAGTGGTATGAGTGAATTAACCTTTGAAATCGAGTGAAACACTTAGAAGAGATATGAGATTTGTATGTCTGAATTAATGAATGAGTTAAGAAAATCTTGATTGAAGGAAATTGCAATTATTTATGTCTGAGTCTTAAAGTATTTCATCTTATATGTTGGAATTATAGTTAAGGTTGTTTGAGTTTTTAATTTATGCCATGTGAATTTCCTTGAGGACAAGCAAAGTTTTAAGTGTGGGGTAGTTGTTTTGTTAGTTTTTGTTATAGATTTGTGTCTTGTTTATTATAATAATTATTGTTTTTTTTAGGTATTTTGTTAGTTTAAATCGGTTTATTTAGTGTTTTTGTTAATTTTGTAGTTTTAGTTTATTTCAATGTTTATGTCATTTTTTATCTAGTTTTTAGTATGGTGTTTATGTTTTGTTGGTTATTGTTTATTTACTTTTTGTTTAAAGTTTGTTTGAGTTTTGTTTTAGGTTAAAGAAAGCCAAGGAACCAAGACTGAAGGAAAAATGGACAGTAGCTGACACAGGCAGAGGACACGGCCAAGTCACTGGCCGTGTCCCATATCAAGCTGAAAAGAAGCCACAAGACACAGTGATGGACACAGGCAAGGGACACGGCCAAGTCAGTGGCCGTGTCCCTCCAAAGATGCTCCAACACAGCCGAGTCACTCCAACTTGGCCGTGTCTCACCTAGTTCCAAAGGAAAAGAAGAAGAAATCATCACAGTAGGCGACACATGCAAGTGACATGGCCAAGTCACTGGCCATGTCCCTCCAAAATGATCCAACATGGCCAAGTCACCTCAAACATGGCCATGTCCCTCCAAAGATGCTCCAACATGGCCAAGTCACTCCAACTTGGCCGTGTCTCACCTAGTTCCAAAGGAAAAGAAGAAGAAATCATTACAGTAGGCGACACATGCAAGCGAAATGGCCAAGTCACTGGCCATGTCCCTCCAAAATAAAGCAACAAGGCCAAGTCACCTCAAACATGGCCATGTCCCTCCAAAAATGCTCAAACACGGCCAAGTCACCATCAACTTGGCCGTGTCTCACCTAAATCCAAAGCAAAGAAGAGCAATTCTCACAGTAGGTGACACATGCAAGCGACATGGCCAAGTCACTGGCCATGTCCCTCCAAAATGGTCCAACTTGGCTGTGTGACCATCAACTTGGCCATGTCTCTCCCTCAAATTCACCTCCAACACGGCCAAGTTCACTCTAACTTGGCCGTGTCACTCAAGGATCAATAAAGACGCGCGGAGGTTTCGTATAAATATGGAAATTAGGGTATTTCTTAAGGTTGTTGAGTTTTTGAGACAGGTTTCAGCCGTCAAGAGTGAAGTTAGGGTTTTAACATTTGTTTTCTTTGATTTTGATTTCACTTTAGATTAAACTAGCTTGGATTAGATTGTTCTAGCCATTGATACATCCTTCTTGCAAGATTTGAACAAGAGATTCTTCAGAAGCTTCAAGGAGTTTGTAATTTGGTTTTGTTCTTGAACTTTATTCTCTTTATTTTCATTGAAATTGTATTTATGAACATTATCATGTCTAAGTTGATTTCTTTGAATATTAATGAGATGAGTATGTTTGAAATCATGATGAACTAATTTGATCTAGTCTAGGGTTTGTATGGATCTGCTATGATTGTATGAATTGGTTATTCTCTTAGCTAATAATTTCTTTAGCCTTGATTGAATGGAATATTGTTAATATATAATTGATTGGCCACCAATTATGTGTTTTAGGTATTAGATGATGGATTGAGAGATGAAGTCTAATGCTGGAACAATTCAATTAAGGACTTAGGTGAATAAGAGATATAAACTATTAAAAAGATTGTTTCAATTATAACAAGATTAGTTGTAAGAGGTTTGAATGTGAGAGCTTATTTCCTTGACTCAATTAATTAAGTTGTTTGAGATTTAATCTTTGAAATTAAATTAGTTAAGAGGAATAACCGCTCATACATATAAGTAGTAGAGAAGTGCAAACCCTAGACTTTTCTATCAAGTGAATCAAAAGAATCAGCTTAATTTACTTTTATTCATTTTAAACTTCAATCAATCTTCTTCATTAGTTAGCAATTTAAATTTTATTCATTACTTGTTATTTATAAACTGATAATCAATTAACCACTTTAGCTTCCTTGTGAGACGACCTTGGGGCGATCACCTTTGCTACAGCTACCTCGTATACTTGCGAGTGACGCTTTGTGGTAGAGTTAATTTGAGCGCTACAGTCTAGAACCTAAAATTATCCTTGAGTCCAGAACTCGAACTGGGTCCAGAACCCTAAACCTCAACCACCTCAGAAAAATTAAGTCTTATTGCATTCAATCTCTTTTACTGCAGTCTTGAATCATTCAAGCAGGGGGCAAACTGTAGACCCTTAATTTTTGACCCAGTCTGGTTCGTTATTTTTTTATATAGTACAAAATAATTTTTGTGGTATTTTAATTAAATAATATTTATTTTAGTATTTATTATTTATAATTTTTAATAAAAATAAAAATGGAAAATTTAATAAAATAATAAAAAAAATAAAAATAAAAATCGGCGACGAAAAAAATTCGTCAAGGAAAGTTGAATTGGCTAGGCCAATTCGCCCGCAGGAATTTCCTGCAGCGAAATGGCCTTAGGCCAATTCACCAATTTGCCATAGAAAATTCCTGCGCCCGCCCGCAGCAGCTCGCTCGCTCATAGTATTAGCCAATAATTTTTTTGCCAGCGTAATTTTCCAATGCTGTTTTTTTCGAAACCAAATTCTATTTGGTTTTGGTTTCTTTTCCTAATTGGTTTTAATTTCCTTAAATAATTAGAAGTAGGTTTATGATTTTTCATATAAATACCACATTAAAACACAAAATGAAGGGACTTTGATTGGATCAGAAATATTAGTTTTTACAGGAGTAAAAAAGAGACAGAAAAACCCTAGCACAAGAGACATTAGCAACAAGAAGCAATCAACAATCCATTCAAAGGCAGAAATCAATTTTGGTGGAACCAACGAACGGAGGTTTAATTATAAATCTTTTCTTCGATTATATTTACAATGTTATTGCCATGTTTTCTTTTAAATACATCTATCATTGATTTTTGTTTCAGTAACCTAAATCATTAAACTTGGTAATATGTTCATCCAGTAGCCTTAATCAGTGATCAAAACTTCAAAACCCTAAAACTATTCTTCTCTATTCATAAACTTTAAAACCCTAAAGTATTTCTCTCCCATTTCCAAAAAGCTTAAAAATCCTAAATTGTTTCTTCTGTTTCCAAAAACTTCAAAACCCTAAAACTATTTTTTCAGAAATCTTAAAGACTGTTTTCAAAAGCTTTAAAACTATTAATTGTTTTTCCGAACTATTTTCATCTAAACCATAACCCTAATCTTCTTTACGTTTTCTAAGAATCATGATTACTTTTATAAAACTCTAAATTGTTTTCTTAAATCCTAAAATCAAATATGTTTTCCAAAATATCAAAAACCCTAATTTTCTCTAAAACTAATACGGTAAACCCTAGTTTTCTTAAACCCTAACTTTCTTAAAAATCCAATCTAAGCAATAATCCAATAAACCTAAAATCACAATCCAGTAACCATGAATTATAAACTCTAATGTCTTAAGATTCCAATACCCTAATTTCATGATGTTACCCTTAAACTCTAATTTGATTAACCAAAAAACCTTACTACTTCTTAAATGTATAAAATCCTAATTCATTCCAATTTTCCAAATTCTTTACAGTAGCCTAAATAATAACAATAACAATTCTAAAATCCCAAAATCCTAAATGTTAATTAAAGAACTATAAATTGAGACATAAACCTAAATTCGTATCTTTATTGCTTTATTTAATTTTAGATTTAATTATGTAGTTTGTTATATGTTTTGATGGTTGATTTATTTAATTTCAATGCTTGATTTATTTAATTTACCATGGATGAATATTTTCTTTATTGTTATGATTATTATTTGTTTCTTTTAGTATTAAAATTGTAAGAGGTATGTTTCCACTTTATGGGTACCTCATTAGTTAAATATCATTAGACCAATGTAAGGGACATGTTTCCACCTTTCGGTGGGTGCCCCATTTAGTTTAAACATAGATTATGTAAGGACATGTTTCCATCTTCGGAAGGGTGTCCATTTATTTGCTTTGTTTGGACATTCCTTTGATTTTAATATAATGATGCTTTATTTTAATTGTTGCATGTAATATGGATAATATTGTTATACTTAAGAATTTTATAATATTAAGACCTGCAAAGGAGGCCGGTTCCAATGAACCGGGCATTGTGGGGGTGTTGGGCCATTTCTCACCTTCCCCGCACGTACCCAACTTTTCGAACCCATTAGGGGGTTGGGGATTCCTTAGGAATCGAGTCATCTACCCATTTCTTTTTCCCAGCCCATCCGGGTGGCGACTCCATTTTTCTCTGGGCTTATGTCCATGTTCTCTAAGGCCCTGAGCCTAAATAGTGCCAAAGTCACAAGAACCGTTCCACCGGGAGTGGGGGCAAAAATCCCCGCTCACACTTCTTCATCACTTTTTTCTTCTTCTTTTTCTTCTTCTTCTTCTTCTTCTTTTCCTCTTCCTTCTTCCTCCTCGAGAACTCCCCGAATGCCAACAGGAGACACATCAAAGTTCAAGAGTCATGCTCGAATGAATGGGACATATGGCATAGCTGGTGAAAGGAGATAAGTTTCAACATCGTAACCATTCTGAGCAAGCTGCCACTAATTATTTGGCATTAATGAAATATTCAAAGTATATGTTAGACTATTCTTCAGAACCCTTTGTTGCTTTGGACCAAGGAACCAGTCATACACCCTTTCCCTAAGAAACCAGCCACTAGACACAGGATAAGAAATGACTAGAGAAGAGTGTTGGTAAAGTAGTGCAGAATTCATGAAAGGAGTCCAATTTGTCCACTCCTTAGCTTCTACCAAGCCAAATTAACCTACAAAGTTACAAAAAGTAAGTAGACTTTTACATAAAGTTTTGAAGTATACTAATACTATTTTACCTGACCCTAGGTTAAGCAACTTAAATGATAGCATAGGGAGTATACATAATGAGAGCTAGGAACCGTTGTATGATCGAACAACCAAAAATTCAACCTCGAATACCTAACTCTCTCTCTGGAAATGCTAGGCATAAAACACCCTTATACCCTATATACATATAACACATACACCTATTATATGTAAAATATGTACGTACAATACAAGAATATCACAATTCAGTTTTAATAAAAAATTTCCTATTCTCAAATTAATATCCCAAACATTAAAAATGTATTTTTAATAACTAAATAAAATATTCCTTATTAGTTTTAGGTTCCCAAATAAGTATTTTATATAAAAATCTCTGAAAAAAATTTGCCATAGTTTTGTTTGTAAAATGGATATCCAAAAAAAATCAATATTACTCAGCCTGCGGAAAAATACGCTCCCAATAATAATATCAAACATTTCACCCTAACTTCTCAATCTCTACATATTTTCCTCAAAACATTTAAATGTGTGCATATATATAACTTGTATACAATCCCATATCACAAAATTATTCCCAAAAACTCTTTATAATTTACAATACTCCCAAAAATATAAACATAATATACATAACGATGAAATGTACTATAGATAGAATGTATACATAGCATCAACTAGCTCTGATCCTGTAGCAGCAAAATCAACTCAAGCTCAACCAACCTCAAGTTTAGACCTGACCAGGTCTACATGTGTAACAACCCCACCGGCACGATCTTACGACAACTGGTCTATTGGGCCTTTTCTCCTGTAGGTGGACCGTAGTCCCAGCCCTCAACCCGACAGGCTGCCACAGTACTAGACTGCCCTCGCGGGCACTCCAGCAGGATTTATTTATTTGGCTCCCTAAGGAGTCGCCTCCCCTGATCGAACACCTGACCTCTCCCTTAAGAGAGCCAGCGAGCACAATCCAGTACCATTTTGTCATCAAATTATTATCATCCGTACTCATTCGAACAATTATAACCTACCCAATCAAAATCCCATATATCACATAATCTTAAAATTCCATAAAGCTTCTTAAGTTTGGAAGAAACCTTACCTTTCACTTGCAAATTCTCTAAAATCACCCCTTGCTTCTTGAGAATTGATGAAATCTTGATCATATTAAGGAAACAAAAGCTCCCTCTCTTCATCCATGGAGAAAAACATTTTTGAAGAAGAATAAAGGAGGAAGAAGAAGATAAAGTGCAGACCCTTAATTTTTTACCTAGTCCGATCCAATATATTTTAATTAGTCCAAAATTATTTTTTTGTTGTCCAATATATTTTAATTAGTCCAAAATAATTTTTGTTATCTTAATTAAATAATATTTTCTTTAGTATCTAATTTTTATTAATAAAAAAATAAATAATAATAATAAACAAAAAATAAAAAAAGTCATCGCAGGAAAATCCTGCGAGCGAAATGGCCCGCAGGCCAATTCGTACCCCACTGCCGCAGCCAACTGCGGCAGCTTTTTCTCCAGCGCAATTTTTCCGCAGCAGTTTTTTTTTTCCAGCGAAATTTTTTCTACGCAAATTTTTCGAAACCTAATACAATTAGATTTTGGTTTCCTTTTCTTAATGAATGTTATATTACGTGAATAACTAGATTTAACCATAGAAATCATCTATAAATAAGGACTAAAACAACACAAAAAAGGATGGGGGAAAAAAAGGAAATCGATCGGAGGAAATTTGGAGGAGAAATTGGAGACCGAAACTGAGGAGGAAAAGCTTTGAATCAATCTAATTTTTTTGAGAGAGCAGACAAACAATTCAAACAATTCAAAGACAACAAAGCTTGTCTTTGTTTTTGTTCATCCAAGAAGAAATTTTTTGGTGGAACCAACAAACAGATGTATGCATCAATTGTCTAATTTCTTCACAGTAGCTTAAATCATCTAATTGTTTCTTTTAATTCAAAAACCCTAGAACCTTAATTTCCCTTTTCTGAAGTTAAAAAACTTTAATTCGTTGCTTTGTTTTCCAAAAAGCTTAAAATTATTATTTTTGTTTCTTCAAAATCTCAAAACCCTAATTTGCTTTCCAAATTTTCAAAATTCTAAATTTCAGTCTGTTTCTTTCCACAAACCCTAAAAACATCTTTTTTGTTTATATAAACCTTAAATCGTTTTATTTATTTTCATAAATCTTCATAAAATTATCAATTTATTTTCAAATCCTAAAACCTAATGCATCCTCCGAAACCCTAATTCTAAAACACTAAACCCTAATTCAACTCCAAAACCCAAAACAGTGAATCCTAACTCCCTTAAAACCTAAACCCTAAAGTTTTCTAAATCCTAATCCTTTAAACCTTAACATCCTATAAACATATTCAAACACAGTAAGCTTAAAAACACAATCCAATGACCATAAATCATAAATTTAAATGTTTTAAAGTGTCCAAAACCTAATTACATGATTATACATCTCAAACCCTAATTTGGTGAATCAAAGAACTTTATCAGCCTCTTAAATTCTAAAACTTTGATCGATTTCAATTCTTTCAAAATTCACAGTAGCTTGAACCTATAAATTCCAAAACCCTAAACACATGGAATAAAGAATCTTAAATAGAAACAATAGCCCTAATTTGAATCTTTATTTTCCTTATTCAATTTTATATTTGATTATGCTTTGATTTATTTTATATGCTTTAATTTATTTAAGTTCAATGCTTGCCTTATTTAATTTATCATGGATGGATGTTTACTTTCAATGGATGTTTAATATCATTGATTTATTTACGATGAATGGTTATTTACTTTTATCGATTTATTTATATTTCCAAATGTTGTAAGAGGTATGTTTCCACTTTGTGGGTACCTCATTAGTTAAATATCATGTAATTTAAATTGCTTTTATATTTTAGAACCAATGTAAAGGACATGTTTCTACCTTTCGGTGGGTGTCCTATTTAGGCATGGATTATGTAAGGGCATGTTTCCATCTTCGGATGGGTGTCCATTTATTTGTTTTATTTGGACAGTGCTTTGATTCTTTTAATATAACAATGCTTTATTTTAATTATTGTGTGTAATATGGATAATATTGTTATATTTAAGAATTTTATAATATTAAGACCTGTAAAGGAGGCCGGTTCCAATGAACCAAGCGTTATGGGGGTGTTGGGCCATTTCTCACCTTCCCCACACGTACCCAACTTTCCGAACCCATTAGGGGGTTGGGGATTCCTTAGGAATCGAGTCATCCACCCCTTTCTTTTTTCCTGGCTCGTCTGGTTGGCGACTCCATTTTCTCTGGACTTAGGTTTGTGTTCTCTAAGGCCCCGAGCCTAAACAGTGCCGAAGTCGCAAGAACCATTCCACCCGGAGTGGGGGCGAAAATCGCTGCTCTTAATTTAGTTTTAATCCAATATAGCATAAAAGCTACTATAGTTGGTTGAATGGATTAAAACCTAATTAATGGAAATTATCATAAATTGATTTCCATTTTTGAAAATATAACTATTGGTTGAAACGTACGAGGGAAATATTAAAAAACAAGGTACCCCATGTTGGTATTTTGTCAACCATATACCTAGGAAAAGAGACTCGCCATTCGTGTGTGGATGTTATAAGGTTGGAAGGAATGTCCTACTTGTCTTTGCTTGTCTATTGTTTGTGCATACATGCATACATGCATACATTTGCATCTCATATCCTTTTTGGCTCACAGCCCTAGATTATGACAGTTCAAAAGCTTACAACAATCCGACCTACGCCGAAAGTGAAAAATCGAGCAACGACTCAATCACTTGCTCACCAAAAATAATGGATCTCGAAAAAATTCAAAGAATGGTAGATGATGCCCTCAATGCCAAGATGGAAGAAATAAAAGAGGCCATGGCCGAGACCATAAAGAATCAACTAGCTGCAGGTTTAGAAAATCATGCCAAGGCATCTGCTAGCACTAAGAAGCCAAGGAACAAAGGGAAGACTAAAGTTGGTGAAGTGGTTTTTGATGATGAAAAAGTGATCATTGATTATGATGATTGGGCTCAATACTAGCAAGATCTTCAAGATAAAAAGGAGCCAAAGGTTGTTGAGAAGGCAACTATTGAAAAGACTGAAACTTCTGATGTTGAAAAGATGATTGCTGATTTATAAAAGAAATTTGAGAAGAAACTAAAGACTGAAGAGATGTCCAAGATTGACAAATTATTTGAGCTAGATGAAGAAGTTCTGTACAAGTTCAAGATGCCATCTTTTGCGAAGTTTGATGGAATCGAAAATCCTCATCTCCATGTGAAGCAGTATATCCCTGCCATGCAGTCTGCCGGAGCTACTAAGGCTCAAACCCAAAGGTACTTTATGGTCTCATTGGACCCTATTGTCCAAAATTGGTTCAATACCTTAGATGATGGAACACAAAAGAATTGGGATTTGTTATAAAAGGCCTTCATCCAGCAATATGGATATAATGTCAAGATGGAAGTTACCTTAATGGAAGTTGAGTCCATAAGACAAAGACCAAATGATAATTTTGTGGACTATGTGAAAAGATGGAGAAACAAGGCTGCTTTGCTCAAGAAAAGGCCCGATGAATCTGATCAAATAAGGATGATCGTGAGAGGCGTCCTGCCCAATGTCCATGAAAGGCTATCTCACACCCTTATAAGGGACTTCAAAGATCTTCTCCAAGCTGGTCTACAAATTGAAGAGTGGGAAAGGGAGAAGAATCGCTTTTCAATAAAAAGGAATGAGAAAGGGAACTACCAGTCGGGCAATCAAAGCATGCAAAAAGAAGTTGATATTAATGCCACTAGTCAAGGAGGAATGAGGCAGTTTTCAGAATTAGGGAAGCCACTGTCTTGGGTTCTCAATAAGCTACAAACCCTGGGATTGTTACAACCCTTGACTCCTCATCCTTTGCCTAATCCTCTTCCACCTAACTTTGATACTAGTGCATTTTGCCAATTCCATCAAAGGCCTCGACACGAAATGGACAATTGCATGAAGTTGAGGCATGAGATCTAGAATTTATATGATAATCGTAAGTTGCCCAAGCTGGATAAGCCCAACACCAAAGATAATCCATTTCCAAGGTTCAACAGAGTACCTCTACCAACAACCTTCATGGTGGGAAAGTGACAGAAGAAGATTTTGTTTTATCGTCCTTTCAAGATGGGGATATTGAAGAGGTGAAAGGAAAAGAAGCTTAAACTCAATGAACTTTCCTTAGCTTGAATGTTGCTTTTTAATCTTACTTTCTTCAATATTTTGGAACTATTGTGCTTTTCAAATTTAAAGTTACTTGAAATAAATTACTTTCATCAAAATTTTTGTTGGTCTTTGTTTATTTTGGTGTTCAACCAATGAGGAATCTAGCTTGATGTTCATAAATTAACGTGTCTAGGCATCATGACTTGAATGACTTTACTAGATGAGGGAATTGCTCTATAGCATTGAGTTGTGTATGCTTACTAAGAGAGAGCTCCTACATAATTACCTTTGTCTAGGTCCTAGTCAGTCTTAGAACATGCTTTGACAAACTTTTGAGGCGAAATTGCAACACTGCTTATTTAAGGGAGAGATGATCTAGGCATTGTTTGGTTAGCCAACAACTAGTATCCACCCTATTAAATATCAATCCCTAGTTGTCCCTTTGAGCCTTCATAAAATTTTAGTTTTCTTTTCATTGGCATATAACCCCAACAACCTACCCTTAGCTTTTATGATACTTTTGACAAGTCTTATAATCACTAAGATGAAGAGGCAAGAAGATCAAAAGAAAGCAATGATTAGTCAAGATCACGAAGATAGTTGAAGCTCTCAAGACCATAAGAGTAGTTGATGTTCTCAAAACCATAAGGGTAGTCCATTTAATATCTCCAATATATCAAGATAACATCAACATCAGCATAACAAATGATTTATCCCTGTTAAAGAAGATTTATGTTACTCCACTCATCCATTATTGGAAGCCCAAGTTAGTGCAAAAAAAACAACCCTTTTAGAGCTAGAACCAAACAGGAAGAAACAAAAAAAAAAGAAAATGAAGAAAAGAAAAAAAAAGAAGAAAAAAAAAGAAGAAAAAAAAAAGAAAAGGAAAAAAAAGAAGAAAAAATAAAACATAGAAAGGCAATTCAAAATGCCTACCGAGTTCCCTTCTACCTAAGACAACAAAAGGCTTCCATTTGGTTTATAAGGATGGTTTGACTTGAATTGGTCCAACCCAACCAAGTATTCGATCAAAATCAAAGAAAAAGGAGAAAGACCATTCAGTTCTTGAAAGTTCTGTACTTGACAGTCCTAAAAGGAAGAAGGACAAAACTGATAAAATGCTCAAAGAAAGGGAGGAGTAAGAAAAATAAAAAGAAAGAAAAGGGAGAAGAAGAAAAGAAACGAATTTGGGTACCAAACTTTATGCAAAGAAACAAAGATTGTCTTAATCAAGATCCAGATTAATGCCAAGATGATAAAAGGAATTTGGAGTCTAGAAAGATTGCTCCTAACTGTCTAGAGTTCCAACAAGAAATTTGTAGTGTGAGGGTTTGTCCATTGTGTCACACCAGCTCCAATCTCAAAATGGCCTTCACTTATAAACTCCATTTCAAGTCTATAAAAGACTTGTTGATCTCTCTTGGTAGGTAGAGTCTATTAGTGGAGATAGTTTGAATAAGCGTGCATATGAGATAGACAGTATTTAAACTCAAATGAGACCTTTGGCCAAGTAATATGTATGTGCCTATCTAAAGTGCAACAATTCTTGCTTAAATGGAAATGATTCCCGAGTTTAGTACAGTAACTAGGGTTGTCATGTTATAGATATGTTAATTTGGAAAATCAAGTCCTAAAGTACATTGACATTAATTTGGCAAAGCCAACATTTGATTTCAAAATCAAAATTCAAAAAAAAAAGTGTTTTGTCATACAAAGCCTTCAAGATAAGGGAAGTATGTTGAACCTCCAAAGGACAAATTGGGCAAAGAAAATGATTATTGGCAAGGTCGTGAAGAAGATATCAACTATCATGCTGAGACACAGTTTGAAATAGATAAATCCCTGACTCTGCTTCTTGGGGTCTCCATTATTCATATTTTTAACATCTTGAAGATAAAAGCCAAAAATGCAAAGCTTTCTATCATTCAAGTGCAAGAACTGAATGGGCACCTTAAAGAAATCTGTGAGAGCACTTCTGCTGATCACCTCGGTCTGTGAGTCAATGGAACCATTGTAAGTGTTATTCATGCATATCATGCATACATGAGCATATCATATTGCACTTTCTTGTCTTGTATTTTCCATTCTTTGTCAAAGTGAACAGCGAATACCTGCGAGGTAAAGAATCAAAAGAAGATAATAAATCAAGGGGGCATGGAAAGCCCATTGCTTGAGAAGGCTCCAGTAATTTTGCAAAGAGAAGAAATGTACTTGTGCGTAGAACTAGACAACAAAAACATCAATCAGAGCCCGAATCGAAAAATCATGGCTTTGTGCCTACACAGGGGGCAAAGTTTCTCCTTTTCAATATTTTGAGTTTATATACCAAATATTTTCAAACTCACTTGTATTTTTCTATGCTGGGGACAAGGAGAAGATATGAGGGCCAACTAAAAAATAGCTGAATTTTTGTGAAAAGAAGAACAAAAGAATGGAACAATAAGTTAAGCCAGAATCCACAACTGATAAAGGGTCAATCAAATCGAATTCAATCTCGAGTCAAAGTATCCCAATCCAGTTTAGGATTGAGTATCCGAACCCAATTTAGGATCTAGTATCCAAACCCAATTTAGGATTGAGTATCTCAATCTAATTTAGGATCGAGTATCCAAATCCAGTTAGAATCGAGTATCCCAATCCAGTTTAGGATCGAGTATCCGAATCCAGTTAGGATCGAGTATCCAAATCCATTTTAGGATCGAGTATCCAAATCCAATTTAGGATTGAGTATCCCAATCCAATTTAGGATCGAGTAGCCAAATCCAATTTAGGATCGAGTATCCAAGTCCAGTTAGGATCGAGTATCCCAATCCAATTTAGGATCGAGTATCATAATCCAGTTTAGGATCGAGTATCCAAATCAAGTTTAGGATCGAGTATCCAAGTCCAGTTAGAATCGAGTATCCCAATCCAATTTAGGATTTAGTATCCAAATCTAGTTTAGAATTGAGTATCCAAATTCAGTTTAGGATCGAGTATCCAAGTCCAGTTAGGATCGAGTATCCCAATCCAATTTAGGATCGAGTATTCCAATCCAATTTAGGATTGAGTATCCCAATCCTGTTAGAATCGAGTATCCCAATCCAATTTAGGATCGAGTACCCAAATCCAGTAAATCCAGTTAGGATCGAGTATCCAAATCCAGTTTAGGATCGAGTATCCCAATCCAAGTTAGGATCGACTATCCCAATCCAAT
Source organism: Garcia nutans (assembly GCA_947685225.1). NCBI lineage: Eukaryota > Viridiplantae > Streptophyta > Magnoliopsida > Malpighiales > Euphorbiaceae > Garcia > Garcia nutans. The sequence continues at coordinate 37,299,240 of CANTUV010000011.1, forward strand.
TTAGGATCGAGTATCCAAATCCAGTTTAGGATCGAGTATCCAAGTCCAGTTAGGATCGAGTATCCCAATCCAATTTAGGATCGAGTATCCAAATCCAGTTAGGATCATGTATCCCAATCCATTTTAGGATCGAGTATCCAAATCCAGTTAGGATCGAGGTTAGGATCGAGTATCCTAATCCAGTTAGGATCTTGAGTATCCAAGTCTAGGTTAGGATCGAATATCCAAATCTCTCAGGTCTAGGAGCCAAAACCTCAACCATCTCAAAAATTAAGTCTTATTGCTTTTCACTCTCTTTCACTAAAGTCTCAGATTATTCAAGCAGGTGGCAAACTGTGGACCCATAATTTTTGACCCAGTCCGGTCCAATATATTTTAATTAGTCCAAAATTAATTTTGTGCTGTCCAATATATTTTAATTAGTCCAAAATAATTTTTGTTATCTTAATTAAATAATATTTGCTTTAGTATCTAATTTTTATTAATAAAAAAAATAAAAAATAATAATAATAAACAAAAAAAAGTCGGCTTGCGGCGAAATGGCTCGCAAGCCAATTCGCCCCCCGCTGCCGCAGCCAACTACGGCAGCTTTTTTGCCACCGCAGCAATTTTTCCACAGCAATTTTTTTTTCAGCAAAATTTTTCCGACGCAAATTTTTCGAAACCTAATACAATTAGGTTCAGTTTCCTTTTCTTAATGAATGTTATATTACATGAATAACTAGATTTAGCCATAGAAATCTTCTATAAATAAGGACTATAACAACACAAAAAAAAGGATGGGGGAAAAAAAGGAAATCGATCGGAGGAAATTTGGAGGAGAAATTGGATACTGAAACTGAGGAGGAAAAGCTTTGAATCAATCTAATTTTTTTGAGAGAGCAGACGAACAATTCAAGCAATTCAAAGGCAGCAAAGCGTGTCTTTGTTTTTGTTCATCCAAGAAGAAATTTTTGGTGGAACCAACAAATAGTGGTATGCATCAATTGTCTAATCTTTAGAAATTTTTAAATTCATGGTAAAGTAAGACTCGGAGACAAGGTTAAAACCTAATATGCTTTCTTATAATTACAAAACTTAAGCAGCACTCATGAAGGAGGTAGCAAGCAACAATCATCTAGCAAGCATTGAACACAGAAGCAATAATAAGGCATTCTCAGCCAAAAATCTTAGAATGGTGCAGGCAGCAGCTTAGATTAGCCTATTCAATTTGGTGGAGCCTTCAAATGCAAGTTTCATTTTCTAAACCTAACTTGTTTAAAATGTACAATAGCCATATTTTATTTTCTTTCAAGCATTTTGATTGTTTATTTTGATTTTCACTTTAATCCAGTAGCTTAATTGTTAAAACCTCAATTACATATTTTATAAAACCAAAAACTCAATCCATGTTATCTCATCTAGTAGCTAATGGTTTAAATCAATGGTATAATTGTCAAAACTCTAACTTGTAACACCCCCGTACCCCATATATGCACACCGCATACACCAGCTCAACACGCAATATACGTATACCAGATAAAGGGGTGCCACGGTTCATTTTAAACAAACCAATCTTTAATCTTTAACATATTATTATCATAAGTCAGTCTGAATAAACTTAAAATATTTAACCTATATTATAAATAGTAATAGATAAAACATTCCTTCATTAAAATACATATATATATATGTAACATTAGTACCCAAAAGTTTATCCAAAACGGTCTGTTCAAAACATTTGTTAAATAAGCAGTGGAAAATACATATGTATATATATCAAAATCAATGCTTACAAAATTATAGAATTTATACATGCTGGCAGTTAGTCTCTGATCTTGATGTCCACAACTCAACACTGATCTCACAAACTCAAGCCTAGGCTCGACTCTGTAATATCCTCATATATGCCCTAGAAGTTTGATTATGTTGTTGATGTTGTTGTTAGTGTTGTTGTTGTTATATATTGGATTGAATATATGTGTTAAATTGTAAGAGAAAAGAGATGGGAAGAGAATGTATATGTATATGTGTGTAGTTGGAGAATGAATTGTGTAGAGAGAAGTGTATATGTAGTGTATATGGTGATATATATAAAATATATGTTGGTCAAAATGGAAAGTCAAGGGAAGAGGATATTTTATTTGTGAGATGTGAAATTACCAATATGGGTATATATGAGACAAAAGCTTAGTTAAGTGGATGAGGGTATTATGGTAATTTTCTCTTGGATGGCTATTTAATGCATATTGACTTTGTGTTTTCTTCATCATTTCTTCTTCTTCTTCTTTGTGTTGGCCGGCTCATCATAGACAAGGGAAAACAAAAGAACAAATGAGGGTTTTGTTATTTCCAAGCTCAAAGTGAAGAAAGCTTTCAAATTTACAAGTTGGAGTTTCAAGGAATTTCACTATTTGGTAAGTTTCTCTTGTTTGATCTTGTTATTTTTGGAAGTTATACTTGAGTTGAGCTGTGATTTGATGATGAGATGATTATAGTTGTTTATGGTGTGAATTTAAGTGTTGAGATTGCTTGTTAGATAAGAAGCTAGGTTGGTGTTGGTGATGGAAGAGTAAGAGTTGTGTTTAGTGAAAATTTTTCTGTTTTACAATTAGTAAAGGCTGTGACTTGTATGATTTTTAATTAATTATAAAAAAATGTTCTTGAAGTGAATTTTTGATATGTTGTGCCTCTATGAGTCTAGAATGACTGAAAAATATGTTGATTCGATTTTGAAATGGTTATGAGTTTAGAAAGATTATTTTTACTAGACCTGTTCCAGCAGGTACCTTAACTGAGACAGCTATATTTCGGGATTTTTAATAAAATGTAGAAAAATCATATCCAATTGAATTTTGGATATGTTGTTGCTTAGTAAGTCTAGTATTTGAGAAAAATTATTTGGAACCACGTTGATTGAATTTGGTTTATGGAATTCACAAAGTTCAGAACTGCTGCCAGGATGCAGGGCAATTGGGGCAGTCTGGTTAGGTGAACTATTTGACCAAGATTTTGTGTTCAGTTTGATCTGAAATTTTAAAGGAATGATTGTAAGATACAAAAATAAATTCTGTAAAAATTTTAGAATTTTTAGTCAAGTAGATTATTTTATACAATTTTTCAAAATAAGGATAAAATGAAGTCTAAAACCAGAATGTACTATTCATATGGTCATTTTGCTAATATTCCTTTTGGATTAGGGTTTGAAGAAGGTGATTTGCCCTAATTTGAGAAGTGAGAAATCTTATGAAGAAAGGATTGCTTAGAGTTGTGTGAGTGTTCATAAGGTAAGTACCAATACATATGATTGTATTTATTTACATGATTTGAGACTTAATACATTTGTTTGTAAATGTGTTAAGTGGTTTACTATAATGTTAATATAATTGGATTAAGGTGATGATTGAATGATGTGAAGGATGTGAAGATCATTAAAAAGGTAAGCATGAACTCTATTTGATTGTATATCCTTATATGTCTTTGAATTTTAACACATTTGGATGAATGTGTTAAATACTCTATTATATTGTGGATGTAAATGAATAATGTAAATTGCTATATATATATATATAGAGTGGATAAAATATGAAATGGGAAAGGTAGGAAGAAATGAGGATCATTCTTAAGGTATGTGCAATTTGTTATGATAAATGCTCTAATAATGAATGGTGTTAGTGTGTTTTAAGAATGATGAAAGGTTATGTTATATGCATTGTAAATGACAATATGTTATATGAATAATATATTTTGAAATGTTATATCAATGATGTTATATGTATCATATGGATTGAGATATGATATGTTGTGAAACCATTGTGATTGGCTATGATGATCCAATTGAAAGAAATAAGGCATGTTTGCCTAGATGATAATGAGCATTGAGATTGAAATTGATAATGAAACAATAAGTGAAATATGTGTTTAATGTGTTATTCAGTCTTCAGAGTTCTGGGTTTGGAGGCATGCCTATAAAATGAAAAAGGTAACAGTCTTGCCGGGTTGAGGATCTCTTCAAATTGAGTTGAATTGAGGTCCAAGAGACTGGGTCTGTTACACCATGAGAATTGTGAATATGAAATATATGATTGGTAACAGTCTTGCCGGGTTGAGGATCTCCTCATGATGAGTTGATGGTCCAAGAGACTGGGTCTGTTACACTATCCATGGATAGAAATATTGATATATGATGCCTACGGGCTTGATGATTATGATTATAGACCAAAGCAGTAACTCTGAACTCTGAATAACATAGTGGTGTCTGTTGGGCCCGAGTCTGTCTTTGTTGTCAATGTGATATACAAATGTTGAAAGAAATGGATAATGAAATCTTTGGTATACTTCATTGGACATGTGGTTGATGATATGTAATATGTGTGTTGAAATATTGATTATGAGTACTAATGGTGAATTGTGAATAAAGAAATGTTATGATTGGTATGATGTATAATGTGTGTATTAGCATTGATTGTGAATTCAATTGATGAATTGTGGTTGATGACAATGATTGTATTAATTGGAAATGTGACTTATGGTTAGTATGATGTATAATGTGTGTATTGAGATGTTGATTGTGAATATTAGTGATGGGTTGGAATTGGTAGAAATGTTATGTATATATGGGTATAAGATATGAAATTAGTTAAAAGATATGAAAGGTGCAAATGAAAAGGGATAAACTTAATAAGAACTAAAAGTATATGGAATTGATATATCTTTATATGTTAGTGTTTCCATGATATATGTTTGTATTTTATATTTGTACTACTAAGCTTTCGAGCTTAGCGCGGATGTATTATCGCGCAGGTAGCTTGGTGGAAGATATGAAGTCTTTTGGTATGCCACGAGAAGAGTAAGATTTTGTCGAGACCAACTAGAGGGTAATGCATACATGTATCCACTTTAAGTATGTTATATTATATGTATAAGTGAAGTTTTGATAAAGACAATGATTTCGTAAGTGTTCTTTATATTGACCTATTATAGTTTGAATTTTGTTACAGGTTTTTTTTAAAAAATAAAAAGGAAAAGTGGCATCCTTATACTTTATATACTTACTGTATGTATACTAGGTATATGTATAGTACTTATATAGGGTATCAGGGTGTTACAATTATTTTGGTATCAGAGCTTAGGTTCGAGATTCTCGGCCTAAGTGAAATTAAAAAGAGAAGGTTTTGAAAAACTAAAAAGGGAATTAAAAAGAAGAGTTTTGAAATGTAATTGGTAATACATGCATATGCATTAACACCTAGGTTGGTCTCGGATGTGGCATTATATGATGTGGGATAAATTTGAATTATATGAGAGGGATGATAATGTCTGAATGAGGTTTTTACTTGAAAGTAAAAACTAGAGAAAGAAATGATATGAAAACTAAAATAAAATAAAAATATTGGTTAATGTAAGGGCATATAATAGTGTTGTTTGCATTGTTGTTTTAATGCAAACATTGTGAATTTAATGTGATATAATATGTTAGTGATTAAAGATTGAGTTGATCACTTGAAAATGTAATGTACGCATAGTATTGCATGTTTGTAACCTATATAATTACTTGTCTATTAATGTTGGTTTAAGAAACCGAGATTTGTGATAACTATACTTGGAAAGTGTATAGAGGCTATTGGGCTCAATGTGTATATGATTGGATGTAATGTACATATGTATATATATGTGAGTGATATATATATTTATATATATTGAATGGTAAACAAATGGATATGTAAAGTTAAAATTTTGTTTAAAAGAAAAAGAGATGATGTGGGTTAAGTAAAAACATACATTGGTATTGTTATCTTAATACGGACATTGTGAATTCAATGTTAGAAATGTGAGATGCTTGGATATTGTGAAAGCTCAATATAATGGTGGTAATATGTGATATTTGAATTGTTGAAGTGAGCTTGATAATTGTGAAAAGTATATGTTTTGATATTGCTTTGTGATATAAAAATATATAAGATGAGTTTGGCAAATTGAAGTTTAAGTGAAGTAGTAAGTTGAGAAGTTAAAGTTTTAGTGGCATTTGATAAAGATTATTTGGATATTGATGGTTTAGTATATATGCAATACATGAGCTAGATGAAATGATTAATATTGCATATGAAAGTATTATGAATTGAGTAATGTGATTGATAGTATGAGAATTTGTCTTGAAGTAATAAGGGAAGTGGATAAGTAAATGAAGATGAGCTATTTTAAGTCACTAAAAAAAAATGGATATGGAAATATATTAAATGCTTTTATAGATGAAAGTGAAAGAGATGTTACATTGGGAATGTGGCTAAGATGGATGTAAAGATGGTATACTAAATGTATTTAAAAATAAATGTGAAAGAGGTGTCACCTTAGTAATGTGACTAAGATTTTATGTAGTATGATTATAGTTAGAATGTATATATGTGTGGAATTGATAAATAACTTAAGCCATGTCAAAAAGGGATAAGAATGAGGTTGTGCAATGAGAAGAAATAAATGTAAAATACTTGAGTTGTCTTGGAAAACGGTCCTGGATTGGATGCTACGGCCGTGGCAAGTGAGGGCCACGACCGTGGGGTTACAAACATGACTGTGTCTTTATGCATTTTGGTAGCACAGAAGAGTTTTCTATGCCACGACCGTGGCTCTTGAAGGCCACGACCGTGGGGACTTAAATGTTGATATGACTTGTAATTTGTGATCTAAAGGCTTAAAAATGAGACTAATATATGAATGTATTATATGTTGTGATGTGCATAAGGTGAATTTGTTGAGGCATCAATGTCATTGATTAATGAATTGCATATGAAATGAGAAATGTAATGAAATGATTATAACACTTGAGCAATTACATAAAATGAATATGGTTTGAGAAGCTATGAATAGTAAGTACGAACTACATTATTGCATATATTCATATAATGTTGAGATTGAAAATATATTAAATGATATCGATGATGCATAAGAGTAAGGTTATGTTGTGCGTAATGTGAATATTGATGATATACATGAATACTTTTATGATAAATTGATTAATGTGATTTGAGACATGATAATGATATAAATAACATGAATGAAGCATATTTGCTTATATGATGATGAAATGAGAATTTATTTGGGAAATATTGGACAGTAATATGGTTATAGGTTCAAAGTATGTGTATGAGGAAATGTTTTATGTATACATGTATAGAAAGAGATTGTAATGGAAAAAGAAAGTATAATGTATGAAATTTTGAGAAGAGATAAATTGGAACCAGAGTAATGAACGAACTTGTGTAAAAATTGTATATGATCAAATGTTGTGCATAGGAAATGTTAAAGATAATATTATTGAATATAAATTAGGCTATTAATGATCAAGTAATCAAGAACAAATTGTTTTGAAGTGAAGTTGGAATGTGCTAAGTCTTGATGTAGCCAAAGTTTGGAGAATGGATATGTAATCCTTGTGATCCAACTTAGCGGTGTAATTGAAAAGTTTGGAAACAGAATAATCAAGGAATAGTATTGAGCTATAAGTTACAATGTGACCATTAAGCTCCTATGGCCATCTGATTTGTTTTATGTGTGTGGTTGGTTAGCTTTGTTATCCACAGAATTTGGATTGAAATGATTTGATTGTAGCATAATTTTGGTGAAACAGATAATTATGTTTCTAGCAACATGGTTGAAAGTTATGATTGGTAAATGTGTAGTTTATAACTTTTGTGTTAACAATTTGGTTATAATTTTGGAAAGTAAAGAAAGGAAAGAGAATTGTGATAATATTTTGAGTTATGAGTAATGTAATAAAAAGGCAATTATTGTAATTATAGTAATGTTATATAAAGGTGAAGAGATGATAAATGGGAGAAAGTGTAATTTGTGATTGAAAGTTATATTGAATATGTTTATGGTATGAAGTGAATAAGTGGACGGTTTTAAAGTTTAAATGAGTGAATCATGAGTAATAAATATGGTACGAGATAATCTTGCGAATTTGGTGGAAATTGTATTAAGATAATAGAAGATAAATTATGTGTATATTGAAAAATAATTGGAAGTGAATTGTTATTAATGATCATAGTTTCAAAAAGTTGAATATGGATTTAAAGGAATTAGAAGGTGGAAATAAGTTGGATTTAATGGAATTAGATTATATATATTGTGAAATCCAATGATAATTTTGAATAAATTAATTGTTGGTTGGAGTTGAACAAGATTGGAATGTGGATATATTGTAACAGATAAATCAATGGATCTAGATTTGGCTAAGATTATGAATTATTATTGAGATTTAATGTGTATAGTTGTACCAAGAGTGTAGTTATTTACATGATAATATATATTGATGTAAAAAAAAAAATATTTAAAGTGTGATTGGATGAATGAATGGAGTTATAATAGTTGTAAATCATGAGGAAAAGGGAAAAAGATCGATTATTTATTAAATAAGTTGAAAGGTAATGTATTAATATGTAAGTTAAGTGAAAAGCATGCTAAAGAAATAACTCCATTTATAAAACATCAGGATTTTGTTATTTATTAAGGGTGATAAATGTTTATTTAGATAGTGATTGTAATGAGTTCTTTTGAATGTTTGATTAAGGAAGTAACAAGATGTATAAACATATAGAATGATGAGTTAAGGAATTTAAAGAAGGTGGTTGATTTTAAAGAGGAGAGTTGAAGCTATATGATTTGATGATATAACGACTTAAGCGTATAATTAACTTCATATGGAAGTTAAGATGGTATGGTATTATGAATGAATTACAATTATACAAGATAATTTCGAGGACGAAATTATTTAAGGGGGAGAGAATTGTAATATCCTCATATATGCCCTAGAAGTTTGATTATGTTGTTGATGTTGTTGTTAGTGTTGTTGTTGTTATATATTGGATTGAATATATGTGTTAAATTGTAAGAGAAAAGAGATGGGAAGAGAATGTATATGTATATGTGTGTAGTTGGAGAATGCATTGTGTAGAGAGAAGTGTATATGTAGTGTATATGGTGATATATATAAAATATATGTTGGTCAAAATGGAAAGTCAAAGGAAGAGGATATTTTATTTGTGAGATGTGAAATTACCAATATGGGTATATATGAGACAAAAGCTTAGTTAAGTGGATGAGGGTATTATGGTAATTTTCTCTTGGATGGCTATTTAATGCATATTGACTTTGTGTTTTCTTCATCATTTCTTCTTCTTCTTCTTTGTGTTGGCCGGCTCATCATAGACAAGGGAAAACAAAAGAACAAATGAGGGTTTTGTTATTTCCAAGCTCAAAGTGAAGAAAGCTTTCAAATTTACAAGTTGGAGTTTCAAGGAATTTCACTATTTGGTAAGTTTCTCTTGTTTGATCTTGTTATTTTTGGAAGTTATACTTGAGTTGAGCTGTGATTTGATGATGAGATGATTATAGTTGTTTATGGTGTGAATTTAAGTGTTGAGATTGCTTGTTAGATAAGAAGCTAGGTTGGTGTTGGTGATGGAAGAGTAAGAGTTGTGTTTAGTGAAAATTTTTCTGTTTTACAATTAGTAAAGGCTGTGACTTGTATGATTTTTAATTAATTATAGAAAAATGTTCTTGAAGTGAATTTTTGATATGTTGTGCCTCTATGAGTCTAGAATGACTGAAAAATATGTTGATTCGATTTTGGAATGGTTATGAGTTTAGAAAGATTATTTTTACTAGACCTGTTCCAGCAGGTACCTTAACTGAGACAGCTATATTTCGGGATTTTTAATAAAATGTAGAAAAATCATATCCAATTGAATTTTGGATATGTTGTTTTTTAGTAAGTCTAGTATTTGAGAAAAATTATTTGGAACCACTTTGATTGAATTTGATTTATGGAATTCACAAAGTTCAGAACTGCTGCCAGGATGCAGGGCAATTGGGGCAGTCTGGTTAGGTGAACTATTTGACCAAGATTTTGTGTTCAGTTTGATCTGAAATTTTAAAGGAATGATTTTAAGATACAAAACTAAATTCTGTAAAAATTTTAGTATTTTTAGTCAAGTAGATTATTTTATACAATTTTTCAAAATAAGGATAAAATGAAGTCTAAAACCAGAATGTACTATTCATATGGTCATTTTGCTAATATTCCTTTTGGATTAGGGTTTGAAGAAGGTGATTTGCCCTAATTTGAGAAGTGAGAAATCTTATGAAGAAAGGATTGCTTAGAGTTGTGTGAGTGTTCATAAGGTAAGTACCAATACATATGATTGTATTTATTTACATGATTTGAGACTTAATACATTTGTTTGTAAATGTGTTAAGTGGTTTACTATAATGTTAATATAATTGGATTAAGGTGATGATTGAATGATGTGAAGGATGTGAAGATCATTAAAAAGGTAAGCATGAACTCTATTTGATTGTATATCCTTATATGTCTTTGAATTTTAACACATTTGGATGAATGTGTTAAATACTCTATTATATTGTGGATGTAAATGAATAATGTAAATTGCTATATATATATATATATATATATATATAGAGTGGATAAAATATGAAATGGGAAAGGTAGGAAGAAATGATGATCATTCTTAAGGTATGTGCAATTTGTTATGATAAATGCTCTAATAATTAATGGTGTTAGTGTGTTTTAAGAATGATGAAAGGTTATGTTATATGCATTGTAAATGACAATATGTTATATGAATAATATATTTTGAAATGTTATATCAATGATGTTATATGTATCATATGGATTGAGATATGATATGTTGTGAAACTATTGTGATTGGCTATGATGATCCAATTGAAAGAAATAAGGCATGTTTGCCTAGATGATAATGAGCATTGAGATTGAAATTGATAATGAAACAATAAGTGAAATATGTGTTTAATGTGTTATTCAGTCTTCAGAGTTCTGGGTTTGGAGGCATGCCTATAAAATGAAAAAGGTAACAGTCTTGCCGGGTTGAGGATCTCTTCAAATTGAGTTGAATTGAGGTCCAAGAGACTGGGTCTGTTACACCATGAGAATTGTGAATATGAAATATATGATTGGTAACAGTCTTGCCGGGTTGAGGATCTCCTCATGATGAGTTGATGGTCCAAGAGACTGGGTCTGTTACACTATCCATGGATAGAAATATTGATATATGATGCCTACGGGCTTGATGATTATGATTATAGACCAAAGCAGTAACTCTGAACTCTGAATAACATAGTGGTGTCTGTTGGGCCCGAGTCTGTCTTTGTTGTCAATGTGATATACAAATGTTGAAAGAAATGGATAATGAAATCTTTGGTATACTTCATTGGACATGTGGTTGATGATATGTAATATGTGTGTTGAAATATTGATTATGAGCACTAATGGTGAATTGTGAATAAAGAAATGTTATGATTGGTATGATGTATAATGTGTGTATTAGCATTGATTGTGAATTCAATTGATGAATTGTGGTTGATGACAATGATTGTATTAATTGGAAATGTGACTTATGGTTAGTATGATGTATAATGTGTGTATTGAGATGTTGATTGTGAATATTAGTGATGGGTTGGAATTGGTAGAAATGTTATGTATATATGGGTATAAGATATGAAATTAGTTAAAAGATATGAAAGGTGCAAATGAAAAGGGATAAACTTAATAAGAACTAAAAGTATATGGAATTGATATATCTTTATATGTTAGTGTTTCCATGATATATGTTTGTATTTTATATTTACTACTAAGCTTTCGAGCTTAGCGCGGATGTATTATCGCGCAGGTAGCTTGGTGGAAGATATGAAGTCTTTTGGTATGCCACGAGAAGAGTAAGATTTTGTCGAGACCAACTAGAGGGTAATGTATACATGTATCCACTTTAAGTATGTTATATTATATGTATAAGTGAAGTTTTGATAAAGACAATGATTTCGTAAGTGTTCTTTATATTGACCTATTATAGTTTGAATTTTGTTACAGGTTTTTTTTAAAAATAAAAAGGAAAAGTGGCATCCTTATACTTTATATACTTACTGTATGTATACTAGGTATATGTATAGTACTTATATAGGGTATCAGGGTGTTACAGACTCGGTCTAGACGAGCTCTCCGGCACAGCCGGATCTGCCCTGTCACCTGCGCAATGAACCACAATCGCGCTAAGCAGAAAGCTTGGTGGTGCAAACTTTGATTCAATATAGATCAATGCGATGCTCATGCACAATATATATGAATATATCAACTCATTGCATTATATCTCAACATATTAATCATTTGCATCATATTTAATAATTCACATTAAAGTAAAGACAAGCATGGGCCGAAAAGGATCTAATATGCTATTCAAAGTTCAGAGTTACTGCTTTGGTTCATAATCACATTCATCAAGCCCGACTAGACCCTAGGGCCCTAGTATCTTGGTCCTCAACCCGACTAGACTGTTACAGTTTTTGAGGCTTACGACCCGGTCTTTTCACATCAAAAACATCATATTTCACATTTTTCAGCTGGGCTCGGCTTACAACCCGGTCTTTTCACCTGCCCAGTAATTCATAGGCATGCTACCAAATCCAGAACTCTGAAAATTGAATAACATACTAGTCACACAATTAATTCATTTATCTTATTATCAATCTCTTTCTCAATTCATTTCTCAATTCATTTCTCATAATCAAACTAGGCTCATTGCCCAAGTATATCATCTTTTCTCATTTTTCTCATTCTTCTATTTCATCTCAATATCATTTGGTTGCATTATGTTTTTACATCTCATATCACATTTTTCCACATTTCTTTTCATATACAATACTTTACTCAATTGCATTAATACATCAACATAATGCACATTATGCATATCATAACATATAACTCATTCATCAACAATATATCAAGTAACTTAACACATTTCTCAATTAAATGTGTTAAGTTCCAATGTCATATAAATATATGTAATCATTCAAAGTTTGTACTTACCTCTAAGAGCAACAACACCACTCTAACAACTTCCTCTTCCAAGATCTCACTCAAACCTTGGCTTGGGTAACTCAATTCTCTTCAAAACCTAATCCAAAGGTGGTAATACACACTCACTTAGAGATACGCGTAAGAAAATAAGAAAGAGAACTATCTAGGGAAAACTCTACACTTGACACGATAAACAACACTGGCGTGTCCCTGACTGTGCCCTAAACCCACAACCCAGAAGCTTTGACACGCTCAGTGACATGGGCGTGTCACATGCCGTGTCAATCTTCCAACAACACCGTAGCTATGACACGCTCAGTGACATGGGCATGTCACTGGCCGTGTCAATGCTACAACAACACAGAAACTGTGACGCACTCAGTGACATGGGCGTGTCACTGCTTGTGTCACCGACCCAGAAAATAGAACCAACGACACGTCCAAAGACATGGCCATGTTCCTAGGCGTGTAGGCCAAAAACCCTGAAATCGACACCAACAAAGCCATAACCCACAATCATCTTCCAATAGCCATATCAACAACACACAAACCCAACCAAAACCATCAACAACCCATATAATACTTGAGTAAACCTTTAAACAACTCAATTACAAACATCAAACAGACACCACCATATTCACAACTCAAAAATCACACAATCCACACACTTGCTTCTTTCACCAAGCTCAACCCTTTTCTCTCTTCAATCCAAACCCAGAAATCAAAGTTACCAAGACAAAACACTTCCAACACACCAAAATAACCATAAACACATCTACAACAACCATCAAACAAACCCAAGAATGCAAACTCAAAAGAAAACGAAGAAACAAATTGGAAACTTAACAAAAGTGAAGAAAATCCTTAAAACTCCAACTTGATCTCTTGAAATCCTTCAATCTCTTGAGCTTGGAAGCAACAAAATCTCTTTTTCTTTGGTTGATAAGGGTGGCCGGCTCACTAGAAGGAAAGAAGAAGATGAAGATGAAAGAAGAAGAAGAAAGAAAGGAAGTCAACCTTAAACAACCACTCTTTCCTCAAAACACTCTCCACCAAGCAATTAAACAATATAATATTAAATCCACTAACATCATCTTCCACTAACATTAAACAAATATATTTAAATTCAAAATATCTTTTGACCAAAAAGACATAATCTTGCATATATTATTTTTATCTCAATAAAAATAACATATACACTTTAAATTTTTTAATCCAATACAACAATTAACACTCCAAAATTTTAGGGTATAGTTTGGGTCATTACAATTCTCCCCCTCTACAAAATAATTTCATCCTCAAAATTACTTGTTCTCACGTCTGGAATAATTGAGGATACTGATCTAGCATTGCTTGCTCACTCTCCCAAGTTGCCTCTTCTCTAGCATGATTCTTCCAAAGAACCTTCACAATTGGCACTTTCTTATTTCTCAACTCTTTCACTCCATGTGCTAAAATGACCACGGGTTCTTCTTCAAAAGTCAGATCCAGACTCACCTCAAGGGATTCCACTAACAAAACATGAGATGGGTCTGACCTGTACCTCCGTGGCATAGAAACATGGAAGACATTATGAATTTTATCCAACTCAGGAGGCAATGCTAGTCGATAAGCCACTGGTCCAACTCTCTCCAGTACCTCATAAGGTCCAATGAAATAGGGACTTAACTTCCCTTTGCGGCCAAATCTCAAAATTCTCTTCCAAGGAGACACTTTTTAAAAATACTTTATCTCCAACACTAAACTCTATATCTCTCCTTTTCAAATCAGAATAAGATTTCTGTCGGTCTGAAGCTATTTTCAACCGATCCCGAATTATCTTCACTTTCTCCTCCGTTTCTTTAATCAAATTGGGACCAACCAACCTACCTTCTCCAACCTCATTCCAACATCGAGGCATTCTGCATCTTCTACCATACAATGCCTCAAATGGTGCCATTCTAATACTGGACTGATGACTGATGTTATAAACAAACTCAATCAATGGCAAGAATCTATCCCAAGTCCCAAAGAAATCAATGACACAACTTCTCAACAAATCCTCTAAAATCTGTATCACTCTCTCTGACTGCCCATTTGTCTGCGGATGAAAAGAAGTGCTAAATTGCAATCGACAACCCAAAGCAGCATGCAAACTCTTCCAAAACCTTGAACTAAACTGGGGATCTCGATCAGACACTAAAGAAATTAGGACTCCATGCAATCTCACTATCTCACTGATATACAGCTCAAGCAACTTCTCAAGAGAATAATCCATCTGAACTGGAAGGAAATGAGCTGTATTCGTCAACCGATCAACAATCACCCAAATTGCATCATGCTTCTTCTGAGTCAAAGGCAAACCAATCACAAAATCCATCGTTACTTGCTCCCATTTCCAGTCGGGCACTGAAAAAGGTTGGAGCAACCCCGAATGAACTTGGTGCTCGGCCTTCACTCTCTGACAAGTGAGACATTTGGATACAAACTCCGCTATATCCCTCTTCATACCTGACCACCAATAATGTTGCTTCAAATCATGGTACATCTTAGTACTCCCAGGGTGCATACCAAAAACCGACTGATGTGCTTCCTCTAAAATAATCTTTCTCAATCTTGCATCACTAGGAACACACAATCTATCTTTGTACCAAAGGCTGCCATCATTCCTCTCATGGAAATCTTGGCTCTCTTCCTTCTGACAATCCAAAACAATCTTCTAAATTTTCTCATCTGCCAACTGAGCCTCTTTAATCTGATCCAACAACACCGGTCTCAACTGCAACTGAGTCATCAAAGCACCATCATCAGAAGATTCAAATCTAGCGTGCAACGCTCTCAACTCAATAAGCAACGAGAGCGAATAAGCAGTTAAAAATGCCAAAGACTTTTGACTCTAGGCATCAGCAACAACATTTGCCTTGCCAGGATGGTAATCAATCAAAAAGTCGTAGTCTTTAATCAACTCTAACCACCATCTCTGCTAAAGATTCAGCTCTCTTTGAACACCCAAGTATTTCAAACTCTTGTGATCCGTATAAATGAAACACTTCTCCCCATAAAAGTAGTGTCGCCAAATCTTCAAAGCAAAAACTATGGTTGCTAACTCCAAATCATGCATCGGGTAATTCAACTCATGTGGCTTCAACTGCCGAGAAGAATAAGCTATGACTCTACCCTCCTGCATCAAAACACAACCTAAACCATTATGTGAAGCATCACTGTAAATCACATATGGTTTATCTTCCACAGGCAAGGTAAGAACAGGAGCTTGAGTCAACATCTCCTTCAATTGCTCAAAACTTACTTGACACTGATCTGTCCACACAAATCTAACTCCTTTTTGAAGTAATCTAGTGAGTGGAGTAGCTATCAAAGAAAAACCTTTGACAAACATTGGATAATAGCCTGCCAAACCCAAAAAACTTCTAAATTCAGTCACAGACTTCGGTGGACTCCAATTAAAAATAGTTTCAACTTTACTCGGATCAACTCTAATACCATCTGCTGAAACCACATGACCCAGAAAAGTGACTTGATCAAGCCAAAACTCACACTTTGATAGCTTAGCATACAATTGCTTCTCTCTCAAGGTCTGCAACACAATCCACAAATGCTCATCTGCCCCTCCTTATTATGCGAATATACCTAAATATCATCAAATCCATAAAAGCTACAGGTGCATTCGTCATTCCAAAAGGCATTACTAAAAACTCATAATGCCCATACCTTGTGCGGAAAGCTGTCTTAGGAACATCTTCCTCTCTGATTCTCAACTGATGGTACCCTGATCTAAGATCAATCTTAGAGAAAACAGCTGCTCCTTTCAATTGATCAAAGAGATCATCTATTCTAGGCAAAGGATATTTATTCTTGATAGTCACTTTATTCAGCTGCCTATAATCAATGCACAATCTTAAGGTACCATCCTTCTTCTTCATAAACAAAACAGGAGCTCTCCATGGAGAAACACTAGGGCGAACAAACCCTTTATCCAACAACTCCTGCAACTGCACCTTTAACTCTCTCAACTCAGTAGGTGCCATTCGATAAGGAGTAAAAGATATAGGAGTGGTACCAGGCAACAAATCGATACCAAACTCAACCTCTCTCTCAGGGGGCATCCCTGGCAACTCCTCAGGAAACAAATCTAGGAATTCAGCAACTGTGGTATACTATCAAGCTGGAAACTCACTACTCTGGTATCCACAACATGAGCAAGATAAGCATCACACCCTTTCCGAATCATCCTCCTAACTGCAATAGCTGAAACAAACAAGGATGTAATATGTCTCTGCTCACTAGATACCATCACACCTCTACCATCACCGGTTCTCAGGACAACACACTTCTTCTGACAATCTACCACAGCCCCATGCTTAGACAACCAATCCATGCCTAAGATCAGATCATACTCCTTAAAAGGCATTTCAATCAAATCACCAAGAAACTCCTCATCCTGAGCAACAACTGGACTATCTCGGTGCACCTTACTCACCATAACACTATGCCCTAAAGGATTTATCACCAAGACATCAAATCCTAGGGGCTCTGAATGCAATTTAGACACAGGCAAGATGGATGCACTTATATATGAATGAGTAGATCCTAGATCAATTAGAGCAAGAACTAAAATGCCAAATAAAGAAAATGTACCAGCAATGACGGTTGAAGCATCCGGTTGCCTTTGCATCACATACACTCACTGAGAAGGCCTAACCTCATCTGGCCTACTACCTATGGATGTAGAGCCTCCTCTCTGACTAAACCCAGGTCTACCACCTCTACTGAAACCTCTGCCACATTGACCTCCTCTCACACTAGGTCGAGAAACTACAGAATCTGCCTGCCTATCCTCCTGTAGCTCAAGACACTCTGATGAAATGGTCAGGCGATCCGCATCTGAAACATATAGCTGGTCCACCTATCTTCCAATAAGCACCCCCCATGCATCCTACCACAATGGACACATGTAGGTGGAGTAGACCTCTAAGCCACTGGGATCGGTGCACTAGCCACAGAAACTGTAGGTCTCAATCTCTGCTTCTGATGTGGGACTGACCTAACAGGCTGTCTCTGGCCCCTACTGAACCTTTGAAAATGACCTCCTTGACCTCTCTTTGCAGATGAAAACCCTGCCTCAAACTGGAGTCTCCTAACTCTGGTCTCCTCCTCAATAGTAGTTGCTACAATAGCCTGTGCTCTCTCAAAACTCCGGGCTGCTGTAACAAGCTGGGAAAGATCCTGATACCAAGAACTAGCAACAATACACATAATAGAGGGCCTCAACCCCTCCTCAAATCTCCTACACCGATCTATCTCGTCTGAAATAATCCCACCGGCATAATGACTTAATCGAATAAACTCAATCTCATACTCTGTCACTATCCGATTATCATGCCTTAGATTCAAAAACTCCATCTTCTTAGCATCCTTATACTCCCTCGGAGTATATTTCTATTCAAACTCCCGCAGAAATTCACCATAAGACATGGTCGGTGGATAATCCATGGCATGGGGAACCATCTTCCACCAATCATACCCATCTCTTTGCAGAAGAGATCTAGCTTAATCAAACTTCTCTTCAGCAGTGGCTTGCAACTGGATAAATACCCTCTAAACTCTATCCAACCATTGCTCAGCTACTGTAGGATCTATAGTACCAAAGAAGTCTTTAGCTCTGAACTTCCTTAATTTATCATATTGCCTCACCGGTACATGCAGCTATGGTTGTGGTGGCGGCTACTGCACTGGAGCTTGCCTCAACAAATCTGCCATATGCCGTAACCAAACCGACGGAATCTCATCAGCAGTGGGTCTCTTTGGCAGAGGAGCAGGTGCCTCACCAGCTGTCTCAACCCTAACTCCATCTCTAACCTCAACAGGAGCTACACTCTCAGCACTACATTTTACAGACTGACGCAACTGAGACGCCGTCACTACCTATATCTGCAAACACAGCAGAAAGTACCTCATCAAAGATTAGAAACTGCCAGTGCCAATGCATGTCTCTTATTTAAAAATCATATTTTAAAATCAAAATTTTTTTTTCTTACAAATCCCCTAGGTTGAGAACCTCAAACCTAGGCTTTAATACCAAAACAGATGTAACACCCCCATACCCCATATACGCACACCGCATACACCCACTCAACACTCGATATATGTATACTGGATAAAGGGATGCCACGGTTCATTTTAAAAAAAACCAATCTTTAATCTTTAACATATTATTATCATAAGTCAGTCCGAATAAACTTAAAATATTTAACCTATATTATAAATAGTAATAGAGAAAACATTCCTTCATTAAAATACATATATATATATAACATTAGTACCCAAAAGTTTATCCAAAATAGTCTGTTCAAAATATTTGTTAAATAAGAAGCAGAAAATACATATGTATATATATCAAAATCAATGTTTACAAAATTATAAAATTTATACATGCTGGTAGTTCGTCTCTGATCTTGATGTCCACAACTCAACACTGCTCTCACAAACTCAAGCCTAGACTCGACTCGGTCTAGATGAGCTCTCCAGCACAACTTTTAGATCTACCCTATCACCTGCGCGATGAACCACAATCGTGCTAAGCAGAAAGCTTAGTGGTACAAACTTGCTCATGCACAATATATATGAATATATCAACTCATTGCATTATATCTCAACACATTAATCATTTGCATTATATTTCATAATTCACATTAAAGCAAAGACAAGCATGGGCCCAAAAAGGATCTAATATGCTATTCAAAGTACAGAGTTATTGCTTTGGTTTATAATCACATTCATCAAGCCCGTAGGCAATATATATATATCCATGGATAATGTAACAGACCCAGTCTCTTGGACGTTAACCGTGCTAGACCCTAGGGCCCCAATATCTTGGTCCTCAACCCGGCTAGACTATTACAGTTTTTGAGACTTATGACCAAGTCTTTTCACCTCAAAAACATCATATTTCACATTTTTCAGCTGGGCTCGGCTTACGACCCGGTCTTTTCACCTGCCAAGCAATTCATAGTCATGCCGCCAAACCCAGAACTCTGAAAATTGAATAACATACTAGGCACACAATTAATTCATTTATCTTATTATCAATCTCTTTCGCAATTCATTTCTCAATTCATTTCTCTTAATCAAACTAGGCTCATTGCCCTAGTATATCATCTTTTCTCATTTTTCTCATTCTTCTATTTCATCTCAATATTGTCTGGTTGCATTATGTTTTTACATTTCATATCACATTTTTCTACATTTCTTTTCATATACAGTACTTTACTCAATTGCATTGATACATCAACATAATTCACATTATGCATATCATAACATATAACTCATTCATCAACAATATATCAATTACCTTAACACATTTCTCAACTAAATGTGTTAAGTTCTAATGTCATATAAATGTATGCAATCATTCAAAGTTTGTACTTACCTCTAAGAGCAACAACACCACTCTAACAACTTCCTCTTCCAAGATCTCACTCAAACCTTGGCTTGGGTAACACAATTCTCATCAAAACCTAATCCAAAGGTGATAATACACACTCACTTAGATATACAAATAAGAAAATAAGAAAGAAAACTATCTAGGGCAAACTCTACACTTGACACGCTCAATAACACGGGCATGTCCCTGACTGTGCCCTAAACCCACAACACAGAAGCTTTGACATGCTAAGTGACATGGGCGTGCCACTGGCCATGCCAATCTTTCAACAACACAGTAGCTATGACATGCTCAGTGACATGGGCGTGTCACTGGCCGTGTCAATGCTACAACAACACAAAAGTTGTGACACGCTCAGTGACATGGGTGTGTCACCAACCTAGAAAATAGAACCAACAACACGCCCAAAGACATGGTCGTGTTCCTGGACGTGTCAGGCCAAAAACCCTAAAATCGACACCAACAAAGCCATAACCCATAATCATCTTCCAGTAGCCACATCAAAAACACACAAACTCAACCCAAACCAGCAACAACCCATATAATACTTGAGTAAACCTTAAAAAAACTCAATTACAAACATCAAACACAGACACCACCATATTCACAACTCAAAAATCACACAATCCACACACTTGCCTCTTTCACCAAAGTCAACCCTTTTCTCTCTTCAATCAAAACCCAAAAATCAAAGTTACCAAGACAAAACACTTCAAACACACCAAAATAACCATAAACACATCTACAACAACCATCCAACAAACCCAAGAACACAAACTCAAAAGAAAGCCAAGAAACAAATTGGAAACTTACCAAAAGTGAAGAAAATCCTTAAAACTCCAACTTTATCTCTTGAAATCCTTCAATCTCTTGAGCTTGGAGGCAACAAAATCTCTTTTCCTTTGGTTGATAAGGGTGGCCCACTCACTAGAAGGAAAGAAGAAGAAGAAAGAAAGGAAGTCAACCTTAAACAACCACTCTTTCCTCAAAACACTCTCTACCAAGCAATTAAATAATATAATATTAAATCCACTAACATCATCTTCCACTAACATTAAACAAATACATTTAAATTCAAAATATCCTTTGACCAAAAAGACATAATCTTGTATATATTATTTTTATCTGAATATACATAACATATACAATTTAAATTATTTAATCCAATACAACAATTAACACTCCAAAATTTTAGGGTATAGTTTGGGATATTACATAACTTGTCTCCCAAGCCCTAATTTGTTTTTCCAATTGTTAAAAACCCAAAATTATTTTCCAATTTCTGAAACCCTAATTTGTTTTCCAATCTTTAAAACTTAATGCTGTTTTCCAATTTCCAAAGTCTATTTTGTTAAATTTGTTTCCCAATATCCAATAACCTAATTTGTTTTCCAAAATAATAAAAAACCCAAATCCTTTTTCAAAAACATCCAAAACCTTAGTTTCAAAAAGAAAAGATCCAAAATCTTATGTCCTTAAAAATCTAAATCCCAAATCCCAAATCTGTTTCCTAAATCCTAAACCCTAATCCAAAATATGTTTCCTAAAACCTAAGCACTAATATCCAAAATCCAAAAACCTTAAACCCCAATTCCAAAACCTAATTTCCCAAAACCCTATTATCCAATAGCTAAACCTTTAATCTAGTAACCCTATTTTCTAAATTTCCAATCCTTAATCCAATAACCCAAAACCAATTTCATCCAGTAGCCCCAAAATCCCAATTTTCAACCTAAAACCTTAATTTCCAAACTAAAACCCTAATTTTTTGAGATAAAAACCCAAAACCCTAATTTTCATCCTATTAGCCCTAATTTAAGATGTAAACCTTAATTATATAAATTTAATACTTTAAACCCTAATTTTGATTATTTAATTATTACATGCTCTTATGAATGTATGATTTATTTTTATTTGGCTTATGAAGGATGGTTTATTTCATTTTATTTATAATGGATGATTTAATTTTGATTATCATACATGAATGGTTTAATTTATTTGGTTATTTCTTTATTTGGATTCTAAAATTATAAAAGGGCATATTTCCACTTTGTGGGTGCCTCATTTATTTAATTTGTTTCTTTTATATTATTTTTGAGGATTAATGTAAGAGGCATTTTTCATCGATTGGTGGGTTCCCTATTTTTTTTTTATTTGAATGTTGAACTTTGGACATTGTAAAGTCACGTTTCTATCTTTTGATAGGTGCCTATTTTATTTTTTTATTTTACTAAGATGACAAATAATTTTTCTTTTCAGAGAAAAAAAGCATGATCTTGATCTACACCCTAAATAAAAGATTGATTTTATTAATTACAGTAGTTAAAGGTGCAACTAAGGGTTAAAATGTTGGACAAATCTTCTATAAAAACTAGCCAATCCATAGAGACTTCTAACTACACTAGTAGATTCAGGGATTGGTCAATTCTTAATAGCATTAACTTTTTCCTCATCTACTTCAACACCATCTTTACTCACAACAAATCCTAATAAAATAACCTTATCCAAACAAAAACAACACTTTTTCAAATTAGCAAATAATTTTTCTTTTCTCAAAATATTAAAGACGTTATGCCTATAAGATATATGATCATCTAAGGATTTTGAATAACTGAGAATATCATCAAGTTACATAACTACATATTTGCCAATTAGATCTTTTAAAATATGGTTCATTAATCTCATAAATGTAGTAGGTGCATTACTTAGACCAAAAGAAATAATTAAACATTCATATAAACCCTATTTTGTTTTAAAAGTTATTTTCCATTCATCCCCTTCATTCATCCTAATTTGATTGTAGCCACTTTTGAGATCAATTTTACTAAAAATAATACTACCATGCAGCTCATCAAACATGTCATCAAGCCTAGGAATGGGATGGTGATGTTTTATTGTTATTTTGTTGATTGCTCTATAATTCATGCACATCCTCCATGATCACTTTCTTTGGAACAAATAAAACTAGAATGGCATAAGGACTTATGCTTTCCCTCACTTAGCCTTTAGTCATCAATTCCTCTACTTGTCGTTGAATTTCTTTGGTCTCCTCTGGATTACTTTTATAAGCTGGCTTGTTTGGAATGTTAGCTCCAAGAATGAAGTCTATTTGATGCTTAATTCCTCTAGGAGATGGCAAGCCATTGGGAACTTCCTTATACATCTTCCAATTCTTGTAAGAGAGGAACAAAAACACATGACAAGGAAGGATCAAGGTTAGCTTTGTTAAAGAAAATTTCATTACACATAAGTCTAAGTATATTTCTTTGTTAGTATAAAGCCTCCCTAATTTCTCTCCCTTTTTACATAAAAACTCTCTTTTTTTTCCTTTTGCTCACAACTAATTCTCTAATTTTATCTTAACTTTCTCTCTTTTCTTTTAGATCTCCCTTTTCTTTCTTTTCTCCACTCATTTTTTATCTTCACTATTATTTTCTTTTTCTCTTTAAATTCTTTTCAGCTCATTCTCATTAACTTTTCTATGTGAAAGAGGTGCTAAGGTGATCTTCTTTCCATCTTCCTTAAATACATAGTGATTGGTGTATTCATTGTGCATGACTCTCCTATTAAATTGCCAAGGGCTCCCTAGTAAAAGATGACTAGATTACATTGGCACTGCATCAAACAATAATTCCTCCTTATACTTGCCAACCTTGAAGGACACTAAAAGTTGCTTAGTAACTCTAATCTCCCTATAATCATTCAACCACTTTATCTTGTATGGTTGGGGATGTTTAAAGGTATGCAATCCTAATTTCTCCACTGGGGTTGTACTTGCAATGTTGGTCACATTTCCTTCATTAATGATCACATCACACACTTAATTAATGAATTCATTAATGCAATCCTAATTTCTTTTTTCACACACTTACTTTTTTCATACTAGGTGCCTAATTCATTAATGCAATCCTAATTTCTCCACTGGGGTTGTACTTGCAACATTGGTCACATTTCCTTCATTAATGATCAAAAGGCACCTAGTATGAAAAAAGTCCTCCCTTTTGATCACACTCTTCCTGTTGAATGTATAAGTTTAAAGTTCTCCTAGTCACTAATTATTTGCCACTTTAAGTAATGATCATTGGGTCATCTTTACTCTCATCCTCTTCCTCCTTAGTACGTTTCTCTTCTTCATCTTCTTCATTGTCAATAGCTGAATATGCCTCTCTATCAAGCATATACATGATTGTAGAATTAGGACAATCTTGTTTGAAGTGTCCAACTCCTCTACACTTAAAACACTTAGCTTTGGAACTAAAAAAGGGTTCCAATTTTCCCTTATCCTTGGTAGGTGTAATTGCCTTAGGTGCTTCTTTAGACTCTAGCTTGGGTTTTGATAAGGTAGCTTTCTATTTTTCTTCTAATAAAGCTTGTAAGTAGAAGTGTGTGAGAGAGGATTTTTGCCCCTACTCCCATGTGGAATGGCTCTTGCGACTTCGGCACTATTAGACTTAGGGCCTTAGAGAACACGGGCCTAAACCCGAAAAATTGAATCACCACCCGGACGGGCCAGGAAAAAGAAAGAGGTGGATGACTTTATTCCTAAGAAATCCCTAACCCCCTATTGGTTTGAAATTTTGGGTATGCATGGGGAAGGTGAGAAGTAACTCAACACCCCCATAACACCCAGTTCATTGGAACCGACCTCCTTTTCAGGTCTAAATATTATAAATTCTTAAAAATTAAGTTATTATTTATACTACATGCATTTTAAAATTTTTTTAAAAATAAACATCCATCATTTTATTAAAATAAAATAAACAAACTAGTTACCCATCCAAGGATGGAAACGTGCCTTTATAATGTCCAAAGTAAAAAAAAAAGTAAAATAAACAAATTGGGACACCTAGCATAAGGGGAAATGCATCCTTTACAATAGTCGCAAAATCCTTAAATGATAAATTAAGTTACATAATAAAAATCGAGGCACCCACAAAGTGGAAACATGGCTTGTACAATCTTAAAATCCAAATGAACAATTAATCAAGTAAACTAAACCATTCAAACATAGCAATTAAAAATAAAACATCCATTATAAACTAAATAAAATAAATCATCCATGGTAAAGCAAGTAATCAAATAGATAACCAATCATTGCATAAACAAGTGTAAATTAGGGTTAAACTAATAAAGTTAAAGTTAATTATTATAATTTACAAATAGATTTTAATATTAACCCATTAGGGTTTTATTCATAAATTTAGCTACTATAAGAAAGTTCAAGAATTGATGATCACTGTCTATTATTTTTGCTAAATTACTATCTGTGTTATTAAGATTACAATTGTAAACTTGAACAAAATAATCATTACTATATGTAAATTATTGTTTTTAATGAATAAGGATTGTTATGGGATATCTCAAACAATTGAAAGACATTAAACAAATGAATAATCAATGTGACCACTGTTACCTTAAATGAATTGAGTAATAAAAACCAAACCTCTGGTTGTTGGCTCCACCAAATTGTATGCTTATCCAAACCTCCTACTTGGATCAGTATTAAAGTCTCAATTGAGCAAAGTGAAGACAGTATGCGATTGCCTTCTATTTTATTTAGTTTCTATGTATCTTTGAATTGTTTTTGGTAGTGCTACTATGGGGATTTTTTTTAATCCTTTGTTGCTTCTCTTTTTTGTCGTCTAATTGATTGTTGGTTACTGATCCTTGTAGCTTAAATGTTGCCCCTTGTTATCAGTATTAAACTCCTTTATTTATAGGTAAACCATAATTAAAAACCCTAAACCTAATATGAAGAATCCATCTTTTAAACAAATTCTAGCTTAATTAGGAAACCAAATGGCCGGCCAAAACTCAAAATAAATTAGGGTCATGTCGATCTGGGCAACCAGATCGACATGAGCATCTGGCTCATGTTGACCTGGGCTACCATATTGACATGAGTCATGCTCATGTCTACCTGGGCCCTCCAAGTCGACATGTGCAATGGCTCAGGTCACCTGGGGCTGTCCCAACTCAAAATAGTATTGTATTTTTTATTAATGGACCAGACAATTTCAATTTGGGCTGAACAAATTTTATTTTAGGGCTTCAATCATTTAAATTTATGCCTTTTGAAACTGAACTAACTTATTTAAGAGTTGTAAAATAGGTTTAAATCTTTAAAAGTTGAATTGAATTTATTTTGGCATACTTTAATCAGGACCAGACCAACTTAAGGCCAAAATTAAGGGTCTACAAAGTGGTGGTAAATCGATTCTTCTTCTTTAGTTGCTTTTTTACTTTTATTGTAAGGTGCAATAACTCCTCCAACTCTATGTATGGTTGCAACTCCACAGTGTGTGAAATTTCCCTATTAAGTCCGTTAAGAAATCTAGCCATTGTAGCTTCATTATCCTCTTCATTGGCTCAAAATCATAAAAACCTCCATCTCCTTGTAGTATTCTTCAAAGCTTCTCAATGCTTGAGCAAGACTTTGAAGGTGATTGTATAACTCTCTATAGTAGTGATTTGGAACAAACTCTCCAACCTATTTCTTCTTCTCTTTTGTTTTATATCATCCCATCATGCAATTGCATAATCTTCAAAGGCATCCATAGCAAGATTAACCTTCTTAGATTCAGTGTACTCATGAAAGTAGAATAGTAGTGTAGACCTTAAATTTAGCCCTAAACCAGCTCGATCCTAATTAAAATGGACCAAGTTAAATCCAAAAAGTTTAAATCTAGTATGGTCTAGCTTTTAAAAAACTTAAAATAAGTCTGGACCAATTTTACAATCCCAAAATTTGTCTAACCCAATCTTAAAATCCCAAACCAAGCCGGACTGAGCCCAATGCTTAAAATTATGAGGAATTGGCCTAGAAAATTTGCCATTGGGCTAGTCCATGGAAAATTGGCTAGCCCATTCGCCTCAGGGTTATTCCATGGCAAATTTTCTAAGGCCAATTCACCATGGACAAAGGTCCACAGTGAATTGGCCTTGGAATTTGAGCTTAATATCATTTTAGAGTTCTAACATGGCATAGATAAGTAATATTAGTCTTGGAAATGAATAAGGATTATCAAAGGGGTTGCCCTAATCTTTGTTTATAACTATAATAGTCTGAAGCCAGAAAAAGGGGAGGTCACTATTAGCAATTAAATAGAATTAATATCAAGATCTTTATTTCATTCACAGGTTAATATTAAGATCTATTTGTAAATTCTAATTTCTATGATTGAATTTAACTTCATTAGTTTAGCCCTAATTTACAATTGTTTGTGCAATGATTAGTTATTTGTTTAATTACTTGTTTTATCATGGATGATTATTTAGTATTTATTGATTATATTTTTAAGAGTGTTGTAAAAGGTATGTTTTCACATTGTGGGTGCCTTGTTTATTTAATTTGTTTCTTTTATCTTATTTGATTTTTGGGACTTTGTAAAGGACATGTTTACACCTTTTGGGTGGGCGTCCTATTTTACTTATTTTTACGCACTTGGATAATTGTAAGGGCATGTTTTCATCCTTGGATGGGTGCCCATTTTGATTGGTTTGATTGATTTAATAATATGATGAATATTTATTTTATAATTGCATGTAATGTGGATAATATTGTAATACTTTAAGAATTTTATAATATTTAGACCTGAAAAGGAGGTGTGAGCGGGTATTTTTGCCCCCACTCTTAGTGGAATGGTTCTTGCGACTTTGGCATTGTTTAGGCTCGAGGCCTTAGAGAAAACGGACCTAAGCCCGGAGAAAATGGAGTTGCCACCCGGATGGGACTGGAAAAAGAAAGGTGTGGATGAGTCGATTCATAAGGAATCCCCAACCCTTTAATGGGTTCGAAAAGTTGGGTACGTGTGGGGAAGGTGAGAAATGGCCCAACACCCGCCACAGTGCCCGGTTCATTGGAACCAACCTCCTTTACAGGTCTTAATATTGTAAAATTCTTAAGTATAACGATATTATCCATATTACATACAATAATTAAAATAAAGCATCATTATACTAAAATCAAAGCAATGTCCAAACAAAGCAAATAAATGGACACCCATCCAAGGATGGAAACATGTACTTACATCGTCCATGTCTAAACTAAATAAGACACCCACCGAAAGGTGGAAACATGTCCTTTACATTGGTCCAAAATATAAATGCAATTTAAATTATATAAAAATTAATTTATAAAAATATAAATGCTACCCACAAAGTGGAAACATACCTCTTACAATTTTAATAACAAAACAAATAAATAATAATCATAATAATAAAGAAAATATCAATCCATGATAAATTAAATAAATCAAGCATTGAAATTAAATAAATAAACCATCAAAACATATAATAAACTACATAATCAAAACTAAAATTAAATAAAGCAATAAATATATAAATTTAGGTTTATGTCTATATTTAGGGTTCTTTAATTAATATTTAGGGTTTTGGGATTTTGGAATTATTATTATTATTTAGGCTACTGTAAAGAATTTGGAAAATTGGAATGGATTAGGGTTTTATAAATTTAAGAAAGTAGTAAGGTTTTTAGTTAATCAAATTGGGTTTTAGGGGTAACATCATGAAATTAGGGTTTTGGAACCTTAAGACATTTAGGGTTTAGGACTCACGATTACTAGATTGTGATTTTAGGGAGTTGATGAACTTGTCATAAAGTTTTGATATTTTAAGAATTAGGGTTTAGGAAAACTAGGCCTTACTGGATGGGGTTTTAAGAAGTAATAAAATAGTTTAGGGTTTTTTAATATTTTGGAAAACATATTCGATCTTAGGAATTAAGAAAATGGTTTAGAGTTTTATAGAAACAATTATGATTAAAGTTTTTAAAAATTATATAGAAGATTAGGGTTTTGGAGAATTAAGAAGACATTTTGAAGTTTCAGACAAAAAAGTTAAGGTTTAGATGATTGAGAAAATAGTTCGGGGAAAGATAATTTAGGGTTTTAAAGTTTTGAAAAAAAAAAGAATAATTTAGGGTTATTAAAGTTTGGGAAATAGAAGAACAATTTAGGGTTTTTAAAGTTTTGGAAACAGAAGAACAATTTAGGGTTTTTGAATTTTTTGAAACAGAAGAATAATTTAGGATTTTTGAAGTTTTGGAAACAAAAAAATAATTTAGGGTTTTTAAAATTTTGGAAACAGAAGAATAATTTAGGGTTTCTGAAGATTTGGAAACAGAAAAATAATTTAGGGTTTTTGATAATTTAATCAATGACTTAGGCTGCTGGATGAATGGACAATTTGATCTGTAAAACATACTACTAAGTTTAATAATTTAGGTTACTAACTCAATATCAAAACAAATGATAGAAACATTAAAAGAAAATATGGCAGTTACATCATTTGCTTAAACAATTCATGAATCTAAATGCAAGAATGTTGTAAATATAATCAAATCAAAGATTTATAATCAAACCTCCATTCGTTGGTTCCTCCAAAATTGACTTCTGGATGAACAATGACAAAGGCAATGTTGCTTCCTTTGATGGATTGATGAATGCTTTTTGTTGCTAATTTTTTCTGTTTCTTGCTCCTAGGGTTTTCTATCTTCTTTTCTTTCCAAGTCAGAAGTCCAAAGTCTCGCCCCCTAATTCTGTGTTTTAATATGGTATTTATAGGAAAAATAAAAAACCTACATCTAATTGTCTAAGGAAATTAAAACTATTTAGGAAAAGAAATCAAAACCAAATAGAATTCAGTTTCAAAAAAACTACACTGGAAAATTGCCCTGGCAAAAAATTGCTACAGGTGACAAAATTGCAAGCGAGCGCTAGGGCGGGCTAGCCAATTCACTTTCGGCGACGAAAAATTTCGTCGCTGATTTTTATTTATTTATTATATATTTTTTAACTTTATTAATATTACCTTTTTATTTTTATTAGAAATTATAAATAATAAATACTAAAATAAATATTATTTAATTAAAATATCACAAAAATTATTTTGGACTATATAAAAAATATTGGACCAGACTAGGTCAAAAATTAAGTGTTTATAGTTTGCCCCCTGCTTGAGCGATCTGAGACTACAACAAAAGAGAGTGAAAAGCAATGTAACTTTGAGAAGATTTTGGATGAGGATGGGTTCTTGGATTTGATTTGGGTACTTGGACCTGAGACTGCGTACTTAGACCCGAGATTGGATTTGATTTGAGTGACCTTTTATATATTGAGAATTCTAGCTTAACTGGTTGTTCCATTTTTTATGGATTGTGGGTCACCAAAAATGGATCTTTATCTATTAGACATTGGGTCTTTACTCTAGAAACATAGATCTTTATCCATTGAGAATCAGGTATTTATCCTTGAAACATGGATCTCTATCCATTGGAGATTGGGTCTTTACCCTTGAATCATGGATCTTTATCCATTGGAGATCGGGTCTTTACTCTTGAAACATGGATCTTTTTCCATTGGATTTTGGGTCTTTACCCTTAAAACATGGATTTTTATCCATTGGAAGTCTGGCCTTTACCCTTGAAACATGGATCTTTATCCATTGGAGGTTGGGTCTTTACCCTTGAAACATGGATCTTTATCCATTGGAGATCGGGTCTTTACCCTTGAAACATGGATCTTTATCCATTGAAGATTGGTTCTTTACCCTTGAAACATGGATCTTTATCCATTGGAGGTCGGGTCTTTACCCTCAAAACATGAATCTTTATCCATTGGAGATCGTGTCTTTACCCTTGAAATAGGGATCTTTATCCATTGGAGGTCAAGTCTTTACCCTTAAAACATGGATCTTTATCCATTGGAGGTCGGGTTTTTACCCTTGAAATATGGATCTTTATCCATTGGAGGTTGGGTCTTTACCCTTCAAACATGGATCTTTATCCATTGGAGGTCGGGTTTTTACCCTTGAAATATGGACCTTTATCCATTGGAGGTCGGGTCTTTACCCTTGAAACATGGATCTTTATCCATTGGAGGTCGGGTCTTTACCCATGAAACATGGATCTTTATCCATTGGAGATCGGGTTATTACCATTCAAAACATGCATTTTCATCCATTGAAAATCGGGTCTTTACCCTTGAAACATGGATTTTTATCCATTAGAGATCGGGTCTTTACCCTTGCTTCAACACTTTTAGCTGGACTGATCTTTTGTCTTTTGCATCTTAATTCTTTTGAGAATTCTAATTTTCTTCTTTTTCCATTCTTTTTTGTTCTTCCTTTGTGCTTTTGCAAAAAAATTCAGCCTTTTTTAGCTAGCCTTCATATCTTCTCTGATGAGATCATTTTATACCTATTTTTAGTATGATTTTTATGTGTTTTTAGTTAATGTCTCATTTGATTTTTGTTTAAAGTTTTGTTTTAAGTGTTTTTTTTAGGCTAAAGTGCAAAAACTCCCTTGGATGATCAAAAAAATGGAGGAAGAGCATGAATCAAGCAAGACATGGCCAAGCCAAAGTAAGCTTGGCTTTGTCCCTCTAAAGAACTTCAAGACAGAGCATGACACGGCCAAGCCACTGGCCGTGTCTCACCCAAGGAACAAAACCAAGAAAAAAAAGAAAAGAAGGCAGAAGCTGACACTGGCAGGTGACATGGCCAAGCCACTGGCCGTGTCACATGACAGAGCCACAATCTTGGTCGTGTCCCATCCTAAGCCAAAGAACAAGGAATGAGCAAAATGAAGAAACAGAAGGTGACACAACCACATGACACGGCCAAGCCACAGGCCGTGCCACATGACACGACCACAAGCTTGGCCTTGTCAGTCCTTGAGAACAAAGAAAAGAAAAGAAAGAAAATCGGCAATCAGTGACACGGCTAGCAAGCTTAGCCGTGTCCAAAAGAAATTGAGAGACACGGCCACAAGCTTGGCCGTGTCACTTTTAGTGTTTTAAATTCTTTTGAGCTTTGAAAAGAGAATAGTGGGAGACAAGGGAGAGTGGTGTGAGTTGGAAAGTATGGGTTTGAGCTTTGAATGAAATAAAAAGTGAAGGAAATGCAAGAACCAAGAATAGAATTGGAGAGGAGGAGGTTTTCGGCATACACATTTTGGGTGAGGGAGAGAGTGACACTCTTCTTAGCTCTTCATCTTCATCCTCCAATTCTATCCTCTTCATCTTCTCCATCTTCCATTGGCAAGCTCTTGAAGGTTGAAGAAGCTTCATTGAAAGGTTTGATGACTTGAGAAAGCTCCATTCCATCTTCCAAAGGCATAATCAATTGAAGGGTTGGTGACTTGAGAAAGCTCCATCCCAAGGTTTAGTGACTTGAGAAAGCTCCATTCCATATTGCAAAAGGGAATCAACAATTGAAGAGGGCTTAAGTTCTTCATCATACACCCAAGTGGAGCTAGAAGGAAGACTAGTAATCCTACTCTTGGCATCTTCACAAGTGGTTTTTCTATTTTCTCTTTTAATTCATTTCAATATTGTTGTTGTTGTATTAAGAGTATTAAACATGAACTAACTCATTCTCTATCTAGATATTGATGAACCCTAGCTTATTTGTATGGATTGAATAATTTTTTTTGATGGAGTTGTTATATTCTTATGATGCTTAATGATTTATTTCCAATTGATAATTTCAGGCTTATTGATTGGTTACAATTTTCATATTATTGACGTGAGAAAGCTTGATATGAATTGAATACTCATAAGGGTTGAGGATTGATTGGAGTGCTAGAGATAACCTTACAAGATCCTTTGGTTTATAATTCCTTGTTCTTAATGCAAGATCTACTTAATTATGTTTGAGAAGAGATTTCAGCATTCTACTTAGTGATTAGGGATTAATTCACTCGAGAGAGGTTTTAGTCTAAGTTAGAGGAATGCCAACTCAACTCTATTATATGATTTAATTGAATAGATTTTCATAAATATAATTGTAGCTAGGAGGATTCAATATTTGGATAGTATTATTATCATCAATCCATTTTGCACGACATTTAATTTCTCTTTACTTGCATTTATTAAGTTAATTGTCTTTAATTATAAAACATCACAAAAACTATTGATTTGCTAAACAACAGTTAAGATTTGCACTAATACTTGACCTTGTCCCTAGTGGAACAATAACTCGCTCACTACTTTATTACATGGGAGACCCGTGCACTTGCAGTATTGCATTAGCATTAGGTTCTTGGCATCAAGTTTTTGTGGGAACAAAGACTTTGCTTTTGCTAAAAGAAATATTAAAGAAAAGAAAAGCTTGCCTAATTGATGGAAAGAATTATTAAACAAAGAGAATAGTGGGAGACAAGGGAGAGTGGTGTGAGTTGGAAAGTATGGGTTTGAGCTTTGAATGAAATAAAAAGAGTAGGAAATGCAAGAACCATGAACAGACTTGGAGAGGAGAATGTTTTGGGCATACAAGTTTTGGGTGAGGGAGAGAGTGACACTCTCCTTAGCTCTTCATCTTCATCCTCCATTTCTATCATCTCCAACTTCTCCATCTTCCATTGGCAAGCTCTTGAACTTTGAAGAAGCTTCATTGAAAGGTTTGGTGACTTGAGAAAGCTCCAATCCATTTTGCTAAAGGGAATCAACCATTGAAGAGGGCTTGAGTTCTTCATCATAACCCAAGTGGAGCTAGGAGGAAGACTAGTAATCCTACTCTTTGCATCTTCACAAGGGGTTTTTCTATTTTCTCTTTTAATTCATTTCCATATTGTTATTGTTATATTAAGAGTATTAAACATGAACTAACTCATTCTCGATATAGATATTGATGAACGCTAGCTTATTTGTATGGATTGAATAATTTTATTTGATGGAGTTGTTTTATTCTTATGATGCTTAATGATTTATTTCCAATTGATAATTGCATGCTTATTGATTGGTTACAATTTTCATATTATTGACTTGAGAAAGCTTGATATGAATTGAATACTCATAAGGGTTGAGGATTGATTGGAGTGCTAGAGATAGACTTACAAGATCCTTTAGTTTATAATTCTTTGTTCTTAATGCAAGATCTACTTAATTATGTTTGAGAAGAGATTCCAGCATTCTACTTAGTGATTAAGGATTAATTCACTCGAGAGAGATTTTAGTCTAAGTTAGAGGAATGCCAACTCAACTCTATTATGTGATTTAATTGAATAGATTTTCATAAATATAATTATGGCTAGGAGGACTCAATATGTGGATAGTATTATTATCATCAATCCTTTTTGAAAAACATTTAATTTCCCTTTACTTGCATTTATTAAGTTAATTGTCTTTAATTATCAAACATCACAAAGCTATTGATTTGCTAAACAACAGTTAAGATTTGCACTAGTACTTGACCTTGTCCCTAGTGGAACGATAACTCACTCACTACTTTATTACTTGGGCGACCCGTGCACTTGCGGTATTGTATGAGCATTAGGTTCTTAGCATCAAGTTTTTGGCACCGCTGCCGGGGACAATGGTTTAAATATTAGTAATATAATCAAGACTTTTGATTTAGATTTATTTTCATTTGAATCAAGATTGTTTTTTTGTTTTCTTTGAATTGTTTTTTTGTTGTGTTTGAATTTTTTTTAATTGTTTGATTGTTTTTCCTTAAATTGTTAAGTGTTCTTTTTGTTGTAAAGATGCAGTTTTCACAGTACAAAGGATTTTATGATATGGACTATAATTTTGACATGGCATGGCAATTCGCGGAATTAACGAATCAACCTAAGATGTTAAATGCAAGAGGAAGAGTACCTATGCCACGCCAAGAGATATGTGCAGCATGTGGCAATGCAGGACATAGTGCCAATACATGTTCATTTAGTTTTGAACGATGCCAAGAATGGCAAGAGGAAGAATATGACTACCAAAGTTTCCAGCAGATGGGTAGAAATGACCCATATTCCAATCCTTATAATCCAAGCTAGGAAAGCCACCCAAATTTTTCTTGGGAAAATCAGCAGCAAATTCTACCTCAAAATTTTTTTCAACCTTACCAAAGAGGTCCTTACTTTCAAGAACAATTTTCAAACCAAGACCACCTTAAGGAACCCACATTGGAGGATAAGTTAAATGCCTATATTCAAAAACACACGCTGAATCAAGATCACCATAAGGAACCCACTTTGGAGGAAAGATTGAATGCCTTCATTCAAAATAGCCCACAAAATATAGATCAACCTAAGAAACTCACATTGGAGGAAATATTGAATGCCTTCATTCAAAATAGCAAGCAACATCTAGCTCAATGCAAGTAATCCATAGTGGAAGATGATTTGAATGCTTACCTTTAACTTAGCACACAAAATTAGGAAGGGAGCAATGAGAGGTTTGAGTCTTTGGAAGAATCAGTGAAGAGGGTGGAAACTCAAGTTGGGCAGCTAGCACATCAATTCCAAGAACACCAAAAGTAGGAGTATCCTAGCCAATTGGAGCAAATCCAGGTAATCACAAATTTGAGGAGTGAACAGGTAATATATAACAATTTTTGTGATTCCTTTGATGCAGAGACTAATCAAGAAGAAAATGGCTAGGAGATACAATCCAACATAGAGGAGTTAAGTCAATCAAAGGAAGAGGGGAATTTGGAGGCATCAACCTCACCCAAGTTGCATGAAGCTTCTGATCCTTATAGGCCATCAAATCCATTTCCAAGTAACTTGAAGGATGAGAAGCAAGGTACGCAACTTTCTGACATCTATGACATGCACTCCCAAGGAGATAATGAAAATAAGTTTGAGATAGCTATGATCTTAAAAGAAGAGCATGAAATGCCCAATTTGGAAATTGAGGAGTGTAAACTAATTTTAGATGTTCAGGTTGTTGAGAGGGGACTTGACATTGTTAAAATAGATGAAAAAGTGATTCCACCAACCTTGGTTGAATTTCAAGAGTCCCGAAAAATCATTCCTTCTACTTTTGGTGGTAAGGAAAAGCAGAAATTTGATATACCCATGTTGCATAAAGGCAAAGATTATTACCACGTTCCTATAGCACTGGAGGATCACCCTGAGGCAACCTTCACATGTCCCTTTGAGACATTTTCTCTTCAAGGAATACTATTTAGAGGTTGCCATACATTGGGCACAATTCAAAGTTGCATGTTGTTCATCCCTCTCAGTCATGGGCTACAATTACATTATGGGTGGAAGGAGCCCTACACATCATATATGGGAGAGATGGAAATCAGGTTTCATCTAAATTCTCTTTTAGTTTATGCATGCTCACATTGAGGACAATGTGAATCTTTAAGTGTGGGGTGCATTTTATGTTTTGTGTTTCTACTTTTAATTTATGTTTATGTTAGTTTAGTTAATGTTTTTCATGTTTTTTTTCTTTGAATAAATTGAATTTGGAAAGTTCAATTGTTATAAACATTGTTGATAGATGACTTTTGAATTGTTGAGCATGAATTTGAGAATTGAGTAGAATTGGTGCTTATTGTCAATTTTTTTGGTTTTTCCTTACATTACCATTAACCTAGTGAGAAATTGAGCCATCAACTTATTATTCTTTTTGTGTGTGAACATCTTTGATGGATGAATTGCTAGAACTTGCTTTGATATGCATTTAAAGATTACATAAAAATTTCAATTTGGCATCAAGATGATTAAGGCAATTAGGTGAACCCACTTTGGCTTAAAAAGTCTAACCCTATTTTTAACCTTAGTTAGCCAAATTTGAGCCTATTTTATTTCTCCTTTTCTTTGTTTTTTACAACACTACCAACTTTGAATCATGCTATTTTGTCTCTTACCCTTTCATTAGGTCAAGAGCATTTTAAGAGCATTTTAAGAGCATTTACAACTGAGTGTTATGTGAAATTAAGCGTGGGGTTAAATTTAGTAGGTTTAATATTGCAAACTATTATTTTCTTATTAAAAAAATTATTTTAAAAAAACAAATAATAGTAAAAAAATAATTGTTGTTCTTGTTGAAAGGGTTGGAAAATGTTTGAAATAATCACTACAAGATATAATAAGTGAGTTCCCTTGAAATACTCTTTAATGTCAAGGGGCAGGTGATAGGAAGGTGTTTCGGGATCATTGGGTTATATATACGTATGATCGGTTACTTCATTGATGAAGTGCTCTTAAGCTTAATGATTAAGATCACATTTCCTAAATGCCACGCCTTTACCTTAGCCCCATTACAAACCAAAGAAAGACCTTTTGATTGATGCTTGAATGTAATTAAGTGGTGGAGATTTGATAGATAAGCAAGCCTATGGCGATAATCTTTCATTCATTGTTATGAGTGTAAGAACCACCATGATCAAACACTTTTAAGAGTTGGTGAGGGAGTGACGACATAGGTTATGCATGGAAAGCCACTTAATTGCATTGGTATCGATTTTGTTCGATTTGATATTGATTGCAGATTTAGGGATAGGGAAGTCTTGATGCATTTTTTATAACTCTTGAACTTGACAAATTTTTCTTGTTTAGCTTGTTTTGATTTTAGCCTTGCTTGGGGAAAAGTAAGGAATTAAGTGTGGGGTATTTGATGAGATCATTTTATACCTGTTTTTAGTATGATTTTTATGTGTTTTCAGTTAATGTTTCATTTGATTTTTGTTTAAAGTTTTGTTTAAAGTGTTTGTTTTACGTTAAAGTGCAAAAACTCCCTTGTATGATCAAAACAATGGAGGAAGAGCATGAATCAAGCAAGACATGGCCAAGCCAAAGCAAGCTTGGCCGTGCCCCTCAAAAGAACTTCAAGGCAGAGCATGACATGGCCAAGAGACATGGCCAAGCCACTGCAGTGTCTCACCCAAGGAACAAAACCAAGAAAGAAAAGAAAAGAAGGCAGAAGCTGACACTGGCAGGTGACATGGCTAAGCAACTGGCCGTGTCACATGCCAAATCCATAAGCTTGGCCGTGTCCCATCCTAAGCCAAAGAACAAGGAATGAACAAAATGAAGAAACAAAAGGTGACACACCCACATGACACGGCCAAGCCACTAGCCGTGATACATGACATGGCCACAAGCTTAGCCATGTCACTCCTTGAGAACAAAGAAAAGAAAAGAAAGAAAATGGGTAGTATGTGACATGGCCAGCAAGCTTGGCCGTGTCCCAAAGAAATTAAGAGACATGGCCATAAGCTTGGCCGTGTCACTCTTAGTGTTTTGAATTCTTTTGCATGAGTTGGGAGACAAGTGGGGAACAAAGACTTTGCTTTTGCCAAAAGAAATATTAAAAAGAAGAAAAGCTT
This sequence comes from Garcia nutans, assembly GCA_947685225.1. Taxonomy (NCBI): domain Eukaryota; kingdom Viridiplantae; phylum Streptophyta; class Magnoliopsida; order Malpighiales; family Euphorbiaceae; genus Garcia; species Garcia nutans. The sequence continues at coordinate 37,337,630 of CANTUV010000011.1, forward strand.
GCCTAATTGATGGGAAGAATTATTAAAAAAGAGAATAGTGGGGAACAAGGGAGAGTGGTGTGTGTTGGAAAGTATGTGTTTGAGCTTTGAATGAAATAAAAAGAGATGGAAATGCAAGCACCAAGAACAGACTTGGAGAGGAGGAGGTTTTGGGCATACACGTTTTGGGTGAGGGAGAGAGTGACACTCTTCTTAGCTCTTCATCTTCATCCTCCATTTCTATCCTCTCCATCTTCTCCATCTTCCATTGGCATGCTCTTGAAGGTTGAAGAAGCTTCATTGAAAGGTTTTGTGACTTGAGAAAGCTCCATTCCATATTCCAAAGGCATAATGAATTGAAGGGTTTGTGACTTGAGAAAGCTCCATCCTAAGGTTAGGTGACTTGAGAAAGCTCCATTCCATATTGCAAAAGGGAATCAACAATTGAAGAGGGCTTGAGTTCTTCATCATACACCCAAGTGGAGCTAGGAGGAAGACTAGTAATCCTACTCTTGGCATCTTCACAAGGGGTTTTTCTATTTTCTCTTTTAATTCATTTCAATATTGTTGTTGTTGTATTAAGAGTATTAAACTTGAACTAACTCATTCTCTATCTAGATATTGATGAACCCTAGCTTATTTGTATGGATTGAATAATTTTATTTGATGGAGTTGTTTTATTCTTATGATGCTTAATGATTTATTTCCAATATATTTGCATGCTTATTGATTGGTTACAATTTTCATATTATTGACTTGAGAAAGCTTGATATGAATTGAATACTCATAAGGGTTGAGGATTGATTGGAGTGCTTGAGATAGACTTACAAGATCCTTTGGCTTATAATTCCTTGTTCTTAATGAAAGATCTACTTAATTATGTTTGAGAAGAGATACCAGTATTCTACTTAGTGATTAGAGATTAATTCACTCGAGAGAGATTTTAGTCTAAGTTAGAGGAATGCCAACTCAACTCTATTATGTGATTTAATTGAATAGATTTTCATAAATATAATTATGGCTAGGACGATTCAATATATAGATAGTATTATTATCATCAATCCTTTTTGCACAACATTTAATTTCCCTTTACTTGCATTTATTATGTTAATTGTCCTTTATTATAAACATCACAAAAACTATTGATTTGCTAAACAACAGTTAAGATTTGCACTAGTACTTGATCTTGTCCCTAGTGGAACGATAACTCACTCACTACTTTATTACTTGGGTGACTCGTGCACTTGCGGTATTGCATTAGCATTTGGTTCTTGGCATCATTCTCCTTGCCCCATGTGTGGTTAAATATTGGAAGTGAGTCTCAAAATGTTTTGTACATGCATAAACTCAAAATTTTGAAAGCGACAAACTTTGCCCCCTGTGTAGGCTAAAATCCATGATTTTTTTATGCGGGCTTTGGTTGATGTTTGTAGATTGTCTAGTTCTTTGGACACACACGTATTTCTTCTTTTGCAAAATGACTGGAGCTTCCACAAGCAATAGACTTTCCATGCCCCCTTTATTCAATATCTTCTTTTGATTATTTACGTCACAGGTTGTTTTCTGTTCACTTTGATAAAGAATAGACATTACAAGACAAGAAAGTGTGATGTGATATGCTCATGTATACATGATATGCATGAATAATACTTACAATGGTTCCATCAACTCACAGATTGAGGTTATTAGCTGAAATATTCTCATAGATTTCTTCTAGATGCCTGTTCTGGTCTTGCACTAGAATGGCAGAAGGCTTCACTTTTATGGCTTTTATCTTCGAGATATTGAAAACATGAATAACGGAGACCCCAAGTTGAAGAAATACATCCATTTCAAATTATGTTTTGGCATGTCAGTTGGTAGCTTCATAACCTTGCCAGTAATCATTTCCTTTGCCCAATGTGTCCTTCGAGGTTCAATAGTTCAACATACTCCCCTTAACTTGAAGGCTTTGTGTAATTTTTCTTTTTTTGAATTTTGACTTTGAAATCAAATGTTGGCTTTGTCAAATCAATGTCATTGTACCTCAGGACTCATTTTTTTAAATTAACATATCTATATCTTGACAACCCTAGTTATCATACTAAACTTAGGAATCATTTCTATCTAAGCAAGAATTGTTGCACTTCTGATAGGCAAATACACATTACTTGGTCAAAGGTCTCATTTGAGTTTTAATATTGTGTACCTCATATGCATGCTTATCCAAACTATCTCCACTAATCGACTCTACCTACCAAGAGAGATCAACATGTAACACCCCTATATCCCGTATACGTACCAAGCATGCTTGAACGATCGTAGTATTCGTATACTGAATATAGGAAATGCCACAGTTTTAAAATGATACATAACAATTTCCTTTGTAAGTAATTGAAACCAACTCAAACATTTTAAAAGAAATCCAAAAGACACCATATATATATATAATACTTATTAATTCACAGCGGAAGTTATTACAAATAGGTTAAAAACCAAAATTTACAAAATGTAGAATATATACATGATTGGCAGCTCTTCTCCGATCTTTAAGTCCCAAAATAAACTCTTCAAGGTCTACTCTCACTTGGTCTCGAGGAGCTCTCAGGTTCAACTCTGTTACCTGCGCGATCAAATACTATCGCGCTAAGCCAACGACTTAGTAGTACAAAATATAACAACATTATACTTAAAATGCAATGTCACAAACAATTACATACATCATTCAGATTCATCATTATAGCTCATAACCATGGCTTCATATACGAACCCTCCCCCAACCAGGTCGGTTGCCCTCTAATCCCAAGGGTCCGCAGGAGGCAGATAGGCACGTATAAAACTATCAGTAACGAACCTTTTTCCCAACCAGGTCGGTAGTCCAAGTTCGGTTGCCAATCCCAATGGGTCCGCATGGTTCCGCAGGAGGCAAATAGGTACGTATAACACTGATTGTATCAAACCTTTCCTCACCCAGGTCGGTAGTCCAAGATCGGTTGCCCAACTCACTGGGTCCTCATGGTTCCGCAGGAGATGGATAGGTTCGTTCAACAATCTTTAACATTACTTTCTCAATTCATTTCATTCTCATAAGCAAATTAGACAACAATGCTTTAATCATCTCACATTACAATAAAACAATTCTTCATAACATTATATCTTTCACATTTCATTTCATCATAATATACAACATCAATTACACTACCTAAACACACATATTATTATTAAATCATATCATCAAGGCATGCTTCAATCATATCATTCACATTTCTTTATGTCTCAATTCATTTTATGCATATAACATACCATTGTTCATAGCTTTATGATCTTACACATACATTTGTTTATGTCATTCATTGATTTAAGTGTGTTTAAAGTGTTTAGGTTTAGGTTTAGGTACCAACTTACCTTTGAAGGACCAAAACAATGTAAGAAGAACAAAGAATAAAAACATTAACTAACACATTTGAGGGACACGGGCAGCACACTTGAAGGACACGGCCAAGCTTGTGGCTGTGTCTCTCAACCACCAATTCCAGTAGCAAACACGGGCATAGGACACGGCCAAGCTTGTGGCCGTGTCTCCCAACATAAAAATCCAGTAGTGGACACGGGCAATGGACACGGCCGTGTCTCTCAAAAATCAATCCCACACGCCCAAATTTCCTTGGCTTGGCCGTGTCTCTCATTGCTTTTGGCCGGGTCACTCAAGAACACAAACCCTAATTATAGCTAAACTCTTCTAAATGCATTCCAACACATTATGCACAACACAAACTCATTCAAATGGATGTAATCAAAGTCATTAACACTTATTTTGCATGATTAACACAATATTTAGATTAACCATACCTTAAATCATTCACCAATTCCAAACCTTAAAACCAACCTCACACATGATCTTCCACTATCCACATCCACTTAAACTTACCATCTTCACAACCAAACCAACACCAATTCCATCTTTTAACTTACAATCAATTTTAATACTTATAAACACATATCAAACACACCAAATCATCACATCAACAAATCACAATTCACCTTAGACACAACTTCAAAATTAACAAAGGAAAACAAGAGAGTACTTACTTTAAATGAAGAAATTCCACAAATCTCTAACCAAATCCCTTGATTCCTTCTTCAATTTGATTCTAGCTTCAAGAACACCTCTCTTGCTCTCTCTTTTCTTCAATGGCCGGCACCCAAAATGAGAAGAAAAGCAAATAATCACAAGTCAAACACTTTTCCTTCTTTAAATCTCCACCACACATTTTGACAAAACAATTACTTAAATGCCCTTCATCCATTTAATTAACCTTTTGTCTCATATGTGCCCATTTAAGTAATTTTACAAATCTCAACTAAATATCCTCTTGCATTGACTCTCTATTTGACTTATGTATATGTTAGTTATATCATCATATAGACAACATATAAACTTGTCTCTAAACCCTCTTTCTTTCCAAAATACATATACATAAGCATTCTCTTACCAATTTATTTTCTTATCACATAACATATACATTCAATCCAATTTATAACAACAACATAACCAAGACTTCTAGGGCATACATGGGGATATTACACAACAAGTCTTGATAGGCTTGAAATGGGGTCTATAAGGGACACAGGTTAAATGAAATCCATTTTGAGATTAGAGTTGATGTGACACAATGGACAAATCTTCACACTACAAATTTCTTATTTGAATTTTAGGTAGTTGGAGGCAATCTTGCTAGACTGCAAATTCCTTCTATCTTCTTGGCATTAATTTGGATCTTGATTAGGACAGTTTTTGCCCTTGTAAAAAGTTTGGTACCCAAATTCACTTTTTTTCTTCTTCTCCCTTTTCTTTTTTTTTTATTTCCCTTACTCTTCCCTTTCTTCAAGCATTTTATCATTTTGTCCTTCTTCCTTGTAGGACTGTCAAGTATAGAACTTTCAAAAATTAGGTGACCTTTCTCCTTTTTCTTTGATTTTGATCGAATCTTTAGTTGGGTTGGACCAATTCAAGTCAAACCATCCTTATAAACTAAATAGAAGCCTTTTGCCATCATAGGTAAAAGAGAACTTAGTTGGATTTCTTGACTATTTTGGGTTTTCTTTTCTTTTTTTCTTGTCTTTTTTTTTCTTTTGTCTTTTTTCTAGCTCTAAAAGAGTTGTCTTGTTTGTACCATCTCAGGTTTCCAATAATGGATGAGTGAAATGACATAAATCTCCTTTAACAGGGATAAATCATTTGTTACTCTAATGTTATCTTGATAGATTGGAGATATTAGGTGAACTTCAACTACCCTTATGGTCTTGATAACATCAACTATCCATACAGTCTTGGCTATGCATTCCATTCTTTAATCTTCTTACCTCTTCATCTTAGTGATCATAAGACTTGTCAAAAGTATCACAACAGCTAAGGGTAGGTTGTTGGGTTTTGTAAGCCAATAAAAAGAAAGCTAAAATTTTATGAAGGCTCAAAGGGACAACTAGGGATTGATTTTTAGTAAGGTGGATACCAGTTGTTGGCTAACCAAACAATGCCTAGATAATTTATCCCTTAAATAAGTAGAGTTTAATTTCACCTCAAAAGTTTGTCAAAGCATGTTCTAAGACTGACTAAGACCTAGACAAAGGTAATTATGCAAGAGCCCTCTCTAATTAAGCATACACAACTCAATGCTATAGAGTAATTCCTTCACTTAGTAAAGTTATTCAAGTCATGATGCATAGATACATTAATTTATGAATATCAAGGTAGATTCCTAATTGGTTGAGCATCAAAATGAATAAAGACCAAAAAATTTTTTGACGAAAACAATTTATTTAAATAACTTTGAATTTAAAACACAATTGTTAGAATTAAATATTAAAGAAAGCAAAATAAATAGAGCAACACTCCAAGATAAGGAAAGTTTGTTGAGTTAAGCTTCTTCTCCTTTCACATCTTTAATATTCCCATCTTGAAAGGATGATAAAACAAAATCTTCTTCCAATCCTTTTCCTACCATGAAGGTTGTTGGTGGTGGCACTCTTCCAAATTTAGGCAAAGGATTGTTCTTGGTATTGGCTTATCTAGCTTAGGTAGCTTACCACTATCGATTAAATTTTGGATCTCATGTTTTAGTCACAAGCATTTGTCTGTCTCATGTCCTTGTGTCTGATAAAACTCACAAAAGGCTTTAGTATCAAATTTTGGGAGTAAAGGATTCGGCAAAGGTCGGGGGGCCAATGGCTGTAATAGTCCCTTCTTTTGTAGCTTGTTGAAGACCCAAGACAAAGGCTTCCCAGATCTAAAAATTGCCTTCTATTTGCTTGACCAATTGTATTGGCATCAACTTCCTTTTGTGTACTTTGATTGCTAGGCTAATAATTTTATTTTACAGAAAAATGGCTCTTCTCCCTTTCCCACTCTTCAATTTATAGACCAGCTTGGAGAAGATTTTTGAAATCTCAGATGAGTGTATGAGACATCCTTTCATGAAGACTAGGCAACACCCCTCTCACAATCATCCTTATTTGATCATATTCATTGGGCCTCTTCTTGAGCAAAGCAGCCTTATTCCTCCATATTTTCACGTAGTCCACAAAATTCTCATTTTGCCTTTGTCTAATGGACTCAACTTCAATTAAGGTAACTTCTAGCTCGACATTGTACCCATACTGCTGAATGAAAGCCTTGTATAGCATATCCCAACTCTTTTGTGTGCCATCATCTAAGGTATTGAACTTGTTTTAGATAATAGGCTCCAATGAAAGCATGAAGTACCTTAGAGTTTGAGCCTTAGTAGCTCTAGCGGACTGCATAGCAGTGATATACTGCTTCACATGGAGAATTTTCGATTCTATCAAACTTTACGAAGGTTGGCATCTTGAATTTGTATGGAACTTCTTCGTCTAGCTCAAATAATTTGTCAACTTCGGACATTTCTTTGGTTTTAGCTTCTTCTCAAATTTCTTTTCCAAGTCTGCAATCATCTTTTCAACATCAGACGTTTCAGTTTTCTCCATAACTGATCTTTCAACAATCTTTGATTCTTTATTCTTGTCTTAAGGATCTTGGAAGTATTGAGCCCAATCATCATTATCATCAAAGACTACCCTTTCATCATCAAAAACCACTTCACCAACTTTAGCCTTCCCCTTGTCCTTTGGCTTCTTAGTGCTAGTAGATGCTTCAACATTATTTCCTAAAATTGTAGCCAATTGGTTCTACATGGTCTCAGCCAGGGCCTCTTTTATTTCTTCCATCTTGGCATTGAGGGCATCATCCACCATTCTTTGAACTTGTTCGGGCTACATTGCTTTTGGTGAAAAAGAGATTGAGTTGTTGCTAGATTCTTCATCTCCGACGTAGGTCGGATTGTCGTAAGCTTTAAACTATTGTAATCCAGGGCTGTGAGCCAGAGGGGATTAATGATATGTCATGTGATGCATGTATGCATGTATGCATATACATTAAAGAAATAAAGATAATTAGGATGTTCCTTCCAACCTTATAACTTCCACACACGAATGGGGAGTCTCTTTTCCTAGGTATATGGTTAACAAAAGTACCAACATGGTGTATCTTGTTTTTTAAATAATTCCCTCAGATGTTTCAACCAATAGTTATATTTTTAAAAATGGAAATCAATTCATGATAATTTCCATTAATTAGGTTTTAATCCATTTAACCAACTAAAGTAGCTTTTATGCTATATCAGATTAAAATTAAATTAAGAGTTTTATTATAAATAGATTTCTCACTTGAAAAAGTAACTAATAATTCATGCCAAAAACAAGCCCATGATTAATTATTCTTAGTATAAACTAGGCTCACAATTGATTTTTGGTATTTCATAATTGACCTAAATAATTTGCAAGCTCTTTGTGAGAAAGGATTGGATGAAAAAAATTGTTTCTAAGCCCATTGTAAAAGGATTTTAGAAAAAATGGATTTTGGGCTTAGTATTTGGGTCTTGAGCAAAAGAATTTTTTATTTGTTTTTTAGAAAAGTTTTATATCCAAAGACTACCTTAAAAAGTTTTGAAAATAGCTTTGGTCTTTTGGATTTAGATAAAAATTTATTTTGAGCTTACAAATGTACTTGGGTCATATTAGAAAAAAAAAAACTAACCAAATAAGCCATGATTTAAACCATGATAAACTAACCATAGTCAAACAACATGCATTTGGGATAAAAACCTAAGGAAGGTAACTAGGCCAATTACATGAGCTTTAGTCTTTGGGTTAAAAGGCTTAGGTTTCCGTAGCAAGTATATACCAAATTGTACAAGGCAATAAGTGGTTATGCCATGCTCGATCTCCATAACTTGAGTGAAAGTATGGTATCCCTTACCTAACACAATACGGGTAACATGGGCATCCTAACTCACGCACACGATGCAATCTAATATGATGCAATGGATAATATCATGATAAGAAAGAATAGAATAATAAAAAGACCAAAGGAATCAACTTCTCTTGTCCCCGGTGGAGTCACCACTGTGAGCGGGGATTTTTGCCCCCACTCTTGGTGGAATGGTTCTTGAGACTTCGGCACTATTTAGGCTCAGGGCCTTAGAGAACACAGGCCTAAGCTAGAAGAAAATGGAGTGGCCACTCGGACAGGCCGGGAAAAAGAAAGGGGTGGATGACTCAATTCCTAAGGAATCCCCAACCCCTTAATGGGTTCAGAAAGTTGGGTACGTGTGGGGAAGATGAGAAATGGCCCAACACCCCCACAAATGCCCGGTTCATTGGAACCGATATCCTTTGCAGGTCTTAATATTATAAAATTATTAAGTATAACAATATTATCCATATTACATGCAACAATTAAAATAAAGAATCACTATATTAAAATCAAAGCAATGTCCAAACAAAGCAAATAAATAGACACCCATCCGAGGATAGAAACATGTCCTTGCATCATCCATGTCTAAACTAAATAGGACACTCACCGAAAGGTGGAAACATGTCCTTTACATTGGTACAAAATATAAAAGCAATTTAAATTACATAAAAATTAATTATTGAGGTACCCACATAGTGGAAACATACCTCTTACAATTTTAATACCAAAACAAATAAATAATAACCATAATAATAAAGAAAATATCCATACATGATAAATTAAATAAATCAAGCATTGAAATTAAATACATCAATCATCAAAACATATAATAAACTACATAATCAAAACTAAAATTAAATAAAGCAATAAATATATAAATTTATGTTTATGTCTCAATTTAGGGTTCTTTAATTAATATTTAGGGTTTTGGGATTTTGGAATTATTATTATTATTATTTAGGCTACTGTGAAGATTTTAGAAAATTGGAATGGATTAGGGTTTTATAAGTTTAAGAAAGTAGTAAGGTTTTTGGTTAATCAAATTAGGTTTTAGTGGTAACATCATGAAATTAGGGTTTTGGAATCTTAAGACATTTAGGGTTTAGGACTCACGATTACTAGATTGTGGTTTTAGGGTTGTTGTCCCAAGATGGCAATCAAGAGGGGGGGGGGGTGAATTGGTTTCCTCAAGGAATAATGGCAAATTAGAAACTCAAAAAACAAGAAATGCGTAATAGAGAAATGGTTGAGTAGTGAATGAAAGAAAGAACACACAAGATTTATAGTGGTTTGGATTTTCTTCAATCCTACATCCACTTCTTTAACAACTTGTTAAGGTTTCACTAATCTTTGAAGTTTTACAAGCTCACTTCCAACTTTAGTGTTTTCACAAGTTCACACCTAACTTGACAAGTGTTTTACTAAGGCTTACACTCAAAGCCTTTACAAGAGTTTTTCTAGGCTTACTCTCACAACCTTTACAAGAGTTTTTCCAGGCTCACTCTCACAACCTAAGTGTTTTCCAAGCTCACACTCAAACTTATACAATGGTGTTTTCAATGCTTACACCTAACATTCATTACAATTCAAATGTAAGTTTAAGTAAAAGAAAATATGTTGCTTGGCTATAAAATCTTTGATTCTCTCTTCACATTTTATCTTTTCTTAGAGTAGCAATGTATTTATAGCCAATATGGTCTAACTAGCCATTATAGATAGTGAGAATAAAGTCTTGGCAGTTTAGACCTTTTTTAGTAAACTTGTTCAAAGCATTTCATATAAGGATGGTCGTGCTTGTAACACCCCATACTCTATATAAGTACTATACATATACCTGGTATACATACAATACGTATATAAAGTATAAGAATGTCACTTTTAGTTTTAATTTAAAAAAAACTTTATCCAAGTTCAAACAATATTACATTGATCCAAAGAACATTTACAAAACCATTATGTTTTCAATGGTTATATATATAATAATCTCATCAAAATTTACCAAAACTTCATTTATACATATGAATATTTATTCTTATCAAAATATAACATAAACAAATTGGACATGTATGCATCACCTTCTAGTTGGTCTCGATATACACTTACCCTTCTCGTGGCATAACTGTCTGACTCCAAATTAACCATCTACTCACCTGCGCGATTCACAAAACCGCGCTAAGCATAAAAGCTTAGTAGTACAATAAAATAAAATAAACATATGTTACAGAAGAAACATACCTCACAATTTAACATCATATATTATTATTGTCTTAACGTAGATTTCTTCTTTTCAAAGCATTCTTCATATTTTTCCACTAACCTCATAACTTATATACATTTACACATATATCAGTGCAACCACAATTTCATAATTTAAAAGAACAATCATAACTAATACTCACAATCTCCACACCCATACACATATTACATGTCATACAATATTTTCAGAATCTCATCTTTTAACTTAGCATTTCAAATCATATTTCTCTTCAATAGTTTATTTATATATTGTAATCATGTCATACTTCATAACATTCCAAGTCCTTATATTATTCAATTAATTCTTTATTCACCATTCCCCATTCATAAATCACACTCCCAACAAAACAAGCATAGATCTCTTTATTCATTCATTTCACACTTCATCATTCACATTGACAACAAAGACAAGCATGGGCCCAAAAGACACTAATATGCCATTCCACTTTCAGAGTTAATGCTTTGGTTTAATTATCACATTTATCATTATCCCAACTAGGCTTCAAGGATTTAGGTTCAACCAAGCTTCAAGGGGAACAAAGCATGCTAAGTATCAACCCAACTTGGCTTCAAGAACCAATCCAACCTAGCTTCAAGGGTTGTAACATCTCAATTAGGCTTCAAGGACTAGACCCAACCAAGCTTCAAGGGGAGTAAAACATGTTAAACTTCAACCCAACTTGGCTTCAAGGATCAAGCCCAACCTAACTTCAAGAGAATGTTACTATAGGCATGCCACCAACAACAAACTCTGAAAATGGAATAAAACATTAGCCACACAATTCATTTATTATTTCATTATCAATTTCATTCTCAATTCTCATCATAGCCAATCAAAATGGCTTCACATTTCATTTAAATCATCATAGCCAATCACAATGGCTTTAATCATTTCATTTAAATCATCATAGCCAATCACAATGGCTTCAATCATTTCATTTAAATCACCATTCAATTGCATTGCATATTATTTAGGCAAACATGCCTCAATCATAACATTTACATCAAAGCAATTTATCATAACAAATTGCATTGCACATACATTTCATATATCATCATCGATATATATATATATATACATAACCATTCATCATTCAAGTACATATATAATCAATTGCATTATCATACATTTTGAGCACCCATCCTATCATTCACATCATACTAATCATATCTTCACATCTCTCACCTTTCATAACACATACATATTGAATGCTTTAACATTTTATATATATATTTCATTAAATCATCATATCTTTTACATTTCATATTCCCTCCTCGATATATTTCTAGCAATTTACATTATACATATGCATCAACATTATAATAGATTACTTAATACATTTATAAATTTTGTACTTACCTCAACAACTACTCCCATCAATCTATACATTTCCTCTTCCAAGAGTTCCCAACGGTTAGGTTAATGCAACACAATCTCTTCAAAACCTAATCCAAAGATAATTACATACATAAGAAAATAAGAATGATGATTAACTAGGGCAAACTCTACACATGACACGCTCACCAACACGTGCGTGTCCCTGATCGTGCCCTAAACCAACCATACGGAAACTTTGATACGCTCAGTAACACGGGCGTGTCACTGGACGTGTTGTTCATTCTGCCTCACAGAAACATTTACACGCCCAACAACACGGGCGTGTTCATGGCCGTGTCAATTACATTCCTCACAGTAGCTATAGCACGCCCAATAACATGGCCGTGTTAATGGTCGTGTCACAACCGTCCAACTCAGTACCGATTACACGCCCAATCACACGGCCGTGTCACTGACCGTGTCAGACCAGAAATCAAGAATTCGAACACCCAACCATGAAAACACAAACACTTCAAAACTCATATTTCATCACCCTTAATCGACATCTTGGTTATATTCATCAATTACCTATCAATTTAACACTTATGTCACTTCAATATATCATAACAACAATCATTATACACACCACCATATAACAACTACTCAAATTCCTCAATTCATTCATATAAAACCCTTACTCAACCATTTCAATAATTCATCATCATCCTCACAATTAACCATGTTATCTCATAATTAAACATATTATCATCACCTAAAATATCAATTCCACACATATATACACTTCAATCTTTCATTAGCATCATCATCATCATCATCATCAAATCCAAACTCAAACAATAAGAATCAAAACAAGAAAATGGATACTTACTTGGATATTAAGCCAAATCTTCAATAATCATCTTCAATCCTCTCAAAATTCCTTTGAATTTGATGTTCATATGGATGGAATCACCTCTCTCTCTCTCTCTCTCGTGCAATAAGAATAAGAAGAAGAAAGAAATAATTTCTTCTTTCTTTCATCCTTATCATATATATAATAATAATAATAATAATAATAATAATAATAATAATAATAATAATAAATCTCCACCACACACAATTTCTTTTGACTTTCTTCTTCTTTTTCTTTTTGTCCTTATTATCATTATTATAATTAATCAATTATATATATATAACTCACTTTTCCTACACCAATTTATATCCCATGTATATGTGATGTATATGTATATGTCTTATATATAGTAGTTATATTTCCTATATATACATATACATTAAATCCAAATACACAAATAACTCCAAAACTTTTAGAGTATACCTTGGGATATTACAATTCTCTCCCCCTTAAATAATTTCGTCCTCGAAATTAGCCAGCACAATAACAATCCATTTATAACAAATTGCCATCTTAATTTCATATGAAGATAATCGTATCTTACATTATGATTTCCTCAAATCATATAACTTTTACTCTCCCCCTTTAAGTCAATCATCTACTCCCAATTCATAACTCATCATTATATATCTATATTTATCTTATTATTTTCTCAACAAGCAACTAAGATACCTCATTATCTTCCCAACAAATTTTCATCTCATACAATAATTAAATCATCTTATAATCTATATATACCATTTATCTATCACAATCAAGATATTTATTACTTCATCTCTTTATATATAATCTCTTAACTTTAACCTTGGAAATTATTGAATTATATCGTACTATTGCTTATCTTGTCATTACAATCACTTTGAAAATGCCACTTATCAAACCATGATTGACAATAATCTTTTCATTTTACTTACACTTAAGTTCTTCTTTATCATGTTTTTCACTTAACATTAATATTGATACCACCTCTTTAAACTTACGTAACAAATAACCAACTTTTTCCTTTTATCACCATCTACAACTGATATAATTCAATTCATCATTGTCCATTCATTGGTTAAAATATTACATCATATGCATTATCATTTAAATTTTATACTTCCAGTACAACTGTACATACCAAATCTCAATATTAATTTGCAAATTTTAGCAAAATCTAAATCAATTGATCTATCTGTCAAAATATATTAACGTTTCAATCTTATTTGATTCAAACCAACAATTAACTTATCGAAATATATCATTGTATTTCACAGTATATATATATAACCTAATTCCATTAGGTCAAACCTATATTCAAATTCTAAACTTTTCATATTCATATTCATCCTTTCATATGCTCATATTTTGTTCTATTATCTTAGTACAATTTCCACAAAATTCTCATAATTATCTCACACCATATTTATTATTCATATTCCCATAAATCTTAAATTCATTCACTTACTCACTTTACACTGTAAATATATTCAATAAAAGTTTCAATCACATTTGCAATTTCTTCCCTTTTTATTATTTCTACATCTCACATATTATTACTATATTTATATAATTATTTTTCCATCACATAATTCATAGCTTAAAACATTATCACAATTCTTTTCTCTTACTTTACTTTTCATAATTATAATTAAATTCTAATATAGAAATTATAAATAGAAATTCACCAATCATAACTTTTAACCATGTTTCTAAAAACATAGCTATCAATCTCATCAAAATTGTACTACAATCATGTTATCTCATTCCCATATCTGTGGATAACAAAGCTAACCGACCAGATCCGCTAAACAAATCATATGGCCATAAGAGATTAGTGGTCACATTTATAACTTATAAATCAATACTATTCCTCGATTATTCTGTTCTCAAACTTTCCAATTACACTACTAAGTTATATCACAAGGATTACATATCCATTCTCCAACTTTTACTACACCAAGAGTTAGCACGTTTCAACTTCATCTCCAAAATAATTTGCTCTTGATCATAAGATTATCATGAGCCTAATTCACATCAACAATATTATTTATAACACTTTTATACACAACATTCAATCATATGCAAATTTCATTTTTTTTTACTCCACTTCTAATCTATCTCTTGTAAAACTTTTCATACACTATACTTCCCTTTTTATTATACACATATACATATAATATTTCTACAAGCATAGTCCTTGATCCAGGAAGCATTATATGATAGTCTAGTTCAGTTATCATCATATCAATTTCATCGTCTAGTGTTACTCGCGTTCTTTCTCACTTTCCATTTCATCCCATAGTCTAACTCTGCATAGGTTAAAACCTAATCTCTCATAGGTCCACTAATACAAGCCATATCATTCTTCACATCACTAGACAAATAGTTATATCACATTCACATTCATAGGTCACATTCACAATGTGACTTACTTTCCACATTTCTTACATTTTACAATCACGTTCACATCAAAAAGCTCATTCCACATTTTCAAGTTTTGACACCCAGCGTAAACTATATAATATTCAAGTTTCAAAGATATTATTTTGGACCATTTTTGACACCCAGTGTTTGTCCCGAAGGCAAATAATAGTGACATATAGCGTCTGGCCTGAAGGCAATATATATAATAGTGATGTCTAGCATTTGGTTCAAAGGCAATCATACGCATGCCGTATAGCACCAAACACAATACTCTAGAAAATTATATTACATAAAGTTTCACACTTTTCTAATACTTTGGCAATTATGCCATTTCCATTCTTTTTGTACTTTTCCATCTTTTTCTCGTTATTTCCATACATTTTCATCAATTTCACCAGTTTTCTTGCCACATCCTCAATGTGGCCAAATTATGCATATATTAGGCATAATTATAAACTTTTCACAATCTTATCATTCAATGCTCTTAGCCATATTAAAAAGGCTCACTTAATCACACATTATGCATTTCATAGCTTAAACATGTATCAATGCACTTTTTATGTGAATTATCACATTAAAGTAGCAATTATCATACATTAGTCATCAAATCACACAATAATGTAGCATGCCAACAAATGCAATTAGGCAAATTTCATTCAAAGTATGTACTTACCTTTGTTCAAGCTACTTCCAATCTAAAAATCACAACTTCCTCACCACTTTTCCACAATGTCCTTCGCCACTTGGCTTGGACAATTACTATCTACTCAACACCTAATACCTAATCAAAAAGTGAATGTATATAATACATTAGAATCACATTTCTATTCATTTTAACTAGCAAACATCAATTTAGCACATTTTCTTCAAGTTTTCAAATTTTGCTCTAACTATTGCGCTCGAATTAAGTTTTACTACAAGCGTCACTCACAAGTATACGAGGTAGCTGTAGCAAAGGTGATCGCCCCAAGGTCATTTCCCCAAGAAGGTGTGGTTCGTAATAGCTTGATTGACAAGTATTTAAATGCTGAAGTTTGTTGTGTTGGAATGTAAAAGAACAATTTGACCTAAGATTAAGGAGTGTAGGGTTGATGTATGAAAGTTGTACAAGATCAAATCGATTCTTTGGGAATATGCCTAGGGTTACAGGTCCATTCAATCAAAGCTCAATTCTCAATTATCCATTAACATAACCTTGTAAATTAATTTGTTCCTTAAGATTAATTAGTCAATTACCAATTCATTAGTTCTCACATTCATGAAATAGCAATAACCAATTATTTTACATTTGCAAATTAATGAAACCCTAGAACTTATATTTCTAATTCATTCATAGGGTAGTCGATTGCATAATTCTGATACCAAATTTCACCTCTTGGTCCTTCATTCAATATCTAGAGATCAATAGGTAGCTAATTTATTAACCCAGCATACAATCCAATGCAATCAACCAACAACAAGGTACATCAATGGAAATATCAAATCAAAGCATTCAATCAAATATACTACAAACCCTAAGCATGGGTTTTTAGCTCAACATCATAAATTTAAAATATTCATTCAACTCAATATAAATCAAATACAAATTATTCAATTGCAATATCAATTATCTTAATATAACAAAAACAATATTGGAATGAATTAAAAGAGAGAATAGAAAAACCCCTTGTGATGATGCCAAGAGTAGGATTGCTAGTCTTCCTCCTAGCTCCACTTAGATGTTTGATGAAGAACTCAAGCCCTCTTCAATGGTTGATTCCCGTTTTGCAATATGGAATGGAGCTTTCTCAAATCTCCAAACCTTTAATTGATTATGCCTTTGAGAGATAGAATGGAGCTTTCTCAAGTCACCAAACCATTCAATGTAGCTTCTTCAACCTTTAAGAGCTTGTTAACCCACTTGATCCCAAAGAACCTCAAAGATCTTCAATGGAAGATGGAGAAGATGAAGATGGAGGATGAAGATGAAGGGACAAGGAGAGTGTCACTCTCTCCTCATCCCAAAATATGTTTGCTCGCTCCTTCTCTTTTCTTTTCTCCCTTTCAAAACCCTAGCCGTCTCCCTTTTCTGTCGTGCGAAAGAACTTAAATAGATATTAAGAGTGACATGGCCAAGCTTGATTTGGCTTGGTCGTGTCTCTTGATCTTTTTCTTGCCTTCCATTAGGTGACACGGCCAAGCCAAGGTTGGCTTGGCCATGTCTCTTGATTTCCTTGGGACACGGCCAAGCCAGTTGGCCGTGTCCCTCACTGTGGCTTCTTCTTTCTTTCTTTCTTTTCTTTGCTCTTCAAGGAGGTGACACGGACAAGCCAAGGTGGCTTGGCCATGTCTCATGTGATCTTCATCTTTTCTTTCTTCTTTGGAATGGTGAGTGACACGGCCAAGCTTAAGTGAGCTTGGCCGTGTTTGACATGCTTGGAGGGACACCTACTACTCTTCGTTCTTTGCTCTTCTTTCTTTGGTCTTCTTCGGTTTGCTCCTTGGGTCAGACACGGCCAGAGGCTTGGCCATGTCTCTAGGTGTGTCTCTCTCTCTTCCCTCTTCAATCTTTGAGGGACACGGCCAAGCCTGATTTGGCTTGGCCATGTCTTGCTTGGTTCATGCTTTTCTTGCACTGTTTTGATCTTCCAAGGGTCTTTTTGTACCTAAACCTAAAACAAACACTTTAAACACACTTAAAATAAAAATTAATCAAAACATTAACTAAAACACACATAAAATCATACTAAAAAAAGTACAAAAATGATCTAAACAACTACCCCACACTTAACTCCTTGCTTGTCCTCAAGCAAGGCTAAAATCAAACACACTAAACAAGATAAATTTTGTTAAGTTCAAGAGTTATAAAGATGCATCAAGATTTCCCTATCCCTAAATCCGCAATCATTATCGAATCAAATAAAATCGACACCCATGCAATTAAGTGGTTTTCCATGCATAACCAATGTTGTCACTCCCTCACCAACTCTTACAAGTGTTTGATCATTGTGGTGTTTACACTCATAACAATCAATGAAAGATTATTACCATAGGCTTGCTTATCAATCAAATCTCCACTACAAAATAACAATCAAGCATCAATCAAAAGGTCTTTATTGGGTTGTAATGGGGCTAAGGTAAAGACATGGCATTTAGGAAATGTGAGCTTAATCATTAAGTTCAAGAGCACTTTAAGAATGAAGTACCCGATCATATATATAACCCAACAATCCCAAAACACCTTCCTCTCATCTACCTCTTGACATAAAAGAGCTTTTCAAGGGAACTCACTTATTAAATCTTGCAATGATACATTCCAACCCTTTCAACAAGAATAACAATTATTCTTATTAATATATATATATATATATATTTTTTCTCTTTATTTATTTATTTATTTTATATTTATTTTATATTTTTTTATATTTTTATTATTTTGCTTTGCAATCTTAAACCTACTAAATTTAACCTCACACTTAATTCAACACAACACTCGGTCATAAACGCTCTTAAAATGCTCTTGACCTAATGAAAGGGTAAGAGTTAAACAACAAGGTCCAAGCTAATGGTGTTGTGAAAAAGAAAGAAAAGGAAAAATAAAATAAGCTCAAAATTGGCTAACTAAGGTTGAACATAGGGTTGGTCTTTTTAAGCCAAAGTGGTTCACCTAATTACCTTAATCATCTTGATGCCAAATTGAAATTTTTATGTAATCTTAAAATGCATTTCAAAGCAAGTTCTAGTAATTCATCAATCAAAGATGTTCACCCACAACAAGAATGATAAGTTGATGGCTCAATTCCTCACTAGGTTAATGGCAATGCAAGGGAAAAACCAACAAAATTGACAATAAACACCAATTCTACTCAATTCTCCAATTCATGCTTCAAAAATTCAAAGGTCGTCTATCAACAATTTTATAACAATTGAACTTTCTAAAACTCATTTATTTAATGAAAAACATTAAAAATAGTAAATAAAACCTAAACAAAAACAAATTAAAGGTAAAAACACAAAAACACAAAATGCGATTAAAAGCAAAAACATAAAACACAAAATTTTCCCCACACTTAAAGATTCACATTGTCCTCAATGTGAGCATGCATACTACAGAGAGAGTTTAGATGATACCTGATTTCCATCGTTCCCATATACGATGTGTGGGGCTCCTTCCACCCATAATGCAATTGGAGCCCATGACCGAGAGGATGAACACCATGCAACTTTGAAAAGTGCCCAATATATTGAAAAGCCTAGGTAGCATTCTTAGGGGAGCAATTGTCCAAAAAGAACATGTGAGGGTTGTCTTAGCTTGATTTTTTAATGCTATAGGGACGTAGTAAGAACCTTTTTCAGTTTGCAACATGGTTTTATATGGTTTTTGCTCGTTCTCACCACCAAGAGTGGGAGAGATGATAATTTGTTGCATACTGTATTCCCCAACCAAAACATCTTTCAAAATTCCTGGGGTCGTTTTAAGTTCAACCAAGTTTGGTTGAATGTGTTCTACATTCTCTTTAGCAATTTGAAGTTCTCCCTCAACAATCTCATTATTCTCTAGTAAATTGCTCTCATCAATTTCTAATTTGGAAGAATTAGGCTCTACTTCTATGGTCATGGCCACCTCAAGCTTATCTACACTATCTTCACTATAGGGCATGTCATGGAGTTCAGAAAGTTGCATACCTTGTTTCTCTGCATTCAGCTTACTTGGGAATGGGATTGGTGGCATATAAGGATTTGGAGGTTCATGCAATTTTGTCGAAGTCAATGCTTCCAAATTCTCCTCCTCCTTTGATTGAATTAACTCCTCTATGTTTGATTGCATCTCCTCGCCATCTTCTTCTTTGTTAGTTCCTGCATCAAAGGAATCACAAAAATTGTTATATATCACCTGTTCATTCTTAAAATTTGTGATTACCTCTATTTGCTCCAATTGGCTAGGAAATTCCTCCTCTTGGTGTGCTTGGAGTTGATGTGCCAGTTGCCCAAGTTACATTTCCACCCTCTTCAATGATTCCTCCAAAGAATCTAACCTCTCATTGCTTCTTTCCTGAATTTCTGTGCTAATTTGAATGTAAGCATTCAAATCATCTTCTACTGTGGATTTCTCAAATTGATCATGGTTTTGTGAGCTAATTTGAATGAAGGCATTCAAATTATCTTCCAAAGTGGGTTCCTTAAGTTTACTTTGATTTTGCGCGCTAATTTGAATGAAGGCATTCAAACTATCTTCTAATGTGGGTCGCTTAAGGTACTCTTGATTTGAATATTGTTCTTGAGAGTAAGAACTTCTTTGGTAAGGTTGAAAAAAATTTGGAGGTGGAATGTGCTGCTGGTTTTCCCAAGAAAAATTTGGGAGGCTTCCCCATCTTGAATTATAAGGTCTGGGGCATGGGTCATTTCCACCCATTTGCTGGAAACTGTCATAGGCATATTCGTCCTCTTGCCTCTCTTGATATTGTCCATAACCAAATGAACACATGTTTGCACTATGTCCTGCAATCCACATGCTGAACATACTCCTCGAGTAGGCATAGGTGTTTGTCCTCTTGCATTTAGCATCTTAAGTTGGTTCGTTAATTCTGCTAATTACCATGCTATGTCAGAATCAGGGTTATCATCATAAACCCCTGAGTACCTTAAAAATTGCATATTTACACAAGGCACTTAGCAACTTAAAGAAAACAAACAAATAATTAAATTGAAAGAAAAACAAAACAAACAAACAATTAAAAAGAAAACAAACAAACAATCAAATAAAAAAATATCAAACTATTACTACTATGACAACCCTCCCAGGCAACGGCACCAAAAACATGTTGCGCTCGAATTAAGTTCTACTACAAGCGTCACTCGCAAGTATACGAGGTAGCTGTAGCAAAGGTGATCGCCCCAAGGTCATTTCCCCAAGAAGGTGTGGTTCGTAATAGCTTGATTGACAAGTATTTAAATGCTGAAGTTTGTTGTGTTGGAATGTAAAAGAACAATTTGACCTAAGATTAAGGAGTGTAGGGTTGATGTATGAAAGTTGTACAAGATCAAATCGATTCTTTGGGAATATGCCTAGGGTTATAGGTCCATTCAATCAAAGCTCAATTCTCAATTATCCATTAACATAACCTTGTAAATTAATTTGTTCCTTAAGGTTAATTAGTCAATTACCAATTCATTAGTTCTCACATTCATGAAATAGCAATAACCAATTATTTTACATTTGCAAATTAATGAAACCCTAGAACTTCTATTTCTAATTCATTCATAGGGTAGTCGATTGCATAATTCCGATACCAAATTTCACCTCTCGGTCCTTCATTCAATATCTAGAGATCAATAGGTAGCTAATCTATTAACCTAGCATACAATCCAATGCAATCAACCAACAACAAGGTACATCAATGGAAATATCAAATCAAAGCATTCAATCAAATATACTACAAACCCTAAGCATGGGTTTTTAGCTCAACATCATAATTTTAAAACATTCATTCAACTCAATATAAATCAAATACAAATTGTTCAATTGCAATATCAATTCTCTTAATATAACAAAAACAATATTGGAATGAATTAAAAGAGAGAATAGAAAAACCCCTTGTGAAGATGCCAAGAGTAGGATTGCTAGTCTTCCTCCTAACTCCACTTTGATGTTTGATGAAGAACTCAAGCCCTCTTCAATGGTTGATTCCCCTTTTGCAATATGGAATAGAGCTTTCTCAAGTCTCCAAACCTTTAATTGATCATGCCATTGAGAGATAGAATGGAGCTTTCTCAAGTCACCAAACCTTTCAATGAAGCTTCTTCAACCTTTAAGAGCTTGTTAACCCACTTGATCCCAAAGAACCTCAAAGATCTTCAATGGAAGATGGAGAAGATGAAGATGGAGGATGAAGATGAAGGGACAAGGAGAGTGTCACTCTCTCCTCATCCCAAAATATGTTTGCTCGCTCCTTCTCTTTTCTTTTCTCCCTTTCAAAACCCTAGCCGTCTCCCTTTTCTGTCGTGCGAAAGAACTTAAATAGATATTAAGAGTGACACGGCCAAGCTCGATTTGGCTTGGCCCTGTCTCTTGATCTTTTTCTTGCCTTCCATTAGGTGACACGGCCAAGCCAAGGTTGGCTTGGCCGTGTCTCTTGATTTCCATGGGACACGGCCAAGCCAGTTGGCCGTGTCCCTCACTGTGGCTTCTTCTTTATTTCTTTCTTTTCTTTCCTCTTCAAGGAGGTGACACGGCCAAGCCAAGGTGGCTTGGCCGTGTCTCATGTGATCTTCATCTTTTCTTTCTTCTTTGGAATGGTGAGTGACATGACCAAGTTTAAGTGAGCTTGGCTGTGTTTGACATGCTTGGAGGGACACCTACTGCTCTTCGTTCTTTGCTCTTCTTTCTTTGGTCTTCTTCGGTTTGCTCCTTGGGTGAGACACGGCCAGAGGCTTGGCCGTGTCTCTGGGTGTGTCTCTCTCTGCCCTCTTCAATCTTTGAGGGACACGGCCAAGCCTGATTTGGCTTGGCCATGTCTTGCTTGGTTGATGCTTTTCTTGCACTGTTTTGATCTTCCAAGGGTCTTTTTGTACCTAAACCTAAAACAAACACTTTAAACACACTTAAAATAAAAATTAATCCAAACATTAACTAAAACACACATAAAATCATACTAAAAACAAGTACAAAAATGATCTAAACACTAACATTCTTTAATTTTGGAAAACCATGCCACTAAATTCCTAAGTGAATTTTATGTTCATTTCTACCATTATAACCATATTATAACATAACTTAAACAGTTAAATCCAATCATCATAAATTCTTTACCATTTCTCTATCTAAACCATAGATTCATCACTACTTCCCTCAAACTTCTTCTGAATCTAATTGTTTCACCCATTTAACCACAAAATCATTGTCTCTGCATTAAACTAACATCATCCATACCCATTTAAACAATTATAAGACACTCAATCAAAATTATTATTTACACATATTTATATTCTTGAAAGAAAGCTTGCAAAAACTAAGAAAAACTTGCTACTTACCTAGGAAGAGAAGGAAGAAGATGAAGTAAAAATGAGATATTTTCAATTTTAAGTCTTCTTAGCCACATATATATTATAATATTTAAATAATAAATTAGTTAATTTATTAAATAGTAAATTAACTAATTTATTAAAAATTAATATCCCATATTTACCATCTTCCACCATCTTCCACTAACATCATTTTAATATATTTTTTTAACTTTTATCTTTTACTATTCACCATTTGATTTTTACTATTTGACTTTTTAACTTTTATATGTTGTGTACATTTAATATATATTCCACATGCACATTCCATATTTTCTACCTTCCAACACTTTAATTAATCTTTTAAATTATTTAATTAGTTATTTTTTAATAAAGTTACGGGTGTTGTAACTCTCTCTCCCCCTTAAATAATTTCATCCTTGAAATTACTTGATATAGCGAACAACTTCATCATACTCAAATGCCCATCTCAATTCTCTGTATAACCAATCATATGATTACTGTCATAATCTTCTACAATCTCTAATAACATAATCTTTACTGTCCCCCTTCGTGAATATCCTAAATTATGACTTGAAATTTCAGATTTTTCTCTATACTAAAGAACTCAATTTTGTAAATCATTTTAAAATCATCTCATCACATTTTACTAATTACTATTTATACCTTGTAAAGAAAATAATTAGTGTCCATCACACTTTTCTATAAAGACTTAAAACACATTTTATTAGCAATATATCTGATACTCTAATATAAGATCCCACTAAAAATAAATTAATGCATACACAATATTGTTAAATAAAGAGTATTACGAAGCCCTAGCCCTTCTTGTCTACCTAATAATGTAGTCTCCTCTTTCTGAGCTAAATATTTATATTACAGTAAAATTAAAGAATATCTAGAAATATTTTCAAAATATACATCCATTCGATCATTTCCATTCCATATTTTTAAGTAAGAGCAACTCTCATTCCAATCATCAAGTCTTATTGTTGGATTTCTACATATTTCCCTTTATAATTTAATTATCTCTTTTAAGCAAACCTTCTTGTCTCTTACACACTTTACTCAATCCTTAAAATATCTTTTCCTCAATATCAATAATAATACCATACACTAAAATTAAATTCACTATGTTTTCTTTACTAATATTAACTCCTCTAATTATTTACAGTCATTATGATTTAAGCTACTCCACACTTTCATATATCTATATATATATGTTCACCTCAAAGATTCAAATACATTTATCAAATATTTCATCATATCATTGCCCTTATCAAAATTTTTTCCATCTAATGAGTTATTTCTTAGTTAATTTCTTTGATAAATCTTATTATACACTAGATTCAATCTCTGAATATATTTTTCCTCAACCTTAATAATAAGCCAACATATTAATTTTGTTCCTTTCATCATGTTTTTTTTTTCAAGTTATCTCTTTTTTCTAAGAAAAAAAACTAAAATCCACTTATCATAATTGACTTTAATTATATTTCTTTTGAAGCACAATCTTCAGTTGCACTTCAATAACCCTATAGATAAAATATTAAGGGACACTATCAAGCCCTTTACACTATACAATTCAAGTCAAATTTCATCCATAAAGCACATCCATGTCAAAATAATATCATATGCCCATATGAATTTAGCCATCACTATTTTCATCTTATTTATCATCACAACCTATAAATGTTACACTCTTAACATGTGTATAATTAATCCCACTTCTATTATTATTTTTTTCCAAGAATCCATAATTTTAATGAATCTTTTAACTTTCGTCCACACATAAATGCATAACAAATAATTTGTATATCCATTAATTTATATACAAATCCAACATACAAGTAAATATAATCCTCAACCAAATAAGTCAACAATTCAATGTTATATTAACTTATTGAACCAAATAATTAATATTTAACTCTCTAGAATGACAACCAAATTTAAAACTCAATTCTCATTCACTTGCTCCTAAATTCCTCATTACCCAAGTTATTTATTTATGCCTAACTTAATCATATAACTCTGCAAACATTGCTATTCTTCAAATTTAACTTGCCTGACTAAAAGTTATTCTTTAGTATAATATCCATGTAACTTCTCATGCACTTTCTATGATTAAACAAATAGTTAAAAAATTTAACCCTTTAACTTATATACCTTAAATAATTGTTTAACAACAAAACATATTCCATCTCAAACCAAATGATTAGCAATCCAAATATCATTCAAATCATGTATGCACTAAGTTAAAGAATTTTACCTTCTCATTTATCAAATTTTCCTTAATCCCATAAACTATTAAGGGTTGCTAATTACTCTTAATAATACAACTATCATTAAATATTAAAGTACTGATATGCACAATAAATAAGTATTTAACTCAAAGTTCATTTTTACATCTCTCATGTTCTCAAGATTCATTTTATCATTTCACTATATTATTCCCAAATTATCATCTCAACTCATGATCACCCTTTTCATTCCATTTCATTTATCACTCTTTTCACAATTGCAACATTAGAGACTAATGTAAGTGCCAATGCATATGCATTAAGGATATTTCAAATCACATTTTAAAATCTTCCCTTATTCTCTTTCAAAACCCACCTAGGTCAAGAATTTTAAAGCCATACTCTAATACCAAAATAAATGCATTACCCTTATACCCTATATACATATGATACATTCACCCGATATATGTAAAATATGCATAAAGAATACAAGAATGTCACAGTTTTCATTATTACAAAATTTCTATAATTTCATGAAAACTATTTTATACCATAAAATGTACTTCAATAATTATATATAAATATTCATTAATAGTTTAAATTACTAAAAATACATATTTTAAAGCAAAATCTCTAGGAAAAATTTGCTAGAGTTTTGTATGTAATTTGAGTAATCCCAAAATTCAAACATACACAACCTGCACTAAAAGTTCACACTCTCAAAACATATTGACTCATTCACATCTCCAAATAAATATTTCCATAATCCAACATCAATGGCATCTCATGTTCATTTCATTGCACAAATGGTATTTTGATGATTCATATTACTTAACTTACACCAAACTTATAAAAATTTAATAAGATCCATAATGTATACAAAACATAATATGTTTATTAAAACAAATAAACATCTACATATTATGAAATGGCCCCTAGTTTAATGGAAACCTGATAAACTTTAATAATTGCCCAAAGACTCTAAATCTAGTTAAGTCAATTAGAGTTCTCCACCTCTATCATGTCACTAGTGTGACAGACAATTTTCTCTAAGCTTTTTGCTTAGTGGTATATACTTTGATAATAGTGGAAATTTAAAGACAAAATGTAAAATGATTTTCTTTTGTAAATCATAATATGACATGCAACTACACATTAAATCTCATGCATTTTTTATTTTAAACCATCACATATCACATTCACATGCATTGGGCTCTAATGACCCTATATAATATTCTAGTTCTAAAGATATTGCTTTGGACCATTTTTTGACATCCAGTGTTTGGCACGAGGGCAAATAATAGAGACGCCCAATATCTGGTCCAATGGCAATATATAAATAGCGACGCTCAGTGTCTGGCTTGAAGGCAATCATAAGTATGCCATATAACACCAAACACAAAACTCTAGAAAATGATATTACATAAGGTTTCACACATATCATATACAATTTCACAATTTTCTAATACTTTGGCAATTATGCCATTTCTATTCTTTTCTCACTTTTCCATATTTTCTCATTATTTCCATACATTTTCATCAATTTCACCAATTTTATTGCTACATCCTCAATGTGGCCGAATTATGAATATATTAGACATAATTACAATCTTTTCACAATCTTATCATTCAATGCTCTTAGCCATCTTAAAGTGGCTCACTTAATTTTCCATTATGCATTTCATAGCTTAAACATGCATCTCTGCAATTTTTATATGAATTCTCACATCAAAGTAGCATAGTCATCAAACCACACAACTATGTAGCATGCCAACAAATGCAATTAGACACATTTCATTCAAGGCATATACTTACCTTTGTTCAAGCTACCTTTAAGCTAAAAATCACAACTTCCTTACCACTTTTCCATAATGTCCTTAAGCACTTGGCTTGGATAATTACTCTCTACTCAACACCTAATCAAAATATGAATGTATATCATACATTAGAATCACATTCTATTCATTTTAACTAGTAAACATCAATTTAGCACATTTCCTTTTTCCAAAATTTGCTCTACTATTCTTTAATTTTGGAAAACCATGCCAATCAATTCCTAAGTGAATTTTAAGTTCATTTTTACCATTTGAACCATATTATAACATAATTTAAATAATTAAATCCACTTAACATAATTTTTTTTTACCATTTCTCCATCCAAACCCTAGATTCATCACTACTTCCCTCAAACTTTACCAAACCTATTTGTTTCAATCATTTAACCACCAAAGCATAGTCTCTACATCAAACTAACATCATTTATACCCGTTTAAACAATTATAAGACACTCCATCAAAATCACTATTTTCACATATTTATATTCTTGAAAGAAAGCATGCAAAAACTAAGAAAAACTTGCCACTTACCTAGGAAATCTTCAAAACTACCCTTGAAATCTTTAGAATATTTGATTTATAAAAAGTGGAAATCCCCACATTGATCATTTATGAAAATTAGCCAAAGGAGAAGAGAAGGAAGAAGATTAACTAAAAATTAGATATTTTTAATTTTAAGTCTTCTTAGCCACATATATATTATAATATTTAAATAATAAATTAGTTAATTTATTAAATAGTAAATTAACTAATTTATTAAAAATTAATATCCCATATTTATCATCTTCCACCATCTTCCACTAACATTATTTTAATATTATTTTTTTAACTTTTACCTTTTACAATTCACCATTTGATTTTTTTTACTATTTGACTTTTTAACTTTTATATGTTATGAATATTTAATATATATTCAACATATACATTCCATATTTCCCACCTTTCAACACTTTAATTAATCTTCTAAATTATTTAATTAATTATATTTTAATAAAATTACAATTATTACATGGGTCCCATCTTCAATTTTTTTGGATGGAATTGAGGATTTCTAATTGTTATTAAGGAGTGAGATCAAAATCCCACCATCCTTTCAACTGTCCAGAAAATCTTGCTTTCATAAGTTCAACTATGGCTCTATCTTGGGTTCTAGTTTTGGGTTTTATATGCATTTGCAACCATGGTCATTTGCAGGAGCAAACCAAGGATGTTAACATCCCGTATATGTTCCATTCATAGACAGAGGATGCATTGAACTTGGATTGAGACAAGATGTTAGGCTTATTTTCAATGCCTATGTCAGGGACCATGGATTTTGGTATTGAAACCTGCTAGTGTAATTTATTAATTTCAAGCATAGGGTTTGGACTAAATGTTTCTTCATTAGTCTCCTACAATTTTTTATCTAAAAAACTAACAGTCCTAAACCTAGATTAGGCTGTGTCAGGAGCTACTTGTTTGGAGACCTCAGAGGAAAATGACTCTATTTTGCTAAGTTGTTAGCTGATATCTTTAACAAAGTCTAACTGGTGATTTTGGATTTGTAATTGGCTAGGTTTTGAAATTTAAAAAGGCCTAAAAATAAGGTTTTTTAGCTTCTTGTCTTATTGTGTAGTTTGTAAAGAAACATCGAAGGAGGAAATGTTTGAGCTAGTGATATGATTCTTTACCTTAGTTAGCTATTTTGCTATGGTTTGGAGATTTGAATTTGTAAAATTGTTTTGTTCTAAGATATTCCTTTTTCAGTTTAATGGTTTGATTTTTGAAAGTCCAATCTCTACCAAAATCACTCTAAAGTGCCCGAAATTAATTAATCGCTCAATTAAATTTATTTCTTCTATTTAGTCTAATCATTCCTTTCCTCTTTTACGTTTCATAATTAATTTTAGACAACTCAAGTTGAGCTTCAAAGTGGGAAAGCACTCCAGCCTTACATCAATAAAAGGAGATATCCAAAGGTATTTCTCCTAATTTTTTTTTTCAATTTGGTAAGAAGACTAACTAAAATCAATTAATTAAGCCCTTTGCAACCAAAGGCATGAATTACTTATAGCTCTAATTGTCATTCAAATAAGATAAGTAGGCATGCTTTGAAAGTTCACTCTAGGTAGCGAGCCCACACTAAAAAACCATAAAATTGGTTTAATTAATCTATTTCAATTTATTTTCTTTATTTCTGCCATTTAATTTATTGCAATTTTAATTTGAATGAATGCAATTTCAATTAATTATTATTTGATCAAGTTAGCTTAATTAGAATTTTGTGCTTGATCTAGAATCTATAAGGAAAAAATCATGTTAGTACATGCATTCTGGAATGTGGCAGCAGCATCCAAGGAAAGGGGGTCAAGCCTAATGCTTTGAAAATACCTAAGTTTCGAAACTTGGTAACTAGCTATGAGACCAATGTTCGGCTCTCAGATTCTTAAATATTCCCTTCATCTAATTCAAATAGTTCTCAGTCATGGTTATGGAAAAAATTCAATTAGAAACCATAGAGAGAAGAGAAAATGGAACGATTCTTATATGCAGTGAATAGAGTGAATGGAAATAAATGTAAGGGCATGATTAAATAGGGAAGTGGGTTGAGGAAGTTTGAAAAGGATTCATTGCTAGAATAAATGGTTGAGTGGCATTTTGGAAGGAAAATCACACTAACAATAAAGAGTCAAGTTGATTCTCATAACTAATAGAGTTGAATGGCGGGTGAAGAACATACAATGATGAGCCCATTAGTCTTAGCAGCGTGACTACCAATAGCTCACAACATAGAGATGTGAACAGTAAACAAGCCATTTCTCCACTATTGGGAATGGTAAGACAGACAATCCTATATGCATTGACATTAGAGGTAGATGTAAATTTGAGAGGCCAAATGAAAAACAAAGTACTAGAATCATTGGACTACAATTAGATTCGAACAAAGTCCCAAAAAATAATAAAAACCATTCTCTTATAGTCAAATTTAGCAACACGGTCCAAAGATGAAAAAATCAACCCAAAGTTCTATTATAAAAGAAATAGATAAATAAAGCTACATTGATTATCCACCTCCAGCCGGATGACTAGGCTTGCCTCCATCAAAACTAGAAGGATATGGATGTGTCACCCTCATTGTCTTGAATCTCTTATAGCTCAGCCTCTACACGATGGCATTCCTCCCTCAACAGAGTAACTCCTCTCTTCTCGACCTCTAATTGCTCTCTGAGCATGGAAATATGGGAATCCTTGGAAGAAAACTTAGATTGGGCTAACAATAGGTCAATATATGAGTCCTAAAAAGCAAAAGGGATTAGGGAAGAAAGCATGCATGCATAACATAAGCATATCTTTCATACTAATCGATACTTGCAGATTCATAAAAGCAAGTTTAACACAAGTGGCATGAAAGAGGTGAGCCACATCCTTATAATACACCCAAGGAACCTGCAAATGATGTTAAGAATAGTCAAAGGCAATGTCATAAAAGCATAGTGAAAAAAAATGAGAAAAGGATACAAGGAAGTAGGTTCAACATAAGTAGAATCATTAAGGTGCAAGGTATGACTCCAATTGATAAAGGAAGAAAAGTAGTGTTGTAGGTGCCAACTGGGTCATAAAAGATCACCTCTAGAGGAACGAGGTAAGTTGGGTGACCTATAACGACTGTTGTCAGATCAAGATAGACCATAGGAGTAGACATAATCATATAGGAGTAGACATCATCATATGCACCTAGGAGGAAGAAGTACTATCTGTAACACTCTTATACTCTATATATGTATAATGCATACACCCAGTATATGTAAAATATGCATATAAAGTATAAGAATGCCACAACCCAGTTTGATAAAAAAAATTTATATTCCCAATTTAAAATACCAAACACTTTAAAATATAATTTTAATAAATCAATAAAATATTCTTCATTAGTTTAGGTTCCCAAAATAAGTATTTTATATAAAAATATCTTGAAAAAATTCGCCAGAGTTTTGTCTACAAAATTGGACATCTCAAAAATTTTAACAATACTTAACTTGTAGAAAAATACACATTCAATAGTTATAAATCACACATTTCACCCCATCTTCTCAATCTCCACCCATTTTCTTCGAAACATTCATATATGTACATATATATATAAACACATATACACATTCCCACATTATACAATTTATCCAAAATGTTCTTTGTAGTTTACAATACTCTCGAAAATATAAACATAATATATAAAATGATAAAATGTACTATAGCATAGAATGTATATATAGTGGCAACTAACTCTATCCCTATGGCAGTAAAATCACCTCGAGCCTAAACAATCTCAAGCCTAGACCTGGCCAGGTCTAGATGAATTCTCTAGATCTACTGGATCAATCCTATTACTTGCACGATGAATTCAGTCACACTAAGCTAAAAGCCAATATGCATATACTTTGATTATAATGAACCTTTAAAAGAAAAGACAATGATTTATGTTGGATCATGACATTTCACAATGTAATATGTAATTCCACTTTACTTCACATGTATCATTCTTTCTAAACATCACATCAACACATACATAAGCATTGGGCCCAACTAACCTAGTACATTATTCAAATCCTAGAGTTACTATTTTGGTTTATATTGACACCTAGTGTCTAGCTCGAAGGCAATACAAGTGATGCCCAGTGTCTAGCCAGAAGGCAAATCATGGTGATGTCCAACGTCTAGCCCGAAGACAAATCATATATATTAGTGATGCCCAGCATCTAGCCCAAAAGGCAAATGATGAGAATAATCTCATAGGCATCCAACCACACAGAACTCTGAAAATTGAATAATATACTAAGCAACACATAAATAGTACATATTTTCCATAATCAAATTTCTTATCACTTTATCAACAATGCATACCACTTTGCATTACAAAACATATTTACCCAACCATTTTTGGGTTATTTTCACATAATTCACATAAACCATATTCCATTCATTTTAGGCATTAATAATGGCTTTTTCACAATGTACATAATGCATAATCAATTTACATGGCATATCACAAAGTATATGAATGTTCAAATAGTCAAGTAGCTTAACAAATTTTTTATCCAAAATGTGTTAAGCCAAATTAAATGCAAATACCTTTAAATTATCAAAAGTATGTACGTACCTTAATTTAACACTCAAACTCAAGCTAAAATAACTCTTTAACTTCCACTTCCACAATGCCCTTTAACACTAAGTGTAATATCCCGAAGTACACCCTAAAAGTTTGGAATAATTATTGTTGTATATGGATTTAATGTGTATGTTTAATGAAAATCAAAAGAAGAGCAATGAATTAATTTAATATCTTGATTTTGGTGTACATTGGAATAGTAGTAGTAAGATGATATGTTGGTAAGTATGCAAGGAAAAATATTTAAGAGATAAATGTATATGAAGAATAAAATGTATATTTGGTATTTGGAAAATATATGGGAAATATAAAGGTGATATATAAGAAATATACATATACCAACATATACATCACATATACATAAGGTATATTGTGGTGTAGGAAAAGTAAGAGTATATATATATATATATAATTAATGAATTAAATAATAAAAGAAAAAGAATATAAGAAAGTCAAAGGGAAGAAGAGAGTGACAAGTGTATGGTGGAGGTTTAAAGGGTTTTAATTATTTATATATATATATATATGATTAGCTAAGGAAGAGAAGAAAATATCTTCTTCTTCTTCTTCTTGCACGAGAGAGAAAGAGAGAAAGAGAGTGAAGGAGATATGATTTTAATCCTTTTACATATCAAATTCATTGAGATTTTGAGAGTATTGAAGATGATTATTGAAGATTTGGCATATTATCCAAGTAAGTATTCATTTCTTTGTGTGGATTCCTATTGTTTGAGTTTGGGATTTGATATGGTGGATTTGTGATAATGATGATAATGAAAGATTAAAGTGTATAAATATGTTGAATTGATATTTAGATGATGATGATTTGGGTTATTTGTGATGATGATGATGAATTTTTGATATTGTTGAGTAAGGGTTTAGTATAAGTGAATTGGGGATTTGAGTAGTTGATTCATGGGGATGTATATATGATTATTGTTATGTTATTGAAGTTATAAAAGTGTTAATAAGTGTTAATTTGATAACTAATTGAGGAATATAGTCAAGATGTTGATTAAGGGTGATCAAGTATGAGTTTTGGAAGTGTTTATGTTTCTTGGTTGAGATGTCGAAATGTATGATTTGTGCATGGCACGGCCAGTGACACGGCCATGTTGTTGGGCGTGTCAATGGTACTGAGTTGGATGTTTATGACACGACCATTAACACGACCGTGTTACTGAGCGTGTCATAGCTACTGTAAGGAAAAGTATTTGACACGGCCATGAGCACGCCCGTGTTGTTGGACGTGTAAATGTTTCTGTGAGGCAGAATGAGTGACACGTCCATTAACACGACCGTGTTACTGAGCGTGTCAAAGCTTCTGTATTGTTGGTTTAGGGCACGATCAGGGACACGCCGTGTTGGTGAGCGTGTTATGTATAGAATTTGCCCTAGTTAATTATTCTTCTCATATTCTTATTATGTATAATTATATTTGGATTAGGCTTTGAGGAGATTGTGTTGCATTAATCCAAATGTTGGAGGATTCTTGGAAAAAAAGGTTAGATTGGTATAAGTTGCTCTTGAGGTAAGTGCAAATGTACATGGTTGCATTCTTTTAATATGATTTTGAGACTTAATACATTTAGTATAAATGTGTTAAGTAATCTATTATACTATTAATATAATGTGACTAACGTTATGATTTGTATAGTGTGAAAGCTATGATGATGATTCAAAAAGGTATGTGCAATGTAACTTGTTATGATAAATATAATAATGTTTGAAATGAAATATATGGACATGTTGTCTATATGATGATGAAGTTATGATGTGTGTTCAATGTAATTGATTATGTATACCTGAATGATGAATTGTTATAATGTGAATTGAGATATGATAAGATGTGAAGCCATTGTGATTGGCTATGATGATTTGTGATTGGCTATGATGATTTAAATGAAATGTGAAACCATTGTGATTGGCTATGATGATTTAAATGAGATAAATGAGGCATGTTTGCCTAGTTAATGATGAGAATTGAGAATGCAATTGATAATGAAATAATAAATGAATTGTGTGTGTCTAATATGTTGATTCAATCTTCAGAGTTCTGGATTTGGCGGCATGCCTAGAAAATGTGAAAATGTAACAGTCTTGCCGGGTTGAGGATCTCTTCAATTTGAGTGAATTGAGGTCCAAGAGACTGGGTCTGTTACACTATGTGAATTATTGATACGAAATATATGAAAAGTAACAGTCTTGCCGGGTTGAGGATCTCCTCGAGTTTAGCCGAGTTGATGATCCAAGAGACTGGGTCTGTTACGCTATCCATGGATAGAGATATGAGATATATTGCCTACGGGCTTGATTATTGTGATATGGACCAAAGCAGTAACTCTGAACTTTGAATAACATATTAGTATAGTTTGGGCCCAGGTTTGTCTTGGTTGTCAATGTGATTTATAAATGATGAATAATAAGTAAATAATGAGATCTATATTTGCTTTTATTGGAAATGTGATTCATGATTGGTGAATTATGAATAACATAATGTTATGAAGCATGATATGTAATGTGTGTATTGATATATTGATTGTGAGTATTATTGATGAGTTGTGGTTGGTGTAAATGATATGTAGGTTTGTATGTGATATATGTGATTAGTTGAGATATGTGAAAGGTGTTATTAAAAAGGGAAATCACGATAAGAAACTAGTAGTACATGAAATTAATGTATATATATATGTGTTAGAATTTCTGTGTTATATGTTTATATTCTATATTTGCACTACTAAGCTCCCGGGCTTAGCGCGAATGTGTTATCGCACAGGTTCTAGGTGGAAGATATGAAGTCTTTCGTGATGCCACGTGAAGAGTAAGAGTTGTCGAGACCAACTAGATGGTGTTGCATACATGTATAACTTTTAATTATGATGTATTTCTGACAAGAATATATTTTTATGTACAATGAGATTTTGATAAAGATACGATTATTAAATATATGTAAGAGCATTAAAAGTATAATGATTTTATAAATGTTCTTTAAATTAATGTATGGTGATTTGAACTCTGCTAAAGGTTTTTTTTTTAAATTGTAACGAAAAGTGACATCCTTATGCTCTATATACTTACTGTATGTATACTAGGCATATGTATAGTACTTATATGGAGTATCGGGGTGTTACAATTATTTTGGTATCAGAGCTTAGGTTCGAGATTCTCGGCCTAAGTGGAATTAAAAAGGAAAAATTTTGAAAAGCTTAAATAGAATTAAAAAGGAAAGGTTTTGAAACGAAATTATAATACATGCATATGCATTAACACCTAGGTTGGTCTCGAACGTGGCATTATGTGATTTGTGATGTATATAAATTACATGAGATGAATGATATTGTATGAATGAGATTTTATATGTAGGTATATATGAAAAATTGGTACAAGTTTAATTGGTAAATTCAAGAATGGGAGTTTATTTAAGGAAAACAGATTTTGAAACCTTGACTATTGAAAGGTGATTGTAATGTAAGGAATGAATAGGAGAATGAAGTTGAAAATGTTTTGAAAATAAAATCAAGATTAAAGTATGTACTCCTTCTTTTACATTTTGAATCTCTTTATAATAGAGTTTATGTTGGGTTTGCTAGAAAGAGGAAATATTGTTGGATTACTAATATGGAAAGGGATGGTATTATAATGAAAAGAGTATGGTGGATTAGTGAGTAAGTTGATTGATATAGACAAAATGTGATTATGTATGGTTTGGGTATATAAAGTTAAGGTTTTGCTTAAAAGAAAAAGAGAGGATGTTGGTTAAGTATGAAGATATATATATTGGTATTGTTTGTATTGTGATTTTAATGCAAACATTGTGATCTCAATGTTAGAAACGTGATATGCTTGAATATTGTGAAAGCTCATGTTACTAGTGATAATATGTGACATTTGGATTCTTGAAATGAGCTTAATAACAGTGAAAATTGTATGTTTTGATGTTATATGGTGGTATATATATGATGTTTTTAAAGTTGATATTAAGAAAAGATGAGTTTTGCAAAATGGAAGTTTAGATGAGATGGTAATTTAAGAATTTAGAATTTTAATGGAATATTGATAAAGATTTTTATATATATTGATACATAAATGAGTTATTTGAAATGAACATTATTGTATATGAGATTGATGGTATGAAAATTTGTTTTGAGATAATAAGGGAAGTGGATAAGTAAGTGTTACTTTAAGTCATTTGACTAGAAAGGAAAAATGGATACGGAGGTATATTAAATGTTTTCTGAGACAACAGTGAAAGAGATGTCACATTAGGAATATGACTAAGATGTAGGTGAAGCATTGCTATAATTAGAATGTATACATTTGTTGTGTTGAGAAATAATCTAAGTCATGTTATAAGAACAAGAATGATAATGTTCAAAGGAAAGTAACAAACACTAAATTTGTGTAGAATGTATATAAAAGAGAAATTAAATAAAATTTCATGATCATGTGTTTACCTGTCGAGGATATGTGAGATAGATCTGTTGATATAAATGTAATTTTGATATGTAAGAAATGTGAGTCATATTATGAAGGTGATTTATGAAGGTGAATGTGGTATAACTATTGGATTAGTGATATGGTTGTGTGCTTTAGTGGACCTAAGAAAGATAAGGTCATGGCTTGAGCAAAACTAGACAAATTATATGACGGAATTAAAAGTAAGAATGGACTTGTGTAATACTGGATAGTGACATTGTTATGGTGATTAATGAATTTAATGATCATATGATATTTAGAGTCCCAAAGTATTCGCATATGGAAAAGTTCTATGTATTTGTATATTATAAGAGATTGTAAGGACAAAGGGAAAGTATAATGTATAAAACTTTGAAGAGAGATAGATTAGAAATGGAATAGCAGACGGAAAATTTTGTGAGATTTGTATAATATCGATTATGTATATGTAATAGATGTTAATAATAATATTGATGAAACGTGAATTAAGCTGATAAAGATCATATAATCAAGTGTAAATTGATTTGAAATGGAGTTGAAAGGTGTTAATTCTTGATGTAGTAAAAGTTTAGAGAATGAATATGTAATGCTTGTAATTCAACTTAATATTGTAATTGGAAAGATTGGAAATGGAATGATAGAGGGACAGAATTGATTTATAAGCTACAGTCGTGGTTAATGATCTCTTATGGTCATAGGAATTGTTTAGTATAATTGATTGATCAGTTTAGCTGTTCTCAGATTTGGGCCTAAAATGACATAACCATAATATAGAGTTGATGAGATTGACGATTATGTTTCTAGAAACATGGTTAAAGGATATGATTGGTGAAGTTGAATTTTATAATTTCTATGTTAGAAATTTGATTATTACTATGAAAAGTTAAGAAGGAGAAGAGAATTGTGAAAATAATTTGAGTTATGAATAATGTGATATAAAGGTAAATATGCAAATATAGTAATGGTATGAAAGGTGAGGAAATGTTAAATGGAAGGAATTGCAAATTATATGATTGAAAGTTATACTGAATATAATTATAATATAAAGTGAATAAATGGATGGACTTAAGGTTTAGATGAGTGAACTGTGGATCATAAATATGGTATGAGATAATTATGAAAATCTTGTGGAAATTGTATTAAGATAATGTGAGGTGATTTGTTATTAATAATTATGGATCCGAAGAGATGGGAATTAAAATAAATTTGACCCAACGGAATTAAGTCATATGAATATAGTGAAATTTAACGATAAATTTAAATAAGTTAATTGTTGGTTTGATTCTAACCAGATGAGGATATTAGTATATGGTGACAAATTGATTAATTGATTTAGCTTTTGCTAAGATTGCAAAATTTTGGTTGAGATTTAATACGTACAGTTGTGCGAAGAGTATACGATTTGAGTGATAATGTATATGAGGTGATATTTTGATCTATGAATGGACAGGGATGAATTAAGTTATATCAGCTGTAGCTGATGATAAAAAAAAAGATTGAATACTTGTAAAGTAAGTTTAAAGACATTGTACTAATATTTATGTGAAGTGAAAAGCATGCTAAAGAAGGAATTGAGTGTATGACAAATAAGGATCTTGTTATTAATAAATGTTTGATCAAAGTATCTTCTAAAAGTGAGTATAATGACGGGACAAAGGAATGATGAGATATGAATTGATGTTTTGTAAGCTTGAAGATAATGATTAGACGAACTATAAGGATATTAAGATGATCTGATTTTGTATAAAGGTAAATTTAATGGGAATGTGAGGAATTATCTTGATTGCTTTGCTGAGAAAGTAATAAGATATATATATTATGATGAGTTATGAATTTAGAGAAAGTGATTGATTCTAAAGGGGGAGAGTAAACGTTATAAGATTTGACGGCGTAATAACTTAAGCATATAATTAACTTCATATGGAAGTTAAGATGGTATTATGTTAAGAATGAATTGCTATTAAACTAGATAATTTCGAGGACGAAATTATTTTAAGGGGGAGAGAATTGTAATATCCCGAAGTACACCCTAAAAGTTTGGAATAATTATTGTTGTATATGGATTTAATGTGTATGTTTAATGAAAATCAAAAGAAGAGCAATGAATTAATTTAATATCTTGATTTTGGTGTACATTGGAATAGTAGTAGTAAGATGATATGTTGGTAAAGTATGCAAGGAAAAATATTTAAGAGATAAATGTATATGAAGAATAAAATGTATATTTGGTATTTGGAAAATATATGGGAAATATAAAGGTGATATATAAGAAATATACATATACCAACATATACATCACATATACATAAGGTATATTGTGGTGTAGGAAAAGTAAGAGTATATATATATATAATTAATGAATTAAATAATAAAAGAAAAAGAATAAAAGAAAGTCAAAGGGAAGAAGAGAGTGACAAGTGTATGGTGGAGGTTTAAAGGGTTTTAATTATTTATATATATATATATGATTAGCTAAGGAAGAGAAGAAAATATCTTCTTCTTCTTCTTCTTGCACGAGAGAGAAAGAGAGAAAGAGAGTGAAGGAGATATGATTTTAATCCTTTTACATATCAAATTCATTGAGATTTTGAGAGTATTGAAGATGATTATTGAAGATTTGGCATATTATCCAAGTAAGTATTCATTTCTTTGTGTGGATTCCTATTGTTTGAGTTTGGGATTTGATATGGTGGATTTGTGATAATGATGATAATGAAAGATTAAAGTGTATAAATATGTTGAATTGATATTTAGATGATGATGATTTGGGTTATTTGTGATGATGATGATGAATTTTTGATATTGTTGAGTAAGGGTTTAGTATAAGTGAATTGGGGATTTGAGTAGTTGATTCATGGGGATGTATATATGATTATTGTTATGTTATTGAAGTTATAAAAGTGTTAATAAGTGTTAATTTGATAAGTAATTGAGGAATATATTCAAGATGTTGATTAAGGGTGATGAAGTATGAGTTTTGGAAGTGTTTATGTTTCTTGGTTGAGATGTCGAAATGTATGATTTGTGCATGGCACGGCCAGTGACACGGCCATGTTGTTGGGCGTGTCAATGGTACTGAGTTGGATGTTTATAACACGACCATTAACACGACCGTGTTACTGAGCGTGTCATAGCTACTGTAAGGAAAAGTATTTGACACGGCCATGAGCACGCCTGTGTTGTTGGACGTGTAAATGTTTCTGTGAGGCAGAATGAGTGACACGTCCATTAACACGACCGTGTTACTGAGCGTGTCAAAGCTTCTGTATTGTTGGTTTAGGGCACGATCAGGGACACGCCGTGTTGGTGAGCGTGTTATGTATAGAATTTGCCCTAGTTAATTATTCTTCTCATATTCATATTATGTATAATTATCTTTGGATTAGGCTTTGAGGAGATTGTGTTGCATTAATCCAAATGTTGGAGGATTCTTGGAAAAAGAGGTTAGATTGGTATAAGTTGCTCTTGAGGTAAGTGCAAATGTACATGGTTGCATTCTTTTAATATGATTTTGAGACTTAATACATTTAGTATAAATGTGTTAAGTAATCTATTATACTATTAATATAATGTGACTAACGTTATGATTTGTATAGTGTGAAAGCTATGATGATGATTCAAAAAGGTATGTGCAATGTAACTTGTTATGATAAATATAATAATGTTTAAAATGAAATATATGGACATGTTGTCTATATGATGATGAAGTTATGATGTGTGTTCAATGTAATTGATTATGTATACCTGAATGATGAATTATGTGAATTGAGATATGATAAGATGTGAAGCCATTGTGATTGGCTATGATGATTTGTGATTGGCTATGATGATTTAAATGAAATGTGAAGCCATTGTGATTGGCTATGATGATTTAAATGAGATAAATGAGGCATGTTTGCCTAGTTAATGATGAGAATTGAGAATGTAATTGATAATGAAATAATAAATGAATTGTGTGTGTCTAATATGTTGATTCAATCTTCAGAGTTCTGAATTTGGCGGCATGCCTAGAAAATGTGAAAATGTAACAGTCTTGCCGGGTTGAGGATCTCTTCAATTTGAGTGAATTGAGGTCCAAGAGACTGGGTCTGTTACACTATGTGAATTATTGATACGAAATATATGAAAAGTAACAGTCTTGCCGGGTTGAGGATCTCCTCGAGTTTAGCTGAGTTGATGATCCAAGAGACTGGGTCTGTTACGCTATCCATGGATAGAGATATGAGATATATTGCCTACGGGCTTGATTATTGTGATATGGACCAAAGCAGTAACTCTGAACTTTGAATAACATATTAGTATAGTTTGGGCCCAGGTCTGTCTTGGTTGTCAATGTGATTTATAAATGATGAATAATAAGTAAATAATGAGATCTATATTTGCTTTTATTGGAAATGTGATTCATGATTGGTGAATTATGAATAACATAATGTTATGAAGCATGATATGTAATGTGTGTATTGATATATTGATTGTGAGTATTATTGATGAGTTGTGGTTGGTGTAAATGATATGTAGGTATGTATGTGATATATGTGATTAGTTGAGATATGTGAAAGGTGTTATTAAAAAGGGAAATCACGATAAGAAACTAGTAGTACATGAAATTAATGTATATATATGTGTGTTAGAATTTCTGTGTTATATGTTTATATTCTATATTTGCACTACTAAGCTCCCGGGCTTAGCGCGAATGTGTTATCGCGCAGGTTCTAGGTGGAAGATATGAAGTCTTTCGTGATGCCACGTGAAGAGTAAGAGTTGTCGAGACCAACTAGATGGTGTTGCATACATGTATAACTTTTAATTATGATGTATTTCTGACAAGAATATATTTTTATGTACAATGAGATTTTGATAAAGATACGATTATTAAATATATGTAAGAGCATTAAAAGTATAATGATTTTATAAATGTTCTTTAAATTAATGTATGGTGATTTGAAC
Organism: Garcia nutans; assembly: GCA_947685225.1. NCBI lineage: Eukaryota > Viridiplantae > Streptophyta > Magnoliopsida > Malpighiales > Euphorbiaceae > Garcia > Garcia nutans. The sequence goes on from CANTUV010000011.1 coordinate 37,379,434, forward strand.
TCTGCTAAAGGTTTTTTTTTAAATTGTAACGAAAAGTGACATCCTTATGCTCTATATACTTACTGTATGTATACTAGGCATATGTATAGTACTTATATGGAGTATCTGGGTGTTACACTAAGGTTTGGCAAATTGCTTCTACTTAATGCCTATTCAAAATGTGAGTAAATATAATCATTTAGTTTAACATTCTAAGGCATTACAAATATAAAACCCTAACTAAGCATCATTCCAATCACTTTCCCAAAATTTGCTTTACCTTACTTTAACTATAGAATTCCATTCCATCATATTTCAATTGGTGTTTTAATTTTTTTATCATTGAAAACATATTAAAAATGTTTTAACCAATTAAATCCAATAAACACCTATTCTTTAACAAAACCTTAAAATGCACCCTAAGCCTCTTCATTTCCAATTCTTCATCCCAACTGCTTCCAAACGCTAATCGAAGCCCATATACATCATTTAAATCTTTTAATAACATGATTTATTCATTAAAATCAAATAAACAATCATACTTTAAAAATTCTCTTCCAAAACCCTAAATTCAACACTACCTCTCTCAATCTCTAACCAAACTTGATTAAATCCATCATTTGACTTTAAAATCTTTATTTAAGCATCAAAACAACATCTTTGGTATCCATTTGAGCAATTAAAACAAAAAATTACAAAATTCCAAATTACATATAACCCTAAATCATCTTCTTCATCCAAACTCAAACCAAACTTAATCCTTTCTCATATCTAACTTTAAAATCATTACTTACTACTCAAAATAGCATCATACATACCCATTCAAGCAATTAAATCATGGTTATAAAAAAAACCCAAACTTCAAACATTCATAGTTTTTCATAAAACTAAAAAATTGGTAAGAAAGCTTACTAATTGATGGAGAAACTTCCAATTCTCTTGTCAACCCTTGAAAATCCCTTCAAAACTTGATGTATAGAAGAAGACAAAACCTTTCTTTCTCATCCATGGAGGTTCAGCCCCTTGAAGAAGAAGAAGAAGATGAAAATTTTGATGCTTTCTCTTTCTTGCCACTTTCAAATTAAGACCATAAATATATATTATTTTAATATTTTTAATTAATTAATTAATTATTTTTTTAAAAAAAAATATACTTTTTATCTTCCATCCATAAATAATTTATTTTTAAATTATTTAATTAATTTTAATTTTACAAAGCATATTTATAAATTTGCCATTTAACCATTGACTCTCTAAATGATGACTTTTGTATATGTTATATATATTTTATATATATTTCACATATACACTTTATCTTATCGCTTCAAATTCTTCAATTTTTCATTTAAATTATTTATTTAATTCATTCAATTTAATTTTTGAAAATTACAGATGTTACACCATCAGACTAAGGGATGGGATGAGGTGGAGTAGTGAGGTGAGAATGAGGCCTCCTTGATCGATCCAAAGGCTACAACAAAGACAAACCATGCCATAAAGTCATCAAACAAATGGGCACAAGAATGAAGGAATTGTAAAGGAGTACCTAAGGTGATGGGTCTTGAACCAAAGAACGAGCAGGGGGAGTAAGATCTTTGCCCCTCCATCTGACCTAGGGGCAACCGTACCCTAAACCAAGGCTGGTGCTCTAAGTTCACATGCAATAGCTCCCACTCGATGAAGCTATGATGAATGCCCTCTTATAATTGTAGTCTTAGGCAAGCCATCCACTAATCATCCAGATTTAAATCATCAATGGAAAGCATAGAAAGAGGAGGATCCATCGTCACACTGCAATGATCAGGACAAACCCACCACTCCCGCAGACGCTCGCCAAGTTACCAACAATTAGTACCATGGCTAACCATCATAAAGTAAAAATGGTGGAGTGAAAGTGCATGGTTTATTAGCCGAATCAATTCCCTAGGGTAGTTGTGACTCTCCTCCCTCCACCAAGCCAAGTCAACCTATAAAATGAAGAAAAGACATCAAGTATGAATCTAAAACATTAAAAGTCATACTAATAAAGTTTATGTTTACATATTTACAAAATCATAAGTCAAATAATCTAGGAAGGAGAAGTATGCACTTAATTGATTTGTGACATCAAGTTAATCTCTCTCTTACATCCATGCATCAAGGCAAGGGAAAGACAAGTGCCAATAGTCAAGAGACACACAAGGAGTAGGGACCAAGCGGTGTTCCCAGGCCTAAACCTACAGTACAAACAAAATTAAATGACATTGCACAGAATGAAATCCAGTGACTCAATAAAAAGAAAAGGGAATAAGTTTGAATTATGTCTCAATAATAGTAAGGAAACCACAATATATAAGCAATCCCCAACAAAGCTAGTCCAACACTTAGTACAAATGGTCCAAGCTAGCCTTAACTTAGTTCAAGCTAGAAACAACATTGAGATTAGACAATATTCCAAGATAGGGGTGGGGGAAGCTACCTCAGTGTCTGCCAAGATGGTAGAGCAAAGTAAGTTAAGGATAAATCCTTAAGCACACTATTCTCTCAGCCTATTAGCCTAGATAATGTCTCACCATAAGGACATCCAATATAAATGAATAGAATCATACTTGATATGACCATCATCCTTCCTAGGGCATTTGAAGATAAGCAAGGCTATTCCATCCTCTCGCATTAGAGGCTTAGCATCGAAGGGAATGGACTCTCCCTCAAAAGGGATATTGGTAATGGTGATGAAGTCAGCAAGCCCAATGGTCATCTCACTAAAAGAGAAGTGAAACGTGCGGGTAGTGTCAACCCAATGCTCAGGTAAGACTTTGATCAAGCCTCAACAAGTACAGAAGTCATCTTTGGGCAAAATGCCAATGAAAAGGCCAAAACTAATGTCCCCATATGTTCTCCTTAAATCCCTAGTCTATGAAATGCCACCACTTGATGCCAACAATAATGAAGCCTCATGCTTGAACACTATCAATATTTACCTAAAAAATGAATTGTAACTGAAATTGCCATTAAAGGTACACACATACTCAAAGGAACTAACAAGATCCTATCTCTTCACTTATAAGAACATATTAAAGAGTACAAAGAATGATGGAGGAGTAATCAAATTGAAGCATGGAAGAAACAATAAACATAACTCACCAGTCTTTCAGGTAGACACGCCAAATCCAGTGATGGGATCGACAATCGAAGAATAGCAACCACAAAGCACCAATAATAAACAACTAGAATAGGGACCATGCATTGTGAAAAAAAACTACATAATCATATGAAGCAAATGAATGAGAGTAGAGAGAACTCACCTATCTATATTGAGGAGGGGAGACTACAAGAATCCCTTTGCCGAAGTGGAAGCCTATCTTGTCAGACTGAGTGCACATACTCATCATTTTTAGGGAAACGGATGCCTAGGTTTTTTGTACGAACCATTTTCATCCTCCAAGGATAAAGAAACAAAAAGAAAAGAAGAAAAGGAGATACAAAGAGATGAAGAGGTAGAGAAAAACATAATTAGCAAAGCGTGAGGAAATGGAAATATGAAAGAGAGAGGGGGAAGTTTGTGCTTTAAAATAAATGAATAAAGCATGCAATAGCGTAAGGTTAAGTTAGCGATGAGACCAATGGCTAGATTCAGACCATCCCGTGGGTCTACCAAATAAATGTCAAATAGACTGTGAGTGGGTATTTTTACCCCTACTCCCAGTGGAATGGTTCTTGTAACTTCGACATTGTTAGGCTCAGGGCCTTAAAGAACATGAGCATAATCCTAGAGAAATGGATTCACCACCCGAATGGGCCAGGAAAGAAAATAAAGAGGTAGATAACTCGATTCATAAGGAATCCCCAACCCCCTATTGGGTTCAAAAAGTTGGGTACACATGGGGAAGGTGAGAATGACCCAGTACCCCTATAGCACCTGGTTCATTGAAACCGGTCTCCTTTTTAGGTCTAAATATTATAGAATTATTAAATATCATGACATCATCCATATTACATACAATTAAAAGAATTAAGCATCCATCATATTATTAAAAAAAATCAAACAAAATGGGCACCCATCTAAGGTTGGAAACATGCCCTTACAATGTCCAATATCCAAAGTGCAAGTAAATAAAAATAGGACACCCACCAAGTGGTGGAAACATGTCCTTTATATTAATCCCAAATACAAATAAGAAAAAAGAAACACATTAAATAAATAAGGCACCCATAAAGCGGAACATATGTAACACACCTTCCCAACCTACATATGTAAGCTGAGTAGAGGTGCCACACTAACCTAATTTTGCTACCAATTTTACTTAGTCAAATTTTAGTTCCGATTTTTACAAAATTTTTGCCATAGTTTCGCCTAAAAATTGAGTCCCAAGTGTCGACAAAACCGGTTTTTTTCTTATTTTTAAAAACATTTTACACAAACCAATGCAAACAAAATCATTCTCAGTACACTCCCAATAAATCCCCCTTGTAACCTCAACTACAACCTGCAAAAAGGATTTACACTTCTAGTACAACATAAAATAAAGGTTTTGTGACAACCCCTATATTTAAATATTACACAGCGGAAGTTATAAAATATTTACATATTTACAAATTCATATACATCAAAACCCAAGTTTTACAACACATAAAATTTATACATGATTGGCAAGTCTGCTCTGATCTTTAAGCTCCCAAAATGGATTCTTCAAGGTCTACTCTCACTAGGTCTTGATGAACTCTCGGGTTCAACTCTATCCACTCTACTACCTGCGCGATTAAACACTATCGCGCTAAGCCAACGGCTTAGTAAGATAAAACATGCTAACGGTGTACTTTAATGAAATGCAATGCCACATATGTTATTGATAAGATCAACATCATAAATATAAAGTTCACCACACAATTATGCATTTCACAAATCATAGTCATATGAGCATACCACATTTCAACATCTTTTCACATTCAACATTAATCAATCATACTTCATAACCAACATCTCATTTCATTAAACTCATAACATTATTTAGGACATTCATATAACCTTGACACCTATGGGCCCAACAAGTATTTAATACGATATTCAGAGTTCAGAGTTACTGCTTTGGTTCATAGTCACAATAATCACGCTCGTAGGCAAGTGTAACAGACCCAGTCTCTTGGATCATCAACTCAACACATATGAGGAGATCCTCAACCCGGCAAGACTGTTACAAATCATATATCTCATAGTGTAACAGACCCAGTCTCTTGGACCATCAACTCAACACCTATGAGGAGGTCCTCAACCCGGCAAGACTGTTACCTTTCATCATTTCTTAGGCATGCCACCCAAATCCAGAACTCTGAAACTGAATAACATATTAAACAAACAATTCATTTTCATTCTCAATTCTCATCACATTTAGGCAAACATGCCTTCTTTCTTTCAATTACATCATCTTAGCCAATAACAATGGCTTCACATTTCATTTCACAATATAACATCTCATTATTCAAGTATATATATATATATATATCTCATCCATGATCACATTATATCTCACATAGCATCATTCATAAATATCAACATTTCATTCCACATTACTCATGAAACACATTACCATTCACAATGCACAACATAACATTGTTAAATCTCAACAATGCAATTAGGGCAAAGAACAATTGATTATAACATTCATTGATTCAAGTGTGTTTAAAGTGTTTAGGGTTAGGTTTAAGGACCAACCTACCTTTGGAAAACCAAAGCAATGCAAGAAGAACAAAGAATTAAAACCCTAACCATAAATAGTACATTCTGGTTTTAAACTCCATTTTATCCTTATTTTGAAAAATTGTATAAAATAATCTACTTGACTAAAAATTCTACAATTTTTACAGAATTTAGTTTTGTATCTTAAAATCATCCCTTTAAAATTTCAGATCAAACTGAACACAAAATCTTGGTCAAATAGTTCACCTAACCAGACTGCCCCAATTGCCCTGCGTCCTGGCAGCAGTTCTGAACTTTGTGTATTCCATAAATCAAATTCAATCAACGTGGTTCCAAATTATTTTTCTCAAATACTAGACTCACTAAGAAACAACATATCCAAAATTCAATTGGATATGATTTTTCTACATTTTATTAAAAATCACGAAATATAGCTGTCCCAGTTAAGGTACCTGCTGGAACAGGTCTAATGAAAATAATCTTTCTAAACTCATAACCATTCCAAAATCGAATCAACATATTTTTCAGTCATTCTAGACTCATAGAGGCACAACATATCAAAAATTCACTTCAAGAAAATTTTTCTAAAATTAATTAAAAATCATACAAGTCACAGCCTTTACTAATCCTAAAACAGAAACAATTTCACTAAACACCAATCTTACTCTTTCATCACCAACACCAACCCAACTTCTCATCTATCAAGCAAAATCAATACTTACAATCATACCATAAGCAACTTAATCATACCACTTCAAAAGAATTGAAGAAATTAGAGAAAAGATCTTACCTTAGTTAAAAACTTCTTAAAGCAACACTTGAACACTTAATCTTTCTTCAATTTAAGCTTGAAATCATCAAAACCATCACTTGTCTCTTTCTTTCTCTTTGGCTATGGAGGGCCGGCCATCAACAAGAAGAAGAAGAAGAAATGATGAAGAAAACACAAGTCAAACCTTCTTTAAATATCCACCATATGATTTTATCCAAGCAATTACCAAAGTGCCCTTATTCACATAATTATCTTTTTGTCTTATATGTGCCCAATTAAGTAATTTACCAATCTCAAATAAATATCTTCTCTTGCCTTGACCAAGCCTTTTGACCACTTTATATGTCATATATATTAACATATACACAACATATAAATTTGTCTCTAAACCCTATTTCTTCCCAAAATACATATACATATACTTTCTCTTCTCAATTTCTTTTCTCTTACAAATTAACACATATATTCAATCCAATATATAACAATAACAGCAACAACAATATGCAAAACTTCTAGGGCATAAATGAGGATATTACAACATACCTTTTACATGTCTCTTAAAAATACAATCAATGAATACTTAATAATCATCCATAGTAAAGCTAGTAATCAAACAAATAACCAATCATTGCATAAACAATTATAAATTAGGGCTAAACTAATGAAGTTAAAGTTAATCATAAAAATTACAATTTACAAATAGATCTTAATATTAGCCTATTAATGAAATATAAAGTGTAATGACACGAGTCACACCTATGACGGTCCCGGCCTATAGTTTAGTTGTGGAATTATGGTTTTTATAATAACTCATTAGGGTTTGGAATCAAAGTATGCAAGATTAGGGTTTTGTAACAAAATAGCTTAGATTAAATCATATTGTTAAGGTTAGTACCAAATTAAAACTCAAACCATTACTACTATATGGATTTTAAAAATAAAATTTATCAATTTTAATTAATATTTACATAATTATATTATATAATGAAAACAACATATAAAATTGAAACAGGGTGTATTTACATATTCAAACCTACATTTGTTGGCTCCACCAAATTTGATACATTAAACTAAACTTTGTTTATCACCTCAATCTTATGGTAGCTGGTACTAGATGATATATTGCCTAGATTAATATGTGTTCTTTGGTTGAGCTTTGGTAATTGCCTAGCTACTGTGTGTTTTTAATTGCTTTATGTCTCTTCAAAATCTGGCCGAGGGATTTTATTCTTTAATTCTTAGTTTATGTGTTTTTTTTTTGGTGTCCCCCTTTGGCTTTATTTAATTTGCTATTTATAAGCAAAATTAGGGCAAAGTTATAGAGACCTAAATCGCGTTGGAAAAGCCAAGCCAATTCAGTCCTACTGTAATTAAAATTGCTTGAAATCGGTGCAGAAGGCAGTACAATTTTAACATGGAGCCTTGTCCATGTAGAATTGGCTTGCCAATTTGACATGAGCTTTGGCCCATGTAGAATTGGCTTGCTAATTCAACATGAGCTTTGGATTTTAGGTCAGACTAAGTTGGTTTGGGTCAGATCAGGTCAGTCCATCTTTGTTTTAGGCTTTAAAAATTAAACTGGATTTAATTTAAGTTGTTTAAGCTTTTAAAATTGTACCAGACTAGGTTTAAGCTTCTTAACTTGATCTGACCCTTTTTAATTGAGACTGAATTTATTAGGGCTAAAATTAAAGGTCTACATCGGCCTGTTGAGCCTAAGACCCAATCAAGGGAACAAAAATCAGGTTATAAGCATTCAAAGACATTTTTTCTATCTTATTTAAAAAAAACATCTTTTCACATGGGGAGTAAGAGTGTAGATGATAGCTAAAAATAGTTCAAATTTTTTGCAAAAATGGAACAAAGGGCAGACGGCCCAGCCCAAGAATGGAAGATCCTCCTAGCTAACTGAGCCAAGTCACATGAAAATAAGGGGCAAAAGGCCTAACTCAAGCATAGAAGATCCTCACAACTAAAAGAGCCAAGTCACTCAAAGAACAAGGGTATAAGGCCAAATTTGAGGATAAAATATCCTCATAGGTATAAGATCCAAGTCACTAGAAGAACAAGTGATAGAATGCCTAAACCAAGGATGGAAGATTCCGCTTGGCTAGAAGAGCCAAGTCACTCGAAGAATAGGGAGCAGAAGGCCTACCCTGAGGATAAAAGAATTCATGTAGCTAGAAGAGCCAAGTCACTAGAAGAATAGGGAAAAAGGCCTAACCTGAGGATAGAAGAATCCTCTCAGCTAGAAGAGCCAAGTCTGTTAGAGAAATAGGGGGCAAGAAGCCTAACCAAAGGATGAAGGGTCCTTCTAGTCAAAAGGGCCAGCATTTGAAGCAATCCTCTTGGCACGCTCGGCTTGAGAAACCAAACCTGCTCAGGCAAGGGGCAACTATGGATACCAGTTATGGCCTTATCCTAAAAGAAGCCTCATAGGAAGAAAAATTAGGCCTAGAGTAAAGACAAGCCCATAAGCTATTAATAAAGTGGCAGAGTTCACCACTCTTTATGGTGATCCCATCACTCATTGTGGCATGTTTGCTGCTTCTCTTTGATGATTTTCATGGCCATGTCACTATCAAAATAATAACTATGCATGCCAATCGACAAAAAATGCGGTGCTTAGGTTATCAAGGCCATATGCCATTTATCCTGCAAAAGGAAATCAAAATGTGTGTAAGTGGTAATATTATCATATTCATACCATTCCTAAACAAGAAGACACCTCTGGAAGAGGAGAAAATAATGAATCAACGTGCTTTTCCTTAGATATAAAAGCAAATAGAGATAGAAGAGAGGGGGCCATTTTTCTCAGCAAAATCAAAAGAAACCTTTGATGTTTGAATGAACCATCACTCTTAAAATACTCCCCAAAAGAATAAATGCTAATAGAACCAGCAAATCAAGAAGTACCCAATTCCAAAGTGGATGGAGACCCTTTGTCATTGACACCACATACCAGGCTATGGCGAGAGGAAAGGCAGATCCCCATAAAGGACCTCCGTAATTTGTTTCCAATTTCACTAGAATGAATGAGCCAATAAAGAAGGTTTCATATTCTTTGAACTCTGCTCATTTATTCTTTTATCTTTATATTGTATATGAATGACATTCGCAATCATCTCATGAGTAACATAATACACTAAAATGAGCAACGGATTTAGGAGGCAAAGGTTTTAATGAACTTATAAGTAAACACATAAAAATTAGTAAATCAATAGGATGAATCAAATGAATGTCTAAATGTTATGAAATGGATATTGTAATGATGAAAGATGACCTAGAAACCCTCATTATGGTAAAATTCCAAAAGTTGAGCAAGATAGAATGACTGAACGTTAGAGATGGAGGTTCCATCATCCCTTCTAGTGGACTTGAGAGAAGGATTGGTGGATTCACCCATCCAAATTATGATCACATTGGTTTATCACTCATGAGATAACGTTGTCATAACCATGTCATGCCAAAGCTAACAATGGGCCTACTTAAAGGAATGATGTGGACGATTAAGCTCAACATTGGGAAGCACAATACAGACCATGTAATCTTAAAAATGGCTTGAAGTAAGAATGGAAAAGATAATAATCAATGTTTCTAATTTGCTATTAGTTATCATTGACTGATTTAATGCTAATGACCATATTTATATATTTTCATTTGCATCACATTATATAACCATGCATAGCATACATGCATTATTGTTGCATAATTTTCTATCCATATACATGGATGCATTAGTTAAAGAAGTCGTAATTTTGCTTTTTGGTATGTTGTATTAGGCCTCTTTCTTTGTAATTATATTTAGAGAGATTGTAGCAGGTTCTCTTTCAATGTAATCTTATTTTTATTGTGACTATATGGGTCTATTTCCACTTAGTGGGGACCCATTTTTTACATCATCATGACACATGCATTTAATGTGCATCATTTACCCAAATGGATGCTTACTTGACAATATGATTATTTTTATTTATAAATGAGTGTTCTTTAAATTTTGATAATGCGTCAATACTTTAAAATGGCATGCTACTAGAACCTAACAGGGACCATTCCTCTACCTTTTCCATATATATCAAACTTTTCAAACCAGTAGGGGTTGGAGATTCCTCGCCTAAGTATCTTCACCCCTTTCTTTCCCATCCTTTCGGGTGGCAACTCCTTTTCTCTAAGCTTCAGCCTATCATCTCATAAGAGCTTGAACCTAACAGTGTCGTAGTTTCAAAGTTGAGAGCCATACCCCTAGCTCACACTAAGAGATATTCTTTATTCTTGGAGTTTGAGGATGTGTTTTCTAAGAAGACACCAAAGGGATTACCACCTTTGAAAGGTATTGAGCATAAGATTAACCTCATACCTAGAGCTTTAATTCCTAATAGACCAACATATAGAAGCAATCTAAAGAAGACTAAGGAACTACAAAGGCAAATGAAGGAGTTGTTAGAGAAAGGACACATTCAAGAGAGTTTGAGCCCATGTGTTATACTTGTATTGCTTGTTCCTAAGAAGGATGGGTCTTGGAGGATGTGTGTCAACTATAGAGCCATCAACAAAATCATTGTAAAGTATAGACACCTTATCTCGAGATTGGATGATATGCTTGATGAGTTAAGTGGTGCAGGTGTTTTCATTAAAACTAATCTTAAAAGGGGATACCATCAAATAAGAATGTAACATGGTGATGAATGGAAAATTGCTTTTAAACCTAAATATGGATTGTATGAATGGTTGGACATGCCATTTGGCCTCACTAATGAACCAAATACATTCATGTGACTTATGAACCATGTTTTTGTGAGTTTTTAGGAAAATTTGTTATTGTCTATTTTGATGACATAATAATTTACAGCAAAAAAAGGATGATCATCGTAAGCATATTATGGTTTTCCTAGAGGTACTTAAGAAAGAACAATTGTATGGAAATGCTAAGAAATGTACATTTTATAGTGATAAACTTGTTTTCTTAGGTTTCATTGAAGAAGGCCTTGCTATTGATAAGGAGAAGATAAAGGCTATAAAAGAATGGCTAAGACCTACTTCTATTAGTAAAATTAGGAGTTTTCATGGACTAGCTAGTTTCTATAGGAGGTTTGTTAAAGATTTTAGTATTATTGTTGCTCATTTAACTAGCATATTTAAGAAAGATGAAGGATTTAAATAGACTAAAAGTTAGGACAAATCTTTTAATTTTCTTAAAGAGAAACTATATTATGCTCCTATATTGTGTTTGCCTGATTCCAATAAACCTTTGAAATTGAATATGATACCTCTAATGTATGTATATGAGTTGTTTTATTACAGAAAAGCATATAGTAACTTAGTTCAATGAGAAACTGAATTGAACACAACTCTACTGCTCCACCTATGATAAAGAGCTATACACATTATTCAGAGTTTTGGATGTGTGGTAACTCTATTTACTACCCAAGGAGTTTGTGATCCATACCGATAATGTGTCGCATAAGCATTTGAAAAGGCAAGGAAAGTTGAACAAAAGGCATGGATGTTGGGTTGAATTCATAGAGACCTTCCCATACATGATTCAATATAAGCAAGGTAAAGAGAATGTAGTAGCAGATACATTATCTAAATGGTACACTATACTATCTACCTTGAATTCTAAATTCTTAGGATTTGAATACATAAAGGAATTGTACGCTGATTTTGACTTTGTCAATGTCTATAATGCATTTAATCAAGTTGAATTTCAAAAATATTATAGGCATGATGGGTTTTTAAGGAAAGAAAAGAAGTTTTGCAAACTTTTTTTGTTTTATGAGGCAGTTGCTTGTAAAAGAAACCCACAGTGGTTGCTTAATAGGACATTTTGGTGTCAAAAACTTTTGAAATCTTAAAAGAACATTTTTAGTTGCCAAATATGAGAATGTGAACACCTAATATTTGTACCCTGGATGAATCCCACAAGGCCATAAATTGAATGCAACTGGAATCACATGAATTGGAGTTTGGATTAGCTCTAAACAACCAAAAGAGCTGAAAAACTTCCATGTTAGTCGTTGCTTGGCCCATGGCCACCACACTATAGGTGAAAACCAATGATTGAGGCCACAGCACGCTGGGCAGTGGATGGCAACCACCACTACTCACAGTAGCTCACTCAATAAGCCAACATGGTAGGCATCACTTGGATAACACTTAAGCAGTGCATGGGTACTACTCGAGTAGCCCACGAGTGTCGCCTGGGCAACATGGCTACCACATCTAAGTTGTAATCCCACAATGAATATTTATGAGTTTTTTGCTTCCTGGGTTGATAGAGGAAGAAAAGTAGTGTTGTAGGTGCCAGCTGGGTCATAAAAGATCACCTCTAGAGGAACGAGGTAAGTTGGGTGACCTATAACGATTGTTGTCAGATCAAGGTAGACCATAGGAGTAGACATAATCATATAGGAGTAGTCATCATCATATGCACCTAGGAGGAAGAAGTACTAAACGATGGCATTCCTCCCTCAACAGAGTAACTCCTCTCTTCTCGACCTCTAATTGCTCTCTGAGCATGGAAATATGGGAAGCCTTGGAAGAAAACTTAGATTGGGCTAACAATAGGTCAATATATGAGTCCTAAAAAGCAAAAGGGATTAGGAAAGAAAGCATGCATGCATAACATAAGCATATCTTTCATACTAATCGATACGTGCAGATTCATAAAAGCAAGTTTAGCACAAGTGGCATGAAAGAGGTGAGCCACATCCTTATAATACACCCAAGGAACCTGCAAATGATGTTAAGAAGAGTCAAAGGCAATGTCATAAAAGCATAGTGAAAAAAAATGAGAAAAGGATACAAGGAAGTAGGTTTGACATAAGTAGAATCATTAAGGTGCAAGGTATGACTCCAATTGATAGAGGAAGAAAAGTAGTGTTGTAGGTGCCAACTGGGTCATAAAAGATCACCTCTAGAGGAATGAGGTAAGTTGGGTGACCTATAACGACTGTTGTCAGATCAAGGTAGACCATAGGAGTAGACATAATCATATAGGAGTAGACATCATCATATGCACCTAGGAGGAAGAAGTACTATCTGTAACACTCTTATACTCTATATATGTATAATGCATACACCCAGTATATGTAAAATATGCATATAAAGTATAAGAATGCCACAACCCAGTTTGATAAAAAAAATTTATATTCCCAATTTAAAATAACAAACACTTTAAAATATATTTTTAATAAATCAATAAAATATTCTTTATTAGTTTAGGTTCCCAAAATAAGTATTTTATATAAAAATATCTTGAAAAAATTCGCCAGAGTTTTGTCTACAAAATTGGACATCTCAAAAATTTTAACAATACTTAACTTGCAGAAAAATACACATTCAATAGTTATAAATCACACATTTCACCCCATATTCTCAATCTCCACCCATTTTCTTCGAAACATTCATATATGTACATATATATATATAAACACATATACACATTCCCACATTATACAATTTATCCAAAATGTTCTTTGTAGTTTATAATACTCTTGAAAATATAAACATAATATATAAAATGATAAAATGTATTATATCATAGAATGTATATATAGTGGCAACTAACTCTGTCCCTATGGCAGTAAAATCACCTCGAGCCTAAACAATCTCAAGCCTAGACCTGGCCAGGTCTAGATGAATTCTCTAGATCTACTGGATCAATCCTATTACTTGCGCGATGAATTCAGTCACACTAAGCTAAAAGCCAATATGCATATACTTTGATTATAATGAACCTTTAAAAGAAAAGACAATGAATTATGTTGGATCATGACATTTCACAATGTAATATGTAATTCCACTTTACTTCACATGTATCATTCTTTCTAAACATCACATCAACACATACATAAGCATTAGGCCCAACTAACCTAGTACATTATTCAAATCCTAGAGTTACTATTTTGGTTTATATTGACACCCAGTGTCTAGCTCGAAGGCAATACAAGTGATGCCCAGTGTCTAGCCAGAAGGCAAATCATGGTGATGTTCAACATCTAGCCCGAAGACAAATCATATATATTAGTGATGCCCAGCATCTAGCCCCAAAGGCAAATGATGAGAATAATCTCATAGGCATCCCACCACACAGAACTCTGAAAATTGAATAATATACTAAGCAACACATAAATATTACATATTTTCCATAATCAAATTTCTTATCACTTTATCAACAATGCATACCACTTTTGCATTACAAAACATATTTACCCAACCATTTTTGGGTTATTTTCACATAATTCACATAAACCATATTCCATTCATTTTAGGCATTAATAATGGCTTTTTCACAATGTACATAATGCATAATCAATTTACATGGCATATCACAAAGTATATGAATGTTCAAATAGTCAAGTAGCTTAACAAATTTTTTATCCAAAATGTGTTAAGCCAAATTAAATGCAAATACCTTTAAATTATCAAAAGTATGTACGTACCTTAATTTAACACTCAAACTCAAGCTAAAATAACTCTTTAACTTCCACTTCCACAATGCCCTTTAACACTAAGGTTTGGCAAATTGCTTCTACTTAATGCCTATTCAAAATGTGAGTAAATATAATCATTTAGTTTAACATTCTAAGGCATTACAAATATAAAACCCTAATTAAGCATCATTCCAATCACTTTCCCAAAATTTGCTTTACCTTACTTTAACTATAGAATTCCATTCCATCATATTTCAATTGGTGTTTTAATTTTTTTATCATTGAAAACATATTAAAAATGTTTTAACCAATTAAATCCAATAAACACCTATTCTTTAACAAAACCTTAAAATGCACCCTAAGCCTCTTCATTTCCAATTCTTCATCCCAACTGCTTCCAAACGCTAATCAAAGCCCATATACATCATTTAAATCTTTTAATAACATGATTTATTCATTAAAATCAAATAAACAATCATACTTTAAAAATTCTCTTCCAAAACCCTAAATTCAACACTACCTCTCTCAATCTCTAACCAAACTTGATTAAATCCATCATTTGACTTTAAAATCTTTATTTAAGCATCAAAACAACATCTTTTGTATCCATTTGAGCAATTAAAACAAAAAATTCCAAAATTCCAAATTACATATAACCCTAAATCATCTTCTTCATCCAAACTCAAACCAAACTTAATCCTTTCTCATATCTAACTTTAAAATCATTACTTACTACTCAAAATAGCATCATACATACCCATTCAAGCAATTAAATCATGGTTATAAAAAAAAACCCAAACTTCAAACATTCATAGTTTTTCATAAAACTAAAAAATTGGTAAGAAAGCTTACTAATTGATGGAGAAACTTCCAATTCTCTTGTCAACCCTTGAAAATCCCTTCAAACCTTGATTTATAGAAGAAGACAAAACCTTTCTTTCTCATCCATGGAGGTTCAGCCCCTTGAAGAAGAAGAAGAAGATGAAAATTTTGATGCTTTCTCTTTCTTGCCACTTTCAAATTAAGACCATAAATATATATTATTTTAATATTTTTAATTAATTATTTATTTTTTTATTTTTTTTAAAAAATATACTTTTTATCTTCCATCCATAAATAATTTATTTTTAAATTATTTAATTAATTTTAATTTTACAAAGCATATTTATAATTTTGCCATTTAACCATTGACTTTCTAAATGATGACTTTTGTATATGTTATATATATTTTATATATATTTCACATATACACTTTATCTTATCGCTTCAAATTCTTCAATTTTTCATTTAAATTATTTATTTAATTCATTTAATTTAATTTTTGAAAATTACAGATGTTACACCATCAGACTAATGGATGGGATGAGGTGGAGTAGTGAGGTGAGAATGAGGCCTCCTTGATCGATCCAAAGGCTACAACAAAGACAAACCATGCCATAAAGTCATCAAACAAATGGGCACAAGAATGAAGGAATTGTAAAGGAGTACCTAAGGTGATGGGTCTTGAACCAAAGAACGAGCAGGGGGAGTAAGATCTTTGTCCCTCCATCTGACCTAGGGGCAACCGTACCCTAAACCAAGGCTGGTGCTCTAAGTTCACATGCAATAGCTCCCACTCGATGAAGCTATGATGAATGCCCTCTTATAATTGTAGTCTTAGGCAAGCCATCCACTAATCATCCAGATTTAAATCATCAATGGAAAGCATAGAAAGAGGAGGATCCATCGTCACACTGCAATGATCAGGACAAACCCACCACTCCCGCAGACGCTCGCCAAGTTACCAACAATTAGTACCATGGCTAACCATCATAAAGTAAAAATGGTGGAGTGAAAGTGCATGGTTTATTAGCCGAATCAATTCCCCAGGGTAGTTGTGACTCTCCTCCCTCCGCCAAGCCAAGTCAACCTATAAAATGAAGAAAAGACATCAAGTATGAATCTAAAACATTAAAAGTCATACTAATAAAGTTTATGTTTACATATTTACAAAATCATAAGTCAAATAATCTAGGAAGGAGAAGTATGCACTTAATTGATTTGTGACATCAAGTTAATCTCTCTCTTACATCCATGCATCAAGGCAAGGGAAAGACAAGTGCCAATAGTCAAGAGACACACAAGGAGTAGGGACCAAGCGGTGTTCCCAGGCCCAAACCTACAGTACAAACAAAATTAAATGACATTGCACAGAATGAAATCCAGTGACTCAATAAAAAGAAAAGGGAATAAGTTTGAATTGTGTCTCAATAATAGTAAGGAAACCACAATATATAAGCAATCCCCAACAAAGCTAGTCCAACACTTAGTACAAATGGTCCAAGCTAGCCTTAACTTAGTTCAAGCTAGAAACAACATTGAGATTAGACAATATTCCGAGATAGGGGTGGGGGAAGCTACCTCAGTGTCTGCCAAGATGGTAGAGCAAAGTAAGTTGAGGATAAATCCTTATGCACACTATTCTCTCAGCCTATTAGCCTAGATAATGCCTTGCCGTAAGGACATCCAATATAAATGAATAGAATCATACTTGATATGACCATCATCCTTCCTAGGGCATTTGAAGATAAGCAAGGCTATTCCCTCCTCTCGCATTAGATGTAATATCCCAATGTGTGCCCTAGAAGTTGGATACAATTGTTGTTTTGATTTGAATTAAATGTATATATGTATTTGCAAAAGAAATGAGTGTGTTAAGAGAATGTATATGTTGTGTATATTGTAATATATATAACATATAAGTTGGTCAAATGGGGAGTCAAGGTAAGAGGATATTTTAATTTGTGCTAAGTGAAATTACTATAAAGGGCATATAAGTGACAAAAGTTAAGTTAAATGGATGAGGGCAATTAGGTAATTGCTTTGTTAAATTGCTTGGTGGATATTTAAAGAAGAAGAGAAGTTTGAATTGTCTTCATCTTTTCTCTTCTTTGTTGGTGTGGCCGGCTATCAAAAGGGAAAGAGAGCAAAAGAGGTGTTTGAACTTCTAAACTCAAATTGAAGGGAGAATCAAAGGATTAAGTTGAAGATTTGTGGAATTTCTTCAATTGAGGTAAGTACTCTCTTGTTTTCCTTTGTAAATTTTAAAGTTGGGTTTAAGATGAGTTAGGATTTGCTAGTATTATGATTTGGTGTGTTATAGATGTGTTTACAAGTATTGAAATTAATTGTAAGCTAAAGGATTGAATTGATGTTGGTTTTGTTGTAAAGATGGTAAGTTAATTAGAGTTGGATAGTGAAAGATCAAGAGTGATGATGATGGTTTTAGGGTTTTGAAATGGGAGATGATTAAATGTGTTGTTAATGTAAATATTGTGTTAAACATGCACAATAAGTGTTAATGATTTTGATTTCAACCATTTGAATGAGTTTGTGTTGTGTATAATGTGTTTAAACTAAATCAAAAGAGAATTGGCCATTTTAGGGTTTATATACAAGAGAGACACGGCCAAAATGAGAAAGGAACATGGCCAAGACTTAATATTTTTGAGAGACACGGCCAAGTTGAGGGAAGTTTGGCCGTGTTGGGTGGATTTTGGAGAGACACGGCCACAAGCTTGGCCGTGTCCCTTGCCCATGTTTGCTACTGCCTGAATTTTGTTGAGAGACACGGCCGTGTCCCCTTGCCCGTGTCTGCCTCGGCTTGAATTGAAATTGAGAGACACGGCCACAAGCTTGGCCGTGTCCCTTGGGTGTGTTGGCTACTGTGTTTGTACTTTGCTCTTCTTGTTTTGTGGAGATTGAACATACATTTAATGATACATATGATTATGTATGAACAATGTTATGTTATGCATTGTGTATCTTGTGAATGGTTGTATGTTATATGAACAATGTGACTAATATTATGACTTGTATAGTGTGGAAGAGATGAGGAACATCCAAAAAGAGGTATGTGCAATGTAATTTATTATGATAAATGTTTTAACAATGAATGGTGTCAATGTGTTTTGAGAAATGATGAAATGTGATAACAATGATTGAAATGTTATAAAGGGACATGTTGTTTATATGATGATGAATTTAAGATACATGTGCAATGAAATTGATTATGTATGCTTGAATGATATAATTAAAGCATGCCTATATGGTATGATTGATTAATGACATGTTTGTTTAGTAATGTAATTGATGTTGCATATATCAATGATGAAACATGAAATGTGATTTGAGATACAATGTGATATGAAGCCATTGTGATTGGCTATGTTAATTCAATTAAGATATGTAAGGCATGCTTGCCTAAATGATGATGAGAATTGAAAATGATATTGATGATGAAATAAACAATGAATTGTGTATCTAATGTGTTATTCATTTTCAGAGTTTTGTTGTTGGTGGCATGCCTAATGGTAACAATCTCTTGAAGTTAGGTTGGGCTTGATCCTTGAAGCCAAGTTGGGTTGAAGTTTAACATGTTTTACTCCCCTTGAAGCTTGGTTGGGTCTAGTCCTTGAAGCCTAATTGAGATGTTACAACCCTTGAAGCTAGGTTGGATTAGTTCTTGAAGCCAAGTTGGGTTGATACTTAGCATGCTTTGTTCCCCTTGAAGCTTGGTTGAACTTAATCCTTGAAGCCTAGTTGGGATATTTATGAATGTGATAATAAACCAAAGCATTAACTCTGAAAGTCAAATAGCATATTAGTGTCTTTTGGGCCCGAGTCTGTCATTTGTTGTAAATATGATATATATATACAAATGTTGGAATACATGAGTAATGAGATATATAAATTGTGGATATTAGTGATGGATGATGGTTGGTGATAATAATTGCCTTTGTGAGAAATGTGATGTGTGATTAATGAATTGTGAACAAACTAATGTTATGAAGTATGATATGTGATGTGTGTATTGATTGTGGGTATTAATGATGAATTGTGTTTGGTGATAAGGATTGTCTTCCTTGGAAAATGTGACTTTTGATTAGTATGATATATAATGTATGTATATTGATATATTGATTGTGAGTATTATTAATGGATTATGGTTGGTGGTAATGTTTTATATAAACGTATATAATATATGAGATTAGTCGAGATATATGAAAGGTGCAAATTAAAAAGAGAAAAACATGATAAGAACTAATGGTATATGGAATGAATATAGTTTTATTATATGTTAGAATTTCTATACCGTATGTTTATATTTTATATTGTACTACTAAGCTCTCGGGCTTAGCGCGGTTGTTTAATCGCGCAGGTGAACATGCGGTTGATCTGGAAGTCCAGCTGTTATGCCACGAGAAGAGTAAGAGTTTGTCGAGACCAACTATAGGGTAATGCATACATGTATAATTTTTAATTATGATGTATTTTTGATGATGGAGTATTTATATGTATAAATAAAGATGTGATAAAGATAATGATTTTGTAAATGTTATTTAAATTAACGTATTATGGTTTTGAACTCTGTTACAGGTTTTTAAAAGATAATGAAAAGTGACATCCTTATACTTTTGTATACTTACTGTATGTATACTAGGTATATGTATAGTACTTATATAGGGTATCAGGGTGTTACATTAGAGGCTTAGCATCAAAGGGAATGGACTCTCCCTCTAAAGGGATATTGGTAATGGTGATGAAGTCAGCAAGCCCAATGGCCATCTCACTAAAAGAGAAGTGAAATGTGCGGGTAGTGTCAACCCAATGCTCAGGTAAGACTTTGATCAAGCCTCAACAAGTACAGAAGTCATCTTTGGGCAAAATGCCAATGAAAAGGCCAAAACTAATGTCCCCATATGATCTCCTTAAATCCCCAGTCTATGAAATGCCACCACTTGATGCCAACAATAATGAAGCCTCCTGCTTGAACACTATCAATATTTACCTAAAAAATGAATTGTAACTGAAATTGCCATTAAAGGTACACACATAATCAAAGGAACTAACAAGATCCTATCTCTTCACTTATAAGAACATATTAAAGAGTACAAAGAATGATGGAGGAGTAATCAAATTGAAGCATGGAAGAAACAATAAACATAACTCACCAGTCTTTTAGGTAGACACGCCAAATCCAGTGATGGGATCGACAATCGAAGAATAGCAACCACAAAGCACCAATAATAAACAACTAGAATAGGGACCATGCATTGTGAAAAAAAACTGCATAATCATATGAAACAAACGAATGAGAGTAGAGAGAACTCACCTATCTATATTGAGGAGGGGAGACTACAGGAATCCCTTTGCCGAAGTGCAAGCCTATCTTGTCAGACTGAGTGCACATACTCATCATTTTTAGGGAAACGGATGCCTAGGTTTTTGGTACGAACCATTTGGCCTTATACCCTTGTTCTTTGATTGACTTGGCTCTTTTAGTTGTGAGGATCTTCTATCCTTGAGTTAGGCCTTTTGCCCCTTATTTTCATGTGACTTGGCTCAGTTAGCTAGGAGGATCTGATGCCCAAAGCCCCATGGAAGCTAGGTACGCATTTTTCTAGTCCCTTCTTTGATTCATTTATTTATCACTTTGTTTATTTATTCGGTTGTTTTTTTTTATTTATTTAGTTGTTTTAGTTACTACCTTCCTTTTTAGATAATAGACTAAGATTATTTATTTCAAATTATTCCCTTCCCTTAGATAATATGATGCTCAATTTAGATGGTTAAATCAAACCTCTCATAAGTCAACCAAAATCAAATGAAATTGATCCAACTGACCTGACCGAACCCGACCCGATCCAATTGACCTAACCCGACCCAGTCCAACCCAAACCATGATCATGTCCAAATCAAATCCATCCAACCATTCCAATCCAAATTAACCCTCAATTCAATCTATCATGAGTCCAATGCCTCAAGGATTGCATTGATGAGACATCGAATGGCTCCGAGACTGTCTGCAAAAATTTCATGCCCGTCGAGTCGGGATTAGTAACCTAGTATGGTCACCGATCTAGCCTTGCAATTATCGGTTTACATGGTAGTGACTACATGCCAGTTTGGTCATCAGTCTCTGTTTTGTCATTCGGTCACCATTCTAGTGGCCAAAAACATCTTGGCAATCCTACGGTTTCCTCCCACCTAGATCCATGTGCCTATAAATAGAACCCCATTTTCACCATTTTTCATCACTCACCATCGTTGAGAGCATTAAATACCTTTTTTGGGTACTTTTACTATCTTTTTATTTCTTAGCTAAATTCATTTCAAACGGCAATTTGATCCATCCTTTGGATCTATTTTCAAGGTTATCAAGCATTTTTCAAATATTTTCACCTTCTCAAGTATTCTTCCATCAAAATACGATTATCAACTAATCCATCAAGATCTTTCAATTTAAGGTCACCCAAATTATCTCATCAAGATCTCACTCAAGTTGTTTCATCAAATCAACATCACTAATTCCTTTCACCATGATCTATCAAGTTTCACATCAAATTAACATCATCAAGTGTTAATTAAGTTCATCCAAAATTGGAACTTTAATCCAGAAGGAAGGTTTTGGAAGCTCCCCCATCATGAAAGCCACGCTCAAGGAAGGTAAAATCTCAAACCCATCCTTTTTGGATTCTTGTCATTAATTTACTTCCAATTAATCGAATCATTTTCAAATCATCATCAAAGCCTAAATTAAATTTTAGGTAAACTTAATCAATCATCTTTGTATTGAATTGAGCCTAGAATTAAACTTAGGTTATGATCAATTCATATAACCAATCGGCAATGTTTTGTTAAATTGAGCCTATAATTAAACTTATGTTATGGTTAATTTACATAATTAATCAACCATCGTTGTGTTGAATTGAGCCTAGAATTAAACTTAGGTTTTGATCAATTGACATAATCAAGCAATCAATCAAATCTTTTTTGTAACACCCTTATACCCTATATACGTATAATACATACACCCAATATATGTAAAATATGCATATACGGTATAAAATATCACAATTCGGCTTAATAAAATTTTTCACTTTACAATTTAATTTCTCAAATATTTTAAAAATTATATATTTTTAGTAATAAAATATTCTTCTTTATTATAGTTATCAAAATAACCATTTTATACAAAAGTCTCTGAGAAAAATTTGCCATAATTTTATCTGTAATTTGGACATTCCTAAAATTCAATAAAATCACAATCTGCATAAAACAACTCCCAAAAATATCACATCACCATTTCACCAATACTACACAATTTCTCCACATTTTCTCAAAACATTTATAAATATACATACTTAAATTAAAACACATTTAAAATCCCACATTTCACAATTTATCCCAAAACATTCTTTATAATTTACAATTTATTCTCCAAAAACATAATCATAAAATACATCATAACAAATTATACTATAATATATATATATGCATGATGGGAAAATGGCTCTGATCTTGACGTAGCAAATTTGACTAAACAAGCAACTTCAATTGTCACATCCGCCCACCGCATTTATGCATAGTAGTCATGAGCACAGTGAGAGAAGGGGAAAGGAGAAGATACTTCCTGAAAATTACCCAAGATATGGCTCTAGGATCAATGGGACTTAATTGGAAAAAATGTAAAGTTTTGGGGATGTGACTGTAATTTTCAAAAAGTTTTGGGGAGGTAACTGTAATTTCCAAAAGTTGTACTGGAGGTTCTTAATAGTGCACATACCAGATTCCAAAAATGGAGAGTAGAGAAAAATCGGGTCGCAATGACGTGTAACGGTTTTTCCAGGAAACATCCCGTTAGAGAGAAACGAAGACATGTAGACTAGGGGCATTTTGGTCATAATTAATTAAAATTATACATGAATAGGAAATAAACACATGAGTAAGTAGAGGACGTCAAGGGGTTGAATATTAAGCGAACATCAGAAGAAACGGAGCCGGGCAAAACTCGAGCAAAGAAAGGACTTAAAGGGAATTTTGTTAAAAGTCAAGGGCTTATTGGTAATTTTTCAAAATGACTTGGAAACTTAAAATAGACCTTAAAAATAGGAAGTAGAGGTCAAGAGGATGAAAACCATATGTGGTTTGCCTCGTGGAACTTTACAGTTAAAAAGTTACGATCGATTAATCGCTGGAGGGTATTTTGGTCTTTTCACACCCTAGACCATAAAATTACAGCACAAGGAGGTTGGGGGCCAAAATATAATTAAAAGAAAGTCCAAGGGATTGGGTTTTAAATAAATAAAAGAAAGAGACATTTGGCCTAATGAAAATTAGCCATTTAGGGTTTATAAAAAGAAGAAAAGAAAAAGATGTGGATAATTGGCCCTAAAGTATTCATCCAACCCAAAAGTGGACATCATTTCACTATATATATATCATCATAACAAGAAGAACAAACTCTCTCTCTCACCTCCAAACTTTCGGCCACCATAGGAAGAACACCAAAGAGTTTCCAATTTTTGTCAAGTTTGATTCAAGTTCAAGGTGAGTTTTAAGGTTTTAAAACATGTAGATTTCAATTCTAGTATCAATTTTAAGTATTTATATATCTATTGGAAGATTGGAAATTAGGGTTCTTATGGTGGATTTGGGGAAAAAAATTTAAGTAGTGATGATATTGATTAATTAAATGGAAGAATCAAGGTTTCTAAGATTTAATAAGGTTAGATTAGGATTTAGTTTGAAAAGAAATGGAGGATAGCTTATTGTTCTAAAATGCTAAGGTTTATGTTTAAGGTTGTGTTCTTGAATTTCTTGAAGGAGAAACAAGGATTAAGGAAGGAGAAGAAGGAAAAGCAAAGGGGAATTAAAAGAACAAGGTTTGGTACTTTACCATAAAAGAAATTTTATTTTTCTTACAAACTTTGGTTTATGGAATTTTTGATGTTGATGCATAAATGTATTGATTGAGTTTAAATTAAATGTTTGAGTTATGTTATTGGTTTCTTATGGCAATTGAGTTGGTTAAATTTAATTTAAACCAAGTGTTTTGAGAAAAATTTTGGCAAGTTGATTTGATAAACTTTAATTAGTTGATTTAAGTTAAACATGCAAAAGTTGTCAAAGGAAAGTGTTTGAATCTTCACTTTATCATTAAAGAAGCCTTCATATTGATTTGAAAAAGAAAAAAATAAACTATCTCATGTATTTCATATGTTTGGGCCGAAATGGTTCCAAAATGGCAGATTTCTGGACTCTTTTTGTGGCAGCTGTTTGAGGTAGCAAATGAATGAATTTTTCAACGAAATTTTACGTGTAATTAGTCAACATATGATATAAGTTTTATATTAAATTTCAGGCAAAAATAATATCATTTACTTGGTCAAATGCATGACTGAAGTGGACTGAAATTTTGACGAAAATCCAGATTTTACTATTCATTTGGTCATGCCATTTTGCGTTGCCGATTTTACGTGCCGCGACACTATTCATTTGGTCAATTTGTGACTCTTTGAGGAATGCTTTGAAATGTTTGATATGTTTATTGTGGATGTTAAATATGTGAAAAAGGGTAATGGTTTGACTAAATAATGTGGTGCGCGGCGTAAATAGCAAAGTGCAACGGAAACTAAAATAATTTCTCGAGTCATTCTAAAATGAAGTTTGAGACTTAAATTGAATCATTTTAACCTTTATGCTCTACTGGGTAGTTGGGAGTGGTAGATAAGGGTATGGTGCACTATACTAACTTATGCATTACTCCTTGATATTGTGATTGAATTGTTATGATCCAAACTCAATGGTGAGGGCCATTGGGGGCCAATGGTGAGGGCCATTGGTTATAACCAGGATGGTGAGGGCCATTCCTGTGATATGATAATGGTGGTGAGGGCCACCTATGTTACAGTGGTGAGGGCCACTACCTTATCGCTATGGTTCCCTATATTCTAGTAGAGCCAAAGTTTGGTTATTATTTTTTTCTAAACTACGTAATGCAAAATGAGTTTTAATTATGGTTTTTACATTTGTTGAAATCATATTTACACTGAATGTACAATAACTTCCATTGGTTTAATGTTGGTTGATTTTTGATTCAATTATTCCCTTTTATTTCAATGGCTTTCTTGTTTTATTGTTATTTCCTTTGGTAAAGTATCCACTGAGCGACATTGCTCAGCGAGTTAAGTTTTCCTTGACTCGTAGGTTCAGAGCAGTAGCTAACTCTTGGGAAGCGACGACCAGACCCACAGTATCTCAGGATAGATCTCTAGGTTTCCATTATGAGTTAGCTAGTTGTGGCATGTAGATGTATATATAAAATTGAGAATTACTATGTTATACTGTACATTAGTAGTATGTAATAAGAATGAATCTCTACTTTATTTTGTATTAGAAGTGTGAACTCTTCTTGCAGGTTTGCAGTTGAGGTTATAAGGTGGATTCATTGGGAGTGCATTGAAATTGATTGTGTTCGCATTAGTTTATGTAAAAATGATTTCAAAAATCAGAAAAACCAGTTTTGTCGACACTTGGGACCCAATTTCTAGGCGAACCTCTGGCAAAATTTCTGTAAAACTGGAACTAAAATTTGACTAAGTAAAATTGGTAGCAACATTCGGATAGTGTGACGCCTCTACTCGGCTTACACACGTAGGCCGGGAAGGGGTGTTACAATTTTTGTATCAGAGCTCCAGTTTAGTCAGTTCTGGGTAGTTAGTTGAAATAAAAGTTGTGTTGTATATGTGATATTTAAGAGTTTTATCTTTATATTTATGCCACCTAGGGTAATATGATGCTGTTGGTCTGGGTCGTTATTGATGATGGGATTGTATATGTTTTCCTCTATTCTTTAGATGTCTCAAGCAGCGCAGCGTGATATAGAGGAGGAGGTCGAGTCTCAAGCCTCCAGAACTGTAGAAACACGGTTATCAGAGATACCTGCATCTGAGCAACCACCAGCAGATGCTCCTATTCCCAATGAAATGTTGCAACAAATGGCTACCATATTACGACAGATAGCCGGTGTTGCCCCAGCGCCACCACCCGCACCAGCACCCATACCAGTACCTGCTGTAGGAGGGGAAAGGAAACCCCCGATTGAAAAGATAAGAAAGTACGGGGCGAAGTAGTTTAGTGCCCGAAGGGACGATGATTCTTCTACAGCCAAATATTGGCTGGAAGGAACAGTACGAGACTTAAATCAGTTACAGTGTACGCCAGAAGAGCGAGTGGTATGTGCTACTTCCTTATTAGTGGAAGAAGCATATATATGGTGGGACACAGTTCACGAACGAGTTCCACCGGAACAGAGGACATGGGATTTCTTTGTGAATGAGTTCAAGAGGAAGTTTATATCGGAGGCATACCTAGATGCCAAGAAAAAGGAGTTTCTACATTTAAAGTAAGGTCGACTGACCGTTGCCGAATACGAGAGGGAATTTACCAGGCTGAGTAGGTAAGCCAAGAAGACAATTGAAGATGAACATGATAGGTGTAAGAAATTCCAGGATGGTTTGAATAATGAGATAAGGATGCAGCTAATTGCTGCTAATATCAAGGAATTTTCCGAGATGGTCACTAGGGCTCTGGAAGTAGAGCAATGACAGTCTGATGAGCATAATAGAAGACAGAAGATGAAACAGAAGAGAGGTACCCAAAACTATTCGGGAAACTACCAAGCATCAAGGAAGCGATTCTGAGGTAGTGGTTCCATGGGAGGCGGTCAACGCCGGGGTTACAGTCAGGGATCGAATCACAATGGCCCAAGTCAAGCCACCTCAGTCGCTAGTACCGGACGATCCGAAAGAGGGCAAGGAAGAGGATTTAACCGAAGCGGAGGTAACTTTTCTATCGGTTCTAGAGGTAATGAAGGCAAAAATACTAATCCACACTGTGATCATTGCGGACGCCACCACATGGGAGAATGTTGGGGTCAGACATTTTCATGTTACATATGTGGATCTCTGGATCACCTTATGCGAGAGTGTCCCCAGCGAATGTAAAATCTACCTAGGGAGACTAAGGGATCTCAAGCGGCAATAGGGCGAGGCCGAGGCAGAGGTAGGGGCGAAAATCCATCACGTGTGCAGTCTGAGGCAGTGAATCGAGCAGAAGTGAAGGCTCCTGCTAGAATGTATGTCATAAGGGGGCGAGAAGATGAAGAAGCACTAGAGGTGATTGCAGGTCAGTTATCTATGTTTGGAGTTCCGCTTTACGTTTTAATAGATCCGGGTTCTTCACACTCATATATATGCACGAAAAATGAAAAACTTGGGAACCTAGAGGTAGAGCTAGAGGAAGAGGGAATATTAGTTACTAGCTCATTAGGGAGTGAGGTGATTACGAGGAAGGTAGTGAAAGATTGCCCCGTGGACATACATGGACGTATCTTTTGGGGAGACTTATTTGAACTACCATTTCAAGAATTTGACGCTATTCTTGGGATAGATTGGTTGGCCAAACACGATGCGCTGGTTGACTGTAAATAGAAGAGAGTTACTCTGCATACGTCAGACGGCGACGAAGTGACCTTAGTGGGAAAGAGGAAGGACTATCTAACTAACATTATTTCCACTATGACGGCTAAGAGGTTAGTGCAAAAAGCCTGCGAGGCATACCTGTTATGCGCGTTAGAAGCGAAAGAAGAGGCACCAAAGCTACAAGATATACCTACTATTTGCGATTTCCCCGACGTATTTACTGACGATTTACCCAGATTACCACCTAAACGAGAGGTGGAATTCACCATAGACGTGTACCCGGGAGCTGCACCAGTATCCATCGCACCTTACCGAATGGCGCCAGCGGAGCTAAAAGAACTAAAGGTACAGCTACAGGAACTTTTAGACAAGGGGTTCATTAGGCCAAGCGTGTCACCATGGGGAGCGCCAGTATTGTTTGTGAAAGAGAAAGACGGATCCTTAAGGTTGTGTGTGGATTACCATCAATTCAATAAGCTAACCATCAAGAACAAGTATCCACTACCTCGCATAGATGATTTGTTTGATCAACTCAAAGGTGTTGGAGTCTTTTCAAAAATCAATCTATGATCGGGTTATCATCAATTGGGGATCAAAGACGAAGACATACAGTTCGAGGTCGGCGACAGAGTATTCCTCAAGGTCTCTCCTTGGAAGAAGGTGTTACGATTTAAACAGAAAGGCAAGCTAAGCCCTAGATTCATTGGACCATATGAGATCATCAAATGGGTAGGTCCTGTAGCTTACCAGTTGGCGTTACCACCCGAATTAAGTAAAATACATGATGTTTTCCACTTTTCAATGCTAAAGAAGTATCGTTCAGATCCAACCTACATCATACAAGCTCAAGACATCGAGATTCAGCCTGACCTGACATACGAGGAAGAGCCAGTAGAAATCCTAGCACGAGAAATCAAAGAGTTGCGGAATAAGAAGATTCCATTGGTCAAAGTGCTTTGGAGGAATCACAAAGTATAAGAAGCTACATGGGAACGCGAAGAAATTATGAGGAAGCAATGCCCATATTTGTTTCAACCTGATGGGCTTCAGGACGAAGCCTAAATTAACGAGGGAGGAACTGTCACATCCGCCCACCGCATTTATGCATAGTAGTCATGTGCATAGTGAGAGAAGGGGAAATGAGAAGATACTTCCTGACAACGGCCCCAGATATGGCTATAGGATCAATGGGACTTAATTGGAAAAAAATGTAAAGTTTTGGGGAGGTGACTGTAATTTCAAAAAAGTTTTGGGGAGGTAACTGTAATTTCCAAAAGTTGTACTGGACGTTCTTAATAGTGTACATACCAGATTCCAAAAATGGAGAGTAGAGAAAAATCGGGTCGCAACGACGTGTAACGGTTTTTCCAGGAAATGTCCCGTTAGAGAGAAACGAAGACATGTAGACTAGGGGCATTTTGGTCATTATTAATTAAAATTATACATGAATCTAAAGTAGGAAATAAACACATGAGTAAGTAGAGGACGTCGAGGGGTTGAATATGAAGTGATCGTCAGAAGAAACGGAGCCGGGCAAAACCAGAGCAAAGAAAGGACCTAAAGGGAATTTTGTAAAAAGTCAAGGGCTTGTTGGTAATTTTTCAAAATGACTTGGAAACTTAAAATAGACCTTAAAATAGGAGGTAGAGGTCGAGAGGATCAAAACCATATGTGGTTTGCCTCGTGGAACTTTACAGTTTAAAAGTTACGATCGATTAATCGCTGGAGGGTATTTTGGTCTTTTCACACCCTAGACCATAAAATTACAGAACAAGGAGGTTGGGGGCCAAAATATAATTAAAAGAAAGTCCAAGGGCTTGGGTTTTAAATAAAAAAAAGAAAGAGACATTTGGCCTAATGAAAATTAGCCATTTAGGGTTTATAAAAAGAAGAAAAGAAAAAGATGTGGACAATTGGACCTAAAGTATTCATCCAACCCAAAAGTGGACATCATTTCACTATATATATATCATCATAGAAAGAAGAACAAAACTCTCTCTCTCACCTCCAAACATTAGGCCACCATAGGAAGAACACCAAAGAGTTTCCAATTTTTGTCAAGTTTGATTCAAGTTCAAGGTGAGTTTTAAGGTTTTAAAACATGTAGATTTCAATTCTAGTATCAATTTTAAGTATTTATATATCTATTGGAAGATTGGAAATTAGGGTTCTTATGGTGGATTTGGGAAAAAAATTTAAGTAGTGATGATATTGATTAATTAAATGGAAGAATCAAGGTTTCTAAGATTTAATAAGGTTAGATTAGGATTTAGTTTGAAAAGAAATGGAGGATAGCTTATTGTTCTAAATTGCTAAGGTTTATGTTTAAGGTTGTGTTCTTGAATTTCTTGAAGGAGAAACAAGGATTAAGGAAGGAGAAGAAGGAAAAGCAAAGGGGAATTAAAAGAACAAGGTTTGGTACTTTACCATAAAAGAAATTTTATTTTTCTTACAAACTTTGGTTTATGGAATTTTTGATGTTGATGCATAAATGTATTGATTGAGTTTAAATTAAATGTTTGAGTTATGTTCTTGGTTTCTTATGGCAATTGAGTTGGTTAAATTTAATTTAAACCAAGTGTTTTGAGAAAAATTTTGGCAAGTTGATTTGATAAACTTTAATTTGTTGATTTAAGTTAAACATGCAAAAGTTTTCAAAGGGAAGTGTTTGAATCTTCACTTTATCATTAAAGAAGCCTTCATATTGATTTGAAAACGAAAAAAATAAACTATCCCATGTATTTCATATGTTTGGGCCGAAATGGTTCCAAAATGGCAGATTTCTGGACTCATTTTGTGGCAGCTGTTTGAGGTAGCAAATGAATGAATATTTCAACGAAATTTTACGTGTAATTAGTCAACATATGAAATAAGTTTTCTGTAAAATTTCAGCCAAAAATAAGATCATTTACCTGGTCAAATGCATGACTGAAGTGGACTGAAAATTTGACGAAAATCCAGATTTTACTATTCATTTGGTCATGCCATTTTGCGTTGCCGATTTTACGTGCCGTGACACTATTCATTTGGTCAATTTGTGACTCTTTGAAGAATGCTTTGAAATGTTTGATATGTTTATTGTGGATGTTAAATATGTTAAAAAGGGTAATAGTTTGACTAAAGAATGTGGTGCGCGGCGTAAATGGCAAAGTGCAACGGAAACTAAAATAATTTCTCGAGTCATTCTAAAATGAAGTTTGAGACTTAAATTGAATTATTTTAACCTTTATGCTCTACTAGGTAGTTGGGAGTGGTAGATAAGGGTATGGTGCACTATACTAACTTATGCAGTACTGCTTGATATTGTGATTGAATTGTTATGATCCAAACTCAATGGTGAGGGCCATTGGGGGCCAATGGTGAGGGCCATTGGTTATAACCAGGATGGTGAGGGCCATTCCTGTGATATGATAATGGTGGTGAGGGCCACCTATGTTACAGTGGTGAGGGCCACTACCTTATCGCTATGGTTCCCTATATTCCAGTAGAGCCAAAGTTTGGTTATTATTTTTTCTAAACTACGTAATGCAAAATGAGTTTTAATTATGGTTTTTACATTTGTTGAAATCATATTTACACTGAATGTACAATAACTTCCATTGGTTTAATGTTGGTTGATTTTTGATTCAATTATTCCCTTTTATTTCAATGGCTTTCTTGTTTTATTGTTATTTCCTTTGGTAAAGTATCCACTGAGCGACATTGCTCAGCGAGTTAAGTTTTCCTTGACTCGTAGGTTCAGAGCAGTAGCTAACTCTTGGGAAGCGACGACCAGACCCACAGTATCTCAGGATAGATCTCTAGGTTTCCATTATGAGTTAGCTAGTTGTGGCATGTAGATGTATATATAAAATTGAGAATTACTATGTTATACTGTACATTAGTAGTATGTAATAAGAATGAATCTCTACTTTATTTTGTATTAGAAGTGTGAACTCTTCTTGCAGGTTTGCAGTTGAGGTTATAAGGTGGATTCATTGGGAGTGCATTGAAATTGATTGTGTTCGCATTAGTTTATGTAAAAATGATTTCAAAAATCAGAAAAACCAGTTTTGTCGACACTTGGGACCCAATTTCTAGGCGAACCTCTGGCAAAATTTCTGTAAAACTGGAACTAAAATTTGACTAAGTAAAATTGGTAGCAACATTCGGATAGTGTGACGCCTCTACTCGGCTTACATACGTAGGCCGGGAAGGGGTGTTACATCAATCTAGACCTGACATAGTCTAGTAGAACTCTCTGGTTCTATCGGATTACCCCTGTCACCTGCATAATAAATTATAACCGCGCTAACCTAAAAGCATAGTGGTACAAACTTTGATAATAATAAAACTGTAAAGAAATGCTATGCAAAATGCTTTTATGCTATGTCACAATGTGGCATCCATGCTCACTTTAAGTCATATTATTTCATCATTCAATAATTCACACAAGAACAAACACAAGCATGGGTCCAAAAGATCTAATATGCAATTTAAATTCCAAAGTTACTTTTTTGGTCCATATTGACACCCAGTGTCTAACCCGAAGGCAAGTGACTCCCAGTGTCTAGCTTGAAGGCAAATTATAGTGATGCCCAGCATCTAGCCCGAAGGCATGTGGCTTCCAACATCTAGCCCAAAGGCAAATCAATAATTGCTTAAAAGCTAGCCCCGATGGCAAATAATGAGGATAACCTCATAGGCATGCCGCCAAATACAAAACTCTAGAAATTGAATAACATACTAGGTATACAATTAATTCATATTTCTCATTATCAATCTCTTTCTCATTTTCTCATAATCAAGCTAGGCATATTGCCTCATTTTTCATTATCTATTAGGTACATTGCCTTATTTTTCTCATCTTTTTCTTATTTTTCTCATTTTTCTCATTTATAGCAATATTAATTCATCACATTTCATCATATCATCGCATTGCATCACATTTTACCTTAAAATTCATCATCCAAATATTTTGGTTAATTTCACATAATCCACATATGATTCACATTTTATGCACTTTAGCCATCACTAATGGCCTTTTTAACAATGCCCTTAATGCATACACAACAAATGGCATTACCCAAACACTTTGGGTCATTTTTACATAATACACATATTTCACATTTTACACCATTTGGCCACTAACAATGGCTTTTCACAATGCATTTAACACATATAAGACATTACACATGTCACAACACATTATTCATACATGTTCCATACATCAAGTAGCTTCGCACATTTTTCAATCAAAATGTATTAAGCCCAATATAATTCAAATATAAACAATTCATCTAAAGTTTTTACATACCTCTAAAAGCAACCAAATGCAAGCCACAAAACTAACACCAACCTTCTCTCCAACTTGTCTTCAACACTTGGATTGGGAAAATCAATTGTCCTCAATGCCTAAACCAAATGTGATCATAAATAACCACTAAGTATCACATTTAAAGGCATTTCCAATCTTAAACCATAATTAAATATCATTCAAACTAAAATCCCAAAGTTAAGGCTAACTGTGAGCAGGGATTTTTGCCCCCACACCCGGTGGAATGGTTCTTACGACTTTGGCACTGTTTAGGCTCGGGGCCTTAGAGAACACGGACCTAAGTCAATAGAAAATGGAGTCGCCACCCGGACGGGCCGGGGAAAATAAAGGGGTGGATGACTCGATTCCTAAGGAATCTCCAAACCCCTAATGGGTTCGGGAAGTTGGGTACGTGTGGGGAAGGTGAGAAATGGCCCAGCATCCCCACAACGCCCGGTTCATTGGAACTGGCCTCCTTTACAGGTCTTAATATTATAAAATTCTTAAATATAACAATATTATCCATATTACACATAACAATTAAAATAAAGCATCGATATATTAAAAATCAAAACAATGTCCAAACAAAGCAAATAAATGGACACCCATCCGAGGATGGAAACATGTCCTTACATCCCATGCCTAAATAGGACACCCACCGAAAGGTAGAAGCATGTCCTTTACATTGGTTCTAAAATAGAAAAGCAATTTAAATTACATGATATTTAACTAATGAGGTACCCACCAAGTGGAAACATACCTCTTACAACATTTGAAAAACAAATCGATAAAAGTAAATAACTATTCATTATAAATAAATCATACATCAAAGATATAAAACATCAATCAAAATATATAATAAACATTCATCCATGATAAATTAAATAAATCAAGTATTGAACTTAAATAAATCAACCATCCAAATCATAAAATAGACCACATAATTAAATATATAAATAAAGCAAATAAAGGTACAAATTAGGGTTACTGTTTCTATTTAAATTTCTTTAATTAACATTTAGGATTTTGGAATCTTAAGATATTATTGTTATTTGTTTAGGCTACTGTAATTTTTAAGAGAATTGAAAGGGATTAGGGTTTTATAATTTAAGAAATTAGTAAGGTTCTTTGATTGATCAAATTAGGATTTGAGGGGTAAAATTATGGAATTAGGGTTTTAGAATATTAAAACATTAGATTTATAGCTCTTGGTTACTGGATTGTTGTTTTTAGGCTTATTGTGTTGAGTTTTAATATTTAGGTTTATAGGGTTTTAAGGTTTTAAGGATTAGGGTTTGGGAAAAATAGGGTTAACGTATTAGTTTTGAGGGAATTATGGTTTAGGAAAACTTAAGTTTTAGATTAATTGGTTTTGGATTTACTGTTTGTATTTTGAATAATCATAATAATGGGAGTAAAACATAAAGATTTATAATACATAAATAAATAATGACCCGAAAGATAAATCCTGCTAGCCGATTAAGATTTTAGAATTATGATTTATAAATCCTGCTAGCCGATAAAGGTTTTGGTGTTGAAAATTAAGATTTTAGGGTTTAAGATTTTAAAAAAATAGGGTTTTGAAATTGGAAGAAACTAATGTTATTTTTAAAAGAATAATACTTATTGTGTGATTTTGAAAATAAGGATTAATTAGGGTTAAAGCTTTTGATTCTTAAAAATAAGGCTACTGACTTTTTGGAATAGAGATTAGGGTTTAGGGAATTAATAAAATGATTTAGGGTTTTTGAAGTTTTTGGAGACAAAAGAAATGATTTAAGGTTTTTATGGTTTTTGAAAACAAAAGAAACGAATTAGGGTGTTTAGAGATAGAAAAAATAAATTAGGGTTCTTAGGTTTAGAAGAAACGTTTTAGGGATTTAAGGTTTAGAAGAAACAAAAGAATGATTTTTAGGGTTTTTGAAAATAGAAGAAACAATTTATTAAAGCTACTGTGAGAAAATAAAGAAATTAGAGATTCAAACCTTCGTTCGTTGGTTCCACTAAAAATTGCTTCTTTGATGAACAAGTACAAAGGCAAAGTTGCTGCCTTTGATGAATCGTTGATGGCTTTGCTTGTTTCTCCTCTCCAATCTGAAGTCCCAAATTCCAGTCCGATGTTCCAAAGTTTTTCCTAAGTCCGATTGTTAATCTCTAAAAATTCCTCCAAAGTTTTTCCAATTATTCCTCCCCCATTCTGTGTTGTTTTTAGTCTTATTTATAGGAGATTTAGATCATTAATTTTAATTGTTTAAGGAAATTATCATTAATTAGGAAAAGGAAACCGAAACCAAATAGAATTTGGTTTCGGAAAAAATTGCATCGGAAAATTTTTGCTGGCGAAAAAATTGCTGCGGGCTGCTGCGAAGGTTTGCAAGCGAAATTGGGGCACTGCATGGAAAATTGAGGGTGAAACCATTTGGCCCACGGCCATTTCGTCCAACACTTTCAGCGAAGAAAAAATCCGTCGCTGATTTTTCCTTCGCCGATTTTTATTTTTATTTATTTATTTATTATTATTTTAATACTATAATTATCAAAAATAAATACTAAAACAAATATTATTTAATTAAGATAACACAAAAATTATTTTGGACAAAATAAAATATATTGGACCGGACTGGGTTAAAAATTAAGGGTCTACACTAACCTCGCTTTAACTTAGGAAAACCATATTAAACCATTCAATTTGGTGTTTTAAGTTTATTTATGTTATTAAAAACATATTATAACATGTTTAAAAGAATTACATTACATAAGCACACACTTATGTCTAAAACCTTAAAATGGCATAACCTTCTCCATTGAAGGTTTTCCCTTCCATCTTAATCAAATTATCATTTCAAGCTTATATTCATCACTTTTTATCACTAAAGAACATGCTTTAAACAATAAAACCAATCAATTCACTAACTTTGAAAAATCCCTTTTGCAAAACCCTAAATCACCACTTCCAATTTCAAACTCTATTCAAACTCAACCAAATCCATCATTTGACTTTAAAATACTTGTTTATGCATCAAAACAACTCATTTAGAATCAAATTTCACAATTAAAACCTATAAATTCAAAAGTCCAATTCTCCCAAAATCCTAAACTCTCTCTCTCTTCACCAATCTTTACTCAAACTTAATCATTTCTTTAATCCAACCTTAAAATCATTGTTAACTACTTAAAACAACTTCACTCATACCCAAATAGACAATTAAAATATATCACTTCAAAAACCCAAAACACACATATTCTTAATTTGCATGGAAATCCAAATAAAAAGTTAAAGAACTTACTTTTTCAAGTGGAAATCACTAAAACCATCCTTCAATCCTTGAAAATCCTTCAATTTTGGAAGCTTGGAAGAATCAAAACCTTGCCTTGAACTCCCATGGAAAATTTGGCCCTTTGAGAAAGAAGAAGAAGAAGACCAAAATGAAATTTCTCTCTCCATCCACTTTCTTAAAAGACCATATATATTATTTAATTATATTTTTATTTATTTATTTATTTAATAAAAATACAAAATTCACATCTTCCACATAAAAAAAAATATTTTTGAATTATTTTTGTAAATTTTAATTTTCAAAGTTTAATTACAAAAATACCTTTTGACTTTGACTTTTACTTTTAAAAGAGTTGACTTTTTTGTCGACTTGTATATATTATGCATATTTTACATATATATCACATATACATTCCACTTCTTCATTTAAAATCATTTCATTTTTCATTTAAAATTATTTATTTAATTTATCAAATTAAATTTTAATATATTTTATTACATTTTTAAAAATTTCAAATGTTACATTTTCAAACCTAAAACTAACCTGGTTTGAGTCAGCCTTAGGTCCTTATCCTTAGGTTCACCAAGACTTTAGCACTAAGTCACCCCCCACTTTTACCCTCTTGCGAGTGGATAGAACTACATGAGACATTGATGCTAAAAGGACATACAGGCTTGTTTGGAATTTCACTCTAAACAATCTAGCCCACAACCCTAGCAACTCTAGGTTCATCTAATATGCCATGTTATTCATCATTATGTTGTTATTGTTTCTTTAAATTTCTTCTTTTGGGGAATGTATGCCTATCCAAGTATCCATAAGGGCTAGACTTGGGATACACCTTATGTAGGTTTCAAATTATAATTATTTCCATTAAACACTATTTTTATATTATCTTGAATGTGAATGAATGTCATGGTCATACATAATATAACTGCCCATGCATATTCTTTAATTGTCATCATGAAATTTAATTTTTAAATCTCAAATTATATGAGGGCTTTATTTATTTTCTTAAAGTGAAAAACCTAGTAGTGGGCCCATCCTTTGGTTCTGACCAGTGTGTAGACCCTTAATTTCTGACCCAGTCCAGTCCGATATTTTTAAACAGTCCAAAATAATTTTTATGGTATTTTTAATAATATTTATTACTTATAGCATTTTTTTAATTAAAATAAAAAAATATAAAAAAAGAAGAAGAAAAGATAAAAAAATCAATTGAAAATAAAAATCGGTGATAGAAGAATCGGCGACAAAAATTTTTCGTCGTAGGTGACGAATTGACTTGGTCCAATTCGCCGTAGATTTTTCTGTGGGGAATTGGCCTGGCCCACACCCGAGCTAGTAGCACCCAAGCCCAGCACCCATAGATTTTCTTTGCCAGTGCACTTTCGCATGCCCAGCCTTCGTGTGATTTTGCCAAAACCCTATTCTACTTGGTTTTTAATTTTATTTTCTAAAAGGGCATTTATGTCTTTAGCCAATTAGTATTAGGATTTTATTTTTCCTATAAATACCACATTAAGACATACACAAAGGGACTCTTGGACTTTTGAACTTAAAAGGGGATCTGGACCTTTGGAGCTCGGAATTGTTTTTGGCAGTCTATTCATAATCTCAAGCTTGAAGAATCAAGAGGCAGCAAATAATATGCAACCCATCAAAGGCAGCCCACACTATCTTTGTTATTGTTTAACCAGGATTCAAGATTGTGGTGAAACCAACAATGGAGGTTTGAATCTCTATTTATTTGTTTATGTTTATAATAGCTTCATCATACAATTTGATCAATTGTATAAACATACATGTTTTTGTTATTTGATCAATTATTCTATTTACCCTCCAAACATTATTTAAAACCCTAAAAGTGTTTTTTCAAAACCCTAAAAATTTTAATACCCGTAAAACTAACTTTTGAAATTTAAAACCCTAATTACACTTTTCTAAAACCACAAAACAATAATCAGTTTTCTTAAAACCCTAACCAAATCTATTTTTCTAAGATTTACAGTAGCTTGTTTCTTCCAATTCTGAAACCCTATTTTCTAAATCTTAAACCCTAAAATCTTAATTTTCAACACTAAAACCTACAACCCTAAAATCCAATTTTCAACCTGACCCTTTGACCCCCGCCCGCTAACCGGCTAGCGGGACCTCCGTATGGGCTCGTTCAAGGGGGTCAATATTTATTTGTGTATTGTAAGTCTTTATGTTTAACTTTCTTTATTATGATTATTCAAAATACAGTAGCTTTATTCAAAATACAAACCTAAACCCTAATTTATTCAAACCATAAATCTTAATTAATTCTATTTTTCAAATCATCACAGCAGCTTGTTTCTTTCAAATATATAAAGATTTTATTTTATTTTCATAAGCTTCAATCTTATTTACTTAAACCCTAATTGTTAAACATAAAATCCAAGAAACCCTAATTGATACATGAACCCTAAAGTTATATACTTATTGTTTTACTAAAATTGGATGAATGTTTATTATTAATTTTGATTGATGTTTGATGTCTTTGATGATTGATTTATTTAATTTTGATATTTGATTTGTTTATCATGAATGGATGTTTATTTTTATTGATTTGTTTTGATTTCATTGTTTAAATCATGTTCAAATATGATTTTAATGATGAAAATGAACTTAAATTACCATTTGAAATTGGTTAGAATGAAGAACTATAGGCTTATTTTTTACCAAGTCCAGTCTAATATTTTAAAACAGTATGAAATAATTTTTATAATATTTATTATTTAATATATTAAAAGAAAAAAAGAAAGAAAAAAAATTTTAAATATTTATTTAAATTAATAAAAATAAAATAAAAAATAAAAATTGGACAAATTGGCGAACGACGCGTGGCAAGCAATTCGGCCTGCGGCGAATTGTGGCACACCCAGCAAGCCTCAACGCCTAGTGCCTCAATGCCTACCAGCAGCTCGCTCGCCCAGAAGGCCTAATCCTACATGCACTGCCAATTTTATTGAAACCTTATTTTACTCAGTTTTTTTTCCTAAATATTTTATATTTCCCTATCAAAATAGTATTAGGTTTTTTGGTTTTCCTATAAATAACACAGTTATAAGATTGAAAAATGGGAATTTTAGCAATTGATTTAGAGATTACAACTTTGGAGAGGATTTTCGGGGACTTTAACTTAGAACGACAAGGACTTCCTTTTCAAATTGGAAAAAGCAATAGAGACGAGAGATAATCCATAATCAAGGCAGTAAGATGTGTTGTCTTGTTGTTAGTTCATCCATAATTTCATTTAATAATTTTGGTGGAGCCTTCAAACATAGGTAAGTTAATTTAAATTTAGTTTATTAAATCAACAGTCATCTTAACTTTTCAAATTATCATCACAATATGTTGATTATACAATTCCTTTTTTTATTTATTGCATACTAACTTTTCAAATTATCATCACAATATGTTGATTATACAATTCCTTTTTTTATTTATTGCATACAATAACTTAGATTTAAATTTTAGTTAAAAGTATAATCATCAAAACATTAATCCGTTCTCTCAAACCCTAATCAGTTCTTAAAATCTCAAACCCTATATTCTATTTTCTTAAAACCTAAAACCCTTATTAATTCTTTTTTCTCAAATGACGTAGTAGCATAATATTTTGAAAATAATAATAATAATATTAGTTTTGTAAATCTAAATCTACAAAACCTTAATTTCAGTCAAGAAACCCTAATTTAAGATGTAAACCTCAATTTATATTTTTATTGATTGCTTTATTTAAGTTTAGATGCATGATTTATTATATGTCTTAATAAATAGTTTATTTTTATTTGATTTTATGGTGAATGCTTGAATGAATGCTTTGATTTATTTCTAGATTCAAGAAATTGTAAGAGGTATGTTTCCATGATTTCCCACCTCAATTGATTAAGTTTCATGTAACTTGTTTTATTTTAAGTATTGGATTAATGTAAAGGATACGTTTCCACCAATTGGTGGGTATCCTATTTTATTTATCTTCTTTTAGATATTGAATGATGTAAGGATCTATTTTCATCCTCGGATGGGTGCCCATTTATTTGTTTTGTTTGAATATTGCTATGATTTTTAATAAATTATTTGTTTATTCTTATGATTGCATATATTATAGATAATATTGTTATACTTAATAATTTTATATTATTAAGACCTGAAAAGGATGTCGGTTCCAATGAACCAGGCACTGCGGGGGTGCTAGGTCATTTCTCAACTTATTTTTAAAAGTGTCATGGCCCAACTTATACATATGTACAGTACATCCATGTACAGTAAGAGGAACCATCTCGAGAAGCTACTCAAGAGCGCGAAGTGAAGGGAAGTTCTGTAGAACTGAAAGGACCTATTTGAAAAGATTGCAAAGTTTTGTGGGGGTGACTGTAATTACCAAAATTTGTTCCGGAGGTCCTTAATAGTGCATATAACAGACTTCAGAAATGGAAAGTAGAGAAAAATCGGGGTAGCAACTGCGCGACACGGTTTTTCTCAAAAACGCACGGTTTGGAAGATATAGGGGATTTTGACCAGGGGCATCATGGTCATTTTCAAAAGTTTCTCGAAAGTAATAATGGATCTCAAAAATGAAAAGTAGAGGAAAAACTGTGTCAAAAAGTGTACCGCAGCATTCGGCGAAAGTGCGCGGTTTAAAAGTTATGAACAAGTAAACGCCGGAGGGTATTTTGGTCTTTTCACATCTTAGACCATAAAATTACAGCACAAGGCGGTTGAGGGGACAAAATATAATTAAAAGAAAGTCCAAGGGCATGGGTTTTAAATAAATAAAAGAAAGAGACATTTGGACCAATGAGAATTAGCCATTTTCCCACTTAAGTGTACCAATGGGAAATCAACACTTACACCATCACATCTTAACCTCTCTTGGCTGCCATTTGGAGGAGAGAACACCAAATAAATAAAAGCCAAGAGCTCTCTTTGTTCTTGCTTGGCCGAATTGAAGAGAAAGGGAAAAGAGAGAGAGAGATTGTTTTTCAAGTAGCTAATTTTGGTTGCAAACTTGGGTGGAGAATAAGACTGTAAGGTAAGGAAATTCATCCATGGTCCTATTTCTTTCATTGGTTATATTATTTGCAAGATACAAATGAAAGAATAAATATGATGATTATAGAAAATTTAAGAAGTTGAAGAGAAAGTGAAAGAGATAATTTGCACATATAAGATTAAGGATAAAAAGGATGACTAGTAGTATTAGT
Organism: Garcia nutans; assembly: GCA_947685225.1. Classification (NCBI taxonomy): domain Eukaryota; kingdom Viridiplantae; phylum Streptophyta; class Magnoliopsida; order Malpighiales; family Euphorbiaceae; genus Garcia; species Garcia nutans. The sequence continues at coordinate 37,421,409 of CANTUV010000011.1, forward strand.
TAGCAAAATAAGGCATGAAGCACTTAAATTTTATTATGTTCTTGACATGGATTTTATGAAAATTATAGGAAATCAAGAAGTGAGAGAGAAGGAAGCAAAGAAGGCATAAAAGAACTAGAAACAAGTGAAAAGAATTAAGGTTTGGTACTTAAATCATTGCCTTTTCAATTAATTCACATATTTTGCATTATGGGACTTTTGAAATGGTTTTGAAATGATGTTATTATGTGTAGTAAATATGTGGGAAAGTGCTCTTGAACCATTTGTAATCAATTGATTGTGAAAAGAATGAAAACAAAACAAACTAGCTAAATTTGCTCAATTATCCATAAACTTTGATGAACTTTTAATCACCCCTTTGGTTTGATTTTTGAAAGAGGGACCCTTAGTCCTTCAATGGTATCACAAAAGGAGTCTAAAAATCAATTTTTCAAGAAAAAAATGAATTTTCCTCAAGTTTTGAAAATTGGGCCGAATGGTCCCTTTTGGGCAATTTTCTGCAGCTTTCATTTTGGGTAGTCCGTTGAAGGGGCAAACGAAGGAATTTTCTGATGAAATTTTACATGAATTTAGTTAACTTATGAAAGTGTTTTCCTCCAAAAATTCATCCAAAAAAACGTTTGTTTACTTGGTCAAAACTGTTGCCAAAGTTGACTGATTTTCAGCAGTAAAAACAGATTTTACCATTTAGTTGACGCGCGCCATTGCGTTGCCGATTTTACGCGCCGTGCCACTATTCATTTGGTCATTTTTTTCTAAATGTGTTAAAACATGAATATTATGATATGGATTGATGTTAAATCATATAGAATGACATGAAGGAGAATTGGAAATGATCAAAAAGGCATCATGACAAGCTATTTCGACAATACATGCATTATGGAAAAATCATAGCTTATTGAATATCATGATCAAATTAATTAATAAATTGTTTATGCTCTACTTGGTTATGACAGAACCCTTGAGATAAGGGTATGATACTATTATTGCAGTACTGCTCATGACATGACATGATATTCCGGCTGAAGGCTGATGATTACAATGACATGATCAATGATTCAATGAACAATGGCTATTAGCACATGTGCAAGAATTATGATGAAGGATGATGAAATATGCACCATGACGTATATCATCCTGTAATATCTCACCATGATGAGATATATTTATCATGACCCATGCCTTATCCGTTGATGTTCTGTTAAACCAGTAGAGCACCTAAATTGATAAAAGCAAAACAAGTAATTTCTAAATTTAGAATATGGGATTTAACCTTTTATCATTATGTTTAGATCTTATTCATTGATTTAAAGTATTCAAATACATGTTTTTATTTAATTACTCTTTTAATCTATTTATTTAATGCAATGATTTAAGTACCCACTAAGCAAACGCTTAGCGAGTTTAGTTTTCTTTTCTAAACTCGTAGGTTGAGCGAGAAGCTGTTTTCTTCAGTGTCCCGAGCAGCTGGTGTTGGCAACTTTTCGGATAGAAAGTTATTAGAAGTAATGTAACTAGAATGGCATGTACATATGTTAGCATAAACTAAGAATTGTATGTATGACTAGTAAAAGACCAAAGTACGTGTGCTAAGTATATTAACTACTGAATGTTGGTATGAATTAGTGTGTATGGATGTGTGTGTAGAAGTGTGAAATTTTAATGCAGGTTTTGGTGGAGGATATAAGGAGGTCGACTATAGAAGTGCTTGAGATTGATTGAGATTGATTGGTTGAGATAAAAAAATGTTTTCATTAAATCAAAAAAACCAGTTTTGGCGACACTTGGGACCACCAATTATAGGGGAAACTCTGGCAAAATTTTTGTAAAATGTGTATTATAAATTGACTAAGTATAGAACCAAGACTCGAATATCATAAAATAACATTCCATCTTGGTCTATAAACATAAGCTAAGAAGGGGTGTTACAAAAAGCGTACGACAACCCAACCTATGCCAGTGACGTAGAATCCAATGGCAACTCAATTAGCTTCTCACCGAAAGCAATGGATCCTGAACAAATTCAAAGAATGGTGAAAGACACCCTCAATGCCAAGATGGAAGAGCTGAAGGAGGTCCTAGCCGAGACAGTGAAGAGCCAATTGGCTGCACTTTTGGAAAACACTACTGAGGCATCTACCAACACAATGGAGCCCAAGGACAAAGGGAAGGCTAAGGTCATTGAAGTAGCCTTTGATGATGACAAAGTCATCTTTGATGATGATGATAACTAGGCTCAATACTTCTAAGATCCTTAAGATAAGAAGAAAGAGACGAAGGTTGTAGAAAGAGCAACTGTGGAAAAAACTAAAACATCTGACATGGAGAAGTTGATTGCTGATTTGGAGAAGAAATTTGAAAAGAAGCTAAAAACTGAGGACATGTCTAAAGTTGACAAGTTGTTTAAGCTGGATGAAGAGGTTCCATACAAGTTTAAGGTGCCTTCATTTGCAAAATTTGATGGAACTTGAAATCATCATCTCCAAATGAAGCAATATATCAATGCTATGTAGTCTGCCCGAGCTATTAAGGCTCAAACTCTAAGGTATTTCATGCTCTCATTGGACCCTGTTGTCCAAAATTGGTTCAACACCTTGGAGGATGGTACTCAAAAGAACTGGAATTTATTATACAAGGCCTTCATCCAACAATATAGGTATAATGCTGAATTGGAGGTTACCTTAATGGAAGTTGAGTCCATTAGACAAAGGCCAAATGAGAACTTTATGGAATATGTAAAGAGGTGGAGAAATAAGATTGCATTGCTCAAGAAGAGACCCGATGAATCGGATCATATTAGGATGATTGTGAGAGGGGTGCTACCTAGTCTTGGTGAAAGGATGTCTCATACACTCATCTGGGATTTTAGGGACCTTTTGCATGCTGGTTTGCAAATTGAAGAGTGGGAAAGGGAGAAAAATCATTTTTAAGCAAGAAGGAATGAGAAACGAAACTACCAGTCTGGTAATCAAAGTATACATAAAGAAGTCGATGTCAATACAATTGGTCAAGCAAATAGAAGATAATTTTTAGATCTGGGTAAACCTTTATCTTGGGTTTTCAACAAGCTACAAAAGAAGGGACTATTATAGCCATTGGCCCCTCAACCTTTGCTAAATCCTTTATCTCAAAATTTGATGCTGAAGCTTTTTGCCAATTTCATCAGACATAAGAACATGAGATGAACAAATGCTTATGTAACATCCAAAATTTTTTGAAAATTTCTAATTTTTGGAAAATTGGATAAAATAAATTATAATTTAAAAGGATAAATTAAATTAATAGTTTTAAATGAAAAATGAAGGGATTTTTAATGAAAAAGTAGAATATATATGTGATATATATGCAAAATATACATAAAATATATAAAAGTCAACACTTTTTAAAAGAAAAGGGTATTTTGGTAATTAAATCTTATAAATTCAAAATTAATAAAATAATTCAAAAACAAATTAATTTTGAATGGAAGAGGGAAATTAGGACTTTTAATTTATTAAAAAAATAATTAAATAATTAAATATTAAATTATTTTAATATATATATGTGGTGAAAAAACAAAGATGAAAGGAAAAGAATATTAAAAGTCTTCTTCTTCTTCTTCTTCTTCTTCTTCTTCTTCAAGGACGTGGCTTCCATGGGAGCTTGAAGATCAAGGATTTTGCTCCTTCCATACTCCATAAATTGAAGGAATTAACAAGTTTCAAGTGGATTTTTGGTGATTTCCACCAAAATTAGTAAGTTTCCATCTTTTTTCTTTGAATTCCTTGGAAATTTAGATTATGTGAGAATTTGGATTTTTATGTAGTATATTATAATTGTTGGAATTGGTGTTTGTAATGTTATTTTGGGTAGTTAACAATGATTCTAAGGTTAGATTGAAGAGATGATGGAGTTTGGTTAAAGAATGGTGAAGAGATAGAATTTAGGGTTATGGATTTTGGGGTTTTGCAAACATGAACTTTAATTGTGCAAATTGATTCCAAATGAGTTGTTTTGATTCATAAACAAGTATTTTAAAGTCAAATATTGGATTTGGTGGTGTTGGGTTGGAGTTTGAGAATGGAAGTAGAGATTTAGGTTTTTGGAAAAGTGATTTTCCAAAGTGGTTGAATTGTGTGATTTTATTTGTTTAAGCATGTTGTTTAGTGTTAAAAGTGATGAATATAAGCTTGGAATGAGTAATGGATTGTGTTGGAATGGAAAACCTTCAATGGGGGAAGGTTATGCCATTTTTTAGATTTTATGTATAACAGTGTATTTTTATAATGTAAATGATTTTAATGTATTAAAATATGTTTTTAATAATATAAATAAACTTAAAACACTAATTTAATTGTAGTAGAATGGAATTCTAATGTTGAAGTAAGGAAAGGCTAAATTTTTGGAAATTTGTAGGAGTGATGTGTAATTATGGTTTAATGTTGGAAATGCCATTAAATGTGATACTAAATGATTATTTGCTATCACATTTGGTTTAGGCATTGAGGGAGGTTGATTTGCTTCATCCAAGTGGTGAAGAGCAAGTTGGAAAGATTGGATTGAAGGTTGTTTTTAGCTTGATTTGGGTTGCTAGTGGAGGTATGTACAAACTTTGAATGTAATGTTTATATTTGCATAACATTTGGACTTAACACATTTTGGTTGGAAAATGTGTTAAGCTACTTGGTTTATTGATTGTGTATGAATAATGTGCTATGACATTTGTAATGTCATATATGTGTTAAATGCATTGTGAAAAGCCATTTATAATGGCTAATTTTTGTAACATGTGAAATATGCATATTATGTGAAAATACCCAAAGTAATTGGGTAATGTGTTGTGAATCCAAAAATGAGATATGTGTAATAATGAAATGAAATGATATTGATAAAAATGAGAAAAGTGAGAAAAATGAGAAAAATGAGAAAAAAGAGAAAAAATGAGAAACGTGAGAAAAAAAAAGTGAAAATAAGGCAATGTGCCTAGATTGAATATGTGAAAATGAGAAAGAGATTAATAATGAGAAATATGAATAAATTGTGTGCCTAGTATGTTATTCAATTTTCAGAGTTCTGGGTATGGCAGCATGCCTATGATTGCCTACGGGCTATACACTAGAATGGTGAAAATACTGGGTCGTAAACCAGGCCAGCTGATAAATATGATGTTTTTGGGCTGAAAAGACTGGGTCGTAAGCCTCAAAAACTGTAGCAGTCTAGCCGGGTTGAGAACCAAGATACTGGGGTCTAAGAGCCTAGCCGGGTTGAGGTCCAAGAGATTGGGGTTGTTACATTATCCATTGATATATTGCCTACGGAGCCAGACACATGGTGTCATTATGGACCAATGCAGTAACTCTGAAATTTGAATAGCATATTAAATCCTTTTTGGGCCCATGCTTCTCTTTGTTTTAATGTGAATTATGAATTATGAAATGTTTGAAAAATATAAGAAAGTGGAATGATGTGACATCTATATGCATTATGCATTGGCATTGCATTGAGTTTTATTGTTATTATCAAAGTTTGTACCACTAGGCTTCGGCTTAGCGCAATTGTTTCCATCGCGCAGGTGGTAGGGTAGACCCAGTTGAGCCAGAGAGTTCTTCTAGACCATGTCAGTTCTAGACTTGTAGTTGAGCTTGTTGAGTTGCTATCGAGATCATAAACACTACCAGCAGCATGTATATATTTTTATATTATTGTACATTTTTTAGTTTTATACATAATATATTATGTTTTGAATTTTACATATTGCATATTATAAAGAATGTTTGGGTCAATGTATTTGAAATGGGAGAGTAAGTGTAATTTAAATTATATATATCTATATATATAAATGTTTGAGAAACTTGGAGAAATTGAGAAGTATGGCTGAGATGGTGATTGGAAATTATTGGGAGTGTTTTCTTTTTTGCAGGTTGAGTAATTGCTAAATTTTGGGATATCCAAATTACAGACAAAACTCTGGCGAATTTTTCCCAGAGATTTTATATATATTATTTATTTTGAGTTTTTATAACAAGTAAAGAATATTTATGTTCTATTTAATTTTTATATATTTAGAATTTGAAATTTTAAATTGGAAATGTGAAAATTTTTTTGTAAATCGGTCTGTGACATTTTTATCCCATATATGCATATTTTAAATATGTTGAAAATATGTATTGGACGTATATAGGGTATAAGGGTGTTATAGCTTGCGACTAAAACATGAGATCCAAAATTTGATTGATAGCAAAAAGTTGCTTGAACCTAGCAAGCCCAACACCAAAAGCAATCCTTTGCCCGAATTTGGAAGAATGCCACCACCAGCAACCTTTATGGTAGGAGGAGGAGTGGAGGAAGATTCTATCTTTCAAGACTGGAATATTGAAGATGTGGAATGAGGAGAAATTTTATTCAGCAAACTTCCCTTAGCTTGGAGTGTTGCTCTATTTATTTTTCTTTCTTTAATATTTAATTAGAAATAATTATGTTTTTCAAATTATGTTTGTTTGAATAAATTATTTTCATCAAATTTTTCATGGTCTTTGTTCATTTCGGTGCGTAACCGATGACGAATTTAGCTTGATATTTATGAATTAGTATATCTATGCATTACAATCCGAATGACTTTACTAGGTGAGGGAGTTATTCTATAGCATTGAGTTGTGTATGCTTACCTAGAAAGGGCTCCTGCATAATTACTTTTTCTAGATCTTAGTCAGTCTTAGAACATGCTTTGGCAAACTTTCAAGGTAAAATTGAGCTCTGCTTATTTAAGGGAGAGATGATCTATGCATTATTTGATAAGTCAACAACTAGTATTCACCCAATTAAATATCAATCTCTACTTGTCCCTTTGAGCCTTCATAAAATTTTAACTTTCTCTTTATTGACTTATAAGCCCGATGACCTACCTTGAGCTATTGTTACACTTGTGACAAGTCTTATGATCACTGAAAAAAGAAGAAGAAGAAGAAGAAGAAGAAGAAGAAAGAAGAAGAAGAAGAAGATAAAAAGAAAAAATAAAAGGAAAAGAAAGTAAAATAAAAAAGGCAGTTCAGAAAAGCCAACCGAGTTTTCCTTTACCTAAAGCAGTAGAAAGCAAAGACAGTTTGACTTTAATTGGTCCAACCCAGCCAACAACTCAACCAAAATTAGAGAGATAGGAGAAAGTCCATTTAGTTCTTGAAAGTTCTGTACTTGATAGCCCTACAGGGAAGGAGGATAAAATGATAAATGCTCAAAGAAAATAAAAAGTAAGAAAACAACAAAAAAAGAGAGAAAAGGAAAGGAATATGGGTACCAAACTTTTTGCAAAGGCAAAGACTGTCCTAATCAAGATCCATATTCATGTCAAGAAGAAAGGAGAATGTTTAATGCTCTATCTTATCAGGCTTTCAACTGTCTAAATAGGAAATTTGTAGTGTGAAGGTTTGTCCATTGTGTCACATCAGCTCCAATCTTAAAATGGCCTTCACTTAAACCCATGTCCCTTATAGACCCTATTTCAAGCCTATTAAAGACCTGTTGATCTCTCTTAGTAGGAAGAGTCTATCAGTGGAGATAGTTTGAATAAGCATTCATATAAGATAGACAATATTTAAACTCAATTAGACCTTTGGCTATGTAATGTGTATGTGCCTATCTAAAGTGCAATAGTTTTTGCTCAAATAGAAATGATTCCCGAGTTCAATACGGTAACTAGAGTTATCATATTATAGATATGTTAGTTTGGAAAATCGAGTCATGAGGTATATTGACACTAATTTGACAGAGCAAAAATATGATTTTAAGATTTTTTTTTAAAAAAAGTGTTTTTGCCATACAAATCCTTCAAGTTAAGGGAAGTATGTTGCATGGTCAAACCTTGAAGAACACTATGGGAAAAAGAGGGCTAATGAAAGAATCACTTGCAAGGTCATATCATGAAGCAGTTACCAACCAAACAGATATCTCCCATGACTTTGGCTGCCATGCTTGGGGCCTCCACCACTCATATTTTCAACATCTTAAAGATAAAAGCCATAAATGCAAAGCCTTTTGTCATTCCAATGCAAGACCTGAACGAGCATCTGGAAGGAGTCAGTGAAACATTTTAGATGATCACCTCGGTCTATGAGTTGATGGAACCACTGTAAGTATTATCCATGCATACCATGCATACATGAGCATACCACATTGCACTTTGTTATCTTGTGTTATCTATTATTTGTCAAAAGTAAACAGTAATACACTATGAAGCATCCATAAAGCGGATATGGATTCAGGGGGCATGGAAGACCCATTGCTTAAGGAAGCTCCAGTCATTTTGAAAAAGAAGAAATGCACGCTTGTGCGAAGAACTAGACAATACAAACATCAACCAAAGTCTGCATAAAAAATCATGGGTTTGCACCTACACAGGGGGAAAAGTTTCTCCTTTCAATTTTATGAGTTTATGCATATACAAAATATTTTCACCACTTTCTATATTTTTCCATACAGGGGGCAAGGAGATGGAAGGAGATGATATAATAGCCAGCTAAAAATAGCTGAATTTTTTGCAAAACAAAAATAAAAAAACAAAAAAAGAAACAAAAAAAAACAAAAGAACAAAAGAAGAAGAAAGTAAGAATCCTAAAAGAAATAATGATGCAAAAGATAAAAGATCAATCTAGCTAAAAGAGCTGAAGCCAGGGTAAAGACCCAATCTCCAATGGATAAAGATCCATGTTTTAAGGGTAAAGACCCAATCTCTAATAGATAAAGATCCATGTTTTAAGGGTAAAGACCTGATCTCCAATGGATAAATATCCATGTGTCAAGGGTAAAGACCCAATCTCCAATGGATAAAGATCCATGTTTCAAGAGTAAAGACCCAATTTTTGATGGATAAAGATCCATGTTTAAAGGGTAAAGACCTAATCTCCAATGGATAAAAATCCATGTTTCAAGGGTAAAGACCCGATCTCCAATGGATAAAGATTCATATTTTAAGGATAAAGACCCGATCTCGAGTGGATAAAGATCCATATTTTAAGGGTAAATACCCGATCTCCAATAGATAAAGATCCATGTTTAAAGGGTAAAGACCCGATCTCCAATGGATAAAGATCCATGTTTTAAGGGTAAAGACTTGATCTCCAATGGATAAAGATCCATGTTTCAAGGGTAAAGACCCAATCTCCAATGGATAAAGATCAATGTTTCAAGGGTAAAGACTCGATCTCCAGTGGATAAAGATCCATTTTTGGTGGGTAAAGACCCACAATCCATTAAAAAATGGAATAGCTAGTTAAGCCATAATTCTCAACTGATAAAAGGTCAATCAAATCCACTCTCAGGTCCAAGTACCCAAATCCAATCCTATCTCAGGTCGAGAACCCATCCTCATCCAAAATCTACTCAAAATCATGTTTGTTTTCATTCTCTTCTACTAAAGTCTCAGATCGTTCAAGCAGGTGGCAAACTGTAGACCCTTATTTTTTTACTAAGTCTAGTCTAATATTTTAAAATAGTATGAAATAATTTTTATAATATTTATTATTTATTTAGAATATTTATTATTTAATATATTAAAAGAAAAAAAGAAAAAATTAAATATTTATTTAAAATAATAAAATTAAAAATAAAAAATAAAAATCGGATTAATCGGTGAACGACGTGCAGCAACGCTGCCGCGAGGCAAGCAAGGGTTGTGACAAATTATGGCATGCCTAGCAGGCCTCAACGCCTAGTGCCTCAAAGCCCAGCAGTAGCTCGCTCGCTCGTCGAGCAGGCCCAATCCTGCACGCGCTGCCGATTTTGCCAAAACCTTATTTTACTCAATTTTTTTTTATTTTTCCTAAATAGCTTATATTTCTTTATCAAAATAGTATTAGGTTTTTTTATTTTCCTATAAATAACACGGTTATAAGATTAAAAAAGGGGACTTTTAGCTTAGAACGGATTTTCAGAGATTTGGACTTTGGAAAGGATTTTCAGGGACTTTAACTTAGAACGGCAGGTACTTTCTTTTGAAATTTGAAAAAGCAATAGAGACGAGAGACAATCCATAATCAAGGTAGCAAGCACTGTTGTCTTGGTGTTAGTTCATCCATAATTTCATCTAACAATTTTGGTGGAGCCTTCAAACGTAGGTAGGTTAATCTAAATTTAGTTTATTAAATCAATAATCATCTTCACTTTTCAAATTATCATCACAATATGTTGATTATACAATTCCTTTTTTATTTATTACATACAGTAGCTTAGATTTAAATTTTAGTCAAAAGTATAATCATCAAAATGTTAATCCATTTTCTTAAACCCTAATCAGTTCTTAAAACCTCAAACCCTAAATTATATTTTCTTAAAACCTAAAACCCTAATTAATTCTTTTTTCTCAAATGACAGTGTAGACACTTAATTTTTGACGCAGTTTGGTATAATATTTTTATATAGTCCAAAATAATTTTTGTGATATTTTAATTAAATAATATTTATTTTACTATTTATTATTTATAATTTTTAATAAAAATAAAAAGGTAATATTAATAAAGTTAAAATATATATATAATAAATAAATAAATAAAAATCGGCAATGAAAAATTTCATCGCCGAAAGTGAATTGGCTTAGGCCAATTCACCGGAGGAATTTCCAACGGGAGAATTGGATGCAAGCCAATTCGTAGCAGGAATTAGCTGGCCTGCCCCAGCGCTCGCTCGCAATTTCATCGTCCGCAGCAATTGTTTGCCAGTGCAATTTTCCAGCGCAGTTTTTTTTGAAACCGAATTCTATTTGGTTTTGATTTCTTTTCTTAAATGGTTTTAATTTCCTTAGATAATTAGAAGTAGGTTTTTTATTTTTCCTATAAATACCACATTAAAACACAGAATTAGGGAGGGGAAAAATTATTTTACTTGATCGAGACTAGGGACTTCTAGCTTCGGAGGAAAAAGGAGACAGAAAACCCTAGGAGCAAGAGACGGCAAAAAGAAATTAGCAACAAGAAGCATTCATCAATCATCAATCCATCAAAGGCAACAACATTTCCTTTGTTATTGCTCATCCAGAAATCAATTTTTTGGTGGGGCCTTCAAACGTAGGTAAATTGTTCTAACTTTAGTTTATTCCATCATCAATCATCTTCATCTTTTAAACCATCATCACACTGCTTAGTTATTTAATTCTTCCTTCAATTTAATTTAGGCAGTAGCATGAATTAATTCATACAATACTTAAGATCTTAATTAAAGTAAATAATATAATCGTTAAACACAAATCTAAATTTAAAAACCCTAACTATCCAAAACCCTAGCTTCCTAAAACCCTAAATTCCAAAAACCATAAACTTGAGTTTGCAAATAGTTTAATTATTAAAATTGATCCAATAAGCCAAATTTCTAAACTCTAACTCTAGTAAACTCTAAGAACCAAACCCTAATTTGCCTTATATATCCTAAAACCCCAAAATAGCTTTCAATTATCAAAACTCGAAATTATTTTCTTAAATTCTAAAATTCAAAGTTGCTTTATTGAATCCTAATTTGTTTTCCAAACATCGAGTAACCTAAGTCATTGATTAAACTTTACAACCCTAAACTATTTTTCTGAGAACTCTAAACCCTAAATTATTCCATTAAAGTCTCAAAGCCCTAATTGTTTTCCAAAATCTTAGTTTATTTCCTGAATCAATATTTCTTCTAAAAAGATAAATCAAAAACCTTAAATTTTCAAACCGTCATCCTGTAAACCTACAAACCCTTAAGCCCAAATCCAAAAACATCCAAAACCCTAAACCTCTAAAACATCCAATAGCTATGTCATTACCTTAAAATATTGCTCAACTAATTAGACTAGTATATGCAAAACCCTAGTTATTGAATATAAAACCCTAAAAACCCTAATTAATGCATGAATCCCTAAAGTTAATATATTTCCTATTTTATTTAAATTGGAAGAATGTTTATTATATATTTTTATTGATGTTTGATATCTTTGATGAATGATTTATTTACGATGAATGGTTGTAGACCCTTAATTTTTTACTCAGTCTGGTCTGATATTTTTTATATAGTCCAAAATAATTTTTGTGGTATTTTAATTAAATAATATTTATTTTAGTATTTATTATTTATAATTTTTAATAAAAATAAAAATGGTAAAGTTAAATAAAAATAAATAAAAAATAAAAATCAATGACGAAAAAATTCATCACGGAATGTGAATCGGCCAGGCCAATTCACCTGCAGCAATTTCCTACGGCGAATTGGCTTCAGCCCATAGGAAATTCCTCGTAGCTCGCAATCCTCGCAGTTTTTGCCAGCAAGTTTTTCGCTAGCGTAATTTTCTAACACTGTTTTTTTCGAAACCAAATTCTATTTGGTTTTGGTTTCTTTTCCTAATTGGTTTTAATTTCCTTAAGCAATTAGAAGTAGGTTTATTATTTTTTTCTATAAATACCACATTCAAACACAGAATTAGGGGAAAGACTTTTAGAGAGAAAACTTTGGACTTTTGATCGAGAGGAAAAAATTGTTTGATTGGATTGGAGACTCAACCATTCGATCAGCCAAAAGAAAAAGCTCTAGCAAGCAAGAGACATTAGCAATCATCAACCCATCAAAGGCAGTGACACTGCCATTGCCATTGTTATTGTCATGTGACACGGTCAGTGGCTTGGCCGTGTCATTGAGTGTGTCTCTTCTTGCTTCTTCATTTTTGCTCTTTCTTTGTGGTTTCTTTGTTTTTGCTCTTTAGGTGAGACACGGCCAGTGGCTTGGCCTTGTCTCTTGGCTGTGTCAAGCTCTGCCATCACCAATCTTTGAGGGACATGGCCAAGCTTGATTTGGGTTGGCCATGTCTTGCTTGGTTCATGCTTTTCCTACACTATTTTGATCTTCCAAGGGTGTTTTTGCACTTAAACCTAAAACAAACACTTTAAACAAACTTAAAACAAAAATTAATCAAAACATTAACTAAAAACATATAAAAATCACACTAAAAACTAATACAAAAATGATCTAAACAATGGGCAGGGCATTGATATGAACTATCTGGTACGTTTCTTATTTCATAGTAGTTTATGCTATATGTATGCATGATTATGTATGCTCTTACCTTTTTCCTTCTTGGCTCACAGCGGATGCTCGATGAACAAAATAAGAAACTTCAAGAAGAGTTGGCTGCAAGTCTTCAGCAGGCTTCTCAATTTGAAAGTTTATATCATCAATCCGAACAACATTTTTGAGACTTTCAATTTCAGGGGATGAGGGATCCCGGTGCTTCTTCATCAAGAGGCCCCCAGACTGACGACCATGAGATCCTTTTGTCTACTTCTGATAAGGACCATGATGGATCAAAACTTCAATGTAACAAAGATTTTAGTGCTCCCGCTTCGGGTGATCCCGGGATTAGTAATTCACCGAGTTTTGGTGCTCCCGCTTTGGGCGGACTTGGGACGAGAGATTTGCCCCCTCCTCCAACTGGCGACGACTTTTTCAAGGCTTTATTTGATGACCTACCACCACCCTCTTAGTGATATATTGTAGCAATTGTAAAATCTTGTACAATAATGAAAAAAAATACAATTTTACTCTTTACTGTAACTCCTTTTTTTTTTACTTTACTGTACCACTTTTTTTTTTGTTACAGTACACCATAATTTACATCCACATCATTTCCTAAACCAAATCCAACGTGGTAAAGTAAATTCATTGCCAATTCCTTTCCTTATGCCATATGGTCTTACCCTTTCCCATCACCTTTTCCTTTTCACTTTAGGAAAAGGTTTATTTCTTCTATATAAATCATCCTTCATGCCATATTTTAATACATAAACCAAAATTCTTTCTCTTTCAATGTGAAGACTCCCTTAAATAATTTTAATTTTTTCTTTATTCATTCACCATGACCGAGCATCATTCAAAGAAGATAAAAATTCTATTTAAGAATATGGATGCCCTTCATAGGAAGTAGATTTCATGGTCAAAACTTGATGTTTTAAAATGTTTTAAAAATATTAAATTGGACCACTCTTTCTTACATGCCGTGGCTTCCTTTTGGGATACAGATTCTAGGGTATTTAGAATTAATGGCTTTGAAATATGTCCCTTGATTGAAGAATTTGAAGCCATCCTTAGATATCCCAATAATCAACAAATGGCGTTACCCATATTGATTTCCAAGACTCAACAAAAGATGCAGATGTTATTTCAAATTCCAAAACCTAAAGTTGTTCGGTTGATGAGAGGTGAAAAAAATTCTACTTGCTCCTTTGATTGACTTTTGTCTCTCTCATTTGGCCCTACTAAGGCATGGGGACGAATGATCTGTCTTTTCTTGCTCAGCCAATTATTGCTCGTTTCTTTCGACGGTGATATTGATCCATGGGCATTGGATATTATGGACCAAATGGAAGGAGGCTTGTCGTCGGTACCTGTGATCTTAGCCGAGACCTTAGTTGGATTAGACCGATTTAAATCAGGATCGTCAAAGAGACTGACTGGGAGTCTATTGCTGCTTCAGGTAATTACTTAAACTACCTTTTTGGGTTTTAAATTTAGATTTTCTCTTTTCTTTTTTTTCTTTATTGCTCTAATTTTTGCCTAGTCCGCCCAAGTGGGTTTTCGAAACTAGCGAGCTGTCCTAATTTTTGCCTAAGCTGCCTCGCGGGTTTTCAAATTAGGGGAACTTTTTTTTATTTTACTCTTTCTTCACAGATTTGGCTTTGATACTCCATCCGTGGACTTTGCCAGATACATGCCATGTCATCATTCTGCTAGGAAGCTACTCCATTCTTCTTCTTCATATTCTAACTGGGTTGACTAGATCCACTCACGCTCCAAAGTCAATATTCGTTGGTTGGTACCTTGGTGGAAGATTTCTCGTATCACCATGCGGACATACTTGATGTACGTTCCCCTTGCTGCTCCTCATCAAGGTATATGCTATGATCCTCGCTGACTTGGTCATTAGTATGGAACTGAGCCTCGTGATTCTGACTTTGCTTCCGACTTGGACATGCTTTGCTTGACTGAAGCCTACTTGAATCGGCTGAGGCAAAGCTGGCCTGCACGTTACACTTATCGATTGCCATAGATTTTACATTTGTCAATTCAGAAAGTGTATTGTTAGGACAAAAAAATAATTAAAGTAATAAAAGATGCTTCTTTTCCATTTATAAATTATCATCACCTTTTGCTATTGTATTTATTTATTTCATCCATATCTGGTCAAATACTTATAACAGTGCACATAGAATAATTTTAACATTAATTATGTTTTATTAAATCAAGGAACAACCAAACATAAAGCCAGCATACACAAGATCACTCTTGTTGCCAATTAGCCCCTTCGGGTTTTCTAATTGACGATTTTCTCTCATTTAGCCCTAATTGTTGCCTAGCCTGCCCTTTCGGGTTTTCAGAACTAGCGGACTGCTCTAACTTTTGCCTAGGCCTCCCTTTTTGGGTTTTCAACCTAGTGAGCTCTTTTTTCCTTTTTTTTCTATCATACATAAAACCTCTTCAACCTGTCAATGTTTACTGGCTCACTAAATTCGTTCCTGTCCATGTCTGATAACTTCACCGCACCTTTATTCATGACTTGTTTCATGACATGTGGCCCTTCCCAGCTAGGTCTGAACTTCCCTCTTAGATCAGATACATTAGGCTTACATTGCTTCAACACCAAATCCCCAACTCTGAATTTTCTAATTTTAACTCTTCTATTGTAGGCCCAAGCTATCTTCTTTTGATACAGTTGGTGATGATATAGTGCCTTTAATCTTCTCTCTTCTAATAGAGCTAATTGTGTGTATCTGCTTGCTACCCATTCTGTTTCAGGCAGTTCAGCTTCCAAGACTACTCTCAATGACTTAATTTCTATTTCAATTGGCAATACTGCTTCCATCCCATAAACCAAAGAGAATGGTGTCATTCCAGTAGGTGTTCGCACACTTGTCCTATATCCCCATAAAGCAAAGGGAAGCATCTCTGACCAATCCCTGTAAGTCTTGGTCATCTTGGATAGAATTTGCTTAATTGTCTTGTTTGTTGCTTCTACGGTGCCATTAGCCTTTGATCTATAAGGAGAGGATCTATGATGATGAATTTGGTACTCTAAGAATAAATCCCTAACTGCTCCTTGAAACTGTACCCCATTGTCTGATATCACACTATGCGGGACCCCGTATCTGCAGATGAGGTTCTTTTCAATAAACCTAGCCATTTGGCTTGCACCCAGTCTATTGAAGGATTAAGCTTTGACCCATTTTGAAAAATAATCTACTGCTACCACAATGAATTGGTGACTGTTTGAAGCTATCAGATGTATCTCTCCTATAATGTCGATACCCCAGGTGGCAAATGGCCAGGCTGAAGACATTGAATGCAGTTCTTCAGGAGGCATGTGATTCAAGTTACCATACATCTGACATTGTTGGCACTTCTTGACAAACTCAATACAATCTCTCTCCATGGTCAACCAATAGTAACCTTGTTGAATAATCTTCTTAACTAGGGCCAAACCATTCATGTGTGGACCGCAACTTCCCGCATGTATTTCTGACATGATATGCTCTACTTCAGATTTCTTAAACATCTTAAATGCACTCCATCAGGCCATCTTCGATATAACTCTACATGGAAGGTGATGTATTGCAATGACCACCTCCTTATGGCTCTTCTCACTTTCTTCGTTGCCCCCAGCGGGTATTCTCTTTCCTCAAAAAATTGTCTTATAGTATCATACCATGCATCATGGTCTGTATCAACTTCCATGATTGTCTCATATTCATAGCAAGGAGTTGATGAACTGGTCAAGATTAGAGGCTTAAGGAATAGGCTAACAGGGTTTTCCCTTACCGAAGCCAATGTGGCTAGGGCATCAACCATCTAATTTTCTTCCCTTGATAGGTGTATAAACCTACACTCCTTAAAGTTCTTCTTCATCATGGTCAAGTAATGGTGGTATGGTTTAAATTTTTCTTCTTTCAACTCCCATTCTCCATTTACTTGGGATACAACTAGCAATGAATCGCCATAAACTTCCACCTTATCCACCTTCATAATCATTAGGGTTTCCAAACCAAAAATACAAGCTTCGTACTCCACCATATTATTGGTTTCCCTAAATTTCAATTTTTTGGCTAAAGGGTTGAGTTCCCCTTTGGGCGATTCTAGTATAACTCCCAAACATGCTCCTTTCCTGTTCACTGCTCCATCAAAATATATTTTCCACCCTTGTACTTTAATTGCTTCTAAATGTTCATCTGGAAATTCCAAGATTACCTTTTCACTTTCTGGTAATGGTTGTTGAGCCAGTAATTCTGCCACTATTCTACCTTTGATCGTTTTCCTAGTTACATAATCAATCTCAAATTCTTCTAATATTATCAACCATCGACCATATTTTCCAATTAAAGAGGGTGTCTCCCTTAAGTACTTCATTGGATCCAACCTGGAAATTGCTTGCACACTATACGATTGAAAGTAATGCGAAAACTTCTTAGAAGACCAAACCACGGCTATACATGTCTTTTCAATGACACTATACTTAATTTCATAAGGTAGGAGCTTTCTACTCAAATAGTAAACTGCATGCTCAATCCCTGACTCATCGGCTTGGGCTAGCATGGCTCCTATTGACTCTTCTTCTACTGCTAAGAATAGTAATAGAGGTTTTCCAAGTTTAGGCGGTTTTAAAACAGGTGGATTCAATAAATACTCTTTTATTTGCTCAAAGGTCTTTTGACACTCTTCATTCCATATGACCGGCTGATTCTTTCTAAGCAATTTGAAGATAGGCTCACAGATTGTTGTGAGCTTTGCTATAAATCTGCTAATGTACTGCAGTTTACCAATGAATCCTCAAACTTCTCTCTCCATTTTTGGGGCTAGCATATCCCTGATTGCTTTGACTTTGTCAGGATCAATCTCAATGCCATTGGGACCAATTACATGTCCCAACAATTTGCCTGAAGTAACACCGAATACACACTTCTTTGGGTTTAGTCTTAGCTTATATTTCAAAGCTCTATCGAAGAATAATTCTAAGTTTTGGAAGTGTTGTTCCCTTGTATCCAATTTAACCATCATATCATCAACATATACTTTAACTTCTTTGTGCATCATGTCATGAAATAATGTGGTGGCCATCCTTTGATAAGTCGCTCCAGCATTCTTTAGGCCGAACGACATCACCCTATAACAAAATATACCCCATGTAGTAATGAAAGCAGTTTTGGCTTTATCCTCTTGGGCCATTAACACTTGATTGTATCCGGAAAATCCATCTACAAATGAGTGTAGCACGCTAGATGCTACTCTATCAATGAGAACATCTATATGAGGTAAGGGAAAATCATCCTTAGGGGAAGCCTTGTTTAAATCTCTATAGTCCACACTGACCCTTATTCTTCCATCCTTCTTTGGCATGGGTACTATGTTTGCTAGCCAATCTGGATATTCTATTACTTTGAGGAACTTCACTTGTATTTGCTTAGTGACCTCCTCTTTAACCAATTCAGCCCACTCAGGTCTTAATCGCCTAAGCTTTTGTTTGACAGGTGTTTTATTAGTTTTTGTCATAGAATTGTATCTTATTTATTATGAGGATTATTATTTTCTTCAGGTATTTTGGTAGTTTTAATCTGTTTATTTATTGATTTCAGCAACTTTGATAGTTTTAATTTATTTCAGCGTTTGTCATTTTTACCCTAGTTTTTAGTGTGTGTTTATGCATTTTTGGTTAATGTTTAATTTGATTCTTGTTTAAAGTTTGTTTTAGGTTAACATGCAGAATATTTCCTTGGAAGAAAGAATAGCTTGAAGTAGCAAGACACGGCCAAGCCAATGGCCGTGTCTCACCTTAAGGGCAAAACCAAGGAACCAAGAGAGAAGGAAAATTTGGCAGAAGGTGACACACTCAGGTGATACGGCCAAGCCACTAGCCTTGTCACATGACACGACCAGGAGCTTGGCCGTGTCCCACACTTAGCAAAGGAAGAAGACCAAAGGAAGAGAGTAAAGAATGAAGAGATCAGTAGGTGACACACTCAGGTGACACGGCCAAGCCACTGGCCATGTCACATGACACGGCCAGGAGCTTGGCCGTGTCACACTCCATTCCAAAGAATAAAAGATGAAGGATTACACAGAAGCTGACACATCCAGGTGACATGGCTAAGCCATTGGCCATGTCACATGACACGGCCACCAGCTTGGCCGTGTCACTCCATGGACTAAAGGAAGAAAAAAAATGCGGATTTTAAGTGAGGTTTCGTATAAATAAGAGGATTAGGGTTTTTTAAAAGGGAGAGTTTTTTTTTAGCCATCAAACATAAACTTTTGAGTTTCCATTTGTTTTCTTTGAGAATTTTGATTACACTTTGTTGCAAACAGTCTAGATTAAATTTGTTTTAGCCACTGCAATATTCTTCTAGCAAAGATCTGAACAAGAGATTTTTTAGAAGCTAAAGAAAGTTTGTAATTTGGTTTTGTTCTCAAACTTTATCTCTTAAGTTTCACTGGAATTGTATTCATGAATTCTATTATGTCTAAATTAATTTCTTTGAATTTTAATGAGATGAATCTATTTGACAGCATTATTATGAACTAATTTGATCTAGTCTAAGGTTTGTATGGATCTACTATGATTGTTTGAATTGGTTATTGCTCTTAACTGAATTATTTCTTTAGCCTTAATTGAATGAAACACTGTTAATATATAATTGATTGGCCACCAATTATGTGTTTTAGGTATTAGATGAAGGATTGAGAAATGAAGTCTAATGCTGGAACAATTCAATTAGGGACTTAGGTGAATTAGAAATATAACCTAAGAAAAGGATCATTTTAATTGTAACAAGATTATTTGAAAAAGGTTTGAATGCGATAGCTTATTTCCTTTATTTGATTAATTAAGTTGCTTGAAATATGATCTTTGAAATTAAATTGGTTGAGAGGAATAACCATTCATACATATAAGTTAGTAGAGAAGTGAAAACCCTAGACCTTTCTATTAAGTGAATCAATATATCAGCTCAGTTTACTTTTATTGTTTTAAACTCCATTCGTTTTGTCTTCATTAGTTGTTAGCAATTTACATTTATTGATAATTTGTTATTTGCAACCTGATAATCAATTAGCTTATCTTGCTTCCTTGTGAGATGACCTTCAGGTGTTCACCAAGATACTACAGCAGCCTCGTATACTTGCGAGTGTAGTTCTAGTAGTGTTAATTAGAGCGCAACAAGTTTTTGGCACCGCTGCCGGGGAAGCTAATTGGCATAATTGTTTATTAGTCATAGATATTTAAAATTATTTTCATTGTTTACATTTTATTTTATTTGTCTTTTGCTTTTAATAATTCCTTTTTTCTAGAAATTTTGTTTATGCAAGGCAGGAGATCACTCGGAGGAGAACTATACCCTGTTATTCCAGAAATTCAGACAGTGAAAAGGAGCAGAGAAGAGTTTGAACTGTACACCGGATTTGATACAGAGAAGGACACTTCTGATTTTGAGTCGGATACTGCACAATCTACCAATATGGGAGACAAAAGGCAAAGAACTATGAGGAATTTTGGTAGACCTGTCATTGGAACTTCCACCTCTTGTATAAGATTGACAGATGCAGCAAGAAATTATGAGTTGAAGAACATCCATTACAACATGCTGCCATCATTCTATGGAGTTCCAAATGAAGATCCTTTGAACTTTATCCGGGATTTCTACTCCACCCTCAACACATTTCCATTGGGAGGACTAACAAAAGATCAGTTGAGGATGAGGTGTTTTCCATATACATTGAAGGATAGGGTAAACAGCTAGCTTATGATGTTGCTGAAAATTCTTTGACAACTTGGGAGCAAGTTTATAACAAGTTTATGGGCAAATTTTACTCACATCAGAAGACAGCTGAATTGAGAGGGAAAATAGCTACATTCTCTCAATTTGAAGGAGAGCCATTTCATGAGGCTTGGGACAGGTTTAAGATGTTATTGATCCAGTGTCCACACCATCACTACCCACTTCAACTTCTGAATTAGTTTTTCTATGATGGTCTAATCCAGCAATTTCAGAATACTGTTGATAACGCAGCTGGGGGAGCTATGGGAGAAAAGACAGCAGATGAAACTTATGAAATCTTTGAAATGTTGGGAGCTAATTCTCAACAAAAAAGTGTAAGAGGAAGAAGTAAAGGGGTGAATCAATTGGAAGCCAACAGTGAGATGGTCAATCAGAAGCTGAATTGACAAGGCAAGTGCAGATGCTGAACATGAACAACAATACTTCTTCATCCACTCAAGATGTGAATTTGTGGGACTTTCGGGTATGGAGCAAATATATGCCCCTCTGCATATGAGTCTTATGGAAATGAGGCTGAGCAAGTCAATGCTAGGGGGGATATCAACCAAGGGCCCGAAATGATCCTTACTCAAATACTTACAATCCTGGTTGGCGGAATCATCCAAATTTTTCCTGGGCAACAAATAATTCTCAACAGCCTTTCCATTTGCTCCAGAGACAAAACCATCCATAGGGTCAATCTTTAAATCAAGGGCAGCCTAAGAGAGAGAGAGTTTGGAGGATAGTTTGCAGGCTTTTATCCAAGTCAGTGCTAAGAATCAAGAGATGAATAACAAAAGGCTGGATTCATTAGAAGCATCTTTTAAGAAAGTGGAGACTCAAGTGGGACAACTTGCACAACAGATGCAGATTCAACAAAAAGGGAAATTTCCAAGTCAACCTGAGCAGGCACAATCAGTGACTATTCTTAGAAGTGGGAAGGTAATAAACAATAATGTTGAAAACAATTCTGTGAATGCAGGTGATCAAGAGAACAAAAAGGAAGGAGAACCAGAGAACAAAGGTGCTGGAGAAAGATCAATGGAGAAATCCTCTTCAGCAGATTTACACAAGGCAAGTAATCCATACCGGCCACCTATACCATTCCCCAGCAGGTTGAAGAATGATAAACAAGATAGGCAATTTTCAGACATCTTTAACATGCTGTCTAAGGTAAGTATTAACTTACCCTTACTTGAAGCAATAAAGAACATGCCGGCTTATGCCAAATTCTTCAAAGAACTGAACACCAAGAAAAAGAGGTATGAGCCAAATGAAAAGGTGATAGTGTCAGAGGCAGCTAGTGCTGTTTTGCAGCATAAACTACCTCCAAAGCTAAAGGATCCTGGTAGTTTCATAATTCAAATTACTATGGGTAATGGAAAAGGGACTAATGGCATGTGTGATTTAGGAGCCAGTGTAAATTTTATGCCTTATTCTGTGTATCTCGAATTAGAACTTGGGGAATTTAAACTACCAAAATGGTGTTGCAATTAGCTGACAGATCTCTTAGATTCCCAAAAGGGGTTATAGAAGATGTGTTAGTTAAGGTTGGTGGGTTGATAGTGCCTGTGGATTTTATAGTTCTTGACATGGAAGGAAGTAACCCTACACCATCCGCACACACTATTCTACTGGGTAGGCCTTTTATGGCTTCTCCCAACACCTTGATAGATGTTAAAAATGGTAAATTGTCAATGACTGTCTTGGGACAAATGGTTGAATTTTCTATTTTTAACACTTCTCCCATTCCTACAACTACATTATATGAGGATTGCTCTTTAATTGATTGTATTGACGCAGTTGTTTCAGATGTTTTCTTGCAGACAGGTTCCTCGGATAAATTGGAGCTGGCACTGACCTTAGATTGTGGTTTGGATGTTTTTTTTATTCAGAAATAGCCAGTTGCCTTAAGACATTAGAGAGTGCTGAATAGAGGGACTTAAGGAGGACCCAGTATTTGAACTTCCTTCCATCCAAAAGGAAGAGAAGAATCCTTCACTTGAGTTAGAGTTGAAAGAGTTACCTAAAAATCTGAAATATGTGTTTTTAGGAGATCACAACACCTTACCTATGATAATATCTAATGAACTTAGTGAAGGGGAGGAGATGAGGTTGGTGAGTGAGCTAAAAAGATTGAAAAGAGCAATAGGATGGGGATTGAGTGACATCAAAGGTATTAGCCCTTCAATGTGCATGCATAGAATCACATTAGAAGAGGGAGCTAAACCTGTGAGGGAGACCCAAAGGCGCCTTAACCCAAACATGAGTGAGGTGGTTAAGAAGGAAGTGCTGAAATTGCTTGATGAAGGAGTGATAAATCCAATAGCTAATAGTGAGTGGGTGAGCCCAGTACATGTAGTGCCTAAGAAAGCAGGAATCACTGTGGTGAAAAATGAAAAGAATGAATTGGTTCCTACTAGGACTACTACTGGGTGGAGAATGTGTATCGATTATAGGAAATTGAACAATGCCACAAAGAAAGACCATTTCCCTCTTCCATTTATTGATCAGATGTTGGATAAACTTTCTGGACACTCACATTATTATTTTTTGGATGGACTTTCAGGTTACTATCAGGTGTCGATATCACTAGAGGATCAATCCAAGACCACTTTTACTTGCCCTTTTGGGAATTATGCATTTCGGCGTATGCCCTTTGGCTTGTGCAATGCGCCTGCAACTTTTCAGAGATGCATGATGTCTGTTTTCACAGACATGATAGATGATTTTATTGAGGTATTTATGGATGACTTTTCTATTTTCGGTGATTCTTTTGATAATTGCCTCAATAAACTTGTTCTTGTGCTTGAGAGATGCATTGAATGTAACCTCACTTTGAGTTAGGAAAAGAGTCATTTCATGGTTACTCAGGGCATTGTATTAGGCCATGTTGTGTCGAGTAAAGGGATTGAGGTGGATAAGGCTAAGGTAGAGTTGATTGCTAAGTTACCCCCACCTACCTCTGTTAAGGGAATAAGAAGTTTTCTAGGGCATGCAGGTTTTTACCGGAGGTTTATTAATGATTTTTCTAAAATAAGCCAACCATTGTGTCATTTTCTTGGGAAAGATGTTCCATTTGAGTTTGCTGCACAATGCATGCAAGCCTTTAATTCCCTTAAGGAAAAACTGACTAGTGCACCGGTGATTGTAGCTCCTATTTGGTCTTTACCTTTTGAAATTATGTGTGATGCCTCTAATCACACAGTAGGAGCTGTTCTTGGGCAAAGGGTTGAGAAATTTTTGAGAGTGATATATTATGCTAGCTTGACCCTGAATAGTGCGCAAATGAATTACACAACAACTGAAAAGGAAATGTTAGCTGTTGTTTTTGCTTTAGATAAGTTTAGAGCATATTTAATTGGGTCAAAAATTATTGTGCATTCTGATCATGCAGCTCTAAAATATCTTTTGACAAAACAACATGCTAAACCTCGCTTAATTAGATGGGTGTTATTATTGCAAGAATTTGATTTCCAAATCAAATATACTAAAGGAAGTGAAAATGTTGTAGCTGATCATTTATCTAGATTACCCTTCTTTGGTGAAAATCTTGCATCTGATAGCATTCATAAAAATTTAGAAGCATTTCCTGATGAGCAGTTGTTTGTGGTAATGAATTCACCTTGGTTTGCAGATATTGCTAACTATCTTGCTTGTGGTATTTTGAGTTCTGACATGTCATTTTAGGAAAAGAAAAGGTTTTTACACTTGAGTAAATTGTATTTATGGGATGAACCTTACCTATTCTGGATATGCAAAGATGAGATAGTTCGCAGGTTTGTATTTGAGGAAGAATAACTGAGTGTTCTTCAATTTTGTCATGACCTTCACTGTGGTGGTCATTTTGGAGGAAGAAAGACTGCAGAAAAGGTGCTTCAAAGTGGTTTTTACTGGCCTACTCTATTCAAAGATGCTCAAGAGTATTGTAAGCATTGTGACCACAGTCAAAGAGTGGGTAACATTGGGAGGAGGAATGAAATGCCCCTTCAATCATATATTGTTGTTGAACTGTTTGATGTGTGGGGAATAGACTTTATGGGTCCTTTTCCCAAGTCTTTTGGTTATGAATATATCTTAGTTGTTGTTGATTATGTTTCAAAATGGGCGGAGGCAATCCCCACCCATACTAATGATGCTAATGTGGTTGTTAAATTTGTGAAGGAATATATTCTTAGCAGATTTGGCACACCAAGAGTGATAGTCAGTGATGGGGGAAGTCATTTTTGCAACAAACTTTTTGAGAAATTAATGCACAAATCTGGTGTGAAACACAAGGTGGCAACCCTATACCATCCACAGACTTCTGGACAAGTTGAAACATCCAACAAGCAAATAAAAGAAATTCTAGAGAAAACAGTCAACTTATCAAGGAAGGATTGGGCGAGTAGATTGCATGATGCATTGTGGGCATATCAGACTGCTTTCAAGACTCCTTTGGGTATGAGTCCATATCAATTGGTTTTTGGTAAGGCTTGTCATTTACCAGTGGAGTTGGAGCACAAAGCATATTGGGCAATCAAGACTCTGAATTTAGACTTGGACAAGGCAAAGAGAGAACGTTTTCTGCAAATTTCAGAGTTAGATGAACTGAGGAATGAGGCATATGAGAGTTCGAGGATTTATAAGGATCGCACTAAAGCACTTCATGATAGAATTATAGTGCGAAAGACATTGAGCCCAGGTATGAAAGTTTTGCTTTTTAATTCTCGTCTCCGTCTGTTTTCAGGAAAACTCAAGTCTCGATGGAGTGGTCCTTTCGAGATAACTCAGGTATATCCTTCTAGTGCTATAGAATTGCTTAACTCTCGAACAAATGAAACTTTTAAAGTAAATGGACAGAGAGTTAAACCATATAATGAAGGGTTCCAAGAAGTAAGGATCATCGATAGCACTTTGATCTACGATCCTTAGGTCTTGCAGTAATGTCCAGCTACACGACATTAAAGAAGCGCTAAATGGGAGGCAACCCATTGGTTTGCATTTCTTTTCATAGTTGTAATTTTATATTCAGCAATTTTGATTTTATGTTTGGTTTAAATAAATGGAATGGGTGCTTTGATCGGTTTTTATTTTTCTAATGTGTTTCAGGGTTAATCAAAGAAGAGGATTGCATTTCTTTAAGATTTGGTGACACAAAAAAATAAAAAAAAGTGTCAAAATGGCAGTGAAGGACACGGCCACTTGACACTGCCAAGCCATTGGCCATGTCAAGCCAACCCTAAAATCACCAAATTCACACAGCCCCTGACACGGCCAACAAGCTTGGCCGTGTCACATAGACACGGCCAAGCCTCTTCCCAAGATCCTTTTCTTTGTTTTTGCAACTTTGTGCTTACAGTGTCAAACACACCCATGGGACATGGCCAAGTCACTGGCCGTGTCCCTCCAAACTCATGAAACACGGCCAAGCTTACCCATGCTTAGCGATGTCTCTTCAATTTTAAAGTTTAAAAATACGGTTTTAGCACTTTTAGTTCATTTCAATCCCTAGTTTTCTTTTTGTTTCCTTTCTCTCTCTCGATTTTTTCTCTCAAAAACCTCCATTGTTGTTCTTTCAAAGCTTCCAAAATCCCATTAACTCTCAATTTCCTTCACCAAAACTGAAATTAATCCGTTCAATCTTCTTCTTCTCTCATAAAAAATCAATTTAATATGTTTAAGTTTCAAATTTTTTCAGATCTTTCAATATGCCAAGAACGAAGATGGTGTCCCACCACAAGAGGAAGCGACCTGCAACTACAGCTGCATCTTCATCTTCATCTTCTTCATCTTTAAAGAGAGCGGCTCTTTTGGCTAGGGGTTTCTTTCTGACGAGGCATGTCAGCGATGAATCCCTTAATGCTCTTCATATTAGGGATAATTTTTATAGTTGTGTTCAAAACCTTGGGTGGAAGAAACTAGTCTCCTTTCGACCTTTGCAATTTCAAGAGCTTACTTTGAAAACTTTAACATCTCTTAAGGTTGAAAGAGATGAACATAAGATTTGCTCTAGGTTGAATTTTAAGTTGCTTGGGAAATCATTTGTAGTTAGTATTGAATAGTTGAATGTTATATTTGGTTTCCATAAACACGGTGAAAAGTCTCTACCTAAGGATTTTAAACAGCAATTTGCTTAGGGAGCATTGGGCTCGGGAACTTATGTGGCCAAATCGGCCAAGGCAACTAAATTGAGCAATCCCGCTCTTAGGTATTTGCATCACTTTATGTCCTGTGGGTTCTTTGCTCGGAAGGAAAGCCCAGGTGTAGTGGGACTTAGTGAGCTCTTTTTCTTAGATTGTGCTTGTAATGCAATACCCATTAGTTCCACTATTGGTTAGCCGATGTTTTTGATAATGTGGCAAACAAAAAGAAGGGGGCAATTTGTATTGGAGGATTGGTTACCACATTGGCAACAGCCCTTCTTAATGATTTTGACCCGAGTAACTGTCGCATGACTAAAATTTTGGGTAATGATTCATTGGATTTGGCTACTCTTGAGAAGATGCATATGGTTGTGAGCAGGGGAGGGGCCTATGTGATGGCTTCAGCTGAGCCAGAAGCACCGGGGGCAGACAAAAGAGAACACGAGTCCAGGAGGAGTCCGACTCAGATTCTCTTGATTTGGAAGAAGATGCTCCGGTCCTGGATAATCAGGAGATACTTAATAGGATAGAGGCACTGGAGAGCAAGGTCGATCGTAACCATGCTATGGTCTTGCAACAGTTGGACCAAATCAATAGCAACCTTGCTAAGATTCTGAGTCTCCATACTTCGGCTGCATCATCATCACAACCTCCTTCACCGTAGATGAAATTGGCTTTAATCTTTCAAGACAATTCCTTACTTTCTTATGTTTAGTTATAGCATATTTTCATTGTTATTTTTCATTTTTGTTTTTAATGTTAACATTTTACATTTTGGATATTTTATTTTATATATTGTATTTTGTTTTTGAACAATTGTTGTTTGTGATGAAAAGGTAGAGTTTGCCTCACAAGGGAACGGTGGAAAACAGTTTGTACCTTCACTCTTTTTCTTTATTATTCTTGTTTTCCATTGAGGACAATGTAATTTAAAAGTGTGGGGTAATCTTTAAGCTTTCCTTTAATTCTTGTTTTGTTTGTCTTTGTGTGTTATATTGTGCGTTGTGCATGGCATAATTGTTGGAAACTTATTGACTTTTCCGTGATTCTAGCATTATATTTGAGCCTTTATTATTAGCATAGAGATTAGCATTTGAATTCATTTAGGATCAATTTTCACATTCTGCAATTCATGACATATAAATCTTTGAGAACCCACCCTTTGTGAGTTTTGAGCCTCATAGATTGAATATTATTACCAATTGATTTTCTTTTCTTAAGTGTGCACCTTCATGATTTTGCATCTCTAGAGCTTGCTTTTGCATACTAATTGAACTCACATTATGATTTAATCTCAAGTTTTAAAATGATGAAGGCAAATTAGGATTATCCCTTTAGCTTAAAAAGACCTCCCTTAATTATGAATTCCTTAGTGAGCCAAGTTGAGCCTTTGAATTTTTCTAGATTGATCAACACAATTCACAACTCAACACTTTCTTATTATCATCATACCTGCATTAAGGAATGGAGTTTCTTATGATTTGACAATAGGGTGGTTTAATTCATAAGTGTGGGGTAAGCAATTAAAAAAAATAGTATTGCTTTAGTAAGATTTGGGGCCGAAATGCATACTTTGCACATTATATTTGACTAAGAGTCGATTATTCTTTTCCTCTACATTTTAAGCTAGATGTTCCATGTAATTGTATATTTTGTATATATATATATATAAATAAATAAATAAAAGAAAATAAAAGAAAAGATATATATATATATAATTCATATATTTTCTAGCATTAGAGGAATGTCGACTCATGTACTTTTCTTTAAGTATGCAGGTATGTGAGATTATCTAGGGTTGGTGAATATGCCATTTGAGGGAATTACGAGTTTCTTAACAAGAGTATTGTCTAATTTAGATACTCCATTTCTTGATGCTCCAACTTAAATGTCTTTTCTCACACCTTCACCTTAGCCCCATTACATCCAAATAAAAGACCTTCGGATTATTTCTTGAGAAAATCAGCGAGAGAGATTGGATAATTAAGCAAGTTTATGGCAGTATGCAGTCATGAGTGGTTTGAGTGAATTAACCTTTGAAATCGAGTGAAACACTTAGATGAGAGATGAGATTTGTTATGTCTGGATTAATGAATGAGTTAAGAAAATCTTGATTGAAGTAAAGTGCAATTATTTATGGCTGAGTCTTAAAGAATTTCATCTTATATACTGGAATTATAGTTAAGGTTGTTTGAGCTTTTAATTTATACCATGTGAATTTGCTTGAGGACAAGCAAAGTTTTAAGTGCGGGGTAGTTGTTTTATTAGTTTTTGTCATAGAATTGTATCTTATTTATTATGATGATTATTATTTTCTTCAGGTATTTTGGTAGTTTTAATCTGTTTATTTAGTGATTTCAGCAACTTTGATAGTTTTAATTTATTTCAGTGTTTGTCATTTTTACCCTAGTTATAGTGTGTGTTTATGTATTTTTGGTTAATGTTTAATTTGATTCTTGTTTAAAGTTTGTTTCAAGTGTTTGTTTTAGGTTAACATGTAGAATATTTCCTTGGAAGAAAAAATAGCTTGAAGTAGCAAGACACGGCCAAGCCACTGGCCGTGTCTCACATTAAGGGCAAAACCAAGGAACCAAGAGAGAAGAAAAATTTGGCAGAAGGTGACACACTCAGGTGACATGGCCAAGCCAATGGCCGTGTCACATGACACGGCCAGGAGCTTGGCCGTGTCCCACACTTAGCCAAGGAAGAAGACCAAAGAAAGAGAGCAAAGAACGAAGAGATCAGTAGGTGACACACTTAGGTGACACAGGACGGCTAGGAGCTTGGCCGTGTCACACTCCATTCCAAAGAAGAAAAGATGAAGGATTACACAGAAGCTGACACATCCAGGTGACTTGGCCAAGCCACCAGCCGTGTCACATGACACGGCCACCAGCTTGGCCATGTCACTCCATGGACTAAAGGAAGAAAGAAAATGCAGATTTTGAGCGAGGTTTCGTATAAATAAGAGGATTAGGGTTTTAAAAGGGAGAGTTTTTTTTTAGCCATCAAACATAAACTTTTGAGTTTCCATTTGTTTTCTTTGAGAATTTTGATTACACTTTGATGCAAACAGTCTAGATTAAATTTGTTTTAGCCACTGCAATATTCTTCTAGCAAAGATCTGAACAAGAGATTCTTCAGAAGCTAAAGAAAGTTTGTAATTTGGTTTTGTTCTCAAACTTTATCTCTTAAGTTTCATTGGAATTGTATTCATGAATTCTATTATGTCTAAATTAATTTCTTTGAATTTTAATGAGATGAATATGTTTGACAGCATTATTATGAACTAATTTGATTTAATCTAGGGTTTGTATGGATCTACTATGATTGTTTGAATTAGTTATTGCTCTTAACTGAATTATTTCTTTAGCCTTAATTGAATGAATCACTGTTAATATATAATTGATTGGCCACCAATTATGTGTTTTAGGTATTAGATGAAGGATTGAGAAATGAAGTCTAATGCTGGAACAATTCAATTAGGGACTTAGGTGAATTAGAAATATAACCTAAGAAAAGGATCATTTTAATTGTAACAAGATTATTTTAAAAAGGTTTGAATGCGAGAGCTTATTTCCTTTATTCGATTAATTAAGTTGCTTGAAATCTGATCTTTGAAATTAAATTGGTTGAGAGGAATAACCATTCATACATATAAGTTAGTAGAGAAGTGCAAACCCTAGACCTTTCTATTAAGTGAATCAATATATCAGTGTGAACCTCGGTTTTCTGCCCGAAAAGGATCCGGGTGAAAGTTCACTCGTTGTCGGGAGTTGCCACTCAGTTTATTTTGTTCGAAGGGAAAAACTAAGAAAACCCTTGTTTGACTCCAATAACTTGTCCAATGTAAAGGTTTCTAGTCTGCGAACCCAAGGAGGATTCGGGGACTATGTCATGCTTTTGATTAACTTGCAAAAAATGGAACAAATTTAAAGACAAAAAGATTGTTGGTAGTTTGTGGACTTGCTATTTGGGGTGAATCCCAAACATGCCTACATACTCCCGTTTGAATAGGAGATCAAAGCCCATGTAGTTCGGAAAAGCCTATTTAAAGGCGATGAAAATTATGCTTTATGCATGTGTGTGCGTATGCTTCGTGCATTTTTCAGGCATTTTGCCAGAGTTGTGAGTTTTAGCACTTAGTGCAAAAGTTGTATAATTTCGGATACTTAGTACCAAAAGAGTTCGATTTAGGCTTCATGCCAAAAGTTCATTTTAATAGTGCCATTTAGGTACTTAGTACCAAAGAGATGCAATTTAGGCTCCGTGCCAAAAAGAGTTAATTTTATTTACAGCTTAATGCCGAAAGGGTGATTGATTTGTCCGTTAGGCCCTCAGACCTAAAAAGATTAGGTCTTTGACCGAGAAGAAATTAAGAAGAAGATTAGAATGCTTATGATATGCTCGAATTGACCAAAGATGAATTATGATATTACCTTGATCAGAATTCTTCCACTTCTAAGTTCCAGATCTTGATTCTTTACTCTTTTTGAGTATAATTCTTGCTTTCTACAACACAAGATTAGAAAATATTTTTTAGCATAAAAATTTCGTCAGCATCTGGACGTCCGAAATCCAAAAGTCCTTTTTTTTTTCGAAAATTTGAAGCCTATATATAGGCAAAATCGGGCTGCATGGCGGTCGGGCCGCCGGCAACGGCGGCCGAGCTGCCGTGAACGGCGACTGGCCGCCAGAAGTACGGCGGCCGAGCCGCCGCGGCAGCTGGGCCGCTGTCCCGGCCCACTGCGACTCGCGCTACTTCTGCTAAAACTGACTTTCCGGGAGCCACGGGCCTCCAAAAATTATTCCGAGACCATATCCATGATCCTTGCGTCGCACCGGACATTTCAAGTTCCATGAAGACATACTTTCGGTGGAATTTTACCATTGCCCGCCGGTCCGGCCTGGTCTGAGGAAATTGGCTTTCCGAGCCTCAAAATTCAAGTGTTCACAATTGTCCCCCACTGGGGTCCATAAAAATAATTTATGTGGCCCAGTGGCCTTCTGAAGAGCGAATTTTGAGCGAGGGGTACAAGATCCACATTTTGGCACTTCCGATTGCTTGCAACATTTCTGATTTTTCTGTACCTGCACTTTTGTTAAGCACAAACAGTACATATGTATGCATGATGTCCCCTTCTATTTTTCAAAAACGTTTTTTTTTTTTTTACAATCGTTGTATGCACAACTGGACCAAGAGTCACCATAAGGTTGAAAGGATCAATATGGAAAGATATGGATTGAAAGCTGTCGCCACCCTCAGAGGTGTAGCAGTAGACTGGGATTTCTTGCATTCTTGCATCAGGTTCTGGGATCCCCAAGCCCATGTTTTCAGATTTGGGGCTCGGATGGAGGAAATGTGTCCTCTTTTTGAGGAGTTCTGCTCGATCATTGGGTGCGATCCAAATGCCCCTCTTGTGAGGCATGAGGTCCAAATCGGGTATGTGGGATCTTTTCAGAGGCTTTTTAGCTTCTCAAAACCCCAAGCCCAAGCTATGATTGTAGATGGGGATAAGGCGATGCTGCTTCCCCTAATTGATGAGTTCTTGACCACCGATTTTGAAGACGATGTTCAATTGAGGCATAGAATGCGAGCCTTCGTCTTTTGTCTGCTAGCTGGGTTCCTCTTCAACCGTGACCCCGGCTTTGGAGATTTGAGACTTTGCCCAATGGTTAGGCAAATGGAAGAGCTCAACTGTATTGGGGGCATGATCCTGGCTGAGACTATTCAGAGTCTCGACAGATGTGCACTTGGATTTGAACGTTGGACCGTCACCCCGGTCATCCTTCAGGTAATTTATACCTTTTGTTTCTTTTGCTTATTCCATCATCTCTCTTTTCCTTTGTAAAATAGAAAGGATCTATTTTTTCAGGTTTGGCTGAGAGATCATCTTCGAGTGGTTGCAGCCCCCCAAACTTTGACCTACAACCCTTCGCAGTACCGCACCAGGAAAATTCAGATTTCTTTTCCCTCTATGGCCGAATGGACTGTTTGGCTGTTTGAGCTTGGACCGGAAGAATTATTATGGTTCGTCCCTTGGTATAGGATTCCTCAATTCATAGAGGCAAATGCCATGCACAACCATGTCTCCTTGCTTGGGTTCACTCACAGTACTTGGTACAGTGCTTCTCGCGTCCTTAGGCAGATGGGTATTGATCAGAGAGTTCCCCTTCCTGTCGGGCTTACCATTGCTTCTCCTATTACCCCCGGGGTTACTCGGGCTGTTCTACAGACTTGGGTTAGAGACCATCGGATGATCAGGCCTTGTGCAGAGCCTTCTCTCGTTCAGCCCACTCCAGAGTACAGGACCTGGTTTATAGCTGAGGTTTGGCCCGTTGAGAAACCGAGGAGGTGCGCATTGCTGCAGGAGTTGGAGGGAGAGGGGGTGTAGGATTTGGATCCCAGGGTGACTCCATTGTCTTTTCTGTTTTTGGGTTGTTTTTACCTTTTTGGTTTTTTTGGGGAATATGACTTGACCTTTTTGTGCAGTTGTGTATTTTATAGGATGAATGACTCTTTCTGAATGACTCTTTTTTGTGACAGATGATTCTCTCTTTGTAATGAATGATTCTTAATGAATGACCCTTTTGTTTGCTTTCCAAGCATTATCTACTTTATTTATTTGCTCTTATTTTTGCCTAAGCCGTCCTTTCGGATTTTCAACTTAGCGAGCTCTTACCCATTCTTGCCTAAGCCGCCCTTTGTGGGTTTTCAGCTTAGCGGGCCCCAATATTGCCTAAGCCGCCCTTTGTGGGTTTTCGGCTTAGCGGGATCTTTTTGTTTGTTTTGTTTTGTTGTTTTTTTTTTGGCAAAAGAAAGATGAATGAATGATTTTTATTAAAATTTAGACCGTGCCCAAGGAGAGCTGCCTACATATCTCGAATTAGTTTGCGAGAATCAGGTCTAATGTAGTTCATTACAATGCATGATCATACATAATATTTCTTTAGTTGATCCAGATTGCATGGGTTTGTGAACTCCAGACCATCCAAATCAGACAAGATGATGGCTCCACCGGAAAGTATTTTCTTCAAAATGTAGGGTCCCGCCCAATGAGGACGAAACTTCCCACGAGGATCTGTAACAGGTGTTCTGATCTCTTTCAAAACCAAACAACCTTCTTCCAACTTTCGATCTTTGACCTTTTTGTTGAAATGTCTGGCCATTCGCCTTTGATACCCTTGAATCTGATGTAGAGCTTGAAGTCTTTTTTCATCCAAACTCAACAACTGATGATGATAATTGTTGATCCATTCAGCTTCATTTATCTGACTTTCTTGAATTATCCTCGCCGATTGAACTTCCAGTTCAATGGGGAGTACTACTTCCATTCCGTATACCAGTGAATACGGGGTTGCCCCAGTAGGAGTTCTAACTGATGTTCTGTATCCCCACAAGGCCAATGGCAACTTCTCACGCCAACGCCTATGTTCCTTGATCATCTTCTGTATGATCACTTTTATAGACTTGTTCGCTGCTTCTACATCTCCATTTGTTTGAGGTC
This sequence comes from Garcia nutans, assembly GCA_947685225.1. NCBI lineage: Eukaryota > Viridiplantae > Streptophyta > Magnoliopsida > Malpighiales > Euphorbiaceae > Garcia > Garcia nutans. The sequence goes on from CANTUV010000011.1 coordinate 37,455,822, forward strand.
TATAAGGAGAGGACTTATGATGCTGGATTTTCTTATCCTGCAAGAGTTTAGCAAATTCTGCTTGGAAATGAGTTCCATTATCTGTAATAATCTCGAATGGTGTTCCGTACCGACAAAGGATGTTGGTTCGGATAAACTGTGCTGCCTTTTTGGCGTCTAATTCTGTATAGGAAGCTGCTTCAACCCACTTTGTGAAGTAATCCACTGCTACCAAGATAAACTGATGTCCATTTGATGCTTTTGGATGTATTTTACCAATTATATCAATTCCCCAAGTAGCGAAGGGCCATGGAGAAGTGATTGGATTCAGGGCAACAGGAGGTTGCTTCTGTAGCTTAGCAAATATTTGGCATTGATGACATCCTTGCACAAATGCCACGTAGTCTGCATTCATGGTGGACCAATAATATCCTAGATTGGCAATTTTCCGAGCCAAGGCGATCCCATACATGTGTGGTCCTGATTCGCCACCATGTACCATTCCCATTATCTGCTTAGCCTCTGCTTCACTCACACACCTTAGGTGCATTCCATTCCAACTCCTCTTGTAGAGGATATCCCCATTAAGAATGTAACCTGTGGCAAGCTGCCTTATTGCCCTCTGATCAACCTTTGATGATCCCTCCGGATAACTTCCATCCTTGAGATAGGTCTTGATATCCCAAAACCATGGTTTACCATCGGCCAAATGCATTATGTGGGCAGGTTGCTTCTGAAGTTGAACTTTCAATGGACGAATGACTTTCCCCTCCCTGATATTGATCATGGAAGCTAAAGTAGCCAAGGCATCAACAAACTGATTCTTTGCTCTTGGGAGATATTCGAAGGACAGATCATTGAACTGTTGTGCCAAATGATCAAGGCGTTGTAGGTAAGGAACCAAACGCTCTTCTCTTATCTTCCATTTCCTTAAAGCTTGTGATACTATTAAAATAGAATCACCATAGACCTTTAGGTCCTTAATCCCTAATTCCAGGGCGGCTTCAAGCCCATTAATGCAAGCTTCATATTCTGCTTCGTTGTTTGTGCAGCTAAAGTCAAGCTTAACTGCGAATGGAATGTATTCTCCACAAGGAGTTTTGAACACAATCCCAATTCCGTTTCCATGATAATTGGATGCCCCATCAAAATACATCTCCCAAACACTTCTTTCCACATTCAAGAGGTCTTCGTCGGGGAAACCCATTTCTCGCATCTCGTCTTTTATAGGTAATTCTGCTAATTAGTCAGCTATTGCCCCGCCTTTCACAGCTTTCCTTTGAACAAATTTCAAGTCAAAGGCTGCCAATGTTGACACCCACTTAGCCATTTTGCTGTCCAAAACAGGCCTCTCCATAAGGAATTTCAAGGGACTCTGTTCTGCAATGACATAAGTAGTGTAAGAAGACAAGTAGTGTTGTAACTTCGTACAAGCCCAATACAAGGCTAAACACAACTTCTCAATCTTGTTATACTTTAACTCGTAGTCCAGCATCCTTTTGCTGAGGTAGTAAATTGCATTTTCCACCTTTGTATCCTCTGCTTCTTGAGCTAGCATTGCACCCATGGCTTCATCTGTTACAGACAAATACAAGAGCAGAGGTTTTCCCATTCTGGGAGGTTGTAGAATTGGCGGACTTAACAAGTATTCTTTGATCTTGTCGAAGGCCTTTTAGCAATCTTCATTCCATTCTTGTGAAGCACCTTTCCTTAGTAGCTTAAAGATAGGACCACAAGTCTCAGCCAACTGTGATATGTATCGACTGATATACTGTAATCTACCTAGTAAACCTCGAACCTCTTTCTCTGTTCTTGGCGGAGGCATTTTCAGAATAGCCTTTGACTTTGCTAGATCAACTTCTATTCCTTTCTTGCTGACCAAATATCCCAAGAATAAGCCTGATGTTGCTCCAAAGAGGCACTTTGCAGGATTAAGCTTTAAATTGTACTTGCGAAGTCTAAGGAAGAACTTCTCAAGGGCTTCAACGTGTTCTTCTGGAGATTTTGACTTGACAATCATATCATCGACATACACTTCTACTTCTTTGTGAATCATGTCATGAAAGACTGTTGTCGCCATCCTTTGGTAGGTAGCCCCTGCATTTATCAACCCAAAAGGCATAACTCTGTAGCAGAAAGTGCCCCATTCTGTGATGAAAGCTGTCTTTTCTTTGTCTGGTGGGTGAACTAGGATCTGATTGTACCCAACCGCAAGATCAGTCATGGAAACCATCACATGCCCAGCCATCTTGTCTATCAGCAAATCGATGTGTGGTAGTGGAAAATCGTCCTTGGGACAAGCCTTATTCAAATCTCTGTAGTCAACACACATTCTGACCTTTCCGTCTTTCTTCGAGACTGGTACAATGTTTGCTAACCAGGAAGGGTAGGCAATTGGTTCTATGAACTTATTGTCCAGTTGCTTGGCAACCTTCTCTTTAATTTTCAAAGACCATTCTGGCTTCATTCTTCTCAATTTCTGCTTAACCGGCTTCGCATCGGGGTATAGCGGAATCTTGTGAACTGCTATGGCTGGGTCTATTCCCGTGACATCACTTGCCTTCCACATGAAGCAGTCGACATACTTCCTGATGCAATCAACAACCTGTTCCTTATTTGCACAATCATATACAATGTATGTATGTTCATTTTCTTTGCCAATTATTATCTTTTCATTTATTTCTTTTATTTCATTTATTTCATTTTTGCTAGATAACACTTGGAAAGCAAAAGACACAGGGTAACCAAGAATCAGAACAGTTTCATTGATAATGGTGGAGTCATTCTCCAAGATTACATTAGATTTGACATTAGGGTTCCCTAAATTTGAAATTACAGAAGACTCAGAATTAGACTCTGACTTGGTTTTTGACTCAGAATTAGTACAAGACTCGGTACAAGACTCAAGTTCAGGGTGTGACACAGGACTAGGTTTAACCTCAGCAGCTTGTCCCTCCTCGGCGTACCAGTTTCTCAGCGGTCCATCCGTGGTCTTGATCAGCTTTGTGAAATCCCTATTGTCTTCAAAATTGGTTATCATAGCAACCTCATCAAAGAGACAAGGCCGCATGAAATCTTCCATTTGGGGGTCAGTTTCAGGTTCTGGCTCTTCTTCTTTCATGGCCACAACATCAGCAAACATTTCAAAACCCGGTAGCTTCTTTCCGGTCATAGGAGAATAGAATGGTTCCTGAAAACCACGGTGATGAACTGCCTTTCCAGATTTGCAAAAGTGACCATTCAGAGTTCTAAAGTAAGGGCGCATTTTGAGGCTTCTTGCCCCCCAATTTCCCTTTTTCTTCCTTCCACGCTCAAGCTCTTCTATTTCCTCATCTGTAGGTTTGTACCCCCAAGCCAAAAGTTCCCTTATTCTCAGGCTCTTCCCATGGCCGTACTACGGGTATTTTTCTCCCAGACTTCATCATTTCCATACCGGGCAATAGACCTACCCTCAGCATCATTCCCACTAGGCAGTTGATTTGGACCTCCCCCAAAGTCATATGAGACAAATGGCCCTTTGGGTTTTTCACCTTCTATGCATTGAACTGTGTTGTAATGAAACCCAGTCAAGGTCATGGCGGTTTCACCAGGAACAACCTCAAGGAGAGACTGATCCATGGTTTTCCTGTTGATTTCGCAGGTGTCCCCTTTGATAATGATGATTTTTCCTTCAAAAGGGAATTTAAGTTTTTGGTGTAGTGAAGAAGGTACAGCATTAATCTGATGAATCCACAGCCTTCCAAGGAGGAGATTAAAGCTCGCGGGTACATCAATGACCTGGAATGGTACTCCCATTTTCACCGGCCCAATAGCAATTTATAGAGTGGCAACACCCAAAATTTCTCTTCGAGTGTTATCATATGCTCTCACAATCTTATCAGAAGGTGTAAGATCTGTAGTCTCCAACCCCCGACAGCTTGCTACTTTCAAGGGACATACATTTAAGGCTGACCCATTATCAATGAGAACCATGGGCACAGTCTTTCCCTCAGTCTGTATGGTGATGTATAGAGCATCATTGTGTTTCTTACCGTCTTCTGGTAAATCCACATCAGAAAACCTGATACTCAATGCCTTGGTTGCTTGGGTCAAAGTGGCCACCAAAGCTTCTGGGCTTGTGTCCACAGGTGTATCAAGTTGACTCAAATCTTCGCTGAGAGCCTGGCGGTGTGGGAATGAGGAAGCAAGGAGTTCCCAAATTGACACCTTAGCTTGAGTTTGTTTAAGCTGAGTGAGGACAGGGTCTTCTTTTGGCTCTGGTGTTTTCTTATGGGGGTGATTTGAGGTTGTAGGGGTTTTTCCCAAGTCAAGTGGCTGATATTGTCTTCCACCTCTTGTCAGAGCACTGACCTCTTCAGCAAGGTCGTTCAAATCTAACACACACACTTCATTCATTTCCAAGAGATGTCACCACTATCCACCAGATCCTGGATGCGGTTTTTGAGTGTCCAGCAAGCATCTGTTTTATGCCCATTCCCTTGATGGTATTCACAGTATTCGTTGACTTTATAACTGGAAGGTAATGGGTTTGGAGGAGGTCTTGGGTCCAAAGGCTTCAAATATTTCCCTTCCACAGCCTTCTTAAACACCAAATGAAGGGGTACCCCAAGGTCAGTATATTGCCTTCTTGGCTGATTTCTCGGCCCAAGATTGCCCACACGTAAAGGATTCGCAGGGGTAATATTGGCCACTTGATTGACCTTGCTTGAGGAAGGAGTTTGGCTTTGTTTCTTATATTTCGATGCAGCCCCTCATCCACTATTTTACCCAACTGTATCAAATCTTCTACCTTGGTTGCAGTCGCAATGAGCGATTTGAAAGTAGGTAGATATTGGGTTTGCAGTTGAGCCTGATATGTAGGTCTTAAATTTCTGATTATGATATCAATCTGCTCTTGTTCTAAAGGGCGATTGATCATCTGGGCGGCTTTTGCCCTCCACCTCGTAAGGAACGAGGAGAAGGGTTCATTGTTGTTTTGCTTGGTAGTCTCAAGTTCCCTTCTGGTGACATCCACCTCAATATTGTAGTGGTACTGAGAGTTAAATGCATTGCAGATGTCTTCCCATGTCTTAATCTTGGAACGGTCCAGGCTCACAAACCATTTAAGAGCAGCCCCAGTCAGGGATTGTTGGAAGAGTTGAGCAAAGAGTTCATCATTTAAACCCCATAGGCTCAAGGCCCCCACATACATCTTCAAATGGGTTTTAGGGCAAGTGGTCCCATCAAATCTGTCCATCCCCGGCATCTTGAATTTTGGAGGTAATCTGGCTTGGGGAAACAAGGATAAGGAATCCATGTCTACCACCTCTTTGTGAGTTTTCATGGCAGTGATTGACCTCTCAAGCAATTCAAGTTTCCTTTTCAGTTCATCTATTTCGTTCTTGGAGGGTGGATCCTCCAAATTGATAATAGGGGTATTAATCTGAGCAGTCACGGGGGTACTAGTTTGCCCCACAATGGGTTCCTTCCCCAAATCTCCAGGAATAGGGACTGTCTTTGGTGCTACTTCTAATTCAGCCAGAATGGCTACCCTTTGGGCGGCTAAAGCTTCATCAATTTTTTCTTGCATTCTAGCTTCAATTTCCTTAACCTGACCATCCAGCAAAGCCTTAATCTGTTCAATTGTGGCCATTTCAGTAATTGGATTAGTTGGTGAAGTTGGGGTAGTAGAACTTGTAGGGGATAGCACAGTTGGTGTTGATGTGTCTGGTGTAGGTGAAGGCACACGGACAGAGGGTACCTGAAAAGGTCAAGGGTAAAAAAAAATCAGGGTGGTGTGTAGGGTAGGAAAACTCTTGGTCCACTTATGTACATCAAAATTTTCCCCAAAAACAATGTTGTTATGTTGCATGAATGCACCTCATCACATCACAATTCATTTTAATGGAATGCGGCACTATCATTGGGTACATACAACCTAAGGGAAGGTTCTATTGTTATGTAAAAATAGAGAATCGGCTTATCATAGGGACCCTTGAGTCTTGAGTAAGATATACCTAACCACATGTGAAACAAGGAGTTTCGCGTGGGTCCAACAGTACGATTACTCATGGGCCACTCCAAAAGGATTGGAATGGTTTGCGACAACAGGGAGGACGCTTTGGCTGTCCGCCGGCATAATCAAGGAGACCTGCCGGTCAACGCTACTTGCTATCCAGACTCAGAACTTTGAACAGAAAGAGAAGAAATTCATTTGAAAATAATTTTTTATGCAATGGAGGAAAAGGATTCCCCCATATATGCAAGAGAAAAAGATTCTCTGAATGACAAAACAAATGCACAAGTAGTCAAACAATAGATCATCAAAGGAACAAGATTCCTTTCTTCAATCTTCAGTCCAATATCCTTAAAGAAAGGATATATAATGCTAGGGTACCCTGTAAAATGAATAAAAATACCCTAAAGAAGGGCAGATTAGTCAAATAAGCAATAATAGCCTACTAGGATCCCATAAATTATTTTTATGGTCTCCCGTGACAAGTTAATCAAATAATCAATAGTAGTCCACTAGGATCCCATAAATGGTTTTTATAGTCCCCAGTGGAGTCGCCAGCTTGTGAACCTCGGTTTTCTGCCCGAAAAGGATCCGGGCGAAAGTTCACTCGTTGTCGGGAGTCGCCACTCAGTTTATTTTGTTCGAAGGGAAAAACTAAGAAAACCCTTGTTTGACTCCAATAACTTGTCCAATGTAAAGGTTTCTAGTCTGCGAACCCAAGGAGGATTCGGGGACTATGTCATGCTTTTGATTAACTTGCAAAAAATGGAACAAATTTAAAGACAAAAAGATTGTTGGTAGTTTGTGGACTTGCTATTTGGGGTGAATCCCAAACATGCCTATATACTCCCGTTTGAATAGGAGATCAAAGCCCATGTAGTTCGGAAAAGCCTATTTAAAGGCGATGAAAATTATGCTTTATGCATGTGTGTGCGCATGCTTCGTGCATTTTTCAGGCATTTTGCCAGAGTTGTGAGTTTTAGCACTTAGTGCAAAAGTTGTATAATTTCGGGTACTTAGTACCAAAAGAGTTCGATTTAGGCTTCATGCCAAAAGTTCATTTTAATAGTGCCATTTAGGTACTTAGTACCAAAGAGATGCAATTTAGGCTCCGTGCCAAAAAGAGTTAATTTTATTTACAGCTTAATGCCGAAAGGGTGATTGATTTGTCCGTTAGGCCCTCAGACCTAAAAAGATTAGGTCTTTGACCGAGAAGAAATTAAGAAGAAGATTAGAATGCTTATGATATGCTCGAATTGACCAAAGATGAATTATGATATTACCTTGATCAGAATTCTTCCACTTCTAAGTTCCAGATCTTGATTCTTTACTCTTTTTGAGTATAATTCTTGCTTTCTACAACACAAGATTAGAAAATATTTTTTAGCATAAAAATTTCGTCAGCATCTGGACGTCCGAAATCCAAAAGTCCTTTTTTTTTTCGAAAATCTGAAGCCTATATATAGGCAAAATCGGGCTGCACGGCGGCCCGGCCGCCAGAAACGGTGGCCGAGCTGCCGTGCCCACTGCGACTCGCGCTACTTCTGCTAAAACTGACTTTCCGGGAGCCACGTGCCTCCAAAAATTATTCCGAGACCATATCCATGATCCTTGCGTCGCACCGGACATTTCAAGTACCATGAAGACATACTTTCGGTGGACTTTTACCGTTGCCCGCCGGTCCGGCCTGGTATGAGGAAATTGGCTTTCCGAGCCTCAAAATTCGAGTGTTCACAATCAGCTTAGTTTACTTTTATTGTTTTAAACTCTATTCGATCTGTCTTCATTATTTGTTAGCAATTTACATTTATTGATAATTTGTTATTTGCAATCTAATAATCAATTAGCTTATCTAGCTTCCTTGTGAGACGACCTTGAGGTGTTCACCAAGATACTACAGCAGCCTCGTATACTTGCGAGTGTAGTTCTAGTAGTGTTAATTTGAGCGCAACAACAGGTTTTATGTGAGTGTGATGCTCGGCTATGTCTCGATCTATCCCTGGCATATCTTCATAAAACCATGCAAACACTTGTTCATATTTTTTGAATATTTTTTCAAATCTCTCTCTCTCATCAGGAGTAAGGTAGGATGCTATGCTAATGTTTTTAGGATTTTCAGTTGTTCCCAAATTTAATGATTGTGTGTTAACAGAATTAATACTAAAGATGCACATGTAACTGTTATTTGAATGTATGTAACCATCAAGAGAAACATCACACAAGTAAGCAAAATCAGACTTTATTGAGTTCATTTTGGAAAAAAAAAACATCATCATCCTCATACAAAGTAGACAAATTAAAATTAAAATCAAAATCATTGTTCTCAAAATCATAAAGCAGGATGTCTTCAAACTTCTCTTCAACCAGGGCAGCAATCTCTTCCGGAGTCTTCTCAGCTTTCAGGACAGCTTCATTGTAACACCCCTTCCCGACCTACGAATAAGCCGGGGAGGAATGTCACATCGGGATGCGAGCTCTGGTTACAATGTCTTAATTAAGAATTCTTATGAAAATTTTTTTGAAAAATTGGGTGGAGTTTCCCCTAAAAAGTGGGGTTCCCAAGTGTCGCCAAAACTGATTTTTTAAAAAAAAAAACACTTTTGTTCACAATTCAACTCAAGGACACTCCCAATAATAATCTCCCTTATATCCTCAACTACACCCTGCAAGAAAATTTCACACTTCTATATCGTTTCTGAAGATCACATATCACTTGCTAAGTTTCATTACCATACTACTATTTATTCTCTTGTTACATACACCATAATACTTAATATGTTTAACAAACCTTTACAATAGATATAACGTACATGCCATACTATTTTATGTCAAAAGTCCTACCCTATTCGCAGTCGAGCTGGTGCGGGCCGCTACAGAAATGCTGATCTTCTATCCACTACCTGCGAGTTAGACATATAACTCGCTGAGCAACTTATTGTCCAGTGGGTACTTTAACCATTGCCGAATATAAGTAGTGCAAGGAAGATTGTTGAAACACATATAAAAGTAGAATACTGCATAATTAAACTATTTTCATACAATCATCATATTTATATTTTCTAATTAAGTTAAGCTTCACATTCTGTATGTAAACAACATGTAATATAATTTCATTATAATTACGAGTTAATCTGCTCCACTAGGTAATTATGAATACACCGATCTCGAAATGAGGCCTCGTATAGAGTTGCGCATGGTCTTGACCTCACACAACTAATTGCCATGGTGTAGCACCCCTTCCCGACCTACGTGTGTAAGCTGAGTAGAGGCGCCACACTATCCTAATGTTGCTACCACTTTTACTTAGTCAAATTTTTGTTTCGATTTTTACAGAAATTTTGCCATAGTTTCGCCTAAAAATTCAATCCCAAGTGTCGACAAAACTGGTTTTTTTCTGATTTTTGAAAACATTTTTACACAAACCAATGCAAACAAAATCATTCTCAGTACACTTCTAATAAATCCCCCTTATAACCTCAACTACTACCTGCAAAAAGGATTTACACTTCTAGTACAAAATAAAGTAAATGTTTATTATGAAATACAGTAGATAAAATATTTGTTCACTATGCAACGGAAAGTAACAATATTTACAAATTCATATACATCAAAACTCAAGTTTTACACCACATAAAATTTATACATGTTTGGCAGTCATTCTTCGATCTTAAAGTCCACTATTCACTCTTCAAAATCTAGGCTCGACTCGGCCTAGAGGAACTCTCTGGTTCTTCCCTGTCACCTGCGTGAAGAATCACATTCGCGCTAAGCCAACGGCTTAGTGGTACAAACTACAGTGCTATGATGCTTTAATGCCATGCTAATGTCACACAATCAAGATTCAAGATCAATTCAAGAGAATATTATATTTCACAATTTTACATTATTTAATAATTAATCAAAACATTCATGATTCACATTGAAAACAAAGACAAGCATGGGCCCACAAGACACTAATATGTTATTCAAAGTTCAGAGTTACTGCTTTGGTCTATAATCACAATCATTAAGCCCGTAGGCGATATATATCTCTATCCATGGATAGGGTAACAGACCCAGTCTCTTGGACCTCAACTCGGCTAAACTCGAGGAAATCCTCAACCCGGCAAGACTGTTACCTATAACAGACCCAGTCTCTTGGACCTCAACCTGGATAAACCAAGGAGATCCTCAACCTGGCAAGACTGTTACTATAATTCACATTTCACATTTATCAACTGGAATCGGCTTACGACCCGGTCTTTTCACCTATCCAGTACTTTATAGGCATGCCACCAAACCCAGAACTCTGAAGGTTGAATAACAAATTAAACACAAAATTATTTTCATTTATATCTTTATACATTTCTTTCTCAATTCATTTCATTCTCATAAGCAAATTAGGCAACCATGCCTCAATCATCTCATTTGCATCATCACATATTGCACATTTCACATTTCGTTATATTTCAAATCACATTAATCAATTCATTATTCAAATGGATATAATCAATGGCATTAACACATTTTTACATGCTCATCACAACATTCACATTATACCAAACATAACATTATTAATATACATCCACAATGCATTAGATTCCTTATCACATTTATAATCAAATATGTCTCAAGTCTCAATATCATATGAATGTATGCAATAATGTAGTTTGTACTTACCTTAAAACCAACTCACACCAATCTATACACTTACTCTTCCAAGAATCCTCAACACTTAGGTTAGGGCAATTCAACCTCTTCACAACCTAATCCAAAAGGAATATTAGCAAAATGACCATATAAATAGTAAATTCTGGTTTTAGACTCCACTTTATCCTTATTTTGAAAAATTGTATAAAATAATATACTTGACTAAAAACTCTAAAATTTTTACAGAAATAAATTTTACCTCTTAAAATCATTCCTTTAAAATTTCAGATCAAACTGAACACAAAATCTTGGTCAAATAGTTCACCCAACCAGACTGCTCCAATTGCCCTGCATCCTGGCAGCAGTTCTGAACTTTGTGAATTCCATGAATTAAATTAAATCAACGTGGTTCCAAATTATTTTTCTCAAATAATAGACTCCCTAAGCAACAACATATCCAAAATTCAATTGGATATTAGTTTTCTAAATTTTATTAAAAATCCCGAAAGATAGCTGTCTTAGTTAAGGTACCTGCTGGAACAGGTCTAATAAAAATAATCTTTCCAAAGTCATAACCATTCCAAAATCGAATCAACATATTTTTCAGTCATTCTAGACTCATAGAGGCACAACATATCAAACATTCACTTCAAGAACATTTTTCTATATTTAATTAAAAATCATAAAAGTAACAGCCTTTACTAATTCTAAAACAGAAAAAATTTCACTAAACACAACTCTTACTCTTCCATCACCAACACCAACCTAACTTGTTATCTTTAATTCCATTTCTATCACATACAAACACACCACAAGCAATCCTAACCATATTATCAACAACACTTCATCAAACTCAAAAATAACTTCAAAAACAACAAGAGCAATCAAGAGAGAGCTTACCAAAATATTGAAATTTCTTGAAATTCCAACTTGTTTATTTGAAATCTCCTTTGAATTTGATCTTAGAAAATCAAACTCTATCTTGCTCTCTTAACTTTGGAGTACCCGGCCAAGAAAAGAAAAGAAGAAAAATGAAAAGGAAATTAAAGACAAAGTCAAAGTTCTCATCTCTTTAAACCTCCACCAAGCAATCTAAAAAGAAAATTACTAAAATACCCTCTTCTATATATCTTAACTCCTTTTTACTTATTTGTCCCTTTTAGTAATTTCATAAATAACCAAAATAAATATCTTCTTCCTTTGACCATCCATTTGACTTGTATATATGTTATATATATATCCATATATACAACATATACACTCCTTTTTAAATTATTTTCTCTTTCCAATAACATATACATTTTAATTCAAATAAAACAACAATTATACTAAAACTTCTAGGGCACATTTTGGGATATTACAATTCTCCCCCTCTAAAAAGAAATTTCATCCTCGAAATTATCTGATATTATGTCTGAAACAGTTGAGGATACTGATCTTGCATTGCTTGCTCGCTCTCCTAAGTTGCCTCTTCTCTCCCATGATTCTTCTATAGAACTTTCACCAATGGCACTTTCTTATTTCTCAATTCTTTTACTTCATGTGCCAAAATAGCAACTGGTTCTTCTTCAAATGTCAGATCCGAACTCACTTCAATGGATTCAATTGGCAAGATATGAGATGGATCCGATCTATACCTCCGCAACATAGAAACATGGAATACATTATGGATTCTATCCAACTCAGGTGGCAAAGCAAGACGATAAGCAACTGGCCCAACTCTTTCTAGAATTTCATATGGTCCAATAAAACGAGGACTCAGCTTCCCTCTACGACCAAATCTCAATATCTTTTTCCAAGGAGACACTTTCAAAAATACTTTATCTCCAACATTAGATTCTATGTCTCTTCTCTTCAAATCTGAATAAGATTTCTGTCGATCTAAAGCTGTCTTTAACCGATCCCGAATTATCTTCACATTCTCTTCAGTTTCTTTAACCAAATCAGGACCAATTAATTTGCCCTCTCCAATTTCATTCCAACATAGAGGCATTCTACATCTTCTTCCATACAATGTCTCAAATGGTGCCATGCCAATACTGGTTTGATGACTGTTGTTGTAAGCAAATTCTACAAGTGGCAAAAATCTGTCCCAACTTCCAGAGAAATCAATGACACAGCTTCTCAACATATCCTCAATAATCTGTATCACTCTCTCTGACTGCCCATCTGTCTGTGGATGAAAAGCAGTGCTAAAATGCAATCGAGAACCCAAAGCACCATGTAAACTCTTCCAAAATCTTGAAGTAAATCCAGGATCTCGATCAGACACTAAAGAAATTGGAACTCCATGCAACTTCACTATCTCACTAATATACAGCTCAGCCAACTTCTCAAGTGAATAGTCCATCCGAACCGGAAGAAAATGAGCTGTCTTTGTCAACCTATCAACAATCACCCAAATAGCATCATGCTTCCTCTGTGTCAAAGGTAAACCAGACACAAAATCCATTGTCACTCTCTCCCATTTCCATTCAGGCACTGATAAAGGTTGAAGCAACCCTGTTGGAACTTGATGCTCAGCTTTCACCCTCTGACAAGTGAGACACTTGGATACAAACTCCGTTATGTCTCTTTTCATACCTGACCACCAATAATGTTGTTTCAAATCATGGTACATCTTTGTATTTCCCGGATGTATAGCAAAAACTGACTGATGTGCTTCTTCTAAAATAATCTTTCTTAATTTAGCATAATCAGGAACACACAATCTATCCTTAAACCAAAGGCTACCATCACTTCTCTCAAAGAAATCTCAGCTCTCCCCGTTTTGGCAATCTGAAACAATCTTCTGAATTTTCTCATCTGTCAATTGAGCCTCCTTAATCTGATCCAACAATACTGGTCTCAATTGCAACTGAGCCAACAATGCACCATCATCACATGCTTCAAAACTAGCATGTAACGCTCTCAACACAACAACAACGAGAGCGAATAAACAGCCAAACCTGCCAGAGACTTCCGACTCAAGGCATCAGCAACTACATTCGCCTTACCAGGATGGTAATCAATCAAACAATCATAGTCTTTAATCAGTTCTAACCATCGCCTTTGCCGAAGATTCAGCTCCTTTTGAACACCCAAATATTTCAAACTTTTGTGATCCGTATAAATAAAACATTTCTCTCCATACAAGTAGTGTCGCCAAATCTTCAAAGCAAATACTATAGTTGCCAATTCCAGATCATGTGTTGGATAATTGAGCTCATGCGACTTCAACTGCCGAAAATCATAAGCTACAACTTTACCCTCTTTCATCAAGACACATCCTAAACCATTATGTGAAGCATCACTATAAATTACATAAGGTTTATCTTCCACGGGTAAAGTAAGAACAGGTGCTTGAGTCAACATTTCTTTCAACTGATCAAAACTAGCTTGACACTGATTTGTCCACACAAATCTAATTCCCTTTCGAAGCAATCTGGTGAGTGGAGTAGCTATCGAAGAAAAACCTTTCACAAACCTTCGATAATAGACTGCCAAACCCAGAAAACTTCTAACTTCAGTCACTGACTTTGGTGGACTCCAATTCAAAATGGCCTCGACTTTACTCGGATCAACTCTTATACCATCTGCTGAAACTATATGACCGAGAAAAGTTACTTGGTCAAGCCAAAACTCACACTTTGACAGCTTAGCATACAACTGCTTCTCTCTCAAGATCTGTAATACCATTCGCAGATGCTTGTCATTCTCCTCCTCATTACGCGAATACACCAAAATATCATCGATGAAAAACACCACAAACTGATCCAGATAAGGCCTAAACACCCTATTCATTAAATCCATGAAAGCTGCAGGTGCATTCGTCAACCCAAAAGGCATCACTAAAAACTCATAATGCCCATACCTAGTGTGGAAAGCTGTCTTAGAAACATCTTCAGCTTTAACCCTCAACTGATGGTACCCGGATCTCAAATCAATCTTGGAAAACACTGTTGCTCCCTTTAATTGATCAAAGAGATCATCAATCCTAGGCAAAGGATATTTATTCTTAATAGTCACTTTGTTCAATTGCCTATAATCGATGCACAATCTCAAAGTACCATCCTTTTTCTTCACAAACAACACAGGAGCTCCCCACGGAGAAATACTAGGGCGAATAAACCCTTTATCCAACAACTCCTGCAACTGCACCTTCAACTCTCTCAATTCAGCAGGTGCCATTCGATATGGAGTGATAGAGATGGGAGTGGTACCAGGCAACAAATCGATACCAAACTCAACCTCTCTCTCAGGGGGTAACCCTGGCAACTCCTCAGGAAACACATCCGGAAAATCTACAACTGTGGTTATATTATTAAGTTGAGAACCCGCTACACTAGTATCCACCACATGAGCAAAATAAGCATCACACCCTTTTCTAATCAACTTTCTAGCTGTTACAGTTGATACAAACAAGGATGCAAGTTGTCTCTGCTCACTAGATACCATCACACTCCTACCATCACTGGTTCTCAAGGTAACACACTTCTTTTGACAGTCTACCACAGCTCCATGCTTAGACAGCCAATCCATGCCTAAAATCAAATCGTATTCTTTAAAAGGCATTTCAATCAGATCACCAAGAAACTTCTCACCTTGCACCCCAACTGCACTATCACGGTGCACCTTACTAACAACCACACTATGTCCTAAAGGATTTGTCACCAACACATCAAATCCTAAGGACTCAGAATGCAATTCAGACACAGGCAAGATAGATGCACTAATATATGAATGAGTAGATCCTGGATCAATCAAAGCAAGTACTGAAATGTCAAATAAAGAAAATGTACCCGTTATAACTGCTGAAGCATCTGGCTGCCTCTGCATCACATACACCCTCTAAGAAGATCCGGCTTCATCTGGCCTACTGCCTCCGGATGATGATCCTCCTCTCTGACTATACCCGGATCGACCACCCCTACTGAAACCTCTGCCTCCTCGACCACCTCTGCTGACACTGGGTCGAGAGGCTGCAGACTCAGCCTGCCTGTGCTCCTGCATCTCAGGACACTCCCTAATAAAATGATCAGGCGATCCACATCGAAAACACACAGCTGATCCACTATATTTCCAACAAACACCCCCATGTCTTCCACCACACTGAACACATTTAGGGGGAATGGATCTCTGGACCATCGGAGTTGGAGCACTAGCTATAGAAGGTGTAGGTCTCGATCTCTGTCTCTAATACTGCACTGACCTACCCAACTGTCTCTGACTTCTACTGATTCTCAGAACAAAACTTCCTCTCCCCCTCTTCACAGATGAAGACCCTGCCTCAAACTGGGGTCTCCTAACCCTGGTCTCCTCCTCAAAAGCAGCTGCTGCAATGCTCTGCGCTCTCTCAATGCTCCTAGCTGCTGCAACAAGCTGAGAGAAATCCTGGTACCGAGAACCAGCCACGATGCACATAATAGAGGGCCTCAATCCCTCCTCAAACCTTCTGCACCTATCTATTTCATCAGAAATAATTCCCCCGACATAACGACTCAACCGGATGTATTCAATCTCATATTCAGTCACCGTCCGGTTGTCTTGCCTCAAACTCAGGAATCCATCTTCTTTAAATCTTTATACTCCCTCAGAGTATATTTCTGTTCAAACTCCCTCAGAAAATCACTATAAGATAGTGTAGGTGGATCATCCATAGCATGAGGGACAGTCTTCCACCAATCATAGGCATCTTTCTGAAGGAGGGATCTGGCATAGTCAACTCATCCGAAGTGGCTTACAACTGAATGAATATCCTCTGTACCTTATCTAACCATTGCTCAGCCACTGCAGGGTTGGTAGTGTTTAAGAAATCTTCAGCCCCATATTTTCTCAACTTGTCATAATGTCTTACCGGCATTTGAGGCTGTGGTGGTGGTTGCACTGGAACTTGTCTAAATAGTTCTACCACATGCCTCAATCAACCGGCGGACCTCCTCTGCAGCTGGTCTCTCTGGCACAGAAACAGGTGCCTCACTAACTCTGTCAACTCTAGCTCCATCTCTACTCTCTCCTGGAGCTACACTCTCAGCACTTCATTCTACAGTCTGACGTGAATGGGACTCCATTACTACCTATATCTGCAAACACAGTAGAATATTCCTCATTAAAGATCAAAGACTGCCATACCAAAACATGTATTTTATTCAAAAACCAACTTTTAAAATCAAAATATTCTTTTTCTTACAATTCACCTAGGTTGAGAATCTTAAACCTAGGCTCTGATACCAAAAATTGTAGCACCCCTTTCCGACCTACGTGTGTAAGCTGAGTAGAGGCGCCACACTATCCTAATGTTGCTACCACTTTTACTTAGTCAAATTTTTGTTTCGATTTTTACAGAAATTTTGCCATAGTTTCGCCTAAAAATTCAATCCCAAGTGTCGACAAAACTGGTTTTTTTTCTGATTTTTGAAAACATTTTTACACAAACCAATGCAAACAAAATCATTCTCAGTACACTTCCAATAAATCCCCCTTATAACCTCAACTACTACCTGCAAAAAGGATTTACACTTCTAGTACAAAATAAAGTAAATGTTTATTATGAAATACAGTAGATAAAATATTTGTTCACTATGCAACAGAAAGTAACAATATTAAAAAATTCATATACATCAAAACTCAAGTTTTACACCATATAAAATTTATACATGTTTGGCAGTCAGTCTTCGATCTTAAAGCCCACTATTCACTCTTCAAAATCTAGGCTCGACTCGGCCTAGAGGAACTCTCTGGTTCTTCCTTGTCACCTGCGCGAAGAATCACATTCGTGCTAAGCCAACGGGTTAGTGGTACAAACTACAGTGCTATGATGCTTTAATGCCATGCTAATGTCACACAATCAAGATTCAAGATCAATTCAAGAGAATATTATATTTCACAATTTTACATTATTTAATAATTAATCAAAACATTCATGATTCAATTTGAAAACAAAGACAAGCATGGGCCCACAAGACACTAATATGTTATTCAAAGTTCAGAGTTACTGCTTTGGTCTATAATCACAATCATTAAGCCCGTAGGCGATATATATCTCTATCCATGGATAGGGTAACAGACCCAGTCTCTTGGACCTCAACTCGGCTAAACTCGAGGAAATCCTCAACCCGGCAAGAATGTTACCTGTAACAGACCCAGTCTCTTGGACCTCAACCCGGATAAACCAAGGAGATCCTCAACCTGGCAAGACTGTTACTATAATTCACATTTCACATTTATCAACTGGAATCGGCTTACGACCCGGTCTTTTCACCTATCCAGTACTTTATAGGCATGCCACCAAACCCAGAACTCTGAAGGTTGAATAACAAATTAAATACAAAATTATTTTCATTTATATCTTTATACATTTCTTTCTCAATTCATTTCATTCTCATAAGCAAAATTAGGCAACCATGCCTCAATCATCTCATTTGCATCATCACATCTTGCACATTTCACATTTCGTTATATTTCAAATCACATTAATCAATTCATTATTCAAATTGATATAATCAATGGCATTAACACATATTTTACATGCTCATCACAACATTCACATTATACCAAACATAACATTATTAAAATACATCCACAATGCATTAGATTCTTTATCACATTTATAATCAAATATGTCTCAAGTCTCAATATCATATGAATGTATGCAATAATGTAGTTTGTACTTACCTTAAAACCAACTCTCACCAATCTATACACTTACGCTTCCAAGAATCCTCAACACTTAGGTTAGGGCAATTCAACCTCTTCACAACCTAATCCAAAAGGAATATTAGCAAAATGACCATATGAATAGTAAATTCTGGTTTTACACTCCACTTTATCCTTATTTTGAAAAATTGTATAAAATAATCTACTTGACTAAAAACTCTAAAAGTTTTACAGAACTAAATTTTACATCTTAAAATCATTCCGTTAAAATTTCAGATCAAACTGAATACAAAATCTTGGTCAAATAGTTCACCCAACCAGACTGCTCCAATTGCCCTGCATCCTGGCAGCAGTTCTGAACTTTGTGAATTTCATGAATTAAATTAAATCAACGTGGTTCCAAATTATTTTTCTCAAATACTAGACTCCCTAAGAAACAACATATCCAAAATTCAATTGGATATTGGTTTTCTAAATTTTATTAAAAATCCCGAAAGATAGCTGTCTCAGTTAAGGTACCTGCTGGAACAGGTCTGATAAAAATAATCTTTCCAAAGTCATAACCATTCCAAAATCGAATCAACATATTTTTCAGTCATTCTAGACTCATAGAGGCACAACATATAAAAAATTATCTTCAAGAACATTTTTCTATATTTAATTAAAAATCATAAAAGTAACAGCCTTTACTAATTGTAAAACAGAAAAAATTTCACTAAACACAACTCTCACTCTTCCATCACCAACACCAACCTAACTTCTTATCTTTAATTCCATTTCTATCACATACAAACACACCACAAGCAATCCTAACCATATTATCAACAACACTTCATCAAACTCAAAAATAACTTCAAAAACAACAGGAGCAATCAAAAGAGAACTTACCAAAATAATGAAATTTCTTGAAATTCCAACTTGTTTATTTGAAATCTCCTTTGAATTTGATCTTAGAAAATCAAACTCTATCTTGCTCTCTTAACTTTGGAGTACCCGGCCAAGAAAAGAAAAGAAGAAAAATGAAAAGGAAATTAAAGACAAAGTCAAAGTTCTCATCTCTTTAAACCTCCACCAAGCAATCTAAAAAGAAAATTACTAAAATACCCTCATCTATATATCTTAACTCCCTTTTACTTATTTGTCCTTTTTAGTAATTTCATAAATAACCAAAATAAATATCTTCTTCCTTTGACCATCCATTTGACTTGTATATATGTTATATATATATATCCATATATAAAACATATACACTCCTTTTTAAATTATTTTCTCTTTCCAATAACATATACATTTTAATTCAAATAAAATAACAATTATACTAAAACTTCTAGGGCACATTTTGGAATATTACACATGGTCTTGGTCTCACACGATATGGAATATACAACATAATTGCGTGTTCTTGGTCTCACACGACTAGTTGCCATGATCTTGACCTCACACAATATAACCGCGCACGCGTAAGTAATATCCAGACCGAAGCCGTTAAGACAGTACTGCCAGTAGGATGGCATGCCAAACCCCCATTCCAGACCAATTTTACCCATTTACCGAGTAGAGCATATATAACATTTCATAAATACCCATTCACTTCGTATATATACCACATATTCTCCATGTATATACAAGATATACTTACACAAATACCACATATACTCACATATGTATCATATGTATTCACATATATACCATATACATGCGTATATATACCATATATACATGTATTCCCCACGTATATACCTTATCTATATATTCACATGATAACGAACATGTATTCCATCACGTGACTTTTTATCACGGTTATTAAATTCAGATTGATTTTCTCCTCTTTTCCATCTAATTTATTCTTCATATTCATACTTAAACTCAATAACAAAAATAAAATGATAAAACACCCACACCAAGTTTTTGACCAAGTTAATAATGAAAAATTACCATATGAACAATAAACTCTGGTTCTTGACCCAACTTGATCCTTACTAAGAAAATTTGTATAAAATAATCCACTTGGCTAAAAACTCTAAAATTTTTACAGAATTTAGTTTTGCATCTTAAAATCATTCCTTTAAAATTTTATATCAAAATGGACACAAAATCTTGGTCAACTAATTTACCCAACCAGACTGCTCCAGTTGCCCTGCATCCTGGCAGCAGTTCTGAATTTTGTGAATTCCGTAAATTAAATTCAATCAATGTGGTTCCAAATTATTTTTCTCCAATACTAGACTCACTAAACAAAAACATATCCAAAATTCAATTGGATATTATTTTTCTACATTTTATTAAAAATCCAGAAAAATGGCTGTCTCAGTAAAGGTACCTGCTGGAGCAGGTCTAATAAAACTAATTTTTTCCAAAATCATAAGCATTCCAAATTCAACTCAACATATTTTTCAGTCATTCTAGACTAATTGAGACACAACATATCAAAAATTCAAATCAAGATAATTTTTTTATATTTAATTAAAAATCATACAAGTCACAGAATTTTACTAATTGTAAAACAGAAAAATTTCAAAAGGAGTTCAATGGTTAAAGTACCAAACCTTACTATTTCTTAGTCCTTTATCTATATCACTTCCTTTCCTTCCTTGTCTCCTTGATTTCCTTAATTTCTCTTTAAAAAAAAACTTGATAAATCACATAGAAATTGAAACTTTCCCTTGGCTCTTTTGGAAGAAGCCCACGGCAATGGAGTCCCAAAATGAAGATAATGGAGTTTCCTAGGTGTTAAGAATATGTCTTATGATTTAAGACAAAAATTAGATGTTAGATAATTATTTAATTAATTAATTTATTATTTTTAACTTGAATGGTCTTGATTTATCCACCAAAATTGAACAAATGGCCATGATTTGGCCACTTGAAAGTTACTTTTCCTTCTTTATACTTTTACCCCTCAAATTGGTTCTATTTAAAAAATTGCCCCTCTGGTGGAAATGACCAAAATGCCATTGTTGCAAAATCATCCGTAACTTTCAAACCGTGTGTATTCGGAAAAAATCGTGCGCCACCATTATGACCCGATAAATCCCGAGAACACATCTATTAGATCCATTATGGGCACTATTAAGAACCGACGTAACTTTTTGGAAAAGTACCTTTAGGTCCTCAACCTCTTAAAAAATATTTCAATTAGGTCCCGCCAGCTCCACTGTGTACACCAATTTCATATTTGACTATCCCGAGCCTCTATTTGACCACTCGTTCATGTCCTCCTTGGCTATTAATCGGCTATCTAGCCTTTGGGATGTGACAGTTCTACCCTCCTTAATTTAAGTTTTGCCCCGAAACTTGCTTGTTCATACATGTAAATACATTGTTCATATAACTAATAACAGTCATACATATATATATACTTAAAACACAAATTTTAAATTTAAATACCTTCCTTTTCTTCTTTTGTTTTATTCTCCTCTGCCCTTATATAATATACTCTACCTGGTGCGCTTGATTCAGGGCGATCTACTGATTCCGAGTACGTTCCTGCTTGGTTGTTACTACTTGCTCTACCTCTGCCTCTGCCTCTGCCTGTAACTCTACTTCCAATTACAGATGGTTGTTCCTGTGCAATGGGTACTGTTGTAACTTTCTTTGGGCAATCCCTTCTCAAATGGCCCCTTTCACCACTGCCCCAACATACTCCATCTACTGCAAACCAACAATCTCCAAGATGTTTCTTTCCACAAATATCATAGGTTGGATATTCCACTCTATTAGTTCTTGCCGAACTCATCATTGGTGAAGTTGAATAACCCAACCTCTGTATTGTTCCCTAGCTTTGTATTTTTCTTAGGGGTCCAGAAAATCCACTCCTAGATTTCTTACTAGTAGGCTGATAATTACTTGGGGTGCTCTGAACTTGTTCCCTTTTATGCTGGATTTTCTGTTGACAACTCTTCAGATTCACTTGTACCTTCTCAACATCTAGTGCTTTAGCTACTAATCTCGAAAATTCAGTATTCTCCAGCACTACTAATTGGATCTTAATTTCATCATTAAGTCCTTCCAAAAATTTCTCACATCGTTCATGTAACACCCCTTCCCAACCTACATGTGTAAGCCGAGTAGAGGCGCCACACTATCCTAACGTTGCTACCAATTTACTTAGTCAAATTTTAGTTCCGATTTTTACATAAATTTTGCCATAGTTTCGCCTAGAAATTTGGATCCCAAGTGTCGACAAAACTTGTTTTTCTGATTTTTGAAAACACTTTACACAGACCAATGTGAATACTATCAAATTTAATGCACTCCCAATGAATTCGCCTTATACCCTCAACTACAAATCTGCAAGAAGAGTTCACACTTCTAATACAACATAAAGTAAAGGTTTATGATTATTACACACTACTAACATACAATTATAACATAGAAATTCTCTTTTATATTTATTCATATACATGCCACAACTAACTAACTCATAATGGAACTAAAAGATCTACCTCTGAGATTTGCTGTGGTCTGGTCGTTGCTTCCCCAAGATTTATCTACTGCTCCGAACCTACGAGTCAAGGAAAACTTGACTCGCTGAGCGTTGTCGCTCAGTGGGTACTTTACCAATAAAAATAAAAGTAGTATATGAAAGTATTTGAAATCAAAGGAAATAATTAAATCAACAATCAACCCACTTTATACCAATAGAAATCGTGATACATTCAGTGTGATATGCTTTCAATAATGTAAAATCATAATTCAAACTCATTGGCATTATATAGTTCAACGAAAAATAATATGTCTTTGATTCAGGGTCTACTGGTATATAGGGAACCATAGTGATAAGGCAGTAGGCCTCCCCACTGTAACATAGGTGGCCCTCACCACCGATATCAAATCACAGGAATGTGCCTCCCCATCCTGGTTAACCAATGGGCCTCCCCATTGGCTTCAGTGGCCTCACCACTGAATAAAATCATATCACAATAATGAGCAGTACTGCATGCGTTAGTATAGTGCACCATACCCTTATCTACCACTCCCACTATCCAGTAGAGCAAAAAGATTAAAATGATTCAATTTAAGTCTCAACTTCATTTTAGAATGATTCAAGAAATCAATTTAAATTCTCATTACGCTTTGCCATTTATGCCGCGCACCACTTTCTTTGGTCAAACCGTTACTCTTTTTCACATATTTAACATCCACAATAAACACATCAAACATTTCAAAGCATTCCTCAAAAGATCACAAATTGACCAAATGAATAGTGTTGCGGCGAGAAAAATCGGCAACGCAAAATGGCATGACCACATGAATAGTAAAATCTGGGTTTTCGTCAAAATTTCAGTCCACTTCAGTTATGCATTTGACCAAGTAAATGATCTTATTTTTGGCTAAACTTTTACAGAAAACTTATTTCATATGTTGACTAAATGCATGTAAAATTTCGTTGAAAAATTCATTCGTTTGCTTCCCCAAACAATTGCCACAAAAATAGTCCAGAAGCTGTCACTTTGGGACCATTTCGGCCCAAACATTTGAAATGCATAGGATAGTTGATTTTTCTTTTGCAAATCAATATTGAGGCTTCTTTAATAGTAAAGTGAAGATTCAAACACTTCCTTTTAACAATTTTTGCATGTTTAACTCAAATCAAACTAATTAAAGTCCAAACAACTTACCAAATCAACTTGCCAAATTTTCTCAAAACATTTGGTTTCAATTAAATTTAACAACCCAATTGCCATAAGAAAACAAGAACATAACTCAAATATTTAATTTAAACTCAATCAATATATTTAAACATCAACTTCAAAACTTCCATAAACCAAAGTTTGTAAGCAAATAGAATTTCTTTTATGGTAAAGCACCAAATCAAAATTAATTGTTCAAAGGTAAAGTACCAAACCTTATTTCTTTAATTCCTCTTAGCTTTTCTTTCTTCTCCTTCTTTAATTCTTTATTTCTCCTTCAATCAATTCAAGATACAACATAAACCTTAGAAATTCAAAATAATAAGTTATCCTCCATTTATTTTCCAACCGAAACCCCTAATCCAACCTTATTAATCTTTATACATCTTGATTCTTCCATTTAATCAATTAATCTCATCACTTACTTAATATTTTTCCAATTCCACATAAAGACTCTAATTCCCAATCTCCCCATAAATATATAAATACCTAATTTTGATACTAAAATTAAAATCTACTTACTAGAAAACCTTAAAAACTTACCTTAAAAATCAAATTTGGAGAAACTTGGAAGTCCTTTGGTGTTTCCTTTTGTTGGCCGAAATTTGTAAGTGGAAAAAAGAGAGAGTTTGTTCTTCATTTCACATATATTTATATACAAAGGAAATGATGATCACCTTATGTGTTGGTTAAACTCTTTAAGACCACTTGTCCACCTTTCTCTTTCTTCATTTATTACACATGCTAAATGCTTACTTTTGATTGGCCAACATTAGAATTTTATAGTTTTTTTTTCCTTTACTTCTTTCCACTTGTCCCTCTTCCCATAGGATATCATAAAGTTGTCCCGGGTTACCCATCTGATCCCGACACGAAACCGGGCCCACTTTACATTCCGGCGATTAATCGATCATATCTTTTAAACCGTATAGTTCCACAAGTCAAACTACATATAGTTTTGATCCTCTCGACCTCTACTTTCTCTTTATAAGGTCCATTTTAAGTTTCCAAGTCATTTGGAAAAATTACCAATAAGCCCTCAACTTTTTACAAAATTCCCTTTATGTCCTTTCTTTGCTCGGGTTTTCTCCGGCTCCGTTTCTACTGACGATCGTTTCATATTTAACCCCTCGCCATTCTCTACGTACTCACGTTTTTATTTCCTACCTTAAATTCACGTATAACTTTAATTGATAATGACCAAAATGCCCCTAGTCAACATTTCTTCGTTTTTCTTTAACGGGACATTTTCTGGAAAAACTGTTACACGTCGTTGAGACCCGATTAATCTCTAGAATATTCTTTTGGGGTCGGATATGGGCACTATTAAGAACTTCCGACTCTTAATTTTTAAGTTTACATAGTTACCCCTAACTTTTGAGAAATTTTCACTTAGGTCCTTTTGATATCCCTTCCTGACCTTGCTGTCTTTCTTTATTAATATCCTTTTACTCACAACTCCAAATTATGTAATTCTTATTCCCACTGAAACTAGACATCCAGGGCTAGATTTTATCAAAATTTCAGGTCGATCCGAGTTATATCTGATTTTTGACAGTCCTTTGAAATCAAGCCTACTATGCTGTCCTGAGGCAGCATGCACATTGTCTACTAAATCCATCATATCTTATTCTGTACAACTCCAAATTGAGTAATTTCAAGTTATACATCTAGCTAAGACACAAATAAACAATTAAGTATTCTTTGAGACTCTCTAATTTTGTCATTAACTTGGATGAAATTCGAGCTAAATTTATAGGTCATGTTCTAAACTCCTTTGTTCTAAGCCTAAATCATATCATCTGTCTGTTTCTTACCAATCTGGGATTCGGGATGTTACAGTTCAGCTTCATTTTCTATTAACTTCCTCCCATACTTACTGAGGCGCATAAATTCTTTCTAATACTCTAATACCGTCATTCTACCTTGCTTCAAAAGGATGAACTCATTGCGCCTTGCAGCTAAATATGCATTAGTGATATATCTCTTTTTGAACTCGCTCCTGAAAAATTCCCAAGTCCGTTGTTCCAGTGGAACCCGTTGCTGAGTGGTATCCCACCATATGTATGCCTCCTCCGTCAGGAGTGACGTAGCACAAATTACTCTTTCTTCCGGAGTGCATCGAAGCTGGTTAAGAACTCTAATGATACTATCTAACCAATATTCCGCTTCCTCAGATCACTCTTCATGACCAGCCTTAAATTCTTTTGCACCATATTTCCTCAGCTTCTCAATCGGGGGTTTCCTATCCCCCTCAGCAGCAGAGCCCCTTCCGGCCATTTGTTGGAATGCTGCTGCTATCTACCTAAGGTAAGTTTCCGGATTGAGTACTTCGTCGGCTGCTGGCCCTAGTCCTGGTCCATGGGCTTCCTCAACACCTATTAGTGCGGAGGCTCAGGATTTTGTCTCCTGTTCCATAGCTTGTTGCGAGTCTAGAGACATCCTACAATATAAAAGTAATGAGCAGTCTGCACAGCTCGACATATAACCTTTTTCCTATATGGCATGTACATTAGACCCAATAACTCATGCTTAATTGTTCTCGACTCTTTCTTATTTCACAAACATAATTTCATATATAACTATTTCACAAATACCATAATTACTATAGGGTATCCCATTTTACGTTGGTAATGGCCACTCCCAACATAAAACGTATATCCTCCTATATTTTTCTCTTCCTATCTAAAGTCTTTCTAACTCACTTCATTTACTATCTCTCGATATCCTAATTATCATACACTTTCCTATGTCTAACCGCCCAGGAACAGCTAAACCAATGCTCTGATACCACAAATTGTAACACCCCTTCCCGACCTATAAATAAGCCGGGGAGGAATGTCACATCGGGATGCGAGCTCTGGTTACAATGTCTTAATTAAGAATTCTTATGAAAAATTTTTCAAAAAATTGGGTGGAGTTTCCCCTAAAAAGCGGGAATCCCAAGTGTCGCCAAAACTGATTTTTTTTTAAAAAAAAAAATAATTTTGTTCACAATTCAACTCAAGGACACTCCCAATAATAATCTTCCCTATATCCTCAACTACACCCTGCAAGAAAATTTCACACTTCTATATCGTTTCTCAAGATCACATATCATTTGCTAAGTTTCATTACCATACTACTGTTTATTCTCTTGTTACATACACCATAATACTTAATATGTTTAACAAACCTTTACAATAGATGTAACGTACATGCCATACTACTATTTTATGTCAAAAGTCCTACCCTATTCGTCGTCGAGCTGGTGCGGGCCGCTGCAAAAATGCTGATCTTCTATCCACTACCTACGAGTTAGACATATAACTCGCTGAGCAACTTATTACCCAATGGGTACTTTAACCATTGCCGAATATAAGTAGTGCAAGGAAGGTTGTTGAAACACATATAAAAGAAGAATACTGCATAATTAATCTATTTTCATACAATCATTATATTTATATTTTCTAATTAAGTTAAGATTCACATTCTGTATGTAAACAACATCTAATATAACTTCATTATAATTATGAGTTAATCTGCTCCACTAGGTAATTATAAATACACCGATCTCGAAATGAGGCCTCGTATAGAGTTACGCGTGGTCTTGACCTCACACGACCAATTGCCATGGTCTTGGTCTCACACGATATGGAATATACAACATAACTGCGTGGTCTTGCTCTCACATGACTAGTTGCCATGATCTTGACCTCACGCGATATAACCGCGCGCGCATTAGTAATATCCAGACCTAAGCCGTTACGACAGTACTGCCGGTAGGATTGTAATATCCCAATGTATGCCCTAGAAGTTTTAATACACTTGTTGTTGGATTTGAATAGAAGGTATACATATGTTTTTGCAAAGGAAATGATTGTGTTAATGGAATGTATATGTTGTATATATGTTAATATATATAACATATAAGTGGGTCAAAAGAAAAGTCAAGAGAAGGAAAGGTGTGGTGGAGGATTTTTGGAAATAATTGATTATTATTATTATTATTATTATTATTATTATTATTATATATATATGTGGTTAACGTGAAAAGAGGAAAGAAATGAAAAGAAGGAAAAGATATTTTCTTTCTTTCTTCTTCTTTTTCTTCTTCTTTTGGTTCTTGCACGAGAAAGAGAGAGAGAGATGGAGAGATGTGATGATCTTCATCAAAATTTTAGGGCTTTAAGAGATTTGAAGGAAGAGATTGAAGATTGGACAAGATATTCAAGTAAGTATTCAATTCTTTGTTTTGATTCCTATTGTTTGAGTTGGATTTAATAGGATTGGTGTGTAATGGTGATGTTAATGAAAGATTAAAGTTATAGATATGTTGAATTGATAGTTAGATGATGTTAATATGATTAATTGTGAGGGTAATAATGGATTATTGAAATTGAAAGAATAAGAATGATGTTGTTTTAGGGTTTTGAAGTGTTACATGATGTTTTGCTTGAGTTTGCTTCATTATTTTCATAGATCTTCATGTGGTTGATGTTTGTTGGAATTTTAGGCTTTGGAATGAGATTTTGGCCGAAGGCAGTAGCCTTCTGGATGCCATGCCCGTGGCTTTGGTTGGCCATGGCCGTGGCCATTTGTAGACTTTTTGTGCCATGGCCGTGGGAGGATGAACACTTTTGGGCAGAAGTGGTTTGTATCCCACGCCCGTGGGGGTTGAGTTGACCACGGCCGTGGGCTACTATGTGTGATGTTGAATGATATTTTGTGATTTAAAGGTCTAATAAGAAGTTATTAAGTGATTAAATGGTACTAGAATTGATGGATTGTATTATTTTTGGATTAGGGTTTGAAATAAAGTGAATTGCCCTAATTTGGGAAGTGAAGAATCTTGGAAAAAGGAAAGTGTTGATAGTGTGTGGAGTGTTATTGAGGTAAGTACAAACTTACCTAGATGTATTCTTTTATATGATTTTATATTTAAAACAATGTTAAGAAATTTATTATGTTGTTAATATAATGTGACTTGTATAGTGTGAAAGAGAAGAGGATCATTCAAAAAGGTATGTGCAATGCAATTTATTATGATGAATTACTTTAAGGTAAATTGAGACATAAAGAGATGTGAAATGAATGTTATGAATTATAATAATGTGAGTGATAAGATTGAATAATGATATGTTTGTTTGGTTAATGTAATTGATGTAGTGTATTGTAATGATGATGCATATGAACAATGTTATGTTTTATGTATTGTAAATCTTGTGAGTGGTATTCTGCTACATGAATAATGTACTTTGTAATGTTATAGCAATGATGTTATATGTATAATGTGAATGAGGTGATGAGGTAATTGGTTATGGATACTTGAATAATGAAATATCATAATATGAGTTGAGACATAATGTGATATGAAGCCATTGTGATTGGCTATGTTGATTCAATTGAAAAAAAAAATAAGGCATGTTTGCCTAGATGATGATGAGATTTGAAAATGATATTGATGATGAAATAATCAATGAATTGTGTGACTAATGTGTTATTCTATTTTCAGAGTTTGTTGTTGGTGGCATGCCTAATGATAGTTACAATCTCTTGAAGTTAGGTTGGATTGATCCTTGAAGCCAAGTTGGGTTGAAGTTTAACATGTTTTACTCCCCTTGAAGCTTGGTTGGGTCAAATCCTTGAAGCCTAATTGAGATGTTACAACCCTTGAAGCTAGGTTGAATTGGTTCTTGAAGCCAAGTTGGGTTGATACTTAGCATGCTTTGTTCCCCTTGAAGCTTGGTTGAACCTAATTCTTGAAGCCTAGTTGGGATAATGATAAATGTGATAATGAAAACCAAAGCATTAACTCTGAAAATTGAATGGCATATTAGTGTCTGTTGGGCCCGAGTCTGTCTTTATTGTCAATATGATATACAAATGTTGAAATAAATGGTTAATGAGATCTATGGTTGACTTTGTTGGCAATGTGACTTATGATTGGTGAATTGTGAACAAAATAATGCTATGAAGTATGATGTGAAATGTGTATATTGGCATACTAATTATGAGTATTAATGATGGATTGCAAATAATGATTCAATTGAATGGTATAATGATTGTCTTTGTTGAAAATGTGATTTATGAATATTGAACTGTGGATAATGATTTAATTGAATGGTGTAATGAAATATAAGGTTATGAAGTATGGAATGATAATATGGTATAAATGAGTTATTGAAAAGAGATTCGATTTTGAGAAGCTATGTGGAGATATATGATTCTGGAAGTGTAATATAATATGTAATATGTATATGAGGTAGCAATGGTAAGTATAGTTTTGTGAATGTTTTATGTATATATATATAATCTATGAGATTAGTGGGAGTATATGAAGAATGCACTAAGAAAGGAAAAACAGGATAAGAAAACAATAAAACATGATGCTAAAAATATGAGGTATGATTCTTTTGTAAAGTATATTTTAATATTTATTTGTACTACTAAGCTCTCGGGCTTAGCGCGGATGTGTAATCGCGCAGGTGACTAGGTGGAAGATATGAAGTCTTTTGTTATGCCACGAGAAGAGTAAGAGTTTGTCGAGACCAACTAGAGGGTAATGCATACATGTATAACTTTGTAACTATGATGTATTTTTGACAAGAGGGTATGTATATGTATAAATAAAGTGTTAATAAATATAATGATTTGTAAATCTTCTTTAAATTAAAATATTGTGATTTGAATTCTGTTAAAGGTTTTTGAAATGTAATGAAAAGTGACATCTTTATACTTTATATACTTACTGTACGTATACCCAGTGTATGTATAGTACTTATATGGAGTATCGGGGTGTTACAAGGATGGCATGCCAAACCCCCATTCCAGACCGGTTTTACCCATTTACCGAGTAGAGCATATATATCATTTCATATATACCCATTCACTTCGTATATATACCACATATTCTCCATGTATATACAATATATACTTACACAAATACCACATATACTCACATATGTATCATATGTATTCACATATATACCATATACACGCATATATATACCATATATACACGTATCCCCACGTATATACCTTATTTATATATTCACATGATAACGAACATGTATTCCATCACGTGACTTTTATCACGGTTATGAAATTCAGATTGATTTTCTCCTCTTTTCTATCTAATTTATTCTTCATATTCATACTTAAACTCAATACCAAAAATAAAATGATAAAACACCCACACCAAGTTTTTGACCAAGTTAATAATGAAAAATTACCATATGAACAATAAACTCTGGTTCTTGACTCAACTTGATCCTTATTTTAGAAAATTTGTATAAAATAATCCACTTGGCTAAAAACTCTAAAATTTTTACAGAATTTATTTTTGCATCTTAAAATCATTCCTTTAAAATTTCATATCAAATTGGACACAAAATCTTGGTCAACTAATTTACCCAACCAGACTGCTCCATTTGTCCTGCATCCTGGCAGCAGTTCTGAATTTTGTGAATTCCGTAAATTAAATTCAATCAATGTGGTTCCAAATTATTTTTTTCAAATACTAGACTCACTGAAAAAAAAAATACCCAAAATTCAATTGGATATTATTTTTCTACATTTTATTAAAAATCTAGAAAGATGGCTGTCTCAGTCAAGGTACCTACTGGAGCAGGTCTAATAAAAATAATTTTTTCCAAAATCATAACCATTCCAAATTCAACTCAAAATATTTTTCAGTCATTCTAGACTCATTGAGACACAGCATATCAAATATTCAACTCAAGATAATTTTTCTATATTTAATTAAAAATCATACAAGTCACAGCATTTTACTAATTGTAAAACAGAAAATTTTCAAAAGGAGTTCAATGGTTAAAGTACCAAACCTTACTATTTCTTAGTCCTTTATCTATATCACTTCCTTTCCTTCCTTATCTCCTTGATTTCCTTAATTTCTCTTAAAAAAACTTGATAAATCACTTAAAAATTGAAACTTTCCCTTGGCTCTTTTGGAAGAAGCCCACGGCAATGGAGTCCCAAAATGAAGATAATGGAGTTTTCTAGGTATTAGGCATGTGTCTTATGCTTTAAGACAAAAATTAGATGTTAGATAATTATTTAATTAATTAATTTATTATTTTTAACTTGAATGGTCTTGATTTATCCACCAAAATTGAACAAATGGCCATGATTTGGCCACTTGAAAGTTACTTTTCCTTCTTTATAATTTTGCCCCTCAAATTGGTTCTATTTACAAAATTGCCACTCCAGTGGAAATGACCAAAATGCCCTTGTTGAAAATCATCCGTAACTTTCAAACCGTGCATATTCAGGAAAAATCGTGCGCCACCGTTACAACCCGATAAATCCCAAGAACACATCTATTACATCCATTATGGGCACTATTAAGAACCGACGTAACTTTTTGGAAAAGTACCTTTAGGTCCTCAGCCTCTTAAAAAAATATTTCAATTCCCGTCAGCTCCACTGTGTACACCAATTTCATATTTGTCTATCCCGAGCCTCTATTTGACCACTCATTCATGTCCTCCTTGCCTATTACTCGACTATCTAGCCTTTGGGATGTGACATTCATTCTTCTCTTTTGGATCAAAGTCTTTGTTGGCTGGCAAGGTGAGCTTTTTCTTCACTTGCTCCACTAGATCGGCAACATCTGCAAAAATTCCAAAACCTGGGATTAACTTACCCATGAACATGATTGGCTCAGGCTTTCCTTAGAGTGGTCCCATATCTGGAGCCTTGACAAAGATCTCTTCAAGTGGTGGGAAGCTCATCTTCTCACTTTTGTTTGGCTGGACATCATTGTCTTTATCATATCCCAACCCCTTCTTGGAAGTTTGAGTTCTAAAATCTGGCAACTTTGTCAAACCGGCCTTACCCTTTCCTAGACCAGCTTCGGGAAGGTAGTTCATGTTCTTCATCATATTCAAGACTTTGGAGTCCACTACTTCATCATCAGGAATTGCAGCTACTTCAAAACCATTGAGAGGCCTCTCAATCAATAGAGCATTAACAATCTCATTGCCTTCAGCTTCAATGACCACTGTCCCATCTCGGTTGGGGAACTTGATCTTTTGATGAAGGGTGGAAGGAACTCCACCAAGAGGATGAAACCATGGTCACCCCAAGAGTAAGGCGAAGGTAACCGGTATGTCTAAAATAATAAACTCAACATTAGATTCAATTGGACCAACTTTGACAGCCACTTTGAAAGTCCCTTCGGCATGCCTCTTAGTGTTGTCATAAGCACGAATCGTTAACTTGGTCGGGTTTAGATCACTTGTTGACATGGCTAGCTTTGGTAATATCTTAAGTGGACAAACATTTATGGTGGACCCATCATTGACCATTACACAAGGAGTCCTCTTCCCCTTGACTTCTACTTTGATAAAGAGAGGGCAGATGTGGTCTCTCCCCTCCTTCAGTAAGTCCACATCCGAAAAAGAAACTGCTCCCATATTAACTTCACTCTTTTCTTGAACCTCTTCACATTTCATTACTTCCCCAATTTTTATGAAGTTGATCAACTCCTCCGGTGTTGTGGAGGTAGAAATTGGCATGCTAGCTAAGGCTTTGGCCATAGTTTCTCTGTGCTTTTTAGAAGTAGCTAATAAGTCCCAAATGCTAACACTTGCTTAGGTTCTTTTCAATTGCTTGAGCACAACATCATCTTCTTCTACTTCAACTTCCTTTCCCTTATTAGTTTCTACCTCCTTAGGTGGTGGCCTTGCATAAGCTTACTGGATCTAGTGTTCATTACCTCATCTTCTTCGAGCTCAGACCAAGTCCACTCCTCCTTCTTGGATATAATATCATCATCCCTATCACTTGAATCCCAAAACCCATTGACAACACAAATTGTTACTTCTCCACCCATCATATCTTGTTTAATTTTGACAAATGCCTCTTCTTCTTTTGTTGCTTCTCCACCCACATCTTGAAAAGAAGACATGACAAAGTCCTCATGCAAACCTCCTCCAATCATGAAGGTTGCCGGCGGTGGTACCCTATTGAACTTTGGTAATGGGTTGTCTTTAGTGTTTGGCTTATTGGGCTCGGGTAGCTTCCCATTGTCAATTAAATTTTGGATCTCTTGTCTCAACCTCACACGTCTATCCATGTCATGCCCTTGCATTTGATGAAACTGACAAAATGCTTTAGTGTCAAAATTAGGTGGGAGAGGATTAAGCAAGGGGCGAGGATTTAAGGGTTGTAGCAATCCCTTCCTTTGAAGTTTATTGAGAACCCAAGACATCGGCTTCTGCAATTTCAAAAATTATCTCCTTGTTCCTTGGTTAGTAGTGTTAACACCGATGGCCTTTTGCATGCTTTGGCTACCATATTGATAGTTCCCTTTCTCGTTCCTTTTTGTTGCAAAACAGTTCTTCTCCCTTTCCCATTCTTCAATTTGCAAACCAGCTTGGAGAAGGTCTTTGAAATCACGGATGAGTGTATGAGACATCCTCTCATGAAGATTAGGCAACACCCCTCTCACAATCATCCTTATTTGATTGAATTCATCAGGCCTCTTCTTGAGTAAAGTAGCATTGTTTCTCCATCTCTTGACATAATCTACAAAATTCTCATTCGGCCTTTGCCTAATGGACTCCACTTCCATTAAGGCAACTTCCAACTCAACATTATATCCATATTCTTGGATGAAGGCTTTGTAAAGTAGATCCCAACTCTTTTGTGTTCCATCATCTAAGGTATTGAACAATTTTTGGACAACAGGGTCCAATAAGATCATAAAGTACCTTAGGGTTTGAGCCTTAGTAGCTCGGGCAGACTGCATGGCAGTGATATACTGCTTCACATGGAGATGAGGATTTTCGGTGCCATTGTACTTAGCAAAGGAAGGCATCTTGAACTCATAAGGGACCTCTTCATCTTGTTCAAATAGTTTGTCAATCTCAGACATCTCTTCGGTTTTCAACTTCTTCTCAAATTTCTTTTCTAAATCAGCAATCATCTTTTCAACATCGGATGTCTCGGTCTTTTCAATAGTTGCCTTCTCAACAATCTTCAGTTCTTTCTTCTTCTCTTGAGCATCTTGGTAGTATTGAGCCCAATCATCATCATCATCAATGACCACTTTTTCATCTTTAAAAACCACTTCACTAACTTTATTCTTCCCTTTGTCCTTTGTTTTCTTAGTGCTAGTAGATGCCTCGGCATGATTCTCCAAGATTGCAGTCAATTGGTTCTTCATGGTCTCAGCTAGGGCCTCTTTTATTTCTTCCATTTTGGCATTGAGGGCTTCATCCACCATTCTTTGAATTTGTTCGGGTTCCATTGTTTTTGGTGAGCAAGTGATTGAGTCGTTGCTAGATACTTCATCTCCGGCGTAGGTTGGATTATTGTAAGCTTTTGAACTATCGTAATCTAGGGCTGTGAGCCAGAGAGGATCAATGATATGAGATGCAAATGTATGCATGTATGCACGAACAATCAATGAATAAGAACAACGGGATGTTCCTTCCAACCTTATAACATCCACACACGAATGGAGAGTCTCTTTTCCTAGGTATATGGTTAACAAAATACCAACATGGGGTACCTTGCTTTCGAATAATTCCCTAGAACTTTTCAACCAATAGTTATATTTTCAAAGATGGGAATCAACTCATAATAATTCCCATTAATTAGGTTTTAAACCATTTAATCAACTAAAGTAGCTTTTATGCTATATTGGATTAAAACTAAATTAAGAGGTTTATTATAGATAGATTTCTCACTTGAAAAAAAGTAACTAATGATTCATGTCAAAAACAAGCCCATGATTAACTATTCTTAGTATAAACTAGGCTCACAATTGATTTTTGGTATTTTGTAATTGACCTAAATAATTTGCAAGCTCTTTCTAAGAAAAGGTTGAATGAAAATAATTTTGTTTCTAAGCCCATTGTAAAAAGATTTTAGAAAAAACATATTTTGGGCCATGAGCAAAAGAAAAGTTTTAAGTCAAAAGACCATTTTTAAAAGTTTTGAAAATAGCTTTGGTCTTTTGGATTTTAAAGAAAAATTTATTTTAAGCTTACAATATACTTAGGTCATATTAGAAAAAGAACAAACCAAATAAGCCATGATTTAAGCCAAGATAAATTAACCATAATCAAACAACATGCATTTGGGGTAAAACCTAAGGAAAGTAACTAGGCCAATTACATGAGCTTTAGTCTTTGGGTTAAAAGGCTTAGGTTCCCATAGCAAGTATATATCGAATGGTACGAGGCTATGAGTGGTTATGCCATGCTCGATCTCCATACCTTAAGTGAAAGTATGGTATCCCTTACATAACATAACACGGGTAACACGGGCATCCTAACTCAAGGACACGATGCAATCTAATATGATGCAATGGATAATATCATTATAAGAAAGAATAGTATAATATAAAGCCCAATGGAATCAACTTCTCTTATCCCCAGTGGAGTCGCCACTGTCAGCGGGGATTTTTGCCCCCACTCCCGGTGGAATGGTTCTTGTGACTTCGGCACTGTTTAGGCTCGATACCTTAAAGAACACAAACCTAAGTCCAAAGAAAATGGAGTCACCACCCGGACGGGCCAAGAAAAAAGAAATTGGTGGATGACTCAATTCCTAAGGAATCCCCAAGCCCCTGATGGGTTCGAAAAGTTGGGTACGTGTGGGGAAGGTGAGAAATGGCCCAGCACCCCCACAATGCCCTGTTCATTGGAACCGGCCTCCTTTACAGGTCTTAATATTATAAAATTATTAAGTATAACAACATTATCCATATTAGACAAAATAATTAAAAGAAAGCATCAATATATTAAAATCAAAGCAATGTCCAAACAAAGCAAATAAATGGACACCCATCCGAAGATGGAAACATGTCCTTACATCATATGCCTAAATAGGACACCCACCGAAAGGTAGAAACATGCCCTTTACATTGGTTCTAAAATAGAAGAGCAATTTAAATTACATGATATTTGTAACACCCCGATACTCCATATAAATACTATACATATACCTTGTATACATACAGTAAGCATATAAAGTATAAGGATGTCACTTTTCGTTACACTTTAAAAACCTTTAACTGAGTTCAAATCATATCTTTCATAAAGCATTTCTTTTAATGATCTTATACTTAAATATAATAATAATCTTGTCTTTAACAAAACTTCATTTATACATACACTACAAAAAAACACGCTATCTGCAACGGACAAAATCCGTCGCAGATCCGTCGCAAATCGGTCGCAAATCAAGTATTGCGACCGATCTGCGACCAATACGATCCGTTAATAAAAAAGGCGTCGCAATTTTCAATTTGCGACAGGCCGTCGCAGATTGCGACAGATTTGCAACCACTCGGCGGTTGCAAATCTGCCGTCGCAGATTCCGTCGCAGAATGCCGTCGCAGATTTTCGTCGCAAATTCGTTGCATATTTCGTCACAGATTGTCGTCGCGGATTCCGTCGCAGATTCCGTCATAGATTTCAGATATCCGTCACAGATTCGTGGCAAATCCGTAACAATTTAATATTGATTTTTATTGGAACTATTTGTATTATCAATTAATTTTATGAGAACTTTATAAATACATTTGGAAAATTTAAACACAATCTAAAAAAAACACTAATTACATTGATAAAAATAATTCTTTTATTAATCTTCAATATAATAAAATATTTTACAATTTAATTATGCATGTGTTAAGAACACTACTACAAATAATCTATCTTGAAAGTAACAATATTTGGGAAAAAGTAACACAAGTGTCTCACAATATAGAACTCAAAACAAATCAAACTCTAAATCCTCTGCTGTTCCTCCTTCCTCTAGCTCTCTCAAACTTCCTTCCCTTTGATCGCACATAGGGTTTAGTATGGCTGTGTGGCACACCAGGAGCTGGGCCAAAGTGTTTCACAGCTTCACGGGCATTCTTTGGACCTCTTAAAAGAACCTGAACAAACATTTGCATTAATAAGCTGCAATATGAGCAATATCATGTAATTTGTAGCAAAACAGAAGGCAAATCTTAAGATGACTCAAGAATTCTATATCAAAGAACATAAACAACACACAACACATTGAATTTGAATCTGATCCTTTTCCTAATAAATGTAACATAAAGCTTGATATCAAAACTTCACCAGCATTAATAGCAATTCTAAAAATGGAATTACGATAATTCAATGACATATCAGTCATGAACATAAAAAGGAAAAATAGGGGCATTATTGACCTTGAACCAATATATTTCTATTTATGAACTTACAATTATATTGTCCAAATATGAGTGCAGGCACAGATCATTCCTCGGTTACATAATGGTCAAATAAACTTTTGATAGTAGCATAAATTTAAATCAATTTTATAATAGAAACCTTAGTTTTAAGTTCTTATAAATTATCTATAAAACTTTCTATATGAAGAGTTTGCAACACAACAAAAGATCCAATGACAATTCAATGCACTACTATTTTACATTATATTCCAAAGAGACCCAAGAAAAATTAAGGAATGCAGAAGCTATAATATCTAATTGCAGACTGTTTTCAAATGTAGATCCACAGAATGAAATGAATCCAATAGTCCATAATTTTCAAGGAAAAAAAACATAATAGTTAAAAATTAAATAACAATAACATCACATAATGCCTTCCAAAAATATCTTTTGAATAATCTCTTGTAATTGCCATTTAACATTTATTGAAATAAAAATAGTAGTTAAATAAAATACTTCCAAAAGCTAGAGAAGGTTCAAACCTGGGGATTTCAACAGGAGTAAGGTATAGGTTGCTTGGATACTGGATCTACATTTACATCAAATAAGTCATCACAAGTTTTGGGTTAAGGAACAAAAAAATGAAAGACATGGATAACACTTTACTCCTATATTACTCCTGGGAGGCTGCCACTGCCCATGAAGCCCACTTGGACCCAATATGGAATGTCTAGAGAAAGTCTCCTCCTTTGGGCGTGGGAAGTTTATAGATCTGCAAGAAGCAAGTCAACTTGCAAATGAAGTTCAGGATACCAAAGATACCATTTATGATTTAAAATAAAATTATAGCCATAGGCATCGAAGTTAGTAACTTCGTTAAACTGAATAGACAATATAAATAAAATTACTCTCATGGAATCATATACTCATTTCATTCCCTTAAACCAAGTTGTCTTATACCATCACACCCATGCTCACCAGATCACCTAATTTTCATAATAGGTGCCTGAAAAGGTTGTTGGGAAATTTGCTGTGTGTTTGGACTGTAATAACTTACTTATCAGTAGTTTGATTACTTAATAAAGAAAACTTTTGAAGGTAATGCAACAGTTAAGCAGCAGTAAGGTCATAGACAGTAACAAATTTCTACAGCATGGAATTTTAACAACTGCAGTAGCTATCATTATCACAAATTAGGTACTTATTTACTGGAAGGTAGGCATAGAAACACACTAAGAGATGATAGCAAATACCTGAGCATCTTCTCTGATTCTCAAATTTTGTCCTGCTGGATTCAACAAGTCATTAACAACCTGAAATGAAGAAAACCCTAAAGGATAATGAATTTGCAAAAAAGGTGAAAGAAGTATTGCAAAAAAGGTGAAAGAAATAATGGCACTTGTTCATATTACTGAACGGTAAGATGGACAAGCAGATTGTAGAGAGAATGGGAAGAAGTTGTAATATCCCATATTATACCCTAAAAGTGTTGGGGTTATTGTTGTTTTTGGATTCAATGTGTGTATTGAAGGGAAAGTGAAGAGAAGATGTAGGAAAAATAAATGCAAAATATATGACATATACATATACCCACATATACATCACATATACATGATGTATAAAATGGTGTAGGAAAAGTGTGTTGTATATATATATATATTTGTATAATTAATGAATAATAATAATGATGATAAGGACAAAAAGAGAAAAAGATGAAGAAAGTCAAAAGGAATTGTGTGTGTGGTGGAGATTTAAGTGTCCTAATGTTATTATTATTATTATTATTATTATTATTATTATTATTATTATTGTTATTATTATTATTATTATTATTATTATATATTGGATAAGAACGAAGAAAGAAGATTCATTCTTCTTCTTCTTCGTTTTCTTCTTAGTGCACGAGAGAGAGAGAGAGAGAGAGAGAAGCTAGAGAGAGAAAGATGATTTTGCTTCAATTTACACCAAAGACTAAAGGAGATCAAGAGATTTGCAAGTGGAGTTGAAGATTTGGCAAGCTATTCATGTAAGTACTCATTTCTTGAAGTTAATTTTTGTGATTATATATATATGTAAGTTTTCATCTTCTTATTTTGATTTCTCTTGATTGAGGTTATGTTTGAGATAAGTGGTTTGTGAGATGATGATAATGAAAGATTGAAGTGTGTAAAGGTGTTAACTTGGTATTTAAGTGATGATAAGTTGGGGAAATTGTGAGGGTGATGATGAATGGTTGAATTAGGGTTTTGAATAAATGAATTGGTACTTTGAGTAATTGATTATAGTGATGTATATATATTTTGTTAGTATGATGCTATAATGAAGTTATATAAATGTTAAGGTGATAGAAAATTGATAAATATAACAAAGATGATGATTAAAAGTGTTGTGATGTGAATTTTGAAGGGCTTGGATGAGTTTTGAAGTATTTGGTTTTTGAATCATTGAAGAACACGGCCAAGTTGTGAGAGACACGGCCAAGTTGTGAGAGACACGGCCAAGTTAGGGCAAACTTGGCCGTGTTGGATGAGTTTTGGAGAGACACGGCCACTGGCTTGGCCGTGTCCCTTGACTGTGTTTGCCACTGCCTAGTTTATATTGAGAGACACGGCCGTGTTCCTTGCTCGTGTCTGCCACTGGATTTTTGGATTGAGAGACACGGCCACAAGCTTGGCCGTGTCCTGTGCCCGTGTTTGCTACTGAAATGTTGAATTGGGAGACACGGCCACAAGCTTGGCCATGTCCTTTGAGGGTATTTGCTATTTGTGTTTGTTATTTGTTCTTCTTACATTGTTGAATCTTCAAAGGGTCTTTTGTACCTAGACACATTTAAAACAATAATGATTCAACCAAATGGATATGGAAGATTCTAAATCTAGGAATAATGGGAATGGTTATGTATATATTAATGATGATATAGGAAATGTGGGAAATATAATAATCATTGAAAAAGTATGTGCAATGCCATTGATTATATATATTTGAGTAATGAATTGATTAACATGATTTGGTGATAATGATGATGCATATGAACAATGTATTGTTTTAGGCATTGTGAATCTTGTGAATTGCAATGATGCTATAGATATATTATGAAGAATATGATAAAGTAATTGCTTATATACAATTGAATAATGAAATATTATGATATGATTTGAGATATAATATGATGTGAGGTCATTGTTAATGACTATGATGATTCAAATGTGATATGAAGCCATTGTTATTGGCTATGATTACTCAAATGAAATGTGATGCCATTGTTATTGGCTATGAGAATTCAATTGAGAATGAAATTGATAAATGAATTGTATAGCTAATGTGTTATTCCATTTTCAGAGTTTGTTGTTGGTGGCATGCCTAATAAGTGTAACAATCTCTTGAAGTTAGGTTGGATTGAATCCTTGAAGCCTAATTGAGATGTTACCACCCTTGAAGCTAGGTTGGGTTGGTTCTTGAAGCCAAGTTGGGTTGAAGCTTAGCATGCTTTGCTCCCCTTGAAGCTTGGTTGAATCTAATCCTTGAAGCCTAGTTGGGTCTATGATATTGATAAATGAGATAAATAAACCAAAACATTACTCTGAAAATTGAATGGCATATTAGTGTGTCTTGGGCCCATGCTTGTCTTTGTGTAATGTGAGTCATGAATGGTAACATGATTGATAAATAATGTAATATCCTCATTTATGCCCTAGAAGTTTTGCATATTGTTGTTGTTGTTGTTGTTGTTATTGTTATAAATTGGATTGAATGTATATGATGGGATAAGAAAAGAAATTGGGAGGAGAATGCTTGTGTATATGTGTTTTGGAAAGAAAATAGGGTTTAGAGAGAATGGTATATGTTGTGTATATGATAATATATATAACATATAAATGGGTCAAAGGAAGAGTCAAAGGAAAAGAGATATTTTTTTGTTAAGTGTGTAATTACATATGTGGGCTTATATGAGACAAAAGGTTAGTTATAT
Source organism: Garcia nutans (assembly GCA_947685225.1). Classification (NCBI taxonomy): domain Eukaryota; kingdom Viridiplantae; phylum Streptophyta; class Magnoliopsida; order Malpighiales; family Euphorbiaceae; genus Garcia; species Garcia nutans. Next base: position 37,497,827 of record CANTUV010000011.1, read on the forward strand.
GGTTAAGGGCAATTTGGTAATTGCTTGGATAAGATTACTTGGTGGAGATTAAAAGAAAAATTTGACTTTGTTTCTTCATCATTTTCTTCTTTCTTTCAAGAAGTGGCCGGCTCTCCATAAACCAAAAAGGAAGAGAAGTGTTCTTGATGCTAGAAGCAAATTGAAGAAACAATCAAAGGATTTGACAAGGGATTTGTGGAATTTCTTCTTTTAAAGTAAGTATTCTCTTGTTTTCTTTACTTATTTGGAAGTGGTGTTGGAAGTGAAGTAGGGTTTGGTGATTTTGTGATTTGGTGGATTTGAGATGTGTTGTGTTGTGTTTTCAAGTGTTAAATTGATTTTAAGTTATGAGTTTAATTAGAGGTTGTTGTTGGAAATGGTGGATGTTGATTTGGAAGGATGGAGAAGGATGTTGATTTTAGGGTTTTGAGATGATATGTGTTTAATTGTTATATTAATGTGTTGTGAAGTAATTCTTGTGGTGATTATGTGTTTAGAACATTGATTATGTTCATTTGAAACATGTTATATGATGAATATTGTGTTTGAGTGCAATTGAGAAAGTGTTGGTTTTAGTAATGGGTGACACGGCCATAAGCATTAAAGAGACACGCCCGTGTCATTTATTTGAGTTGGCTACTGTCTCTTTTATTTTTAGAGACACGGGCGTGTCCCTCAAGTGGGTTGGGCGTGTCCCTCAAGTGGGCTGGGCGTGTCCTACAAATGAGTTACATATTGTTTTATTCTTTGCTCCTTTTTACATTGTTTTGATTCTTCAAAGGTTCTATTGTTCCTAAACTTAAACATGAACATTATAAACATGTTTCAAACACAAGAATGATCTAATCAACTGAATGTGGAAGATCCTAAAGCTATGAATCATATCAATTGTGTTTTGTCCTAATTGCATTTTTGAGATTTAGCAATGTTATGTTATGCATTGTGAATGGTAATGTGTTTCATGAGTAATGTGGAATGAAATGTTGATATTTATGAATGATGCTATGTGATATATAATGTGATCATGGATGAGATAAATATACACTTGAATAATGAAGTGTTATATTGTGAAATGAAATGTGAAGCCATTGTTATTGGCTAAGGTGATTCAATGGAGATAAGTGAGGCATGTTTGCCTAAATGAAAATGAGAATTGAGAATGAAATCTAAATGAATTGTGTGGCTAATGTGTTATTCCATTTTCAGAGTTTGTTGTTGGTGGCATGCCTAATAAGTGTAACAATCTCTTGAAGTTAGGTTGGATTGAATCCTTGAAGCCTAATTGAGATGTTACCACCCTTGAAGCTAGGTTGGGTTAGTTCTTGAAGCCAAGTTGGGTTGAAGTTTAGCATGCTTTGCTCCCCTTGAAGCTTGGTTGAACTTAATCCTTGAAGCCTAGTTGGGTATATGATATTGATAAATGTGATAACAAACCAAAGCATTAACTCTGAAAATTGAATGGCATATTAGTGTGTCTTGGGCCCAATGCTTGTCTTTGTTTAATGTGAGTCATGATTTATTTATTGTTGTTCATGGATGATTAAATGATTAAATAATGAAGTATATGCAATGATGTTGAAATGTGATATGCATATATGTATGTGGATTATAAAATATAAAGAGATGTTGTTAGCTTTGCATCTATGTTGTTACATATATGATATGAATTAGAATTGACATTGTATTGTATTAAAGCATATCAATAGCATGTTTTATCTTACTAAGCCCTTGGCTTAGCGCGATAGTGTTTAATCGCGCAGGTAATAGAGTTGATAGAGTTGAACCCGAGAGTTCATCAAGACCAAGTGAGAGTAGACCTTGAAGAATCTATTTTGGGAGCTTAAAGATCAGAGCAAACTTGCCAATCATGTATACTTCTTTATATTTTGTAAAGAAATGTTTAATATGTAAATATGTACATATTTTATAACTTCCGCTGTGTAATATTTAAATGTATATATATATATAACTAATATGTTTTGTTTTATAAGTAAATGATCTACTTTTCTATAATGTATAATGATAAGGGTATTGTATCAAATTTAAAGTGTTTTGAATGTTAAGAAAACCGTAGCATCCCTATATTTGGTGCACTTATGCTACATTGTTGTGGTGGTAGTGTGTGTGCATTGGATATGGGAGTGTTACAAATAAGATATATGGAAACAATGTTGAAACAAATGAATAATGAGATCAATGAATGCTTTTGATGGAAATGTGTTTCAAGATTAATGAATTGTGAATAAAGTGATGTTATGAAGTATGAGTTTGTAATATATGTATTGATTTTGTTGAGATATGAGGTTATGGAATTGTTGTATCATGTGTAACATGTTTGTGAATGTGGAATTTGTGAGAATTGTTCTTGTAAAGGTTTGAATGGTGTTTTGTTGTAATAATATATATATATATATATATGTGTGTGTATATGAAATAGAAAGGGTAAGTATTGTGTTGTGAATATGCTATGTAGTGATGTATTTAATTTATGAGATTAGTGGCAATATATGAAGAATCCATTGAGAAAGGAAAACGTGGTAAGAGAACAATAAAACATGATGCTAAAATTATAAGGTATGATTATTTTGTAATGTATACTTTATTATTTATTTGTACTACTAAGCTCTCGGGCTTAGCGCGGTTGTGTAATCGCGCAGGTATTTATGCGGATGATCTGGATGCCTAGCTGCTATGCCACGAGAAAGGTATGAGTGTCTCGAGACCAACTAGAAGGTGATGCATACATATGTAATATTATTATGTTGTATTTTTGATAAGAATAATGACTTTTGTAAATGTTCTTTAAATTAATATAATATTTCTTGAAATTGGTTACAGGTTTTTAAATTGAAACAAAAAGTGACATTCTTATACTTTATATACGTATTGTATATATATACTAGATATATGTACAGTACTTATATAGGGTATGGGGGTGTTACAGAAGTAGAGAGAATGGGAAGAAGCTAACCTCATTATAGATCTCTAAGTATGATACCCGTAGAAGAAATTCCCGGTTTGGCGTCTTAAGTCATTGAAAAAATATTAGATTGGCTTTATAGAAGAAGGATCTAATAGATAAAATTACACAGGGAGTCACGCTCTATATTACCTCTTGAATAATGCTAAAAGCATCCTTCACTGCCAAGGGTATAATTCCAGGGGACATCTGATCACCCTGTCATTTGCATATTACCAACGTAAGCATGTTGCTCTAAGGTTAGCAAATCAAACTCAGCTTAATGAAGGATGCTGAAATTTTCTATCAGTTAATGAATTAGACTTTGCAAATGTGACTTCCAATAGATTCTACTATATATGAGATATTATTATATAATCCAATTGCAAATAGAATCAGCCTCACTTAAGCAGGCTGAGGGCATAATCAATTTGCATTCTTTTTCACTGCAGCCTCAGAATGATCATACATGAAATGTAACTAAGGCAAGGATATAGAAAAGCAAAATATATGAAACAGAAGCACATCATCATTGAATATTGCAAGCATTATGTACATATCATAGAGTACATCAGAAAAGTGATTTTAAAGAAGAATAGTATTACTAAATCTCACATGCATAGTATGAGTTTTCCCACTGCTTGTTACACCATATGCAAAAATGGTTCCTGCAAGCACATGGAAAGAAAATGGGAAAACACTGAAACTAAAAGAAAATACAGAAAGTGAGATATGCTAAGCAGAGGGTTGTTCATTACACTAACCATTGATTCCTTCCATGGCGCCACTGACAACATGCTGGGCAGCAACATCATACACATGGCGTGTTGTAGTTGTAGGGCCAAACACCCGATCTATTAGGAATTTTGAAAAGTAAATAAATAATTAAGTATTTAGTGACAGATAACAATAAAAATCAAAAGGACGAACATTATGTGCTTTATTTTTAACTTTGATGAGCAAAAGCTTTCCGAAGTAAAAAGCTAAAATGGAGAGGACTAGTAGCTTTTGTAAACTAATAGATAACAAACAATCAAGTAATCCCAGCATACTATAGCTTTACCCAAATTGATGAGAATGTGTTGATGGAAAAGCAATGAAAATAAATGGTCAACCAAGCTTCTATTTTGTTGGTCAATTGTAAGAACCGAAAACAAAGACAACGCAATTTAAGATAAGTGTTTAAGATATTAGATATATTACCATTATTTTATAACTTTAGCAAATTACCACCAATGAGAATGCAATTTGTACAAGAATTCAATAAATCCATACAGTTCAGAAGCTATCAAAAGTGGTAAAATATGGATTGTGACTTTGCACTGAAATAAGTCAGTCAGTTTCAATTAGACTTTCAGCATAAGCAGTCCATTTATATGGACTTAATTTCAACATTGGCTTGCAATGTGCTGCAAATATGAAGAAAATCAACTAATTATGCCATTGCCAACTAATTAATGTACATGAATTTACCATATGGGTAAGCGATGGATGGATTATGTTCATTTCTGACAATAGTTTCTCCATCAGCATACCAAGCAATTTCCTCTCCTTGACGAATTTCTCTGGGACTGCACAATCAACCGTGAAAGTGAATAAATAAACCACACACTAACCAATTCAATAATGAGAGGTAAAGAAGAAGAGGAAGTGAGAAATTCAGACCTTAATGGGCGAAAGCGAACTGTGACAGTAACATTTTCTTTGGATCTCACTTCAAATAGATCTGCAACCCTAACATTTCGAGGAGTATCAAAAAACAAAATTACAATCACATATAAAATAGCAGCAAATAGAAACTTCAAACCTAGAAAATTTTAGTGAAAATTCTGAAAAACTCTACCTCGAATTGATACTGTTACTGTTACAAAAATATTCGGCATTTGCGACGGAAATCTGCGACGGACATGTTTCCGTCGCAAATTTGCTACGGATTTGCGACGTAACATTTTTCGAAAAAATTCTCGGCGGGAGTAATCCCGCCAACTTTAGCGACGATTATTTACGATGGACAGATTTTTGTCGCAGATCTGCGACGGATTTGCAACGGATTTGCGACCAATTTCTCAAAATTCCTCTGACACGTCATTCCGTCGCAAATCCGTCGCAGATCCGTAGCAAATTTGCGATGGAAACATGTCCGTCGCAGATTTCCATCGCAAAATTCTGAATATTTTTATAGTGAAATTTGCTACGGCAATAGACGGTAGCAGATCTCCGTTGCAAATTGGTTTTTTTAGTGTTTTCTCTCTCGTGGCAAGTTTCCGTGCCAACTTTTGCGATGATTATTTGCGACGGAATGATTTTCGTCGCAGATCTGCGACGGATTTGCAACGGATTTGCAACCAATTTCTCAAAATTCCTCTGACTCGTCCTTCCGTCGCAAATCCGTCGCAGATCCGTAGCAGATTTGAGACGGAAACATGTCCGTCGCAGATTTCCGTCGCAAATGCCGAATATTTTTGTAGTGATATGAATACATTTTTGTAGTAAAATACAGCATAATTAAATTATACATGTATGCAACACACTCTAGTTGGTCTCAGAACACACTTACCTTACTCGTGGCATACCGATTGACTTTTAGATCAACCACCTATTCACCTGCACAATTTACATAACCACGCTAAGCTAAAAAGCTTAGTAGTACAAAGAAATAATTTAAAATATACATTTCAAATAAATCATATTTCATATATTAACATCATGTATTACCATTTTCTTATCATATTTACCCTTTTTAATGCACTCTCTATATATTTCCACCATTCTCATAATATATATCATTCCAACAAATCACAATTCAATGACTTAACAAAACCTTCATGAAATAATGCTCACAATTTCCACATCCATAAACATTTTACACATCATATTATGTTTTCATAAACTCATCATTCAACATAGCTTCTCAAGCCATATTCACTTTCAATCATTTACTTATGTATTGTATACATCTCATTCCATGATTATCATCATATATCACATAATGTTATATTTCATTCCATAATTCACATTAAAACAAAGACATGCATGGGCCCACAAGACACTAATATGCCATTCAACTTTCAGAGTTAATGTTTTGGTTTAATTTTCTCATTTATCATTATCCCAACTAGGCTTCAAGGATTAGGTTCAACCAAGCTTCAAGGGGAACAAAGCATGCTAAGTATCAACCCAACTTGGCTTCAAGAACCAATCCAACCTAGCTTCAAGGGTTGTAACATCTCAATTAGGCTTCAAGGACTAGACCCAACCAAGCTTCAAGGGAAGTAAAACATGTTAAACTTCTACCCAACTTGGCTTCAAGGATCAAGCCCAACCTAACTTCAAGAGATTGTTACTATAGGCATGCCACCAACAACAAACTCTGAAAATGGAATAACACATTAGCCACACAATTCATTTATTATTTCATTATCAATTCCATTCTCAATTCTCATCATTATCTAGGCAAACATGCCCCACTTGTTTCAATTGAATCATCATAGCCAATCACAATGGCTTCACATGTCATTTAAATTATCATAGCCAATCACAATGGCTTCACATGTCATTTGAATTATCATAGCCAATCACAATGGCTTCACATGTCATTTGAATTATATCTCAATTCACATTACAACACTTCATCATTCAAGTATACATAATCAATTTCATTGAACATATAGACAATATGTCCATTTATTTCACTGCAATCACTATTACCAACCATAATGACATCACATTTCATCACTTCTTAAGGCACATTAATATAATTCATCATTAATATATTTATCATAACCAATTGCATTGCACATACCTTTTTGAATGATCACCATAACTTTCACACTATACAATTAATAACATTAGTCACATTGTATTAACCATATAATAAATTACTTAACATTGTTATAGGTCACAAAATCATATAAAAGAATGCATCTATGTAAGTTGTACTTACCTCAAGAACTACTCCGATTAATCTATACACTTCCTCTTCTAAGAGTTCTCACATTAGGTTAGTGCAACATAATCTCTTCCAAACCTAATCCAAAGATAATTACACCCATAAGAAGTAAGAATGATGACTGACTAGGGCAAACACAACACATGACACGCTCACCAACAAGGGCGTGTTCCTGATCGTGCCCTAAACCAACAATACAAAAGCTTTGACACGCTCAGTAACACGGGCGTGTTAATGGACGTGTCAGTCATTCTGCCTCACAGAAACATTGACACGCCCAACAACACGGGCGTGTTCATGGCCGTGTCAATTATTTTTTCTCACAGTAGCTATGACACGCTCAGTAACATGGCCGTGTTAATGGTCGTGTCGCAAACATCCAACTCAGTACCATTGACACGCCCAACATTGTGGCCGTGTCACTAGCCGTGTCAGCCAAAAATCATGAATTCGAACTCTCATCCATGAAAACACAAACACTTCAAAACTCATACTTCATCACCCTTAATCAACATCTTGGTTATATTCATCAATTACCTATCAATTTAACACTTATATCACTTCAATATATCATAATAATAATCATTATATACACCACCATATATCAACTACTCAATTTCCCCAATTCATTCATATGAAACCCTTACTCAATAATTTCAACAATTCATCATCATCCTCACAATTTACCATATTATCTCACAATTAACCATATTATCATCATCTAAATACCAATTCCACACATATATATATATATTTCAATCTTTCATTATCATCATCATCACACATCAATCATATCAAATCCAAACTCAAACAATAGAAATCAATACAAGGAAATGAATACTTACTTGACTATTATGTCAAATCTTCAATAACCATCTTCAATTCTCTCAAAACTCATAAGAATTTGGTGTATATGTAGATAAAATCACCTCTCTTTCTCTCTATCCCTCTTTCTCTTTCTCTCTCTCTCGTCCAAGAAGAAGAAGAAGATGAAAAGAAGATCTTTTCTTCTTTTTCTCATGCTTATCATATATATATATATATATATTAATAATTAAATACCTTCAAATCTTCACCATACACTTGTCACTCTTTGACTTTCTTTCTTCTTTTTCTTTTAATTATTATTATTATTAATTAATTAAGCTTACTTTCCCACACCACTTTATACCTCATGTATATGTGATGTATATGTTGGTATATGTATATTTCTTATATATCACTTTTATATTCCCATATATTTTCCCAAATACCATATATACATATTATCCTTACATATATTACCAACATATCTTCTCACAGCTACTGCTCCAATGTACACCAAAATCGGGGTATTAAATTAATTCGTTACTCTTCTTTTGATTTTCAATAGACATTCACATTAAATCCATATACAACAATAATTACTCCAAACTTTTAGGGTATATTTTGGGATATTACAATATTTAACTAATGAGGTACCCACCAAGTGGAAACATACCTCTTACAACATTTGAAAATCTAAATAAATTGATAAAAGTAAATAATAAATCATTCATCAAAAGCATTAAATATCAATAGAAAATAAACACTCATCCATGATAAATTAAATAAATCAAGTATTGAACTTAAATAAATTAAAGCATATAAAATAAACCAAAGCATAATCAAATATGGAATTGAATAAGGCAAATAAAAATCCAAATTATAGCTACTATTTCCATTTAGGGCTCTTTATTTCATGTGTTTAGGGTTTTGAAATTTATAGAATTAGGTTACTGTGACTTTAAGAGAAAGTTCTTTGATTAATCAAATTAGTGTTTGTTATGTAAAATCATGAAACTAGGGTTTGAACACTTTAAAGTACTTTTGATTTATGGTTTCAAGCCTACTGTGTGAAATTAAAATATTTGTGTATTTATGGTTTTTAAAGTTTTAAAGGATTAGGTTTTAGAAAAAATTAGGGTTTAAGGTTTTAAAGGGGTTTGGGTTTTACTATTTTAGGTTTGGATGTTGCATTTGGGTTTAGTGTTTTAGCATTAGGGTTTCGGTGGATGATTAGGATTTTTAGAATTTGAAAAAAGCAATTAATAATTTTATGAAAGTAGACCAACAATTTAAAGTTTATATAAATAAAAAAAGGTGTTTTTAGGGTTTGTTGTAAAGAAACAGAACATAATTTAAGGGTTTTGATAATTTGGAAAGTAAATTAGAGTTTTGGGGTTGTGAAGAAATAAAACTAATAGCTTTAAATTTTTCAAAAATAAAGCCACGATTTAAGGTTTTTAAACTTTGAACAAAGGGGATTTTTTCGCAGCAGTTTTTTTTTGCCAGCAAATTTTTCCGACTCAAATTTTTTGAAACCTAATACAATTAGGTTTCGATTTCCTTTTCTTAATGAATAATGTATGCCGTGAGCAACTAGAATTAATCAAGAATTCTTCTATAAATAAGGACTAAACAACACAAAAAAGAAGGAAAAAGGAAGGAAGAAAGAGGAGAAAAATTAGAAATTGGATCGAAAATTGAAGGGAACTTTGAATTTGAGACTTTGGATTTGAAAGCAACAAGGAAAGCTATTAACAATTCATCAAAGGCAGCAACTGCTTTTGTCTTTGCTCATCCAGAAAATAATTTTTTGGAGGAACCAACCCAGAAGGTGTGAATCTTTAATTTCTTTTTATTTCTTACAGTAGCTTCATTATTGATTTGATCCATAAGATTACACACACAAATCTTCAATCTTTGAAGATATTAAAATTTGATATTTGTTTCTAAATACCTTAAATAGTTTCCTTTGTTTCTAAATACTTTGAAAATCTTATTTCGTTGCTTTATTTTCCAAAAAGTTTAAAGTTATTAATTTTAATTTTTTCAAAACTTCAAAACCCTAATTGAACATGTTTTTCTTTAAAACCAAAATTTGATTTTATTTCTTTCAACAAATCCTAAAAACATCTTTTCTATTCATATAAACCTTATATCGTTTGTTTACTTTCATAAAATTATCAATTGCTTTTTCCAAATTCTAGAAAACCTAAACATTCACCGAAACCTTAACTCTAAAACACTAAACCATAATGTAACTTCCAAACCTAAAACAGTGAACCCTAACCCCTTTAAAACCTTAAACACTAATTTTTTCTAAACCCCAAATCCTTTAAAACCTTAAAAATCATATAAACACAAATGTTTAATTTTACACAGTAAGCTTAAAACATAATTCAATGAGTAACCATAAAACCACAAATCAAAAGTATTTTAAAGTGTTCAAACCCTAGTTTCATGATTTCACCATCCAAACATTAATTTGGTTAATCAAAGAGTTTTACCAACCTTTTAAAACATAAAATCTTTAATCCATTTTTATCACAGTAGCCTAAATTCTATAAATTCCAAAACCCTAACACATGAAATAAAAAACCCTAAATGGAAACATTAGCTATAATTTAGATTTTTATTTGCTTTATTTAATTCTATATTTGATTATGCTTTATTTTATTTATATGCTTTAATTTATTAAAGTTCAATGCTTGGTTTATTTAATTTATCATGGATGGATGTTTATTTTCTATTGATGTTTAATACCTTTGATGAATGATTTATTTATGATGAGTGGTTATTTACTTTTATCAATTTATTTAGATTTTCAAATATTGTAAGAGGTATGTTTCCACTGGGTGGGTGCCTCATTAGTTAATATCATGTAATTTAATTTGCTTTTCTAGTTTAGAATCAATGTAAAGGGCATGTTTCTACCTTTTGGTGGTGTCCTATTTAGGCATGGGATGTAAGGACATGTTTCCATCCTTGGATGGTTGTCCATTTATTTGCTTTGTTTGGACATTGTTTTGATTTTTAAATATATCGATGCTTTATTTTAATTATTATGTGTAATATGGATAATGTTATTATATTTAAGAATTTTACAATATTAAGACCTGTAAAGGAGGTCGGTTCCAATGAACCGGGAGTTGTAGGGGTGCTGGGTCATTTCTCACCTTCCCCACACGTACCCAACTTTTCGAACCCATTAGGGGGTTAGGGATTCCTCAGGAATCGAGTCACCCACCCTTTTCTTTTTTCTGGCCCGTCCGGGTGGCGACTACATTTTCTTCGGACTTAGGTTTGTGTTCTCTAAGGCCCCGAGCCTAAACAGTGCCAAAGTCACAAGAACCATTCCACCGGGAGTGGGGGTGAAAATCCCCACTCATACTAGTACTTGGCCTTGTCCTCAGTGGAACGATAACTTACTCACTACTTTATTACTTGAGCAACCCGTGCACTTGCGATATTGCAATAGCATAGGTTCCTGCTGTCACTTCCAAAAACCTTAAAAAAACCCTAAATTGTTTCTTTTGTTTCCAAAAACCTTAAAGAACCCTAAATTTTTTCTTCTGTTTCTAAAAGCTTTAAAACTACAAATTGTTTTCCCCAAACTATTTGCATCTAAACCCTAACTTTTTGTCCAAAATTTCCAAATATTTTCATAAATCTCCAAACCCTAATCTTCTTTACGTTTTCTAAAAATCATAATTATTTTTATAAAACTCTAAACTATTTTCTTAAATCCTAAAATCAAATATGCTTTCCAATATATAAAAAAAAAACCCTAATTCTCTCAAAACCAAATACAGTAAACTCTAGTTTTCCTAAACCCTAAATTCTTAAAGCATCAAAACTTGATGACAATTTCATCAAAACCCTAAACCCTAATCCAATGAACTTAAAACCCAAACTAATAAATCTAAACCCTAAAGCCATAATCCAATAAAACTAAAATCACAATCCAGTAAACCGTGAATTACAAACCCTAATGTTTTAAAATTCCAAAACCCTAAATTCATAATGTTACCCCTAAGCCCTAATTTGATTAACCAAAAAAGCTTACAACTTTCTTAAATTTATAAAACCCTAATCCATTCCATTTTTCCAAAATCTTCACAATAGCCTAAATAATATCAATAATAATTCTAAAATCCTAAAACCCTAAATGTTAATTAAAGAACTCTAAATTAAGACATAAACATAAATTTATATCTTTACTTGCTTTATTTAATTTTAGATTTTATTATGTAGTTTATTATATGTTTTGATGGTTGATTTATTTAATTTCAATGCTTGATTTATTTAATTTATCATGGATGGATATTTTCTTTATTGTTATGATTATTATTTGTTTGTTTTAGTATTCAAATTGTAAGAGGTATGTTTCCACTTTGTGGGTACCTCATTAGTTAAGTATTATGTAATTTAAATTGCTTTTATATTTTGGACCAATGTAAAGGGCATGTTTCCACCTTTCGGCGGTTGTCCTATTTAGTTTAGACATGAACGATGTAAGGACATATTTCCATCCTCGGATGGGTGTCCATTTATTTGCTTTGTTTGAACATTGCTTTGATTTTAATATAATGAAGCTTTATTTTAATTATTGCATCTAAAATGGATAATATTGTTATACTTAAGAATTTTATAATATTAAGACCTGCAAAGGAGGCCGGTTCCAAAGAACCAGGCGTTGTGGGGGTGCTGGGCCATTTCTCACCTACCCCACACGTACCCAACTTTTTGAACCCATTAGAGGGTTGGGGATTCCTTAAAAATTGAGTCATCCACCCCTTTCTTTTTCCCAGCCCATCAGGGTGGTGACTCCATTTTTTCCAGGCTTAGGCCCGTGTTCTCTAAGGCCCTGAGCCTAAACAGTGTCGAAGTCGCAAGAACCATTTCACCGGGAGTGGGGGCAAAAATCCCCGCTCACAGTGGCGACTCCACTGGGGATAAGAGAAATTGATTCCATTGGTCTTTATATTATTCTATACTTTCTTATAATGGTATTATCCATTGCATCATATTAGATTGCATCGTGTGCGTGAGTTAGGATGCCCGTGTTACCCGTGTTGTGTTATGTAAGGGATACCATACTTTCACTCAAAGTATGGAGATCGAGCATGGCATAACCACTCATAGCCTTGTACCATTTGGTATATACTAGCTATGGGAACCTAAGCCTTTTAACTTAAAGACTAAAGCTCATGTAATTGGCCTAGTTACTTTCCTTAGGTCTTACCCCAAATGCTTGTTGTTTGACTATGGTTAGTTTATCTTGGCTTATTTGGTTTGCCTTTTTTCTATTGAGACCTAATTACATTGTGAGCTCAAATAAATTTTTCTTTAAAGTCCAAAAGACCAAAGCTATTTTCAAAACTTTTCAAGATGGTCTTTGGACATAAAACTTTTTCTAAAAAACAAAACAAAAATTCTTTTCTCATGATCCAAATACTAAGCCCAAAATCCATTTTTTCAAAAGTCTTTTTACAATGGGCATAGAAACAAAATTATTTTCATCCAAACTCTTTTTTACAAAGAGCTTGCAAATTATTTATGTCAATCACGAAATACCAAAAATCAATTGTGAACCTAGTTTATACTAAGAATAATTAATCGTGGGCTTGTTTTTGTCATATACCATTAGTTACTTTTTCAAGTGAGAAATCTATTTATAATAAACCTCTTAATTTAATTTTAATCCAATATAGCATAAAAGCTAGTTTAGTTGGTTGAATGGATTAAAACCTAATTAATAGGAATTATCATGAACTGATTTTCATTTTTGAAAATATAACTATTGGTTGAAGCGTCGGAGAGAAATTTTTGAAAAAAAGATACCCCAATGTTGGTATCTTGTTAACCATGTTACCTAGGAAAAGAGACTTGCCAATCGTGTGTGGAAGTTATAAGGTTGGAAGGAACGTCTTATTTATTCTTGTTTGTTTATTGTTTGTGCATACATGCATACATGCATACATACATTTGCATCTCATATAATTGATCCTCTCTAGCTCACAGCCCTGGATTACGATAGTTCAAAAGCTTACGACAATCTGACCTACACCGGAGATGAAGAATCTAGCAATGACTCAATCACTTTCTCACCAAAAGCAATTGAAAAGAACCCAAGCAAGTGTTAGTATTTGGGACATATGGGCTACTTCTAAAAAGCACCGAGAAACTTTGGCCAAGGCCTTGGCTAGCATGCCAATTTCCACCTCCATAACACCGAAGGAGCTGATCAACTTCATAAAAATTGAAGGAGTAATGAAATGTGAAGATATTCAAGATAAGAGAGAAGTTAATATGGGAATGGTATCTTTCTCAGATGCGGATTTACCGGAAGAGATGAGAGATCACATTCGCCATCTCTTTATCAAAATAGAAATCAAAGGGAAAAGGACTCCATGTGTAATGGTTGATGATGGGTCCGCCATAAATGTTTGTCCACTTAAAATATTGCCAAAGCTAGCCATGTCAATAAGGGATCTAAACCCAACCGAGGTAACCACTCGGGCTTATGACAACACCAAGAGACATGCCGAAGGAACTTTCAAAACTGCTATCAAGGTTGGTCTAATTGAATCTATTATTGAATTTGTTGTTTTGGACATACCTATTACCTTTGCCTTACTTTTGGGATGACCATGGTTTCATCCTCTTGCTAGAGTTCCTTCCACCCTTCATCAAAAGATCAAGTTCCCTAGCGGTGATGAGACAGTGGTCATCGAGGCTGAAGATAATGAGGTTGTTAATGCTCTAATGATTGAGAGGCCTCTTAATGGTTTCCAAGTAGCTGCAATTTCTGATGATGAAGTAGTGGGTTCTAAGGTCTTGAACATGATGAAGAACATGAGCTACCTTCACGGAGCTAGTCTTGGAATAGGCAAGGTCGGTATAACAAAGCTTCTAGATTTCAAAACTCAAATTTCTAAGAAAGGGTTAGGGTATGAAGAAGCCAACAAAGATGTCCAGCCAAAGAAGAATGGGAAGATGAGCTATCCACTACTTGAAAAAATCTTTGTCAAAGCTATAGACATGGGACCACTCCAAGGAAAGCTTGAGCCAATCATGTTCATGGGGAAGTTGATCCCAGGTTTTGAAATTTTTGTTGATGTTGCCGAGATAGTGAAGCAAGTGAAGAAAGAGCTCACCCTGCCAGCCAAAAAGGAGCCCAATCTAGAAGAAAAGATGGAAGTTGTCCTAAAAGCCGAGAAGACTGCGGAGGAGATTGCTACCCTAGTTGAAGAGATGTTTGAAGATATTCTGCTTTATGATTTTGATTTTGATTTTAATTTGTCTGCTTTGCATGAGGATGATGATATTTTCTTTTCCAAAATGAATGTAATAAAATCTAATTTCGCTTACTTATGTGATTCTCTTGATGGCCGCATACATTCAAATAGCGGTTACATGAGCATCTTTAATACTAATTTTGTTGATACACAATCATTAAATTTGGGAACAACTAAAAATCCTAAAAACATTAGCATAGCATCTGACCTTACTCTTGATGAGAGAGAAAGATTTGAAAAAATATTCAAAAAATATGAAGTATTTGCTTGGTCTTATGAGGATATGCCTGGAATAGATCGAGACATAGCCAAACATCTTATTCCTACTTACACTCACAGGAAACCTATCAAACAAAAGCTTAGACAATTTAGACCTGAGTGGGCTAAATTGGTTAAAGAAGAGGACACTAAACAAATACAAGTAAAGTTTGTTGAAGTGATAGAATATCCAGATTAGCTAGCCAACATAGTACCTGTGCCAAAGAAAGATGGAAGAATTAGGATCTGCATCGACTATAGAGATTTAAACAAGGCTTCCCCTAAAGATGATTTTCCTTTACCCCCATATAGATGTCCTCATTGATAGTGTAGCCTCTAGCGTGCTACATTCATTTGTAGATGGATTTTCAGTATACAACAAAGTATTAATGGCCCAAGAAGATAAAGCCAAAACTGCTTTCATTACTACATGGGGTATATTTTGTTATAGGGTGATGCCGTTCAGCTTAAAGAATGCTGGAGCAACCTACCAAAGGATGGCCACCACACTATTTCATGGCATGATACACAAAGAAGTTGAAGCATATGTTGATGATATGATGGTGAAATCAGATACAAGGGACCAACACTTTCAAAACTTAAAATTATTCTTCAATAGAGCATTAAAATATAAGCTAAGATTAAACCCAAAAAAGTGATTGGTCCAAATGGAATTGAGATTGATCCTGAAAAAGTTAAAGCAATCAGGGATATGCCAACTCCTAAGATGGTGAGAGAAGTTCGAGGATTCATTGGTAAATTACAATACATTAGCAGATTTATAGCAAAGCTCACAACAATCTGTGAGCCTATCTTCAAGTTGCTGAAAAAGAATTAGCCAGCCTTGTGGAATGAAGAATGCCAAAAGGCCTTTGAGCGAATAAAGGAGTATCTACTAAATCCACCTATTTTAAAACCACCCAAACCCGGTAAACCCTTATTACTATACTTAGCAGTAGAAGAAGAGTCAATAGGAGCCATCCTAGCCCAAGCAGATGAGTAAGGGATTGAGCATGTAGTTTACTATTTGAGTAGAAAGCTCCTACCTTATGAAATTAAGTATAGTATCATTGAAAAGACCTGTATAGCTATGGTTTGTTCTTCTAAGAAGTTGCGGCATTACTTTCAATCTTATAGTGTGCAAGCAATTTCCAGGTTGGATCCAATTAAGTACTTAAGGAAGACACCCTCTTTGATTGAGAAGTATGGGTGATGGTTAATAATATTGGAAGAATTTGAGATTGAGTATGTAACCAGGAAAACAATCAAAGGTAGAGCAGTAGCAGAATTCCTGGCCCAACAACCATTACCGGATAGCGAAGAGGTAGTCTTGGAATTTTTGGATGAACATTTAGCAGCCATTGAAGTACAAGGATGGAAAATGTATTTTGAATGAGCAGTGAATAGGAAAGAGCAGGTTTGGGAGTCATACTAGAATCATCCGAAGGGGAACTTATCCCTTTAGCCAAAAAATTAAAATTCAGGGCAACCAATAATATGGTGGAATATGAAGCATGTATCTTTGGTTTGGAAACCCTATTGAATATGAAGGTGGATAGGGTGGAAGTTTTCGACGATTCATTGCTAGTAGTATCCCAAGTAAATGGAGAGTGGGAGTTGAAAGAAGAAAAATTAAAACTATACCACCATTACTTGACCATGATGAAGAAGAACTTTAAGG
Source organism: Garcia nutans (assembly GCA_947685225.1). Classification (NCBI taxonomy): domain Eukaryota; kingdom Viridiplantae; phylum Streptophyta; class Magnoliopsida; order Malpighiales; family Euphorbiaceae; genus Garcia; species Garcia nutans. Next base: position 37,514,779 of record CANTUV010000011.1, read on the forward strand.
AGTATATGAACGGGGATTTTTGCCCCCACTCTCGGTGGAATGGTTCTTGCGACTTCGGCACTGTTTAGGCTTGGGGCCTTAGAGAACATGGACTTAAGTCTGGAGAAAATGGAGTCGCCACCCGGACGGGCCAGGAAAAAGAAAGGGGTGGTTGACTCGATTCCTAAGGAATCCCCAACCCTTAAATGGGTTCAAAAAGTTGGGTACATGTGGGGAAGGTGAGAAATGGCCCAGTACACCCACAATGCCCGGTTCATTGGAACCGACCTCCTTTACAGGTCTTAATATTATAAAATTCTTAAGTATAACAACATTATCCATATTACACACAATAATTAAAAGAAAGCATCATTATGTTAAAATCAAAGCAATGTCCAAACAAAACAAATAAATGGACACCCATCCAAGGATGGAAACATGTCCTTACATCACTTGCCTAAATAGGACACCCACCAAAAGGTAGAAACATGCCCTTTACATTGGTTCTAAAATAGAAAAAGCAAATTAAATTACATGATATTTAACTAATGAGGTACCCACCAAGTGGAAACATACCACTTACAACATTTGGAAATCTAAATAAATTGATAAAAGTAAATAACGATTCATAATAAATAAATCATTCATCAAAGGTACCAAATATAAATAAAAAGTAAACATCCATCCATGATAAATAAAATAAACCAAGCATTGAATTTAAATAAATTAAAACATAAGAAATAAAACAAAGCATGATCAAATATGGAATTGAATAAGGTAAATAAAAATCTAAATTAGAGCTATTGTTTCCATTCAGGGTTCTTTATCTCATGTGTTAAGGTTTTGGAATTCATAAAATTAAGCTACTATGACTTTTTATGGAAATAAAATAGATTAAGGTTTTATGTTTTAAAAGGTTGGTAAGACTCTTTGATTAACTAAATTAATATTTGAATGGTGAAATCATGAAACTAGGGTTTGAACACTTTGAAATACTTTTGATTCATGGTTTTAAATGGTGATTTTAAGTTTACTGTGTAAATTTAAAATATTTATATTTTTATGGTTTTCAATGTTTTAAGGGATTAGGGTTTAGAAAAAGTTAGGGTTTAAGGTTTTAAGGGGTTAAAGTTTACTATTTTAGGTTTAGAAGTTGAATTTTGGGTTTAGTGTTTTAGAATTTAGGGTTTCGATGATGCATGATTTTTAGGATTTGGAAAAAGCAATTGAAGATTTTATGGAATTTTATGAAAATTAACCAACGATTTAAAATTTATAAAACCAAAAAAGATATTTTTAAAGTTTTTGGGAAAGTAACAGAACACAGTTTTGAGTTTTTGAAATTTGGAAAACAAATTTTGGTTTTGGAGTTTTGAAGAAATAAATCTAATAACTTTAAACTTTTAGAAAATAAAGCCACGATTTTAGAATTTTAAACCTTAGAAAAAGTGAATTGAGGTCCTAAAATTTTTGAATTAAAAGGAACCAAAGGATGATTATGCTACTGTGAAAAAAAAAAAACCAAAGAATTTAATACATACCTCCTTTTGATGATTCCTCCAAAAATTGTTTTTCTTGGATGAATTAAAATAAAGACAGTTTCTGCCCTTTGAATTGCTTAAATCGTGTCCCTGCTATTCCAGAAAAAATAAATTGAATTGCTCATTTTCCTTCACTGATTTGGTTTCAACTTTTTCAAGCTATTGTCCAATATTTTTTTATTTTTGGCCTCCCCTAATTTGATTGCCTTTGGTCCTTATTTATAGAGGTTTCATATGTTTTATTCCTAATTAATCACAGTAAATGATATTGATAAGAAAAGGAAACCGAAACCTAATTGAATTAGGTTTCAAAAAATTTGCGTCGGAAAAATAGCGCTGCCGAAAAAAATTGCCGCAGGAAAAAATACACCGGCAAAAAAATCTGCCACAGTCAACTGCGGCAGTGGACGAGGAGCGGGGGTCTCCCTTAGGAAATTCCTACGGGCAACCATTTCGTCTGCAAAAAAAATCTGCAGGCGAAATGCCCACGGGCCCGCGCGATGATTTTTTTGTCGCCGATTTTTTCGACGCCAATTTTTATTTTTTAGACTTTTATTTGTTTATTTTTATTTTTTATTAATAAAAATTAGATACTAAAGCAAAAATTATTTTGGACCAATTAGACAACACAAAAATCATTTTGGACTAAATAAAACATATTGGACTGGACTGGGTCAAAAATTAAGGGTCTACAGTTTGCCCCATGCTTGAATGATCTGAAACTTTAGTGAAAGAGAGTGAAAGGCAATAAGACTTAATTTTTGAGATGGTTGAGGTTTTGGGTTCTAGACCCGGCTTGAGTTCTGGACTCAAGGATAAATTCTAGGTTCTAGACCTAAGGAAAATTTGGGTTCTGGACCCAGTTCGAGTTCTGGACTCAAGGATAATTCTAGGTTCTATACCTAAGGAAAATTTCGGTTCTGGACCCGGTTTGAGTTATGGACTCAAGGATGATTCTAGGTTCTAGACCTAAGGAAAATTTGGGTTCTGGACCCGGTTCGAGTTCTGGACTCAAGGATGATTTTAGGTTCTGGACCTAAGGAAAATTTGGGTTCTTGACCCGGTTCGAGTTCTGGACTCAAGGATGATTTTAGGTTATGGACCTAAGGAAAATTTGGGTTCTTGACCCGGTTCGAGTTCTGGACTCAAGGATAATTCTAGGTTCTGGACCTAAAGAAAAATTTGGGTTCTGGACCCGGTTTGAGTTCTGGACTCAGGGATAATTCTAGGTTCTCGACCTAAGGAAAATTTGGGTTCTGGACCCGGTTCGAATTCTGGACTCAAGGATGATTCTAGGTTCTGGACCTAAGGAAAATTTGGGTTCTGGACCCGAAAGGTTTCGATACTCAATCCTAAATTTGATTGGGATACTCGATCCTAATTGGATTTGGATACTCGATCCTAAATTAGATTGGGATACTCGATCTAAACTGGATTTGGATATTCGATCCTAAATTGGATTGAGATACTCGATCCTAGCTGGATTTGGATACTCGATCCTAAATTTTATTGGGATACTCTATCCTAACTGGACTTGGATACTCGATCCAAAATTGGCTTTGGATACTCGATCCTAAACTGGATTGGGATACTCGATCCTAAATTAGATTGGGATACTCGATCCTAACTGGACTTGGATACTTGATCCAAAATTGGCTTTGGATACTTGATCCTAAACTGGATTGGGATATGCGATCCTAAATTGGGTTTAGATACTCAATCCTAAACTTGATTTGGATACTCAATCCTAAGTGGATTTGGATACTCGATCCTGAATCAGATTTAGGTACTTGGACCTGAGATTGGGTACTTGGACCCGAGATTTGAATTTGATTTGAGTATTTGGACCCGAGATTGGGTACTTAGACCCGAGAATGAGTTTGACTAACCTTTTAAGCGAGAAGTCTGACTGCTCCGGCCGTTCTATGCATTGTGATTCTTCACCCTCATAAAGGATCTTCATCCTTGGAGATTGGGTCTTCACCCTTGCAAATGGATCTTCATCCTTGGAGATTGGGTCTTCTTTATTCTTTGAGGATGGGAGTGACACGGCCAGTGGCTTGGCCGTGTCTCCTGGGTGTGTCAGCTTCTGTGTCTTTTCTTTGGTTCTTCTTTGTTCTTGGCTTAGGATGGGACACGGCCAAGCTTGTGACCGTGTCTCCTGCCAGTGTTACCTACTGTTTCTTTTCTCTCTTTGCTTGGTCCTTCTTGGCTTTGCCCTTTAGGTGAGACACGGCCAGTGGCTTGGCTGTGTCTCCTGCTCGTGTCATGTTCTGCCAAGATTTCCTTTGAGGTGACATGGCCAAGCTTGATTTGGCTTGGCCATGTCTTGCTTGATCCATGTTCACCCTTGCAACTGCTTTTTCCTTTTTTCTCCAATTTTGATTTGATTTATATCCTCTCCTTGCCCCCCAAGGATTTTTTCTTTCATGCAAGCTTTGATTGATGTTTTTCTTGTCTAGTTCTTTGCATAAGCACGCATTTCTTCTCTTTGCAAAGTGACTGGGGCTTCCACAAGCGAATAGGCTTTCCATGCCCCCCTTGATTCAATATCTTCTTTTGATTCTTTAATTTGCAGGGTGTTTACTGTTCATTAAGACAAGAAAGTGCGATGTAATATGCTCATGTATGCATGATATGCATGAATAATACTTACAGTCATTCCATCAACTCACAGACCGAGGTGATTAGCAGAAGTGTTCTCATTGGTTCCTTTTTGGTGCTCGTTCAAGTCTTCCATTGGAAAGATCAAAAGCTTTGCATTTGTGGCTTTTATCTTAAAGATGATGAAAACATGAGTGGTGGAGACCCTAAGCAGTAGAGTCAGGGATACATCCTTTTCAAACTATGTCTCAGCATGTCAATTGATAGCTTCTTCATGACCTTGCCAATAATCAATTCAACATACTTCCCTTAGCTCGAAGGCTTTGTATGACAAAACACTTTTTTTTAAATTTGAAATCAAATGTTGGCTTTGCCAAATCAATGTCAATATACCTCAGGACTTGATTTTCCAAATTAACATATCTATAACATGACAACCCTAGTTACCGTACTAAACTCGGGAATCATTCCTATTTAAGCAAGAACTGTTGCACTTTAGATAGGCACATACACATTACTTGGCCAAAGGTCTCATTGAGTTTAAATATTGTCTATCTCATATGCATGCTTATTCAAACTATCTCCACTAATAGACTCTACCTACCAAGAGAGATCAACAGATCTTTGATAGGCTTGAAATGGGGTCTATAAGGGACATGGGTTAAATAAATGCCATTTTGAGATTGGAGCTGGTGTGACACAAAGGACAAACCTTCACACTACAAATTTCTTGTTGGAACTTTAAATAATTGGGAGCAATCTCTCTAGATTCTAAATTCCTTCTATCTTCTTGGCATTAATCTGGATCTTGATTAGGACAGTCTTTACCCTTGCAAAAAATTTAAGACCCAAATTCGTTTCTTTTCTTCTTTTCCCTTTTCTTTTCCCTTCTCTTTCCTTACTCTTTCCTTTCTTTTATCATTTTGTCCTTCTTTCTTGTAGGACTATCAAGCACAGAACTTTCAGGAACTGGATGGTCTTTCTCCTTTTCCTCTGATTTTGTGGTATCTTTGGACCAATTCAAGTCAAACTATCCAAATGGAAGCCTTTTTTTGTCTTAGGTAAAAGAGAACCCATTTGGCTTTCTGAACTGCCTTTTTAGGTTTTACCTTTTTTTCTTTTCTTTCTCTTTTCCTTTTTTTCTTCTTTTTTTTTCTTCTTCTTTTTTCTTCTTCTTTTTTTTCCTTCCTTTTTTTTTGTTTGGTTTGTTTTTTTTGTTTTTTTTTGTTCTAGCTCTAAAAGAATTGTCTTGTTTGTACCAACTTGGGCTTCCAATAATGGAGGAGTGGAGTAACATAAATCTTCTTTAGCAGGGATAAATCATTTGTTACTTTGATGTTGTCTTGATATATTGGAGATATTAAAAAAACTTCAACTACCCTTATGGTCTTAAAAACATCAACTACCCTTATGGTCTTGAGAACTTCAACTATCTTTATAGTCTTGAGATCTTCAACCATCCTCATAATCTTGACTAATCATTGCTTTCTTTGATCTTCTTGCCTCTTCATCTTAGTGATCATAAGACCTGTCAAAAGTATCACAACAACTCAAGGTAGGTTATTGGGGTTTGTAATCCAATGAAAAGAAAGCTAAAATTTTATGAAGGCTCAAAGGGACCACTAGGGATTGATATTTAATTGGGCGGATACTAGTTGATGGCTAACCAAACAATGCCTAGATCATTTCTCTCTTAAATAAGCAGAGTTTAATTTTGCCTCGAAAGTTTGTCAAAGCATGTTCTAAGACTGACTAGGACCTAGACAAAGGTAATTATGCAGGACCCCTCTCTAAGTAAGCATACACAATTCAATGCCATAGAGCAATTCCCTCACCTAGTAAAGTCATTCGAGTCATGATGCATAAATATATTAATTCATGAATTATCAAGTTAGATTCCTCATTGGTTGAGCACCAAAATGAACAAAGACCAACAAAAATTTTGATGAAAGTAATTTATTCAAGCAACTTTAAATTTGAAAAACACGATAGTTCCAATTAAAGAAAGTAAAATTGAAAAGCAACATTCAACCTAAGGAAAGTTCATTGAGTTAGGCTTCTTTTCCTTTCACATCTTCAATATCCCCATCTTGAAAAGAGGATAAAAGAAAATCTTCTTCCAATCCTTTTCACACCATAAAGGTTGCCGGTGGTGGCACTCTTTCAAATTTAGGCAAAGGGTTGTTCTTGGTATTAGGCTTATCCGGCTTGGGTAGCTTACCATTGTCGATTAAATCTTGGATCCCATGCCTTAGAAGAGCACATTTATCTATTTCATGCCCTCGCATTTGATGAAATTGACAGAAGGCCTCAGCATTGAAGTTTGGTGGCAATGGATTATGTAACGGTCAAGGAGCTAACGGTTGTAATAACCCTTTCTTTTGCAGCTTGCTAAAAAGCCAAGATAGAGGTTTCCCCAATTTTGAGAATTGTCTTTTATTCCTTTGACCGGTCACATTAACATCAACTTCTTTTTGTGTGCTTTGGCTACCAGGTTGATAGCTCCCTTTCTCGTCCCTTTTCATTCAAAAGCGATTCTTCTCCCTTTCCCATTCTTCAATTTGCAAACCAGCTTGGAGAAGATATTTGAAGTCACGGATGAGTGTATGAGATATCCTTTCATGAAGATTAGGCAACACCCCTCTCACAATCATCCTTATTTGATCGGATTCATCGGGTCTCTTCTTGAGCAAAGCAGCCTTGTTTCTCCATCTCTTCACATAGTCCACAAAATTCTCATTTGGCCTTTGCCTTATGGACTCCACTTCCATTAAGGTAACCTCCAACTCGATATTATACCCATATTGCTGGATAAAGGCCTTGTACAGCAAATCCCAATTATTTTGTGTTCCATCGTCTAAGGTATTGAACCAATTTTGGATAATAGGATCCAATAAGAGCATGAAGTACCTTAGAGTTTGAGCCTTAGTAGCTCGGGCAGACTGCATAGCAGTGATATACTGCTTCACATGGAGATGAGGATTTCTAGTACCATTGTATCTAGCAAAGGATGGCATCTTGAATTTGTATGGAACTTCTTCATCTAGTTCAAATATTTTGTCGATCTCAGACATCTCTTCAGTTTTCTGCTTCTTCTCAAATTTCTTTTCTAAATCAGCAATAATCTTTTCAACATCAGATGTCTCAGTCTTTTAATAGTTGCCTTCTCAACAACCTTCTATTCTTTCTTCTTCTCTTAAGGATCTTGGTAGTATTGAGCCCAATCATCATCATCAACAACCACCTTATCATCAAAAGCCACTTGGCCAATTTTAGCCTTCCCATTGTCCTTTGTCTTCTTGGTGCTAGTAGATGCTTCGGCTTTGTTTCCTAAAATTGCAGCTAGTTGGTTCTTCATGGTCTTAGTTAGTGCCTCTTTTATTTCTTCCATTTTGGCATTGAGGGCATCATCCACCATTATTTTTGGTTAGCAAGTGATTGAGTTGTTGCTAGATACCTCATCTCCGACGTAGGTCGGATTGTTGTAAGCTTTTGAACTATCGTAATCTAGGGCTGAGAGCCAGAGAGGATCAATGAGATGCAAATGTATGCATGTATGTATGTATGCTCGAACAATCAATGAAGACATCCACACACGAATGGCGAGTCTCTTTTCCTAGGTATTTGGTTAGCAAAATACCAACATGGGGCATCTTGTTTTCAAATAATTCCCTCGGATGTTTAAACCAATAGTTATATTTTCAAAAATGGAAATCAATCCATAATAATTCCCATTAATTAGGTTTTAATCCATTTATCCAACTAAAGTAGCCTTTATGCTATATTGGATTAAAACTAAATTAAGAGGTTTATCATAAATAGATTTCTCACTTGAAAAAGGTAACTAATGATTCAGGCCAAAAACAAGCCCATGGTTGATTTATTCTTAGTATAAACTATGCCCACAATTGATTTTTGGTATTTTATAATTGATCTCAATATTTTGCAAGCTCTTTCTAAGAAAAGATTGGGTGAAAATAATTTTATTTCCAAGCCCATTGTAAAGAGACTTCAGAGAAAACATATTTTGGGCTTAATATCTGGGCCATGGGCCAAAGAATTTTTGATTTGTTTTTAGAAAAGTCTTATGTCCAAAGACCATCTTGAAAAGTTTTGAAAATAGCTTTGATCTTTTGGACTTTAAAGAAAATTTTATTTTGAGCTTACAATATACTTAGGTCATATTAGAAAAAGAACAAACCAAACAAGCCATGATTTAAGCCAAGATAAATGAACCATAGTCAAACAACATGCATTTGGGGTAAAACCTAAGGAAAGTAACTAGGCCAATTACATGAGCTTTAGCCTTTGGGTAAAAAGGCATAGGTTCCCATAGCAAGTATATACCAAATGGTATGAGGCTATGAGTGGTTATGCCATGCTCGATCTCCATACCTTGAGTGAAGTATGGTATCCCTTACATAACACAACACGGGTAACACAGGCGTCCTAACTCACGCACACGATGCAATCTAAGATGATGCATTGGATAATATCATTATAAGAAAGAATAGAATAATATAAAGACCAACGGAATAAACTTCTCTTATCCTCAGTGGAGTCGCCACTGTGAGCGGGGATTTTTGCCTCCACTCCCGGTGGAATGGTTCTTGCGACTTCAGCACTGTTTAGGCTCGGGGCCTTAGAGAACATGACCTAAGTCCAGAGAAAATGGAGTTTCCACCCGGACGGGCCAGGAAAAAGAAAGGGGTTGATGACTCGATTCCTAAGGAATCCCCAACCCCTTAATGGGTTCGGAAAGTTGGGTACGTGTGGGGAAGGTGAGAAATGTTAGTGTATGTGCCCTAAGCCATTTATTTGGATCTTTATGTTATACATTCATTATTAATAAATGAGGTTTTATTATCTTTATTGTTTGTTTGCATGTTGCACAATTTTGATATTTGTCCCTGGTTTATTATTGTTATAGAGATAAAAAAATAATTATTAACCAGTATGAACATTGATTTGATAATCATCAGATGGTTATGTGTATAGTGATACAAATCAATTTCATAGATACTTGTTAGAGAACAATGTATTGGATAGACCCATCATGAGATTACTACATGGGTTAGTGTCATAAGTAAATCTCATGATAGTTATGTATTAATTCTTTGACTTGAGATTGTCATAGTTTCCAATATAAGGACTATTATATTTTGACATGATCAAACATTATCCGTAACTGGATAGTAATAAAGGTTATGATCATATATGATAGAAATTATGTAGAGGATAATGAACAATCAAGATAGAATTTGTCCCTCTCTTTGAGAGAGATATCTTTTGGGCCCCTCGATAAGTGAGACTGTGAAATGCATGGCCGTGCTCAAATAAATTTATAGTGTGATCAATTTCATTTGTTTTTATCAGTCTACTAGGAGATTGAGTAATCATAAGTTTGGACAATATATGTATGACATTGACCATAACTTATGTTCAAGCTAGGTATCGTGTGACAAAGGGATTAATGCATGTACTATTATTAGGCAAATTGGACATTCCTTATATTAATTGGGTAGTTATAATGCCTTGCTAGAGGCCAATTACGAATTGTTGGTTTAATAGAGATTAAATTGACTGCCAATTAATATGGGCCTATCGGGTCACACACAAGAATGCGCTTTGGGCTGGATATAATATTAATATTAGATATTAATATTTATTATTATTATTATTATTTTCATTTTTTTATATATTATTAGATAATATATTCAGAATCCTTATTAGATTTGGATTCTGAATTTGACTTACCTTATCCAATTTCGAATTGGATTCTGGAGTGATTATATTCACTCCAGACGTTAAGTCTTCTTAGAGGTAACATTAGAAAATGAAAGAGAACGAAAATAAAGGAACTCTAATACGTTTTAGAGAAAATGTTTTTCCAGCCTTCGCCGTTGAAGAGAGAGCTAGCACTCCAGACGATAGCATTCGTGTGGATACGCGATAGAGGGTGTTTCACGATCGAGGCATCTCTTCCAAACTGTGATTTTGAATCATCAACAGGTTAGTTCTTTGAACACTTTCATCGAATTAAACAAACAACATGGATCCTGGTGGGAAATCAGAGATCAAAATTTTTTCCGCTGCATGTTTTTGGTTTGCAGTGATCTCCTTGATTTCCTAACAGTGGTATCAGAGCCACTTGTTGTTTTCGTTTAAGTCGAAAATGCCATGTTGATATGATTACATGAGATATATTGATTTCATATGGCATGTTAACTATAAAACCCTAATTCATTTTTCATATGATGAGAAAGGATTGTTTTTTTTTTGTTTCATTTCTGTAAAACCCTAATTCGTTTTTCATATGATGAGAAAGGATTGGTGTTTTTAATTTCATTTTCATGAGATGATCACGTATATATGATTGGTTGATTAAAATGATTTTCATATGATGAAAACGATTAAGTTTATTCGAAATTAAGAATGTCAGAAGTTTATTTGGTAATGATTCTGTAATGGGTTGTACATATTCGAAATAAAACTGTAAAAAGGTTAATGAGATTAACGATTCTATTTTAGGGTTTCACCAAAGAAAAATGTTAATGAGATTAATGTTTCTGTTTGGCTTTGAGGGACGCTGCCCCTTCGAAACCTCGCCCGCTGACCAGCCAGCGGGAGCCCCACCAGCTAACCGGCTAGCGGGACCGCCGTATGTTCGCGCCCTATAGTTCGTTACCGCGACATTAAGAATGTCAATATATTTGTTTCTATTTAACATGTTGGTGATGAATATGTTATGTTTGTTTGATGTCTTGGCATGGTGCATAGCATGGCCTTATGACCTATGTGATTGGTTTATTCATATCTTAATTTTGGGTAAATACGGCCTGCGTGTCGTTTATTTTGTTGTAATTTATTTTACTAGTAGTTAGATTTTCTTTTATTGTAATAAATGAAGATTCAAGCTACAATGTTTGTGATGGAGATTCATGCCAAGGAGAAGATGGTTCCATGGTGATGGAAGCACAAGCTCAAGTTTTGAAGACATGTAATATTGCAAGTGTTGTAATAGATAGGTTTTTCACCTAGGGTTGCCTTTATGATCTTCATTTGGTCTCTTGAAGATCATATTTAGTTTGGCCATGCTATGTCACGTTTACATATTTTGTCATTTGGTATATAATGCTTATGTGATAAATTATATATATGCATATAGGATGCTAAAATATAATGATATGTAATGCAAGACATGATAATAATTTAGTTGAACCCTCATTAATAATTTGTCAAAATGCCATCCACGTTTTGAACACCTATCAAAACTAAGATTGTATTAAAGTAGGTATTGCCAAAGCAATATGCTTTAAACATTCCTAGCTAAGTAGGATGAGTAATAGTGCTACTCATATGTTTTAAAATTGGTTAGACTTAATTAGGCTATCAAAATGGTTTTGGGCCTAAGGCATTAGATGGAATTCAACATGCTATGACATATGATGTCAATATTCCATAATTACTAAGAGTTACATGAGATGTAATTGGTAAAGATGTTACCTACCTAAATAACTTGATTTTAAGCGTCATGCCAAAGCCGAGTTTAGAATTAAGTGAAATACGGATCTTAGCCTACTAAAATATTTCTTTAGAGGGTTATATTTTTAGTAGGAGTTTAAATAATTTAAACCTCATTATTAATTAAAATTTGACTTTGCACATTTATTTTGTAGATGGCTGCTAATAACAATTCCACCTTATCACTGCGATCTATCCTTGAGAAGGAAAAACTGAAAGAATGTGGGACTAATTTTATTGACTGGTTTAGGAACCTGAGAATTGTTCTCAAACAAGAGAAAAAGTCCTACGTGCTTGATGAAGCTGTCCCTGATCCACCTCTTGCTGATGCTTCTAATGCTGCTAAGAGTAAGCATAAGAAGCATGTGGATGATTCCAATGACATAGGATGTCTTATGTTGGCTACTATGTGTCCAGGACTTCAAAAGGATCTGGAACACATAGAGGCTTATGAGATGAGTGTGCATCTCAAACAAGCTTTCCAACAACAGGCTAGGCAAGATAGGTTTGACACCGCTGTTGCATTATTTGACTGCAAAATGTCTGAAGGTGAATCTGTTAGTGCTCATGTTTTGAAAATGAAAGTCTACCTAGATCACCTTGCTAGACTTGGATATCCCCTGATTTTAGAACTCTCCACGGATTTGATCCTACATTCATTGCCTAGCAGTTTCTCATAGTTTGTCATGAACTATAACATGAATGCATGGAGAAATCCGTTCCTGAGCTACATGGTATGCTCAAAACTGCTAAGGGGAATATCAAAAAGCCTACCCAAATATTGAATGTCAATATTAAACAAATGAAAATGAAAGCCAAAGATACTAAAGGCAAGGGTAAGGCAAAAGGTGCTAAAGGGTCCAAGGGATAAGCTAAACCAAAACCTGAACCTAAGGCTAAAGTTCCTAAGGAAGGGACTTGTTTCCATTGCAACAAGCTTGGGCATTGGAAGAGAAATTGTCAACTCTATTTGGATGAGTTAAAGAAGTTGAAGGGTAGTGCGACTACATCTTCAGGTATTTATGTTATAGAAATTAATTTATCTATTCCTTCTTCATGGGTATTAGATACCAGATGTGGATCTCATATTTGTACAAATATGCAGGGACTCAAAAGGAGTAGGATGCTGAAGAAGGGCGAAGTGGACCTACGTGTTGGCAATAGAGCAAGAGTTGCTGCTATAGCTGTAGGAACTTATGAACTTGTTATGCCCAATGGGTTTTTGTTAATTTTGAACAATTGCTTTTATGTTCTAACTATGAGTAGGAATCTTATTTCAGTATCTGTTTTGGATGATGAAGGTTATTCATTTTTTATTAAGAATAAGAAATGTTCTATTTTTGATAAAAATGATTTGCTTTATGGTATTGCAAATTCTTATAATGGCCTTTATATCCTTAATCTTGATGATTCTAATGGTAATGATGTCTATAACATAACTTCTAAGAGAACTAAGCCAAATGAGTTAAACCCTACTTATTTATGGCATTGTAGCCTTAGCCATATAAATGAGAAACGCTTTTCTAAGCTCCATCAAGATGGATTATTAGATTCATTTGATTTTGAATCATTTGAAACATGTGAGTCTTGTTTGCTTGGTAAGATGACAAAGGATCCTTTTACTGGGCATAGTGAAAGGGCTAATGATTTATTGGGCTTGATACATACAGATGTATGTGGTCCTTTTAGCATTAGTGCCAGAGGAGGATTTCGATACTTCATTACTTTTACTGATGATTTCAGTAGGTATGGCTATGTCTACCTAATGAAACATAAGCATGAGTCTTTTGAAATGTTTTAGTACTTTTCAAAATGAAGTACAAAATCAACTTGGTAAAACAATTAAACTACTTCGATCAGATCGGGGTGGTGAATATTTGAGCTAAGAGTTTGATGATCATCTAAGGGATTGTGGAATTGTTTCACAGCTGACTCCTCCAAAAACTCCACAGTGGAATGGAGTTTCTGAAAGAAGAAATCAAACTCTATTAGGTATGGTTCGATCAATGATGAGTCAAACAGATCTTCCTAAGTTGTACCATTGTTATACGTTGGGTTTGCTGCCATCGTTGCTAAGGGTCCGCGTCATTTGGTATCAGAGGCTTGCTACAAGGTAATTTTTATCTACTTTGTCTTTCTAGGGTTTGTTAATTTAGGTCTTTTAAGTTTTTGTGTTTTAGGGTTCTTAGAGAGTCTAGTCTTTAATTTTTGAAAAAAAGAGTCATATATCAAAATTTGAAAAGTCTAAAGATTGTTCAAAGAGTAATTCGAAACCTAGGAAAAGGAGTCTGATTGAAATTTGAAACCTAGGCCTTGCATCTGAATTGGATTCAAAACCAAGATTAGGGTTCTTGAAAGAAAGCAAAAGCTAGAGTTTTGTTCAAGTTTGATTTCGATTTGATTTTGAGTGAATCTGGGGTTGCGAATTAAGTCCAGATTTTGAAAAGTTCTTGGGATTAAATTAAGTCCCGAATCAAGAGGATAGTGAGAGGAAGCAAAAAAAAAAAAGAGTACAAAACCACCTCAACAAAAATAGTTTAATATTCTTGCTATTTGGGTGCTAAGGATCAGATCTAGGTGGGTCAGAAATAATAAAAAAAATTTTGGGCGAAAAATTTCACCTTTTGAGGGGCTTTTGGAATTCAAAAATCAGACCTTAATATTCATATTATTTGAGTGTTATAGGTGGGAATTAGAGTCTAGAAGCTAGCGTTTTGGGTAGAATTGATTAGGTCCATAAAGCAGCTTGCCAAGTGTGGGTTGTTTTTGATTCATTATATCCAAATTTGTCTTGTTTATTGGCTTCATTGTTTCTGATTTCTTTATCTAGCTTTTAATTCCATTACATTGCTAAGTATCATTTGCTTGTGTCAATACTTGGTTTTATATCGTGTAGTGCAAATTACCTTGCATTGCCTCCGGATACTTGTCTTGTTTTCTATCTAGTTCTAGGATTTAGGTTCTAGTTTCTTGAACGACTTGACAATTGTTGGTTGGTGAGCTTGGTTCTGAAGTGCAATCAAGGAAGACAAGAAAAGTGAGGTAATTCTAAACACTTGAGTGAATTTTGATTATTACTAATCTTGTTTCTTTGAGTTTGTTTGTTTGTTAACATGGCTGGAAAAGGAGAAGAGACTATGTAATATCCCCATGTATGCCCTAGAAGTGTAGAATATTATTGTTATTATAATTGGATTGAATGTATATGTTATGTGTTTTGGGAAAGAAAGAGGGTTTAGAGACAAGTTTATATGATGATATAACTAACATATACATAAGTCAAATAGAGAGTCAATGCAAGAGGATATTTATTTGAGATTTGTGAAATTACTTAAATGGGCACATATGAGACAAAAGGTTAATTAAATGGATGAAGGGCATTTAAGTAATTGTTTTGTTAAATTGTGTAGTGGAGATTTAAAGAAGAAAAGCTATTTGACTTGGGTTGAATTTCTTTTCTTCTCATGTTTGTGCCGGCCATCCAAGAAGAGAAAGAGCTAGAGAGGTGTTTGAAGTTCTAAACTCAAATTGAAGAAGGAATCAAGGGATTTGGTTAGAGATTTGTGGAATTTCTTCATTTAAAGTAAGTGATCTCTTGATTTCCTTTGTTAATTTTGAAGTTGTGTCTAAGGTGAATTGTGATTTGTTGATGTGATGATTTGGTGTGTTTGATATGTGTTTACAAGTGTTAAAATTGATTGTAAATTAAAAGATTGAATTGGTGTTGGTTTGGTTGTGAAGATTGTAAGTTTAAGTGGATGTTGATAGTGGAACAAGTTGGTTTTAGGGTTTGGGATTTGGTGAATGATTTAATGTATGGTTAATGTGAATATTGTGTTAAATATGCAAAATAAGTGTTAATAACTTTGATTACATCTATTTGAATGAGTTTATGTTGTGCATAATGGGTTAAAATGCATTTAGAAGAGGGTTGGTCATAATTAGGGTTTTGTTCATGAGTGACACGGCCAAAAGCAAGGAGAGACACAGCCAAGCCAAGGGAATTTGGGCGTGTTGGATGGATTTTTGAGAGACACGGCCGTGTCCATTGCCCATGTTCACTACTGTATTTTGGTGTTGGGAGACACGGCCACAAGCTTGGCCGTGTCCTATGCCCGTGTTTGCTACTGGAATTTGTGGTTGAGTGACACGGCCACAAGCTTGGCCGTGTCCCTCAAGTGTGCTGCCCGTGTCCCTCAAATGTGTTAGATAAGGTTTTTATTCTTTGACCTTATTGCATTGTTTGGATTCTCTAAGGGTAAGTTGGTACCTAAACCTAAACCTAAACACACTTCAAACAATGAATGACCTAAGCAAATGCATGTGGAAGATCCTAAAGCCATGAACATTGTTATGTTATGCATTGTGGGTCTTGTGAAATGTATTATATGTATATTGTGAAATGAGATAAATGAGACATGTAGGTATATATGATTATGTTCCATGTAATTGATTATGGATATGTAAAAGGTGATGTGTTATATTGTGAATTGAGACATGGTTATTCAACTATGTTGAGAAGCCATTGTATGTGGCTATGAATGTATAAATGAGAGTGTTGAGGCATGATTGCCTATTTGTTATGATATGCAAATTGAGAATGAGAATGATAAAGAGATTAATGAAATAGGGTATGTTTAATATGTTATTCAGTTTCAGAGTTCTGAATTTGGAGGCATGCCTATAAAATGAAAGGTAACAGTCTTGCCGGGTTGAGGATCTCTTCATTTGAGTTGAATGGAGGTCCAAGAGACTGGGTCTGTTACACTTTGAGAATTGTGATTATGAGATATATAATTGGTAACAGTCTTGCCGGGTTGAGGATCTTCTCGGGTAGCCGAGTTGATGGTCCAAGAGACTGGGTTTGTTACTTGAGTAATGTGGAATGTGAATTGTAGTAACAATCTAGCCGGGTTGAGGATCTCCTCGAGGTTAGCCGAGTTGATGGTCCAGGAAACTGGGTCTGTTACGCTATACATGAATAGAGATGTATATGTATATGTTGCCTACGGGCTTGATTATTGTAATTATGAACCAAAGCAGTAACTCTGAATTCTGAATATCGTATTAAATACTTGTTGGGCCCATAGGTGTCTATGTTGCATGAATATTATGAATGATAGTATTACTTTAATGAGGAAAATGTAATATACATGATATATTATGTATTGAGTATGATCTTTATGGTTTGAATGTATATCATTGTTATTAATTAAGCATAATAGCATTATAATTTGTCTTACTAAGCCCTTGGCTTAGCGCGATAGTGTTTGATCGCGCAGGTAATAGAGTTGAACCCGAGAGCTCTTCGAGACCGAGTGTGAGTAGACATTGAAGTGTTGAGTTTGGGACTTAAAGATCAGAGCAGACTTGCCAATCATGTATACTTCTTTATATTTTGTAAAGTATTGTTTATAATGTAAATATATGTATATTTGTAAATATGTATTCAAATGTTTTCATATATGTAAATATTTTCTAAATTCCGCTGCGTATTAAGTAAATGTATATATATATCTAATTTATTTTATATCATAAGTTAATGACTTATTTTCTAATAGGTATGATGAGAAAGACTATGGTATCTTTAAAAATAATTTGAATATTAAAGAAAACCGTAGCATCCCTATATTCGATGCACGTATGCTACATTGTGGTGTTTGTAGTGTGGGTGTATTGGATATGGGGGTGTTACAATTGTTTTGGTATCAGAGCCTAGGTTTGAGAATCTTAACCTAGGTAAAATATAAGAAAAAGAATATTTTGACTTTAAAAGGTGGTTTTTGAATAACATACATATTTGAGATTGGCAGTCTCTGATGTTTAATAAGATATAATCTGCTGTGTTTGCAGACATAGGTTGTGATGGATTCTCACTCACGCCAGTCAGTTGAGGGTAGTGCCGAGAGTATTGCTCCTGATGATGGAGCTAGGATTGTTAGTGCTGGGGAGGCACCTGCTTCGGTGTTGGGGAGACCACCTGGTGAGGAGGTTCCACCAGTCTGGCTTAGTCATGTGATAGAAGCTTTGAGGCAAGCACCAGTGTAACCACAGCCACCACCCCCTCAGCCTTTAGTATCAGTGAGGCACTATGACAAACTAAGAAAATATGGAGCAGAGGATTTCCTTGGTACTGTTGATTCTGCTGTAGCAGAGCAGTGGCTTGATAAAGTACAGAGAATCTTTATTCAGTTGCAAGCCACCCCAGAGGAAAAGTTTGATTATGCCAGATCATTGTTACAAAAGGACGCATACGACTGATGGAAGACAGTGCCCCATTCTATGGATGATCCACCCACCTTGTCCTATGCTGACTTTTTGAGAGAGTTTAAATTGAAGTATACTCCGAGGGAGCATAAGGACATGAAGAAGATAGAGTTTTTGAGTTTGAAGCAAGATAGCCGGACCGTTACTGAATATGAAGTTGAGTTTATTCGGTTGAGTCAGTATGCTGGGAGCATTATATCTGATGAGATAGATAGATGCAGGAGATTTGAGGAGGGATTGAGGCCCTCTATCATGTGCTTAGTGGCTGGATCTAGATATCACGATTTTCCCAGCTTGTGGCAGCAGCTCGAAGTGTGGAGAGAGCTCAAGTTATTGCAGCTGCTTCAGAGGAAGAGGTTAGGATTAGAAGGCCCCAGTTTGAGGCAGGGTCTTCTTCTGCTAAAAGAGGTAAAGGAAGCTTTGTTCCCCGGGTCAGTAGGAGTCAGAGGCCGGCTGGAAGGTCAGTACAGTTCCAGAGACAGAGATTTAGACCTACGCTTCAGTAGCGAGTGCTCCTACTCCTGGAGTTCAGAGATCCACCTTACTTGTGTGTGACCAGTGTGGTGGAAGACATGGGGGCGTTTGTTGGAGGTATAGTAGATCAGTTGTATGCTTCAGGTGTGGATCGCCTGATCATTTTATTAGAGATTGTCCAAAGACGTGGGAACAGAGGTCAGTTGATTCCGCAGCTTCTCGACCTAATGTGAGGGGAGGTCGAGGAGGCAGAGGTGTTAGCAGAGGAGACAGAGCTGGGTTCAGTTCTAGAGGAGGTGCTACATCCAGAGAGAGTAGACCAGAGGAGGTTGGATCTTCCCAGAGGATGTATGTTATGCAGAGGCAGCCAGATGCATCGGCAGTCATAGCTGGTACTTTTTCTTTATTTAATACTTCAGTACTTGCTTTGATTGATCCCGGATCCACACATTCATATATTAGTGCGTCTGTTTTGCCTGTATCTGATGTGCATGCTGAATCCCTAGGATTTGATGTGTTGGTGACAAATCCTCTAGGGCATAGTGTGATTGTTAGCAAAGTGCACTGAGATAGTGCAGTAATGGTGCAGGGTGAGGAATTCCTTGGAGATTTGATTGAGATGCCTTTTAAGGAATATGATGTGATTCTAGGCATGGATTGGCTATCTAGACATGGAGCTATGGTGGATTGTAAAAAGAAAGTTGTTACTTTGAGAACTGTTGATGGTAGAGATGTGATAGTATCTAATGAGCAGGAACAGCTAGCATCTTTGTTTGTGTCAGCTGTTGCAGCCAGGAGGTTGATTAGAAAGGGGTGTGATGCTTACCTTGCTCATGTGGTGGATACTAGAGTTAGAGGTTCTCCTATTGATAGCATTGCCACAGTTGCTGAGTTCCCAAATGTGTTTCCAGAGGAGTTACCGGGATTGCCTCCTGAGAGAGAGGTGGAGTTTGGTATTGAGTTGTTGCCTGGTACCGCACCAATCTCTATTACTCCTTATAGAATGGCGCCAGCAGAATTGAGTGAATTGAAGGTGCAATTATAGGAGTTGTTGGATAAAGGATTTATTCGCCCCAGTGTTTCTCCTTGGGGAGCTCCTGTGTTATTTGTGAAGAAGAAGGATGGTACTATGAGATTGTGTATCGATTATAGGCAATTGAACAAGGTTACTATTAAAAATAAATATCCTTTGCCTAGAATTGATGATCTCTTTGATCAATTGAAGGGTGCAGCTGTGTTTTCTAAAATTGATTTGAGATCAGGGTACCATCAGTTGAGAGTCAGAGATGAAGATGTTCCTACGACAGCTTTTCGGACCAGGTATGGGCATTATGAGTTTCTAGTAATGCCTTTTGGTTTGACGAATGCACCTGCAGCTTTTATGGATTTGATGAATAGGGTGTTTAGGCCCTATCTGGATCAGTTTGTAGTGGTTTTTATTGATGACATTCTGGTGTATTCGCGTAATGAGGAGGAGCATGATATGCATTTGCGGATTGTGCTGCAAATCATGAGAGAGAAGCAATTGTTTGCTAAACTGTCGAAGTGTGAGTTTTGGTTGGATCAAGTAGCTTTTCTTGGTCATATAGTTTCAGCAGAAGGCATTAGAGTTGATCCTAGTAAAGTTGAAGCTATTCTGAATTGGAGTCCACCAAAGTCTGTGATTGAAGTTAGAAGTTTTCTTGGTTTGGCAGGCTATTACCGACGGTTTGTGAAAGGATTTTCCTTGATAGCTACTCCACTTACCAGATTGCTTCGAAAGGGAGTAAGATTTGTGTGGACGGATCAGTGTCAGGCTAGCTTTGAACAGTTGAGAGAAATGTTGACTCAAGCGCCAGTTCTTACCTTACCTATAGAAGGCAAACCATTTGTGATCTACAGTGATGCTTCACATAGTTGTTTGGGGTGTGTGCTGATGCAAGAAGGTAAAGTTATAGCTTATGCATCTCGTCAGTTGAAACCGCATGAGCTTAATTATCCAACCCATGATTTGGAATTGGCAGCCATTGTGTTTGCATTAAAGATATGGCGACACTACTTGTTTGGGGAGAAATGTTTTATCTACACTGATCACAAGAGTTTGAAATATTTGGGTGTCCAAAAAGAGCTCAATCTTCGACAGAGGAGGTGGTTGGAATTGATTAAAGACTACGACTGCTTGATTGATTATCATCCAGGTAAAGCAAATGTAGTTGCTGATGCCTTGAGTCGGAAGTCTTTAGCTGGTTTAATTGTATTTTCGCTCTCGTTGCTTGTTGAATTGAGAGCATTGCGTGCCAGTTTTGTATCTTGTGATGATGGTGCATTGTTGGCACAGTTGCATTTGAAACCAGTTTTGTTGGATCAAATTAAAGAGGCTCAGTTGGCTGATGAGAACATTCAAAAGATTGTGTCAGATTGCCAGAATGGGAAGAGTAGAGATTTTATTGTGAGGGATGATGGGAGTCTCTGGTTTAAGAACAGATTGTGTGTACCCGATGATGCTAAATTAAAGAGGATCATTTTAGAAGAAGCACATCAGTCAGTGTTTGCTATGCATCCGGGCAATACCAAGATGTATCATGATTTGAGACAACATTACTGGTGGGTTGGTTTGAAGAGAGACATTGCTGAATTTGTATCTAAATGTCTCACATGTCAGAAGGTAAAAGTAGAGCATCATGTTCCAACTGGGTTGCTTCAACCGTTATCAGTGCCTGAATGGAAGTGGGATAGAGTGACAATGGATTTTGTGTCTGGTTTGCCATTGACACAAAGGAAACATGATGCCATATGGGTTATTATGGATAGATTGACTAAGACAGCTCATTTTCTTCCGGTTCGAATGGATTACTCTTTGGAGAGGTTAGCTGAGATGTATATCTATGAGATTGTGAAGTTGCATGGTGTTCCAACTTCTTTAGTGTCTGATCGAGATCCCAGGTTTACTTCCAGGTTTTGGAAGGGTTTGCATAGTGCTTTGGGTTCTCGATTACACTTCAATACTGCTTTTCATCCACAGACAGATGGGCAGTCTGAGAGGGTGATACAGATTATTGAGGACATGTTGAGAAGTTGTGTCATCGATTTTTCTGGAAGTTGGGACAGATTTCTACCACTTGTGGAGTTTGCTTACAACAACAGTCACCAATCCAGCATTGGTATGGCACCATTTGAAGCACTGTATGGTAGACGGTGTAGGACACCGCTGTGTTGGAGTGAACTTGGAGATGGTAAGTTAATTGGGCCTGATTTGATTCAAGAAACTGAAGAGAAAGTGAAAGTCATTCGAGGCAAGTTAAAAGCAGCTTCAGATCGACAGAAGTCTTATGCAGATCTGAAAAGAAGAGATATAGAGTTTGTTATTGGAGATAAGGTATTTTTGAAAGTGTCTCCTTGGAAAAAGATATTGAGGTTCGGTCGGAAAGGGAAATTGAGTCCTCGTTTCATTGGACCGTATGAAGTTTTGGAAAGAGTTGGGCCAGTTGCTTATCGGCTTGCTTTGCCACCTGAGTTGGATCGTATTCATAATGTATTCCATGTTTCTATGTTGAGGAGGTACAGGTCGGATCCATCTCATGTGTTGCCATTTGAATCTATCGAAGTGAGTCCAGATTTGACTTTTGAAGAGGAACCAGTTGCTATCTTGGCACGTGAAGTGAAAGAGTTGAGAAATAAGAGAGTGCCATTGGTGAAGGTTTTATGGAAGAATCATGCAAAAGAAGAGGCAACTTGGGAAAGTGAGCAAACCATGCGAGATCAATATCCTCAGTTGTTTCGGATTTGATATCAGGTAATTTCGAGGATGAAATTTTCTTTTTAGAGGGGGAGAATTGTAATATCCCCATGTATGCCCTAGAAGTGTAGAATATTATTGTTATTATAATTGGATTGAATGTATATGTTATGTGTTTTGGGAAAGAAAGAGGGTTTAGAGACAAGTTTATATGATGATATAACTAACATATACATAAGTCAAATAGAGAGTCAATGCAAGAGGATATTTATTTGAGATTTGTGAAATTACTTAAATGGGCACATATGAGACAAAAGGTTAATTAAATGGATGAAGGGCATTTAAGTAATTATTTTGTTAAATTGTGTGGTGGAGATTTAAAGAAGAAAAGCTATTTGACTTGGGTTGAATTTCTTTTCTTCTCATGTTTGTGCCGACCATCCAAGAAGAGAAAGAGCTAGAGAGGTGTTTGAAGTTCTAAACTCAAATTGAAGAAGGAATCAAGGGATTTGGTTAGAGATTTGTGGAATTTCTTCATTTAAAGTAAGTGATATCTTGATTTCCTTTGTTAATTTTGAAGTTGTGTCTAAAGTGAATTGTGATTTGTTGATGTGATGATTTGGTGCGTTTGATATGTGTTTACAAGTGTTAAAATTGATTGTAAATTAAAAGATTGAATTGGTGTTGGTTTGGTTGTGAAGATTGTAAGTTTAAGTGGATGTTGATAGTGGAAGAAGTTGGTTTTAGGGTTTGGGATTTGGTGAATGATTTAATGTATGGTTAATGTGAATATTGTGTTAAATATGCAAAATAAGTGTTAATAACTTTGATTACATCTATTTGAATGAGTTTATGTTGTGCATAATGGGTTAAAATGCATTTAGAAGAGGGTTGGTCATAATTAGGGTTTTGTTCATGAGTGACACGGCCAAAAGCAAGGAGAGACACGGCCAAGCCAAGGGAATTTGGGCGTGTTGGATGGATTTTTGAGAGACACGGCCGTGTCAATTGCCCGTGTTCACTACTGGATTTTGGTGTTGGGAGACACGGCCACAAGCTTGGCCGTGTCCTATGCCCGTGTTTGCTACTGGAATTTGTGGTTGAGTGACACAGCCACAAGCTTGGCCGTGTCCCTCAAGTGTGCTGCCCGTGTCCCTCAAATGTGTTAGATAAGGTTTTTATTCTTTGACCTTATTGCATTGTTTGGATTCTCTAAGGGTAAGTTGGTACCTAAACCTAAACCTAAACCTAAACACACTTCAAACAATGAATGACCTAAGCAAATGCATGTGGAAGATCCTAAAGCCATGAACATTGTTATGTTATGCATTGGGATTTGCCATTTGAAATTGTAACACCCCCACACCCAATACATACACACTACATACACCACAATGTAGTATACATGTATCGAATATAGGAATGCTACGGATTTTCTTAACATTCAAAACATTTTAAACTTGATACAATACCCTTATCGTTATATATTATAGAAAAGTAAATCATTTACTTATAAACAAAACACATTAGATATATATATACATACATTTAAATATTACGCAGCGGAATATAGAAAACATTTACATATATGAAAGCATTTGAATACGTATTTACAATTATACATATCTTTACATTATAACCCATATTTACAAAATATAAAAGAGTTATACATGATTGGCAAGTCTCCTCTAATCTTTAAGTTCCCAATGTAATAATGCCACATTTGAACTTACACACAATCATATAGGTTTTGTACTTACCTCAAAAACAAATCACACCACTCTTAACACTTCCTTGTTCAAGATCCTTCTACCTCTTAAATCAATGATTAATCACTATCTTCAAGACCTAAATCAAAAGTAATAGCATATACTTGTTTAGGGATACACAAGAGATAATCCAATTAGGAATTAATTAGGGCAAACCCTAACCCTGAAACGCTCACCCACACGGGCGTGTCCATGACCGTGCCCTAACTCCACAACACAGAAACATTTACACGCTCAACAACATGGGCGTGTAAATTCTCAAATCTCACAGTAGCTATGACACGCTCAATAACACGGGCGTGCTACTGGTCGTGTCAAACCTACTGCCTCCAACACAATTGACACGCCTAAAAACCCTGGACGTGCTCATGGGCGTGTCCGGCCACAAATCAAGACTCCGATCAAAAACAACCATACACTCAACAACACACTTCTATACATTAACATCCTCTTCAAATAATCTTAACAAAACATACTCAAAACTCATCTCAAACTTGCAACACACCCAAAACAAACCAAAACACACATCAAACACCAAACACAAAATCATCTCAAAACCCTTACCACATATACAACATCATCTCTTCCAACCACTTACTCTTTTCTTCAATCCATACTCAACATCCATCATCCAATCACTCAAACACTTCTCACATCTCAAGATCAACCAACACACTCTTAAAAATCTATCAAACTCAAATATCATTTCAAATAAACACAAAGATCACAAGAGAACTTACCAAAGTTATAAGACTTCTTGTATCATCCACTAGATCACTTCAATCTTCCATCAATTTGAGCTTAACACATCAAGATCTTCACTTTGTCTCTTGTTTTCCTTTGTCTATGAAGGAGCCGGCCACACAAAGAAGAAAGAAGAAATGAAACACAAAAATAAAGTCAACTCTTCTTTTAATCTCCACCAAGTGTTCCAATTCAAGCAATTACCAAAACACCCTCAACCAAATAACTAACCTTTTGTCTCATATAAGCCCATTTAAGTAATTACAAACTCAACACAAAAATATCTCTTTTCCTTTGACTCTTCCTTTGACCCATTTATATGTTATATATATCATCATATACACAGCATATACCATTTTCTCTAAACCCTATTTCCTTTCCCAAAACACTTATACACAAGCATTCATTTTCCAATATCTTTTCTCTTGCAATTTAACACATATATTCAATCCAATATATCACTACAACAACAATAACAACAACATCAACAACTTAATCAAAACTTTTAGGCCATATATGAGGATATTACAATTCTCCCCCTCTAAAAAGAAAATTTCGTCCTCGAAATTACCTGATATTAACTCTGAAATAATTGAGGATATTGCTCTCGCATGGATTGTTCACTTTCCCAAGTTGCTTCTTCTTTTGCATGATTCTTCCATAGAACCTTCACAAGTGGCACTCTCTTATTTCTTAATTCTTTCACATCACATGCCAAGATAGCAACTGGTTCCTCTTCAAATGTCAAATCTTGATTTACCTCGATAGATTCAATCGGCAACACATGAGATGGATCCGATCAGTATTTCCTCAACATAGAAACATGAAATACATTATGAATACGATCCAACTCAGGTGGCAAAGCAAGTCGATACGCAACTGGCCCAACTCTTTCCAAAACTTCATACGGTCCAATGAAACGAGGACTCAATTTCCCTTTCCGACCGAACCTCAAAATCTTCTTCCAAGGAGACACTTTCAGAAATACCTTATCTCCAACATCAAACTCTATATCTCTCCTTTTCAGATCTGCATAAGACTTCTGTCGGTCTGAAGCTGCTTTTAACCTGCCTCGAATCAACTTTACTTTTTCTTTAGTTTCTTAAATCAAATCAGGACCAACCAACTTATTATCTCCAAGCTCATTCCAACAAAGAGGTGTCCTACACCGTCTGCCATACAATGCTTCAAACGGTGCCATACTAATGCTGGATTGATGACTGTTGTTGTAAGCAAACTCCACAAGAGGTAAAAACCTATCCCAACTTCCAGAGAAATCGATGACACAACTTCTCAACATGTCCTCAATAATCTGTATCACCCTCTCTGACTGTCCATCCGTCTGTGGATGAAAAGCAGTACTGAAGTGTAATCGAGAACCCAAAGCACTATGCAAACTCTTCCAAAATCTTGAAGTAAACCTGGGATCTCGATCAGACACTAAAGAAGTTGGAACACCATGCAACTTCACAATCTCATGGATATACAGCTCAGCTAATCTCTCCAAAGAGTAATCCATCCGAACCGGAAGAAAATGAGCTGTCTTAGTCAATCTATCCACAATCACCCATATAGCATCATGCTTCTTTTGTGTCAATGGCAACCCAGACACAAAATCCATCGTCACTCTATCCTACTTCCATTCTGGTACTGATAATGGTTGAAGCAATCCAGTTGGAACTTGATGCTCTGCTTTTACCTTCTGACAAGTGAGACATTTCGATACAAACTCAGCAATATCTCTCTTCAAACCAATCCACCAATAATGCTGTCTCAGATCATGATACATCTTTGTATTACCCGAATGCATAGCAAACACTGACTGATGTGCTTCTTCTAAAATGACTCTTTTCAAATCAGCATCATCGGGTACACACAATCGGTTCTTAAACCAGAGACTCCCATCACCTTTCACAATAAAATCTCTAGTCTTCCCATTCTTGCAATCTGAAATAATCTTTTGAATCTTCATATCAATCAACTGAGCCTCTTTGACCTGATCTAACAAAACTGGTTTCAAAAGTAACTGTGCCAACAATGCACCATCATCACAAGCTACAAAACTGGCATGCAAAGCTCTCAACTCAACAAGCAACGAGAGCGAGTAAACAGTTAAACCAGCTAAAGACTTCCGACTCAAGGCATCAGCAACAACATTTGCTTTACCTGGATGATAATCAATCAATAGTCATAGTCTTTAATCAATTCCAACCATCTCCTCTGTCGAAAATTGAGCTCTTTTTGAACACCTAAATATTTCAAGCTTTTGTGATCAGTGTAGATGAAACATTTCTCCCCAAACAAATAGTGTCGCCAAATCTTCAATGCGAACACAATTGCTGCTAACTCTAAATCATAAGCTATCACTCTACCTTCTTGCATCAATACACAACCCAAACCATTATGTGAAGCATCACTATAGATTACATATGGTTTGCCTTCTACAGGTAAAGTAAGAACAGGCGCTTGAGTCAACATTTCTCTTAACTGCTCAAAACTAGTCTGACATTGATCTGTCCACACAAATCTCACTCCCTTATGAAGCAATCTGGTGAGTGGAGTAGCTATCAAAGAAAATCCTTTCACAAACCGCCGGTAATAGCCTGCCAAACCCAGAAAACTTCTAACCTCTGTCACCAACTTGGGTGGACTCCAATTCAATATAGCTTTAACTTTGCTCGGATCAACTCTAATGCCTTCTGCTGAAACAATATGTCCGAGAAAAGTGACTTGATCCAACCAGAACTCACATTTTGACAATTTGGCAAACAACTGCTTCTCTCTCAAAATCTGCAACACAATCCGCAGATGCATATCATGTTCCTCTTCATTCCGCGAATACACCAGAATGTCATCAATGAAGACCACTACAAACTGATCCAGATAGGGCCTGAACACCCTATTCATCAAATCCATAAAAGCTGTAGGTGCATTCGTTAGACCAAAAGGCATAACTAAAAATTCATAATGCCCATACCTGGTTCGAAAGGCGGTCTTGGAAATGTCTTCAGCTTTAACTCTCAATTGATGGTACCCAGATCTCAAATCAATTTTAGAAAACACAGCTGCACCCTTCAATTGATCAAAGAGATCATCGATTCTAGGCAAAGGATATTTATTTTTAATAGTCACCTTGTTCAATTGCCTATAATCGATACACAACCTCATAGTACCATCTTTCTTTTTCACAAATAGCACAGGAGCTCCCCAAGGAGAAACACTGGGGCGAATAAATCCTTTATCCAACAACTCCTGTAATTGCACTTTCAATTCCCTCAATTCTGCTGGTGCCATTCTATAAGGAGTAATGGAGATGGGAGTGGTACCAGGCAACAATTCAATACCAAACTCCACCTCTCTTTCAGGAGGCAATCCTGGCAACTCCTTTGGGAATACATCTGGGAACTCTGCAACTGTGGCAATGCTATCAATAGGAGAACTTCTTACTGTAGTATCTACCACATGAGCAAGATAAGCATCACACCCTTTTCTAATCAACCTCCTAGCTGCAACAGCTGAAACAAATAAGGAGGCTAACTGTTCCTGCTCATTAGATACTATCACCTCTTTACCATCAGCAGTTCTCAAAGTCACAACTTTCTTTTTACAATCCACCACAGCCCCATGTCTAGATAGCCAGTCCATACCTAGAATCACATCATATTCCTTAAATGGTATCTCAATCAAGTCTCCAAGGAACTCCTCACCTTGCACCCTCACTGCACTATCTCGGTGCACTTTACTCACAATCACACTATGCCCTAACGGATTTGTCACCAACACATCAAATCCTAGGGACTCAACATGCATATCAGATACAGGCAAAACAGATGCACTAATATTAGAATGTGTGGAACCCGAATCAATCAAAGCAAGTACTGAAGTATCAAATAAAGAAAAATTACCAGCTATGACTGCCGATGCATCTGGCTGCCTCTGCATAACATACATCCTCTGGGAAGATCCAACCTCCTCTGGTCTACTCTCCCTGGATGTAGCACCTCCTCTAGCACTGAACCCAGATCTGCCTCCCCGGCTGCTACCTCTGCCTGCTCGACCTCCCCTCACACTAGGTCGAGAAGCTGCAGTATCAACTGACATCCGCTCCTGTCTCTCTGGACAATCTCTAATAAAATGCTCAGGAGATCCACATCTGAAGCACACAGCTGACCCACTATACCTCCAACAAGCACCCCTATGTGATCCACCACACTGAGCACACACAGGTAGAGCGGATCTCTGAGTCACTGGGGTCGGAGCACTCGCCACTGAAGCTGCAGGTCTAAATCTCTGTCTCTAAAACTGCACTGACCTACCAGCTGACCTCTGACTCCTACTAACTCTAGGAACAAAGGTTCCTTTACCTCTCTTAACAGAAGAAGACCCTGCCTCAAACTGGGGCCTCCTAACCCTAACCTCTTCCTCTGAAGCAGCTGCAATAACTTGAGCTCGCTCTACACTTCGAGCTGCTGCCACAAGCTGGGAAAAATCATGATATCTAGATCCAGCCACTAGACACATGATAGAGGGCCTCAATCCTTCCTCAAATCTCCTGCATCTATCTATCTCATAAGCTATAATGCCCCCAGCATACTGGCTCAATCGAATAAACTCAACCTCATACTCAGTTACAGTCTTGCTATCTTGCTTCAAGCTTAAGAACTCCATCTTCTTCATGTCTTTGTACTCCCTAGGAGTATACTTCAACTCAAACTCTCTCAGAAAATCTGCATATGACAAGGTTGGTGGATCATCCATAGAATGGGGCACTGTCCTCCACCAGTCATATGCATCCTTCTATAGCAATGATCTTGCATAATCAAACTTTTCCTCTGGGGTGGCTTGCAACTGAATAAAGATCCTCTGTACTTTGTCAAGCCACTGTTCTGCTACAGCTGGATCAGTAGTACCAAGGAAATCCTCCGCTCCATACTTCCTTAGTTTATCATAGTGCCTCACTGGTACCACAGGCTGAGGGGGTGGTGGCACTGGTTGCACTGGTGCTTGCCTCATAACTTCCATCATATGTCTAAACCAGGCTGGCGGAACCTCCTCTCCAGCTGGTCTATCCGACACCGAAGCAGGTGCCTCCTCAACACTATCAACTCTAGCTCCCTCAGCAAGAGCAATACTCTCGGCACTACCCTCAATCGACTGACGTGAGTGAGAATCCATCACAACCTAACACTGCAAACACAGTAGAATACTTCTTATTAAAGATCAGAGATTGCCAATCCCAAACATATATGTTATTCAAAAACCACTTTTTAAAATCAAAATAGTCTTTTTCTTACATTTTACCTAGGTTGAGAATCTCAAACCTAGGCTCTGATACCAAAACAATTGTAACACCCCCACACCCAATACATACACACTACATACACCACAATGTAGTATACATGTATCGAATATAGGAATGCTACGGATTTTCTTAACATTCAAAACATTTTAAACTTGATACAATACCCTTATCGTTATATATTATAGAAAAGTAAATCATTTACTTATAAACAAAACACATTAGATATATATACATACATTTAAATATTACGCAGCGGAATATAGAAAACATTTACATATATGAAAGCATTTGAATACGTATTTACAATTATACATATCTTTACATTATAACCCATATTTACAAAATATAAAAGAGTTATACATGATTGGCAAGTCTCCTCTGATCTTTAAGTTCCCAAAATCAACTCTTCACTGTCTACTCTCACTCGGTCTCGAAGAGCTCTGGGGTTCAACCCTATTACCTGCGCGATCAAACACTATCGCGCTAAGCCAAAGGCTTAGTAAGACAATTCATGCTAATGTTATGCTTTAGTGCAATGCAATGTTTCACATTTGTATTAATAAATCAACATCAATGATACACACACAATTAGTAAAGATCATACTCAACAAACAATATTCCGTGAATAGTCCGTTTCATCAAATAAGTAATATTAACATTTCATTACATTAGAACAACATTTATGTTATACATAAAACCTAGACACCTATGGACCCATCAAGTACTTAATACGATATTCAGAATTCAGAGTTACTGCTTTGGTTCATAAACACCATTATCAAGCCCGTAGGCAACATATACATATATATATCTCTATCCATGGATAGTGTAACAGACCCGGTCTCTTGGATCATCAACTCATCTAACTCGAGGATATCCTCAACCCGGCAAGACTATTACAAATCAAATATCTCATAATATCAATTATCATAGTGTAACAGACCCAGTCTCTTGGACCTCAATTCAACTCAATTTGAAGAGATCCTCAACTCGGCAAGACTGTTACCTTTCATTAAATAGGCATGCCTCCAAAAACCAGAACTCTGAAATTGAATATCATATTAAGCATACACTTATTTCGTTATTCTCTTTATTAAACTCTTTCTCCATCTTTCTCATCAATTAGGCAAACATGCCATACATCATTCAATTATATCATCATAGCCAATCACAATGGCTCTATATTCCATTTCATCTCAATTCACAACATAACATTTCAATCTTTCACAAACACATTCATTTGCATCATCATGTCATTCACATTATTCATATATATATATCATCATTAATATAAACATAACAATACACATTGCTCAAATAAATTAACAATGTAATAATGCCACATTTGAACTTACACACAATCATATAGGTTTTGTACTTACCTCAAAAACAAATCACACCACTCTTAACACTTCCTTGTTCAAGATCCTTCTACCTCTTAAATCAATGATTAATCACTATCTTCAAGACCTAAATCAAAAGTAATAGCATATACTTGTTTAGGGATACACAAGAGATAATCCAATTAGGAATTAATTAGGGCAAACCCTAACCCTGACATGCTCACCCACACGGGCGTGTCCATGACCGTGCCCTAACTCCACAACACAGAAACATTTACACGCTCAACAACATGGGCGTGTTCCTGGGCGTGTAAATTCTCAAATCTCACAGTAGCTATGACACGCTCAATAACACGGGCGTGCTACTGGTCGTGTCAAACCTACTGCCTCCAACACAATTGACACGCCTAAAAACCCTGGACGTGCTCATGGGCGTGTCCGGCCACAAATCAAGACTCCGATCAAAAACAACCATACACTCAACAACATACTTCTATACATTAACATCCTCTTCAAATAATCTTAACAAAACATACTCAAAACTCATCTCAAACTTGCAACACACCCAAAACAAACCAAAACACACATCAAACACCAAACACAAAATCATCTCAAAACCCTTACCACATATACAACATCATCTCTTCCAACCATTTACTCTTTTCTTCAATCCATACTCAACATCCATCATCCAATCACTCAAACATTTCTCACATCTCAAAATCAACCAACACACTCTTAAAAATCTATCAAACTCAAATATCATTTCACATAAACACAAAGATCACAAGAGAACTTACCAAAGTTATAAGACTTCTTGTATCATCCACTAGATCACTTCAATCTTCCATCAATTTGAGCTTAACACATCAAGATCTTCACTTTGTCTCTTGTTTTCCTTTGTCTATGAAGGAGCAGGCCACACAAAGAAGAAAGAAGAAATGAACCACAAAAATAAAGTCAACTCTTCTTTTAATCTCCACCAAGTGTTCCAATTCAAGCAATTACCAAAACACCCTCAACCAAATAACTAACCTTTTGTCTCATATAAGCCCATTTAAGTAATTACAAACTCAACACAAAAATATCTCTTTTCCTTTGACTCTTCCTTTGACCCATTTATATGTTATATATATCATCATATACACAACATATACCATTTTCTCTAAACCCTATTTCCTTTCCCAAAACACTTATACACAAGCATTCATTTTCCAATATCTTTTCTCTTGCAATTTAACACATATATTCAATCCAATATATCACTACAACAATAATAACAACAACATCAACAACTTAATCAAAACTTTTAGGCCATATATGAGGATATTACAGAAATCATGTGCGATGCATTGAATGTTGCCATTGGAGCGGTGTTGGGCCAAAGAGTGAATAAGTTGATGTGCGTAATTTATTATGCAAGTTTATCTTTAAACGATGCACAAGTAAATTACACGACCACTGAGAGAGAAATGTTAGCTGTGGTGTTTGCGCTGGACAAATTTAAATCTTATTTGATAGGTTCTAAGGTCATAGTATTTTCTGATCATACGGCCTTGAAATACCTATTGACCAAACCCCAAGCTAAACCTAGGCTCATTAGGTGGGTGTTGATGTTACAAGAATTCGATGTTGAAATCAAAGATAGGAAAGGAAGCGAGAATGTAGTGGCCGACCATCTTTCTAGACTTAACTCTTATGACAATGATGCTGAAATTACTTGTGAAAATGCTTTCAAAAAATTTCCGGATGAACACTTATTTTCCTTAACTCAAGCACCATGGTATGCGGATATTGCTAATTATCTTTCTTGTGGTGTAGTGAGAAAGGATTTGAGCTTCCAGGCAAAGAAGAGATTCCTGCATACATGTAAGTATTATTTTTGGGATGAGCCTTAGTTGTTTAGAATTTGCAGGGATGAAGTGATAAGAAGATGTGTGCCGGAAGAAGAACAAAAGCAAGTGCTACAAATTTTCCACAATATGTATTGCGGGGGACATTTTGGAGGAAAAAAGATCACCGAGAAAGTTCTTCAAAGCAGTTTGTATTGGCCTACTCTTTTTAATGATGCTTATCATTTTTGCATAAGATGTGATAAATGCCAAAAAGTAGGAAACATTAGCAAATGGAATGAAATGCCCCTTAATATTTTTATTGTGGTTGACATTTTTGATGTATGGGGAATTGATTTCATGGTGCCATTTCCCAAATCCTTTGGTTTTGAATATATCCTTCTAGCGGTGGATTATGTGTCCAAGTGGGTTGAGGCTATCCCTACTAGGACTAATGATGCTAACATTGTGTTAAAATTTGTGAAGGAGAATATTTTGAGCAGGTTTGGAACCCCCAAGGAAATAGTGAGTGATGGAGGAAGCCATTTTTGCAACAAATGGTTTCAAATTTTGATGACCAAGATGGGCATCCGACATAAAGTGGTAACTCCATACCATCCCCAAACGTCCGGGCAAGCTGAGATCTCAAACAAGCAAATTAAGGGGATTTGGAAAAGACAGTGAACACAACTCGGAAGGATTGGTCAATCCGACTCTTGGACTCATTGTGGGCTTATAGGATTGCTTTTAAAACTCCAATGGGAATGAGTCCCTATAGGTTGGTCTTTGGCAAAGCTTGCCACCTCCCGGTGGAATTGGAGAACAAAGCTTATTGGGCAATAAAGACCACGAATTTGGACTTAGATGAAGCAAGGGAGCAAAGAATGCTTCAGATTTCCAAGCTTGATGAGCTTCGGAATGAGGCCTGTGAGAGTTCGAGGATCTTCAAGGAAAAGACAAAAGCTATTCATGACAAGATGATTCTTCAAAGGAATTTTGAGCTAGGAATGAAAGTCCTTCTCTTCAATTCAAGAATACAGTTGTTTCCCGGAAAGTTGAAGTCACGTTGGAGTGGACCCTTTCAAGTTACTCAAACATTCCCATATGGGGTTGTTGAGATGCTTAATCTAAAAACCAATGAAAAGTTCAAGGTCAATGGATAAAGGGTGAAGCCCTACTTTGAAGAAATCGAAGTTGCAAAAATGGTGGAAAGCATGGTGTTCGTTGACGAATGATGCAACAATGTCCAGCTATACGACATTAAAGAAGCGCTAAATAGGAGGCAACCCATCGGTTTGCATTTCTTTTCATAGTTACAATTTTATATTTAGCAATTTTAATTTCATTTTGAGTTTAAATAAATTGGAATGGTTACTTTGATCGGTTTTTCTTGAATGTGTTTTAGGGTTAAGCAAGGAAAAAGATTGCATTTTTGTGATTTGGTGACACAAATAAACCATATAAAAAAATCAAAAAAACCAAAATGGCAGTGAAGGACACTGCCACTTGACACTGCCAAGCCACTGGCAATGTGAAGCAAAACCAAAAATAGGCAGAAGCAGACACGGCCAAATGGCTTGGCTGTGTCCTTGGTCATGTCATATAGACACGGCCACGCTTCTGCCAGTGTCCCCTTCAATTGTCTTGCAATTTTCTTTTGTTCCAGTGTCAAACACATTCAAGGGACATGGCCAAGCCACTGGCCATGTCCCTCCAATCCCATCAAACATGTTCAAGGGACACAGCCAAGCCACTGGCCGTGTCCCTCCAAATCAATCAAACACGGCCAAGCTACACCAAGCCTGGCTGTGTCACACCAATTTTCAAGTTTAAAACCACGATCGCAGCCCATTTCCTTCATTTTAAATCCCTAACTCCCCTTTCTCTTTTCTCTCTCTCTCGACTCCCTCTCTCCAAAACCCCTATAATCACTCTCTCAAAGCTAAAAAATCCTACTTCATCCTCCATTTTTCTTAACCAAAACTAATTTAAACTCATTCAATCTTCTTCTTTTCTCATTAAAAAGCAATTAAAATTGTTAAAGCTTCATTTTCACCAAATCATCAAAATGACAAGAACAAAGATGGTGTCTCACCATAAGAGGAGGCAACCTCCACCTTCAGCTCCATCTTCATCATCATCATCTTCAAGGAGAGCGACTCTTCTCGCTAGGGGTTTCTTTCCGACGAGGTATGTAAGCAAAGAATTCCTTAATGCTCTTCATATTAGGGATAATTTTTATAGATTTGTTCAAAACCTTGGATGGGAGAGATTAGTTTCCCATAAACCTTTGCAATTTCAAGAGCTTACATTGGAATTTTTAACCTCTCTCAAGGTTGAAAGAGATGACAAAAAGATTTGCATCAGGTTACATTTTAAACTGCTTGGGAAACCATTTGTCATTAGAATTGAGCAATTGAATGATATATTTGGTTTCCATCAACAAGGGGAACAATGTGTACCTAAGGATTTTAGACAACAATTTGCATGGGGTGCACTGGGCTCGGGAACCTATGTGGCCAAATTTGCCAAGGCAACGAAATTGGCAAATCCCGCCCTAAGCTATTTACATTGCTTCATGTCATGTGGATTCTTTGCGTGAAAGGAAAGCACAGGTGTTGTGGAAATTAGCGAACTATTTTCTTAGACTGTGCTAGCAATGCCATACCCGTTTGTACCGGCTATTGGTTAGCCGATGTGTTTGACAGTGTGGCAAATAAAAAGAGGGGTGCCATTTGCATTGGAGGATTAGTTACAACTTCAGCAATGACACTTCTTGATGATTTTGACTCGAGCAACTTCCGTATGACTAAGATCTCGGGTAATGATTCATTAGATCTTACCACACTCAAGAAGATGCATATGGTTTTAAGAAAAGGAGGGGCCTATGTTATGGCTTCAGTTGAGCCAGAGGTAGCGGAGGGCCGTCAAAAGAGAACATGAGTCCAGGAGGAGTCCGACTCGGATTCTCTTGATTTGGATGAAGATGCTCCAATCCCGAACAATTAGGAGATCCTTAATAGGATTGAAGCACTGGAAAGCAAGGTTGATCATAACCATGCTGCAGTCATGGAACAATTGGACCAAATCAATAGCAACCTTGCTAAGATTCTGAGCCTCCATCCTTCAGCTGCATCATCTTCCCATCCTCCATCACCATAGATCCAATCAGCTTCAACCTTTTGAGAACACTTTTTACTTTCTTATTTTTAGTTATTGCATATTTTCATTGTTATTGTTTTTAATGTTGTATTTTGTGGTCATTGTGGTTATTTTATATATATTGTATTTTGTTCTTAAACAATTGTTGTTTGTGGATGAAAAGGTAGCACTTGTGTCACAAGGGAACAATGGAAAACAGGTTGTAACTTAACTTTTTTCTTTTTTATCCTAGTTTCCATTGAGGACAATGTAAACCTTAAAGTGTGGTGTGTGTGCTAAGCCTTTGGTTCATAAATATAAATTGTCTATTTTCGTAAGTGTTTTGTTATAGTTGTTTTGTTAAGTTTTGTGTTTTGTTTTATATTTGATGTTGATGGATATTGATTAGTTCAATTGTTATAAGATTGTTGATAGATGACTTTTGAATTTTTGAAGCATGAATTTGAGAATTGATTAGAATTAGTACTTATTGTCAATTTTGATGGTTATTCTTTGCATTGCCATTAAACTAGTGAGGAATTGAGCCATCAACTTATCATTCTTTTTGTGCGTGAACATCTTTGATTGATGAATTGCTAGAACTTGCTTTGACATGCATTTTGAGACTACATAAAGATTTCAATTAGGCATCAATATGATTAAGGCAATTTAGGGGAACCCATTTTGGCTTAAAAAGACCAACCTTACATCCGACCTTAGCTCGCCAACTTTGAGCTTATTTCATTTTTTCCCTTTCTTTCTTTTTCACAACACCATCAGCTTGAACCATTTCATTTTAACTATTACCCGTTCATTAGATCAAGAGCATTTCAAGAGCATTAATGATGGAGTGTTGTGCTGAATAAAGTGTGGGGTTGAATTCAATGGACTTTAAATTACAAATTATTGTATTCTTTAGTTGGATACCCTATTTTAAAAAAAAAATGAATAATGAAATGAATAATGAAAATCAAAATAATAGAAGTTGTTGTTCTTGTCGAAAGGGTTGTAATGATTTTGGAAATTATCTTTGCTAATTAAACAAATGGAGTTCCTTAAAAGCACTTAAATGCTTAGTGCTAAGTGATTGAGAGGAATTGTGGGATTGTTGATCATGCTATATTGCTTGCTTCACTCTTGAAGTACTCTTGACCTAAATGAACTAACTCACTCTCCCAAATGTCATGCCTTTCCCTTAGCCCTGTTACAACCAAATAAAAGACCTTATGATTGATGCTTGATTGTGATTCGGTGGTGGAGATTTGATTGATAAGCAATCCTATAGTCCTAATCTTTCATTGAATGTCGAGAGCTTAAACACTACCCAATTAAACACTTAAGAGGTTTTGTGAGGGAGTGACAATTTTTGATATACATAGATTGACCATTAAGTTGCTTGAATATCGATTATTCTTGATTCGATTATGATTGTGCATTTAATAAGATGGGAGTCGTAATGCATCTTTATAACTCTTGAACTTGACAATATTTATCTTGTTTTATTTGTTTTCATTTTAACTTTTCTTGGGGACAAGCAAAGATTAAGTGTGGGGTAATTGTTTAGATCAATTTTGTATATATTTTTTATGATGTTTTTGTTGATTTTAAGTTAATTTTCATGTTAATTTGTACTTAAGTTTATTTGAAGTTGTTGATTTAGGTTGATGTACATTTGATGGAGCTTTTTAATCAAAATTTGGTGGACTTGTTGGAGAAAAACATGTGACACGGCCAAGCTAGACATGGCTTGGCCGTGTCTCTCATCAAAAGAAGAAGAAATCAAAAACAAGGCAGGACACGGACAGGATTAACCAAGCTTGGCCGTGTCCCTCAAGCAAAGATGGACAGAAGTAGACACGACCAAGAGACATGGCCAAGTCACTGGCCATGTCTCACCAAAGGAACAAAAGGCAAAGAAAGAAAAGAAAGAAGCAGAGAGTGACACAATCAAGCCACTGGCCGTGTCACATGACACGGCCAAGCCACTGGCCGTGTCACATGACACGCCCAGGAGCTTGGTCGTGTCACCCCTTGGACAGAAAGAAAAGAACATGCAGCAAGGGACACGGCCAGAAGCTTGGCCGTGTCCCAAGAAAGAAAAGAAAAACCAAGAGACAAGGCCAACAAGCTTGGCCATGTCACCCTGGATCACGTGGTATGCTTGCACGAGGTATGGATTAGTGTGGATTAGTGGGGAACAAAAAAAGATAAAAAGGAGTGAAAGGTGGAAGGATTTATGGAAGAAATATAAAACAAATTGGAAAGTGGGAGACAAAGAGTGATGGGGTGTCTTAAAAGTTTAAAAAAAATGAGAGAGGGAAAATGGAAGAGCATGGAGGGAACATATTGAATATATTGAGTGGACATTCCCTACACACATTATCATCTTCTTCCTTGGTTCTTGCTTGAGAGAGCAAGATACCATTCTCCCATTCTTCATTCACCATTTTCCTTTCACACACCAAGAGCAAAGACAATCATTGGAAGTGAAGTGAGTAGCTAGTTCTTGAGGATTAGGGTTTTAAGAGGCTTGATTGGAGAGTTGTGAACTTGAGAGAGCTATCATTCATCCTTCAAGAAGAGATCCATTTGTTCAAGAGAGCTTGGAAGTTCATCATCACACATCAAAGAGGGAGCTACGAAAGAGACAAGGAGTCCAATTTTTACCATCTCCAAAAGGGGTTTTTCCAACTCTTTCTTTTAATCCATTTCTTATTTGTTGTTGTTGTATTAAGAACATTAATATTGCAATGAATAACTTTGATTTGGTTTATATTGAAATGAGCATTTGTTTAAAGAATATGATGAGCTAATTTACTCATGATTGGGGTTGTAGTATATTTGATTTGATGATTCCATTGATATACCTTGTTATTGGTTGATTGCACTGAAATTAAAGGTAAATTGATAGATTGGCCACCTATTGATTACTTAATATTGAATGATGGACCGAGAGGAGAAGTTTAATATCAGAACTATGCAATTGACTACCCTAAGAATGAATTAGAAATATAAGTTCTAGGGTTTATTAATTTGATAATGTAAAATAATTGGTTTTTGTTAATTCATAAATGTGAAAACTAGTGATTTGATAATTGACTAATTAACCTTAAGGAACAAATTAAGGTACAAGGTTATATTAATGGATAATTTGATAATTAAACATTTGATTAAATGGACCTACAACCCTAGGCATCATTTCCATAAATGAATTTATCTTACATAAATGAATTTATCTTACACAAAATCATTCATTTTCATTTCTAAGGTTAATTACAATTCACCAATCCAATCACACACTCAAGTGTATTATTTCATGTTAATCGAACTATTACAATCAATTCCTTCCTTGTGAGACGAACTTTGTGATAGTGTTAATTTAAGCGCAATACTTAGCTCGGGTCCAGAAACTAAATTACTCTTAAGTCTAGAACTTACCTCGGGTCCAGAACCTAAATTACTCTTACGTCCAGAATTTAGCTCGGGTCCAGAGCCCAAATTACCCTTAAGTCTAGAACTTAGCTCGGGTCTAGAACCCAAATTATCCTTAAGTCCAAAACTTAGCTCGGGTTCAGAACCTAAATTACCCTTAAGTCCAGAACTTAGCTCAAGTCCAGAACCCAAATTACCCTTAAGTCCAAAACTTAGTTCGGGTCTAGAACCCAAATTACCCTTAAGTCCAGAACTTAGCTCGGATCCAGAACATAAATTACCCTTAAGTCCAAAACTTAGCTCGGGTCTAAAATTCAAATTACCTTTAAGTCTAGAACTTAGTTTGGGTCCAAAACCTAGATTACCCTTAAGTCTATAACTTAGCTCAGGTCTAGAACCTAAATTATCTTTAAGTTCAGAACTTACCCCGGGTCTAGAACCCAAATCCTAAATCTAGTTAGGGTCCAGAACCCAAATTATTTTTGAGTCCAAAGCTCAAACCAACCTTAAGAGTCTAGCATGGCTCCAACCCCAGTCAAAAATTACATTTCTTTTCATGCTCTTTTGTTATAGTCTCAGATCTCAAGCAGGGGGCAAACTGTAGACACTTAATTTTTGACCCAGTTTGGTCCAATATTTTTATATAGTCCAAAATAATTTTTATGGTATTTTAATTAAATAATATTTATTTTAGTATTTATTATTTATAATTTTTAATAAAAATAAAAAAGGTAATATTAATAAAGTTAAAATATATATAATAAATAAATAAATAAAATCAGCAACAAAAAATTTCATCGCCGAAAGTGAATTGGCTTGGACAAATTCACCGCAGGAATTTCCTACGGCTGAATTGGCAGCAAGCCAATTCACCACAGGAATTTCCTGTGGGCTACATGAAGTTCCTACGGAAAAATGGCCTTGGGCCAATTCACCGCAGGAAATTGCTAAAAACGAATTGGCTGGCCCACCCCAGTTCTCTCTCGCAATTTCACCGCCCGCAGCAATTTTTTGACAGTGCAATTTTCCAGCGCAGTTTTTTCCGAAATCGAATTTTATTTGGTTTTGATTTCTTTTCCTAAATGGTTTTTATTTCCCTAGACAATTAGAAGTAGGTTTTTTATTTTTCCTATAAATACCATATTAAAACACAGAATTAGGGAGGAAAAAATTTATTTTACTTGATCGAGATTGGGGACTTCTGGCTTGGGAGGGAAAAAGAGACATAAAACCCTAGGAGCAAGAGACGGCAAAAACAATTAGCAACAAGAAGCATTCATCAATCATCAATCCATCAAAGGCAGCAACATTGCCTTTGTTATTGCTCATCCAGAAATCAATTTTTTGGTGGGGCCTTCTGTAACACCCCTTCCCGACCTACATGTGTAAGCTGAGTAGAGGCGCCACACTAACCTAATGTTGCTACCAATTTTACTTAGTCAAATTTTAGTTCCGATATTTTTTTCAAAAATTTTGCCATAGTTTCGCCTAAAAATTGAGTCCCAAGTGTCAACAAAACCGGTTTTTTTTTCTTATTTTTAAAAACATTTTACACAAACCAATGCAAACAAAATCATTCTCAGTACACTCCCAATAAATCCCCCTTGTAACCTCAACTACAACCTGCAAAAAGAATTTACACTTCTAGTGCAACATAACATAAAGGTTTTGTGACAATCCCTATATTTAAATATTACACAGCGGAAGTTATAAAATATTTACATATTTACATACTAAACATTTCTTTACAAAATATAAAGAAATATACATGATTGGCAAGTCTACTCTGATCTTTAAGCTCCCAAAATGGATTCTTCAAGGTCTACTCTCACTTGGTCTTGATGAACTCTCGGGTTCAACTCTATCAACTCTATTACCTGCGCGATTAAACACTATCGCGCTAAGCCAAGGGCTTAGTAAGATAAAACATGCTAATGGTATGCTTTAATGTAATGCAATGCCACATATGTTATTGATAAGATCAACATCATAAATATAAAGTTAATCACATAATTATGCATTTCACAAATCATAGTCATATGAGTATACCCCATTTCAACATCTTTCCACATTCAACATTACTCAATCATACTCAATAACCAACATCTCATTTCATTAACTCATAACATTATTTAGGACATTCATATAACCTTGACACCTATGGGCCCAACAAGTATTTAATACGATATTCAGAGTTCAGAGTTACTGATTTGGTTCATAGTCACAATAATCACGCCCGTAGGCAATGTATATACATGTATCTCTATCCATGGATAGTGTAACAGACCCAGTCTCTTGGACCATCACTCAACACATATGAGGAGATCCTCAACCCGGCAAGACTGTTACAAATCATATATCTTATATTCACAATTCTCATAGTGTAACAGACCCAGTCTCTTGGACCATCAACTCAACACATATGAGGAGATCCCCAACCTGGCAAGACTGTTACCTTTCATCATTTCTTAGGCATGCCACCCAAATCCAGAACTCTGAAACTGAATAACATATTAAACAAACAATTCATTTATTATATAGTTACCATTTCCATTCTCAAATTCTCATCACATTTAGGCAAACATGCCTTCTTTCTTTCAATATCATCATCATAGCCAATCACAATGGCATTGTCTCATATCATGTCTTATTTGAATTATTATTTCAATTTCAATGTATATTATTCATGAAACACATAACCATTCACAATGCATAACATAACATTGTTCAATCTCAACAATGCAATTAGGGCAAAGAACAATTGATATGATTCATATGAATAATACATTCTGGTTTTAGACTCCATTTTATCCTTATTTTGAAAAATTGTATAAAATAATCTACTTGATTAAAAATTCTACAATTTTTACAGAATTTAGTTTTGTATCTTAAAATCATTCCTTTAAAATTTCAGATCAAACTGAACACAAAATCTTGGTCAAATAGTTCACCTAACCAGACTGCCCCAATTGCCCTGCATCCTGGCAGCAGTTCTGAACTTTGTGAATTCCATAAATCAAATTCAATCAACGTGGTTATAAATTATTTTTCTCAAATACTAGACTCACTAAGCAACAACATATCCAAAATTCAATTGGATATGATTTTTCTACATTTTATTAAAAATCCCGAAATATAGCTGTCTCAGTTAAGGTACCTGCTGGAACAGTTCTACTAAAAATAATCTTTCTAAACTCATAACCATTCCAAAATCGAATCAACATATTTTTCAGTCATTCTAGACTCATAGAGGCACAACATATCAAAAATTCACTTCAAGAACATTTTTCTATAATTAATTAAAAATCATAAAAGTTACAGCCTTTACTAATTGTAAAACAGAAAAAGAATTCACTAAACACACTCTTACTCTTCCATCACCAACACCAACCTAGCTTCTTATCTTTAATTCCATTTCAACACTTGAGAATAAATCATAAACACATCTCATCATCAAATCATCAAACCCTAATTAACTTCCCATACCACTTCAAAAGTAGGAAAGAAATCAAAGGAAAGATCTTACCTTAGTTAAAACTTCTTGAATCAACACTTAAACACTTAATCTTCCTTCAATTTGAGCTCAACACATCAAGATCCTCTCTTCACCACTTGCTTTCCTTTCTCTATGGAGGAGCCGGCCACACACATGAAGAAGAAGAAGAAATTATGAATAAACCAAAGTCAACTCTTCTTTTAAATCTCCACCAAGAGTTCCAATTCAAGCAATTACTTAATTACCCTTAATCATTTAATTTAACTTTTGTCTCATGTATGCCCATGATAGTAATTACACATATCACATAAAAATATCTCTCTTCCTTTGACTCTTCCTTTGACCCATTTATATGTTATATATATCCTCATATACACAATATATACCATTCTCTCTAAACCCTAATTCTTTCCCAATACACATATACACAAGCATTCTCCTCCCAATTTCTTTTCTTATCCCATCATATACATTCAATCCAATTTATAACAATAACAACAACAACAATATGCAAAACTTCTAGGGCATAAATGAGGATATTACAATTCTCCCCCTCTAAAAAGAAAATTTCGTCCTCGAAATTACCTGATATTAAAGCTGAAACAATTGCGGATATTGCTCTTGCATGGATTGTTCACTTTCCCAAGTTGCTTCTTCTTTTCCATGATTCTTCCACAAAATCTTCACAAGTGGCACTTTCTTGTTTCTCAACTCTTTCACATCACGTGCCAAAATAGCAACTGGTTCCTCTTCAGATGTCAAATCAGGATTTACTTCAATTGACTCAATCGGCAACACATGAGATGGATCCGACCTATACCTCCTCAACATAGAA
This sequence comes from Garcia nutans, assembly GCA_947685225.1. Lineage (NCBI taxonomy): Eukaryota > Viridiplantae > Streptophyta > Magnoliopsida > Malpighiales > Euphorbiaceae > Garcia > Garcia nutans. Next base: position 37,558,777 of record CANTUV010000011.1, read on the forward strand.
ACATGAAATACGTTATGAATACGATCCAACTCAAGTGGCAGAGCAAGTCGATACGCCACTGGCCCAACTCTTTCTAACACTTCATACGGCCCAATGAAACGAGGACTCAATTTTCCTTTCCGACCGAACCTCAAAATCTTCTTCCAAGGAGACACTTTCAGAAATACCTTATCTCCAACATCAAACTGTATATCTCTCCTTTTCAGATCTGCATAAGATTTCTGTCGATCTGAAGCTGCTTTTAACCTGTCTCAAATCAACTTTACTTTTTCTTCAGTTTCATGAATCAAATCAGGACCAATCAACTTATTATCTCTAAGCTCATTCCAACAAAGAGGTGTCCTACACCGTCTGCCATACAATGCTTCAAACGGTGCCATACCAATGCTGGATTGGTGACTGTTGTTGTATGCAAACTCCACTAGAGGTAAAAATCTATCCCAACTTCCAGTGAAATCAATGACACAGCTTCTCAACATGTCCTCAATAATCTGTATCACCCTCTCTGACTGTCCATCCGTCTGTGGATGAAAAGCAGTGCTGAAATGCAGTCGAGAACCCAAAGCACTATGCAAACTCTTCCAAAATCTTGAAGTAAACCTGGGATCTCGATCAGATACTAAAGAAGTTGGAACACCATGCAACTTCACAATCTCATGGATATACAGCTCAGCCAACTTCTCCAAAGAGTAATCCATCCGCACCGGAAGGAAATGAGCTGTCTTAGTCAATCTATCCACAATCACCCATATGGCATCATGTTTCCTTTGTGTCAATGGCAACCCAGACACAAAGTCCATTGTCACTCTTTCCCACTTCCATTCTGGCACTGACAACGGTTGAAGCAACCCGGTGGGAACTTGATGCTCTGCTTTAACCTTCTGACAAGTGAGACATTTTGATACAAACTCAGCAATGTCTCTCTTTAACCCAATCCACCAATAATGCTGTCTCAAATCATGATACATCTTGGTATTGCCTCGATGCATAGCAAACATCGACTGATGAGCTTCTTCCAAAATAATCTTCTTCAAATCAGCATCATCGGGTACACATAATCTGTTTTTAAACCATAGGCTCCCATCACTCTTCACAACAAAATCTCTACTCTTTCCACTCTGACAATCTGAAATAATCTTCTGAATCTTCATATCAGTCATCTGAGCCTCTTTAATCTGATCTAACAAAACTGGCTTCAATTGCAACTGTGCCAACAATGCACCATCATCAGAAGGTACAAAACTGGCATGCAATGCTCTCAACTCAACAAGCAACGAGAGCGAGTAAACTGTTAAACCAGCTAAAGACTTCCGACTCAAGGCATCAGCAACAACATTTGCTTTACCTGGATGATAGTCAATCAAGCAGTCGTAGTCTTTAATCAATTCTAACCATCTCCTCTGACGAAGATTGAGTTCTTTCTGGACACCCAAATACTTCAAACTCTTGTGATCAGTGTAGATGAAACATTTCTCCCCAAACAGATAGTGGCGCCAAATCTTTAATGCAAACACAATGGCAGCCAATTCCAAATCATGGGTCGGATAGTTAAGCTCATGCGGTTTCAACTGCCTAGATGCATAAGCTATAACTTTACCTTCATGCATCAATACACACCCCAAACCTCTATGTGAAGCATCACTGTAGATCACATATGGTTTGCCTTCCACAGGTAAAGTAAGAACAGGCGCTTGAGTCAACATATCTCTCAACTGCTCAAAGCTAGCCTGACACTGATCCGTCCACAAAAACCTCACTCCCTTACGAAGCAATCTGGTGAGTGGAGTAGCTATTAAAGAAAACCCTTTCACAAACCGCCGGTAATAGCCTGCCAAACCTAGAAAACTTCTAATCTCTGTCACAGACTTAGGTGGACTCCAATTCAGAATAGCTTCAACTTTACTTGGATCAACTCTAATGCCTTCTGCTGAAACAATATGTCCGAGAAAAGCTACTTGATCCAACCAGAACTCACACTTCGACAATTTAGCAAACAACTGCTTCTCTCTCAAAATCTGCAACACAATCCGCAGATGCATATCATGTTCCTCTTCATTCCGCGAATACACCAGATTGTCATCAATGAAGACCACTACAAACTGATCCAAATAGGGCCTAAACACCCTATTCATCAAATCCATAAAAGCTGCAGGTGCATTCGTTAGACCAAAAGGCATAACTAGAAATTCATAATGCCCATACCTGGTCCGAAAGGCGGTCTTCGGAACATCCTCAGCTCTGACTCTCAGCTGATGGTACCCAGATCTCAAATCAATTTTAGAAAATACAGCTGCACCCTTCAATTGATCAAAAAGGTCATCAATTCTAGGCAAAGGATATTTATTTTTAATAGTCACCTTGTTCAATTGCCTATAATCGATACACAACCTCATAGTACCATCTTTCTTTTTCACAAATAGCACAGGAGCTCCCCAAGGAGAAACACTGGGGCGAATAAATCCTTTGTCCAATAACTCCTGTAATTGCACTTTCAACTCCCTTAATTCTGCTGGTGCCATTCTGTAAGGAGTAATCGAGATAGGAGTGGTACCAGGCAACAATTCGATACCGAACTCCACCTCTCTCTCAGGAGGCAATCCTGGCAACTCCTCTGGAAAAACATCAGGGAACTCTGCAACTTTGGCAATACTATCAATAGGAGAACCCTTCACTCTAGTATCCACCACATGAGCAAGATAGGCTTCACACCCCTTCCTAATCAATCTTCTAGCTGCAACAGTTGAAACAAATAAGGAGGCTAGCTGTTCCTGCTCATTAGATACTATCACATCTCTACCATCAACAGTTCTCAAAGAAACAATTTTCTTTTTACAATCAACTACAGCTCCATGTCTAGCTAACCAATCCATGCCTAGGATCACATCATATTCCTTAAATGGCATCTCAATCAAATCTCCAAGGAACTCCTCACCCTGCACCCTCACTGCACAATCCCGGTGCACTTTACTAACCATCACACTATGCCCTAACGGATTTGTCACCAACACATCAAATCCTAGGGACTCAGCATGCACATCAAACACAGGCAAAACAGATGCACTAATATATGAATGTGTGGAACCCGGATCAATCAAAGCAAGTACTGAAATATCAAATAAAAAAAAAGTACCAGCTATGACTGCCGATGCATCTGGCTGCCTCTGCATAACATACATCCTCTGGGAAGATCCAACCTCCTCTGGTCTACCCTCCCTGGATGTAGCACCTCCTCTAGAACTGAACCCTGGTCTACCTCCTCGGCTGGCACCTCTGCCTCCTCGGCCTCCCCTCGCAATAGGTCGAGAAGCTGCTGTATCAACTGACATCTGTTCCTGTCTCTCAGGACAGTCTCTCACAAAGTGATCAGGTGATCCACACCTGAAGCATACCCCTGATCTACTATACCTCCAACAAACGCCCCCATGTCTTCCACCACACTGGTTACACACAGGTAAGGTGGATCTCTGAACTCCAGGAGTAGGAGCACTCGCTACTGAAGCTGCAGGTCTAAATCTCTGTCTCTGTAACTGCACTGACCTACCCACTGGTCTCTGGCTCCTACCACCCCGAGGAACAAAACTCCCTTTTCCTCTCTTTGCAGAAGAAGACCCTGCCTCAAACTGGGGCCTCCTAACTCTAGTCTCTTCCTCTGAAGCAACTGCAATAACTTGAGCTCTCTCCACACTGCGAGCTGCTGCCACAAGCTGAGAAAAATCATTATATCTTGAACCAGCCACATGACATATAAGAGAAGGCCTTAACCCCTCTTCAAATCTCCTGCATCTATCTATCTCATCAGCAATGATACCCCCAGCATACTGACTCAGTCGAATAAACTCAACTTCATACTCAGTAACAGTCTTGCTGTCTTGCTTCAAGCTCAAGAACTCCAACTTCTTCATGTCTTTATACTCCCTAGGAGTATACTTCAACTCAAATTCCCTCAGAAAATCAGCATATGACAAAGTTGGTGGATCATCCATAGAATGGGGCACTGTCCTCCACCAATCGTAGGCATCCTTCTGCAGCAAAGATCTTGCATAGTCAAACTTTTCCTCAGGGATGGCTTGCAACTGAACAAATATTCTCTGAACTTTGTCTAACCATTGCTCAGCCACAACTGGATCAGTAGTACCTATAAAATCCTCTGCTCCAAACTTCCTTAGTTTATCATATTGCCTCACTGCTACCAAAGGTTGTGGGGGTGGTGGTGGTGGCTGTGGTTGCACTGATGCTGGCCTCAAAGCCTCTATCACATGCCTAACCCAAGCTGGCGGAACCTCCTCCCCAGCTGATCTCCCTGACACCGAAGCAGGTGCCTCCTCAACACTAACAACCCTAGCTCCATCATCAGGGGCAATACTCTCGGCACTACCCTCAACCGACTGTCGTGAGTGAGAATCCATCACAACCTAAGTCTGTAAACACAACATACTACATCTTATTAAAGATCAGAGGTTGCCAATCCCAAACATATATGTTATTCAAAAACCATTTTTTTAAAAATCAAAATAGTCTTTTTATCACATTTTACCTAGGTTGAGAATCTCAAACCTAGGCTCTGATACCAAAACAATTGTAACACCCCTTCCTGACCTACATGTGTAAGCTGAGTAGAGGCGCCACACTAACCTAATGTTGCTACCAATTTTACTTAGTCAAATTTTAGTTCCGATTTTTTTTTCAAAAATTTTGCCATAGTTTCGCCTAAAAATTGAGTCCCAAGTGTCGACAAAACCGGTTTTTTTTTCTTATTTTTAAAAACATTTTACACAAACCAATGCAAACAAAATCATTCTCAGTACACTCCCAATAAATCCCCCTTGTAACCTCAACTACAACCTGCAAAAAGAATTTACACTTCTAGTGCAACATAACATAAAGGTTTTGTGACAATCCCTATATTTAAATATTACACAGCGGAAGTTATAAAATATTTACATATTTACATACTAAACATTTCTTTACAAAATATAAAGAAATATACATGATTGGCAAGTCTGCTCTGATCTTTAAGCTCCCAAAATGGATTCTTCAAGGTCTACTCTCACTTGGTCTTGATGAACTCTCGGGTTCAACTCTATCAACTCTATTACCTGCGCGATTAAACACTATCGCGCTAAGCCAAGGGCTTAGTAAGATAAAACATGCTAATGGTATGCTTTAATGTAATGCAATGCCACATATGTTATTGATAAGATCAACATCATAAATATAAAGTTAATCACATAATTATGCATTTCACAAATCATAGTCATATGAGTATACCCCATTTCAACATCTTTCCACATTCAACATTACTCAATCATACTCAATAACCAACATCTCATTTCATTAACTCATAACATTATTTAGGACATTCATATAACCTTGACACCTATGGGCCCAACAAGTATTTAATACGATATTCAGAGTTCAGAGTTACTGATTTGGTTCATAGTCACAATAATCACGCCCGTAGGCAATGTATATACATGTATCTCTATCCATGGATAGTGTAACAGACCCAGTCTCTTGGACCATCACTCAACACATATGAGGAGATCCTCAACCCGGCAAGACTGTTACAAATCATATATCTTATATTCACAATTCTCATAGTGTAACAGACCCAGTCTCTTGGACCATCAACTCAACACATATGAGGAGATCCTCAACCCGGCAAGACTGTTACCTTTCATCATTTCTTAGGCATGCCACCCAAATCCAGAACTCTGAAACTGAATAACATATTAAACAAACAATTCATTTATTATATAGTTACCATTTCCATTCTCAAATTCTCATCACATTTAGGCAAACATGCCTTCTTTCTTTCAATATCATCATCATAGCCAATCACAATGGCATTGTCTCATATCATGTCTTATTTGAATTATTATTTCAATTTCAATGTATATTATTCATGAAATACATAACAATTCACAATGCATAATATAACATTGTTCAATCTCAACAATGCAATTAGGGCAAAGAACAATTGATATGATTCATATGAATAATACATTCTGGTTTTAGACTCCATTTTATCCTTATTTTGAAAAATTGTATAAAATAATCTACTTGATTAAAAATTCTACAATTTTTACAGAATTTAGTTTTGTATCTTAAAATCATTCCTTTAAAATTTCAGATCAAACTGAACACAAAATCTTGGTCAAATAGTTCACCTAACCAGACTGCCCCAATTGCCCTGCATCCTGGCAGCAGTTCTGAACTTTGTGAATTCCATAAATCAAATTCAATCAACGTGGTTCTAAATTATTTTTCTCAAATACTAGACTCCCTAAGAAACAACATATCCAAAATTCAATTGGATATGATTTTTCTACATTTTATTAAAAATCCCAAAATATAGCTGTCTCAGTTAAGGTACCTGCTGGAACAGTTCTACTAAACATAATCTTTCTAAACTCATAACCATTCCAAAATCGAATCAACATATTTTTCAGTCATTCTAGACTCATAGAGGCACAACATATCAAAAATTCACTTCAAGAACATTTTTCTATAATTAATTAAAAATCATACAAGTGACAGCCTTTACTAATTGTAAAACAGAAAAAGAATTCACTAAACACACTCTTACTCTTCCATCACCAACACCAACCTAGCTTCTTATCTTTAATTCCATTTCAACACTTGAGAATAAATCATAAACACATCTCATCATCAAATCATCAAACCCTAATTAACTTCCCATACCACTTCAAAAGTAGGAAAGAAATCAAAGGAAAGATCTTACCTTAGTTAAAACTTCTTGAATCAACACTTAAACACTTAATCTTCCTTCAATTTGAGCTCAACACATCAAGATCCTCTCTTCACCACTTGCTTTCCTTTCTCTATGGAGGAGCCGGCCACACACATGAAGAAGAAGAAGAAATTATGAATAAACCAAAGTCAACTCTTCTTTTAAATCTCCACCAAGAGTTCCAATTCAAGCAATTACTTAATTACCCTTAATCATTTAATTTAACTTTTGTCTCATGTATGCCCATGATAGTAATTACACATATCACATAAAAATATCTCTCTTCCTTTGACTCTTCCTTTGACCCATTTATATGTTATATATATCCTCATATACACAATATATACCATTCTCTCTAAACCCTAATTCTTTCCCAATACACATATACACAAGCATTCTCCTCCCAATTTCTTTTCTTATCCCATCATATACATTCAATCCAATTTATAACAATAACAATAACAACAATATGCAAAACTTCTAGGGCATAAATGAGGATATTACACCTTCAAACATAGGTAAATTGTTCTAACTTTAGTTTATTCCATCATCAATCATCTTCATCTTTTAAACCATCATCATGCTGCCTAGTTATTTAATTCTTTCTTCAATTTAATTTAGGTAGTAGCATGAATTAATTCATACAATACTTAAGATCTTAATTAAAGTAAATAATATAATCATTCAACACAAATCTAATTTTAAAAACCCTAACTATCCAAAACCCTAGCTTCCTAAAACCCTAAATTCCAGAAACCATAAACCTGAGTTTGCAAATAGTTTAATTATTAAAATTGATCCAATAAGCCAAATTTCTAAACTCTAACTCTAGTAAACTATAAGAACCAAACCCTAATTTGCCTTATATTTCCTAAAACCCCAAAATAGCTTTTCAAATATCAAAACCCTAAATTATTTTCTTAAATTCTAAAATTCAAAGTTGCTTTATTAAATCCTAATTTGTTTTTCAAACATCCAGTAGCCTAAGTCATTGATTAAACTTTAAAACCCTAAATTATTTTTCCCAAAACTCTAAACCCTAAATTATTCCATTAAAGTCTCGAAGACCTAATTGTTTTCCAAAATCTTAGTTTATTTCCCGAATCAATATTTCTTCTAAAATGATAAATCAAAAACCTTAATTTTTCAAACCCTCATCCAGTAAACCTACAAACCCTTAAGCCCAAATCCAAAAACATCCAAAACCCTAAATCTTTAAAACATCCAGTAGCTATGTTATTACCTTAAAATATTGCTCAACTAATTAAACTAGTATATGCAAAACCCTAGTTATTGAACATAAAACCCTAGAAACCCTAATTAATGCATGAATCCCTAAAGTTAATATATTTACTGTTTTATTTAAATTGGATGAATGTTTATTATATATTTTGATTGATGTTTGATATCTTTGATGAATGATTTATTTACGATGAATGGTTATTTACTTTTATTGATTTATATTGTAGGAGGTATGTTTTCATATTTTTGGGTACCTCATGTCATAAGCATCATGTAATTTATTTTATTTTGATGTTTTTGGACTAATGTAAAGGGCATGTTTCCACCTTTCGGTGGGTGTCCTATTTAGTTTAGACATGAACGATGTAAGAACATATTTCCATCCTCGGATGGGTGTCCATTTATTTGCTTTGTTTGAACATTGCTTTTATTTTAATATAATGATGCTTTATTTTAATTGTTGCATGTAGTATGTATAATATTATTATGCTTAAGAATTTTATAATATTAAGACTTGCAAAGAAGGCCAGTTCCAATGAACCGAGCGTTGTGGGGGTGCTGGGCCATTTCTCACATTCTCCACACGTATTCAACATTTTGAATCCATTATGGGGCTGGGGATTCCTTAGGAATCGAATCATCCACCCCATTCTTTTTTTTTGCCCTTCCGGGTGGTGACTCCATTTTCTTCAGGCTTAAGCCCGTGTTCTCTAAGGCCTTGAGCCTAAACAGTGCCGAAGTCGCAAGAACCATTTCACCGGGAGTGGGGGCAAAAACCCCCGCTCACAGACAAAGTCGCTTAATATTTTAAAAATAATAATAATAATAATAGTTTTGTAAATCTAAACCTACAAAACCCTAATTTCATTTAAGAAACCCTAATTCAAGATATAAACCTCAATTTATATTTTTATTGCTTTATTTAAGTTTAGATGCATGATTTATTATATGTCTTAATAAACAGTTTATTTTTATTTGACTTTATGATGAATGCTTGAATGAATGCTTTGTTTTATTTCTAGTTTCAAGAAATTATAAGAGGTATGTTTCCATGATTGGCTACCTTAATTGATTAAGTTTCATGTAACTTGGTTTATTTTAAGTATTGGATCAATGTAAATGGTACGTTTCCACCAATTGGTGGGTATCCTATTTTATTTATCTTCTTTTAAATATTGGACGATGTGAGGACATGTTTCTATAATCGGATGGGTGTCTGTTTATTTATTTTGTTTGAACATTGCTATAATTTTTAATAAAGTTTTTGTTTATTCTTATGATTGCATGTATTATGGATAATATCATTATATTTAAGAATTTTATAATATTAAGACCTCAAAAGTAGGTTGGTTCTAATGAATTGAGAACTGTGGCGGTGTTGGGCCATTTCTCACCTTCCCCACGCGTACCCAACTTTTCGAACCCAATAAGAGTTTGGGGATTCCTTAGGAATTGAGTCATCCACTCCTTTCTTTTTCACGGCCCATTTGGGTGGCGACTCCATTTTTCTCTGAGCTTAGGCCCGTGTTCTCTAAGGCCCCAACCCTAACATTGTTGAAGTCGCAAGAACCATTCCATGTAGGAGTGGGGACAAAAATCTCCGCTCACACTTGGTCCTTCCAAATGTCTTTAAGTAAGAAAATTAATGCTTCTTTCATCCTTTTAACTTTAGCTCTTGTCATTGGTCCTCTATGAATGGCTAAAGGATCATTCTTGATGTTACCTCCAAACTTAGCCAAATCATTCCCTGGTTGATCCTCATCATTTGCCCTTTCCTTGAAAGGATTCATCCTTGGAACATCACCTACATTAAATAAAGATAAATCAGAAACATTGAAAGAGGCACTAACATTGCCATACTTACATGGCAATTCTAGCTTGTAGGCATTATCATTGATTCTTTCTAGGACTTGGAATGGCCCATCCCCTCTTGGCATCAATTTAGACTTCCTTTGGCTTGGAAATCATTCCTTCCTCAAGTATACATAAACCCAATCACCTGGTTCAAATATAACTTTCTTTCTTCCCTTGTTATGTTACTTTTCATATTGTTGAGTTCTTTTCTCTATTTGAGCAAGCGCCCTTTCATGTAAGCTTTTAACAAATTCATCCTTTTGTTTGCCAAATGTTGAGTTTACCTACAATAGGAGTTAATGGATTGAACACATATACAACCTCAAAAGGTGAGCAATTTGTTGTAGCATGAATACTATTATTTTAGGCAAACTCAATATGTGGCAAACATTCTTTCCAAGTCTTCAGATTTCTTTGAATTATTGTCCTCAATAGTTGTGAAAGGGTCCTATTGACCACCTCCAGTGTTCCATCCATTTGTGGATGACAAGTTGTTAAGAATGGAAGCTTTGTCCCTAACTTACTCCAAAGTGTCTTCCAAAAGTGGCAAAGAAACTTGACATCTCTATCACTATCAATTGTCCTCAGAACCCCATGAAATCTCATAATTTCTTTAAGGATAGACTTGAAACATGACTTGCATCATCCATCTTATGATATGGAATGAAATGTGCCATTTTACTAAACCTATCAACAACAACAAAAATAGAATCTTCCCTTCCCCTTAACCAAGGTAATCCTAAAACAAAGACCATAGAAATGTCTACCCAAGGTTTATTAGGTATGGCAATTGGTGTATGTAACCTATGAGGCATCAATTTAGATTTATCTTATTTACAAGTAATGCATCTTGCATCTCTAGCAAATTCTCTCAACATCCCTTTTCATTTGTGGCTAAAAGAAATGATCACTTAATACATCTAAAGTTTTTCTCACACTAAAATGGCCTATTAAACCCCTACCATATGCCTCCCTCACAAGCAACTCTCTCAAATATGATTGAGGCACATATAACTTATTTTCTTTGAAAAGAAAACCATCGAGCCTATAGAACTGGTCAAAACCCCCTTTCTCACATGCCCTATAAACATTAATAAAATCAAAGTCTGAATTATATAAATCTTTAATGTACTTAAAACCTAATAATTTTGCATCAAGTTTAGAAATTAGAGCATACCTTCTAGAAAGAGCATCAACAACCACATTTTCCTTACCTTTTATGTACTTGATGATGTAAGGAAAGGATTCAATGAATTCCACCCATTTTGGATTCCTTTTACTCTACATCCCTTATCTTTTGAGATACTTCAAGAATTCATGGTCATTATGGATTATGAATTCCCTGTAGTAAAGATAATGCTCCCATGTCTTCAAAACTCGCACTAAAGCATAGAACTCCTTGTCATATGTAAGGTAGTTTAGACTTGCTTCACTTAATTTCTCACTAAAGAATGCAATTGGCTTACCTTCTTGCATTAAGACTCCACCAATACCTATTCCACTTGCATCACACTCAACCTCAAAGGTTTTAACAAAATTAGGCAAAACAAGTAAAGGTGTTGAACTAAGTTTGTCTTTTAGCAAGTTAAAAGCATCATCTTGTTCTTTTCCCCATTTGAAACCAACATTCTTTTTAATGCATTCAATTAAAGGTGCAGCATTGTAGAGAAATTCTTAATGAATCTTCTGTAAAAGCTAGCAAGACCATGAGAACTCCTAACATCATGCATACTAGTAGGTTTCGACCACTGTCTAATTACTTTTACTTTTGCTTGATCAGCATGAATTTCTTTTTTCATTAACAATATATCCAAGAAAAGTAATTTCATTAGTGCAGAAGATGCATTTCTTCATATTAGCATACAACTTTTCCTTTCTAAGCACATTAAAAACATATTTCAAATGTTGTACATGCTCATCTAAACTCTTGCTATAAATCAGAATATCATCAAAATAAACAACCACAAACTTTCCAATAAAATATCACAAAACATGGTTCATCAATCTTATGAAAGTGTTAGGTGCATTAGTTAAACCAAAAGGCATTATTAACCACTCATAAAATCCATGCTTAGTTTTGAAAGTTGTTTTCCATTCATCAACTTCACTCATTCTTATTTGATGATATCCAAAATTTAAATCAATTTTTGAAAACACACAAGAACCATGCAATTCATCCAACATATCATCTAGCCTAGGAATAGGATATCTATACTTCACCGTGATTTTGTTGATGGCTTGACAATCAACACACATTCTCCAAGTTCCATCCTTTTTAGGCACTAATAATACAAGAATAGCACATGGACTCATGCTTTTAACCACATAACCTTTCTCCATATGCTCACTTACTTGCTTTTGGATCTCCTTTATTTCCTTAGGATTGCATCTATATGCGAGTCTATTTGGAATGCTTGAGCCTAGAATGAAATCAATTTGATGTCCAATGCTTTGAATTGGTGGCAATCCATTAGGTACTTCTTTCAAAAATAGATCCTCATTTTCCTGCAAAAGATCAACAACAACACTAGGCATGTCACATCCGCCTACTGCATTTATGCAGTGTAGACACGTGCATAGCGAGAGTAGGGAAAAGGAGAAGATAATTCTTGATAACAGCCCTAGATAAGGTTGTATGACAAAAGGGACCTAATTGTAATTTTTAATAAAGTTGGGGACGTAGATGTAATTTCAAAAAAAGTTGCACCGGATGTTCTTAATAGTGCATATAACAGATTCCAAAAATGGAATGTAGAGAAAAATCGGATCGCAACGACGTGTAACGGTTTTTCCAGGAAATGTCCCGTTAAAGAAAAATGAAGAAATGTTGACTAAGGGCATTTTGGTCATTACCAATTAAAGTTATACATGAATTTAGGGTAGGAAATAAAGACGTGAGTACGTAGAGAGTGGCGAGAAGTTAAATATGAAACGATCGTCAGTGGAAACGAAGCCGGAGAAAACCCGAGCAAAAATAGGACCTAAAGGGAATTTTGTAAAAAGTTGAGGGCTTATCGGTAATTTTTCAAAATGACTTGGAAACCTAAAATAGACCTTATAAATAGAAAGTAGAGGTCGAGAGGATCAAAACTATATATAGTTTGACTCATGGAACTATACGGTTTAAAAGATATGATCGATTAATCGCCGGAACGTAATGTGGCTCGGTTTCGTGTCGGGACCGGATGAGTAACCCGGGACAACTTTATGAGATCCAATGGGAAGAGAGACAAGTGGAAAGAAGTAAAGGAAAAAGGAAGTTATAAAAATCAAAGGTTGGCCAATCAAAAGAGAACATTTAGCATATGTAATAAATGTGTAATAAATGAAGAAAGAGAAAAAGTGGACAAATGGTCAAGGTGATCATCACTTCCTTTGTATATAAATATAGGTGATATGAAGAGCAAATTCTCTCTTTTCCACTCACCAAATTCGGCCAACAAAAGAAAATACCAAGGGACTTCCAAGTTTCTTCAAACTTTGATTTTTAAGGTAAGTTCTAAGGTTTTTAAGTGTGTAGACTTTAATTTTAGTATTAGTTTTAGGTAGTTATATATTTATTGGAAGATTGGGAATTAGAGTCTTATATGGAATTGAAAAACATAATAATAATATTAAGTAAGTGATGAGATTAATTGATTAAATGGAAGAACCAAGATATAGAAAGATTAATAAGGTTGGATTAGGGGTTTCGGTTGGAAAAGAAATAGAGGATAATTTATTATTTTGAAATTCTAAGGTTTATGTTGTATCTTGAATTGATTGAAGGAGAAATAAAGAATTAAAGAAGGAGAAGAAAGAAAAGCCAAGAGGAATTAAAGAAATAAGGTTTGGTACTCTACCTTTGAATAATTAGTTTGGTACTTTACTTTTGAATAATAAATTTTGGTTTGATGCTTTACAAACTTTGGTTTATGAAAGTTTTGTTGTTGATGCTTAAATATATTGATTTGAGTTAAACATGCAAAAGTTGTCAAAGAGAAGTGTTTGAATCTTCACTTTACCATTAAAGAAGCCTTAATATTGATTTGCAAAAGAAAAATAAACTATCCTATGCATTTCATGTGTTTGGGCCGAAATGGTCCCAAAAAAAAAACAGCTTTCTGGACCTTTTTGTGGAAATTGTTTGAGGCAGCAAACGAAGGAATTTTTCAACGAAATTTTACATGCAATTAGTCAACATATGAAATAAGTTTTCTGTAAAATTTCAGCCAAAAATAAGATCATTTACTTGGTCAAATGCATGATTGAAGTGGACTGAAATTTTGACGAAAATCCAGATTTTACTATTCATTTGGTCATGCCATTTTGCGTTGCCGATTTTTCTCGCCGCAACACTATTCATTTGGTCAATTTGGGATATTTTGAGGAATGCTTTGAAATGTTTAATATGTTTATTGTGGATATTAAATATGCGAAAAAGGGGAATGGTTTGACTGAAGAATGTGTTGCGCGGCATAAATGGCAAAGTGCGATGGGAATTTAAAATGATTTCGCGAGTCATTCTAAAATGAGGTTTGAGACTTAAATTGAATCATTTTAACCTTTTTGCTCTACTGGATAGTGGGAGTGGTAGATAAGGGTATGGTGCACTATACTAACGCATGCAGTACTGCTCATTATTGTGATATGATATGTTATTCAGTGGTGAGGCCACTGAAGCCAATGGGGAGGCCCATTGGTTATAACCAGGATGGTGAGGGCCATTCCTGTGATCTGATATCGGTGGTGAGGGCCACCTATGTTACAGTGGTGAGGGCCACTGCCTTATCACTATGGTTCCCTATATCCCAGTAGAGCCTGGATCAAAGACATATTATTTTTCGTTGAACTATATAATGCAAATGAATTTGAATTATGATTTTACATTATTGAAGCATATCATACTGAATGTATCACGATTTCTATTGGTATAATGTTGGTTGATTGTTGATTTTATTATTTCCTTTTTACTTCGAATACTTTCATGTACTACTTTTATTTTTATTGGTAAAGTACCCACTGAGCGACAACGCTCAGCGAGTTAAGTTTTCCTTGACTCGTAGGTTCGGAGCAGTAGATAAATCTTGGGGAAGCAACGACCAGACCACAGCAAATCTCAGGGGTAGATCTTTTAGTTCCATTATGAGTCGATAGTTGTGGCATGTATATGAATAAATATAAAAGAGATTTTCTATGTTATAATTGTATGTTAGTAGTATGTAATAATCATAAATCTTTACTTTATGTTATATTAGAAGTGTGAACTCTTCGTGCAGGTTTGTAGTTGAGGGTATAAGGTGGATTCATTGGGAGTGCATTAAATTTGATGGTATTCTTATTCACATTGGTATGTGTAAAATGTTTTCAAAAATCAAAAAAACAAGTTTTGACGACACTTGGGATCCAAATTTCTAGGCGGAACTATGGCAAAATTTCTGTAAAAATCAGAACTAAAATTTGACTAAGTAAATTGGTAGCAACAATTAGGATAGTGTGGCACCTCTACTCAGCTTACACATGTAGGTTGGGAAGGGGTGTTACAAGGCAAATCTTTAGTTACTTCATTAGAAATAATCAAAACACCCTTGTATATAAGCACAAGAATTTGCTACCTCATTGTCAAAGTGATAAGTGTATAATTGATGATATTTTGTCCCTATTTCTGAATATATTTATTGTCAAATTGAGTTTAATTTGTTTGTTCAAGTGGTTATTAGGGTTGATTCCAGGAACTTTTGACACGTTGGGACCTTAAGGTTATTTAGGTCAGAATCACAGATGAAAGACAAGGGAAGAAGCTATTTTGGGCAGATTCTTCAAGTGACACGCCTAGTGACATGGGCGTGTTCATGGCCATGTCATTCAACTACTTTACAGAAGCTTCGACACTCTCAAAGACATGGGTGTGTCACTAAACATCCCATTACTCCTGACTTATAAAAGTTGTGACATGCCCAATGACACAGGCGTGTCCATGACCGTGTCCCTAACTCAACATTGTAGTAGCAACAAAAAGTCCAAGGACATGGGTGTGTCACTACCCATGTCATTAAATTTTGAAATAGCACCGTTGACACAGGCGTGTCCATGGGCGTGTCAGGCAAAAATATCCGGGCTATAAAATCTGAGCCAAAGAGCGAATTAAGGATAGAGTTTATTTTTCAAAGTTGACCTCCCAAGAAAAAAAAAGAGTTTTTGGCAGCCAAGAGCGAGGGTGAAGACCCAATTCCTACTAGATTTAATCCAAGATCCGAGGATTGAAGTAAAAAACACAAATCATTCATTATGGATTGTTTGAATTCTTTTACTTATTTTCACTATTTTGGTTTTCTATTTATGAACATGAGCTAAACATTTTATCTATCTAGATATTGATGAACCCTAGCTTTATTGTATGGATTGAATAGTTCTTATTAAGTTAAATCATTTGATTGAGTTATTTTATGCTTTTGATTCTTATTTTCTTATTTCCAATTGATAATAGCATGCTTATTAATTGGTTGCAATTGTCATATTATTGACTTGAGAAAGCTTGATTTGAATAGAATGCTCAATAGGATTCAGGGTTGATTGGAGTGCTAGAGATAGACTTACAAGACCCCTTGGTTTAAAGTTTCTTGTTCCTATTGCAAGATCTATTTAATTATGCTTGAGAAGAGATTCCTAGCATTCTACTTAGTGATTAGGGATTAATTCACTTGAGAGAGGTTTTAATCTAATTCAGGGGAATGTCAATTCAACTCTATTGTTTGATTTAATTAAATTTATATTCATAAATACTTTTCATGGCTAGGGGATTCAATATCTAGATAGTATTTTCATCACCAACTTTTGCTGCACAATATTCAACTTTTCTTCACTTTAGTTTATTGAGTAATTTGTCTTTTATTTTAATCATCACATAAACTATTGATTCACTAAATAACAGTTAAAATTTGCACTAATATTTGACCTTATCCCCAGTGGAATGATATCTTAGTCACTATTTTATTACTTGAACAACCCGTGCACTTGCGGTAACACTGCGATAGCATAGATCCATCATCAAGTTTTTGGCGTCATTACCGAGGACAACGGTTATCAATATTAGTAATATATTCAAGACTGTTGATTTAATTTTTATTTTATTTGTATTAACATTAGTTCTTGCTTGTTGATTGTTATTCTAGGTACTTCTTCCTATTTATGACCCGAGTAACTCTTCCCAACTACTTGAATTAGATCAAGAGCTAGAGAGAATGTTGAGGAGAAAGCAAAAGGAAGAGAAGAAAGCAGTTCTGGCAAAATTAGAACCAGACTTTGAAGATATCAGCTCAGAAGAAGAACTAGAAATGATGGCAGGAAATGAGCCAAGGAAAATGCAGGAATTTACTAGGCCTACTCTTAATGGGACCGATTCAAGCATACAGAGACCGGTAGTTGCTGCAAATAAATTTGAGATAAAGACAAATGTAATTCAAATGGTGCAGCAGACTTGTCAGTTTGATGGGTTCCTAATTGATGATCCTAATTCACATATTGAGACTTTTTTGGAAATATGTGACACATTTAAGATACAGAATGTCTCCGAAGATGCAATTAGACTGAGGTTGTTCCCATTCATGCTTAGAGATCGATCGAAGAAATGGCTGAAATCTTTCCCCCCAAACACTTTCACCACGTGGGGTCAATTGACAGAAAAATTCCTAGAGAAATATTTTTCACCATCCAAGACTGCCAAGTTGAGGAATGATACTTCATCTTTTCTCCAACTAGATGGTAAAGCTCTTTATGATACTTAGGAAAGATTCAAAGATTTATTGAGAAGGTGTCCTCACCATGGGCTTTCGTTGTGGCTACAGATTCAAACTTTCTACAATGGATTGAATTATGTAAGTAAGCAGTCCATCAATACAGCTGGCGGAGGTACCATAAGTAATAAAACACCTGAATAAGCAAGGGATTTGATTACAGATATGGCCCTTACCAATTATCAGTGGTGAACCCCAAGGGAACAAGGAAAATTAAGGGTTAGTGGTTCACATCAACTGGATCTCA
Source organism: Garcia nutans (assembly GCA_947685225.1). Lineage (NCBI taxonomy): Eukaryota > Viridiplantae > Streptophyta > Magnoliopsida > Malpighiales > Euphorbiaceae > Garcia > Garcia nutans. The sequence goes on from CANTUV010000011.1 coordinate 37,576,646, forward strand.
TAGTTGCTTTGACAACACAGTTGGAAGTAATGAATAAAAGATTGATTTTTTAGCTTCATCTTCAGGGAAATCAATGCAAGTAATGTCTTGTAAATGGTGTGGGGAAGGACATCAAAGTCAAGATTGCCAAAGTGAAAATATGTTTGCTAGACAAGAGCAGGTGGATTATGTTGGAAACATGCCTAGGCAACAATAGAATGTTTTATTAGTTTTTGTCATAGAATTATATCTTATTTATTATGATGATTATTGTTTTATTTAGGTATTTTGCTAGCTTTAATCTATTTATTTAGTGTTTTCATCAATTTTGGTAGTTTTAATTTATTTCAGTGTTTATGTCATTTTTGTTCTAGTTTTTAGTTTGGTGTTTATTTGTTGTTGGTTAATGTTTATTTGATTCTTGTTTAAAGTTTGTTAAGTGTTTATTTTAGGTTAATAAGCAAACATCATCGTAAGGGCAAAACCAAAGACAAGAGAGGAAGGAAAAAGCAAGGAACCAAGTGAGGAAGAAAACAATGGACAGTAGCTGACACACTCAAGGGACACGGCCAAGCTTGTGGCGTGTCCCATACCAAGCTAAGAAGAAGTCAAAAATATTAGAAGGAGACACACTCAAGGGACACGACCAAGCTTGTGGCCGTGTCCCTCCAAATACCTCAGACACGGCCAAGCTCACCTAAGTTTGGCCGTGTCACACACTCAACTCCAAAGAAAGAAAGAAAGAAAGAAAGAAAGGAAGAGCCAGTGAGGGACACGGCCAACTGTCCTGGCCGTGTCCCATGGAAATCAAGAGACACGGCTAAGTCAACCTTGGCTTGGCCATGTCACCTCATGGAAAGGAAGAAAAGAAGAAGAGACACGGCCAAGCCACTCTTGGCTTGGCCGTGTCACACCAAAAAAAACATATAAATTCTTTCGCACGACAGAAAAAGAGAGGAGACGGCTAGGTTTTGAAAGGGAGAAAAGAAAAGAGAAGGAGCGAGCAAACATATTTTGGGATGAAGAGAGAGTGACACTCTCCTTGTCCCTTCATCTTCATCCTCCATCTTCATCTTCTCCATCTTCCATTGATAAGATCTTTGAGGTTCTTTGGGATAAGTTGGGTTAACAAGCTCTTGAAGGTTGAAGAAGCTTCATTGAAAAGATTGGTGACTTGAGGAAGCTCCATTCTATCTTCCAAAGGCACAATCAATTGAAGGGTTGGTGACTTGAGAAAGCTCCATCCCATATTGCAAAAGGGGAATCAACCATTGAAGAGGGCTTGAGTTCTTCATCAAACATCAAAGTGGAGCTAGGAGGAAGACTAGTAATCCTACTCTTGGCATCTTCACAAGGGGTTTTTCTATTCTCTCTTTTAATTCATTTCAATATTGTTTTTGTCGTATTAAGAGAATTGATATTACAATGAACAATTTGTATTTGATTTATATTGAGTTGAATGAATGTTTTAAATTGATGATGTTGAGATAAAAACCCATGCTTAGGGTTTGTAGTATATTTGATTGAATGCTTTGATTTGATATTTCCATTGATGTACCTTTTTGTTGGTTGATTGCATTGGATTGTATGCTAGGTTGATAGATTAGCTACCTATTAATCTCTAGATATTGAATGAAGGACCGAGAGGTGAAATTCGATATTGGAATTATGCAATCGACTACCCTATGAATGAATTAGAAATATAAGTTGTAGGGTTTTGTTAATTTGGTAATGTAAAAGAATTGGTCATTGTTAATTCATGAATGTGAGAACTAATGGATTGGTAATTGACTAATTAACCTTAAGGAACAAATTAATTACAAGGTTATGTTAATGGATAATTGAGAATTGAGCTTTGATTGAATGGACCTATAACCCTAGGCATATTCCCAAGAATCGATTTGATCTTGTATCACCTTTACACATCAACCCTACACTCCTTAATATTAGGTTTAAATTGTTCTTTTACAATTCCAAACAACAAACTTTCTCTTTTAAATAATTTGTCAATCAAGCTATTACGAACCACACCTTCTTGGGGAAACGACCTTGGGGTGATCACCTTTGCTACAGCTACCTCGTATACTTGCGAGTGACGCTTATAGTAGAACTTAATTAGAGCACAACAAGTTTTTGGCACCGTTGTCGGGGAAGGTTGTTTAAGTAGTGATAGTTTGATTTTTCTTTACAATTTAATTGTTTGTTTATTTTCTTTTAATTGTTTGTTTGTTTTTGTTTGTTTTTCTTTTAATTTAATTATTTGTTTGTTTTCTTTAAGTTGCTAAGTGCCTTTTGTAAAGATGCAATTTTCAATGCACGGGGGAGTTTCTGATAGGAACGATGAGTCTGAAATGGCATGGCAATTAGCAGAATTGACGAATCAACTTAAGGTGCTAAATGCAAGAGGAAGAGCACCTATGCCACGCCAAGAGATATGTGCAACATGTGGCAATGCAGGGCATAGTGCAAATACATGCTCATTCGGTTTCGCACGATACCAAGAATGGCAAGAGGAAGAATATGCCTATGAAAGTTTCCAGCAAATGGGTGGAAATGACCCATATTCCAGACCTTATAATTCAAGCTGGGGAAGCCACCCAAATTTTTCTTGGGAAAATCAACAGCAAATTCCACTTCAAAGTTTTTTTCAACCTTACCAAAGAAATCCTTACTCTCAAGAACAATATTCAAATCAAGATCACCTTAAGAAACCCACATTGGAGGATAGTTTGAATGCCTTCATTCAAACTAGCGCACAAAATCAAGATCACCTTAAGAAACCCACATTGGAGGATAGTTTGAATGCCTTCATTCAAACTAGCGCACAAAATCAAGATCGACTTAAGGAACCCACTTTGGAAGATAGTTTGAATGCCTTCATTCAAATTAGTGCACAAAATCAAGATCAATGCAAGAAATCCACAGTGGAAGATGATTTGAATGCTTACATTCAAATTAGCACACAAAATCAGGAAGGGATCAATGAGAGGTTTGATTCTTTGGAGGAATCATTGAAGAGGATGGAAATTCAAGTTAGGCAACTGGCACATCAACTCCAAGCACACCAAAAGGAGGAATATCCTAGCCAATTGGAGCAAGTCAAGGTAATCACAAATTTGAAGAGTGAACATGTAATATATAACAAATTTTGTGATTCTTTGGATGCAGGCCCTAATCAAGAAGATAATGGCGAGGAGATTCAAACCAACATTGAGGAGTTGAGCCAATCAAATGAGAAGGAGTGTAATATCCCGGAATAGACCCTAAGAGTTTTGGAGTTATTGTTGTTGTATTTGGATTTAATGTATATGTGTATATGTGAAATATAAGGATAATATATGTAAGACATATACATATACATCACATATACATGGGATATATATTATGGTGAAGGATAAGTGAGTTGTATATATATTTGTATAACTAAATAATAATAATAATAATAAAGACAAAAAGAAAAGAGAAGAAGAAAATCAAAGAAAGAATATGTGGTGGAGATTTAAAGTATTATTATTATTATTACTATTGTCATTGTTATTGTTATTATTATTATTATTATTATTATATATATATATATGGATAAGGACAAAGGAAAGAAGTAGAAACTTCTTCTTCCTTCTACTCCTTCTTCGTCTTCTTCGTTCTTCTTGGCCGAGAGAGAGAGAGAGAGAGAGAGAGAGAAAGAGAGAAAGATGTGATTTTCTTACCAAATTTCTTAAGGAATTCAAGAGATTTGATGATAGAGATGAAGATTTGATAAAGGATTCAAGTAAGTATTTATTTCTTTAAATTGATTTTCATTGTTTGAGTTGGGTTTAGTATGGTTGATGTGTGATGATGATGATATTGAAAGATTTAAGTATATATATGTGTTTATTTGGTAATTGGATGATGATAATATGATTATTTGTGAAGACGATGATGAATTGTTGAATAAGGGTTGAGTTTAATGAAATTTGGGGATTTGATAAATTGGTATATGAATGATGTTTATAATGATGATTGGTGTGTGTGTTTTGAGTGTTGTTGATGTTTTGGTAAGTTTGTTATGGTTTTTGGGTGTGTTTGATGAAGATTGTTTGAAGTGAGTAATGATAAAAAGATGGGTATTGTTGGATGTTGTTGTGTGTTGACCGGAATCTGGGTTTTTAGTCGGACACGCCCAGAGACACGGCCAGTTTGTTAGGCGTGTCGTTGGTTCTGTTTTCTGGAGTTGGTAGCACGAGCAGTGACACGCCCATGTTATTGAGCGTGTCATAAGTTCTGTGTGGCAGTAGAATTGACACGACCAGTAACACGCCCGTGTTATTGAGCGTGTCATAGCTACTGTGAGTTTGGAGAATTGACACGGCCATGAGCACGCTCTTGTTGATTGGACGTGTTGATGTTTTTGAGATACAGAATGTATTACACGCCCAGTGACACGCCCGTGGTTATGAGCGTGTCAATGTTTCTGTGTTGTGGAGTTAGGGCACGATCAGGAACACGCCCGTGTTGATGAGCGTGTCATGTGTTGAGTTTGCCCTAATTGATTCTTATTTGTATTATCTCATGTGTATTTCTAAGTGAGTGTGTATGATTACTTTTGGATTAGGTTTTAAGAGATGGAATTGCCCCTAATCCAAGTATTGAAAGATCTATGGAAGAGAAGTTATATGGGAGTGAGTTCTTTAGAGGTAAGTATAAAACCCTATTGGATTGCATATAAGTATATTGTTAAAATAAATATTAATATTGTATATGCAATGAAAAGATAAGAGATATGATAATACATTAATACATATAAGATGTGAAGGCATTCAATATATATATATGTTATGAAATGTGAAAGATGTGAGGATATGATTTGTATGATGTGTATTCCAATTTATATGGTAATGCAATTGATTGTGTATACTTGAGTAATGAATGATTATGTATATAAATATCAAAGATGAACTATGAAATGTGATAATGTGATATTGTGATGAACTATGAAATGTGATAATGTGATATTGTGATGAACTATGAAATGTGATAATGTGATATTGTGATGAACTATGAAATGTGATAATGTGATATTGTGATGAACTATGAAATGTGATAATGTGATATTGTGGTGAACTATGAAATGTGATATTGTGATGGAATATGAAATGTAAATTGAGAGGTGATGATGTATAAAGCCATTGTGGTTGGCTATGATATTGAGAATGAGATAAATGAGGCATGTTTTGCCTAAATGATGCCATTGTGGTTGGCTATGATGATGTAAATGATGATGAGAATGAGAATGAAATTGATAATGAAATAATAAATGAATTGTGTGGCTAATGTGTTATTCATTTTCAGAGTTTTGTTGTTGGTGGCATGCCTAATAAGTGTAACAATCTCTTGAAGTTAGGTTGGATTGAATCCTTAAAGCCTAATTGAGATGTTACCACCCTTGAAGCTAGGTTGGGTTAGTTCTTGAAGCCAAGTTGGGTAGAAGCTTAGCATGCTTTGCTCCCCTTGAAGCTTGGTTGAACTTAATCCTTGAAGCCTAGTTGGGTATATGATATTGATAAATGTGATAACAAAACCAAAGCATTAACTCTGAACTTTGAATGACATATTAGTGTCTTTTGGGCCCGAGTCTGTCTTTGTTGTTAATGTGATGTATATACAAATTGAAATAAATGAGTAATGGGATCTATGTTGCCTTTGTTGGAAATGTGAGTTGTGAATGATGAATTGTGGTTAGTGATATGATTATATAACATACATGAATTATTGAAAGGAGATATGGTTTGTGAAGTTATATGCAATATGCGATTATAAAGTATAAAATGATATATATGATATGTATGAGGTGAAATTGGTAAGTATCATAATATGAAGGTTCTATCAATTTATTGAATTATGTTTGATGGTTATGTTATATGTGTATATGTATATCCTCTATAAGGTTAATAGGATTATATGAAGAATGCATTGAAAAAGAGGAAAACAGAGTAAGAAAATGTTAAAACATGAGACTAAACATATGAGGTATGTTTCCTTTATATTGTATATTTTAATGGTTACTTGTACTACTAAGCTTTCGAGCTTAGCGCAGTTATCTTAATCGCGCAGGTATATAGGTGATGAAGCTGGAGATAAGCTGCTATGTCACAACGAGGACAAGTATAGTTCGAGACCAACTAGATGGTGGTGCATGCATGTAATTATACTGTATTTTCATAAGAATGTATTCATTTGTATAAATGAATCTTTGGAAGAAACAATGTAACTTATATTTATGTATTACCATGATAAGAATAACCATTTTGTAAATACTTTCATATGATTTAAATGTATTATGGTTTTAAAAATTAAAGTAAAGAGTTATAATGGTGATGAAAAGTAACATTCTTATACTCTATATACATATTGTATGTGTACCTGGTATATGTACAGTATTTATATGGGGTATCGGGGTGTTACAATTATTTTGGTATCAGAGCTTAGGTTTCGAGATTCTCGGCCTAAGTAAATTTACAAAGAAAAGTTTTAAAAAAAATGATGATAAATGAAAATAAAAAGAATGAAAATTTTGATACATGCACATGCATTAACACCTAGGTTGGTCTCGGATGTGGCATAATATGATTTGTAAAATATTTGTGTTACATGAGATGTTTAATATAGTTGATGATATATGTGTATACTATGTTGATGTGAGAAGAAACCATGATTGTTGGCAATGATGTTGGAAATGAATTATAATTGAGGCATAGTGCCTAATTATTTATGAGAAACGAATTACGAAATGTAATGTGAAATATGCATGTTGATGAGACATATGAAAAATGTTATGTCATGTGCAACATGGAATGTAATATTGATGTTTATGAGTAATATTATGTATGACATAATATGAATTGAAAAATAAAGAAATGGAAAGGAAAATAAAGTTGGAAATGAGTTGAAAAATCAAATTAAGATAAGAGTATGTACTCTTTCTTCTATACTTTAAACCTCTTTATAAGAAAGTTTATGTTGAGTTTGCTAGATAGAGGAAATAATGTCGAATTGTGAATATTGAAAGTTGTGTTATTTAAATGAAGAGAGTATGGTGGTATATTGAATGAGTTGATGGGTATAGACAAAGTTTGACCATTTATGATTTGAATATGTAAAGTTAAAGTTTTTAAAAGAAAAAGAGATGATGTTGGTTAAATAAGGAAATATAATGGTGTTGTTGCATTGCTGTTTTAAATGCAAACATTGTGATTTTAATGTTAGAAATGTGATACGCTTGAGTGTTGTTAAAGCTCATATTAATGGTGGAAAGATGTGATAATTAGAGTTTTGGAAATGAGCTTTAATATTTGTGAAAAGAATATACTTTGAGGTTGTTTTGTAATGTGTATATATAAGATGTTTTTTTTAAGTTGATATTAAGAACATAAGATGAGTGAATGGAAGTTTAAGTAAAGTAGTAAGTTGTGAAATTATAGTGTTAATGGAATTTGGGTAAAGACTATTTGAGTATTGATAATCTTAATGTAAGTTAAACCCATGAGCTTGTGGAATGAATATTACTGTATATGAGAGTACTATTAAATTGAATAATGTGATTGATAGTATGAGAATGATTATGCTTGCATTGACAAACCTGAGCAAAGCTAGGTCATGGGATAATATTGACAGTAAGAAATGGGATGGATCAATGTGGATTTAAGAAATTGAGATTTGTCATAATTAGACTTGGAGAGTATAGAGAGATTATTGAGCCCAATGTATATATGAGTGGATGTAATGTACATGTGTATAGATATGTGAGTAATATATATATATATAGGTGTTGAAGAATAAACAAATGGATGTATAGATGGTATACTAATGCATTTAAAAATATATGTGAGAGAGATGTCACCTTAGTAGCGTGACTAAGATTTTGTGAAGTAATATCATGGTGATAATGTATATGTGTTGGGTTGATAAACAACTTAAGTCATGTCAAAAAGGGATAAAAATGATGTTGTTCACGGAATAGTAAAATGTTAAATTGTGTTGAAAATATGTAAAAGAGGAATTAAATATCATTGTATGATTATGTGTATACATGTATAGAAAATGTAGAATGAGTTTTTGATATGAATGTAATTGTAAAATGTAAGAAATGTGGAAAGTAAATCACATTGTGAATGTGATCTATGGATGTGTTATATAATTGCATATTTGATGTATATTGGAAATGACATTGCATGTAGTAGTGGACCTAAGAGAGATTAGGCCTTGATTGACGTAAAGAGTATGTGATGAAATGAAAATAAGAATAAACTTAAGAAATGTTGGATAGTGAAATGGTTATGGAAATAAGGATTAATTTGGGAAATGGTGGACAGTAATATTGTTATGATAATAACTGAATTTGACTATCATAAATGTTATGAGCCAAAGTATTTGTGTGAGGAAATGTTTTGTATATATAAATTTAATAAGAAATTATAAGGGAAAAAGAAAGTATAAAGAATGAAATTTATGTAAGATCTGTATAAGATTGAATGATGTGTGAAGGAGAGGTTAAGGATAATATTGTTGTATATGAGACATGCAAATGGTGATCAAATAATTAAGAGTAAATTGTGTTGAGATAGAGTTGACATATGTTAATTTTGGATGTAGTAAAGTTTGGAGAATGGAGATATAATATTTGTGATGCAACTTAGTAGTATAATTGGAAAGTTGGAAATAAAATAATAGAGGAACAGTATTGATTTATAAGTTTCAGATGTGATCATTAATCTCCTATGGCCATATAGTGTATTTTATGGTTTTTGTGTTAGCAATTTGGTTATAATTCTGGAAAAGAAAAGACAGAAAGAGAATTGTGGAAATACTTTAAGTTATGAGTAATGTGAGAAAAAGGTAATTATTGTTAATATAGTAATGATATGATAAGTGAGAAGATGATAATGAAAGAAGATTGCAGAATGTGTTTGAGAGCTATATTGATTATGTTTATGGTATACGGTGAATAAGTGGATGGGTTTAAAATTTAAGTGAGTAAACTATGAATGATAAGCATGGTATGAGATAATTATGAAATTTGGTGGAATTGTATTAAGATAATGAAAGATAAACTATGTGTATATTGAAAGATAAATTAAAGTGGATGGTTATTCATGATAAATTTAGATAAGTGAACTATTGATTTGAATCAAACAAGATTATGATGTTAAGATATTGTGGAGAATAAATCAATTGATCTGGATTTTTGCTATAATTGTGAATTATTATTGAGATTTAATATGTATGGTTGTGCTAAAGGCATAAGAGATAAATAATGATGTATACAATGTAAAATTTTGATAGATGAACGGACATGAATTAAGTGAATTATATCAATTTTAATGATGAGAAAAGGGAAGAAGTTGATTTCCTGTAAAGTAAGTTCAAAAGCACTGTATTAATATTGATGTTAAGTGAGAAAATACTAGAGAAGGAATGAAGTGTATGGGAAATAAGAATATTATTATCAATGAAGGTTTGATAAATGTTTGTTTGTAAGGATGATTGTAATGATGGGATAATTAATATTAAGATATAAGTTTATGATCTTGAAAGTTAAAGTTAAGAGAATAGTTATAAAGAGATGAAGTGATAAAATATTTTGAATGTAAGAATGGAATGTTATTGTACTGAGTAATTTCGAGGACGAAATTTTTTTTTAGGGGGAGAGAATTGTAATATCCCGGAATAGACCCTAAGAGTTTTGGAGTTATTGTTGTTGTATTTGGATTTAATGTATATGTGTATATGTGAAATATAAGGATAATATATGTAAGACATATACATATACATCACATATACATGGGATATATATTATGGTGAAGGATAAGTGAGTTGTATATATATTTGTATAACTAAATAATAATAATAATAAAGACAAAAAGAAAAGAGAAGAAGAAAATCAAAGAAAGAATATGTGGTGGAGATTTAAAGTATTATTATTATTATTACTATTGTCATTGTTATTGTTATTATTATTATTATTATTATTATATATATATATATGGATAAGGACAAAGGAAAGAAGTAGAAACTTCTTCTTCCTTCTACTCCTTCTTCGTCTTCTTCGTTCTTCTTGGCCGAGAGAGAGAGAGAGAGAGAGAGAGAGAAAGAGAGAAAGATGTGATTTTCTTACCAAATTTCTTAAGGAATTCAAGAGATTTGATGATAGAGATGAAGATTTGATAAAGGATTCAAGTAAGTATTTATTTCTTTAAATTGATTTTCATTGTTTGAGTTGGGTTTAGTATGGTTGATGTGTGATGATGATGATATTGAAAGATTTAAGTATATATATGTGTTGATTTGGTAATTGGATGATGATAATATGATTATTTGTGAAGATGATGATGAATTGTTGAATAAGGGTTGAGTTTAATGAAATTTGGGGATTTGATAAATTGGTATATGAATGATGTTTATAATGATGATTGGTGTGTGTGTTTTGAGTGTTGTTGATGTTTTGGTAAGTTTGTTATGGTTTTTGGGTGTGTTTGATGAAGATTGTTTGAAGTGAGTAATGATAAAAAGATGGGTATTGTTGGATGTTGTTGTGTGTTGACCGGAATCTGGGTTTTTAGTCGGACACGCCCAGAGACACGGCCAGTTTGTTAGGCGTGTCGTTGGTTCTGTTTTCTGGAGTTGGTAGCACGAGCAGTGACACGCCTATGATATTGAGCGTGTCATAAGTTCTGTGTTGCAGTAGAATTGACACGACCAGTAACACGCCCGTGTTATTGAGCGTGTCATAGCTACTGTGAGTTTGGAGAATTGACACGGCCATGAGCACGCTCTTGTTGATTGGACGTGTTGATGTTTTTGAGATACAGAATGTATTACACGCCCAGTGACACGCCCGTGGTTATGAGCGTGTCAATGTTTCTGTGTTGTGGAGTTAGGGCACGATCAGGAACACGCCCGTGTTGATGAGCGTGTCATGTGTTGAGTTTGCCCTAATTGATTCTTATTTGTATTATCTCATGTGTATTTCTAAGTGAGTGTGTATGATTACTTTTGGATTAGGTTTTAAGAGATGGAATTGCCCCTAATCCAAGTATTGAAAGATCTATGGAAGAGAAGTTATATGGGAGTGAGTTCTTTAGAGGTAAGTATAAAACCCTATTGGATTGCATATAAGTATATTGTTAAAATAAATATTAATATTGTATATGCAATGAAAAGATAAGAGATATGATAATACATTAATACATATAAGATGTGAAGGCATTCAATATATATATATGTTATGAAATGTGAAAGATGTGAGGATATGATTTGTATGATGTGTATTCCAATTTATATGGTAATGCAATTGATTGTGTATACTTGAGTAATGAATGATTATGTATATAAATATCAAAGATGAACTATGAAATGTGATAATGTGATATTGTGATGAACTATGAAATGTGATAATGTGATATTGTGATGAACTATGAAATGTGATAATGTGATATTGTGATGAACTATGAAATGTGATAATGTGATATTGTGATGAACTATGAAATGTGATAATGTGATATTGTGGTGAACTATGAAATGTGATATTGTGATGGAATATGAAATGTAAATTGAGAGGTGATGATGTATAAAGCCATTGTGGTTGGCTATGATATTGAGAATGAGATAAATGAGGCATGTTTTGCCTAAATGATGCCATTGTGGTTGGCTATGATGATGTAAATGATGATGAGAATGAGAATGAAATTGATAATGAAATAATAAATGAATTGTGTGGCTAATGTGTTATTCATTTTCAGAGTTTTGTTGTTGGTGGCATGCCTAATAAGTGTAACAATCTCTTGAAGTTAGGTTGGATTGAATCCTTGAAGCCTAATTGAGATGTTACCACCCTTGAAGCTAGGTTGGGTTAGTTCTTGAAGCCAAGTTGGGTAGAAGCTTAGCATGCTTTGCTCCCCTTGAAGCTTGGTTGAACTTAATCCTTGAAGCCTAGTTGGGTATATGATATTGATAAATGTGATAACAAAACCAAAGCATTAACTCTGAACTTTGAATGACATATTAGTGTCTTTTGGGCCCGAGTCTGTCTTTGTTGTTAATGTGATGTATATACAAATTGAAATAAATGAGTAATGGGATCTATGTTGCCTTTGTTGGAAATGTGAGTTGTGAATGATGAATTGTGGTTAGTGATATGATTATATAACATACATGAATTATTGAAAGGAGATATGGTTTGTGAAGTTATATGCAATATGCGATTATAAAGTATAAAATGATATATATGATATGTATGAGGTGAAATTGGTAAGTATCATAATATGAAGGTTCTATCAATTTATTGAATTATGTTTGATGGTTATGTTATATGTGTATATGTATATCCTCTATAAGGTTAATAGGATTATATGAAGAATGCATTGAAAAAGAGGAAAACAGAGTAAGAAAATGTTAAAACATGAGACTAAACATATGAGGTATGTTTCCTTTATATTGTATATTTTAATGGTTACTTGTACTACTAAGCTTTCGAGCTTAGCGCGGTTATCTTAATCGCGCAGGTATATAGGTGATGAAGCTGGAGATAAGCTGCTATGTCACAACGAGGACAAGTATAGTTCGAGACCAACTAGATGGTGGTGCATGCATGTAATTATACTGTATTTTCATAAGAATGTATTCATTTGTATAAATGAATCTTTGGAAGAAACAATGTAACTTATATTTATGTATTACCATGATAAGAATAACCATTTTGTAAATACTTTCATATGATTTAAATGTATTATGGTTTTAAAAATTAAAGTAAAGAGTTATAATGGTGATGAAAAGTAACATTCTTATACTCTATATACATATTGTATGTGTACCTGGTATATGTACAGTATTTATATGGGGTATCGGGGTGTTACAAGGAGAATTTGGAGACATTAACCTCACCAAAGTTGCATGAATTTTCCAATCCTGATAGGCCACCAAATCCATTTCCATGTAGCTTGAAGGATGAGGAGCAAGATGCTGAGGTTGTTGAGATGGGACGTAACATTGTTAAAGTGGATGAAGAAGTGATTCAACCAAACTTGGTTGAACTTAAAGAGTCCCCAAAAGTCATTTCTACTACTCTTGGTGGTAAGGAAGAGCAGAAATCTGATATGCCCAGGTTGCACGAAGACAAAGATTATTACCATGTTCCTATAGCACTGGAGGATCACCCCGAGGTGACCTTCACATGTCCCTTTGAGACATGTTCTCTTCAAGGAATACTATTTAGGGGTTGCCTTACATCGGGTACTTTTCAAAGTTACATGTTCATCCTCTCAATCATGGGCTCCAATTGCATTATGGGTGGAAGGAGCCCTACGCAACGTATATGGGAACGATGGAAATCAGGTTTCTTCTAAACCCCCTCTGTAGTATGCATGCTCACATTAAGGACAATGTGAATCTTTAAGTGTGGGGTACATTTTATGTTTTGTGTTTTTACTTTTAATTGCATTTTGTGTTTTTGTGTTTTTACTTTTAACTTATTTTTGTTTAGGTTTTAGTTAATGTTTTTAATGTTTTTCTTTGAATAAATGAGTTTTAGAAAGTTCAATTGTTATAAAAATTGTTGATAGATGACCTTTGAATTTTTGAAGCATGAATTTGAGAATTGAGTAAAATTGGTGCTTATTGTCAATTTTGTTGGTTTTTCTTTGCATTGCCATTAACCTAGTGAGGAATTGAGCCATCAACTTATTATTCATTTTGTGGGTAAACATCTTTGATTGATGAATTACTAGAACTTGCTTTGAAATGCATTTTAAGATTACATAAAAATTTCAATTTGGCATCAAGATGATTAAGGCAATTAGGTGAACCACTTTGGCTTAAAAAGACCAACCCTATATTCAACCTTAGTTAGCCAATTTTGAGCCTATTTCATTTTCCTTTTCTTTCTTTTTCACAACACCATTAGCTTGAACCTTGTTGTTTAACTCTTATCCTTTCATTAGGGCAAGAGCATTTTAAGAGCGTTTATGACCGAGTGTTGTGTTGAATTAAGTGTGGGGTTAAATTTAGTAAGTTTAAGATTGAAAAGGAAAATAAAAAAAACAAAAGAAGAAAAAGCAATAATATATATATATATATAATAAAAAAGAAGAAGAAGAAGAAGAAGAAGAAGAAAAAGAAAAAAAAAAGAAGAAAAAAAATATTTATATATATAATAATAAGAATAATTGTTGTTCTTGTTGAAAGGGTTTAAATGTATCATTGCAAGATTTAATAAGTGAGTTCCCTTGAAAAGCTCTTTAATGTCAAGGGGTAGATGAGAGGAAGGTGTTTTGGGACTGTTGGGTTAGGAGGAAGACTAGCAATCCTACTCTTGGCATCTTCACAAGAGGTTTTTCTATTCTCTCTTTTAATTCATTTCAATATTGTTTTTGTCGTATTAAGAGAATTGATATTACAATGAACAATTTGTATTTGATTTATATTGAGTTGAATAAATGTTTTAAATTGATGATGTTGAGCTAAAAACCCATGCTTAGGGTTTGTAGTATATTTGATTGAATGCTTTGATTTGATATTTCCATTGATGTACCTTGTTGTTGGTTGATTGCATTGGATTGTATGCTAGGTTGATAGATTAGCTACCTATTAATCTCTAGATATTGAATGAAGGATCGAGAGGTGAAATTCGATATCGAAATTATGCAATCGACTACCCTATGAATGAATTAGAAATATAAGTTGTAGGGTTTTGTTAATTTGGTAATGTAAAAGAATTAGTCACTGTTAATTCATGAATGTGAGAACTAATGGATTGATAATTGACTAATTAACCTTAAGGAACAAATTAATTACAAGGTTATGTTAATGGATAATTGAGAATTGAGCTTTGATTGAATGGACCTATAACCCTAGGCATATTCCCAAGAATCGATTTGATCTTGTATCACCTTTACACATCAACCTTACACTCCTTAATATTAGGTTTAAATTGTTCTTTTACAATTCCAAACAACAAACTTTCTCTTTTAAATAATTTGTCAATCAAGCTATTACGAACCACACCTTCTTGGGGAAACGACCTTGGGGCGATCACCTTTGCTACAGCTACCTCGTATACTTGCGAGTGACGCTTGTAGTAGAACTTAATTCGAGCGCAACACAGAACAACCCCTACAACAACATATATAATCAGGGTAGAGAAATCATCCCAAGGTCTCCCTTGGATTTCAGTAGCCTCAACATCAACAAGTTGCCCCTCCAAGAAAGAGCAATTTGGAGGAAATGATGGAGAAGTTTATAGCAGCTTCGAAAACCATATTTTAATCAACAGAAACTACCCTTAGAAATCAGCAAGCCTCCATTCACAATTTAGAAAATCAGGTGGGGCAAATTGCCAAGTTACTCAGTGAACGACCACAAGGGAGTTTACCTAGCAATACTGATGCAAACTCGAAGGAGCAGCTAAAGGCAATTACTCTAAGGAGTGGAAAGAAAATTAAGGGTGGTGTAGTTGAAAAAGAAGCAGAGTCACAAGCAAAAGAGGTTGAGATACAGAAAGAAGAAGAAGATAACTCTACTGTCACTTTGGGAGAGAAGACTATATTGGGAAATAAAAAAGAAAATCAACCTCAAGAACCCCATCCAATAGTGAAGGAATACCGACCTCGAGTTCCATATCCAGCAAGGTTAAACAAGGACAAGATGGATGCTCAGTTCGGTAAGTTCCTTGAACTCTTTAAACAACTGCACATTAATATTCCATTTGTTGAAGCTTTATTGCAGATGCCCAAATGTGTTAAAATTTTTAAAGATATCCTTTCTAACAAAAGGAAACTTGTGGAAGTATCTTTGGTACAATTGTCGAACAAGAGTTCAGTAATTTTGCAGAAGAGATTACCTAAGAAATTAAAAGATCCTGGTAGTTTTACTATTCCATGTTTGATAGGTAATCTTGAAGTTCAAAGTGCATTGGCTGACTTGGGGGATACTATAAGTGTTATGCCTTACAAAATGTTTAAAGAGTTAGGTGTCGGAGAACCTAAACCAATACTCTTGACCATTCAACTTACTGATAAGTCAGTAATTTACCCTCGTGCCATTATAGAGGATGTGTTGGTAAAAGTCAGGAAATTCATTTTCCCCAATGATTTTGTTGTCATTGATGTATATGAGGATGCGGATGTTTCGCTTATCCTTGGTAGGCCATTTTTTAATATAACCCGTGCCCTTATCGATGTCCATGATGGCACATTGACCTTAAGAGTGGGAAATGAGAAAGTTGTTTTTAATATACATTATGCTATGAAGAACCCACTTACACTCAATGAGGTGGATTCATACAATGATATCATTGAGCATGAAACATTAAATTGTGTTACTAACATTATTTCAAAGGATACCCTTGAGTTGTGTTTATTGCAGGATAATGTTGAGGATCACGAAGCATTGGAGCAGCTTGCTTATCTTGAAGCAAGCAAGTCATTTCAGAGTCGGGCATATGAAACCATTAAAATAATAAAAGAATAGAAGCTGTGACCATCTGTGTTTGATCCACCTAATTTAGAACTCAAGATCCTTCCAAATCATCTTGAGTATGGATTTCTGGGAGAGGAGAATAAATTGCCAATTATTTTAAGTTCCCACCTATCTTCTGAGCAGAAGGTAAAACTCATTGAGCTATTACAAAAATATAAGTAGGTTATAGCTTGGAAGATAGCAGACATTAAGGGTATTAGTCCATCCTATTGCACTCACAAAATACTGATGGAGGATGAGTTCAAGCCAGTGGTGCAACCACAATGGAGACTAAACCTAAGATGAAAGAAGTAGTTAAAGCCGAAGTGATCAAGCTACTTGATGCTGGAATTATATATCCAATTTTGGATAGCTCTTGGGTAAGTCCGGTTCAAGTAGTACCAAAGAAAGGAAGGATAACGGTGGTTCCTAATGAGAATAATGAGCTAATTCTAACAAGAACAGTTACAGGTTGGAGGGTTTGCATTGACTATCGGAAGTTGAATGATGCAACTAGAAAGGACCATTTTCCTTTGCCCTTCATTGATCAGATGTTGGTGAGATTGTTCGGGCATGAGTATTACTGCTTTTTGGATGGCCTTTCAGGCTACTTCCAAATTCCTGTTGCCCCAGAAGACCCAGAGAAAACTACATTCACCTGCCCATATGGGACATATTGAAGGATTCCATTTGGATTATGCAACATTCTTGCAACTTTTCAACAGTGCATGGTGGCAATCTTCGATGAGCTCATTGAGGACATTATGGAAGTGTTCATGAATGATTTCTCAGTTTATGGCAGCTCGTTCGAAGGTTGGTTGGAAAACATTGTGAGGGTCTTGATAAGATGTTAGGAAACAAACCTAGTACTTAATTGGGAAAAATGTCATTTCATGGTTCAAGAAGGAATCATGTTGGGACACAAGATTTCAAGCAAGGGTACTAAGGTGGACTGGGCTAAAGTGGAAACCATTGAAAAACAACCACCCCCCACATCAGTCAAGGCTATCAGAAGCTTTTTAGGACATGCAGGCTTCTATCGAAGGTTTATACGCGCCTTTTTTAAGATAGCTCTTCCTCTAACAAGACTCCTTGAGAAGGATGTTGATTTTGTGTTTGACAAAGAATGTTTAAGAGCTTTCACAACTCTTAAGGAGAAATTGACCCAAGCCCCAATCATAGTAGCTTCTGATTGGAATTTACCAGTCGAACTCATGTGTGATGCAAGTGATATTGCAGTGGGGGCAGTTTTGGGTCAATGCAAAGAGAAGCATTTTTAGCCCATTTATTATGCAAGCAAGACACTGAACGCAGCCCATGCCAATTACATAACTACAGAGAAAGAACTTCTAGCTGTGGTTTTTGCTTTTGACAAGTTTAGATCATATCTGATCTTGTCTGAAGTGATTGTGTATACGGATCACTAGGCTTTGAGGTATTTATTTGCGAAAATAGATGCAAAGCCTAGGCTAATTTGTTGGGTTTTCTTATTGCAAGAGTTTGATTTGAAGATTCAAGACAAAAAGGGAGCTGAAAATCTTGCAGCAGATCACCTTTCGCGCTTAGAGAACCCAACGTTGGAGAAGTTCGAAGAAGGAAACATTGATGATTATTTCCCTGATGAGCAGCTTTATGCCATGGTAAGTGTTTCAACTTTTAATGTACCTTGGTTTGCAGATTTTGCTAATTACATGGTTGCTAGGGAACTCTGTAATATCCCAAAATTTTTGAAAATTTCTAAATTTTGGAAAATTTAATAAAATAAATTATAATTTATACGGATAAATTAAATTAATGGTTTTAAATGAAAATGAAGGGATTTTAAATGAAAAATTGGAATATATATGTGATATATATGCAAAATATACATAACATATAAAAGTCAACACTTTTGAAAAGAAAGGTCAAAGTCCAATGGTATTTTTATAAATAAATTTAGAAATTTAAAATTAATAAAATAATTCAAAAATAAATTATTTTTAAATGGAAGAGGGAAATTAGGACTTTTAATTTATTAAATAAATAATTAAATAATTAATTATTAATTATTTTAATATATATATATGGTTTAAAAATAAAGATGAAAAGAAAAAGAAAATTAAAAAGTCTTCAACTTCTTCTTCTTCTTCATTTAGGCCGAATATCCATGGGAGCTTGAAGCAAGATTTTGATTCTTCCATACTCCATAAATTGAAGGATTTAACAAGTTTTAAGTGGATTTTTGGTGATTTCTACCAAATTTAGTAAGTTTCCAACTCTTTTCATTGAATTCCATGGAAATTTGGATTATGTGAGTTTTGGACTTTTGAAGCAGTGTGTTATAATTGTTGGAATTGGTGTGTATGATGTTATTTTGGGTAGTTAACAATGATTTTAAGGTTAGATTGAAGAGATGATGGAGTTTGGATAAAGAATGGTGAAGAGAGAATTTAGGGTTATAGATATTTGGGGTTTTGAAAACATGAGCTTTAATTGTACAAATTGGTTCTAAATGAGTTGTTTTGATTCATAAACAAGTATTTTATAGTCAAATATTAGATTTGGTTGTGTTTGGTTGGAGTTTGAGAATGGAAGTGGAGATTTAGGGTTTTGGAAAAGTGATTTTCCAAAGTGGATGAATTGTGTGATTTTATTAGTTTAAGCATGTTGTTTAGTGTTAAAAGTGATGAATATAAGCTTGAAATGAGTAATGGATTGTGTTGGAATGGAAAACCTTCAATGGGGGAAGGTTATGCCATTTTTGAGATTTTGTGTATAAAAGTGTATTTTTCTAATGTAAATAATTTAATTGTATTAAAATATGTTTTTAATAATATAAATAAACTTAAAACACTAATTTAATTGTAGTAGAATGGAATTCTAATGTTAAAGTAAGGAAAGGCTAAATTTTTGGATATTTGTAGGAGTGCTGTTCAATTATGGTTTAATGTTGAAAATGTCATTAAATGTGATACTAAATTATTATTTGCTATCACATTAGGTTTAGCCATTGAGGGAGGTTGATTTGCTTCATCCAAGTGGTGAAGGGCGAGTTGGAAAGATAGGATTAGAGGTTGTTTTAAGCTTGCTTTGGGTTGCTAGTGGAGGTATGTACAAACTTTGAATATATTGTTTATATTTACATGACATTTGGGTTTAACACATTTTGGTTGAAAAATGTGTTAAGCTACTTGGTACATTGATTGTGTATAAATAATGTGCTATGACATTTGTAATGCCTTATATGTATTAAATGCATTGTGAAAAGCCATTGATAATGGCTAAATTGTGTAAAATGTGAAATATGTATATTATGTGAAAATACCCAAAGAAATTGGGTAATGTGTTGTGAATGCAAAAATGAGATATGTGATATTGATAAAAATGAGAAAAGTGAGAAAAGTGAGAAAGATGTGAAAAATGAGAAAAATGAGAAAAAAAAATGTGAAAATAAGGCAATGTGCCTAGATTGAATATGTGAAAATGAAAAAGAGATTAATAATGAAAAATATGAATAAATTGTGTGTCTAGTATGTTATTCAATTTTCAGAGTTCTGTATTTTGTGGCATGCCTATGATTGCCTACAGACTAAACGCTGGGCTGGTGAAAAGACAGGGTTGTAAGCTAGGCTAGCTGATAAATCTGATGTTTTTGGGGTGAAAAGACAGGGTCATAAGCCTCAAAAATAAATCCTTAAAGCTAGACTGAGTGAAAAAATCGAGTCGTAAGCTCAGATCTAGTTGGATTATCCATGGATATATTGCCTATGGGGCTAGACACAAGGTGTCACTATGGACCAAAGCAGTAACTCTGAAATTTGAATATCATATTAGATCCTTTTGGTCCCATGCTTGTCTTTGCTTTAATGTGAATTATGAATTGTGATACAATTGAGCAATATAATGAGATATAATGTTATGAGTTGTGTTATATATATGTGTTGTGCATTGACATTACATTTGGACTATATTGTTATCAAAGTTTATGCCACTAGGCTTCGACTTAACATGATTGTTTTCATCGCGCAGGCGACAGGGTAGACTCAGTTGATCCAAAGAGTTCTTCTAGACCAGGTCGGCTCTAGACTTGTAGTTGAGCTTGTTGAGTTGTTATCAAGATCAGAAACACTGTCAGTAGCATGTATATATTTTTATGTTATTGTACATTTTGAGTATTATGCATAATATATTATGTTTTGGATTTTATGTATTGTATATTATAAAGAATGTTTGGGTCAATGTATTTGAAATGGGAGAGTAAATGTGTTTTAAATTATATATATATAAATGTTTGAGTAACTTGGTGAAATTGAGGAGTATGGTTGAGATGGTGAATTGAAATTATTTGGGAGTATTTTCTTTTTGCAGGTTGTGTTTTGCTAAATTTTGGGATGTCCAAATTACAGATAAAACTCTGGCAAATTTTTCCTAGAGATTTGCATATATAATATTTATTTTTGGTTCCTATAACAAGTAAAGAATATTTATATGCTATTTAATTTTATATATTTAAAATTTAAAATTTAAAATTTGAAATGTGAAATTTTTTTATTAAATCGGCCTGTGACATTTTTGTATTGTATATGCGTATTTTACATATACTGGAAATATGTATTGTACATATATAGGGTATAAGGGTGTTACATTTATTTTGGTATCAGAGCCTAGGTTTGAGGTTCTCGACGTAGGTGGGTTGATAAAGAGAGGAAATGGGGGATTTGAAAATAATTTTTAACTGTAATAAATGCATTGGCACTGGCAGTTTCTGCTCTCTGATATAGTATTTTCCACTTGTGAGCGGGGATTTTCACCCCCACTCTCGGTGGAATGGTTCTTGCGACTTTGGCACTGTTTAGGCTCGGGGCCATAGAAAACACGGACCTAAGACCAGAAAAAATGGAGTCGCCACCCGGACGGCCCGGGAAAAAAGAAAGGGGTGGATGACTAGATTCTTAAGGAATCCCCAACCCCTTAATGGGTTCAGAAAGTTGGGTACGTGTGGGGAAGGTGAGAAATGGCCCAGCAACCCCACAACGCCCGATTCATTGGAACCGGCCTCCTTTACAGGTCTTAATATTATAAAATTCTTAAATATAATAATATTATCAATACTACACACAATGATTAAAAGAAAGCATCATTATATTAAAATCAAAGTAATGTCCAAACAAAGTAAATAAATGGACACCCATCCAAGGATGGAAACATGTCCTTACATCACATGCCTAAATAGGACACCCACCAAAAGGTAGAAACATGCCCTTTACATAGGTTCTAAAAAAGAAAAGCAAATTAAATTACATGATGTTTAAATAATGAGGTACCCACCAAGTGGAAACATGCCTCTTACAACTTTTGGAAATCTAAATTGATTGATAAAAGTAAATAATCATTCATCATAAATAAATCATTCATCAAAAGTATTTAAATAAAATAAACATCCATCCATGATAAATTAAATAAATCAAGTATTGAAATTAAATAGATTAAAGCATAAGAGATAAATCAAGGTATAAATAAATATGGAATTGAATAAAGCAAATAAAAGTTCTATTATAGCTACTGTGACTTTTTATGGAATTAAAATAGATTAGGGTTTTATGTTTTAAAAGGTTGGTAAGACTCTTTGATTAACCAAATTAAGGTTTGAATGGTGAAATCATGAAACTAGGGTTTTAAATAACTTAAAATACTTTAATTTGTGATTTTTGATTATTGAATTTTAAGCTACTGTGCAATTTTTGGGTTTTCATGTTTTTATGTTTTTTAATGTTTTAAAAAGATTAGGGTTCATAAAAATTAGGGTTTAAGGTTTTAAAAGGATTAGGGTTCATTATTTTAGGTTTAAAAGTAGAATTTTGGATTTTATGGTTTTAGAATTTAGGTCACGGGTAAAAGATTTGAATTAGGGTTTTAGAAATCAATTTGATAATTTATGAAGTTTTATGAATTTAAACAAAAGGATTGAAGTTTTTATAAGTAGAAAGATGTTTTTTAAGGCTTTTTGAATGAAATAGAACCTACTTTAAAATCTTAAAATAAACAAAATTTGATTTTGGTTTTGTTGAATAATATGTTCAATTAGTGTTTTAAGGTCTTTAAGAAGAAAAAATAACAATTTTCAGTCTTTTTAGAAAATAAGGTCACGTTTTAGTGTTTTAACTTTGGACAACTAAATTAAAGTTCTAAGATTTTAACTTTTGAAAAACACAAAAAATCCTAGTTTTAGCTACTATATAAAAAATTAGAATTTAGAATTTCATACCTTCTTTTGTAAGTTGCTCCAAAAACAATTCTTCTTGGATGAACTAGCTTCAAAGACAAACCTTTTTTGCCTTTGGAATCCCTTCTTTCGTGATGCTGCTTTTCCAGAAAATTTTAAATTGAATTTCTTCTTTTCCTTCTTTGATTTTGTTTCAAATTTTTCCAAACTCCCTTTAGATTTCCTCTCTCTCGGCCCCCTCTAATTTTAATTGCCTTTGGTCCTTTTAATAGTGGTTTAAGGTTATTTATTCCTAATTAATTAAGGTAACTAATATTAATAAAAAAAAAGAAACCAAAACCTAATTGGATTAGGTTTCGAAAAATTTGCGTCGGAAAATTTGCGCTACAAAAAAAAACTGCCGCAGGAAAAAATGCGCTGGCAAAAAATTTCTGCCACAGAAAACTGCGGCTGTGTGCAGGGAACGGGCCCGTAAGCTATTTCGAAGGCAGAATTTTTCTGCGTTCGAAATACCCACGGGCCTGCACGATGAATTTTTTGTCGCTGATTTTTCTGACTCCGATTTTTATTTTTATTTTTTGACTTTTATTTGTTTATTTCTTTTTTTATTAATAAAAATTAGATACTAAAGCAAAAATTATTTAATTAAAATTATTTTGGACCAATTAGACAACAAAAATCATTTTGGACTAAATAAAGCATATTAGATCGGATTGGGTCAAAAATTAAGGGTCTACAGTTTGCCCCCTGCTTGAATGATCTGAAACCTTAGTGAAAGAGAGTGAAAAGCAATAAGACTTAATTTTTGAGGTTTTGGGTTCTGGACTCGAGAGATTTGGACACTCGATCCAAAACTAGACTTGGATACTCGATCTTATCTGGATTTGGGCACTCGATCCTAAACTGGATTTGGATACTCGATCCTAAATTGGATTTGGATACTCAACCCTAAATTGGATTGGGATACTCGATCCTAACTTGATTTGGATACTCGATCCTAAACTTGATTGGGATACTCGATCCTAACTGGATTTGGATACTCGATCTTAAATTGGATTTGGATACTCGATCCTAAATTGGATTTGGATACTCGATCCTAAATTGGCTTTGGATACTCGATCCTAAACTGGATTGGGATACTCGATCCTAAATTGGATTTGGATACTCGATCCTAACTGGATTTGGATACTCGATCCTACACTAGATTTGGATACTCGATCCTAAATTGGCTTTGGATACTCGATCCTAAACTGGATTGGGATACTCGATCCTAACTGGATTTGGATACTCAATCCTACACTGGATTTGTATACTCGATCCTAAATTGGATTAGGATACTCGATCCTAACTTGATTCGGATACTCGATCCTAACTTGGATTTGGATACTCGATCCTAAACTTGATTGGGATACTCGATCCTAACTGGATTTGGATACTCAATCTTAAATTGGATTTGGATACTCAATCCTAAATTGGATTTGGATACTCGATCCTAAATTGGATTTGGATACTCGATCCTAACTTGATTTGGATACTCGATCCTAAACTGGATTTGGATACTCGATCCTAAACTGGATTTGGATACTCGATCCTAACTTGATTTGGACACTCGATCCTAACTGGATTGGGATACTCGATCCTAAACTGGTTTTGGATACTCGATCCTAAACTGGATTGGGATACTCGATCCTAAGCTGGATTTGGATACTCAATCCTAACTTGGATTTGGATACTCGATCCGAACTTGGATTGGGATACTAGATCCTAACTTGACTTTGATACTCGATCCTAACTTGGATTCGGATACTCGATCCTAAATTGGATTCGGATACTCGATCCTAAACTGGATTGGGATACTCGATCCTAACTTAATTTGGATACTCGATCCTAACTTGGATTCGGATACTTGATCCTAAACTTGATTGGGATACTCGATCCTAACTGGATTTAGATACTCGATCCTAAATCGGATTTGGATACTCGATCCTAAATTGGATTGGGATACTCGATCCTAACTTGATTTGGATGCTCGATCCTAAACTTGATTGGGATACTCGATCCTAACCTGGGTACTTTGACTTGAGATTTTAATTGATTTTGATTTAATTTGGGTACTTGGACCCAAGATTAGATTTGATTTAGGTACTTGTACCCGAGAATGGGTACTTGGACCCGAGAATGAATTTGACTAACCTTTAATCAGTTGAGAAGTCTAACTGCTCCGGCTGTTTTATGCATTGTGATTCGTCACCCTCAGAATGGATCTTCATCCTTGGAGATTGGGTCTTCACCCTTGCAAATGGATCTTCATCCTTGAGATTGGGTCTTTATCCATTGGAGGTCGGGTCTTTACCCTGGCTTTAGCTCTTTTAGCTGGATTGGTCTTTTGTCTTTTGCATCTTCATTCTTTTGAGAGTTCTAATGTTCTATTCTTTTGTTCTTCCATTTTGAAAAATTTTAGCTATTTTTAATTGGACCTTATACTCTCTCCTTGCCCCCCCCCCCCCCCCCCCCCCGCTTGACAAAATATTTGCAAGTGAGTTTGAAACTATTTGGTATATAAACTCAAAAAATTGAAAAGGAGAAACTTTGCCCCCTGTGTAGGCTCAAACCAAAGATTTTATCCATGCATGCTTTGATTGATGTTTTTGCCGTCTAGTTCTTCGTACAAGCACGTATTTCTTCTCTTTGCAAAATTGCTGGAGCTTTCTCAAGCAATGGGCTTTCTATGCCCCCCTGATTTGATATCTTCTTTTGATTCCTTACTTCACAGAGTGTTTGCTGTTCACTTTGATAAATAATAGACAATACAAGATAAGAAAGTACGATGTGATATGCTCATGTATGCATGATATGCATGAATAATACCTACAGTTGTTCCATCAACTCACAGACCGAGGTGATCAGCAGAATTGTTCTCATTGGTTCTGTTTTGACGCTTGTTCAAGTCTTGCATTGGAATGATCGAAAGCTTTACATTTGTGGCTTTTATCTTCTATATGTTGAGAAAATGAGTGGTAGAGACCCCTAATGGTAGAGTCAGGGATGCATCCATTTCGAATTATGTTTCAGCATGTCGGTTGATAGCTTCTTCATGACCTTGCCAATAATCATTTCAACAGACTTCCCTTAGCTCGAAGGCTTTGTATGACAAAACACTCTTCTTCTTCTTTTTTTTTGAAATTTTTGAATTTTCATTTTGAAATCAAATGTTGGCTTTGCCAAATTAATATCAATATACCTCAAGACTTGACTTTCCAAATTAACATATCTATAACATGACAACCCTAGTTACCGTACTAAACTCGGGAATCAATTCTATTTAAGCAAGAATTGTTGCACTTCAGATAGGCACATACACATTGCTTGGCCAAAGGTCTCATTTGAGTTTAAATATTGTCTATCTCATATGCATGCTTATCCAAACTATCTCCACTAATAGACTCTACCTACCAAGAGAGATCAACAGGTCTTTGATAGGCTTGAAACGGGGTCTATAAGGGACATGGGTTAAAGTGGAGGCCATTTTGAGATTGGAGCTAGTGTGACACAATGGACAAACCCTCACATTACAAATTTCTTGTTGGAACTTTAGACAGCTCAGAGGCAACCTTGCTAGACTCCAAATTTCTTCTATCTTCTTAGCATTAATTTGGATCTTGATTAGGACAGTTTTTGCCCTTGCATAAAGTTTAAGACCCAAATTTGTTTCTTTTCTTCTTCTCCCTTTTCTTTCTTTTTATTTTTCTTACTCTTCCCTTTCTTTGTCTTTTTGTCCTTCTTTCTTGTTGGACTACAGAACTTTCAAGAACTGGGTGGTCTTCCTCCTTTTCTCCAATTGAATCTTTGGTTGGGTTGGACCAACTCAAAAAAGGTCTTTATGAACCAAATAGAAGCCTTTGGCTGCTTTAGGTAAAAGAGAACTCAGTTGGATTTTTGAACCATTTTGGGTTTTTTTTACTCTTTTTTTTCTTTTTCTTTTCTTTTTCTATTGATTTTTTTCTTTCTTTCTCTCCTTTTTTTTTTGTTTTTGGTTCTAGCTCAAACAGAGTTGTCTTATTTGTACCAACTTGGGCTTCCAATAATGGATGAGTGGAGTAACATAAATCTTCTTTAATAGGGATAAATCATTTATTACTCCAATGTTGATGTTGTCTTGGAGATATTAAGGGAACTTCAACTACCCTTAGGGTCTTAAAAATGTCCACTATCTTTATGGTCTTGAGAACTTCAACTATCTTCATAGTCTTGAGAACTTCAACTATCTTCATGATCTTGACTAATCATTGCCTTTTTTGACCTTATTGCCTCTTCATCTTAGTGATCATAAGACTTACCAAAAGTATCACAACAGCTCAAGGTAGGTTATTAAGGTTATATGCCAATGAAAAGAAAGCTAAAATTTTATGAAGGCTCAAAGGGACAACTAGGGATTGATATTTAATTGGGTGGATACTAGTTGTTGGCTAATCAAACAATGCCTAGATCATCTCTCCCTTAAATAAGCAGAGTTCAATTTCGCCTCGAAAGTTTGTCAAAGCATGTTCTAAGACTGACTAAGACCTAGACAAAGGTAATTATGTAGGAGCCCTCTCTAAGTAAGCATACACAACTCAATGCTATAGAGCAATTCCCTTATCTAGTAAAGTCATTCAAGTTATGATGCATAGATAAATTTATGAATTATCAAGATAGATTCCTCATTGGTTGAGCACCAAAATGAGCAAAGACCAATAAAAATTTATAATGAAAGTAATTTATTCAAACAAATTTAAATTTGAAAAACACGATAGTTCCAAAATATTAAATAAAGTAAGATTGAAAAGCAACATTCAAGCTAAGGAAAGTTCATTGAGTTAGGCTTCTTTTCCCTTCATATCTTCAATATCCCCATCTTGAAAAGAGGATAAAACAAAATCTTCTTCCAATCCTTTTCCCACCATAAAGGTTGCTGGTGGTGGCACACTTCTAAATTTAGGCAAAAGGTTGTTCTTGGTATTGGGCTTATCCGGCTCGGGTAGCTTACCACTGTCGATTAAATCTTGGATCTCATGCCTTAGGCGGGCACATTTATCTGTTTCATGCCCTCGCATTTGATGAAATTGACAGAAGGCCTCGGCATTGAAGTTTGATGGCAATGGATTATGTAAAGGTCGAGGAGCTAATGGTTGTAACAACCCTTTCTTTTGCAGCTAGCTAAAAACCCAAGATAGAGGTTTCCCCAATTCTGAGAATTGTCTTTTATTCCCTTGACCGGTTATATTAACATCAACTTCTTTTTGTGTGCTTTGATTGTTAGGCTAATTGTTCCCTTTCTCATTCCTTCTTATTGAAAAGCGATTTTTCTCCCTTTCCCACTCTTCAATTTGTAAACCATCTTGGAGAAGATCTTTGAAGTCCCTTATAAGGGTGTGAGACATTCTTTCACGAAGATTGGGTAGGACCCCTCTCACAATCATCCTTATTTGATCAGATTCGTCGGGCCTCTTCTTGAGTAAAGCAGCCTTGTTTCTCCATCTCTTGACATAATCTACAAAATTTTCATTTGGTCATTGCCTAATGGACTCAACTTCCATTAAGGTAACTTCCATTTCAACATTGTATCCATATTATTGGATGAAGGCTTTGTAAAGTAGATCCCAACTCTTTTGTGTTCCATCATCTAAGGTATTGAACCAATTCTGGACAGCAGGATCCAATGAGAGCATGAAGTACTTTAGAGTTTGAACCTTAGTATCTCGGGCAGACTGCATGGCAGTGATATACTGCTTCACATGAAGATGAGGATTTCCGGTGCCATTGTACTTTGCAAAGGAGGGCATCTTGAATTTATAAGGGACCTCATCATCTAGCTCAAATAATTTGTCAACTTCAGACATTTCTTCAGTTTTCAGGTTTTTCTCAAATTTCTTTTCTAAATCAGCAATCATCTTTTCAATTTCAGATGTCTCGGTCTTTTCAATAGTTACCTTCTCAACAACCTTTGGCTCCTTTTTATCTTGAAGATCTTGGTAGTATTGAGCCCAATCATCATCATCAATGATCACCTTCTCATCATCACAAACTACTTCATTAATTTTAGTCTTCCCTTTGTCCTTTGGTTTCTTAGTGCTAGCAGATGTCTCGGCATGGTTTTCTAAGATTGCAGTTAATTGGTTCTTCATGGTCTCAGCTAGGGCCTCTTTGATTTCTTCCATCTTGGTATTGAGGGCCTCATCCACCATCCTTTGAATTTGTTCAGGCTCCATCGTTCTTGGTGAGCAAGTGATTGAGTCATTGCTAGATATCTCGTCTCCTAAGTAGGTCAAATTGTAAGCTTTTGAACTATCGTAATCCAGGGCTGTGAGCCAGAGAGGATTAATGATATGAGATGCAAATGTATGCATGTATACATGTATGCACAAACAATAGACAAACAAGGACAAATTAGGACGTTCCTTTCAACCTTATAACATCCACACATGAATGGCGAGTCTCTTTTCCTAGGTATATGGTTAACAAATTACCAACATGGGGTATCTTGCTTTCGAATAATTCCCTCGGACGTTTCAACCAATAGTTGTATTTTCAAAAATGGAAATCAATCCATGATAATTCCCATTAATTAGGTTTTAATCCATTTATCCAACTAAAGTAGCTTTTATGCTATGCTGGATTAAAATGAAATTCAGAGGTTTATTATAAATAGATTTCTCACTTGAAAAAGGTAACTAATGATTCATGCCAAAAACAAGCCCATGGTTAATTTATTCTTAGTGTAAACTAGGCCCACAATTGATTTTTGGTCTTTCATAATTGACCTAAATATTTTTGCAAGCTCTTTGTAGGAAAATGTTGGGTGAAAATAGTTTTGTTTCTAAGCCCATTGTAAAAGATTTTAGAAAAATGGATTTTGGGCTTAGTATTTGGGCCATGGGCCAAAGAATTTATTTATTTATTTTTTAGAAAAGTATTATGTCCAAAGACCATCTTGAAAAAATTTTGAAAATAGTTTTGGCCTTTTGGATTTTAAAGAAAAATTTATTTTGAGCTTAAATATACTTAGGTCATATTAGAAAAAGAACAAACCAAATAGGCCATGATTTAGACTAAGATAAACTAACCATAGTAAAAAAAACATGCATTTAGGGTAAAACCTAAGGAAAGTAACTAGGCCAATTACATGAGCTTTAGTCTTTGGGTAGAAAGGCTTAGGTTCCGATAGCAAGTATATACCAAATGGTACGAGGCTATGAGTGGTTATGCTATGCTCGATCTCCATACCTTGAGTGAAAGTATGGTATCCCTTACATAACACAACAAGGGTAACACAGGCATCCTAACTCACGCACACGATGCAAACTAAATGATGCAATGGTTAAAATCATTATAAGAAAGAATAGAATAATATAAAGACCAGCGAAATCAACTTCTCTTATCCCTAGTGGAGTCGCCACTGTGAGCGGGGATTTTCGCCCCCACTCCCGGTGGAATGGTTCTTGCGACTTCCTCACTGTTTAGGCTCGGGGCCTTAGAGAACACGGACCTAAGTCCAGAGAAAATGGAGTCGCCACCCGGACGGGCCGGGAAAAAAAGAAAGGGGTGGATGACTCGATTCCTAAGGAATCCCCAACGCCTTAATGGGTTCGGAAAGTTGGGTACGTGTGGGGAAGGTGAGAAATGGCCCAGCACCCCCACAACGCCCGGTTCATTGGAACCGGCCTCCTTTACAGGTTTTAATATTATAAAATTCTTAAATATAATAATATTATCCATACTACACACAATGATTAAAAGAAAAGCATCATTATATTAAAATCAAAGCAATGTCCAAACAAAGTAAATAAATGGACACCCATCCAAGGATGGAAACATGTCCTTACATCACATGCCTAAATAGGAAACCCACCAAAAGGTAGAAACATGCCCTTTACATAGGTTCTAAAATAGAAAAGAAAATTAAATTACATGATGTTTAAATAATGAGGTACCCACCAAGTGGAAACATGCCTCTTACAACTTTTGGAAATATAAATTGATTGATAAAAGTAAATAATCATTCATCATAAATAAATCATTCATCAAAAGTATTTAAATAAAATAAACATCCATCCATGATAAATTAAATAAATCAAGTATTGAAATTAAATAGATTAAAGCATAAGAGATAAATCAAGGTATAAATAAATATGGAATTGAATAAAGCAAATAAAAGTTCTATTATAGCTACTGTGACTTTTTATGGAATTAAAATAGATTAGGGTTTTATGTTTTAAAAGGTTGGTAAGACTCTTTGATTAACCAAATTAAGGTTTGAATGGTGAAATCATGAAACTAGGGTTTTAAATACCTTAAAATACTTTAATTTGTGATTTTTGATTATTGAATTTTAAGCTACTGTGCAATTTTTGGGCTTTCATGTTTTTTATGTTTTTTAATGTTTTAAAAGGATTAGGGTTCATAAAAATTAGGGTTTAAGGTTTTAAAAGGATTAGGGTTCATTATTTTAAGTTTAAAAGTTGAATTTTGGATTTTAGGGTTTTAGAATTTAGGTCACGGGTAAAAGATTTGAATTAGGGTTTTAGAAATCAATTTGATAATTTATGAAGTTTTATGAATTTAAACAAAAGGATTGAAGTTTTTACAAGTAGAAAGATGTTTTTTAAGGCTTTTTGAATGAAATAGAACCTGCTTTAAAATCTTAAAAGAAACAGAATTTGATTTTGGTTTTGTTGAATAATATGTTCAATTAGTGTTTTAAGGTCTTTAAGAAGAAAAAATAACAATTTTAAGTCTTTTTAGAAAATAAGGTCACGTTTTAGTGTTTTAACTTTGGACAACTAAATTAAAGTTCTAAGATTTTAACTTTTGAAAAACACAAAAAATCCTAGTTTTAGCTACTGTATAAAAAATTAGAATTTAGAATTTCATACATTCTTTTGTAAGTTTCTCCAAAAACAATTCTTCTTGGATGAACTAGCTCCAAAGACAAACCTTTTTTGCCTTTGGAATCCCTTTTTTCATGATGCTGCTGTTCCAGAAAAATTTAAATTGAACTTCTTCTTTTCCTTCTTTGATTTGGTTTCAAATTTTCTCAACTCCCTTTGGATTTCCTCTCTCTCAACCCCCTCTAATTTTAATTGCCTTTGGTCCTTTTTATAGTGGTTTAAGGTTATTTATTCCTAATTAATTAAGGTAAGTAATATTAATAAAAAAAAAAAGAAACCAAAACCTAATTGGATTAGGTTTCGAAAAATTTGCGTCGAAAATTTTGCGCTATCGGAAAAAATGCGCTGGAGAAAAATTTCTGCCGCAGAAAACTGCGGCAGTGTGTGGGGAACGGGCCCGTAAGCTATTTCGCAGGCAGAATTTTTCTGCGTGCGAAATGCCCACGGGCCCGCGCGACGAATTTTTTGTCGCCGATTTTTCCGACTCTGATTTTTCCGACTCCGATTTTTATTTTTTTGACTTTTATTTGTTTATTTCTTTTTTTATTAATAAAAATTAGATACTAAAGCAAAAATTATTTAATTAAAATTATTTTGGACCAATTAGACAACAAAAATCATTTTGGACTAAATAAAGCATATTGGATCGGATTGGGTCAAAAATTAAGGGTCTACACCACTGTGTTTGCAGATATAGGTAGCTATGACGTCTCAAACGCATCAGGCTGCTGAGGGTAGTGCAGAGAGAGTGGCTCCAAATGAGGGTAGAGATGGAGCTAGAGTTGTATCTGCTAGTGAGTCATCTGTTTCTGTGACTGTGAGACCAGCAGCTGATGAGATTCTGCCTGGCTAAGTATGGCATATGGTATAGTTGTTGAAGTAGGCACCAGTTCTGCAGCCGCAGCCACAGTTTTTGGTGAGGCAGTATGATAAATTGAGAAAGTATGAAGCTGAGGACTTTGTTGGTACTACAAACCCTGCTGCAGCAGAGCAGTGGCTAGACAGGGTTCAAAGGGTATTCATTCAGTTGTAGGCTAGTTCGAAGGATAAGTTTGATTATGTCAGATCTCTTCTGCAAAGGGATGATGTTGCGCTCAAATTAATACTACTACAAAGCGTCACTCGTAAGTATACGAGGTAGCTGTAGCAATGGTGATCGCCCCAAGGTCGTTTTCCCAAGAAGGTGTGGTTCGTAATAGCTTGATTAAAGCAATTAAATTAAAAGTGAGAGTTTGTTGTTTGGAATGCAAAATAACAATTTAAACCTAAGATTAACGTACGTAGGGTTTGATGTGTGTGATGGGTGCACAAGATCAATTCAGTTCTTGGGAAAGTGCCTAGGGTCATAAGTCCATTCAACCAAAGCTCAATTCTCAATTATCCATTAACACAGCCTTGTAATTAATTTGTTCCTTAAGGTTAATTAGTCAATTACCAATTCATTAGTTCTGTAACACCCCTTCCTGACCTACGTGTGTAAGCTGAGTAGAGGCGCCACACTATCCTAATGTTGTTACCAATTTTACTTAGTCAATTTTTAGTTCTGATTTTTACAGAAATTTTGCCATAGTTTCGCCTAGAAATTGAGTCCCAAGTGTCGACAAAACTGGTTTTGTTCTGATTTTTGAAAACATTTTTACACAAACCAATGCAAACAAAATCATTCTCAGTACACTCCCAATAAATCCCCCTTATAACCTCAACTACAACCTGCAAAAAGGATTTACACTTCTAGTACAAAATAAAGTAAAGGTTTATTATGAAACACAGTAGATAAAATATTTATTCACTATGCAGCGGAAAGTAACAATATTTACAAATTCATATACATCAAAACTCAAGTTTTACAAAACATAAAGTTTATACATGTTTGGCAGTCAGTCTTTGATCTTTAAGCCCACAATTCACACTTCAGAATCTAAACTCTACTCGGCCTAGAGGAACTCTCCGGTTCCACCCTGTCACCTGCGCAATAAACCACAATCGCGCTAAGCCAACGGCTTAGTGGTACAAACAACCATAATATTATGCTTTGATGCAATGCCAACGCCACACAATCAAGTTTCATAAACAATTCATGAAGTACTACTCACAATTTCCACATCCATAATCATATTAAAGCAAAGACAAATATATATCTCATTAATCATTTGTTCCCCTTTTTGAATTATATATATAAACAAACACAAGCATGGGCCCAAAAAGAAATCTAATATGTTATTCAAAGTTCAGAGTTACTGCTTTGGTCCATAATCACAATCATCAAGCCCGTAGGCGAAAATATATATATCTCTAT
Organism: Garcia nutans; assembly: GCA_947685225.1. Classification (NCBI taxonomy): domain Eukaryota; kingdom Viridiplantae; phylum Streptophyta; class Magnoliopsida; order Malpighiales; family Euphorbiaceae; genus Garcia; species Garcia nutans. Next base: position 37,610,538 of record CANTUV010000011.1, read on the forward strand.
CCATGGATAGCATAACAGACCCAGTCTCTTGGATCTCAACCCGGTTAAAATCGAGGAAGTCCTCAACCCGGCTAGACTGTTACTATTTTTGAGGCTTACGACCCAGTCTTTTCACCCCAAAAACATCACATTTCACATTTTTCAACTGGAATCGGCTTACGACCCGGTCATTTCACCTATCCAGTGATTCATATGCATGCCGCCAAACTCAAAACTCTGAAACTTGAATTAACATATTAGGCACACAATCATTTAATTTATCTCTTTAACAATTTCTTTCTCAATTCATTTCATATTCCATAATCAATTAGGCAACCATGCCTCAATCATCTCATTTGCATCATTATCACCAGACACATTAGTTTTACATCTCATTATATCTCAAATCACATTAATCAATTCATCACTCAAGTGTACATAACCAATGGCATTAACACACATTTTACATGCTCATCACAACATTCACATTATACCAAACATACATTATTAATATGCATTAACAATGCATTAGATTTCTTAACACATTTACAATCAAATGTATGTTAAGTCTCAACATCATATGAATGTATGCAATAATGTAGTTTGTACTTACTGTAATATCCTCATTTATGCTCTAGAAGTTTTGCATATTGTTGTTGTTGTTGTTGTTGTTATTGTTATAAATTGGATTGAATGTATATGATGTGTTAAGAAAAGAATTTGGGAGGAGAATGCTTGTGTATATGTGTTTTGGGAAAGAATTAGGGTTTAGAGAGAATGGTATATGTTGTGTATATGATGATATATATAACATATAAATGGGTCAAAGGAAGAGTCAAAGGAAGAGAGATATTTTTGTGTTAAGTGTGTAATTACATATGTGGGCTTATATGAGACAAAAGGTTAGTTATATGGTTAAGGGCAATTTGGTAATTGCTTGGATAAGATTACTTGGTGGAGATTAAAAGCAAAATTTGACTTTGTTTCTTCATGATTTTCTTCTTTCTTTCATGAAGTGGCCGGCTCCTCCATAGACAAAGGGAAGCAAGAGGTGAAGAGAAGTTCTTGATGAGTTGAGTTCAAAATTGAAGGAAGATTAAGTGTTCAAGTGTTGATTCAAGAAGTTTTTAACTAAGGTAAGATCTTCCCTTTGATTTCTTTCATTCTTTTGAAGTGGTATGGGAAGTTAATTAGGGTTTGATGATTTGAGGATGAGATGTGTTTAAAATTTGTTCTCAAGTGTTAAATTGGTTTTAAGTTAATAGTTTAAATAGGTGTAGTTGTTGGAAGTGGTAAATGTTGATTTTGAAAGGTGGAGAGGGATGGTGATTTTAGTGTTTTGAGATGATGTGTGTTTAGTTGTTATATTAATGTGTTGTGAAGTAATACTTGTGGTGAATATGTGTTTAGAACATTGATTATGTTCATTTGAAATATGTTATATGATGAATATTGTGTTTGAGTGCAATTGAGAAAGTGTTGATTTGGTTAAGGTTATGAGCATGGGTGACACGGCCAGAATCATTGAAGAGACACGGGCGTGTCATTTATTTGAGTTGGCTACTGCCTCTTTTATTTTTAGTGACACGGCCGTGTCCCTCAAGTGGGTTGGGCGTGTCCCTCAAGTGGGCTGGGCGTGTCCTACAAATGAGTTACATATTGTTTTATTCTTTGCTCCTTTTTACATTGTTGTGATTCTTCAAAGGTTCTATTGTTCCTAAACTTAAACATGAACATTATAAACATGTTTCAAACACAAGAATGATCTAATCAAATGAATGTGGAAGATCCTAAAGCTATGAATCATATCAATTGTGTTTTGTCCTAATTGCATTGTTGAGATTTAGCAATGTTATGTTATGCATTGTGAATGGTAATGTGTTTCATGAGTAATGTGGAATGAAATGTTGATATTTATGAATGATGCTATGTGATATATAATGTGATCATGGATGAGATAAATATACACTTGAATAATGAAGTGTTATATTGTGAAATGAAATGTGAAGCCATTGTTATTGGCTAAGGTGATTCAATGGAGATAAGTGAGGTATGTTTGCCTAAATGAAAATGAGAATTGAGAATGAAATCTAAATGAATTGTGTGGCTAATGTGTTATTCCATTTTCAGAGTTTGTTGTTGGTGGCATGCCTAATAAGTGTAACAATCTCTTGAAGTTAGGTTGGATTGAATCCTTGAAGCCTAATTGAGATGTTACCACCCTTGAAGCTAGGTTGGGTTAGTTCTTGAAGCCAAGTTGGTTTGAAGTTTAGCATGCTTTGCTCCCCTTGAAGCTTGGTTGAACTTAATCCTTGAAGCCTAGTTGGGTATATGATATTGATAATTGTGATAACAAACCAAAGCATTAACTCTGAAAATTGAATGGCATATTAGTGTGTCTTGGGCCCAATGCTTGTCTTTGTTTAATGTGAGTCATGATTTGTTTATTGTTGTTCATGGATGATTAAATGATTAAATAATGAAGTATATGCAATGATGTTGAAATGTGATATGCATATATGTATGTTGATTATAAAATATAAAGGGATGTTGTTAGCTTTGCATCTATGTTGTTACATATATGATATGAATTAGAATTGACATTGTATTGTATTAAAGCATATCAATAGCATGTTTTATCTTACTAAGCCCTTGGCTTAGCGCGATAGTGTTTAATCACGCAGGTAATAGAGTTGATAGAGTTGAACCCGATAGTTCATCAAGACCAAGTGAGAGTAGACCTTGAAGAGTCCATTTTGGGAGCTTAAAGATCAAAGCAGACTTGCCAATCATGTATACTTCTTTATATTTTGTAAAGAAATGTTTAAGATGTAAATATGTAAATATTTTATAACTTCCGCTGTGTAATATTTAAATGTATATATATATAATTAATATGTTTTCGTTTTATAAGTAAATGATCTATTTTTCTATAATGTATAATGATAAGGGTATTGTATCAAGTTTAAAGTGTTTTGAATGTTAAGAAAACCGTAGCATCCCTATGTTTGATGCACTTATGCTACAATGTTGTGGTTGTAGTGTGTGTGCATTGGATATGGGGGTGTTACACTTACCTTAAAACCAACTCACACCAATCTATATACTTACTCTTCCAAGAATCCTCAACACTTAGGTTAGGGCAATTCAACCTCTTCACAACCTAATCCAAAAGGAATATTAGCAAAATGACCATATGAATAGTAAATTCTGGTTTTGGACTCAACTTAATCCTTATTTTGAAAAATTGTATAAAATAATCTAATTGACTAAAAACACTAAAATTTTTATAGAATTTAGTTTTACATCTTAAAATCATTCCTTTAAAATTTCAGATCAAACTGAACAAAAACTCTTGGTCAAATAGTTCACCCAACCAGACTGCTCCAATTGCCCTGCATCCTGGCAGCAGTTCTGAACTTTGTGAATTCCGTAAATTAAATTCAATCAACGTGGTTCCAAATTATTTTTCTCATATACTAGACTCACTAAGAAACAACATATCCAAAATTCAATTGGATATTATTTTTCTAAAGTTTATTAAAAATCCCGAAAGATAGCTGTCTCAGTTAAGGTACCTGCTGGAACAGGTCTAATAAAAATAATCTTTCCAAAATCATAACCATTCCAAAATCAAATCAACATATTTTTCAGTCATTCTAGACTCATAGAGGTACAACATATCAAAAATTCACTTCAAGAACGTTTTTCTATATTTAATTAAAAATCATACAATAAAGTACCAAACTCATGTATTCTATGTTTTCAACTTCACTAAACACAACTCTTACTCTTCCATCACCAACACTAACCTAACTTCTTATCTTTAATTCCATTTCAACACTTTTACACACACCATACACAAACACACTCCAGCCATCAACTACACTCCATCAAACTCAAACAAAATTCCAAATAGAACAAGAGAAATCAAGAGAAAACTTACCAAAAATGATGAACTTCTTGAATTTCTAACTTGTTTTCTTGAAATCTTCCTTCAATTTGATCATAGAAATCAAAACCTCTCTTGCTCTCTTGTCTCTTTAGTGTGCCGGCCATCCCCAAAAGAAAAAGAAAAATGAAGAGTAAAATAAATCAAAGTCAAATTTTTAGTCTCCTCTTAATTCTCCACCAAGTATTTTTAATATTAAAATAATCCATCTTCTCTCTTCCACTCATCTAAATTTCTATTTCCATTAATTAATTAATTCAACAATAATAAACATAAATATCTTCTTCTTTTGACTTTCTTATTTGACTTGTGTATATGTTATATATATTTCCATATATACAACATATACACTCTCTCTTAAATTCTTTTCTCTTTCAAATTTAACATATACATTCAATCCAAATAAAACAACAATTATATCAAAACTTCTAGGGCGCACTTTGGGATATTACAATTTCTCACATTCATGAATTAGCAATAACCAATTATTTTACGTTACCAAATTAATGAAACCCTAGAACTTATATTTCTAATTCATTCATAGGGTAGTCGATTGCATAATTCCGATATCGGATTTCACCTCTCGGTCCTTCATTCAATATCTAGAGATCAATAGGTAGCTAATCTATCAACCTTGCATACATTCCAATGCAATCAACCAATCAACAAGGAACATCAATGGAAATATCAATTCAAGACATTCAATCAAATATACTACAAACCTAGGCATGGGTATTTAGCTCAACATCATCAATTTAAAACATTCATTCAACTCAATATAAAACAAATACAAATTGTTCATTGCAATATCAATCTCTTAATACAACAAAAACAATATTGAACTGAATTAAAAGAGAGAATAGAAAAACCCCTTGTGAAGATGCCAAGAGTAGGATTACTAGTCTTCCTCCTAGCTCCACTTTGATATTTGATGAAGAACTCAAGCCCTCTTCAATGGTTGATTTCCCTTTTGCAATATAGGATGGAGCTTTCTCAAGTCACCAATCCTTCAATTGATTGTGCCTTTGGAAGATAGAAAAGAGCTTTCTCAAGTCACCCATCATTTCAATGAAGCTTCTTCAACCTTTGAGAGCTTATTGACCCACTTGATCCCAAAGAACCAAATTGAAGCTTGTCAATGGAAGATGGAGAAATGAAGATGGAGGATGAAGATGAGGGACAAGGAGAGTGTCACTCTCTCCTCATCCCAAGTTGGTGTTTGCCTCCCTTTCTTCTCTTTTCTTTTTGTTCTCAAAACCCTAGCCGTCTCCAGTTCGTCTTCTTTCTTTTCGTCGTGTGAAAGAATTTATAGCATTTTGGTGTGACACGGCCAAGTTAAAGGAGACTTGGCCGTGTCTGAGTCTTTGGTCCATGAGAGACACGGCCAAGTTGAGGGAACTTGGCCGTGTTGGAGGTGAATTGGAGGGACACGGCCAGCGACTTGGCCGTGTCCCTTGCTTGTGTTCGCTTCTGTCTCAGAGTTTCTTCTTTTCTTCTTTGATTGAGTGACACGGCCGTGTTTGGAGTGACTTGGCCGTGTTGGATCATTTTGGAGGGACACGGCCAGGGACTTGGCCGTGTCCCTTGCATGTGTCACCTACTGTGAGAGTTTCTTCTTCTTTGCTTGGGATTTAAATGAGACACAGCCAAGCTTGAGCAACTTGGCCGTGTCTGGGCTTCTTTGGAGGGACACGGCCACAAGCTTGGTTGTGTCCCTTGAGTATGTCCCTCATTGATCTTCATTTATGCTCTTTCTTGCTCTGTTCTTTGGTTTTTCTCATTAGGTGAGACACGACCAGAGACTTGGCCGTGTCTCTGGGTGTGTCTCTTCCTGTTTCTTCATTTTTGCTCTGTTTTTCACTGTTTTGATCTTCCAAGGGCGTTTTTGCTCTCAAACCTAAAAACAAACACAATAAACAAACTTAAAATAAAAATCAATCAAAACATTAACTAAAACACACATAAAATTATACTAAAAACTAGTATAAAAATGACCTAAACAGATGCATATGATTGGTGGAAATGGTTCCACATGCTCTGGATGATCCACCAGTCTTGACCTATGATGATTTTCTGTGGGAATTTGAGTAGAAGTATACTTTGAGAGAGTATAAAGATGCAAAAAAGATGGAGTTCCTGAGTTTGAGACAGGATACCAGTACAGTGATCGAGTATGAGATCGAGTTTATCCGGTTAAGTCACTATGCTGGTGGGATCATTTCTGATGAGTTTGACAGTTGTAGGAGGTTTGATGAGGGACTGAGACCCTCTATCATGTGCATTATTGTAGGCTCTCAGTATCAGAGAGAGAGCACAGGGTCTTGCAGCAGCTGCCAAGGTTAAGGAGACAAGAGCTAGGAGACCCCAGAGTGAGGCAGGGTCTTCATCAATGAAGAGAGGCCGAGGGCAATAGTTTTAGATGTTTAGTAGGAGTCAGGGGCAATTTGGCAGGTCAGTATAGCAGTAGAGGTAGAGATAGAGACAGAGACCTGTAATTTAGTAGCTAGTGCTTCGACCCCAGTGGCTCAGAGACCTGCTTCACTTACTTGTGTTCATTGTGGTAGAGCACATGGAGGTGTCTGCTGGTGGAGAGGTGCTTTGGGAGTGTATTTTAGATGTGGATTGTCAGACCATTTTATCAGAGATTATCCCAAGCCACCATAGATTAGACAGGCAAATACTGCAGCTTCTCGACCCAGTGTCAGAGGGGATTGTGGTGGCAAAGGTTTTGGTAGAGGTGGTCGATCTGGGTCTAGTCTGAGAGGAGGTTCTATAGCTGGAGGTAGTAGACTAGATGAGGCATGACCATCACAGTGGGTTTATGTGATGCAGAGGCAGCCAGATGCTTCAACTGTTATTGCTAGTACTTTTACATTATTTGGTACTTCAGTTCTTGCATTATTAGACCCTTGGTCGAGTCATTCCTACATTAGTGCATCCATCTTTCCTGTGAGTGATTTACATTCTGAGTCCTTAGGATTTGATGTTTTGGTCAAAAATTCTTTAGGGCATAGTGTTGTGGTGAGCAGGGTGCACCGAGATAGTCCAGTTGTTGTTCAGGATGAGGAGTTTCTTGATCACCTGATTGAGATGCCTTTCAGGGAGTATGATCTGATTTTAGGCATGGATTGGTTATCCAAGCATGGGGTTGTGGTAGACTGTCAGAAGAAATGTGTTACTTTGAGAACACATGATGGTAGGGATGTTATAGGATCCAGTGAGCAGAGGTATCTTTCATCCATGTTTGTTTCAGCTGTTTAAACTGGGAGGATGATTCGGAAGGAATGTGAAGCTTATCTTGCTCATGTTGTAGATACCAGAGTAGTGGGGTCCCTACTTCACAGTATACCCATAGTTGTCGAGTTTCCAGATATTTTCCCTGATGAGTTGCCAGGGGTACCTCCTGAGAGAGAAGTGGAGTTTGGTATTGATTTGTTGCCTGGTACCACTCCTATCTCTATTACCCCTTATAAGATGGCACCTGCTGAGTTGAGAGAGTTGAAGGTGCAGTTGCAGGAGTTGTTAGAAAAAGGGTTTATTCGCCCTAGTGTGTCCCCGAGGGGAGCGCCTGTGTTGTTTGTGAAGAAGGATGGCACCATGAGATTGTGTATTGATTATAGGCAGTTGAATAAGGTGACCATCAAGAACAAGTATCCTTTGCCTTGGATAGATGATCTCTTTGACCAGTTGAAGGGAGCAGCAGTGTTCTCTAAGATCAATATGAGATCATGGTACCATCAGTTGAGAGTCAGAGTACCCAAGACAACTTTTCATACGAAGTATGGGCATTATGAGTTTTTGGTGATGCCCTTTGGATTAACAAATGCACCAGCAGCTTTTATGGATTTGATGAATAGGGTGTTCAGACCATATTTTGATTAGTTTGTGGTGGTCTTCATTGATGACATCTTGGTGTATTCGCATAATAAGGAGGATCATGATAGGCATTTGCGGATTGTATTGAAGACTCTGAGAGAGAAGCAGTTGTATGCTAAGCTGTCTAAGTGTGAGTTCTGGCTCGATCAGGTAGCTTTTCTCAGTCATTTGGTTTCAGCAGAGGGTATTAGAGTTGATCCGAGTAAAGTTGAGGCTATCTTGAATTGGAGTCCACCGAAGACTGTGACAGGGGTTAGAAGTTTTATGGGATTGGTAGGCTATTATCATCGGTTTGTGAAGGGTTTTTCTATAATAGCTACACCACTCACCAGATTGTTTCGGAAAGGAGTTAGATTTGTGTGGACAGATCGGTGTCAGGCGAGTTTTGAGTAGCTGAGGGAGATGTTGACTCAGGCTCCTATCCTTACCCTGCCTGTTGAATGTAAACCATATGTGATATACAGTGATGCTTCACATAGTGGTTTAGGTTATGTTCTAATGCAGGAGGGTAGAGTCATTGCTTATACCTCTCAACAGTTGAAATCGCATGAGCTGAATTACCCGATGCATGATTTGGAATTAGCAGCAATAGTTTTTGCCTTGAAGAATTGGCGGCATTACTTGTATGGGAAAAAGTGTTTCATTTATACGGATCACAAGAGTTTAAAATACCTGGGTGTTCAGAGAGAGCTAAATCTTCGGTAGAGACGGTGGTTAGAGTTGATTAAAGACTACGACGTTTGATTGATTATCATCCTAGTAAGACAAATATTGTTGTTGATGCCTTGAGTCGAAAGTCTTTGGTAGGTTTGACTGCTTATTTGCTCTCATTGCTTGTCGAGTTGAGAGTGTTGCATGCTAGATTTGAGTCTTCTGATGATGGTGCTTTGATGGCTCAGTTGCAGTTGAGGCCAGTCTTGTTGGATCATATTAGGGAAGCTCAGTTGGCAGATGAGAGAATTCAAAAAATTGTGTTGGTTTGTCAGAAGGGGGAGACTCGAGACTTTTATGTGAGGGATGATGGTAGTCTATGGTGCAGAGATAGATTGTGTATTCCTAATGATGCAGAATTGAGAAGAATGATATTAGAGGAAGCACATCAGTCACTTTTTGCTATGCACCCTTGGAGTACCAAGATGTATCAGGACTTGAAGTGACATTATTGGTGGTCAGATATGAAGAGGGACATAGCAAAGTTTGTATCCATATGTCTCACTTGCCAGAAAGTGAAGGTTGAGCACCAAGTTCCTTTAGGATTGCTCCAACCTTTATCAGTGCCAGAGTGAAAATGGGAGCGAATGATAATGGATTTTGTAACTGGATTGCCTTTGATCCAAAAGAATCATGATGCAATCTGGGTGATAGTTGATTTGATAACAAAGACAGATCATTTTCTTCCAGTTCAGATGGATTATTCTCTTGAGAGGTTGGCTGAGTTGTATATAAAGGCGATAGTCAGGTTGCATGGAGTCCCAGTTTCTTTGGTGTCAAATCGAGATCCCCGGTTTACTTCGAGGTTTTGGAAGAGTTTGCATGATGCTTTGGATTCTTGGTTGCATTTTAGTATTGCTTTCCATCCACAAATAGATGGGCAGTCAGAGAAAGTGATACAGATTCTGGAGGATATATCGAGGAGTTGTATCATTGATTTTACCAGGAATTGGGATAGATTTTTGCCATTAATTGAGTTTGCTTATAACAACAGTCATTAGTCCAGTATTGGGATGACTCCTTATGAGGCTTTATATGGCAGGAGATGCAGGACACCTTTGTGTTTAGATGAGGTTGGAGAAGGAAAACTGGTTGGTCCCGATTTGATTAAGGAAATAGAGGAGAAAGTAAAGGTGATTCGGGGTCTTTTGAAAGTAGCTTCAGACCGATAGAAATCCTATTCATATTTAAAGAGAAGAGACATAGAGTTCAATGTAGGAGATAAAGTGTTTCTGAAGGTGTCTCCATGGAAGAAGATTCTGAGGTTTGGCCCCAAAGGAAAGTTGAGTCCTCATTTCAGAGGACCATATGAGGTGTTGAAAAGAGTTGGCCCAGTGGCTTATAGACTAGTTTTGCTGCCTGAGTTGGATCGAATACATAATGTTTTCAATGTCTCGATGCTTTAGAGATATAGGTCTAAACCATCTTATATCTTGTCTGTGGAGTCCATTGAGGTGAGTCCAGATCTGACTTAAGAGGAAGAACCAGTGGTGATTTTGGCACGAGAGGTTAAAGAATTGAGGAGTAAGAGGGTGCCACTTGTGAAAGTCCTTTGGAGGAATTATGCCACTGAGGAGGCGACATGGGAGAGTGAGCAGGCGATGCAGAGTCAATTTCCCCAATTGTTCTAGACTTGAGAATAGGTAATTTCGAGGATGAAATTTATTTTAGAGAGAGAGAATTGTAATATCCCAAAATTTTTGAAAATTTCTAATTTTTAAAAAATTTGATAAAATAAATTATAATTTAAAAGAATAAATTAAATTAATGGTTTTAAATGAAAAATGAAGGGATTTTAAATGAAAAAGTGAAATATATATGTGATATATATGCAAACTATACATAACAAATAAAAGTCAACACTTTTTAAAAGAAAGGTCAAAGTCCAATGGCATTTTTGTAAATAAATTTTAGAAATTTAAAATTAATAAAATAATTTAAAAATAAATCATTGTTGAATGGAAGACGAAAATTAGAACTTTTAATTTATTAAATAAATAATTAAATAAATAATTATTTTAATATATATATATATGGTTTAAAAATTAAGATGAAAAGAAAAAGAAAATTAAAAAGTCTTCATCTTCTTCTTCTTCTTCATCTAGGCCAAAAATCCATGGGAGCTTGGAGCAAGATTTTGATTCTTCCATACTCCATAAATTGAAGGATTTAACAAGTTTTAAGTGGATTTTTGGTGATTTCCACCAAATTTAGTAAGTTTCCAACTCTTTTCTTTGAATTCCATGGAAATTTGGATTATGTGAGTTTTGGACTTTTGAAGTAGTGTGTTATAATGGTTGGAATTGGTGTGTATGATGTTATATTGGGTAGTTAACAATGATTTTAGGGTTAGATTCAAGAGATAATTGAGTTTGGATAAAGAATGGTGATGAGAGAGAATTTAGGATTATGGACTTTTGGGGTTTTGAAAACATGAGCTTTAATTGTACAAATTGATTCTAAATGAGTTGTTTTGATTCATAAACAAGTATTTTATAGTCAAATATTGGATTTGGTTGTGTTTGGTTGGAGTTTGAAAATGGAAGTGGAGATTTAGGGTTTTGGAAAAGTGATTTTTCAAAGTGGTTGAATTTTGTGATTTTATTTATTTAAGCATATTGCTTAGTGTTAAAAGTGATGAATATAAGCTTGAAATGAGTAATGGATTGTGTTGGAATGGAAAATCTTCAACGGGGGAAGGTTATGCCATTTTTGAGATTTTGTGTATAAGAGTGCATTTTTATAATGTAAATGATTTAAATATATTAAAATATGTTTTTAATAATATAAATAAACTTAAAACACTAATTTAATTGTAGTAGAATGGAATTCTAATGTTAAAGTAAGGAAAGGCTAAATTTTTGGATATTTGTAGGAGTGATGTTTAATTATGGTTTAATGTTGAAAATGCCATTAAATGTGATACTAAATGATTATTTGCTATCACATTTGGTTTAGGCATTGAGGGAGATTGATTTGCTTCATCTAAGTGGTGAAGGGCAAGTTGGAAAGATAGGATTGGAGGTTGTTTTAAGCTTGCTTTGGGTTGCTAGTGGAGGTATGTACAAACTTTGAATATATTATTTATATTTGCATGACATTTGGGCTTAAAACATTTTGGTTGAAAAATGTGTTAAGCTACTTGGTACATTGATTGTGTATGAATAATGTGCTATGACATTTGTAATGTCATATATGTGTTAAATGCATTGTGAAAAGCCATTGATAATGGCTAAATTGTGTAAAATGTGAAATATGTATATTATGTGAAAATGCCCAAAGTAATTGGGTAATGTGTTATGAATGCAAAAATGAGATATGTGATATTGATAAAAATGAGAAAAATGAGAAAAATGAGAAAGATGTGAAAAATGAGAAAATTGAGAAAAAAAAAGTGAAAATAAGGCAATGTGCCTAGATTGAATATGTGAAAATGAAAAAGAGATTAATAATGAGAAATATGAATAAATTGTGTGTCTAGTATGTTATTCAATTTTCAGAGTTTTGTGTTTGGTGGCATGCCTATGATTGCCTACGGGCTAAATGCTGGGTTGGTGAAAAGACTGGGTTGTAAGCCAGGCCCAGCTGATAAATCTGATATTTTTGGGGTGAAAAGATCGGGTCGTAAGCTCAGATCTTGTTGGATTATCCATGGATATATTGCCCACGGGGCTAGACACAAGGTGTCATTATGGACCAAAGCAGTAACTCTAAAATTTGAATAACATATTAGATCCTTTTGGGCCCATGCTTGTCTTTGCTTTAATGTGAATTTTGAATTGTGATACAATTGAGTAATATAATGAGATATAATGTTATGAGTTGTGTTATATATATGTGTTGTGCATTGACATTACATTTGGACTATATTGTTATCAAAGTTTGTACCACTAGGCTTCGACTTAACACGATTGTTTCCATCGCGCAGGTGACAGGGTAGACTCAGCTGATCCAGAGAGTTCTTCTAGACCAGGTCGAGTCTAGACTTGTAGTTGAGCCTGTTGAGTTGTTTTCGAGATCAGAAACACTGTCAACAGAATATATATATTTTTATGTTATTGTACATTTTGAGTATTATGCATAATATATTATGCTTTGGATTTTATGTATTGTATATTATAAAGAATGTTTGGGTCAATGTATTTGAAATGGGAGAGTAAATGTGTTTTAAATTATATATATATATAAATATTTGAGTAACTTGGTGAAATTGAGGAGTATGGTTGAGATGATGAATTGAAATTATTTGGGAGTGTTTTCTTCTTGCAGGTTGTGTTTTGGTAAATTTTGGGATGTCCAAATTACAGATAAAACCCTGGCAAATTTTTCCTAGAGATTTGCATATATAATATTTATTTTGGGTTCCTATAACAAGTAAAGAATATTTATATGCTATTTAATTTTATATATTTAGAATTTGAAATTTTAAATTGAAAATGTGAAAAAATTTTATTAAACCGGTCTGTGATATTTTTGTACCGAATATGCATATTTTACATATGCTGGAAATATGTATTGTACATATATAGGGTATAAGGGTGTTACAAACTCCCTAAAGATATGACATATCAAGAGAAGAAGAAATTCTTTTCTGACTTGAAATATTACTTCTGGGAGGATCCTTTCTTGTTTAGGTTATGTAAGGACCACATGATTTGGCGTTGGGTGGCATGGCCCGAAACGTTGAATATACTTCATCATTGTCATGCTAGACCAGCTGGTGGTCATATGGAAGCCAATAGGACTGCTCAAAAAGTGCTAGAATCAGGATTTTATTGGCCCACACTGTTTAGGGATAGCTATGATTTTGTAAAATGTTGTGATCATTATCAGAGAATTGGAAACACATATCCATTCATCCTAGAGGAGATTTCGACTCCCATTTTGTGATTTGGAGATGATATCATCCATTTTTCCTCATTTTTATTGCATTTTTCACGCTATTAAGGTACACACTCTTAACTTTTGAAATGTTATTTTGTTGTTTGAGATTTCTTTGTTTAGAGATTCTTGCAAGTTGTTTGGAGAGTCTTTGAGATCTGTTGATTGTTGGCTTTGTTTTTGTTTAGTTGGATTCTAGAAACTTGAAAACTTTATTGTTGATTTGTTTATTTGCCATAGCTAGTTTCTAGGGATTTTGAATTTTTTTACTATGGGCTTTCGAGTTTTATTTGAGCTTTGTGATTTACTCATTATTTTTTGACTCTATGGTTAGAATCAAGTTGCGTATATTGACACACTATTTTTTGTTGTTTATTCATAATGAATCGACATCCTATGTTTTATTGCGTTAGGCTATAACGATATTGAATCAGGGTGATGCTTAGTAATTGATTATTGCATGAATAGGGGGTTGCCCTTGTTGAGAAAAATTTCATTGTTCTCTCATTGGTTTAGTGCCATTGCTGTTATTGTTTGATAATGCCTTACTATTGTTGGTTTCGTTGGGTTGGTATATTATGTCGCACTTTTTGGATTGTTTGGTGTACTTTGGTTTGAGGGTATTCTTGTTTGTTTTGCAGATCATGGGTCCTCACAAACAAATACCATCTAAATTACCGACTAAACAGGCTAGAGGTGAAGGTAGCTCAAGCCGACCTGCTACCAATCCCATCTCGAAATTCATGGCCGCCCACAAATGCCTTCGATTCTCAACTGCGGAGGAGAAAAGACGGTTTGAACTGTTAGGGAACAAGGGCTGGTCACCACCTAGGGTTTTGGATTGGAGTGCCATGGAGCTAGCCAACATAATGACTGAGGTTCGGGAATTGATCAACCAGCTGGGATGGGAACAACTCTTCTCCATCAGTGAGCCTTCCTATAGAGAGTTAACCCTGGAGTTCTTCTGCACTTTTTAATTTGATAAAACAAGATCTTCATCATCGAGCCGACGATGAATTCTGGTTGGGCAGTCAGCGATTTCACATGAGCATTGTAACACCCCTTCCCGACCTATGAATAAGCCGAGGAGGAATGCTACATCGGGATACGAGCTTTGGTTATGTCAGCTTACTTAATGTTCCTTATAAAAATTTTCCAAAAATTTTGACGGAGTCTCCCTTAAAATTCTAGGTCCCAAGTGTCGACAAAACTAATTTTTCTTATTTTTGAAAAACATTTTGTTTCACAATTCAACTCAAGCACACTCCCAATAATCCACCCTTATAATCTCAACTACAATCCTGCAAGAAGAATTCACACTTCTATATTCACAACCCAACTCAATTTAAAACCATACAGTTATTATACATTACTAGATTTACATGCTACATCAAGTTATCTCTTTGTATTGTTCAAATAAGTACATGCCAGTTTCTAATACCAAAATACAAAATGAAGAGCACCACCTAAGTTTGTTGATGACCGACAAATCGCGGGACTCCTCTGCTCGCTACTGGCTCCTTGCTAATAACCTATGAGTTTAGAAGAAACTAAACTCGCTAAGCATTGCTTAGTGGGTACTTTAACTAATTACAAAAAATAAATAATAAAAGCATAATGCACTTTTAAAAGCAATGAGTCGTATTGAAAAATAATATCACAGTAAAAACAATCCATACATGTCATATATTCAGTTATTATCATTTTATCAGTTCGCTCCACAAGGTAATTTGGTAGACTAACGTATGGTAAGGAACTAACTGAAACAACTGTATATATATTATGTGGCTGTGGCCCTAAAAAATTGCGGACCAAGCCCTGTGGAATCTGTGGCCAAAGCCCTCGAACCGGAGTCCTATATAACTCGGGCGATTTCCCTATATAACTCGGACCGAAGTCCTATATAGCTCGGGTCATCACCCTATATAACTCAGACCGAAGTTCTATATTAAAGCAGCACTGCATATAGTATGATATATCATACCCTTACCCTACTCAGTATTATCCCAGATACCCAGTGGAGCCAAAATTTTCATGCCATTTCTTAATCGAATATGCATTATACAATTATTTAATAACATATTATGCTCATTTATATGCATAAGGAATCAATTGGACTACTTTTGAAAAATGACCAAATAAATATTAGCAAAATGACCATATGAATAGTAAATTCTGGTTTTGGACTCAACTTGTTCCTTATTTTGAAAAATTGTATAAAATAATATACTTGAATAAAAACTCTAAATTTTTACAAAATTTTTTTATACATCTTAAAATCATTCCTTTAAAATTTCAGATCAAACTGGACACAAAATCTTGGTCAAGTAGTTCACCCAACCAGACTGCTCCAGTTACCCTGCATACTGGCAGCAGTTCTGAATTTTGTGAATTCCGTAAATTAAATTCAATCAATGTGGTTCCAAATTATTTTTCTCAAATACTAAACTCACTAAACAACAACATATCCAAAATTCAATTGAATATTATTTTTCTAAATTTTATTAAAAATCCGGAAACATGGCTGTCTCAGTCAAGGTACCTCCTAGAGCAGGTCTAACAGAAATAATTTTTCCATAATCATAACCATTCCGAATTCAACTCAAAATATTTTTCAGTCATTCTAAATGCATTGAGGCACAACATAACAAAATTCACTTCAAGAAAATTTTTCTATATTTAATTAAAAATCATACAAGTCACAGCATTTCACTAATTCTAAAACAGAAAAATTTCAAGAAAATGAACAAACAATTAGTTAAAGTACCAAACCTTGCTTTTCCTTGCTCTTCTTGTCTATTTCACTTCCTTTCCTCTCTAATCTCCTTGATTTCCTATGAATTTAACATGTCACATATGTAAGAACAAACCCTAGATATGAACATGATGCTACCTTATGATTTTCTAACAATCCTTTACTTATTCTTACTAATAATCACCATTTTCATCATTTCCTTTAAGTAGCTTATCATTTTTCACCATAATCATCAACTTACTAATACTTTCCCAACATGAACATAATATCAAATCTTCTTAAACATAGCCTAATACCTAATTCTAATGAAAGAATAAGACTTAGGATGGTATCTTACCTTATTTCCTATTGAATTTCACTTGAAAAATGGCTTAGACTTGAAAATTTTCTCCTTGAAAATGGAAGGGAGGGGGAAGCACGACCTAAGGAAGAAGAAAAGTGGTGATGGTGGTGTTTTTTGATCCTTTACTTGTGTTTGGAAGACCAAAATTAGTTATTTATAATTTAATTTCCATTTAATTAATTTGTTTATTTTTAATGGCCATGATTTGTCCAACCCATTTGGACTTAATGGCTAGGATTTGGCAACTTGAAAGTGGCTTTTTGTTCTTTTAAATTTTGCCCTCAAAGTTATATTTAATTACAAAATTGCCCCTCCGGTGGAAATGTCTAAAATGCCCTTGTCGGAAAATCGCCCGTAACTTACAAACCGTGCATTTTTGGAAAAAATCGTGCGCCACCATTACGATCTGATTAATCCCGAGAACACATTTATGGCATCCGTTAGGGTCACTATTAAGAACCAACACAACTTTTTGAAAATTTACTCTTAGGTCCTCGGCCTTTCGAAAAATTACCTTTAGGTCCCGTCGACTTCACAAGCCTCCTTTGCACACCGATTTTGTTTTTGACTATCTCGAGCCTCTATTTGACAACTTATTTATGTCCTTCTTACCTAATACTCGACTACCTAAACTTTGGGATGTGACAAGCATCAATGAACTTGGCATGCATTTTGGTTTATTTACTGCGGAGGAGGTGCAGACCATAGAGTATCTTAACTCCGAGACTTTGCAGAGTATGATGTCATTCCTCCCAGGGTTTGGAGCGCGATTGCACTGAATGCCGCCAAGTATCAGTCGAACGTATCCAAGGCATCAAATTTTGAGTCCTTCCCCTGTCGAGTAGTGCATAATCTATTGTTTCACACCATTTTGGCTCGGCTTAGCAGTACGGGAGTTGTTGGCTTGAGGGAGCTGTTCTTCTTGAACTGCATGGTCCATAAGATGTAATATCCTCATTTATGCCCTAGAAGTTTTGCATATTGTTGATGTTGTTATTGTTGTTGTTATTGTTATATATTGGATTGAATGTATATGATGGGATAAGAAAAGAAATTGGGAGGAGAATGCTTGTGTATATGTGTATTGGGAAAGATTTAGGGTTTAGAGAGAATGGTATATGTTGTGTATATGATGATATATATAACATATAATTGGGTCAAAGGAAGAGTCAAAGGAAGGGAGATATTTTTGTGTTAAGTGTGTAATTACATATGAGGGCTCATATGAGACAAAAGTTAGTTAGATGATTGAGGGCATTTTGGTATTTGCTTGGATAAGAATAGTTGGTGGAGATTAAAAGCAAAAATTGACTTTGTGTCTTCATCATTTTCTTCTTTCTTCATGAAGTGGCCGGCTCTCCATTAACAAAAGGGAATGAGAAGTGTTCTTGAGGCAAGAAGCAAATTGAAGAAGCAATCCAAGGTTTTGACAAAGGATTGGTGGAAGTTCTTCTTCTAAGGTAAGTATTCTCTTGTTTTCTTTGTTTATTTGGAAGTTTTGTTGGAAGTGAATAAGGGCTTGGTGATTTTGTGATTTGGTGGGTTTGAGATGTGTTGTGTTGTGTTTTCAAGTGTTTAATTGATTTTAAGTTATGAGTTTAATTAGAGGTTGTTGTTGGAAATGGTGGAGATGTTGATTTGGAAGAATGGAGAAGAGTGTTGATTTTAGGGTTTTGAGATGATATGTGTTTAATTGATATATTAATGTGTTGTGAAGTAATTCTTGTGATGAAAATGTGTTAGAACATTGATTTTGCTCACTTGAAACATGTTATATGATGAATATTGTGTTTGAGTGAAATTGAGGAAGTGTTGGTTTTGGTTAAGGTTGTGTTGATGGGTGACACGGCCATATGCATTGAAGAGACACGGGCGTGTCCATCAAAGGTGATGGGCATGTCAATTGTTTGAATTGGCTACTGTCTCTTTTGTTGTTAGTGACACAGGCGTGTTCCATCAAGTGGCTGGGCGTGTCCATCAAATGGGTTGGGCGTGTCCTACAAATGAATTACATATTGTTTTATACTTTGTTTCTTTTTACATTGTTTTGATTCTTTAAAGGTTCCATTGTTTCCAAACTTAAATATGAACATTATAAACATGTTTCAAACACAAGAATGATCTAATCAAATGAATGTGGAAGATCATAAAGCTATGAATCATATCAATTGTGTTTTGCCCTAATTGCATTGTTGAGATTTAGCAATGTTGTTATGCACTTTGAATGGTAATGTGGTTCATGAGTAATGTATATTGAAATGTTGTATCAAAGATGAAATGATAATTCAAATAAGACATGATATGAGACAATGCCATTGTGTTTGGCTATGATGAATGATGCTATATGAGATATAATGTGATCATGGATGAGATAAATATACACTTGAATAATGAAGTGTTATATTGTGAAATAAAATGTGAAGCCATTGTTATTGGCTAATGTGATTCAATGGAGATAAATGAGGCATGTTTGCCTAAATGATAATGAGAATTGAGAATGAAATCTAAATGAATTGTGTGGCTAATGTGTTATTCCATTTTCAGAGTTTGTTGTTGGTGGCATGCCTAATAAGTGTAACAATCTCTTGAAGTTAGGTTGGATTGGATCCTTGAAGCCTAATTGAGATGTTACCACCCTTGAAGCTAGGTTGGATTAGTTCTTGAAGCCAAGTTGGGTAGAAGCTTAGCATGCTTTGCTCCCCTTGAAGCTTGGTTGAACTTGATCCTTGAAGCCTAGTTGGGTATATGATATTGATAAATGTGATAACAAACCAAAGCATTAACTCTGAAAATTGAATTGCATATTAGTGTGTCTTGGGCCCATGCTTGTCTTTGTTTAATGTTGTTTATGGATTGTTTAATGATTAGTTAATGAAGTATGAGAAAAGATGTTGAAATGTGATATGCATATATTTATATGTTGAATTATGAAATGTAAAGGTATGATGTTAGCTTTGCATATAAATGGTTACATGTATAATATGAATTGAGAATTTACATTGTATTGTATTAAAGCATATCAATAGCATGTTTTATCTTACTAAGCCGTTGGCTTAGCGCGATAGTGTTTAATCGCGCAGGTAATAGAGTTGATAGAGTTGAACCCGGTAGTTCTTCAAGACCAAGTGAGAGTAGACCTTGAGGAAACCATTTTTGGGAGCTTAAAGATCAAAGCAGACTTGCCAATCATGTATACTTCTTTATATTTTGTAAAGAAATGTTTAATGTGTAAATATGTAATTATTTTATAACTTCCGCTGTGTAATATTTAAATATATATATATATACATAACTAATATGTTTTGTTTTATAAGTAAATGATCTATTTTTCTATAATGTATGATGATAAGGGTATTGTATAAAGTTTTAAAGTGTTCTAAGTGTTAAGAGAAATGTAGCATTCCTATGTTTGGTGCACATATGCTACATTGTTGTGGTTGTGGTGTGTGTGCATTGGGTATGGGGGTGTTACATAAGATATGGTGCAACGTAGCTCATGCTATCATTCATTTTTTCTATGAGCAGTCCAAGAAAGGGGCACCAGGTAACTTGCATAGTGGCATGTATGTTACGAGACTCACTCGCAGCTTGGCGGTGTTGGATGGATGCCTCCCGATGACTTTGGATGGGCTCCCTAAACTATTGGGCATGGATACTTTGAAACGGTTGAACCAGGAGAAGGTGGTGGAACTACAGGTGCCATCCACAGATTCTGAGCTAGTTACACCCACGAATTTTGAGCCAGTTACTCCTGCTCTCACTTCCAACATACATCCACCTCCACCGACAGACATCCCCGGCCCATCCACCACTACCGGACCTTCTTCCTCAACTGGCCTATCTTTTACTCCAGCCCCTACTTTCAGATACTGGCGTCATTTTGTGAATATTGAGTGGGATGATGACCGAAAACCAATGGAGTTTGAGCGCCAGATATGCAGGATAGAAGGAAAGATTAAAAACATCGAGCTGAACCAGAATAAGTTATTGACTCAGCAGGATCAGATCCAATGTTCCATAGAGCAGCACTACTTATCCTTCCAACCACAACTAAATCATGAGATACTGAGGAGGAAATGGCTCGAGCAATCTATGCTCGAGTTCTGGAGGCATCAAGGATTTAGCCTTCAGTGCCCCATGTTGACATCTTCGATGATGATGATAGCGAAGATGCTAGTGCCAACGGTGATAATACTGGTGCTAGTAACGATTCCAGTGTAGAGCCCATGACCGACTAGTTCATTTTCTTTATTTATTTTATTTTCTTTTATTTTCATTTTTATTTTCTTATGAATTCTTGTACGTTTCATTTTTAATATTTTCATGTTTTTACTTTTTTATTATTCTTATTTTTATATATGTCTTTGAACCTTCACCATTTTTTATGTCAATTTTTTTTGTCCTGTAGCTTCTTCGATATCGCAACACTTTTGGAACCTTATTCATATATGTCGATTCAGGACATGTCAAGAAAATTTTTCTCTCTTTTGTTCTTTTTATTATTTTACACACATTGGGGACAATGTGAGTCTTAAGTGTGGGGAAGGGGCATCTTTTATTAATTGAGTTTTTATTTTCATTTTTTGCCATTGGTTACATTTGTCTCAATTAGTTTCTTTGATTTTATTTTTGGATTCAAGTAAACTAGATTGCTATTATAATATGAAGTGAAATGGTTTCTCTGTTCATTAAAATATTGATTGATTTAACGAACGACAATCTCTTGTTGAGGTTGACTCGGTTTTCTTAATTGATTGCTAAAGACTAAATGTGATAGTTTGAATTAGGTAGTTGATTGATGAGAGTTGCACATCTGAAGTTTAAAATCTTAGTTATATTTTTTAGTATAGCTCAATTCTTTAGATAGTTGAGTCAAACTTAGTATGATATCTTTATTATCTTAAATTCTTGACCACTTTTCTATAAATAAATTAAATTAATTAAATTAATTAATTAAACCAATTTTTCAAGAGCTTTGAAAATTTATCCCTATTCCGCTAATTTTAACTCTTGAATTAAAAAAATGAGTTGGAATCATGAATAGTGCTAGTAGCCATTTGAATGATGAATCTAACTAAGTAACCGGCATCGGCATCACAAATGTTTACTTTCACGTCAAAATTTTAGTTTCAGTTCAAACAAGTAGGGCTCCATTTGAAAAAAAAAATATGTTTCACGCAATGCATTTTATGAAGGGGTCAAAAAACTTAAGAGAAAACTTACTTCCTTACTTCGTTCATGACTTTTGAGTTCTTGGAATTTTATGCTCAATCTTTTAACTTTTAACTTTTAAATTTTAGATCTGTTAGATTTTTGTTTTGAAACTTCTTAATTCATCTACCATGTTTGAGATTTAGTTTTTGGTTGAGAATGTTGGGTTTTTTAATTCAAGTATTTTAAAAAATTTTGTTTTCTTTGGATATAGAGGGGTCTTTCATTTTTACCTATTATAGTGATTTGGTTTGCTTGAGGACAAGCAAAAACTCAAGTATGGGGAAATTTGATAAGTGTATAATTAATAATATTTTTGTCCTTATTTTTTAATATATTTATTGTCAAATTGAGTTTAATTTGTTTGTTCAAGTGGTTATTAGGGTTGATTCCAGGAACTTTTGACACGTTGAGACCTTAAGGTTATTTAAGTCGGAATCACGGATGAAAGACAAGGGAAGAAGCTATTTTGGGCAGATTCTTCAAGTGACATGGGCGTGTCCGTGGCCGTGTCATTCAACTACTTTACAGAAGCTTCAACATGCCCAGAGACATGGGCGTGTCACTGAACGTGCCATTACTCCTAACTTACAGAAGCTTCAACACGCCCAGAGACACGGGGGTGTCCATGACCATGTCCATAACTCAACATTGCAGTAGCAACAACATGCCCAAGGACATGGGCGTGTCACTGCCTATGTCATTTTGAAACAGCACCATTGACATGCCTATAGACACGGGCGTGTCCATAAGCGTGTCAGGAAAAAATATCTGGGCTATAAAATCTGAGATAAAGAGTGAATTAGGGATAGAGTATATTTTTCAGAGCCAACCACCCAAGAAAAAAAAAAGAATTTTTAGCAGCCAAGAGTGAGGGTGAAGACCCAATTCCTGCTAGATTTAATCCAAGATCCGAGGATTGAAGTGAAAAACAAAAATCATTCATTATGGATTGTTTGAATTCTTTTACTTATTTTCTCTGTTTTGGTTTTCTGGTTATGAACATGAGCTAAACATTTTATCTATCTAGATATTGATAAACCCTAGCTTTATTGTATGGATTGAATGTTCTTATTAAATTAAATCATTTGATTGAGTTATTTTATCCTTTTGATTCTTAATTTCTTATTTCCAATTGATAATAGCATGCTTATTAATTGGTTGCAATTTTCATATTATTGACTTGAGAAAGCTTGATATGAATAGAATGTTCATTAGGATTGAGGGTTGATTGGTGTGCTAGAGATAGACTTACAAGACCCTTTGGTTTAAAGTTCCTTGTTCTTATTACAAGATCTATTTAATTATTCTTGAGAAGAGATTCCTAGCATTCTACTTAGTGATTAGGGATTAATTCACTTGAGAGAAGTTTTAATATAATTTAGGGGAATGCCAATTCAATTCTATTATTTGATTTAATTGAATTGATATTCATAAATACTTTTCATGGCTAGGGAGATCCAATATCTAGATAGTATGTTCATCACCAACTTTTGTTGCACAATATTCAACTTTTCTTCACTTTAGTTTATTGAGTAATTTGTCTTTTATTTTAATCATCACACAAACTATTGAATTACTAAATAACAGTTAAAACTTTCACTAATATTTGACCTTGTCTCCAGTTACTCACTGTTTTATTACTTGAACGACCCGTGCACTTATGGTAACACTACGATAGCATAGATCCATTGTCACAAAGCTTCCTTCACATCACTCATTTTAGCATAAACACTTATTTTTCTTTAACATAAGTTTGCCTTGTTTTCTCTCTCCTTGTGTTTCCCATTGCACTCACTTTTACCACTCATCTCACCTTTTCCTTTTTTCTCTCTTTCTTGCTCCCTACCCAAAATTTCCCCATATAAATATTCAAGCTCTTCATATTGTTGTCTTATTCTAATTTGTTCATCAAAAATGGTCTTAGGAGGTAATGGTCCAAGATTGAACTTTTGTCCATTTATAGTCAAGGAATGTCGATTCTTGAACCCATCATAAATCACACGCCTATCATATTGCCAAGGTCTCCCTAACAAAACATGACCATCATACATGGGAACCACATCACAAAGCACCTCATCCTTATATCTCCCATGGAAAAGAAATTAGCACTTGCTTATTTACCTTCATAATACCACTATCATTCAACCATTGCAATTTGTAAGGCCTTGGATGTTTGTTAGTTGGTAATTTCAATTTCTCCACAAGCAAAGTACTAGCAACATTAGTACAACTTCCACTATCAATAATCATGTTACACAACTTATTAGCAATTAAGCAATGAGTATGGAAAAAATTCTCATGTTGCTCTCCATGTTCTTCATGTTTACATTGCAAATTAAGTGTGCGTTGTATTGCTAACACATCACCCTTAGCATATTCAACATCACTTACATCTTCTAAAGGTGACATATCGTCATTTTCATCATCATTTTCATTTTCACTTTCAAATTCAATAGCTCCATCCCTCATGATCATCACCCTTTTATTAGGACATTCACGTGCCATATGACCCTGTCCTAGGCACTTAAAACATTTAATTCCTTTAGATTGATTTTCACCTTTACCTTTGCTACTTATTTCATTTTTATTTCTAGTTTCTTCTATTTTAGGCTTAACAAAGGTTTTATCATCCTTTTTACTCCAATTTGATCTCCAAGAAGAGGAAGAAACATAAAAAGGCTTAAAATCATACCTTGTACCTTTTCCTTTGAGTTGTCTTTCAATTTTTATAGCCATATTCAACTTATCCTCCATCTTCACATAATGTTGCAACTCCAAATGATCAGCAATTTGCTTATTTAGTCCACTAAAAATCATGCCATAGTAGCCTCACGATCCTCCTCCATATTAGCCCTTATGATGGCCATTTCCATCTCTTTATGGCACACCTCTACACTCATAGAGCCTTGTGTCAAAGTTTTCTGCCTTTGATGAAATTCTCTATAGTAATAACTTGGTACAAATCTCTTCCTCATGATTTGCTTCATCTCCCTCCATGTCTCTATGGTCTTTCACCATTTCTTTGTTTTTCCTTGCAAATTTGATCCTACTAAACAATAGCATAATCACAAAATTCAACAATAGCAATTTTTACATTTTTCCCTTTGAAATAATTGTTACATTCAAAGATTAGCTCCTCTTTTTGCTCTCATTCCAAGAAAATATCTGGATTATTCCTTCCTTGAAATGAAAGAATTTTCATCTTAATGCTGCTAACATTACGATCTACATCATCAACAAGTCCACTCCTTGCTTGCCTCCTAATATTGATGTTTTGACCAACCAAAGTGATTTGATCATCATCCATATCATCCTCTCCATCATAATCTTCTTGATCAAAGGTTGGTTGTCTTCATTGAATTGGTTCACCATGCAAATGTTTGAGAACATCATCATGCCTTTCAAGGCGATCATTGATTTCTCCCATCATGTTAAACATCCTCTCAAATTGTTGTTACATAGCCTGTATCATGGGATCATTTGAGGAAGAACTCACTTCTTTTTCTTTGTTAGACATTGTTAAAACCTGAAAATTAAGTTAGAATAGCCTCACACACTCCCTTATGTGTTTCACTTAAATAATGAATCATGCCACTCATGTTTTAAACAAAATTTTGGCTTTTCTTGATGCTAGTCTTACCACTCTTGCCTTTTACCTCTCTTGATTATGCTTTGGGTTCATAGATGAACTAATCACCTAAGCAAACCAAAGTAGATTACGGCAATTCAATGGAGTGAAAAGGGCTGGCCTAGATTAAGATGTTAAAGTCAGGCCAAATTTAAAGTGGCTAAACACAAGGAAACAAGCCTGATGCTGAAATTTTAGGTCCCTTAGCCTCAAGACAATTCCAAAATTTTAAGAACTAGAATTCCACACTTTTGCAATTCTGATTTTTTAATTTCATTTTTTTCTTTTTTTGTTATGATAATAACAAAAGTGCAAAAATTTTAAGGTTAACACAAGAAAGCAACAATAAGAAAAGGAACAAAAAAACTTATTGTGTCAACACAGAGGTATGAACTTAAATCAAAGAATACTTAAAAGGGAAGAATTAAAACAATAAGATTCAGTACAAACAAAGAAAAATAATACGAAGATGATAAACTTGAACAAAACAAGGAAAGAAAATACAAAGATAAGCAAACCTCAACTTGAAGTAGGCTCTGATACCAAATGATAGGAAATCAACATCTTAGCAACCATATTCCTCAATAACTATTAAGTTATGTTATATATGGAATGCAAGAAAATATCCTCCAGTCAAGAAGATTCCAAACCCCAAGGATCTCCACAAGTGAAGTTAGGATAAAACAATTTTCAATTGTTATTGTTTATCATTAAAACTAGTACTTGAGTTCAACCCACAACACCACAAACCAAATATGATTTGATAAGTTAGGAATTAAACACAAGATTTTTTGTTAGAGAATGCCACAAACTGAATTAGTTTGATAAGTTCAAAGTTCATGAAAGAACTTAAGCAAAAACACTCACAAAGAGAAAATTCAGATTACCATTCATCAATAATTCTTTACAAATGAGTTTGGCTTTGATATTTATAGCCAAGGTGAGGTAGAAGAAACCTAAATGGTTGTTATTATAGTTCTCCCATGTTCTCCCCTATAATCCCCACTAACTCTCATTGAAAAGAGTTGTTATACATTTAAAATATTTATTTTGTAACTCCAAAATGATAACTTATCACACCCCAAAATAAATGCACCCATTTGTAACTGCCAAATGACAACTGATCACAACACATTAAAACTCAAACTTTAACAAGAATAAAACCCTAACTCTAATATGTTGAATTCATAATGCAAATAAACTAAACCTAAATTAATAATTAAAATAAAATGACAGCCCAAGATCCATGCACACTTAATCAAGGCTGGATGGCCTTTTATTCTTCAATGGGCTAGATTGATTCAAATAATATGGGCTAAACTATTGTCTTCATATTTGAACATGTTGACAATGTTGAGGTCTTCTTACATACATAGGCCCATGAAAAAATCTAGATGAGCTTGGTCCTTCCAAATATCTTCAAATAAGCAAGTTAATGCTTCTTTCATCCTTTTAGCTTTAGCTCTTATCGTTGGTCCTCTATGAATGGTTAAAAGGTCATTCTTGATGTTACTTCCAACCTTAAACGAATCATTCCCTGGTTGATCCTCATCATTCATATGGCCCAAGTAGAGAGAAGGAGAAACTAATAATCTTGTTGGAAGCATCAAGGCCTGAATACTTGGAATGGCAAGCTACCTAGCAGCCGCACAGCAGATGGCACAACCACTATCTTGGTCTTATGCTTAACCTGGCGATCGTGAGCTCCACCACGAATCCTATGGTCCAGTCCATACCAAATTTTGTATTTTGTTCAATTATTTCTTTTTTTGAGTATTTATTATTGTATTCTGATGGAGATTATCTTGTTGGACTTCAACTTTTTTAACATGGACTACATTTTTTAAATCCCAAGGGGTTTGCTAAATTAGTTCAGAAATTCAAGGTTAGGGTTGTTTTATGTTTCCAAACAATCTGATTTATGGTTTCTTAATCTTGTAACACTATTTAAATGCCTCTTTTCCTTTGTGAAGAGGGTAGATGTTTTTTATTATTGAATACAGATTTTCCTGAGTGATCAATCTATCTCTTGTTTCTTGGTTCTTGCTTGATTAAGGTTTCTGCAATAGAGTTAATCACTTTGTTGATAGGTTTAATTCCAAGGTTCTCCTCCATAAGTTGGGATTAGGTCAATGGCTTGGCAAAGGAGTTGATTTCAACTTTCAAGGGGTTGGTATCACGCATAAAGATGAGTGATTGTTTAGTCCATATAATAGGGGTTCTCATCACTTACTCCAAAGGCTATTCATAGCTTAAGCAAATTCAAGATCATGAGATCCTAGAAGTCAAGGAAACTTATGGTCTAAATTGAATCACAGTCAATAAGATGACCATGAATTTTTGCCGTGAAACTAGGATAGCAAAGGCAAGATTATTTATTGGCCATAACAAATTAACTAAAAATGGAATCTTGGTACAATGGATTACACAGTTGGACTTGTGGCTTCCATCAAGATGTGAGATAAAGTTTAGAAGTCATAATAAGAGACGACTAGAATAGTGATTATGAGATAGGAGTTCAGAGAATATGTTGTATTTTATTTCAAGTTATGAAGTTACAAAACAGTTCACGGTAAGTCTTTGAGCACAAAACCAACTTTTTGAGATGCAGTAAACATCATGGTTGTTATCCTGATCGGCATATGCTGTAACACCCTGATACTCCATATAAGTACCGTACATATACCTAGTATACATACAATATGTATATAAAGTATAAGAATGTCACGTCTAATTTCAATTTAAAAACCTTTATCCGAATTCATACAATTTTACATTACTTTAAAATACATTTACAAAAAAAAAACCATAATTCATATTATAAATGCAACATAATTAAAAATCATATATGTATGCATCACCTTCTAGTTGGTCTCGAGACACTATTACTCTCCACGTGGCATAGTAGCTAGACCTCCAGATCAACCGCAACCACCTGCGCGATTACCCAACCGCGCTAAGCCCGAAAGCTTAGTAATATAAACAATTATTAAAATGTACTTTATTAAGTTATAGTTTACAAAAGATTCATACCTCATATTTTTAGCATCATATTTTATTGTTCTCTTACGATGTTTTCCTTTCTCAATGCATTCTTCATATACTTCCACTAATTTCATAAATTAGATACATAATTACATAGAACACTCACAACACAATACTTACCCTTTTTATCTCATATACATATGCATATACATTATTTTAACAAAACACCATTCAATGACCTATCCAAACCTTTATGAAAACAATTCTCACAAATTCCACATTCATATACATTTTACACCTCATACAACATTTTCATAATCTCATTTCTCATCAAAGCTCCTCAAACTATATTCACTTTCAATATATCAATACACATATTACACAATTATACTTCATAACATCATTTTATTCACAATTCATCAATCATGAATTACACTTCCAATAAAGGCAGCCATAAATCTCATTATTCGGTATTTCAACATTTAAATTTCATATTGACAACAAAGACAGACTCGGGCCCAAAACAACACACTAATATGCCATTCAATTTTCAGAGTAAATGCTTTGGGTTTTATCATCACATTTATCAATATCATAGACCCAACTAGGCTTCAAGGATTAGGTTCAACCAAGCTTCAAGGGGAGCAAAGCATGCTAAGCTTCAACCCAACTTGGCTTCAAGAACCAACCCAACCTAGCTTCAAGGGTGGTAACATCTCAATTAGGCTTCAAGGATTCAATCCAACCTAACTTCAAGAGATTGTTACACTTATTAGGCATGCCACCAACAACAAACTCTGAAAATGGAATAACACATTAGCTATACCATTCATTTATCAATTTTATTCTCAATTGAATTATCATAGCCAATAACAATGGCGTCACATTTCCTTTGAATCATCATAGCCAATCACAATGGCTTCACCTCATATTTGAGTCATCATAGTCAATAACAATGACTTCACATTATATTTGAATCATCATAGTCAATAACAATGACTTCACATTATATTTGAATCATCATAGTCAATAACAATGACTTCACATTATATTTAAATCATCATAGTCAATAACAATGACTTCACATTATATGATATCTCAAATCATATCATAATATTTCATTATTCAATTATACATAAGCAATTACTTCATCATATCCTTCACAATATATATATAGCATCATTGCAATCCACAAGATTCACAATGCATAAAACATAACCTTGTTCATGTGATATCATATGCATTATCAATTCCATTATCACTTCTCATTATCATATTGGCAATCATGCCTTGTTTCATTCAATTAAATCATCATAGTCAATAACAATGGCTTTAAATCACATTCCATATCATCTCACATTTTATGATTCAACAATGATGTTAGACAAATGATCTCTACTTTGATCCTTGACAACTCAAATGGATGATCTATTTAACATGTATTTGAGAATCTTGTTGCAAGATTAGGTTACTTCCAATAAGGTGAACAGAACCTTTCTAGCGGTCGCACCTCACCTGAATACGACCGCTCCATACAATTACAAGATGAAACCTTATCACAGTAGGTTTCGCGGTCAGAAGCCCGACCTAAGTCGCGACCGCACATGAATAATAGCGATCGCCCCAAATTACGTGTCTCTCATGCATAAACCCTTAATGTAGCCAAATTTCTTTTGGTTAACTTAACACACATTGTACACAACATTACCTCATTCAAATGGACATAATCAACATCATTAGCAATTATTTTACATGCTCATCACAATATTTTCATCACCAACATTCATTAACAATACATTTGATACTCTATCACATTTACAAACAAAAGTGTTTTAAGATTAAACAACATATGCATGTTTGTACCCATATAATTTGTACTTACCTTTTGCACCAATTATACAACTCTAAACACTTTCTTTTCTCCAAGAATTCTTCACTTCTCAAATTAGAGCAAATCACGTTCTTCCAAAACCTAATCCAAAATAACACAATATAATTTATCACTTACCATTTCCAAAACCCTAAAACCAACATCCTTTTCCCTCTTTCAAAAACAACATCCATCACTTCCAACCACAACACTTATTTAAACTCTTAACTAAAAATCAATTTTAACACTTGAAAACACATCACAAACACCTCTCATCATCAAATCAACAAATCCTAAATTTACTTCCAATATCACTTTAAAGGAATAAAGAAATCAAAGAAAAGAGCTTACCTCAAATGAAGAAATTTCACAATTCTTTAATCAAATCCCTTTGATTCCTCTTCAATTTGCTTCTAGCATCAAGAACACCTCTCTTGCTCTCTCCTTTCTTGAATGGCCGGCACCCACATGAGAAGAGAAGAAAATAATCACAAGTCAACCCTTCTTTTCCTCTTTAAATCTCCACCAAGAGATTTCCAAAAGAAAATTACTTCAATGCCCTTAACCATTTAACTAACCTTTTGTCTCTTATATGCCCATTTAAGTAATTTCACACTCACACAATAAATATCCTCCTCCATTGACTTTCTATTTGACTTATGTATATGTTAATTATACTTCCATATATGCAACATACACACTTTCTTTACAAATTCTTTTCTCTTTCAAATTAACATATACATTCAATCCAATTAAAACAACAATAATATTCAAACTTCTAAGGCATACATTGGGATATTACACAAAATCAAAATCATTGTCATTGTTCTCAAAATCATAAAGCAGGACATCTTCAAACTTTTCTTCAACCAGGGCAGCAATCTCCTCTGAAGTTTTCTCGACTTTCAAGACAGCTTCCTTCTTCCTTTTCGGATTGGGCTCCTTGTCATTTGGCAGGGTGAGCTCTTTCTTCACTTGTTCCACTATCTCAGCAACATCAGCAAAAATTTCAAAATTCGGGATCAACTTTCCCATGAACATGATTGGCTCGGGCTTTCCTTGGAGTGGTCCCATGTCTGGAGCTTTGACAAAGATCTCTTCAAGTGGTGGGAATCTCATCTTCTCATTTGTCTTTGGCTGGACATCTTTGTCGATTTCTTCATACCCTAACCCTTTCTTGGAAGTTTGAGTTTTGAAATCTGGAAGCTTTGTCACACCGGCCTTACCCTTTCCAAGACTAGCTCCTGGAAGGTAGCTCATGTTCTTAATCATGTTCAAGACCTTATAGTCCACTACTTCATCATTAGAAATTGTAGCTACTTGGAAACCATTGAGAGGCCTCTCTACCATTAAAGCATTAATAGCCTCATTATCTTTGGCCTCAATGACCACCGTCTCATCTCCATTAGGGAGCTTGATCTTTTGATGAACGGTGAAGGAACTCCACCAAGAGGATGAAACCATGGCCGTCCCAAAAGTAGAGCAAAAGTAACTGGAATGTCCAAAACCACAAATTCAATAATAGATTCAGTTGGACCAACCTTCACAACAGTTTTGAAAGTCCCCTAAGCATGCCTCTTAGTATTGTCATAAGCCCTAATGGTTACCTCGGTTGGGCTTAGATCTTTCATTGACATAGCTAGCTTTGGCAATATTTTAAGTGGACAAACATTTATGGCGGACCCATCATTAACCATCACACATGAAGTCCTTTTTTCTTTGATTTCTACTTTGATAAAGAGAGGACGAATGTGATCTCTCCCCTCTTTTGGTAAATCCGCATCTGAGAAAGATACCATTCCCATATTAACTTCACACTTCTTTTGAATATCTTCACATTTCATTACTCCTTCAACTTTTATGAAGTTAATCAGCTCCTCTGATGTTATGGAGGTGGAAATTGGCATGCTAGCCAAGGCCTTGGCCATAGTTTCATGGTGCTTTTTAGAAGTGGCTAATAAAGCCCAAATGCTAACACTTGCTTGGGTTCTCTTCAACTGCTTAAGCACAGTAACATCTTCCTCGTCTTTGTTCCCCACTTCAACTTCCTTTCCTTTGTTAGCCTCTATTTCTTTAGGTGGTGGCCTCGCATAAAGCTTACCAGATCTAGTGTTCGTTACTTCATCTTCTTCAGGCTCGGACTAGGTCCATTCCTCCTTCTTGGGTTCAAGATCGTCATCACTATTGCTTGAATCCCAAAACTCATTCACAACACAGATTGCTACTTCTTTAACCCACCATAGCTTATTCAACTTTGCTAAATACCATTTCTTCCTTGGTTGCTTCTCCACCCACATCTTGCAAAGAAGACATGACAAAACTTTCATGCAATCCTCCTCTAATCATGAAGGTCGTCGATGGTGGTACTCTATTGAACCTTGGCAATGGATTATCTTTGATGTTTGGCTTGTTGGGCTTGGGTAGCTTCCCACTATCAATCAAATTTTAGATCTCATGCCTCAATCTCACACATCTATCCGTGTCATGCCCTTGCATTTGATGAAATTGACAAAATGCCTTAGTGTCAAAATTAGGTGGGAGAGGGTTAGGTAAAGGACGAGGATTTAAGGGTTGTAACAATCCCTTCTTTTGTAGCTTATTGAGAACCCAAGATAGTGGCTTCCCCAATTCTGAAAACTACCTTCTTCCTCCTTGGCCAGTAGCATTAACACCAACTACCTTTTGCATGCTTTTGTTACTAGACTGGTAGTTTTCTTTCTTATTCCTTCTTATTGAAAAGCCGTTCTTCTCTCTTTCCCACTCTTCAATTTGTAGACGAGCTTGCAAAAGGTCTTTAAAAACTCGAATGAGTGTATGAGACATCCTTTCGCGAAGGCTAGGTAACACTCCTCTCACAATCATTCTAATTTGATCGTATTTATCAGGCCTTCTCTTGAGCAAAGCAGCCTTATTCCTCCATCTTTTCACATAGTCCACAAAATTCTCATCTGGCCTTTGTCTAATGGACTCAACTTCCATTAAGGTAACTTCCATCTCGACATTGTATCCATATTGTTGAATGAAAGCCTTGTATAACATATCCCAATCTATTTGGGTACTTTCTTCCAAGTTATTGAACCAATTATGGACAACAGGGTCTAATGAGAGCATAAAGTACCTTAAAGTTTGGGCCTTAGTAGCTCTAGCAGACTGTATGGCGGTGATGTGCTGCTTAACTTGGAGGTGAGGATTTCTGGTTCCATCAAACTTTGTAAAGGATGACATCTTGAACTTATACAGAACTTCTTCATCTAGCTCAAAAAATTTGTCAACTTCAGACATTTCTTCAATTTTAAGCTTCTTTTCAAACTTCTTTTCTAGATTAGCAATCATCTTTTTAACATCTGAAGTTTTAGTTTTCTCTATAGTTGATCTTTCAACAATCTTCAGCTCTTTCTTCTTGTCTTAAGGATCTTGGAAGTATTGAGCCCAATCATCATCATCATCAATGATCACCATATCATCATCGAAAGCCACTTCACCAACTTTAGCCTTCCCCTTATCTTTCTTAGTGCTTGCAGATGCTTCGGCATTGTTCCCAATCATTGTAGTTATTTGATTCTTCATGATCTCAGCTAGGGCCCCCTTTAGTTCTTCCATTTTAGCATTGAGGGTGTCGTCCACCATTCTTTGAATTTTTTTGGGCTCCATTGCTTTTGGCGAGAATCTAACTGAGTTGTTACAAGATTCTTCATCACTGAAGTAGGTTAAATTATCGTAGGCTTTTAAAATGTTGCAATCCAGGGCTGTGAGCTAGAGAGGATCAATGATATGAGATGCAAATGTATGTATGCATGTATGCATGTATGCACAAACAATAAACAAAGATAAGTAGAACGTCCCTTCCACCCTTACAACTTCCAAACACGGATGGCGAGTCTCTTTTCCATGGGGTATATTATTTTTGAATATTTCCCTCAGATGTTTCAACCAATAGTTATATTTTTAAAAATAGAAATCAGTTTATGATAATTCCCATTAATTAGGCTTTAAACCATCCAATCAACTAAAGCAGCTTTTATGCTATATTGGATTAAAACTAAATTAAGAGATTTATTATAAATAGATTTCTCAATTGAAAAAGTAATTAATGATTCATGCCAAAAATAAGCCCATGATTAATAATTCTTAGTATAAACTAGGCTCATAATTAATTTTTGGTATTCTATAATTGACCTAAATAATTTGTAAGCTCTTTGTAAGAAAAGGTTGGATAGTTTTGTTTGAAAAACCCATTGCAAAAAGATTTTTAGAAAAAATAGATTTTTGACATTGTATTTGGGTCATGAGAAAAGAATTTTTTTATTTGTTTTTAGAAAAGTTTTATGTCTAAAGACCATCTTAAAAGTTTTGAAAATAGCTTTGGTCTTTTGGACTTTAAAGAAAAATTTATTTTGAGCTTACAATGTGCTTAGGTCATATTAGAAAAAGAACAAACCAAATAAGCCATAATTTAAACCAAGAAAAATTAACCATAGTCAAACAACAAGCATTTGGGGTAAAAACCTAAGGAAAGTAACTAGGCCAATTACATGAGCTTTAGTCTTTGGGTTGAAAGGCTTAGGTTCCCATAGCGAGTATATACCTAAAAGGTATAAGGCTATGAGTGGTTATGCCATGCTCGATCTCCATACCTTGAGTGAAAGTATGGTATCCCTTACATAACACAATGCGGGTAACACGGGCATCCTAACTCACGCACACTATGCAATCTAATATGATGCAATGGATAATATCATGATAATAAAGAATAGAATAATATAAAGACCAATGGAATCAACTTCTCTTATCCCCAATGGAGTCACCACTGTGAACAAGGATTTTTGCCCTCACTCCCGATGGAATGGTTCTTGCGACTTTGGCACTGTTTAGGCTCGGGGCCTTAGAGAACACGAGCCTAAGCCTGAAGAAAATGGAGTCACCACCTGGACGGACCGAGAAAAATAAAGGGGTGGATGACTCAATTCCTAAGGAATTCCCAACCCCCTAATGAGTTCTGAAAGTTGGGTACGTGTGGGGAAGGTGAGAAACGTCCCAGCACCCCCATAATGCTTGGTTCATTGGAACAGGCCTCCTTTGCAGGTCTTAATATTATAAAATTTTTAAATATAATGATATTATTCATATTACATACATTCATAAGAATAAATAAATACTTTATTAAATCACAACAATGTCCAAATAGAACAAATAAATGGACACCCATCCGAGGATGGAAACATGTCCTTACATCATCCATGTCTAAAACTAAATAGGACACCCACCGAAAAGGTGGAAATGTGTCCTTTATATTGGTCCAAAAAACTTTAAAATAAAATAAATTATATGATGCTCATGACATGAGGTACCCAAAACATGAAAACATACCTCTTACAAAATCAAAACAAATTAATAAAAATAGCCAACCATTCATTATAAATAAATCATTCATCAAAGACATCAAACATCAATCAAAATATATAATAAACATTCATCTAATTTAAATAAAATAGTAAGTATATAAATTTAGGGTTCATGCATCAATTTAGGTTTCTTTGGTTTCATGTTTAACAATTAGGGTCTTGTAATTTAGTTTACTCGATTAATCAATTCGAGAAATATTTAATATAAAAGAAGTAATATAGCTACTGGATGTTTTAAAGATTTAGGATTTTGGAAGTTTTATGAAAATAACATTAAAGTTTTGGGTTTAAATAAATAAGATTGAAGATCATGAAAATTAAATTTTAAATTAGGTATTTGGAAAGAATAGGCTACTGTGAATCTTTCAGAAAAATAAATTTGGTTAGGGTTTTAAGAAAACAGTCTATTATTTTGTGGTTTTAGAAAAGTGTAATTAGGATTTTAGATTTCAAAAATATGTTTTACAGGTATTAAGATATTAGGATTTTGAAAAATAATTTTTAGGGCTTCAAATAGAGTTTGGATGGTAAGTAGAATAATTAATCATCTATTGCACGTTTAAACAATTAATCCAATTGAGTGATGAGAATATTGTAAACATAAACAAGTAAATAGAGATTCAAACCTCCGTTGTTGGTTCCACCACAATTTTAAATTTTTGTTGAACAATAACAAAGACAGTATGGGCTGCCTTTGATAGAGTGTTTGTTGTTTGCTACCTCTTGATCCTTCAAGCTTGAGATTGTCAATCCACTGCCAAAAGGAATTCAGATAGTTCTTGAATAAAATTCTAAAATCCCTAATCCCAAAAGTTTGATCTCCTTCTCCAAATGATCAAAAGTCCTTTTCTGTGTGTTTTGATATGGTATTTATAAGAAAAATAAAAACCTAATAATAATTGATTAAGGAAATAAAAACCATTTAGGAAATAAAATTAAAAACCAAGTAGAACAGGGTTTCGGCAAAAATTATGCTGGAAAAAATTGCTGCGAGGTGCTGCTGGTTGGGTGCACGGGCCACAGGCCAATGCATCGCAAGAAAAACCTGCGGTGAATTGGCTTGTGGCCAATTCGTCGCAGGTTTTTCCTAGAGTGAATTGGCCCAAGCCAATTCATCGCTAGCGATGAAAATTTTAGACACCGATTTTTCTAATCGCCAATTTTTATTTTTAATTTATTTTTTTATCTTTTCTTTTTTTATTTTTTGTTTTAATTAAAAACAAATATTATTAAAAATACCACAAAAATTATTTTGGACTATTTAAAAATATTGGACTGGACTGGGTCAAAAATTAAGGGTCTACAGCTGGCATATCTCTGATTGCCTTAACCTTGTTAGGGTCAATCTCAATGCCATTTTGACCAATCATGTGTCCCAACAACTTGCCTGAAGTAACCCCAAATACACACTTCTTCGGGTTTAACCTTAGCTTATACTTCACTGCTCTCTCGAAGAATAACTCTAAGTTTTGGAAGTGTTGTTCCCTTGTATCCGACATTACCATCATATCATCGACATATACCTCGACTTCCTTGTGCATCATATCATGAAACAAAGTGGTAGCCATCCTTTGGTAGGTTGCTCTAGCATTCTTTAACCTAAACGGCATCACCATATAATAGAATATACCCCACATAGTAATGAAGGCAGTTTTGGCTTTATCCTCTTGGGCCATTAATACTTTGTTGTATCTTAAAAATCCATCTACAAATGAGTGTAGCACACTAGAGGCTGCACTATTAATAAGGACATCTATATGGGGTAAAGGAAAATCCTTCTACTATATTACATGCATTGATTCATTGATAGCACATTTTGCTATATTAGGAAGGCTTATCTCAAGTTAGAGAATCCTTCTACTACTAACCCCCCAAGGACCCAACTTCAATTGGGTACTTAAGAAAAGATGAACATTATTGTTTTGTAGGTATGCCTAAAATCTACTATAAATGAAAGCATTTGGCTTGTGGATAGTGGATACTCAAGGGATATGACGGGGAATGCAAGGCTTTTCACAACACTCACTTACAAGAATGGAGGTGATGTCACTTTTGGAAATAATGCTAAAGGTAAGATAATTGGCATTGGTTCTATTGGCATGCTTGGTAATAATTTGATTGAAAATGTATGGCTTATTGATGGGTTGAAACACAATTTGCTTAATGTAAGTCAACTATGTGATAAAGGGTATGATGTAAGTTTTGATTCCAAAGGATTCAAAGTTGCCAAGTCAAATGGTGAAATTGCATTCAAAGGAGCTAGAATTAGTAATACATATAAAATTAACATACATTCCAATAATGCATTTGAATATTTGATTTCTATTAATAATGATGGTTGGTTATGGCATAGTGATGAGATCATTTTTGTACTTGTTTTTAGTATGATTTTTATGTGCTTTTAGTTAATGTTTTATTTAATTTTTATTTAAAGTTTATTTTAAGTGTTTTTTAGGTTAAAGTGCAAAAAATCCCTTTGATGATCAAAACAGTGAAGGAAGAGCATGAATCAAGCAAGATATTGCCAAGCCAAATCAAGCTTGGCCGTGTCCCTTCAAAGAACTTCAATGCAGAGCATGACACGGCCAAGAGACATGGCCAAGTCATTTGCCGTGTCTCACCCAAGGAACAAAACCAAGAAAAGAAAGAAAAGAGGGCAGAAGTTGACACTGGCAAGTGACACGACTAAGCCACTGGCCGTGTCACATGACACGGCCAAGAGCTTGACCGTGTCCCATCTTAAGCCCAAGATCAATTGGACCAAGCAAAGAATGAAAGGAAAGAAACAAAAGAGGACACACCCACATGACATAGCCAAGCCATTGGCCGTGTCACATGACACGACCACAAGCTTGGCCATGTCACTCCTTGAGAACAAAGAAAAGAAAAGAAAAGAAAATGGACAGTAAGTGACACGGCCAGCAAGCTTGGCCGTGTCACTCTTGTTGTGTTGAATTCTTTTGCACGGATTGAGGAACAAGTGGGGGACAAACAACTTGCTTTTGCCAAAAGAAATATTAAAGAAAAGAAATGCTTACCTAATTGATGGAAAGAAATATTTAACAAAGAGAATGTGGGAGACAAGGGAGAATGGTGTGAGTTGGAAGGCATAGGTTGAGCTTTGAATGAAATAAAATAAAGAGAAGGAAAATGAAAGAGTTTTTGAGACATGATTTTGGGGAGAGGGTGGCACTCTCCCTTGGCTCTTCATCTTCATCCTCCATTTTCATCCTCTCCATCTTCTCCATCTTCCATTGACAAGCTTAAATTTGGATAAATTGGGTTAAACAAGCTCTTCAAGGTTGAAGAAAGCATCATTAAAAGGTTTGGTGACTTGAGAAAGCTCCATTTCATCTTCCAAAGGCATAATCAATTAAAGGTTTGGTGACTTAAGAAAGCTTCATTCCAAGGCTTGGTGACTTGAGAAAGCTCCATTCCATATTGCAAAAGGGAATCAATAATTGAAACCAAGATTCAAAGATTCAAGTGAAGAAATACAAATTATTCGCCATGGATTGTTTAGATTCTTTTACTTATTTCTCTTGTTCTAGTTTCCTTATTTTGAACATGAACTAACTCATTCTCTATCTAGATATTGATGAACCTGTGAGTGGGAATTTTTTTCCCCCTCTCCCGGTGGAATGGTTCTTGCGACTTCGGCACTGTTTAGGCTC
This sequence comes from Garcia nutans, assembly GCA_947685225.1. Classification (NCBI taxonomy): domain Eukaryota; kingdom Viridiplantae; phylum Streptophyta; class Magnoliopsida; order Malpighiales; family Euphorbiaceae; genus Garcia; species Garcia nutans. Next base: position 37,649,808 of record CANTUV010000011.1, read on the forward strand.
GGGGTCTTATAGAACATGGACCTAAGTTTGGAGAAAATGGAGTCTCCACCTGGACAAGCCAGGAAAAAGAAAGGGGTGGATGACTCGATTCCTAAGGAATCCCCAACCCCCTAATGGGTTCGAAAAGTTGGGTACGTGTGGGGATGGTGAGTGTAACACCCCCACATCCAATGCACACACACTACAACTACAACCATGTAGCATAAGTGCACCAAACATAAGGATGCTACGGTTTTCTTCAACATTTAAAACATTTAAATAGATACAATACTATTATCATTATATAATATAGAAAAGTAGATCATTTACTTTTAAAATAAAACACATTAGATATATATATACATACATATAGTTATTTCACAGCGGAAGTCATAAAATATTTACATATTTGAAAACACTTAATTCCATATTTACAAATATACAAATATGTACATTTAATCAATACTTTACAAAATATAAAAAGAGTTATACATGATTGGCAAATCTCCTTTGATCTTTAAGTCTCCAAAATCAACTCTTCAATGTCTACCCTCACTCGGTCTCGAAGAGCTCTCGGGTTCGATTCTAACAGTTCTATCACCTGCGCGATTAAACACTATCGCGCTAAGCCAAGGGCTTAGTAAGATAATCATGCTAATGATATGACTTCGTGCAATGCAATGTCATTTCTCAAACCATAATATATATGTAACATCATATATGCAAAATTAACAATATACTTTCACATTACATATCACATTTTATTATCTTTTCATATACCTCATTAGTATTCATTTAATCATCAATACAAAGCAAAACAAACATCATTCATGACTCACATTAACCATAGACAAGCATGGGCCCAAGACACACTAATATGCCATTCAATTTTCAGAGTTAATGTTTTGGTTCTATCATCACATTTATCAATATCAATATCATAGACCCAACTAGGCTTCAAGGATTAAGTTCAACCAAGCTTCAAGGGGAGCAAAGCATGCTAAGCTTCTACCCAACTTGGCTTCAAGAACTAACCCAACCTAGCTTCAAGGGTGGTAACATCTCAATTAGGCTTCAAGGATTCAATCCAACCTAACTTCAAGAGATTGTTACTATCATTAGGCATGCCACCAATAACATACTCTGAAAATGGAATAACACATTAGCCACATAATTCATTTACATATCAATTATCATTTCCATTCTCAATTCTCATCAACATTTAGGCAAACATGCCTTCATTCTCTCAATAGTATCATCATATAGCATCATTCATCATAGCCAAACACAATGGCATTGTCTCATATCATATCTTATTTGAATTATCATTTCATCTTTGATACAACATTTCAAGGTACATTACTCATAAAATACAATACCTTTCACAATGCATAACATAACCTTGTTTAAATCTCAACAATGCAATTAGGGCAAAGAACAACTTATATGATTCATAGCTTTAGGATCTTCCATATGCATTTGATTAGTTCATTCATTGATTCAAGTGTGTTTAAAGTGTTTTAGGGTTAGGTTTAAGAACCAACCCACCTTTGAAGAACCAAAACAATGCAAAAAGAACAAAGAAACAAAACCCTAACCAACTCATTTGATGGACACGGGCAGCACACATGAGGGACACGGCCAAGCTTGTGGCCGTGTCTCTCAATTCAACTTTGGCAGTAGCAAACACGGCTTAGGGACACGGCCGTGTCTCTTCAACCAAAACTCACAGTAGCTCACACGGCTTGGGAACACGGCTGTGTCACCCAAAAATTAATCCAACACGTCCAAAATCATATGACTTGGCCGTGTCTCACATGGCCTTTGGCCGTGTCTCCCAAAACCAAAACCCTAATTCTAACCAACTCTCTTCCAAATGCATTAAAACTCAATATACATCATACCACATGCTTCAAATGAACATCATCAATGTTCTAAATACATATCCATTACAATAATCACTTTAAAACACCTTAATATCACAATTAAACAAACACCATCTCAAAACCCTAACTCAAACTCTACTCTTGATTTTTCACTATCAATCTTCACTTATTTTTCCATAATCACAACCAAACCAACACAACCTCCAATTTTTAACTTACAATCAACTCTAACACTTATAAACACACATCAACACACTAAATCATCATCTCAACAATTCTCAATACATCTTAACCACAATTTCCAAATTAATAAAAGAAAACAAGAAATTACTTACCTAAAGTGAAGAAATTCCACAAATCTTCAACTTGATTCTTCAATTCTCCCTTCAATCTTGATCTTACTATCAAGAACACTTCTCCTTCCCTTTTGCTAATGGAGAGCCGGCCACTACCATCAAGAGGAAGAGAAAATGATCAAGAATCATAAAGTCAATCTTCCTTTTAATCTCCACCACAAAATTTCCAAAAGTAAATTACCTCAAGGCCCTTAACCATATAACTAACCTTTTGTCTTATATGAGCCCATATATGAACTTTCACACTCAACAAGAAAATACCTTCTTCCACTAACCAACACTTTGACTCTCCCTTTGACCATTTTATATGTTATATATATCACAATATACACAACATATAAACTTGTCTCTAAACCCTAAATTCTTTCCCAAAACACTTATACTTTTCTTTCTCAATTTAAACCAACAATCCAATAACAACAACAACAACAACATGCAAAACTTCTAGGGCATAAATGAGGATATTACAATTCTCCCCCTCTAAAAAGAAATTTCGTCCTCGAAATTACCTGAAATCAATTCTGAAACAATTGAGGATATTGCTCTCGCATAGTCTGCTCACTTTCCCATGTTGCTTCTTCTTTTGCATGATTCTTCCAAAGAATCTTCACCAATGGTACTCTCTTGTTCCTCAATTCTTTCACTTCCCGTGCCAAGATAGCAACTGGTTCCTCTTCAAATGACAAGTCTGGGCTCACTTCAATAGATTCAAATGGCAACACATGAGATGGATCTGACCTGTACCTCCTCAACATAGAAACATGAAACACATTATGAATACGATCCAACTCAGGTGGCAAAGCAAGCCGATAAGCCACTGGCCCAACTCTTTCCAACACTTCATACGGTCCAATGAAACGAGGACTTAATTTCCCTTTCCGACCGAATCTCAAAATCTTCTTCCAAGGAGATACTTTCAAAAATACCTTATCCCCAACATCAAACTGAATGTCTCTCCTCTTCAGATCTGCATAAGACTTCTGTCGGTCCGAAGCTGCTTTCAATCTGCCTCGAATCAACTTCACTTTCTCTTCAGTTTCTTGAATCAAATCAGGCCCAATCAACTTGCTATCACCAAGTTCACTCCAACAAAGAGGTGTTCTGCACCGTCTGCCATACAATGCCTCGAATGGGGCCATTTCGATGCTGGATTGGTGACTGTTGTTGTAAGCAAACTCCACAAGAGGTAAGAATCTATCCCAACTTCCAGAGAAATCGATGACACAGCTTCTCAACATATCCTCAACAATCTGTATCACCCTCTCAAACTGTCCATCCGTCTGTGGATGAAAAGCAGTACTGAAGTATAGTCGAGAACCCAAAGCTCTGTGCAAACTCTTCCAAAATCTTGAAGTAAACCTGGGATCTCGATCAGACACCAAAGAAGTTGGAACACCATGCAATTTCACAATCTCATGGATATACAACTCAGCTAACCTTTCCAAAGAGTAATCCATCCGAACCGGAAGGAAATGAGCTGTCTTAGTCAATCTATCCACAATCACCCATATGGCATCATGTTTCCTTTGTGTCAATGGCAAACCAGACACAAAGTCCATGGTCACTCTATCCCATTTCCATTCTGGCACTGACAACGGTTGAAGCAACCCAGTGGGAACTTGATGCTCTGCTTTAACCTTCTGACAAGTGAGACATTTCGATACAAACTCAGCAACGTCTCTCTTCAACCCAATCCACCAGTAATGCTGTCTCAAATCATGATACATCTTCGTATTACCCGGATGCATAGCAAATAAAGACTGATGAGCTTCCTCTAAAATGATCCTCTTCAAGTCAGCATTATCGGGTACACATAATCTGTTCTTGAACCATAGGCTCCCATCATCCTTCACAACAAAATCTCTAGTCTTTCCACTCTCACAATCTAAAACAATCTTCTGAATCTTCTTATCAGCTAACTGAGCCTCTTTGATCTGATCCAACAAAACAGGCTTCAATTGTAACTGTGCCAATAATGCACCATCATCACAAGGTACAAAACTGGCACGCAATGCTCTCAACTCAACAAGCAACGAGAGTGAGTAAACTGTTAAACCAACTAAAGACTTCCGACTTAAGGCATCAGCAACCACATTTGCTTTACCTGGATGATAATCTATCAAACAGTCGTAGTCTTTAATCAATTCCAACCATCTCCTCTGCCGAAGGTTGAGCTCTTTCTGAACACCCAAATACTTCAAACTTTTGTGATCAGTGTAAATGAAACATTTCTCCCCAAACAGATAATGGCGCCAAATCTTTAATGCAAAAACAATGGCAGCCAACTCCAAATCATGGGTAGGATAGTTAAGCTCATGCGGTTTCAACTGTCGAGATGCATAAGTTATAACTTTCCCTTCCTGCATTAGTACACATCCCAAACCACTATGTGACGCATCACTGTAGATCACATATGGTTTGCCTTCTACAGGTAAAGTAAGAACAGGCGCTTGAGTCAACATATCTCTCAACTGCTCAAAGCTAGCCTGACACTGATCCGTCCACACAAATCTCACTCCCTTACGAAGCAATCTGGTGAGTGGAGTAGCTATCAAAGAAAACCCTTTCACAAACCGCCGGTAATAGCCTGCCAAACCCAGAAAACTTCTAACCTCTGTCACTGACTTGGGTGGATTCCAATTCAAAATTGCTTCAACTTTACTCGGATCAACTCTGATGCCTTCTGCTGAAACAATATGTCCAAGAAAAGCTACTTGATCCAACCAGAACTCACACTTCGACAATTTGGCAAATAACTGCTTCTCTCTCAAAATCTGCAACACAATCCGCAGATGCATATCATGTTCCTCTTCATTCCTCGAATACACCAGGATATCATCGATGAAGACCACTACAAACTGATCCAAATAGGGCCTAAACACCCTATTCATCAAATCCATAAAAGCTGCAGGTGCATTCGTCAGACCAAAAGGCATAACTAAAAATTCAAAATGCCCATACCTGGTCCGAAATGCGGTCTTCGGAACATCTTCAGCTTTGACTCTCAGCTGATGGTACCCAGATCTCAGATCAATTTTAGAAAACACAGCTGCATCCTTCAATTGATCAAAGAGATCATCGATTCTAGGCAAAGGATATTTATTCTTAATTGTCACCCTGTTCAATTGCCTATAGTCGATACACAACCTCATGGTACCATCTTTCTTCTTCACAAACAGCACAGGAGCTCCCCAAGGAGAAACACTGGGGCGAATGAATCCCTTATCCAACAGCTCCTGTAATTGCACTTTTAACTCTCTTAGTTCTGCTGGTGCCATTCTGTAAGGAGTAATCGAGATAGGAGTGGTACCAGGCAACAATTCAATACCAAACTCCACCTCTCTCTCAGGCGGCAATCCTGGCAACTCCTCAGGAAAAACATCAGGGAACTCTGCAACTGTGGCAATGCTATCAATAGGAGAACTTCTTACTCTAGTATCTATCACATGAGCAAGATAAGCTTCACATCCCTTTCTAATCAACCTCCTGGCTGCAACAGCTGAAACAAATAAGGAGGCTAACTGTTCCTGCTCATTAGATACTATCACCTCTCTACCATCACTAGTTCTCAAAGAAACAATCTTCTTTTTACAATCCACCACAGCTCCATGTCGAGATAGCCAATCCATGCCCAAAATAACATCATATTCCTTAAATGGCATCTCAATCAAATCTCCAAGGAACTCCTCACCCTGCACCCTCACTGCACTATCCCGATGCACTTTACTCACAATCACACTATGCCCTAACGGATTTGTCACCAAAACATCAAATCCTAGGGACTCAGCATGCACATCAAACACAGGCAATACAGATGCACTAATATAAGAATGGGTGGAACCCGGATCAATCAAAGCAAGTACTGCAGTATCAAATAAAGAAAAAGTACCAGCTATGACCGCCGATGCATCCGGCTGTCTCTGCATAACATACATCCTCTGGGAAGAACCAACCTCCTCCGGTCTAGTCTCCCTGGATGCAGCACCACCTCTAGAACTGAACCCTGCTCTACCACCTCGGCTGGCACCTCTGCCTCCCCTCACACTGGCTCGAGAAGCGGCAGAATCAACTGACATCTGCCTCTGCCTCTCAGGGCAATCTCTCACAAAGTGATCCGGTGACCCACACCTGAAACAAACCCCAGCAACACCAGCTTTCCAACATGGACCACCATGGGGCCTCCCACAATGGATGCAAATAGGTAAGGTGGATCTCTGAACCATAGGGGTCGGAGCACTTGCCACTGAAGCTGCAGGTCTATATCTTTGCCTCTGGAACTGCACTGATTTACCTGCTGGTCTCTGGCTCCTACTACTCCGAGGAACAAAGCTTCCTCTACCCCTCTTTGCTGAAGAAGACCCTGCCTCGAACTGAGGCCTTCTCACTCTGACCTCTTCCTCTGATGCAGCTGCAATCACTTGAGCCCTTTCTACATCTCGAGCTGCTGCCACTAGCTGGGAGAAATCATGATATCTAGACCCGGCCACTAAGCACATGATAGAGGGTCTCAATCCCTCCTGGAACCTCCGGCATCTATCTATCTCATCAGCAATAATGCCACCAGCATAATGACTCAATCTAATAAACTCAACCTCATATTCAGTTACAGTCTTGCTATCTTGCTTCAAGCTCAAGAACTCCATCTTCTTCATATCCTTATACTCCCTTGGAGTATACTTCAACTCAAATTCTCTCAAGAAATCAGTGTAAGACAGTGTTGGAGGATCATCCATAGAATGGGGCACCGTCTTCCACCAATCATAGGCATCCTTCTGTAGCAAAGATCTTGCATAGTCAAACTTTTCTTCTGAGGTGGCTTGCAACTGAACAAATACTCTCTGAACTCTGTCAAGCCACTGTTCTGCCACAGCTGGATCAACTGTGCCTAAGAAATCCTCCGCTCCATATTTCCTCAGTTTATCATAATGCCTTACTGGTACTGAAGGCTGAGGGGGTGGTGGCTGTGGTTGCACAGGTGCTTGTCTCATAGCTTCCATCATATTCCTAAACCAGGCTGGCGGAACCTCATCACCTACTGGTCTATCCGACCCAGAAACAGGTGCCTCACCAGCACTATCAACCCTAGCTCCATCCTCAGGAGCAACGCTCTCCTCACTACCCTCAACCGATTGTCTCAAAGGAGGATCCATCAACACCTAATACTGCAAACACAACAGGACACACCTTATTAAAGATCAAAGATTGCCAATCCCAAACATATGTGTTATTTAAAACCACTTTTTAAGTAAAAATATTCTTTTTATTACATTTTACCTAGGTTGAGAATCTCAAACCTAGGCTCTGATACCAAAACAATTGTAACACCCCCACATCCAATGCACACACACTACAACTACAACCATGTAGCATAAGTGCACCAAACATAAGGATGCTACGGTTTTCTTCAACATTTAAAACATTTAAATAGATACAATACTATTATCATTATATAATATAGAAAAGTAGATCATTTACTTTTAAAATAAAACACATTAGATATATATATACATACATATAGTTATTTCACAGCGGAAGTCATAAAATATTTACATATTTGAAAACACTTAATTCCATATTTACAAATATACAAATATGTACATTTAATCAATACTTTACAAAATATAAAAAGAGTTATACATGATTGGCAAATCTCCTTTGATCTTTAAGTCTCCAAAATCAACTCTTCAATGTCTACCCTCACTCGGTCTCGAAGAGCTCTCGGGTTCGATTCTAACAGTTCTATCACCTGCGCGATTAAACACTATCGCGCTAAGCCAAGGGCTTAGTAAGATAATCATGCTAATGATATGACTTCGTGCAATGCAATGTCATTTCTCAAACCATAATATATATGTAACATCATATATGCAAAATTAACAATATACTTTCACATTACATATCACATTTTATTATCTTTTCATATACCTCATTAGTATTCATTTAATCATCAATACAAAGCAAAACAAACATCATTCATGACTCACATTAACCATAGACAAGCATGGGCCCAAGACACACTAATATGCCATTCAATTTTCAGAGTTAATGTTTTGGTTCTATCATCACATTTATCAATATCAATATCATAGACCCAACTAGGCTTCAAGGATTAAGTTCAACCAAGCTTCAAGGGGAGCAAAGCATGCTAAGCTTCTACCCAACTTGGCTTCAAGAACTAACCCAACCTAGCTTCAAGGGTGGTAACATCTCAATTAGGCTTCAAGGATTCAATCCAACCTAACTTCAAGAGATTGTTACTATCATTAGGCATGCCACCAATAACATACTCTGAAAATGGAATAACACATTAGCCACATAATTCATTTACATATCAATTATCATTTCCATTCTCAATTCTCATCAACATTTAGGCAAACATGCCTTCATTCTCTCAATAGTATCATCATATAGCATCATTCATCATAGCCAAACACAATGGCATTGTCTCATATCATATCTTATTTGAATTATCATTTCATCTTTGATACAACATTTCAAGGTACATTACTCATAAAATACAATACCTTTCACAATGCATAACATAACCTTGTTTAAATCTCAACAATGCAATTAGGGCAAAGAACAACTTATATGATTCATAGCTTTAGGATCTTCCATATGCATTTGATTAGTTCATTCATTGATTCAAGTGTGTTTAAAGTGTTTTAGGGTTAGGTTTAAGAACCAACCCACCTTTGAAGAACCAAAACAATGCAAAAAGAACAAAGAAACAAAACCCTAACCAACTCATTTGATGGACACGGGCAGCACACATGAGGGACACGGCCAAGCTTGTGGCCGTGTCTCTCAATTCAACTTTGGCAGTAGCAAACACGGCTTAGGGACACGGCCGTGTCTCTTCAACCAAAACTCACAGTAGCTCACACGGCTTGGGAACACGGCTGTGTCACCCAAAAATTAATCCAACACGTCCAAAATCATATGACTTGGCCGTGTCTCACATGGCCTTTGGCCGTGTCTCCCAAAACCAAAACCCTAATTCTAACCAACTCTCTTCCAAATGCATTAAAACTCAATATACATCATACCACATGCTTCAAATGAACATCATCAATGTTCTAAATACATATCCATTACAATAATCACTTTAAAACACCTTAATATCACAATTAAACAAACACCATCTCAAAACCCTAACTCAAACTCTACTCTTGATTTTTCACTATCAATCTTCACTTATTTTTCCATAATCACAACCAAACCAACACAACCTCCAATTTTTAACTTACAATCAACTCTAACACTTATAAACACACATCAACACACTAAATCATCATCTCAACAATTCTCAATACATCTTAACCACAATTTCCAAATTAATAAAAGAAAACAAGAAATTACTTACCTAAAGTGAAGAAATTCCACAAATCTTCAACTTGATTCTTCAATTCTCCCTTCAATCTTGATCTTACTATCAAGAACACTTCTCCTTCCCTTTTGCTAATGGAGAGCCGGCCACTACCATCAAGAGGAAGAGAAAATGATCAAGAATCATAAAGTCAATCTTCCTTTTAATCTCCACCACAAAATTTCCAAAAGTAAATTACCTCAAGGCCCTTAACCATATAACTAACCTTTTGTCTTATATGAGCCCATATATGAACTTTCACACTCAACAAGAAAATACCTTCTTCCACTAACCAACACTTTGACTCTCCCTTTGACCATTTTATATGTTATATATATCACAATATACACAACATATAAACTTGTCTCTAAACCCTAAATTCTTTCCCAAAACACTTATACTTTTCTTTCTCAATTTAAACCAACAATCCAATAACAACAACAACAACAACATGCAAAACTTCTAGGGCATAAATGAGGATATTACAGTGAGAAATGTCCCAGCACCCCCACAACACCCGGTTCATTGGAACCGGCCTCCTTTACAGGTCTTAATATTATAAAATTCTTAAATATAACAACATTATCCATATTGCACATAATAATCAGCAAGATATTTACTCTGATGTTGTCTTGATATATTAGAGATATTAGGTGAACTTTAACTACCCTTATGGTCTTGAGAATTTCAACTACCCTTGTGGTCTTGAGAACATCAACTACCCTCATGATCTTGACTAATCATTGATTTCTTTGATCTTCTTGGCTCTCCATCTTAGTGATCATAAGACTTGTCAAAAGTATCTCAACAGCTCAAGGTAAGTTGTTGGGGTTACATGCCAATGAAAAGAAAGCTACAATTTTATGAAGGCTCAAAGGGATGACTAGGGATTGATATTTGTTGCGCTCGAATTAAGTACTGCTACAAAGTGTCACTCGCAAGTATACGAGGTAGCTGTAGCAAAGGTGATCGCCCCAAGGTCGTTTCCCCAAGAAGGTGTGGTTCGTAATAGCTTGATTGACAAGTTATTTAAATACAGAAGTGTTTGTTGTTCGAAATTGTGGAAGGACAATTTAAACCTAAAATTAGTGTGTGTAGGGTTGATGTGTGAAGGTTGTACAAGATCAAATCGATTCTTGGGAAGGTTCCTAGGGTTATAGGTCCATTCAATCAAAGCTCAATTCTCAATTATCCATTAACATAACCTTGTAATTAATTTGTTCCTTAAGGTTAATTAGTCAATTACCAATCCTTTAGTTTTCACATTCATGAATTAGCAATAACCAATTATTTCACATTGTCAAATTAATGAAACCCTAGAACTTATATTTCTAATTCATTCATAGGGTGGTCAATTATATAGTTCCGATATTGGATTTCACCTCTTGGTCCGTCATCCAATATTCAAAGATCAATAGGTAGCTAATCTATCAACCTAGCATTTAATGCAATACAATCAACCAATCAACAAGGAATATCAATGGAAATACCAAATCAAAACATTCAACCAAATATACTACAAACCCTAAGCATGGGTATTTAGCTCAACATCATTAATTTATAACATTCATTCAACTCAATATAAAACAAATACAAATTGTTCATTGCAATATCAATCTCTTAATACAACAACAACAATAGAAATGAATTAAAAGAGAGAATAGAAAAACCCCTTGTGAAGATGCCAAGAGTAGGATTACTAGTCTTCCTCCTAGCTCCACTTTGATGTTTGATGAAGAACTCAAGCCCTCTTCAATGGTTGATTCCCCTTTTGTAATATGGAATGGAGCTTTCTCAAGTCACCAAACCTTTGAATGAAGCTTCTTCAACCTTTAAGAGCTTGTTTAACCCAATTTATCCCAAAGAATCTCAAAGAACTTGTCAATGGAAGATGGAGAAGGTGGAGAGGATGGAAATAGAGATGAAGATGAAGGGACAAGGGAGAGTGTCACTCTCTCCCTCTCCCCACGTTTTTTGCAGAAATTGTTCCAGAAACCCCCCATTTCCCTCTTCTTTTCTTTTTAATTCATTCAAAACTCAACCCATGCCTTCCAACTCACACCACTTCACCTTGTTCCCCACTTTTTCTTTGTTTAGTATTACTTTTGGCAAGCACAAGGCATTGTCTCCCACTTTATTTCCCCACTTCATGCAAAAGAAATCAAAGGTTTTGGGTGTGACACGGCCAAGCTTCAAACGACATGGCCATGTCATGTGACATGGCCAGTGGCTTGGCCATGTCGCTTGCCAGTGTCGCCTTTTGCCTTCTTTCTTTTCTTTCTTTTCTTTGTTCTCAAGTGGTGACACGGCCAAGCTTCAAGTGACACGGCCAAGCTTCAAGTGACATGGCCATGTCATGTGACATGACCAGTGGCTTGGCCATGTCGCTTGCCAGTGTCGCCTTCTGCCTTCTTTCTTTTTTTGAGGGACACGCCCAAGACAATGAGACATGGCCAAGCTTCAAGCGACATGGCCATCTCGATCAGACATGGGCAAAGACATGGCCATGTCTGTGAGTGTGTCAAGTACTGCCTCTATTTTAGGATGAAACACAGCCAAGACAATGAGACATGGCCAAGCTTCAAGTGACATGGCCATGTCGATCAGACATGGCCAAAGACATGGCCATGTCTGTGAGTGTGTCAAGTACTGCCTCTATTTTTTTTCTTTCTTGGTTTCTTTTCCTTGGGTGAGACACGGCCAGTGGCTTGGCTGTGTCTCTTGGGTGTGTCAGCTACTGTCTTGGAATTCTTTTGAGGGACATGGCCAAGCTTGCTTTGGCTTGGCCATGTCTTGCTTGATTCATGCTCTTTCTTCATTTTTCTTGATTGTTTTGATCATCCAAGGGAGTTTTTGCACTTAAACCTAAAATAAACACTTAAAACAAACTTAAAACAAAAATCAATCAAAACATTAACTAAAACACACATAAAATCATACTAAAAACTAGTACAAAAATGAACTAAACAATATTTAATAGGGTGGATACTAGTTGCTGGTTAACCAAACAATGCCTAGATCATTTCTCTCTTAAATAAGTAGAGTTCAATTTTGCCTCGAAAGTTTGTCAAAGCATGTTCTAAGACTGACTAGGACCTAAACAAAGGTAATTATGCAGGAGCCCTCTCTAAGTAAGCATACACAACTCAATGCTATAGAGTAATTCCCTCATCTAGTAAAGTCATTCAAGTCATGATGCCTAGACAGTCCTCATCAGTTCAGCACCAAAATGAACAAAGACCAACAAAATTTTTGATAAAAGTAATTTATTCAAATAAATTTAATTTTGAAAAACACAATAGTTCCAAAAAATTAAAGAAAGTAAAATTGAAAAGCAACATTCAAGTTAAGGAAAGTTCAGTTTAAGCTTCTTTTCCTTTCACATCTTCAAGGTTTCCATCTTGAAAGGATGATAAAACAAAATCTTCTTCCAATCCTTTTCCCACCGTGAAGGTTGCCGGTGGAGGTACTCTATTGAACCTTGGTAATGGATTGCCTTTGATGTTGGGCTTATCCGGCTCGGGTAGTGTAATATCTCAAAGGATACCCTAAAAGTTTTGGTATTATTGTTGTATTTGGATTTAAAGTATATGTTTAATGGAAAGAGAAAAGAAGTAAAGAGAGAGTGTATAAGTTGTATATATAGTGATATATACAACATATACAAGTCAAAATGTGGAAGTCAAAAGATGATTATTTAATGAATTAATTAATTAGTGGAAAATGGAAAATTAAGTGAGTGGAAGAGGATATTTTGAATTATTTTAATATTATTTTTGCTTGGTGGAGGTTTAAAGAGAAGAGTTGACTTGGTTTTTACCATTCATTTTTGTTCTTATTTTCTTTTCTCTTTGGGTTGTCCGGCCATCAAAGAAGCAAGAGAGAAAGAGAGTTTTTGTTTTCCAAGCTCAAAATTGAAGAAGATTTCAAGTAATCAAGTTGGAAATTTAAGAAGTTTCATTAACTTTGGTAAGTTTCTTCTTGATTCTCTTATTTTATTTTTAAGTTGTGTTTGAGTTTGGTGTTGGATTATCAAGAGCATGAGTATGTTTGATTGTGGTGTGTTTGAGTGTGTTGGGTTTAATTGATTGTGGTTTTGGAATTGAATTGAAGAGAAGGAATTAGGTTTGGTGTTGGAAGAGTAAGAGTTGTGTATTGGTAATTGATGTATGTTGTGAGTTTGAGCAATTATTATCTTAGATTTTCCATATGTTTGTGTTTATTGAAGTTGAAAGCATAGAATACATGAGTTTGGTCCGAAACAGAAGCAAATTGGATGCCACACCGGCGGCCCTTGGATGCCACGACCGTGGGGGTGTTAAGCAGATTGGACAGATTCGTTTTCTAACCCACGCCCGTGGGGGTTTTGAAGCCACGACCGTGGTGGTGTGAGGCCACGACCGTGGGTCCTAGATAGTTGTGTTGGCTTATAATTTGTGATCTATGGGTCTAGTATGAGACTAATAGGTGAATAATTGTATTGGAATTCATGTGTATCTTTAAATAAGTGTGTATTATTCCTTTTGAATTAGGTTGTGAAGAGGTTGAGTTGCCCTAATCCTAGTAGTGAAGAATTCTTGGAAGAGGAAGTGTATAGATTGGTGTGAGTTATTTTTGAGGTAAGTACAAACTTACATGGTTGTATGCATTTACATGATTTTGAGACTTAACACATTTGGTTGTAAATGTGTTAAGTAATTTACTATATTGTTAATACAATTTGATTAATGTTATGATTGGTATAATGTGAAAGGTATGATGATCATTCAAAATGTATGTGCAATGCAATTGGTTATGATGAATACTTTAATGATGAATTGCTTTAATGTGAATTGAGGTATGATGAGATGAGATGCTATTGTGGTTGGCTATAATGATTCAAATGAAATAAGAGGGGCATGTTTGCCTAGATGATGATGAATTCAAAATATATATATCCAATGCAATTGATTATGTATACTCCATTGATGAGATGTGAAGCCATTATTGTTGGCTATAATGATGCAATGACATAATTGAGGCATGGTTGCCTAAATGATGATGAGAACATGAGAATGAAATTGATAATGAAATAATGAATGAATTGTGTGTCTAATGTGTTATTCCATTTTCAGAGTTTTGTTGTTGGTGGCATGCCTAATAGTAACAACCTCTTGAAGCTAGGTTAGAATTGATCCTTGAAGCCAAGTTGGGTTGAAGTTTAGCATGCTTAACTCCCCTTGAAGCTTGGTTGGGTCTAGTCCTTGAAGCCTAGTTGAGATGTTACAACCCTTGAAGCTAGGTTGGGTTTGGTTCTTGAAGCCAAGTTGGGTTGATACTTAGCATGCTTTGTTCTCCTTGAAGCTTCGTTGAGCCTAATCCTTGAAGCCTAGTTGGGATAATGATAAATGTGATAATTGATAATTGAACCAAAACATTAACTCTGAAAGTTGAATGGCATATTAGTGTCTTTTGGGCCCATGCTTGTCTTTGTTTCAATGTAAATTATAAGTGGTCAAATAATTGAATAAGATGATGAAATGTGGTGTTATGAAAAATATTAATATGTCATTTATGAATATTGTCTTTATTGTTGAAATGTGTGACATTGGCATTGCATGGAAACATATTATTATAGTGGTTTGTACCACTAAGCCGTTGGCTTAGCGCGATTGTGGTTCATCGCGCAGGTGACAGGGTAGAACTAGAGAGTTCAGCTAGACCGAGTTGAATCTAGATTCTGAAGTGTTGATAGGGGGCTTAAAGATCAAAGACGAACTGTGAGCGGGGATTTTCGCCCCAACTCCCGGTGGAATGGTTCTTGCGACTTCGGCACTGTTTCGGCTTGGGGCCTTAGAGAACACAGACCTAAGTCCGGAGAAAATGGAGTCGCCACCCAGACGGGCCGGGAAAAAAGAAAGGGGTGGATGACTCAATTCCTAAAGAATCCCCAACCCCCTAATGGGTTCAGAAAGTTGGGTACGTGTGGGGAAGGTGAGAAATGGCCCAGCACCCCCACAACGCCCGGTTCATTGGAACCGGCCTCCTTTACAGGTCTTAATTTTATAAAATTCTTAAGTATAATAACATTATCCATATTACACACAATAATTAAAAGAAAGCATCAATATATTAAAATCAAAGCAATGTCCAAACAAAACAAAACAAATAAATGGACACCCATCCAAGGATGGAAACATGTCCTTACATAACATGCCTAGGTAGGACACCCACCAAAAGGTAGAAACATGCCCTTTACATAAGTTCTAAAATAGAAAAGAAAATTAAATTACATGATGTTTAACTAATGGGGTACCCACCAAGTGGAAACATACCTCTTACATCTTTTGGAAGTCTAAATTAATTAATAGAGGTAAATAATCATCCATAATATATAAATCATTCCTCAAAAATATTTAAATATCAATAATATAAACATCCATCCATGATAAATTAAATAAATCAAGTATTGAAATTAAATGAATTAAAGTATAAGAAATAAATCAAAGCATATCAAGTATGGAATTGAATAAAGCAAATAAAAGTCTAATTTATGGCTACTGTGACTTTTTATGGAATTAAAATAAATTAGGTTTTTATATTTTAAAGGGTTGGCAAGACTCTTTGATTAACAAAATTAAGGTTTGAATGGTGAAATCTTAAAATTAGGGTTTTGGACACTTTGAAATACTTTTTAATTCATGATTTTTAAATAGTGAATTAAGCTACTGTGACTTTTTTGAGTTTTTATGTTTTTTATTTTTTAATGTTTTAAAAGGATTAGAGTTCATAAAAATTAGTGTTTAAGGTTTTAAAAGGATTAGGGTTTATTATTTTAGGTTTAAAATTTGAATTTTGGATTTTAGACTTTCAAATTGGGGTTCTCTGGTAAAAGATTTAAATTAGGGTTTTAAAAAAGCAATTTAATATTTTATGAAGTTTTATGACTTTAAACAAATGGATTGAAGTTTTTATAAGTAGAAAAGATGTTTTTGAAGGTTTTTTGAATGAAAAAGAACCTACTTTAAAATTTTAATAGAAACAGAATTTGATTTTAGTTTTGTTGAAAAATATGTTCAATTAAAGTTTTAAGATTTTTAAGAAAAAAAAATAACAATTTTAAATCTTTTTAGAAAAGAAAGTCACGTTTTTATTGTTTTATGCTTGGAAAAATTAAATTCAAGTTCTAAGATTTTTTATTTAAAAAACTTAAATTTTATAATTTAGCTACTGTGAAAACATAAATCAAAGGAATTAAACATACCTTCTTTTGTTGATTCTCCAAAAAATAACTCTTCTTGGATGAACTAGCTTCAAAGACAAGCCTTGGTTGCCTTTGAATCCCTTTTACATGCTACTGCTGCTTTAAATATCAATTGAATTGAGTTTTTCCTTTTCCTTCCTTGATTTGGTTTCAAAAATCAAGCCACTGCCCTTTTTTTTTCCTCCTTCAATTTGGTTCTAATGGTCCTTATTTATAGTGGTTTTTAGGTTGTTTATTCCTAATTAATTAAGGTAAGTAATATTAATAAAAAAAAGAAATTAAAACCTAATTGGATTAGGATTCAAAAAATTGCGTTGAAAAATTTTGCGCTAGCAAAAACTGTGCAGCCGGGCCCGTGGGCGTGCTAGCCCGCAGGAAATTCCTGTGGGAAGTTATTTCGCCCGCAGGAACCTGCGGGCGAGCTGATGCTGGCCCGACGAGCCCGCGCGACCACTTTTCGCTGCCGATTTTTTTTTCGACTCCGATTTTTATTTTTAATTTTTATTTGTTTATTTTCATTTTTATTAATAAAAATTAGATACTAAGGTAAAAATTATTTAATTAAAATTATTTTGGACCATTTAAACAACAAAAATCATTTTGGACTAAATAAAGCATATTGGATCGGATTGGGTCAAAAATTAAGGGTCTACAGTTTGCCCCCTGCTTGAATGATCTGAAACCTTAGTGAAAGAGAGTGAAAAGCAACAAAACTTAATTTTTGATGTGTCGACTTGTTTTGGATTCTGGACCCGAGGATGATTCTAGGTTCTGGACCTAAGGAAAATTTGGGTTCTAGACCCGGATTCGAGTTCTGGACTCGAGGATAATTCTAGGTTCTGGACCTAAGGAAATTTTGGGTTCTGGACCCGGTTCGAGTTCTGGACTCAAGGGAGATTCTAGGTTCTGGACCTAAGGAAATTTTGGGTTCTGGACCCGGTTTGAGTTCTGGACTCAAGGATGTTCTAGGTTCTGGACCTAAGGAAAATTTGGGTTCTGGGCCCGGTTTGAGTTCTTGACTCAAGGATGTTCTAGGTTCTAGAACTAAAGAAAATTTGGGTTCTGGACTCG
The DNA here is from genome assembly GCA_947685225.1 of Garcia nutans. Classification (NCBI taxonomy): domain Eukaryota; kingdom Viridiplantae; phylum Streptophyta; class Magnoliopsida; order Malpighiales; family Euphorbiaceae; genus Garcia; species Garcia nutans. Next base: position 37,667,712 of record CANTUV010000011.1, read on the forward strand.
AGGATAATTCTAGGTTCTGAACCTAAGGGAAATTTGGGTTCTGGACCCGGATTCGAGTTCTGGACTCGAGGATAATTCTAGGTTCTGGACCTAAGGAAAATTTGGGTTCTGGACCCAGATTCGAGTTTTGGACTCGAGGATAATTCTAGGTTCTGGACCTAAGGAAAATTTGGGTTCTAGACCCGGATTCGAGTTCTGGACTCGAGGATAATTCTAGGTTCTGGACCAAAGGGAAATTTGGGTTCTGGACCCGGATTCGAGTTCTGGACTCGAGGATAATTCTAGGTTCTGTACCTAAGGGAAATTTGGGTTCTGGACCCGGATTCGAGTTCTGGACTCGAGGATAATTCTAGGTTCTGGACCTAAGGAAAATTTGGGTTCTGGACCCGGATTCGAGTTCTAAACTCGAGGATAATTCTAGGTTCTGGACCTAAGGAAATTTTGGGTTCTGGACTCGAGGATAATTCTAGGTTCTGGACCTAAGGAAAATTTGGGTTCTGGACCCAGATTCGAGTTCTGGACTCGAGGATAATTCTAGGTTCTGGACCTAAGGGAAATTTGGGTTCTGGACCCAGATTCGAGTTCTGGACTCGAGGATAATTCTAGGTTTTGGACCTAAGAAAAATTTGGTTTCTAGACCCAGTTTTGGATACTCAATCCTAAACTAGACTTGGATACTCGATATTAATTTTGACTGGGATACTCGATCCTAACTGGATTTGGATACTCGATCCTAGACTGGATTTGGATACTCGATCCTAAATGGATTTGGATACTGGACTTGGATACTTGATCCTAACTGGACTTGGGATACTTTATCCTAACTAGACTTGGGATACTCGATTCTAAACTTGATTGGGATACTCGATCCTAACCTGGTACTTTGACTTGAGATTTGAATTGATTTTGATTTAATTTGGGTACTTGGACCCGAGATTAGATTTGATTTGGGTACTTAGACCCGAGAATGAATTTGACTAACCTTTTATCAGTTGAGAAGTCTGACTGCTCTGGCTGTTCTATGCATCACCCTCAGAATGGATCTTCATCCTTGGAGATTGGGTCTTCACCCTTGCAAATGGATCTTCATCCTTGAAAATGAATCTTCATCTTTTGACATCGGGTCTTTACCCTTGAAAAATGGATCTTTATTCTTTGAGATCGGCTCTTTACCCTGGCTTCAGCTCTTTTAGCTCGATTGATCTTTCATCTTTTGCATCTTCATTCTTTTGAGAGTTCTAATTGTTCCATTCTTTTGTTCTTCGTTTTTGCAAAGATTTAGCTATTTTTAATTGGACCTTATATCCTCTCCTTGTCCCCCCCCCCTTCAAAGATTTTTTTCCATGCAAGCTTTGATTGATGTTGTTGTTGTCTAGTTCTTCGCACAAGCACTTATTTCTTCTCTTTGTAAAATGACTGGAGCTTTCTCAAGCAATGGGCTTTCCATGCCCCCCTGATTTGACATCTTCTTTTGATTCTTTACTTCGTGAGGTGTTTGCTGTTCATTTTGCCAAAGAATAGACAACACAAGATAAGAAAGTGCGATGTGATATGCTCATGTATGCATGATATGCATGAATAATACTTACAGTGGTTCCATGACTCACAGACCGAGGTGATCAGCAGAAGTATTCTCATTGGTTCCATTTTGATGCTTGTTCAAGTCTTGCATTGGAATGATTGAAAGCTTTGCATTTGTGGCTTTTATCTTCAAGATGTTGAAAACATGAGTGGTGGAGATCCCAAGTTGCAGAGTCAGGGATTCATCTATTTTGAGCTATATTTCAGCATGTCAGTTGGTAGTTTCTTCATAACTTTGCCAATAATAATTTTCTTTGCTCAATGTGTCCTTTGGAGGTTCAACATACTTCCCTTAACTTGAAGGCTTTGTTATGACAAAACATTTTTTTTTTGAAATTTTTGAATTTTTCATTTTGAAATCAAATGTTAGCTTTGCCAAATTAATGTCGATGTACCTCAGGACTTGATTTTTCCAAATTAACATATCTATAACATGACAACCCTAGTTACCATACTAAACTCGGGGATTATTTCTACTTAAGCAATAATTTTTGCACTTCAGATAGGCACATACACATTACTTGGCCAAAGGTCTCATTGAGTTTAAATATTGTCTATCTCATATGCATGCTTATCCAAACTATCTCCACTAATATACTCTACCTACCAAGAGAGATCAACAGGTCTTTGATAGGCTTGAAATGGGGTCTATGAGGGAAACAGGCTTAAGTGAAGGCCATTTTGAGATTGGAGCTGGTGTGACACAATGGACAAACCTTCACACTACAAATTTCTTGTTGGAATTTTAGGCAGCTTGGAGGCAACCTTGCTAGACTCCAAATTTCTTCTATCTTCTTAGCATTAAACTGGATATTGACTAGGACAGTTTTTTTTTTTTTTGCCCTTGCATAAAGTTTAAGACCCAAATTTGTTTCTTTTCTTCTTCTCCCTTTTCTTTCTTTTTATTTTTCTTACTCTTCCCTTTCTTTGTCTTTTTGTCCTTCTTTCTTGTTGGACCACAGAACTTTCAAGAACTGTGTGGTCTTCCGCCTTTTCTCCAATTTTAATTGAATCTTTGGTTGTGTTGGACCAACTCAAAAAAAGTCTTTATGAACCAAATAGAAGCCTTTTGCTGCTTTAGGTAAAAGATAACTCAGTTGGCTTTATGAACCGCCTTTTTAGGTTTTATCTCTTTTTTTTTTCTTCTTCTTCTTTTTTTTCTATTCTTTTTTCTTTCTTTTCTTTTTCTATTCTTTCTTTTCTTTTCTTTTCTTTTCTTTTTTTTTTTTGGTTCTAGCTCAAACATAGTTGTCTTGTTTGTACCAACTTGGGCTTCCAATAATGGATGAGTGGAGTAACATAAATCTTCTTTAATAGGGATAAATCATTTATTACTCCAATGTTGATGTTGTCTTGGAGATATTAAGGGAACTTCAACTACCCTTAGGGTCTTGAAAACTTCAACTATCTTTATGGTCTTGAGAACTTCAACTATCTTCATAGTCTTGAGAACTTCAATTATCTTCATAGTCTTGAGAACTTCAATGATCTTGACTAATCATTGCCTTTTTTTATCTTATTGCCTCTTTATCTTAGTGATCATAAGACTTGCCAAAAGTATCACAACAGCTCAAGGTAGGTTGTTGAGGTTATATGCTAATGAAAAGAAAGCTAAAATTTTATGAAGGCTCAAAGGGACAACTAGGGATTAATATTTAATTGGGTGGATACTAGTTGTTGGCTAATCAAATAATGCCTAGATCATTTCTCCCTTAAATAAGCAGAGTTCAATTTCGCCTCGAAAATTTGTCAAAGCATGTTCTAAGACTGACTAAGAACTAGACAAAGATAATTATACAGGAGCCCTCTCTAAGTAAGCATACACAACTCAATGCTATACAGCAATTCCCTCATCTAGTAAAGTCATTCGTGTCATGATACATAAATATATTAATTCATGAATTATCAAGCTTGATTCCTCATTGGTTGAGCATCAAAATGAATAAAGACCAACAAAAATTTATTCAAACAAATTTAAATTTGAAAAACAAGATTGTAAATATTAAAGAAAGTAAAATTGAAAAGCAACATTCAACCTAAGGAAGGTCCGTTGAGTTGGCGTTGAAGATACTTCATTTATTTAGACATATCAAGGGCAAGGATTTCTTCATCATCATCATCCACAGTTAAACCAAACTTGTTTAGCGGTACATCCTCTTTAGTAGCTTCTCTATCCATATCATGATGAGAGGACAAGATAAAACTCTTCATGAAGGTTGCAAGAGGTGGTGCCCTTTCAATTTTAAGCAGAGGCTTATTCCTAGTGTTGGGGTTATTAGGCTCAAGCAGCTTTCCACTGTCAATTAAATTCTGGATCTCATGCCTTAACTTCATACAGTTGTCCGTTTCGTGTCCAAGCCTTTGATGGAATTGGCAAAATGCTTTAATATCAAAGTTAGGCGGAAAAGGATTAGGCAAAGGACAAGGAGTCAAAGGTTGTAACAATCCCTCCTTCATTAGATTCTCCAACATTTTTGACAGAGGTTCCCCCAAGTCTGAAAATTTATGCCTCTTTATTGGTTCAGTTGCTGCATTTTTCTCAACACCTCTTCTTTTCTTTTGATTTTGCTCATTGAGGTGGTAGTTGCTCCTATTGCTCCATTTAGACAGCATATGGTTCGGCTGATCTTGTAAAATAGGGATTGATCCTTCATTTTTCATTTGATCTCTATTAGTGAACATATTCTCCGTTGATGCTGCCTTTCCCCTTTTTCTTATGTCAATGGGAGATGCGTTATTGTTGATGATCTCCAGAATTTCAATCAACTGGGCCTTCATAATTTCAACCAATTGGTCTTGTAGTTCAGCCATCCTAGCTTTGACAACTTCATCAATTATATCCCTTAGCTAGTTTGCATTCATCCTTCCAATGAGGCACTTGAATTAAAGTCAATGTTGTAGATGGTATTGTTGTATGCTCTTGAATTGTCGTACTTCAGGTCTATGAGCCAGAGAGGATCAATGATATGAGATGCAAATGTATGTATGCATGTATGCACAAACCATAAACAAGGATAATTAGGACGTTCCTTCCAACCTTATATCATCCACACACGAATGGCGAGTCTCTTTTCTTAGGTATATGGTTAACAAAATACCAACATGGGGTATCTTGCTTTCGAATAATTCCCTCGGACGTTTCAACCAATAGTTATATTTTCAAAAATAGAAATCAATCCATGATAATTCCCATTAATTAGGTTTTAATCCATTCAACCAACTAAAGTAGCTTTTATGCTATGTTGGATTAAAATGAAATTAAGAGGTTTATTATAAATAGATTTCTCACTTGAAAAAGTAACTAATGATTCATGCCAAAAACAAGCCCATGGTTAATTTGATCTTAGTGTAAACTAGGCCCACAATTGATTTTTGGTATTTCATAATTGACATAAATATTTTTGCAAGCTCTTTGTAAAAAATGGTTGGGTGAAAATAGTTTTGTTTCTAAGCCCATTGTAAAAGATTTTAGAAAAATGGATTTTGGGCTTAGTATTTGGGCCATGAGCCAAAGAATTTTTTATTTGTTTTTAGAAAAATTTTATATCCAAAGACCATCTTAAAAAGTTTTGAAAATAGTTTTGGTCTTTTGGATTTTAAAGAAAGAAAAAATTTATTTTGAGCTTGCAAATGTACTTGGGTCATATTAGAAAAAGAACAAACCAAATAAGCCATGATTTAAACCAAGATAAATTAACCATAGTCAAACAACATGCATTTGGGGTAAATCCTAAGGAAAGTAACTAGGCCAATTACATGAGCTTTAGTCTTTGGGTTAAAAGGCTTAGGTTCCCATAGCAAGTATATACCAAACGGTATAAGGCTATAAGTGGTTATGCCATGCTCGATCTCCATACCTTGAGTGAAAGTATGGTATCCCTTACATAACATAACACGGGTAACACGGGCATCCTAACTTACTCACATAATGCAATCTAATATGATGCAATGGATAATATCATTATAAGAAAGAATAGAATAATATAAAAACCAACGAAATCAACTTCTCTTGTCCCCAGTGGAGTCGCCACTGTGAGCGGGGATTTCTGCCCCCACTCCCCGTGGAATGGTTCTTGCGACTTCGGCATTGTTTAGGCTCGGGGCCTTAGAGAACACGAACCTAAGTCCGGAGAAAATGGAGTCACCACCCAGACGGGCCGGGAAAAAAGAAAGGGGTGGATGACTCGATTCCTAAGGAATCCCCAACCCCCTAATGGGTTCGGATAGTTGGGTACGTGTGGGGAAGGTGAGAAATGGCCCAGCACCCCCACAATGCCCGGTTCATTGGAATCGGTCTCCTTTACAGGTCTTAATATTATAAAATTCTTAAGTATAATAACATTATCCATATTACACACAATAATTAAAAGAAAGCATCAATATATTAAAATCAAAGCAATGTCCAAACAAAACAAAACAAATAAATGGACACCAATCCAAGGATGGAAACATGTCCTTACATCACATGCCTAGGTAGGACACCCACCAAAAGGTAGAAACATGCCCTTTACATAAGTTTTAAAATAGAAAAGAAAATTAAATTACATGATGTTTAACTAATGGGGTACCCACCAAGTGGAACATACCTCTTACATCTTTTGGAAGTCTAAATTAATTAATAGAGGTAAATAATCATCCATAATACATAAATCATTCATCAAAAATATTTAAATATCAATAATATAAACATCCATCCATGATAAATTAAATAAATCAAGTATTGAAATTAAATGAATTAAAGTATAAGAAATAAATCAAAGCATATCAAGTATGGAATTGAATAAAGCAAATAAAAGTCTAATTTATGGCTACTGTGACTTTTTATGGAATTAAAATAAATTAGGGTTTTATGTTTTAAAGGGTTGGCAAGACTCTTTGATTAACAAAATTAAGGTTTGAATGGTGAAATCTTGAAATTAGGGTTTTGGACACTTTGAAATACTTTTTAATTCATGATTTTTAAATAGTGAATTAAGCTACTGTGACTTTTTGAGTTTTTATGTTTTTTATTTTTAATGTTTTAAAAGGATTAGAGTTCATAAAAATTAGGGTTTAAGGTTTTAAAAGGGTTAGGGTTTATTATTTTAGGTTTAAAAATTGAATTTTGGATTTTAGACTTTCAAATTGGGGTTCTCGGGTAAAAGATTTAAATTAGGGTTCTAAAAAGCAATTTAATATTTTATGAAGTTTTATGACTTTAAACAAATGGATTGAAATTTTTATAAGTAGAAAAGATGTTTTTGAAGGTTTTTTGAATGAAAAAGAACCTACTTTAAAATTTTAATAGAAACAGAATTTGATTTTAGTTTTGTTGAAAAATATGTTCAATTAAAGTTTTAAGATTTTTAAGAAGAAAAAATAACAATTTTAAACCTTTTTAAAAAAGAAATTCACGTTTTTATTATTTTAAGCTTGGAAAAATTAAATTCAAGTTCTAAGATTTTTTATTTAAAAAACTTAAATTTTATAATTTAGCTAATGTGAAAACATAAATCAAAAGAATTAAACATACCTTCTTTTGTTGATTCTCCAAAAAATAACTCTTCTTGGATGAACTAGCTTCAAAGACAAGCCTTGGTTGCCTTTGAATCCCTTTTACATGCTACTGCTGCTTTAAATATCAATTGAATTGGGTTTTTCCTTTTCCTTCCTTGATTTGGTTTCAAAAATCAAGCCACTGCCCATTTTTTTTTCCTCCTTCAATTTGGTTCTAATGGTCCTTATTTATAGTGGTTTTTAGGTTGTTTATTCCTAATTAATTACGGTAAGTAATATTAATAAAAAAAAAGAAATTAAAACCTAATTGGATTAGGATTCAAAAAATTGCGTTGAAAAATTTTGCGCTGGCAAAAACTGTGCTGCAGGGCCCGTGGGCGTGCTAGCCCGCAGGAAATTCCTGCGGGAAGTTATTTCGCCCGAGGGAATTTCCTACGGGCGAAATAAGGCCTGCGGGCGAGCTGACGCTGGCCCGACGGGCCCGCAAGACCACTTTTTGCTGCCGATTTTTTTTTACTCCGATTTTTATTTTTTTTATTTTTTATTTTTATTTGTTTATTTTCATTTTTTATTAATAAAAATTAGATACAAAGGTAAAAATTATTTAATTAAAATTATTTTGGACCAATTAAACAACAAAAATCATTTTGGACTAAATAAAGCATATTGGATCGGATTGGGTCAAAAATTAAGGGTCTACACGAACTGCCAAACATGTATAAATGTTATGTTTTGTAAAACTTGATTTTTGATGTATATATATTTGTAAATACCACTATATTTTTCGTTGCGTATTGAATGAACGTTTTATCTATTGTACTTCATAGTATAATTTAAATGTTTTCAAGTTTTCTCATATTATTGTTAAAAGGAATGATTTGTTTGTTTAGTAAACCGTAGCATTCCTATATTCATTATACATATATTACAGATATGGTGGTATGTAGTATGCGCATTCGGGGTATAGGGGTGTTACAATTGTTTTGGTATCAGAGCTTAGGTTTGAGATTCTCAACCTAGGTAAATTGTAAGGAAAAAGAACATTTTGATTCTAAAAGTTGATTTTTAAATAAGATACATGCTTTGGTATTGGCAGTCTCTGATCTTTAATGAGGTATATTCTGCTATATTTGCAGACATAGGTAGTGATGGCGTCTCAGTCACGTCAGTCTATAGAAGGTTGTGCTGAGTGTGTAGCTCCTGAAGAGGGTAGAGATGGAGCTAGGGTTGATAGAGCTGGAGAGGCCCCTGCTCCTGTGCCAGGGAGATCAGCTGCTGATGAGGTTCCGCCAGGTTGGTTACGAAATGTGGTAGAATTGTTGAGGCGAGCTCCAGTGCAGCAGCAGCCACCGCCACCACAGCCTCAAGTACCAGTGAGACATTATGATAAATTGAGGAAGTATGGGGCTGAGGATTTTCTTGGTACTACAGATCCTGCAGTAGCTGAGTAGTGGTTGGATAGAGTAGAGGGTATTTATTCAGTTGCAAGCTACTTCTGAAGAGAAATTTGATTATGCTAGATCCCTTCTGCAGAAAGATGCTTATGATTGGTGGAAGACGGTTCCTCATGCCATGGATGATCCACCTACGTTGTCTTATAGTGATTTTCTGAGGGAGTTTGAGCAGAAATATACTCCGAGGGAGTATCAGGATATCAAGAAGATGGAATTTTTGAATCTAAGACAGGAGAATCAGACTGTGACAAAGAATGAGGTAGAATTTATCCGGTTGAGTCACTATGCCGGTGGGATTATTTCTGATGAGATTGACCGGTGTAGGAGAATTAAGGAGGGGTTGAGGCCCTCCATTATGTACATTGTTGCTGGTTCTCGGTACCAGGATTTTTCTCAGTTGGTTGTAGCAGCCAGAAGTGTTGAGAGAGCACAAACTATTGCAACAGCTGCTACTGAGGAGGGACCAGAGTTAGGAGATCCCAGTTTGCGGCAGGGTCTTCATCTATGAAGAGAGGCCGAGGAAGTTTTATTCCGAGAGTCAGTAGGAGCCTGAGGCAATCAAGTAGGTTAGTTCAGTATCAGAGGCAGAGACCAAGACCTACAGTTTCTGTGGCGAGTACTCCGACTCCAGTGGTTCAGAGATCCATTCCACCTATATGTGTTCATTATGGTAGGACACACGGGGGTGCTTGTTGGAAGACGGGTGGATCAGGAGTATGCTTTAGATGTGGGTCACCAGCTCATTTTATCAAAGATTGCCCTGAGCTACAGGAGGATAGACAGATTGATACTGCAGCTTCTCGACCTAGTGTCAGTAGAGGTGGTCGAGGGGACAGAGGTTTCAATAGAGGCGGTCGACCTGGATTTAGTCAGAGAGGAGGCTCTTCATCAGGAGGCAGTAGGCCAGATGGGGCTGGATCTTCTCAGAGAGTGTATGTGATGCAGAGGCAGCCAGATGCTTCAGCAGTCATTGCTGGTATATTTTCTTTATTTGGCATTTCAGTTCTTGCTGTGATTGATCCAGGATCTACTCATTCATACATAATTGCATCTATCTTGCCTGTGTCTAAATTGCATTCAGAGTCCTTAGGATTTGATGTCTTGGTGACAAATCCTTTAGGACATAGTGTTGTGGTGAGTAAGGTGCATCGTGAGAGTTCAGTTGTGGTGCAAGGTGAGGAATTCCTTGGTGATTTAATTGAAATGCCTTTTAAGGAGTATGATTTGATCTTAGGCATGGATTGGTTGTTTAAGCATGGAGCTGTAGTAGATTGTCAAAAGAAATGTGTTACCCTTAGAACCAGTGGTGGTAGAAGTGTGATGGTATCTAGTGAGCAGAGACAACTTGTATCCTTGTTTGTTTCAGCTGTTACAGCTAGGAAGTTGATTAGAAAAGGGTGTGATGCTTATCTTGCTCATGTTTTGGATACCAGAGTAGTGGGTTCTCCACTTGATAGTATACCCACAGTTACTGAATTTCCATATGTTTTTCCGGAGGAGTTTCCAGGGTTACCCCCTGAGAGAGAGGTTGAGTTTGGTATCGATTTGTTGCCTGGTACCACTCCCATCTCTATTACTCCCTATCGAATGGCACCTGCTGAGTTAAGAGAGTTGAAGGTGCAGTTGCAGGAGTTGTTGGATAAAGGGTTTGTTCGCCCTAGTGTTTCTCCGTGGGGAGCTCCTATTTTGTTTGTGAAGAAGAAGGATGGCACTTTGAGGTTGTGCATCGATTATAGGTAATTGAACAAGGTGACTATCAAGAATAAGTATCCTTTGCCTCAGATTGATGATCTCTTCGATCAATTGAAGGGAGCAGCAGTGTTTTCCAAGATTGATTTGAGATTAGGGTACCATCAGTTGAGAGTCAGAGCTGAAGATGTTCCTAAGATAGCTTTTCGCACAAGATATGGGCATTATGAGTTTTTAGTGATGCCTTTTGGGTTGACAAATGCACCTGCAGCTTTTATGAATTTGATGAATAGGGTGTTTAGACCCTATCTGGATCAGTTTGTGGTGTTCTTTATTGATGATATTTTGGTGTATTCGCGTAATGAAGAGGAACATGACAAGCATCTGCGAATTGTACTGCAGACTTTGAGAGAGAAGCAATTGTATGCTAAGCTGTCGAAGTGTGAGTTTTGGCTTGATCAAGTAACTTTTCTTGGTCATATAGTTTCAGTAGATCGTATAAGAGTTGATCCTAGTAAAGTTGAAGCCATTTTGAATTGGAGTTGATCCTTGAAGCTTGGTTGGGTCTAGTCCTTGAAGACTAGTTGAGATGTTACAACCCTTGAAGCTAGGTTGGGTTTGGTTCTTGAAGCCAAGTTGGGTTGATACTTCGCATGCTTTGTTCCCCTTGAAGCTTGGTTGAGCCTAATCCTTGAAGCCTAGTTGGGAACCAAAACATTAACTCTAAAAGTTGAATGGCATATTAGTGTCTTTTGGGCCCATGCTTGTCTTTGTTTCAATGTAAATTATAAGTGGTGAAATAATTGAATAAGATGATGAAATGTGGTGTAATGAAAAATATTAATATATCATTTATGAATATTGTCTTTATGTTGAAATGTGTGACATTGGCATTGCATGGAAACATATTATTATAGTGGTTTGTACCACTAAGCCGTTGGCTTAGCACGATTGTGGTTCATCGCGCAGGTGACAGGGTAGAACCAGAGAGTTCAGCTAGACCGAGTTGAGTCTAGATTCTGAAGTGTTGATAGGGGGCTTAAAGATCAAAGATGAACAGCCAAACATGTATAAATGTTATGTTTTGTAAAACTTGATTTTTGATGTATATATATTTGTAAATACCACTATATTTTCCACTGCGTATTGAATGAACGTTTTATCTATTGTACTTCATAGTATAATTTGAATGTTTTCAAGTTTTCTCATATTATTGTTAAAAGGAATGATTTGTTTGTTTAGTAAACCATAGCATTCCAATATTCAGTATATGTATATTACAGATATGGTGGTATGTAGTATGCGCATACGGGGGTATAGGGGTGTTACAGGTAGCTTACCATTATCAATCAAATCTTGGATCTCATGCCTTAGACAAGCACATTTATCTATTTCATGCCCTCGCATTTGATGAAATTGACATAAGGCCTCGGCATTGAAGTTTGGTGGCAGTGGATTATGTAGTGGTCGAGGAGCTAACGGTCGCAATAACCCTTTCTTTTGCAACTTGCTAAAAACCCAAGATAGAGGTTTCCCCAATTCTGAGAATTGTCTTTCATTTCCTTGACCAGTTTTGCGTGCTTTGATTTCCAGAATGGTAATTCCCTTTCTCATTCCTTCTTATTAAAAAGTGATTTTTCTCCCTTTCCCACTCTTCAATTTGTAGACCAGCTTGGAGAAAATCTTTGAAGTCCCTTATAAGGGTGTGAGACATCATTCACGGAGATTAGGCAGGATGCCTCTCACGATCATCCTTATTTGATCAGATTCATCGGGCCTTTTCTTAAGCAAAGCAGCCTTATTTCTCCACCTTTTCACATAGTCCACAAAATTCTCATTTGGCCTTTGCCTAATGGACTCAACTTCCATTAAGGTAACTTCCATTTCAACATTGTATCCATATTGTTGGATGAAGGCCTTGTATAGCAAATCCCACTCTATTGTGTTCCATCGTCTAAGGTATTAAACAAATTTTGGACAACAGGGTCCAATGAAAGCATAAAGTACCTTAGAGTTTGAGCCTTAGTAGCTTGCGCAGACTGCATAGCAGTGATATACTACTTCACATGGAGGTGAGGATTTCCAGTTCCATCAAACTTCGCAAAAGATGGCATTTTGAACTTGTACGGGACTTCTTCATCTAGCTCAAATAATTTGTCAACTTTGAACATTTCCTCAATTTTCAATTTCTTCTCAAATTTCTTTTCTAAATCAGCAATCATCTTTTCAACATCAGAAGTTTTGATCTTCTCCATAGTTGATCTTTCAACAATCTTTGGTTCCTTTTTGTCTTGAGGATCTTGGTAGTATTGAGCCCAGTCATCATCATCAATGATCACCTTATCATCATCAAAAACTACTTCACCAACTTTAATCTTCCCTTTGTCCTTTGGCTTCTTAGTGCTAGCAGATGCTTCGGCATTGTTTCCTATAATTTCAGCTAGTTGATTCTTTATGGTCTCGGCCATGGCCTCTTTTGTTTCTTCCATCTTGGGATTTAGGGCATCATCCACCATTCTTTGAATTTGTTTGGGATCCATTATTTTTGGTGAGCAAGTGTTTGAGTCGTTGCTAGATACCTCGTCTCCAGCGTAGGTCGAATTGTCATAAGCTTTTGAACTGTCATAATCCAGGGCTGTGAGCCAGAAAGGATCAATGATATGAGATGCAAATGTATGCATGCATGCATGTATGCACAAACAATTAACAAACAAGGACAAATAGGACATTCCTTCCGACCTTATAACATCCACACACAAATGGCGAGTCTCTTTTCTTAGGTATATGGTTAACAAAATACCAACATGGGGTATCTTGTTTTCGAATAATTCCCTCGGACGCTTCAACCAATAGTTATATTTTCGAAAATGGAAATCAACTTATGATAATTCTCATTAATTAGGTTCTAATCCATTTAATCAACTAATGTAGCTTTTATGCTATATTGGATTAAAACGAAATTAAGAGGTTTATTATAAATAGATTTCTCACTTGAAAAATGTAACTAATGGTTCATGCCAAAAACAAGTTCATGATTAATTATTCTTAGTATAAACTAGGCTCACAATTGATTTTTGGTATTTCGCAATTGGCCTAAATATTTTACAAGCTCTTTGTAAGAAAAGGTTGGATGAAAATAATTTTATTTCTAAGCCCATTGTAAGAAGATCTTAGAAAAAATGGATTTTGGCCTTAGTATTTAGGCCATGAGCAAAAGAATTTTAGAAAGGTTTTATGTCCAAAGACCGTCTTGAAAAGTTTTAAAAATAGCTTTGGTCTTTTGGGCTTTAAAGAAAAATTTATTTTGAGCTTACAATATACTTAGGTCATATTAGAAAAAGAACAAACCAAATAAGCCATGATTTAAGCCAAGATAAATTAACCATAGTCAAACAACATGCATTTGGGGTAAAACCTAAGGAAAGTAACTAGGCCAATTACATGAGCTTTAGTCTTTGGGTAAAAAGGCTTAGGTTCCCATAGCAAGTGGTACGAGACTATGAGTGGTTATGCTATGCTCGATCTCCATACCTTAAGTGAAAGTATGGTATCCCTTACATAACACAACACAGGTAACACGGGCGTCCTAACTCATGCACACGATGCAATCTAATATGATGCAATGGATAATATCATTATAAAAAAGAATAGAATAATAAAAATACCAACGGAATCAACTTCTCTTATCCCCAGTGGAGTCGCCACTGTGAGCGGGGATTTTTGCCCCCTCTCCCGGTGGAATGGTTCTTGCGACTTCGGCACTGTTTAGGCTCGGGGCCTTAGAGAACACGGACCTAAGTCCGAAGAAAATGGAGTTGCCACCCGAACAGGCCAGAAAAATGAAAGGGGTGGATGACTCGATTCTTAAGGAATCCCCAACCCTCTAATAGGTTCAAAAAGTTGAGTACGTGTGGGGAAGGTGAGAAATGGCCCAGCACCCCCACAACGCCCGGTTCATTGGAACCGACCTCCTTTGCAGGTCTTAATATTATAAAATTCTTAAATATAACAACATTATCCATATTACACATAATAATTAAAATAAAGCATCGATATATTAAAAATCAAAACAATGTCAAAACAAAACAAATAAAGGGACACCCATCCGAGGATGGAAACATGTCCTTACATCCCATGCCTAAATAAGACACCCACCGAAAGGTATAAATATGTCCTTTACATTAATTCTAAAATAGAAAAGAAATTTAAATTACATGATATTTAACTAATGAGGTACCCACCAAGTGGGAACATACCTCTTACAACATTTGGAAATCTAAATAAATCGATAAAAGTAAATAACCATTCATAATAAATAAATCATTCATCAAAAATATTAAATATCAATAGAAAGTAAACATCCATCCATGATAAATTAAATAAACCAAGCATTGAACTTAAATAAATTAAAACATATAAAATAAATCAAAGCATAATCAAATATAAAATTGAATAAAGCAAGTAAAGATTCAAATTAGGGCTACTGTTTCTATTTAAGATTCATTATTCCATATGTTTAGGGTTTTGGAATTTTATGGGTTTAAGCTACTGTGATTTTAAGAGAATTAAAATGAATTAAAGTTTTATGATTCAAGAAGTTGGTAAAATTCTTTGATTAACCAAATGAGGGTTTGTGATGTAAAATCATGAAATTAGAGTTTGGGCTCTTCAAAACATTTAGATTATGACTATTAGCTACTGAATTATGTTTTTTTAAGCTTACTGTGTAAAATTATAACATTTATGTTTATATGGTTTTTAAAGTTCTAAAGGATTAGGGTTTAGAAAAAATTAGGGTTAAAGGTATTAAGGGGGTTAGGGTTCACTGTTTTGGGTTTTGGAGTTGAATTAGGTTTTTAGGATTTTTGAATTAGGGTTTCGGAGAATGAATTAGTTTTTAGAATTTGGAAAAACAATTGATAATTTTATGAAGTTTTATGAAAATAAACAAAACGATTTAAAGTTTATAGAAGCAAAAAAGATGTTTTTAGGGCTTTTGGACAGAAACAGAACTCAATTTAGGATTTTGAAAATTTGGAAAGCAAATTAGGGTTTTGAGATTTTGAAGAAACAAAAATAATAATTTGAAACTTTTTGGAAAACAAAGCAACGAATTAAGGTTTTTAAACTTTAGAAAAGGTGAATTAGGGTTCTTAGGTTTTTGAATTAAAAGAAACAATTAGATGATTAAGCTAGTGTGAAAATAAATTTTAGACAATTGATGCATACCTCCATTTGTTGGTTCCACCAAAAATTTCTTCTTGGATGAACAAAAACAAAGACAAGCTTTGCTGCCTTTGAATTGCTTGAATTGTTTGTTTGATCTCTCAAAAAATTAGATTGATTCAATGCTTTTCCTCCTCAGTTTCGGTTTCAATTTTTCTTCAGATTTCCGTTCCAATTTCTTCCTCCAATTTCTTGATGCTTTTTGTGTTATTTGTGGTATTATTTATAGAAGAATTTTGATCAATTCTAGTCATTCACAGAATATAACATTGATTAAGAAAAGGAAACCGAAACCTAATTGCATTAGGTTTCAGAAAAAATTTGCGTCGGAAAAATTTCGTTGGGGAAAAAAACTGCTGCGGAAAAATCGCGCTGGCGAAAAAAAAACTACTGCGGAAAAAATACGTTAGCAAAAAAGCTGCCGCAGCCAGCGAATTGGCCTGCTGGCCATTTTGCCACAACCAACTTTTTTTTATTTGTTTATTTTTATTTTTTATTAATAAAAATTAGATAGTAAAGAAAAAATTATTTAATTAAGATAACAAAAATTATTTTGGACTAATTAAAATATATTGGACAACACAAAAATTATTTTGGACTAATTAAAATATATTGGACGGACTGGGTCAAAAATTAAGGGTCTATAGAACCCTAGCTTTCTTGTATGGATTGAATAATTTTATTTAGTTAAATCATTTGATTGAGTTGTTTTATTCTTATGATGCTTAATAATTTATTTCCAATTGATAGTAGCATGCTTATTGATTGGTTATAATTTTCATATTATTGACTTGAGAAAGCTTGATATGAATTGAATACTCATAAGGATTGAGGATTGATTGGAGTGCTAGAGATAGACTTACAAGATCATTTGGTTTATGATTCCTTATTCTTAATGCAAGATCTACTTAATTATGTTTGAGAAGATATTTCAGCATTCTACTTAGTAATTAGGGATTAATTCACTTGAGAGAGGTTTTAATATAATTTAGAGGAATCCCACTCAACTCTATTATTTGATTTAATTGAATTGATTTTCATAAATATAATTGTGGCTAGGGGGATTCAATGTCTGGATAGTGTTTTCTTTTTCAATCAATTCATTCAACACTCAATCTCTCTTTACTTTAAGTTATTAAATTAATTGTCTTTAATTACAAAACATCACAAAACTATTGATTTGCTAAACAACAGTTAAAATTTGCACTAGTACTTGGCCTTGTCCCCAGTGGAACGATAACTCACTCACCACTTTATTACTTAAGCGACCCGTGCACTTGCTGTATTGCAATAGCATAAGCCCGCCCACCACATTGAAGACTAGAACATGCTAGTATGGATCATTTGCAATGCATTAGCAAAGAAGAACTAGTTGCTGGCCTCCCCAAAGTAAAATTTGACAAAGATAGAACATGTGAATCTTGTCAATTTGGTAAGCAACATAAAATTTCATTCAAATCTAAAAATGTTGTAAGTACTTCTAGTCCTTTAGAACTCGTTCACTTAGATTTTTTTTGGACCAAATAGAGTTGCTAGCTTAGGTGGCAAGTTATATGCATTTGTACTTGTGGATGACTACTCAAGGTTTACATTGGTAAATTTCTTAGCTCAAAAGAATGAAGCTTTGAACCATTTTAAAATATTTTCCAAAAGAGTCCAAAATGAAAAAGGCTATGTAATCACATGTATTAGAAGTGATCACGATAAAGAATTTGAAAATGTAAATTTTGAAAACTTTTACAATGAATTTGATATCTCACATTACTTTTTAGCTCTGAGAACACCACAACAAAATAGTGTGGTTGAAAGAAAAAATAGAACTTTGGTTGAAATGGCTAGGACAATGCTCAATGAGTATGATTTACCATCTTATTTTTGGGAGGAAGATGTTAATACCTCTTGTTATATTTCAAATCGTATTTACAAAATACTTTTGATAAACAAAACTTCTTATGAGCTATAAAATGGAAGAATACCTAAAATTCCATACCTTAGAGTGTTTGGATGCAAATTCTTTATATTGAACACCATGCAAATTCTTTATATTGAACACCAAGGATAATCTTGAAAAATTCTCATCCAAATCGAATGAAGGCATTTTTTTAGGATATTCATCATCTAGCAAAGCATATAGGGTATTTAATAAGAAAACTCTAGTAGTTAAAGAATCAATGTATGTTGTTTTTGATGAATCCTCTAAACTTGATCAAAGGAAAGATAGTGCTCTTGATGACTTTGTAGGCACATTTGAACAATAAGAAATAATTGATGCTCTAAAGAAAAATCATGATGAACAAGAAGAGGAGACTGAAGAGGTACCCAAGGATTAGGAATACAAGAATGATCATCAAAAAGAACTCATCATTGTTGATGCATCAAAGGGAGTAACTACTAGATCAAAATTTAAACATTTAGATGTTAATGTTGCTTTTGCCTCTCAAATAGAGCCAAGGACCATTGAGGAGGCTATTAGTGATGAAAATTGGGTGATTACTATGCAAGATGAACTCAACTAATTTGAGAAAAATAATGTATGGAAACTTGTTCCTAGGCCTAAAAACCATCCAATTATAGGATGTAAATAGGTATATAGGAATAAGCTTGATGAAAATGATCTCATTACTAGAAACAAGGCTAGATTGGTAGCCAAAGGCTATAATTAAGAGGAAGGCATTGACTATGATGAGACATTTGCACCCAGAGCTAGATTAGAAGCTATTAGAATATTACTTGTATTTGCTTGTCATATAAACTTTAAAGTTTTTTAAATGGATGTTAAAAGTGCTTTTTATAAATGAGGAAATTATGTTGAACAACCTCCCGGTTTTGAAAATTACAATTTTCTAAATCATGTTTTTAAACTTACCAAAGCACTATATGGATTGAAACAAGCTCCAAGAGCTTGGTATGATAGACTTAGTGCATATTTTCTTGAAAATATTTTTTCAAAAAGCAAAGTTGACACAACTCTTTTTGTTAAAAAGAAAATGCATAACATCTTGATTGTGCAAATTTATGTTGATGACATTATATTTGGTGCTACTAATGAATCTTTGTGCAAGGAATTTGCTTCTTGTATAACTAGAAAATTTGAAATGAGCATGACGTGTGAACTCAAATTCTTCCTTGGACTATAAATCAAGCAATGCAAAGATGGGATCTTCATCAACCAATCCAAGTACACAAAGGAACTCCTCAAGAAATTTGGAATAGATGGTTGTAAGATTAGCAAGACCCCCATGAGCACATCCTTGAAGCTTGACAAAGATGAAAGTGGAAAGGTAGTAGATGAGGAGAATTATCGAGGTATTATTGAATTACTACTTTACTTAACCACCTCTAGACCCGATATAATGTATAATGTATGTTTATGTGCTAGATTTCAATCTTGTCCTAAAAAATCACATTTGAATGCTACTAAAAGAATTTTGAAATATTTGAATGGTACATTGCACTTAGGACTTTGGTATCCTATAAACACTTCATTTAACAATTTAGGATTTTCAAATATGGATTACGCTGGTAGTCTTTTGGATAGAAAAAGCACAACTAGGGCATTTCATTTTCTTGGTGATTGCCTAGTTTCTTGGTTTAGCAAGAAATAAGTGTCGGTTTCTTTGTCTACTACTGAAGCCAAATATGTTGTGACATGCTTTTGTTGCACACAAGTTTTATGGATGAAGAAATAATTACTTGACTATGGAAAAGTGTTTTATCATATTCCTATTAAGTGTGAAAACACTAGTGTAATATCCTCATGTATGCCCTAGAATTTTTGAGTATATTGTTGTTGTTGGTTTAAATGGGATTGAGTAGTATATATATATTGTGATAAGAAAAAGAAATTGGAAGTGAATGCTTGTGTATAAGTGTTTTGGGAAAGGAAAGAGGGTTTAGAGAAAATGGTATATGTTGTTTATATGATAATATATATAACATATAAATAGGTCAAATGAGAGTCAATGCAAGAGGATATTTTTGTATGGCATGTGAAATTACATAGATGGGCATATATGAGACAAGAGGTTAGTTATATGGTTAAGGGTGTTTTGGTAATTGCTTGGTTTGAACACTTGGTGGATATAAGAAGGGAAATTTGACTTTGCTTCTTCATCATTTTCTTCTTTCTCCATTGTTGTGGCCGGCACTCTCCATAGAAAAAGGGAGCAAGTGACAAAGAGAAGATTTTGAAGAGTGAAGCTCAAATTGAAGAAGCAATCAAGGGTTGTGATTAGAGATTTGTGGAATTTCTTCTTTTAAGGTAGGTAATCTCTTGTTTTCTTTGGTTATGTTGAAGTGATGTTTGAAATGAATTAGGGTTTGTTGATTTTGTGATTTGATATGTTTAAGATGGGTTTGTAAGTGTTAAAAATTGCTTGTAAGATAAAAGATTTGATTTGGTGTTAGTTTGGTTGTGAAGATGGTAAGTTAAGTGAAGGTGGTTAGTGAAGAATCAAGAGTTGATTTGCTTTTAGGGTTTTGAGATTGTTTGTGTTTAAATATGTTGTTTAAGTGGTTATTGTGATAATTATATAAGATATGTGATTATGACATGAATTATATTCATTTGAATGAGGTGATTGTTGTGCAAAAGTGTGTGTAAGTGTAATTGAAAGTGTTTGGCCATAATTAGGGTTTGTGTTTTGAGTGACACGGCCAAAAGCAATGTGAGACACGGCCAAGCCAAGAGATTTTGGGCGTGTTGGATGAGTTTTTGGGTGACACGGCCGTGTTCCCAAGCCGTGTTAGCTACTGTGAGTTTTGGGTTGAGAGACACGGCCACAAGCTTGGCCGTGTCCCTCAAGTGGGCTGCCCGTGTTCCTCAATTGTGTGGTTAGGGTTTTTGTTCTTTGTTCTAATTGCTTTGTTTTGGTTCTTCAAAGGTAAGTTGGTGCTTAAACTTAAACCTAAACACTTTAAACATACTTCAAACAATGAATGCTCTAATCACATGCATGTGGAAGATCCTAAAACCATGAACATTGTTATGTTATGCATTGTGGGTATTGTGAAATGAGATATGTAAGTACATATATATGATTATGTTCCATGTAATTGATTATGGATATGTAAAAGGTGATGTGTTATATTGTGAATTGAGACATGGTTATTCAAATATGTTGAGAAGCCATTGTTTGTGGCTATGAATGTACAAATGAGAGTGTTGAGGCATGGTTGCCTATTTGTTATGATATGCAAATTGAGAATGAGAATGATAAAGAGATAAATGAAATAGGGTATGTTTAATATGTTATTCAGTTTCAGAGTTCTGAATTTGGAGGCATGCCTATAAAATGAAAGGTAACAGTCTTGCCGGGTTGAGGATCTCTTCATGTAAGTAAATAGAGGTCCAAGAGACTGGGTCTGTTACACTATGAGAATTGTGATTATGATATATATAATTGGTAACAGTCTTGCCGGGTTGAGGATCTCCTCAAGGTTAGCCGAGTTGATGGTCCAAGAGACTGGGTCTGTTACGCTCTATATGAATAGAGATATGAGATATATGTTGCCTACGGGCTTGATTATCGTAATTATGAACCAAAGCAGTAACTCTGAATTCTGAATATCATATTAAATACTTGTTGGGCCCATAGGTGTCTATGTTGCATAAATATCATGAATGATAATTTGATTAATTAATAAAGAAGGTGAAAAGATGTTAAAATGTGGTGTGCTTATATGATATTGCTTTGTGATATGCAATAGTATGTTGTTAGCTTTGCATATATAATGTTATATGTATGATATGGATTGAGAATTGACATTGCATTGCACTAAAGCATGGCATTAGCATGATTATCTTACTAAGCCGTTGGCTTAGCGCGATAGTGTTTAATCGCGCAGGTGATAGAACTGATAGAGTTGAACCCGAGAGCTCTTCTAGACCGAGTGAGAGTAGACGTTGAAGAGTTGATTTTGGGAACTTAAAGATCAGAGAAGAATTTCCAATCATGTATAACTCTTTTATATTTTGTAAATATGGTTTATAATGTAAATATATGTACAATTGTAAATACGTATTCAAATGCTTTCATATATGTAAATGTTTTCTATATTCCGCTGTGTATTAACTAAATGTATTTATATATGTATTTTGTTTTATATTACAAATTGAGTATTTACTATCTATAATGTATATGAGAAAGATGATGGTATTATTTAAAATGTTTTGAATGTTAATAAAATCCGTAGCATTTCTATATTCGATACATGTATACTACATTGTGGTGTATGTAGTGTGTATGTATTGGGTGTGGGAGTGTTACAATTGTTTTGGTATCAGAGCCTAGGTTGGAGATTCTCAACCTGGGTAAAATGTAAGAAAAAGATTATTTTGATTTTAAAAGTGGTTTTTGAATAATATACATGTTTTGGATTGGCAACCTCTGATCTTTAATAAGATGTAGTATGTTGTGTTTGCAGACTTAGGTTGTGATGGATTCTCACTCACGTCAGTCGATTGAGGGTAGTGCCGAGAGTATTGCTCCTGCTGAGGGAGCTAGAGTTGATAGTGTTGAGGAGGCACCTGCTTCGGTGTCGGGTAGACCAGCTGGAGAGGAGGTTCCGCCAGCCTGGTTTATGCATATGATGGAAGCTATGAGACAAGCACCAGTGCAACCACAGCCACCACCCCCTCAACCTTTGGTATCTGTGAGGCACTATGACAAACTAAGGAAGTATGGAGCCGAAGATTTTGTAGGTACTACTGATCCAGCAGTGGCTGAGCAGTGGTTAGACAAAGTACAGAGAATATTTGTTCAGTTGCAAGCCACTCCTGAGGAAAAGTTTGATTATGCAAGATCCTTGTTGCAGAAGGATGCATATAGTTGGTGGAAGACAGTGCCCCATTCTATGGATGATCCACCAACCTTGTCATATGCTGACTTTCTGAGAGAATTTGAATTGAAGTATACTCCAAGGGAGTATAAAGATGGGAAGAAAAGAGAGTTTCTAGATTTGAAGCAAGATCATCGGACCGTAATTGAATATGAGGTTGAGTTTATTCGATTGAGTCAGTATGCTGGGGGTATTATAGTTGATGAGGTAGATAGATGCAGGAGGTTTGAGGAGGGATTGAGGCCCTCTATCATGTGCTTAGTGGCTGGATCTAGATATCAGGATTTTTCCCAGCTTGTGGCAGCAGCTCGAAGTGTAGAGCGAGCTCAAGGTATTGCAGCTGCTTCAGAGGAAGAGGTTAGGGTTAGGAGGCCCCAGTTTGAGGTAGGGTCTTCTTCTGTAAAGAGAGGTAAAGGTAGCTTTGTTCCTCGGGTCAGTAGGAGTCAAAGAACAGCTGGTAGGTCAGTTCAGTTCCAGAGACAGAGATTTAGACCTACAGTTTCAGTGGCGAGTGCTCCTACTCCTGGAATTCAGAGATCCACCTTACCTGTGTGTGACTTGTGTGGTGGAAGACATGGGGGCGTTTGTTGGAGGTATAGTAGATCAGCTGTATGCTTTAGGTGTGGATCGCCTAATCATTTTATTAGAGATTGTCCAGAGACGCGGGAACAGAGGCCAGTTGATTCTGCAGCTTCTCGACCTAGTGTGAGGGGAGGCCGAGGAGGTAGAGGTGTTAACAGAGGAGGCAGACCGGGGTTCAGTTCTAGAGGAGGTGCTACATCCAGGGAGAGTAGACCAGAGGAGGTTGGATCTTCCCAGAGGATGTATGTTATGCAGAGGCAGCCAGATGCATCAGCAGTCATAGCTGGTACTTTTTCTTTATTTGATACTTCAGTACTTGCTTTGATTGATCCGGGTTCCACACATTCATATATTAGTGCATCTGTTTTGCCTGTGTCTGATATGCATGCTGAGTCCCTAGGATTTGATGTATTGGTGACAAATTCGTTAGGGCATAGTGTGATTGTGAGTAAGGTGCACTGAGATAGTGCAGTGAGGGTGCAAGGTGAGGAGTTCCTTGGAGACTTAATTGAGATGCCATTTAAGGAATATGATGTGATTCTAGGTATGGACTGGCTATCTAGACATGGAGCTGTGGTGGATTGTAAAAAGAAAATTGTTTCTTTGAGAACTGGTGATGGTAGAGAGGTGATACTATCTAATGAGCAGGAACAGTTAGCATCCTTATTTGTTTCAGCTGTTGCAGCTAGGAGGTTGATTAGAAAGGGATGTGAAGCCTATCTTGCTCATGTGGTAGATACTAGAGTAAGAGGTTCTCCTATTGATAGTATTGCCACAGTTGCAGAGTTTCCAGATGTGTTTCCAGAGGAGTTGCCAGAATTGCCTCCTGAGAGAGAGGTGGAGTTTGGTATCGAATTGTTGCCTGGTACCACTCCTATCTCTATTACTCCTTACAGAATGGCACCAGCAGAATTGAGGGAATTGAAAGTGCAATTACAGGAGTTGTTGGACAAAGGATTTATTCGCCCCAGTGTTTCTCCTTGGGGAGCTCCTGTGCTATTTGTGAAGAAGAAAGATGGTACTATGAGGTTGTGTATCGATTATAGGCAATTGAACAAGGTGACTATTAAAAATAAATATCCTTTGCCTAGAATCGATGATCTCTTTGATCAATTGAAGGGTGCAGCTGTGTTCTCCAAAATTGATCTGAGATCAGGGTACCATCAGCTGAGAGTCAGAGCTGAAGATGTGCCGAAGACAGCTTTCCGGACCAGGTATGGGCATTATGAATTTTTAGTTATGCCTTTTGGTCTGACGAATGCACCTGCAGCTTTCATGGATTTGATGAATAGGGTGTTCAGGCCCTATCTGGATCAGTTTGTGGTAGTGTTTATAGATGATATTCTGGTGTATTCGCGGAATAAAGAGGAACATGACATGCATCTGCGGATTGTATTACAGATTTTGAGAGAGAAGCAGTTGTTTGCCAAATTGTCGAAGTGTGAGTTCTGGTTAGATCAAGTCGCTTTTCTCGGACATATTGTTTCAGCTGAAGGCATTAGAGTTGATCCAAGTAAAGTTGAAGCTATATTGAATTGGAGTCCACCCAAGTCGGTGACAGAGGTTAGAAGTTTTCTGGGTTTGGCAGGCTATTACCGGCGGTTTGTGAAAGGGTTTTCTTTGATAGCTACTCCACTCACCAGATTGCTTCGTAAGGGAGTGAGGTTTTTGTGGACAGATCAGTGTCAGGCGAGCTTTGAACAGTTGAGAGAAATGTTAACTCAAGCGCCTGTTCTTACTTTACCTGTTGAAGGCAAACCATATGTGATCTACAGTGATGCTTCACATAGAGGTTTGGGGTGTGTATTGATGCAAGAAGGGAAAGTTATAGCTTATGCATCTCGACAGTTGAAATCGCATGAGCTTAACTATCCGACTCATGATTTGGAATTGGCTGCCATTGTGTTTGCATTGAAGATTTGGCGCCACTATCTGTTTGGGGAGAAATGTTTCATCTACACTGATCACAAGAGTTTGAAGTATTTGGGTGTCCAGAAAGAACTTAATCTTCGTCAGAGGAGATGGTTAGAATTGATTAAAGACTACGACTGCTTGATTGACTATCATCCAGGTAAAGCAAATGTTGTTGCTGATGCCTTGAGTCGGAAGTCTTTAGCTGGTTTAACTGTTTACTCGCTCTTGTTGCTTGTTGAGTTGAGAGCATTGCATGTCAGTTTTGTACCTTGTGTTGATGGTGCATTATTGGCACAGTTGCAATTGAAGCCGATTTTGTTAGATCAGATCAAAGAAGCTCAGTTGGCCGATAAGAAGATACAGAAGATTGTTTCGGATTGTCAGAGTGGAAAGGGTAGAGATTTTATTGTGAAGAGTGATGGAAGTCTCTGGTTCAAGAGCAGATTGTGTGTACCCGATGATGCTGATTTGAAAAGGATCATTTTGGAAGAAGCTCATCAGTCAGTGTTTGCTATGCATCTGGGTAATACAAAGATGTATCATGATTTGAGACAGCATTATTGGTGGATGGGTCTGAAGAGAGATATTGCTGAGTTTGTATCGAAATGTCTCACTTGTCAGAAGGTTAAAGTAGAGCATCAAGTTCCAACCGGGTTGTTTCAACCGTTGTCAGTGCCAGAATGGAAGTGGGAAAGAGTGACAATGGATTTTGTGTCTGGTTTGCCATTGACACAAAAGAAGCATGATGCTATATGGGTGATTGTGGATAGATTGACTAAGACAGCTCATTTCCTTCCAATGCGGATGGATTACTCTTTGGAGAGGTTGGCTGAGCTGTATATCCATGAGATTGTGAAACTGCATGGTGTTCCAACTTCTTTAGTGTCTGATCGAGATCCCAGGTTTACTTCAAGATTTTGGAAGAATTTGCATAGTGCTTTGGGTTCTCGATTACACTTCAGTACTGCTTTTCATCCACAGACAGATGGACAGTCAGAGAGGGTGATACAGATTATTGAAGACATGTTGAGAAGTTGTGTCATCGATTTCTCTGGAAGTTGGGATAGGTTTTTACCTCTTGTGGAGTTTGCTTACAACAACAGTCACTAATCCAGCATTGGTATGGCACCGTTTAAAGCATTGTATGGCAGACGGTGTAGGACACCTCTTTGTTGGAGTGAACTTGGGGAAGGTAAGTTAATTGGGCCTGATTAGATTCAAGAAACTGAAGAAAAAGTAAAGTTGATTCGAGACAGGTTAAAAGCAGCTTCAGACCGACAAAAGTCTTATGCAGATCTGAAAAGGAGAGACATAGAGTTTGATGTTGGAGATAAGGTATTTTTGAAGGTATCTCCTTGGAAGAAGATATTAAGGTTTGGTCGGAAAGGGAAGCTAAGTCCTCGTTTCATTGGACCGTATGAAGTTTTAGAAAAAGTTGGGCCAGTTGCTTATCGGCTTGCTTTGCCACCTGAGTTGGATCGTATTCATAATGTATTTCATGTCTCTATGTTGAGAAGATACAGATCGGATCCGTCTCATGTGTTGCCAATTGAATCTATCGAAGTGAGCCCAGATTTGACTTTTGAAGAGGAACCAGTTGCTATCTTGGCACATGATGTGAAAGAGCTGAGAAACAAGAGAGTGCCATTGGTGAAGGTTCTATGGAAGAATCATGCAAAAGAAGAAGCAACTTGGGAAAGTGAACAATCCATGCGAGAGCAATATCGTCAGTTGTTTCAGCCTTGATATCAGGTAATTTCGAGGGCGAAATTTCTTTTTAGAGGGGGAGAATTGTAATATCCTCATGTATGCCCTAGAATTTTTGAGTATATTGTTGTTGTTGGTTTAAATGGGATTGAGTAGTATATATATATTGTGATAAGAAAAAGAAATTGGAAGTGAATGCTTGTGTATAAGTGTTTTGGGAAAGGAAAGAGGGTTTAGAGAAAATGGTATATGTTGTTTATATGATAATATATATAACATATAAATAGGTCAAATGAGAGTCAATGCAAGAGGATATTTTTGTATGGCATGTGAAATTACATAGATGGGCATATATGAGACAAGAGGTTAGTTATATGGTTAAGGGTGTTTTGGTAATTGCTTGGTTTGAACACTTGGTGGATATAAGAAGGGAAATTTGACTTTGCTTCTTCATCATTTTCTTCTTTCTCCATTGTTGTGGCCGGCACTCTCCATAGAAAAAGGGAGCAAGTGACAAAGAGAAGATTTTGAAGAGTGAAGCTCAAATTGAAGAAGCAATCAAGGGTTGTGATTAGAGATTTGTGGAATTTCTTCTTTTAAGGTAGGTAATCTCTTGTTTTCTTTGGTTATGTTGAAGTGATGTTTGAAATGAATTAGGGTTTGTTGATTTTGTGATTTGATATGTTTAAGATGGGTTTGTAAGTGTTAAAAATTGCTTGTAAGATAAAAGATTTGATTTGGTGTTAGTTTGGTTGTGAAGATGGTAAGTTAAGTGAAGGTGGTTAGTGAAGAATCAAGAGTTGATTTGCTTTTAGGGTTTTGAGATTGTTTGTGTTTAAATATGTTGTTTAAGTGGTTATTGTGATAATTATATAAGATATGTGATTATGACATGAATTATATTCATTTGAATGAGGTGATTGTTGTGCAAAAGTGTGTGTAAGTGTAATTGAAAGTGTTTGGCCATAATTAGGGTTTGTGTTTTGAGTGACACGGCCAAAAGCAATGTGAGACACGGCCAAGCCAAGAGATTTTGGGCGTGTTGGATGAGTTTTTGGGTGACACGGCCGTGTTCCCAAGCCGTGTTAGCTACTGTGAGTTTTGGGTTGAGAGACACGGCCACAAGCTTGGCCGTGTCCCTCAAGTGGGCTGCCCGTGTTCCTCAATTGTGTGGTTAGGGTTTTTGTTCTTTGTTCTAATTGCTTTGTTTTGGTTCTTCAAAGGTAAGTTGGTGCTTAAACTTAAACCTAAACACTTTAAACATACTTCAAACAATGAATGCTCTAATCACATGCATG
This sequence comes from Garcia nutans, assembly GCA_947685225.1. NCBI lineage: Eukaryota > Viridiplantae > Streptophyta > Magnoliopsida > Malpighiales > Euphorbiaceae > Garcia > Garcia nutans. The sequence continues at coordinate 37,695,499 of CANTUV010000011.1, forward strand.
TGGAAGATCCTAAAACCATGAACATTGTTATGTTATGCATTGTGGGTATTGTGAAATGAGATATGTAAGTACATATATATGATTATGTTCCATGTAATTGATTATGGATATGTAAAAGGTGATGTGTTATATTGTGAATTGAGACATGGTTATTCAAATATGTTGAGAAGCCATTGTTTGTGGCTATGAATGTACAAATGAGAGTGTTGAGGCATGGTTGCCTATTTGTTATGATATGCAAATTGAGAATGAGAATGATAAAGAGATAAATGAAATAGGGTATGTTTAATATGTTATTCAGTTTCAGAGTTCTGAATTTGGAGGCATGCCTATAAAATGAAAGGTAACAGTCTTGCCGGGTTGAGGATCTCTTCATGTAAGTAAATAGAGGTCCAAGAGACTGGGTCTGTTACACTATGAGAATTGTGATTATGATATATATAATTGGTAACAGTCTTGCCGGGTTGAGGATCTCCTCAAGGTTAGCCGAGTTGATGGTCCAAGAGACTGGGTCTGTTACGCTCTATATGAATAGAGATATGAGATATATGTTGCCTACGGGCTTGATTATCGTAATTATGAACCAAAGCAGTAACTCTGAATTCTGAATATCATATTAAATACTTGTTGGGCCCATAGGTGTCTATGTTGCATAAATATCATGAATGATAATTTGATTAATTAATAAAGAAGGTGAAAAGATGTTAAAATGTGGTGTGCTTATATGATATTGCTTTGTGATATGCAATAGTATGTTGTTAGCTTTGCATATATAATGTTATATGTATGATATGGATTGAGAATTGACATTGCATTGCACTAAAGCATGGCATTAGCATGATTATCTTACTAAGCCGTTGGCTTAGCGCGATAGTGTTTAATCGCGCAGGTGATAGAACTGATAGAGTTGAACCCGAGAGCTCTTCTAGACCGAGTGAGAGTAGACGTTGAAGAGTTGATTTTGGGAACTTAAAGATAGAGAAGAATTGCCAATCATGTATAACTCTTTTATATTTTGTAAATATGGTTTATAATGTAAATATATGTACAATTGTAAATACGTATTCAAATGCTTTCATATATGTAAATGTTTTCTATATTCCGCTGTGTATTAACTAAATGTATTTATATATGTATTTTGTTTTATATTACAAATTGAGTATTTACTATCTATAATGTATATGAGAAAGATGATGGTATTATTTAAAATGTTTTGAATGTTAATAAAATCCGTAGCATTTTTATATTCGATACATGTATACTACATTGTGGTGTATGTAGTGTGTATGTATTGGGTGTGGGAGTGTTACAACTAGTGCCATTAACTTATCTAAGAATCCAATCCAACATTCTAGGTCTAAACATATAAATATTAGGAATCATTTTTTAAGAGATAATGTAAAAAACCAAAATATTGTCTTAGAATTCATTGATACACAAAATAAACTTGTTGATATATTTACAAAACCTTTAAATGAAGATAGACTAAACTTCATTAAGCATAACTTAGGAATGATTAATGGAAGCTCATTGAATGAATAATTATTGTAGTGTGTTAACTCTAATATGCTTGTAAGGCTTTATCATCATTTAAAACATTCAATTTTGATCATACATTGATCATACCAAAACCTATCTCCTTTGTTTCTTTCTATTCCTTTTTTCCTTGTTCAACGCGGTTGCGAGTCCACTAGATAGGTTCATCCGAGATGACCTATCAGCGAGCGGTCAGGTAGAGATGATGGACGGTAGTAAAAATTTGAAAAGTCTTGATCGTTACAGGCTTTCGCTCAGGTAGCAAGTGCCCCTCACTATATAACGGTCGCGCCATAGCTTGTCGCAGGAATCCTTATGCAAAAGGCGATCACGCCCTATACACTATGCATAAAATTTTCTATCCATTAGCAATGTGTTAATTTGCATTTTTTTTCCAATTTTTAATAGCTATAAATGGATATTTTTCTATTATTTCTTTATTTAAGGCCACTCAACTTCAGTTACATACTTCTTTAATTACTCTTAACGTACAAACTTCCCTCTAAACTCAAAATCATCTCAAAATCCACCTCTTTCTATAGCATACTCTATTTTTCAATTTCTTTCATCTCTCTTGCACCTAATGGCTCCTAAGAAGAAAATTTCATCTATGGGAAAGGCAAAGGGAAAGAAACCTTCAGGTATTGTCATTAGGGAACCACAAGAGGCTCCTCCCTCTCCTGCACCACCTATAAGAAATGAGAGAATCCATAAACATCACCATCAAACCTCTGAAGAAGACTTAAGATATGACATGCTCAAGGGGAATAAGATAGAGGGAACCAAAAGTTCTTTTGGAGGTATGCTTTTAGTCCTCAACATCAAGGAAGAAATTGATAGGTTGCTTGATGTTCTTGGGTGGAGAAGTTTTATTTTTCCTAATCAGATAGGTTACCCTAGCCTTAGTAGGGAGTTTTTAATGTCTCATCAAGTTGAGAAGAGTGCAAATTCAACTCTAGGGTGGTATGGGATTAGATTCAAGTTGTTTGATCAATATCATGCCCTAACCCTAGAAGATTTTTGTAAGATTTGGGACTTTCCTTTAGGTGGAGCCACTTCCTACAATGACACTGCCTTCTCTAACTCAACCATCTCTGCCTTTTGGAAAGAAATTTTAGTGGAGAGATCTTTTGAAATAGAATCCAAGGCTAGACACATTAAATCCTTTACACATTAGATGCTACATAGGATTATTACCTACACAATCCATCAAAGGGCTAATGGAAATGAAAAAGTCACCAAAAGGGACTTGATCTTCCTATATGCCTTCACTCACAACATTCCTATGAACACACCAAAATTTTTTATTAACACCCTCTATCATCATGCTACTACAAGAATAGGAACTTTCTTTCTTTCCTCCCATATTAAGCTAGACATTTAAACTTACTAAATGATATTAACATAGCTTCTTTGAGGAATCCATTTGACCTTTCTTCTAATGTCATCACTATGGAATACTTAGAGCATGTTGGATGTGTTAGGAAGGTTAATGGTTTGTATGTCTATTATTTTGGTAAGAAAGGTGTGGTGGATAGGCATAAGAAGAGGCCAAGGTATACCATAGAAGGAGAAGGAGAATCTATAGAAGTTGTTGTGTAGATGCATCACAAAGCTTCAACCTCCAAGCCTAGCAAAGTTAGCTCTCTAACCAAACTCATCCTTAGAGCTATTAAGTCTCTCTCCAAGCATTTTGCTCACTTCAAAAGGGATGTATCCAAAAGGCTTAATCACTTGAACAAGAAGACTGATCTCTCACCCCATATGCACCATGACCTTTATGACATGCAATGCAAGTTAGAGTTGCCTCAATGTGATTTAAAAGATTGGGATGTAAGTGATCATAAAGAGAGCCCATTTGAAGAAGAATCCTTGGGAGTTGACATTAGCACTAGCTCCAATACCAGTGTGCATGCTCCTTTTGACAAGGGCAAGGCCCCTATGGAAGAAGAAGAGCATGAAAAAGAAGAAGAATTTGATTAACTTGTCCATTGTAGCTTTTATGTCTTATGTTTCTGCTTTGCTTTGTTGTTTTCTTTATCTTTCAATGTTTGTGTACTTCTTGTTTTTTAATGAACATTTAAAGTTTTTTTATTGGTATCTTTACTTTCATTTCTCTTTTTGCCTTGTCAAAGGGGAGAAGACATGATGATGATATGCATGATGCATGGCAAGTTGTTTGAATTTAAAATGCAATATGAAAATAATAAGATGCAATTCAAAGATGATTAATAGGCTAAAAGGAAGAACAATTAAAATGATTAATTGAAAGAAATCATCTTAGATAAAGCATACATTTAGGGGGAGTTTAAGAAAATTTAAAAGCCACATGTTGTTAACCTAAAAACAAAGATTGTTATTACTTTGCTTATCCTTTATCATCATTTCATTTGATTGCCAAAGTCAAAAAGGGAGAGATTATTAGCCAAATAATCTCAATTTTGATCTTTGACACTCAAATTGAATGATGCATTTAACATGTTTGTAAGACACTTGTTGCAAGAATAGGTTGCTCAACATATTGCCATAACAGGGCAAAAGGTGCTGTCACTACAGGCCAAAGAGCGATCGCCTCTGATGATTTGAAGAACAAGTTGTGTCACAGTAAGGTACGTGGTCAGAGTCTCTATCTCAATAGTGACCGCGAAAGCGATATCCATGACCGTCCATTTGTTGGGACAATCGCACCTCAAGTGACCAAATCTCCAACATTCAAAGTAAGGAACGCGGTGACAAGCACGATCTAATGAGCAGTCTCTCTATACCATGGCATGACCATCCCTTCAATGTCTCAACCATTCAGCCATTTTAAGAGAAAATCACAAGGATTAGCAGTAGTGTTTGCTACCTAGGGTGCGCCCAGAAGTTTGATGCGAGACACCCAATCCGACTGCGATTTTAGCCCTAACGCAGACGTTACTTTCATATTTTGGTAAAATTTTACTTTGTCTAATGATAGAGTGCCACATGGAATGACCATTGAAAACTAACATTCAAATTCAAAAGGGCGACCGCCCTTGGACAAGGTCTATCATCCTGACAGCCATAACATGGGTAAGATTTAACCAGTAAAGCATTCACATTTGACCATTGGAAGATTTTCAAAAGGAGCTACCATCCATAGATCAAGAGCGACTATCCTACTTGTCTGAGCAACCATCCTCTGTGCCAGGATGACTACTACCTATGGATATTTTCTATCAACACAAGGACTAACCTACTAAAGCACATCACACGACTTATAACAGTTAGTTGGACCATATTGGCTATAAATACCCCAAGAACCATCTTGTTAAAGGGGAATTTTTTATTACAATAGCCTAAGTAACATACTTTCTTTTTCATTTACTACAATTGACAATTAAATTGTTAGAGTGTTGGGTATAAACATTAAACACCAAATTGTAAGTTTAAGTGTGAGCTTGGAAATACTTATATTGTGAGAGTGAGCCTGGAAAAACTCTTGTAAGGGTTGTGAGGATTGATCTCAAACCATTGTAAAGTTTGGTGTGAGCTTATGAAAACACCAAGTTAGAGTTAAGCTTGTAAAAACTCAAGACTAGTGGAACCTTAACAAGTTGTTAAGGAAGTAGATGTAGGATTGAGATAATTCAAACCACTATAAATCTCTTGTGTTCATTCTTCTCCACTCTACTCTTCTACTACTCTTACTTTGGTTTGATTTTGATTTTTCAATTTGCCTTCAATTCTTAAAATTGGTTGCTATCTTAGGACAACATTCAACAACTGCTGATTCTACTTGGTCCATGATCAGTAATATGTCGAATCACTCCTCGAGTTCTTCCCTCAATTGAAGGTAAGTAATAGCAACTCCTACACTAGTATCATAGATTACTAGTCACAAAACCCTTTGAACGAGTCTCTAACTCTGATGATGATAGATCAAATGGCCCAAGGCTTTCTATTGGCACTTCTTTGTTGCGCGCTCTTCACCAAGATCTAGAACACCATCCACCCATCTTTCTTACCGGCATTGTCAGATCTAGATTCCACTTCATCCTTTGACTATAGATCTCTAGCTTTGGTCTGCTTCATGTAGGCTTAGACTGACGTTGTAAAGAGGCCAAGGTTTAGCAAGGCCTTGCTATGGTGGTCAAGGTATATTATAACTCTTCTACCTTTTTTTCTTTCTTTTTTTATGTCCCATCTAACTTTGTCTTCTTTTTCCTTTCCTTTGATGACAGGTCTGGGCTTACGAGCAGGGGCTTGTCCCAAAAGCCCATCCTACTTGACTTTGTGGAGCTAGACTATCCTCGCTTACGGAGGTAGAATGCCTCTATCATGGGTCAGGAGCATGATATTCATCGACTACGGACTCATCTAAATAGTCTGGAATTCTCCATGGTAAGCCAATCTTAATCCTTCATTTTCCCTTTCATCTCTTTTTTTTATACCGCCTTCTCACTCTTCTTCTAACTTATTTCATTGTTTCTCATACTCAGGTTGCTTGGTGGGGTGCCCCTGAGGACTCTTAGTGCCCCTGCCATGAAGCATTCCCATGCTTGATCTTCTCAAAGATATCTCCTGGAGGACCCCTCATCCCGTTGTTGGTATTTGGGAGAGAGAGTGGTAGATCGCCACCTAGGGCTAGCTTCTTGGCCTATGCATGAGGATCCTCTCGAGTCATGCCTCAATTCCTTTTTCCTTCAAGTTGAGATTCTCATTATAGGTAGGATTGGTAGTGCTATTGAGGAGTTGGTGGATCGGCAGGAGAACTATCCTAATTATGCAACAAGCCACCTTCCTCAAGTTGTATCTATGGGTTGTCTTATGTAATCGGGCATATGAGATGCTGGAGCCATTTCTCTACTTTCCAAATGTGTGCCCAACTTTTCAAACCTAGTGGGGGTCAAGAATTCCTTGCTTAAGGATCTTCATTCCTTTTTTTCCCGACCTTTTGGGTGGCAACTCCTTTTTCTTGAGCTTCGGCTTATCGTTTCCTAAGAGCTCAATCCTAACAGTGTCCTAATTGTAAAGTTGGGAGCCATATCCTTGGCTTACACTGCGCTCGCAACTTTAGGTCGTGACTAAAGCTTACTTAAATACTAGGTGGATTAGAGACAGTAAAGTGTATGATGCGAGTCAACGACCACAAATCCCACAACAGTCATTAGTGACCACGACAATTACTAGCAATCATGATTATTAGGTATATCAGGGCAACCTCTCTGTTGTAAATACACAATCTATTATAGATCTAGTTTTGCAGCAAATATATACAACCTGCAAGTTTTAACTTCCCAATAGTTCCATAACTTCATAATTTACATATTTTTCAATTTAGTTGCATTAATTAACTCAATTGTAAGTGAAACCCTATGCCATTTCCTATCTACAAACACAACCTTAGTTGTATACTTATTCAACTTTAATCTATTCAAGTTCTTAGGTTAAATTCAAATTTGTTTAACACTTTGATGTCATATTTTAGTTTTCGAATCAAATGCAACCATAATTTAATGTTTGAGGTTTGATTAATCCTACTTTAAATTTTAGCTACTCCTTTGCCTTCTTAGTTCATTCTAGCTCAAGCTTCCCTTGGAGTCTTTCTTAACTTAAATTTGATGATGGTTTACACAGAAGTTTCAACAATAAGAATTTGGTTATTGGTTCAATGAAAGTGAATGGAAAATATGATGAGAATGAGCAAGAAAGGAAGAAGAGAAGGAAAGGATGAGGTGGCACATGTTGTGTTATCTTCTTTTAACTAATTATGGCCCCCCATAAGGTTTTCTGCCAAAGCCAAGGTTGATTATTTAATTTGGCTTAGCTAATTTCTCTTAAGCCCTTATTTTGCTAAGTAATTATATTTTTCTACTTCACATCTTTCAATGTTTCTTTATTTAGGTTCTATTCACCCTTACTTTTACCCACACTTATTTATTTACTTCTTCAATTAAGCCTTAATTTCTAATTAGGGAATGTAACCAATAAAGTTATAGCACTTACTAACTATTGACTGACATACTAATCCCAAACACAAAACCAGGGGTGTTACACCATAAGCCAATAGGATACTCGTCGTACATGACTATTCCACATGCAAATCCAAATATTGGTCAACTTATCAAATTACCAATGGATAAGTATCACGTCAAAACTCAATATGTCAGAAAAGAACATATAACGCATGTACTTGAAAATTACACAACCATCTTATTAAGAAACTGGAAAGCATGAAAAGAGACAAAAGCAAGTTACATAATTGTCCTTTGGAAAGAACGTTTGTATCATATTGAGATAAGAAAAGAAATTCTAGGTAGAAAGAAGCTATAAGTTTGTGGCATACAAAGCACACTCGTTCCAGGACATGCAAATTACAATGGTACAAAAACAAGGCATGGCCATTCCACTTTCAACCAACTAGCCATTGGGCACAATTGCTAAGTTTGAAAAGTGATTCTTGAAGCCCAAGTTGGTGAAATCTAAAAAAGGAGGAAGTTTAAAATTATTTCAAAACTTTTAGTGACCTTCAAAACTAAAAAAGGCTCTTGTTATTCAAGGACCCTACGCATCCAAAATCATTCTTAATCTGTTTCTTTTAGAGAGTCTTTGTAAATGGCCATAAGCTTAAAATTATTTGATTCTAAGAGCTTATAAATTGTAAAAAGTCTAAAGAAACTCTAACTCTCATATTTTAATCTCTTAAAAAAAAGTGTATATGGTAAAAGTGTGGAGTCTAATTAGTGTGAGGCCAAAAACTCAAGAGTTTAACTGTTGTAATTATGGAATTCACGGAGTATAACTAGTAAAGGTTGAAATTCAAGCCTATCTATTGTAAAGAAATTGAGTGGTATCTCATTGTGTTAGTGGAACTCCAAGTGGTGTGTTTGGGAGAATAGACATAGAAAAAGAGATTACTCTGAACCACTATAAATTTATTATTCTTCAATATTCTTCTTTACTCTTATCTTGCTCTTTTAGTTTTCAATTTAGTTCAAATTTATTGAGACAAAAATATGAAAAAAAATGTAAAATCCTATTCAAGTGATTCTAGTTTTTGCCATGATGGGAATAACACTATCTTTGTGGTATTTAGAGGGATACATAGGTTATTGGTTTTACAAAATCAAGTGTCCCGACTCTCACCTACCCAGATTAAACATGTTGTTGCCTCCAAAAATGTTTTAAATTTTTGAATGTTCATATGATTTTTTCTTGATTTTCTTTTGATTTGGAAAAGTATGAGGAAAAAATAAATAATTAAATAAATTTACACTTTGACTAATAAGTGCAACTTTATTATTTTTTTATTCTCAAATTAATTGCAATAGACACTGATCAATCACAAATAATTAAATAAAATAAATTATATAATTAAAAATAATTAAATGCACTCATAAAATTGAATTAGAACTAAATTTTAATCACCCATTTTACACGTGTATGCATATATATATATATATATATATTTGAACTAAACGTGTGTGTATTCTGATGAAAAAATAAGGGATAATGTTAAATTACATCCCTAAAATATAGCAAAAATTTCACTTAAATACTTAATTTGTTTATCCAATTAGACCTTTTTTTTTTATCTAAAACAAATCAATTGAGCCTCTTACAGTGACGGAAGTCTGATTTTTGTAAACTTTCGTCAATATAGTATTATGGGTCCTATTTTTTACATGTCTTAATCTTATTGGTTTATAAAAAATTAAAAAATAATTAAATAATTAAATAAAATAATAATAATAAAATAATAAAATTTAAGTAAAAAAAAATTCTTCTTCTTCGTTGTTTGCTCTTTCAAAGGCTCTATTTCTTGTTAATATTTATTTCTTGATCTTTAGCTTTGATTTTCCTTCCCCATTTCAATAAAATTATCAAGAATTTTCCATGGCTAAGGAAACCCAGAACCCAACTATCGAAGCTCAATCTCACCTCAGATTTGTAATTTTAACTCATCAAAGACCAGTAGAAGTTGCTCATCACCAAGAAAACAATATGTTAGTTCGTTCTCCGATGATGGAACAATATTTCAATAAAAATCCACAAGATTTCAACAATAATCATAAAAATAGCTAATTAAACAGGGAAAATTTAAATAATAATCATAGAAATCAAATAATGAGAGAGACGGAGAGATTCAATAATCTCCTATTACTTTGTTCTCCCATGATGAAATAAGATTTCAATAAAAGCCCACAAGATTTCAACAATAATTATAGAAATAATAAAAGTGGAAAATATTTAAAAAGCTTATGGTGTATTTGGATATGAAAAGTAATAAGTGATTTTTTAGATCTACAATTCCACGAAGGAGAAGACAGAGAAGAAACTTTCTTTTTATTTTTTACTTTATATTATATTGTTTATTTTTATTTTTAATAAATCAGTTAAGTTAGGATCCATATAAAAAAAAGGGCTATAATATCATGTGTGGTGGAATTAATGGCAAAGCGATTGTCTTGATGTAAAGGGGTTAAATAATATATTTTTGACAAAAAAAAAATCTAAGCTAAATAATTATAAAGTTTTTGAAGTTTTATATATCATACTAGTTAGTTCTTATATTTTCAATATTTAATTTTTATATCATTCTATTTTCAAATATTAAACTGTTTAGTCTTTCTATTAATATTTTTATCCTAAAAATATTAGTTAACTATTTTAATATTATAAAATAACTTATTTACCATTTTTTTTATATATTTCTTTCTTTATTATTTGTTAAATTATGTTTATTTTTAATTTTATTTATATTTCTTATACATAATTTATTTTAATTTTATTAATATTATTTAAAAATAATTTTAAATAATATGAATATTATCTTTTACTATTTTGCTGACAATCCATATATATCATTTATTTTAATTTTATAGATATTACTAAAAAATAATTTTAAATAATATTAATAATATCTTTTATTATTTATTTAAAAATAAAATAAATTTAATAAATAATAAAATAAATTTATTAAAAAATAATTATAATAACTTATTTTATTTAATAATATTTAATAATTAATATTTTTAAATAAAATTAATTTATTTTAATTTTATAAATATTATTTAAAAATAATTTTAAATAATAGAAATAAGATATTTTATTATTTTGCTGATAATTCATATACATCATTTATTTTAATTTTATAGATATTACTAAAAAATAATTTTAAATAATTTTAATAATATCTTTTATTATTAATAATATCTTTTATCTTTTATTAATAATATTATTTAAAAATAATTTTAAATAATATTGATATTATTTATAAAAAATAATAAATAAGTTATTTTATAATATTAAAATAGTTGACTAATAATTTTAGAATAAAAATATTAATAAAAAAATTAAATAATTTAATTTTTAAAAATATAAAAATATAAAATTAAATATTAAAAATATAAAAACTATATGTAAAATTTATATTTATTTAGCCAAAAATCTAATTAGACTGACTGTTTACTTCAAATTTTTGCTATACTTTATAGGTGAAAACACCCTCCCTCATATATATCTATATCTGCAAATGAAAATAAATTCCTGACCGCGTATTTATACGGCCAAGGGCCTGAAAAGCAACTCTTTCAAGCTTCGGAGGGCAAGAAGCTTGAAACTGTGCTTGCTCTTCAAATTCATCTACCCCTCCATCTTTAGCATCTTTCAGGCCTTTCAAATGGCCTCCCTTCTGGCCATGGCAAAAGGTAATGTATAAATCTCTCCAATTCTCTCTAGATATACATATAAATCTGACTATGCGTATTCACTTTAAACACTATGATGATGGGCAGGTGAGGATGGGTCCATTGACTGTGTCTCCAATGGGGTTTGGGACATGGGCATGGGGGAACCAGCTCTTATGGGGTTACCAAGAATCTATGGACTCTGATCTTCAACAGACTTTCAATTTTGCTTTGGAAAATGGAATCAATCTCTTTGATATTGCTGATTCTTCTGGGACTGGCAGGTTAAATGGACAGAGCGAAAGACTTTTTGGCAAGTTCATTCAAGAATTTCCAGGTCAGGAATTTTTATGGGTTTTGAATTACTTGTGAGATAGATAATGAAATAATCTTTGGATGATTGTATTCTCAGGCAAGCGGATGCAAGATGACATTGTGATTGCTACAAAGTTTGCTGCATATCCATGGCGTCTAACACCACGGCAGTTTGTCAAAGCTTGCAGGTAAACTTCCCTTGAAGTTCTGACATGTTTATTAACCTTCTAAGTAACAATTTCTTCTCTTCAGAGTTGTATTTGGAACATAATTCTGTATATGTTCTTGAATTGCATTTGTAGCCATTTATACCATTTTGTGACAGCTTGACTCTTCTAACCGTTTCTTCAATTTTCATGCTACCATTAACATCTTTGAAAACCTGAATTGGTTCACCCTCGGTCAATTCTTCAGTTTGGAAGGAACCTGTAGCAAATTTATCATTTCCTTTTAGGTCATTCAGGTTTCTTGGACGAGTATCAAATGCAGTGATATATTCTTCATTGATTTATGACTTAAGAGATCAGTAGTACCAAACTAATTGGCATTAACATTTTCTGCCCTACCTGTTAATTTTTTAACTACTAACGAGTACACTGACCAAAACATCTAAGTGGCCAAAGTTTATCCTATTTAAACTTCCACAAAACACTCTCTTCCTATCAAATATCAAATCCAAAACTGTCTGCTCAATGGTGAATCTGATTAAAGAATGGTTTTCCAGGGCATCAATGGAAAGGTTGCAGCTTGAGCAAATAGGCATAGGTCAATTACACTGGTCAACTGCAAACTATGCTCCTCTGCAAGAGTTAGCTCTTTGGGATGGTTTAGTGGCAATGTATGAGAAGGTTACCATAATATATTTTCAAATCATAGAAATTATGCTTTTCTCTTGATAGTTTTAATATGAAATTTATGAGTATGGAGACCAATTGATATATTTTACAAGTAAATTTAAAATTTGAGCTGTTGAGTAAATAAAAGAGGGAAAAATGAAAAGAGAATAATTAATACACTAGTAAAATAAAAAATTGATTTTATTTTTGTGTAAAAATTCATATTTTTTCCTTATAGTTGATGATCCCCATTGTTTTTGTAGATGTGCTTAAAACTTCTAAATGCCCTTCCATAATCCATATGTTTAAACTTATGAATGACTTTGTTTAGGGTTTAGTTCAAGCTGTTGGAGTGAACAACTATGGACCAAAGCTACTTGTAAAGATACATGATTACCTCAAAGCCCGAGGAGTACCCCTATGCTCAGCACAGGTATTATTTCGTATTATCTCAAGACATATGATATGATCTACCAGACAATATTAACTTCTATAAAGCATATCTTGCCATAGTATATCAATTGATGTCACTACTATGCTGAATACTTGTAAACATTATGTGATTCTCTAAATGTGCGTAGCATTTTCCTTGCTATAAAACTAATGGTGGAAGCATCATTATATTGCTTATTGAAGATTATTTACATATCTATTACCATAATCTGACATTCAAGATCTCACATTAGGTGCAATTTTCTTTGCTAAGCATAGGAAAAGATCAGATGGAAATTAAGAATATATGTGACAATCTTGGAATCCGCTTGATTGCGTATAGTCCTTTGGGACTTGGAATGCTTACTGGGAAATATTCATCTTCAAGACTTCCTTTTGGCCCTAGGTGCATGGATTTTATTCCAGTACTTCATTTTTATATTTGATAAAAGAGAAAGATGGATGAATTTACTGAATCCTGTATGACCCCCTATTTTTTGTCTTTTATATTTTAGGGCCTTGCTATTCAGACAAATTCTTCCTGGATTGGATCCTTTACTGAGTGCACTAAGAGAAATTGCACGAAAAAGGCCTAAAACTCTGTTGGAGGTTTTCCTTTTCGCTTTCTTGTTCCATTGTCTTTCTCATTTGTACTTGTCAGAAATTTATGTCATGAATGTGGAATTAGCTTCAGTAGTTGCTAGTTGATTATGTCATGAAAGGTTATATTTTGAACATGAGACCATTGTAAGGTAGTATATGCACTTAAAAGGGAATTGACATTGAGTTTTCTCAATTCTAATGGTGTCAAAGAAAATATTAGATAATTATATGAAAAAAAAAAAGAAAATGAATTATAGATGCTTTAGATTAAATTAAATTATTGCAGTAACAGGTTGCTATAAACTGATGCATCTGCAAAGGTACCATTCCTATACCTGGAGTTAAGACAATAAAACAAGCAGTGGAAAATTTGGGTGCTCTTGGTTGGCGACCAAGTTCGGATGAGTTGCTTCTGCTAGAATTTGCCACATGTGAGTCTCCCCGGAAAATGATCCGAAACATTTTTCAGACAAGGTATGCATGTTATACTATAGGTGTTCAGAATTTTTCTAGTCTTTAGCTATTGATTAACAATCACAAAGCTAGCATAGTTTTACTGTTAGTGTTCTTTTGTATCTCAAACAACAGATGACTTTGGTTTGGGATAACACCTGCGAAATGAATCCTTGTGACAATCATCACATCACAAGATGTAAAGATGAGCTGATTGGGTGTGAAGATAAGTTGAAAAATGCTGTGTTCCAATGCAATGGAAATTGATATTAGATGTAGCCAGCTTATTAGAAACTTGGTTACTTTTCTGCAAAAGGGTGGAAAAAGCTTCATGGCTTTCATGGTCTTATAAGTCATAGTGAAGAAGGAAAATGTACCAAAACAGCTAATTTATGATTGGAAAATCTCATTTATCTTTATATTCTTCATTGAACTAGATCATGTTTGATAGAACATTTATGGACCGAAAATCTTTTCAATATTGGCCAGTGTGCTGCTTCTCACTAATGTTTGGTACTGTAGAACATTTTTTTTTTCGCCCTATAGGGTTTCAAATCGGTATAAATTGTTGAGGGAGAGAGGAGCATGTTTTTCCCTCATTAAATTAGAAATTATAAATCGTTAAACTAAATTAGTTTCATTTCACCGTTGGTCTAATAATGTAATTAAATTCAGGGGGATCCATCCAATAATGGGTCACGTGATCCGACTTAAAAAAAATAGTAAAATATTATTATAATTTATATATATTTTAAGGTGTGATTCACTGAAATTTTTAGAATGCTCTCAGCATTGTAAGGAATGTGTATATAATAGGTCGTAATTATAATAAAGATCGTAATAAATATTTGAGTACAAATTCACATTTTTGTGAATACTATTACCTAGTTTTATTAAATATTTTTAAACCTACAAATTCCAATCATTCTAAATCTAGTGAAAATCCTCTCTTTTCCTCTTTCTTGTGATGAGGCTACTTAACGTGTGTGAAATTCGCAAGTATACAAAAATTGATTAGTATTGTTCCCATGAGAATTAAACACTAACAAGAGGATTGAAGATTAAGTATTAAAATTATATTAATTTACTATTATTTAGACAACCTTAAATTAATTTTGATAATTGAACTAAATTAAAAAATAAAAAACTAGGATTGAACAAAGAGAAAGAAAAAACTAAATTAAACATAAACGACTATGATTGAACAAAGAGATAGAAAATCAAGAGATTAAAACTAACAAATTTGAAGCTAGGGTATCTTTGAGTTCACTTTTATCTCCTTTAATTAAATCTATTAGCAATCAATTTAATTACTTATGTAAGGAAAGAATAATCTTTAATTATTTAACATGCTCTTCCAAACTATGATAAACATATTCGTTAATCTCTATTACCTTTTTATAATAGAAATTAAAGAATGCAAATAAATCTATGATTAATTTTAATAACGTCCCACAAGTTAAGTTATATTACTTCTGTTCAAATTATATTCTTGTGTTGTTTATAATTAAATTTAATTCTCAAAATTTTTCTTCTGTACTAATCCTAAGAAAATCAATCAATCAATTATTAGCTAATTAATTGAAAGCATCAGGTACAATCATAAATAATTGCAAAAGTAAAGAAATCTTAATTAGATAAAAATTAAAGACATAAGAATTCAAGCTACATTAAAGATATTTCTAAAAGAAATTTAGTTCATAGTACTCATATTTAAAAAATTCAAGACAATAAATTAAATTCAAAAACATAAGAAAATCAAACTTAAAACTTGAATTAAGAATCTTGGTATTGCGTCTTCAAACTTGTATAATTCTCTTTTCTCAATTTCCTTTCTTCTTGCTCTTTCTCCTTAGACTCTTTCCTTGGACTCTTGATTCTTGGACTCCTAATCATTTCCCAGTCTTCAAATCTTCTTATCTTTTATAGGGAAAAATCTTCTTCTAAATAGGAATAAATTCTATCTCTTGATTAGGAACTAAAATTCTAAAGAATTCTAGTTCAATAAGAATTTCTTAATTCTTCCATATCAAATTTAGATTATATTTTCAAAATAGTTCAAGCTTTTTTTTTTTTATTACAATAAGATCTAAAATTATAAAATTTAATTAATTTAGCCACTATTAAAATAAAAATACTAAAACTAAAATTTTAATTAAAAATTAAATAAAATCTAACAAATATACTTAAAAATTAACTAAAAATAAATTAAAATAAATATAATATTATACATTAACAAAATACACCAAACAACAAAATACTTCAAATTTAAACCTTTGCTTATCCTCGAGTAAATTAGAATAATCCACACTTTTGAACAACTCAAATTACTCCAATCATCCTCAACCAAAATATTTAAAAAATGCACAGTAAAATATCTATATCAATTCACTTCAACTATCAATAAAAATTTAATCATATTCAAATATTTAAAGTGTGTGTGTGAGGTCAAAAACAAATTTTTAGTTTTATAATTTAGAAAATAAAATACAAACTACAATTTCAAAGACCAAAATAAAATTCTAGATATGGCTTAATAAGCTCAAAAATCACCATAGGCCTCTCCATAAATACCACAACTTCACTAATGTGAGATAAAATAGAACAGAAAACTAGTATGTCCTTTATTAAAGTTGAAATGTTAGGCTTTGGGTTCTTGGCTACAAAGAACATGGATTAGGTTTTGAACAAGAAAAGATATTAGTCAACCAATGAAAATATGCAATTAAAAAACAAATCCATATTTCTTCATTTCACTCCAACTCCAATCAATTCACCCAACTATTTCCAATTAAACACAACAATTTGACACTTTTGCTTATGAATAGTAATAAAATATACATATGGGCCTTAAAAACTATTAGTAAGAGAAAAAAAATCTTTTTTTTTTCAAATTAAAAGCTTGACTTCCTTAACCATTGAATCATTCACTCATATTGTTTTGCCCCTTTTTGAGATCATAGAGTACTTTTTTCTTTTTTCTTTTTTCTTTTTCTTTTTCATTTTTTTCTTTTTGATTTTTTTATATTTCATTTTTTTAAAAAAAAGAACTCTCAAATGCATACATCCTCTAATTGGTCATCAACTGTTTTTATCTTCTCATTACACTTTAGAGGTTGCAAAGATTACCAATTTGTTTAGTGAATAAAAACTTAAACATAATATCCTCTTGTAATCCCCCTCCATATACATACATGCCCTACATATTAACATTGAATGACTAATTCTCTTTTATGGGGAGGCAAAAAAATTTTTAGGCTATATAGTTAAGTCTAATATGTGTAACAAAGAAAATTAGAGTACACATTTAGCATACTTTTATAAGCTTAAAAGGGCTAGCAAAGGATGATATTAAAATAAGATGGGAAAATGAAAGGTTAATTAATGACGAGTCAAAGAGCTGCCTAAATCATTTTTTCCATTTTATTATGTCTAGAAACTTTCACTTTGAAGAGTAATTAGAAGGGTTCTAGTGATTTTTTAAAAATAGAATCTTCTCTTAATCTTCTAATTGTAACGAGTTTTCAATAATTTTGTCAAAACAGGCCTAAAGTGCTCATAGTTCTAAAGATAATGAATATGATAAATTCTTTAAAAATAATTTTCATGAATTAAAATAGATACTTGACTATACATTAACTTATCGCAATTTAAAATGGTTTTCAGCTTTTCAAACCTAAGTTCAAGTTTATTCTAATTCAAAAGCAAAACCAAGACAAAGCAAAAATTCAAATTTAATGATTTTGACATTCCCTATTTTAGCAATTTACTAACAATTAGTCAAAATTGATATGCAAAATTCAAAATTTTTGATAGAATTTCCTATCCACAAGTCAATATCACATCATGCATATCAAATAATTCAAGCAGCTCTACAATCATCCACCCTTACTACCATCACAATCTGCATAAAAAAGGGCTTTTATATGCATACTGTAACACCCCGATATTCCATATAAGTACTATACATACACCTGGTATACGTACAGTAAGTATATAAAGTATAAGGATGTCACTTTTCGTTACATTTTCAAAATCCTTTAATAGGGTTCAAACCATAATACATAAATTTAAGGAACATTTACAAAATCATCATACCTTTAATGATATTATCTTTATCAAAATTTCATTTATACATATAAATATACTCTTGTCAGAAATACATCATAATAAAAAAAATTATACATGTATGCATAACCCTCTAGTTGGTCTCGACAAACTTTACTCTTCTTGTGGCATAACAAAAGACTTCATATCTTCCATCTATATACCTGCGCGAATAAACACCCGCGCTAAGCCCGAGAGCTTAGTAGTCCAAATATAAAATATAAATATATAGTATAGAAGTATTGATATATAATGATACATCGATTCAATATATAATTAGTTCTTATCATATCTTCTTTTCTTTTTAATTTTATCTTTAATATATCCTAGCTAATTTCATATATGATGTATATATATACATAATATTATCACCAACCCCAATGCATCACCAATACTCAAAACCAATATATTAATACCCCTACATTATATATATACCACACCAACCATTATTGCAATACACACTTTACATATCATACCAATTATTATTGCAATACACACATTACATATCATACACTCATTATTGCAATACACACATTACACATCATATCACTCATTATTGCAATACACAATTTACATATCATATAAATCATAAATCATATTTCCAATAAAGACAACCTTTATCATCAACCACAATTCATTTACATATTACACTTAATAACATTATATTATTCACAATTCACCAAGCATAATTCATTATTAATACTCACAATCAATATTTCAATACTTGCATTTCACATTGACAATAAAGACAGACTCGGGCCCAAAACACTAATATGCCATTCGACTTTCAATAATTATATCATCATTCATTATACTCCTTCAAGTTCATCGCTATAGCCAACAACCATGACTTTATATACGTACCCTTTCCCAACCAGGTCGGTTGCCCTCCAATCCCAAGGGTCCGCAGGAGGCAAAAAGGCACGTATAACATTATCAGTAACATACCTTTCCCCATCCAGGTCGGTTGTCCAAGTTCGGTTGCCCATCCAATGGGTCCGCATGGTTCCGCAGGAGGCAGATAGGTTCATATAATATTCACTGTATCGAACCTTTCCCCAACCAGGTCGGTAGTCCAAGCTCAGTTGCCCAGCTCTCTGGGTCCGCATGGTTCCGCAGGAGGCAGATAGGTTCGCTCATTTATATCCTTTAACATTACTTTCTCAATTCATTTCCATCATTATCAAATAGGCAAACATGCCTCACATATCTCAATTGAATTGTCATAGCCAATCACAATGGCTTCATATCATATCATATCTCAATCCATATGATACATATAGCGTCATTGATATCACATTTCAAAATATATTATTCATATAATACATTGCCATACACAAGATTCACAATGCATATAACATAACATTTTCTCACTTCTCAAAACACATTAACATCATTCATTACTAGAGCATTTATCATAACAAATTGCACATACCTTAAGAATGATCCTCATTTCTTCCTACCTTTCCCATTTCATATTTCATCCTTTATATATATTCTTCATTTACATTCACAATATAATAGCTTATTTAACACTTTCATCCCGATGTGTTAATGTTCAAAGACATATAAGGATATACAATCAAATAGGGTTTATGCTTACCTTGTTAAGGATCTTCACATCCTTCACATCATTCAATCATCACCTTAGTCCAATTATGTTAACAATATAATAGATCACTTAACACATTTGCAAACAAATGTGTTAAGCCTCAAATTATGTAATTAAATACAATCATATGTATTGGTACTTACCTTATGAACACTCACACAACTCTAAGCAATCCTTTCTTCATAAGATTTCTCACTTCTCAAACTAGGGCAAATCACCTTCTTCAAACCCTAATCCAAAAGGAATATTAGCAAAATGACCATATGAATAGTACATTCTGGTTTTAGACTCCATTTTATCCTTATTTTGAAAAATTGTATAAAATAATCTACTTGACTAAAAATTCTAAAATTTTTACAGAATTTAGTTTTGTATCTTAAAATCATTCCTTTAAAATTTCAGATCAAACTGAACACAAAATCTTGGTCAAATAGTTCACCTAACCAGACTGCCCCAATTGCCCTGCATCCTGGCAGCAGTTCTGAACTTTGTGAATTCCATAAACCAAATTCAATCAACGTGGTTCGAAATTATTTTTCTCAAATACTAGACTCACTAAGCAACAACATATCCAAAATTCAATTGAATATGATTTTTCTACATTTTATTAAAAATCCCGAAATATAGCTGTCTCAGTTAAGGTACCTGCTGGAACAGTTCTAATAACAATAATCTTTCTAAACTCATAACCATTCCAAAATCGAATCAACATATTTTTCAGTCATTCTAGACTCATAGAGGCACAACATATCAAAAATTCACTTCAAGAACATTTTTCTATAATTAATTAAAAATCATACAAGTTACAGCCTTTACTAATTGTAAAACAGAAAAAGAATTCACTTAACACACTCTTACTCTTCCATCACCAACACCAATTCAACCTTTTAACTTACAATCAATTTCAACAATCATAAACACATCTTAAACACACCAAATCATAATCTCAATAAATCAAAACTCATTTCATACACAACTTCAAAAATAACAAAGGAAAACAAGAAAGTACTTACTTGAATTGAAGAGATTTCACAAATCTCCAACTCAAACCTTTGATTCACCCTTCAATTTGATGTTTAAAATAATAACTCACTCTTGCTCTCTCTTTGTTTTAGATAGCCGGCCAACCATGGAGAAGAAAAGAAGAAGAAATGAAGAAAAGACAAAGGATTATCTCTTTAAATCTCCACCATGCATTTCTTACACAACAATTACCTAAATGCCCTCATCCATTTAACTTAACTCTTGTCTTATATATGCCCATTTTGGTAATTGCACAAATCACAAACAATAATATCTTCTTACCTTGACTCTCCATTTGACCACTTTATATGTTATATATATTACAATATACACAACATATACATTCTCTTAACACACTTATTCCCTTTGCAAAAACATATATACATTTAATTCAAATCAAAACAACAATTGTATCAAACTTCTAGGCTCACTTTGGGATATTACACATACCACCCCAAACTTAAAATTTTGCATTGTCCTCAATGCAACAATTAATGCAGCTTTGTAAAAGATGAGGCAAATAGGTCCAATATAACAATGCACAAGTATATAAAATGCAATAAAGTAGGTAAAGTGGAAAACTTTCCTGAAATTATATGTAACACCCCTATACCCCATATACGTACACCACATATACTCTCAATAAGTAATATATGTATACCGGACACAAGAATGTCACAGTCTATTTTACATCAAACAAATCATTTAAAACTTTAACATCAAATCCTAGTTATAAATAGTAATAGATAAAACATTCCTTAAAAGTTTATCTAAAGCATTTGTTTATTAAGCAGCGAAATATACATATATATATACATCAAAATCATTATTTACAAAAATATAGAGTTTATACATGATTGGCAGTTCGTCTCTGATCTTGAAGTCCAATAATCAACACTTCACAAGAAATTGCAAGCCTAGACTCGACTCGGTCTTGCTGAATTCTCTGGCTCAACCGAATCTACCCTGTCACCTGCGTGATAAATCACAATCACGCTAAGCCAACAGCTTAGTGGTACAAACCACGATAATAATATGATTCAATGTAATGCCAATGTCAAACTTATAAGAATTAGAAGCAATATACAAGGATATCATATTTCATAATATTAAAACTCATTATATTGTTCAATTGTTTCATCATTCATGATTCACATTTAAGCAAAGACAAGCATGGGCCCAAAAGAAACTAATATGCTATTCAAATTTCAGAGTTACTGTTTTAGTCCAATAATCACATTTATCAAGCCCGTAGGCTGATCATTATCACAATGAGAAACATCTCATATGTAACATCCCAACTAGGCTTCAAGGACTAGGCCTAACCAAGCTTCAAGGGGAGTATAGCATCAACCCAACTTGGCTTCAAGGACCAAGCCCAACCCAGCTTCAAGGGAGTGTTACTTTTATGCATGCCACCAATAACAAAACTCTGAAAATTGAATAACATACTAGGCACACAATTCTTTCATTATTTCATTATTAATTCCATTCCCATTTTCTCATAACCATCTAAGCACAATGCCTCAATATTTCATTTGCATCATTATAGCCAACATCAATGGCTTCACATTTCATCATTTGAGTGCACATCACAACTTACATTGTTCATATATTTTGAATCCTCAACATATAATTCACATAATGCACATAATACAAATCATTGCACCATTCTCATATATTAACAATATAATAGGTAACCTAACACATTTTGAGGATTATAATTCACATAATACACATAATACAAATCATTGCACCATTCTCATATATTTCATTTGCATCATTATAGCCAACATCAATGGCTTCACATTTCATCATTTGAGTGCACATCACAACTTACATTGTTCATATATTTTGAATCCTCAACATATAATTCACATAATGCACATAATACAAATCATTGCACCATTCTCATATATTAACAATATAATAGGTAACCTAACACATTTTCCAACCAAATGTGTTAAGTCCCAAAATCATGTAAATGTATGCAATCATATAGAGTTTGTACTTACCTCAAAAGCAACTAACACCATTCTAACAACCTCCTCTTCCAAGAATCCTTCAACACTTGGATTAGGACAACTCAAATCTCTTCAAAACCTAATCCAAAAGTGATTATACATTCTCACTTAGTAATACTCATAAGGAAATAAGAATAAGAACTATCTAGGGCAAACTCTACACATGACACGCTCAACAACACGGGCATGTCCCTGATCATGCCCTAAACTCACAACACAGAAGCTTTGACACGCTCAGTGACATGGGCGTGTCACTGCACGTGTCAATTCTCCTCCAATACAGTGGCTATGACACGCTCAGTGACATGTGCATGTCACTGGACGTGTCAATCCACCAACATCACAGTAGCCGTGACACGCTCAGTGACATGGGCGTGCCACTACTCGTGTCTCCCACACTGAAAACAGAACCAATGACATGCCCAAGGTGTAATATCCTCATTTATGCCCTAGAAGTTTTGAGTATGTTGTTGTTATTGTGGTTGTTGATATATATATTGGGAAGTGAATGTTTGTGCATATATGTGTTAAATTGTAAGAGAAAAGAAATGGGAAGAGAATGTATATGTATATGTGTTTTGGAGAAGAAATTTAGGGTTTAGAGACAAATGTATATGTTGTTTATATGATGATATAATTAACATATACATTGGTCAAATGAAGAGTCAAGGTGATGGTTAAGTGGAAGAAGATATTTTTGGTTGTTAATGAAATTACTATAAAGGGCTTATATGAGACAAAGAGTTAGTTATATGGTTAAGGGTGTTTTGGTAATTTTCCTTGTAAGATGCATGGTGGAGATTAAAAGAAGAAAAGGTGTTTGACTTGTGCATTTTCTTCTTTCTTTCTTGAAGTGGCCGGATTCTCCATAGACAAAGAGAGAAAGAGAGGTGATCTTGAGGTTTGAAGCATTTTGAAGAAAGAAACAAGGGTTTTGGTTAAAGATTTGTAGATTTCTTCATTTGAGGTAAGATCTTTTCTTTAATTTCTTCAATTCTTTTGAAGTGGTGTGAGAAAGGAATTAGGGTTTGTTGGTTTGATGATGAGAAGTTGAGTTGGTGAAGGTGTTGGAAGTGATTGTGTTGAGTAAGAGTTGTGTTTAGTGAAATTGTTTCTGTTTTACAATTAGTAAAGGCTGTGATTTGTATGATTTTTAATTAATTATAGAAAAATGTTCTTGAAGTGAATTTTTGATATGTTGTGCCTCTATGAGTGTAGAATGACTGAAAAATATGTTGATTCGATTTTGGAATGGTTATGAGTTTAGAAAGATTATTTTCATTAGACCTGTTCCAGCAGGTACCTTAACTGGGACAGCTATATTTCGTGATTTTTAATAAAATGTAGAAAAATCATATCCAATCGAATTTTGGATATGTTGTTGCTTAGTGAGTCTAGTATTTGAGAAAAATAATTTGGAACCACGTTGATTGAATTTGATTTATGGAATTCACAAAGTTCAGAACTGCTGCCAGGATGCAGGGCAATTGGGGCAGTCTGGTTAGGTGAACTATTTGACCAAGATTTTGTGTTCAGTTTGATCTGAAATTTTAAAGGGATGATTTTAAGATACAAAACTAAATTCTGTAAAAATTTTAGAATTTTTAGTCAAGTAGATTATTTTATACAATTTTTCAAAATAAGGATAAAATGGAGTTTAAAACCAGAATGTACTATTTATGGTTAGGGTTTTAATTCTTTGTTCTTTTTGCAT
The DNA here is from genome assembly GCA_947685225.1 of Garcia nutans. NCBI lineage: Eukaryota > Viridiplantae > Streptophyta > Magnoliopsida > Malpighiales > Euphorbiaceae > Garcia > Garcia nutans. Next base: position 37,719,807 of record CANTUV010000011.1, read on the forward strand.
TGCTTTGGTTTTCCAAAGGTAGGTTGGTCCTTAAACCTAACCCTAAACACTTTAAACACACTTGAATCAATGAATGTTATAATCAATTGTTCTTTGCCCTAATTGCATTGTTGAGATTGAACAATGTTATGTTGTGCATTGTGAATGGTAATGTGTTTCATGAGTAATGTGGTATGAAATGTTGATATTTATGAATGATGCTATGTGAGATATAATGTGATCATGGATGAGATATATATATATATATACTTGAATAATGAGATGTTATATTGTGAAATGAAATGTGAAGCCATTGTTATTGGCTAAGATGATGTAATTGAAAGAAAGAAGGCATGTTTGCCTAAATGTGATGAGAATTGAGAATGGAAATGAATTGTTTGTTTAATATGTTATTCAGTTTCAGAGTTCTGGATTTGGGTGGCATGCCTAAGAAATGATGACAGGTAACAGTCTTGCCGGGTTGAGGACCTCCTCATAGGTGTTGAGTTGATGGTCCAAGAGACTGGGTCTGTTACACTATGAGATATATGATTTGTAACAGTCTTGCCGGGTTGAGGATCTCCTCATATGTGTTGAGTTGATGATCCAAGAGACTGGGTCTGTTACACTTGCCTACGGGCGTGATTATTGTGACTATGAACCAAAGCAGTAACTCTGAACTCTGAATATCGTATTAAATACTTGTTGGGCCCATAGGTGTCAGGGTTATATGAATGTCCTAAATAATGTTATGAGTTAATGAAATGAGATGTTGGTTATTGAGTATGATTGATTAATGTTGAATGTGGAAAGATGTTGAAATGTGGTATGCTCATATGACTATGATTTGTGAAATGCATAATTATGTGGTTAACTTTATATTTATGATATTGATCTTATCAATAACATATGTGGCATTGCATTACATTAAAGCATACCATTAGCATGTTTTATCTTACTAAGCCGTTGGCTTAGCGCGAATGTGATTCTTCGCGCAGGTGACAAGGAAGAACCAGAGAGTTCCTCTAGGCCGAGTCGAGCCTAGATTTTGAAGATTGAATAGTGGGCTTTAAGATCGAAGACTGACTGCCAAACATGTATAAATTTTATGTGTTGTAAAACTTGAGTTTTGATGTATATGAATTTGTAAATATTGTTACTTTCCGTTGCATAGTGAACAAAGATTTTATCTGCTGTATTTCATAATAAACCTTTACTTTATTTTGTACTAGAAGTGTAAATCCTTTTGCAGGTTGTAGTTGAGGTTATAAGGGGGATTTATTGGAAGTGTACTGAGAATGATTTTGTTTGCATTGGTTTGTGTAAAAATGTTTTCAAAAATTAGAAAAAAAAAACCAGTTTTGTCGACACTTGGGATTGAATTTTTAGGCAAAACTATGGCAAAATTTCTATAAAAATCGGAACAAAAATTTGACTAAGTAAAAGTGGTAGCAACATTAGGATAGGGTGGCGCCTCTACTCAGCTTACACACGTAGGTCGGGAAGGGGTGTTACAATTTTTGGTATCAGAGCCTAGGTTTGAGATTCTCAACCTAGATCAATTGTAAGAAAAAGAATATTTTGATTTTTAAAGTGGGTTTTTGAGTAAAATACATGTTTTGGTATGGCAGTCTTTGATCTTTAATGAGGAATATTCTGCTGTGTTTGCAGATATAGGTAGAGATGGCATCTCATTCACGACAATCTGTTGAGGGTAGTGCCGAGAGTATTGCTCCTGCTGAGGGAGCTAGGGTTGATAGTGTTGAGGAGGCACCTGCTTCGGTGTCGGGTAGACCAGCTGGGGAGGAGGTTCCGCCAGCCTGGTTTAGGCCTATGTTGGAAGCTATGAGACAAGCACCTGTGCAACCACAGCCACCGCCACCACCCCCTCAGCCTTCAGTACCAGTAAGGCACTATGATAAGCTAAGGAAATATGGAGCAGAGGATTTCTTTGGTACAGTTGATCCGGCTGTAGCAGAACAGTGGCTTGATAGAGTTCAGAGGGTATTTGTGCAGTTGCAAGCCACTTCAGAGGAGAAGTTTGACTATGCAAGATCTTTGCTACAGAAGGATGCCTACGACTGGTGGAAGACAGTGCCCCATTCTATGGATGATCCACCAACCTTGTCTTATGCGGATTTTCTGAGAGAATTTGAGTTGAAGTATACTCCTAGGGAGTATAAAGATGGGAAGAAAAGAGAGTTTCTAGATTTGAAGCAAGATCATCGGACCGTAACTGAGTATGAAGTTGAGTTTATTCGACTGAGTCAGTATGCTGGGGGTATCATTACTGATGAGATTGATAGATGTCGGCGATTTGAGGAGGGATTGAGGCCCTCGATCATGTGCTTAGTGGCTGGATCCAGATATCAGGATTTCTCACAGCTTGTGGCAGCAGCTCGAAGTGTAGAGCGAGCTCAAGTTATTGCAGCTGCTTCAGAGGAAGAGGTTAGGGTTAGAAGGCCCCAGTTCGAGGCAGGGTCTTCTTCTGCGAAGAGGGGTAGAGGAAGTTTTGTTCCTCGGAGTAGTAGGAGCCAGAGACCTGTGGGTAGGTCAGTGCAGTTCCAGAGGCAGAGATTTAGACCTGCAGCTTCAGTAGCGAGTGCTCCTACTTCTGGAGTTCAGAGATCCACCTTACCTGTGTGTAACCAGTGTGGTGGAAGACATGGGGGCGTTTGTTGGAGGCATAGTAGATCAGGGGTATGCTTCAGGTGTGGATCACCTGACCACTTTGTGAGAGACTGTCCTGAGAGGCAGGATCAGATGCCAGTTGATTCTGCTGCTTCTCGAGCTAGTGTGAGGGGAGGCAGAGGAGGCAGAGGTGCCAGCCGGGGAGGTAGACCAGGATTCAGTTCTAGAAGAGGTACTACATCCAGGGAGGGTAGACCAGAGGAGGTTGGATCTTCCCAGAGGATGTATGTTATGCAGAGACACCCAGATACATCGGCAGTCATAGCTGGTACTTTTTCTTTATTTAATACTCCAGTACTTGCTTTGATTGATCCGGGTTCCACACATTCATATATTAGTGCATCTGTTTTGCCTGTATCTGATTTGCATGCTGAGTCCCTAGGATTCGATGTGTTGGTAACAAATCCGTTAGGGCATAGTGTGGTTGTGAGTAAGGTGCATAGAGATAGTGCAGTAGTGGTGCAGGGTGAGGAGTTCCTTGGGGATTTGATTGAGATGCCATTTAAGGAATATGACGTGATCTTAGGTATGGATTGGCTATCTCGACATGAAGCTGTGGTGGATTGTAAAAAGAAAATTGTTTCTTTGAGAACGGGTGATGGTAGAGAGGTGATAGTATCTAATGAGCAGGAACAGCTAGCCTCCTTATTTGTTTCAGCTGTTGCAGCCAGGAGGTTGATTAGAAAGGGGTGTGAAGCCTATCTTGCTCATGTGGTGGATACTAGAGTGAAGGGTTCCCCTATTGATAGCATTGCCACAGTTGCTGAGTTCCCGGATGTGTTTCCAGAGGAGTTGCCAGGGTTGCCTCCTGAGAGAGAGGTGGAGTTCGGTATTGAATTGTTGCCTGGTACCACTCCTATCTCTATTACTCCTTATAGAATGGCACCAGCAGAATTGAGGGAGTTGAAAGTGCAATTACAGGAGTTGTTGGACAAAGGATTCATTCGCCCCAGTGTTTCTCCTTGGGGAGCTCCTGTGCTATTTGTGAAGAAGAAAGATGGTACTATGAGGTTGTGTATCGATTATAGGCAATTGAACAAGGTGACTATTAAAAATAAATATCCTTTGCCTAGAATCGATGATCTCTTTGATCAGTTGAAGGGAGCGTCAGTGTTCTCCAAAATTGATTTGAGATCTGGGTACCATCAGCTGAGGGTAAGAAGTGAAGATGTTCCTAAGACTGCTTTTCGGACCAGGTATGGGCATTATGAGTTTTTAGTTATGCCTTTTGGTCTAACGAATGCACCTGCAGCTTTTATGGATTTGATGAATAGGGTGTTTAGGCCCTATTTGGATCAGTTTGTAGTGGTCTTCATTGATGATATACTGGTGTATTCGCGGAATGAAGAGGAGCACGATATGCATCTGCGGATTGTGTTGCAGATTTTGAGAGAGAATCAGTTATTTGCCAAATTGTCGAAGTGTGAGTTCTGGTTGGATCAAGTTGCTTTTCTCGGACATATTGTTTCTGCAGAAGGCATCAGAGTTGATCCGAGCAAAGTTGAAGCCATTTTAAATTGGAGTCCACCCAAGTCTGTGACAGAGATTAGAAGTTTTCTGGGTTTGGCAGGCTATTACCGACGGTTTGTGAAAGGGTTTTCTTTGATAGCTACTCCACTCACCAGATTACTTCGAAAGGGAGTGAGATTTGTGTGGACAGATCAGTGTCAGGCTAGTTTTGAGCAGTTGAGAGAGTTGTTGACTCAAGCGCCTGTTCTTACTTTACTTGTTGAAGGCAAACCATATGTGATCTACAGTGATGCTTCACATAGAGGTTTGGGGTGTGTATTGATGCAGGAAGGGAAAGTTATAGCTTATGCATCTCGACAGTTGAAACCGCATGAGCTTAACTATCCGACCCATGATTTAGAATTGGCTGCCATTGTGTTTGCATTAAAGATTTGGCGCCACTATCTGTTTGGGGAGAAATGTTTCATCTACACTGATCACAAGAGTTTGAAGTATTTGGGTGTCCAGAAAGAACTCAATCTTCGTCAGAGGAGATGGTTAGAATTGATTAAAGACTACGACTGCTTGATTGACTATCATCCAGGTAAAGCAAATGTTGTTGCTGATGCCTTGAGTCGGAAGTCTTTAGCTGGTTTAACTGTTTACTCGCTCTCGTTGCTTGTTGAGTTGAGAGCATTGCATGCCAGTTTTGTACCTTGTGTTGATGGTGCATTATTGGCACAGTTGCAATTAAAGCCGATTTTGTTAGATCAGATCAAAGAAGCTCAGTTGGCCGATAAGAAGATTCAGAAGATTTTTTCAGATTGCAAGAATGGGAAGACTAGAGATTTTGTTGTGAAAGATGATGGGAGTCTCTGGTTTAAGAACCGATTGTGTGTACCCGATGATGCTGATTTGAAAAGAGTCATTTTAGAAGAAGCTCATCAGTCAATGTTTGCTATGCATCCGGGTAATACGAAGATGTATCATGATTTGAGACAGCATTATTGGTGGATTGGTTTGAAGAGAGACATTGCTGAGTTTGTATCGAAATGTCTCACTTGTCAGAAGGTTAAAGCAGAGCATCAAGTTCCAACCGGGTTGCTTCAACCATTGTCAGTGCCAGAATGGAAGTGGGAAAGAGTGACAATGGATTTTGTGTCTGGTTTGCCATTGACACAAAAGAAGCATGATGCTATATGGGTGATTGTGGATAGATTGACTAAGACAGCTCATTTCCTTCCGGTTCGAATGGATTACTCTTTGGAGAGATTGGCTGAGCTGTATATCCATGAGATTGTGAAACTGCATGGTGTTCCAACTTCTTTAGTGTCTGATCGAGATCCCAGGTTTACTTCCAGATTTTGGAAGAGTTTGCATAGTGCTTTAGGTTCTCGACTGCACTTCAGCACTGCTTTTCATCCACAGACGGATGGACAGTCAGAGAGGGTGATACAGATTATTGAGGACATGTTGAGAAGCTGTGTCATCGATTTCTCTGGAAGTTGGGATAGGTTTTTACCTCTTGTGGAGTTTGCTTACAATAACAGTCACCAATCCAGCATTGGTATGGCACCGTTTGAAGCATTGTATGGCAGACGGTGTAGGACACCTCTTTGTTGGAATGAGCTTGGAGATAATAAGTTGGTTGGTCCTGATTTGATTCAAGAAACTGAAGATAAAGTAAAGTTGATTCGAGGCAGGTTAAAAGCAGCTTCAGACCGACAGAAGTCTTATGCAGATCTAAAAAGGAGAGATATAGAGTTTGATGTTGGAGATAAGGTATTTCTGAAAGTGTCTCCTTGGAAGAAAATTTTGAGGTTCGATCGGAAAGGAAAATTGAGTCCTCGTTTCATTGGGCCGTATGAAGTGTTAGAAAGAGTTGGGCCAGTGGCGTATCGACTTGCTTTGCCACCTGAGTTGGATCGTATTCATAATGTACTCCATGTTTCTATGTTGAGGAGATATAGGTCGGATCCATCTCATGTGTTGCCATTTGAGTCTATTGAAGTGAGCCCAGATTTGACATTTGAAGAGGAACCAGTTGCTATCTTGGCACGAGAAGTGAAAGAGTTAAGGAACAAGAGAGTGCCATTGGTGAAGATTCTTTGGAAGAATCATGCAAAAGAAGAAGCGACTTGGGAAAGTGAGCATACCATGCGAGAGCAGTATCCGCAATTGTTTCAGCTTTGATATCAGGTAATTTCGAGGACGAAATTTTCTTTTTAGAGGGGGAGAATTGTAATATCCTCATTTATGCCCTAGAAGTTTTGAGTATGTTGTTGTTATTGTGGTTGTTGATATATATATTGGGAAGTGAATGTTTGTGCATATATGTGTTAAATTGTAAGAGAAAAGAAATGGGAAGAGAATGTATATGTATATGTGTTTTGGAGAAGAAATTTAGGGTTTAGAGACAAATGTATATGTTGTTTATATGATGATATAATTAACATATACATTGGTCAAATGAAGAGTCAAGGTGATGGTTAAGTGGAAGAAGATATTTTTGGTTGTTAATGAAATTACTATAAAGGGCTTATATGAGACAAAGAGTTAGTTATATGGTTAAGGGTGTTTTGGTAATTTTCCTTGTAAGATGCATGGTGGAGATTAAAAGAAGAAAAGGTGTTTGACTTGTGCATTTTCTTCTTTCTTTCTTGAAGTGGCCGGATTCTCCATAGACAAAGAGAGAAAGAGAGGTGATCTTGAGGTTTGAAGCATTTTGAAGAAAGAAACAAGGGTTTTGGTTAAAGATTTGTAGATTTCTTCATTTGAGGTAAGATCTTTTCTTTAATTTCTTCAATTCTTTTGAAGTGGTGTGAGAAAGGAATTAGGGTTTGTTGGTTTGATGATGAGAAGTTGAGTTGGTGAAGGTGTTGGAAGTGATTGTGTTGAGTAAGAGTTGTGTTTAGTGAAATTGTTTCTGTTTTACAATTAGTAAAGGCTGTGATTTGTATGATTTTTAATTAATTATAGAAAAATGTTCTTGAAGTGAATTTTTGATATGTTGTGCCTCTATGAGTGTAGAATGACTGAAAAATATGTTGATTCGATTTTGGAATGGTTATGAGTTTAGAAAGATTATTTTCATTAGACCTGTTCCAGCAGGTACCTTAACTGGGACAGCTATATTTCGTGATTTTTAATAAAATGTAGAAAAATCATATCCAATCGAATTTTGGATATGTTGTTGCTTAGTGAGTCTAGTATTTGAGAAAAATAATTTGGAACCACGTTGATTGAATTTGATTTATGGAATTCACAAAGTTCAGAACTGCTGCCAGGATGCAGGGCAATTGGGGCAGTCTGGTTAGGTGAACTATTTGACCAAGATTTTGTGTTCAGTTTGATCTGAAATTTTAAAGGGATGATTTTAAGATACAAAACTAAATTCTGTAAAAATTTTAGAATTTTTAGTCAAGTAGATTATTTTATACAATTTTTCAAAATAAGGATAAAATGGAGTTTAAAACCAGAATGTACTATTTATGGTTAGGGTTTTAATTCTTTGTTCTTTTTGCATTGCTTTGGTTTTCCAAAGGTAGGTTGGTCCTTAAACCTAACCCTAAACACTTTAAACACACTTGAATCAATGAATGTTATAATCAATTGTTCTTTGCCCTAATTGCATTGTTGAGATTGAACAATGTTATGTTGTGCATTGTGAATGGTAATGTGTTTCATGAGTAATGTGGTATGAAATGTTGATATTTATGAATGATGCTATGTGAGATATAATGTGATCATGGATGAGATATATATATATATATATACTTGAATAATGAGATGTTATATTGTGAAATGAAATGTGAAGCCATTGTTATTGGCTAAGATGATGTAATTGAAAGAAAGAAGGCATGTTTGCCTAAATGTGATGAGAATTGAGAATGGAAATGAATTGTTTGTTTAATATGTTATTCAGTTTCAGAGTTCTGGATTTGGGTGGCATGCCTAAGAAATGATGACAGGTAACAGTCTTGCCGGGTTGAGGACCTCCTCATAGGTGTTGAGTTGATGGTCCAAGAGACTGGGTCTGTTACACTATGAGATATATGATTTGTAACAGTCTTGCCGGGTTGAGGATCTCCTCATATGTGTTGAGTTGATGATCCAAGAGACTGGGTCTGTTACACTTGCCTACGGGCGTGATTATTGTGACTATGAACCAAAGCAGTAACTCTGAACTCTGAATATCGTATTAAATACTTGTTGGGCCCATAGGTGTCAGGGTTATATGAATGTCCTAAATAATGTTATGAGTTAATGAAATGAGATGTTGGTTATTGAGTATGATTGATTAATGTTGAATGTGGAAAGATGTTGAAATGTGGTATGCTCATATGACTATGATTTGTGAAATGCATAATTATGTGGTTAACTTTATATTTATGATATTGATCTTATCAATAACATATGTGGCATTGCATTACATTAAAGCATACCATTAGCATGTTTTATCTTACTAAGCCGTTGGCTTAGCGCGAATGTGATTCTTCGCGCAGGTGACAAGGAAGAACCAGAGAGTTCCTCTAGGCCGAGTCGAGCCTAGATTTTGAAGATTGAATAGTGGGCTTTAAGATCGAAGACTGACTGCCAAACATGTATAAATTTTATGTGTTGTAAAACTTGAGTTTTGATGTATATGAATTTGTAAATATTGTTACTTTCCGTTGCATAGTGAACAAAGATTTTATCTGCTGTATTTCATAATAAACCTTTACTTTATTTTGTACTAGAAGTGTAAATCCTTTTGCAGGTTGTAGTTGAGGTTATAAGGGGGATTTATTGGAAGTGTACTGAGAATGATTTTGTTTGCATTGGTTTGTGTAAAAATGTTTTCAAAAATTAGAAAAAAAAACCAGTTTTGTCGACACTTGGGATTGAATTTTTAGGCAAAACTATGGCAAAATTTCTATAAAAATCGGAACAAAAATTTGACTAAGTAAAAGTGGTAGCAACATTAGGATAGGGTGGCGCCTCTACTCAGCTTACACACGTAGGTCGGGAAGGGGTGTTACACAAGGACATGGTCGTGCTACTGGGCGTGTCAGGCCAAAAACCTGATTTCGACACCATCAACACCACATCCAACAATCAACTTTCTTTTACCCGTTTTCACTCCAAACAAACTTAACTAAATACATCCATAAACCAAAATAAACTTGCATAACATCAAAACAACTCAATTCCATGCATCAAACACAAATCACAATCATACTTCACAACTCAACACAAACACAATCCACAACTCTTGTTTTCTTTACCAAACTTAACATGTTCTTCAATCCAACCCCAAAATCAAAGTTAATTAAACCAAACAACCATTTACCAAACTCAAATACACAAACTCCATCAACCAATCCAACAAACTCAAAAGAACACAAAGAAACAAGTTGGAAACTTACCAAAAGTGAAGAAAATCTTTAGAATTCCAACTTGATCACTTGAAACGCCCTTCAATCTTGAGTGAGGAATAAAAAAAACCTCTCTTTTCTTCTTGCAAAAGTGATGGCCAGCTAACCAAGAAGAAAGAAGAAGAAGATGATGATGAACAATAACAAAGTCAACCTCTTTTAACCACTAACCTCCCTCTTTAAATCTCAACCAAGCAATTATGTATATTAATTATTATTATATTATAAATATCCTCTTCCACTAATATGTAATTTCTAATCCAATTAATCCAAATATCCTTTAACCTTATAGTAAATGTTGACTTGTATATGTTATATATATTTCTATATATACAACATATACACACATCTTCTTTTATCTTCTCACTTAATTTCATTTAATCCAATTACATTGATTAACATTTTCAAAATTTTAGGGTATAGTTTGGGATATTACATTATATTTCAAGAGATGGTGATTATGATGGAAGTAGTGAAGTGATAAGTTATTCCACTTTTTCACAAAGGTTAGTGATTTGTGCTTGAATTTCATCCATTCTTGCATCCACGTGTTGCTTCAATTACTCCAAGGTCATAGATGAAATGGGTACAACTTGACCAATAGTTGGGTAAATACTTTCTTGGTACAACTTGACCAACAATTGGGTAAATCCTTTCTGAGTGATCTTCCTTTATTACATGAGTTATGTCACCCTCTGGGACTTGCTTTTTCTCAAGGAATTTTGTTGCCATTTTTATCTAATAAAACCATTGATTATTATATCATTGGCAAAAATTCATAGAGTTAAGTGCTTCAACATTAAAAAAATCTATTTGAAGGGAGAAAAGTCCTCAATTTCCCAAACCAAAATATCGTGCAATAGCAGTAATCAACCCTCCTACAACTATTTTTCCTTTATCTTGACTAGCCACATTTTTTAGGTGATCTAGAAGCCAAATTCCTCCATTAACAGGTGTTTTATGATGCATGCAATGTAAGAAAAATAGTTCAGCTTTGGTGATTGATCCATGGCTATCTCCTCTACCAAATAATGTTTGCACTAAAACTCTATGAATATAACAATATGGGTGTAATAACATGGTGGATTTAGTGATTACAGGCCAAAATTCTTCCTTATTACCAGTGAGTTCATACCAAGCACCAGAGATAAAAAAATCTTTGGGATAGTCTCAATGACCTTTAATGGGAAATTTAAAAATTGCATTTAGTTCTGACAAGGTAAGCTTAAAGTCCCTACTATAGAGTCTAAAAATAAATATATGTTCATAGCTCATATAATATGGACTAATTTCACATTCAAAAGAACTCAAGAATTCTAGAGTCAGGTCATGATAACTATGATACTAAAATTGCAAAAAAAATTCCCAACCAATATTTTTTAATAGGTTACAAACATTAGCATACAAGCTCAGATATTTCAGTAAATTAACATCAAAATACTTCAAAGCTCCATGATTGTAACACCCCTACATTCAATACATGCACATTACAAACACCACAATGTAGTATACATGCACTAAACATAGAGATGCTACAGATTTTCTTAACATTTAAAACATTTTAAACCATACCATAATCTTTCAATTGTATACATTATAGAAAGATAAGTAGTTAACTTGTAATACAAAACTAAATAGATATATATAAAGATACATTTAGTTGTTACGCAGCGGAATTTATCAAATATTTACATATATGAAAACATTTAATTTCATATTTACAGATATACACATATGTACATTAAAATCATTACTTTACAAAATATAAAAGAGTTATACATGATTGGCAAGTCTCCTCTGATCTTTAAGTTCCCAAAATCAACTCTTCACTGTCTACTCTCACTCGGTCTCGAAGAGCTCTCGGGTTCAACCCTATTACCTGCGCGATCAAACACTATCGCGCTAAGCCAACGGCTTAGTAAGACAAAAATGTGCTAGTGTTATGCTTTAGTGCAATGCAATGCCAATTCTCAATCCATATTATACATGTAACATCATATATGCAAGGCTAACAACATACCTTTCCATTTCATATGCCTCATTAGTTATTCATTTAACCATTCATGAACAACATTAAACAAATCATGACTCACATTAAACAAAGACAAGCATTGGGCCCAAGACACACTAATATGCCATTCAATTTTCAGAGTTAATGTTTTGGTTTTGTTATCACATTTATCAATATCATATACCCAACTAGGCTTCAAGGATTAGGTTCAACCAAGTTTCAAGGGGAGCAAAGCATGCTAAGCTTCAACCCAACTTGGCTTCAAGAACCAACCCAACCTAGCTTCAAGGGTTGTAACATCTCAATTAGGCTTCAAGGATTCAATCCAACCTAACTTCAAGAGATTGTTACACTTATTAGGCATGCCACCAACAACAAACTCTGAAAATGGAATAACACATTAGCCACACAATTCATTTATTATTTAGTTATCATTTCCATTTCCAATTCTCATCAACATTTAGGCAAACATGCCTTCTTTCTTTCAATTGCATCATCATAGCCAATCACAATGGCTTTGCATCATATCATTTCTTATTTGAATCATTATAACATCTTTGATATAACATTTCAATATACATTACTCATGAAATACATTACCATTTACATTGCATAACATAATATTGTTCAATCTCAACAATGCAATTAGGGCAAAGAACAATTTATATCATTTATAGCTTTATGATCTTCCACATCCATTTGATTAGGGCTTTCCATGCTTTAAGTATATTTAAAGTGTTTATGTTTAGGTTTAGGGACCAACCCACCTTTGAAGAACCAAAACAATACAATTAGAACAAAGAAATAAAACCCTAACCAACACATTTGAGGGACACAGGCAACACCCTTGAGGGACACGACCAAGCTTGTGGCCATGTCACTCAAACCAATTGGACAGTAAGCAACACGGGCAAGGGACACGACCAAGCTTGTGGCCGTGTCTCCCAACACCAACATCCAGTAGTGAACACAGGCAATAGACACGGCCGTGTCTCCCAAAAATCCTTCCAACACGCCCAAGTTTTCTTGGCTTGGCCGTGTCTCTCCTTGCTTTTGTCCGTGTCATTTGAAAACCAAACCCTAAATGTGTCCAACAATCTTCTAAATGTATTTTAACACATCATGCACAACACAAATTCATTCAAATGGGTATACTCAACAACATAAACACATATCTTACACAATCATCACAATAATCACTTTAATAACACATTAACATCACAATTAAACACAACCACTTCAAAACCCTAAAACCAACATCCTTCTCCATCTTCCAAAATCAACATCCTTCACTTCCAACACAACACCTATGTAACCTTTTAACTTAAAATCACTTTAACACTTGAAAACACATCATAAACACATCTCATCATCAAATCCTACAAACCTTAATTCACTTCAAACACCCCTTCAAAAGAAAAGAAGAAATCAAGGAAAAGATCTTACCTTAGTTAAAAACTTCTTGAATCAACACTTGATCACTTAATCTTTCTTCAATTTGAGCTTCACTCAACAAGATCTTCTCTTTGCCTCTTGCTTCCTTTGTCTAAGGAGGAGCCGGCCACAATGGAAAAGAAGAAGAAAATATGAAGAAGCAAAGTCAAATTTTGCTTTTAATCTCCACCAAGTGATCTTATCCAAGCAATTACCAAAATGCCCTCAATCATATAACTAACTTTTTGTCTCATATAAGCCCTTATATGTAATTACACACTCAACACAAATAAATATCTCTTCCATTGACTCTTCATTTGACCAATTTATATGTTATATATATCATCATATACACAACATATACCATTCTCTCTAAACCCTAATTCTTTTCCCCAAAACACATATACACAAGCATTCACTTTCCAAAATCTTTTCTCTTGCAAATTAACACATATATTCAATCCAATATATCACTACAACAACAATAACAACAACATCAACAACATAATCAAAACTTCTAGAGCATATATGAGGATATTACAAGTTCGAAGGCGAAGAATTTCATACTTGGACTTTTGAATTGGAGTACCAAATATAAAATTTGATTCACCTGATAATTGTTCATCCATTGCTTCTGTTTGTGCTTCAATCATCTAAAATTGCATCTCTTGTTGGCTGGAGAATTTACCTCTTTTCTATAACTTCCTTGGTGTTGTAGTCTTCTTTTTGGTACCAAACAATTTTCTTCTTTCACCCTTTCCAGCCATTGAACTAAAATCAACTAAAAGAGAGAGATAGAGAGGGATGATAACAATGCAATATATATATGTATAAATTACCCAAAAAAAATAGAAATAAACGGATAAATTAATTGAATAAATAAAGGAAGGGGCATAGAAAGGGAAAAGAAAAAGAAAAAAGAAAAAAATATGGAAGAGGAAGATAATCGAAGAAAAAGAGAAGAAGAAGCACAAAAAAAAATAATAATCAATTAAAATACTAAAGATGGACAACAATGATTATTTAGTTGAAGACTTAACTGAATGGCTTTTGGTGACAGTGGTGACTTGTGCTTTGGCCGGATCTTTTGCTGCTATGGTGATGTTTTGGATGAGGACTAGCAGCATGCCTACTGATCTACAAAGAAAAGAGAATTTATATGGTTTGCTTTGGATGAGGGCTAGTGGCATGCTTATTGACCTACAAAGAAAAGAGAATTTAATATGGTTTGCTACACACAAAAAAGAGAAGAGTTAATAAAATAAATCAAGATAAATAATTAAGTAAAAAAAAGTATATGTTATATTTATTTATTGTTAATGCCTTTAAAGGCACTAACAATATTATACACATATCAGTGCCTTTCATGACCATGTGCTGTGAAACACACTAACTTTGAGGCAGTGTTGTTTACAACTTTGTGCCATGAAAGGATCTGATTATTTTCTATTTTAATTTTTTTAAATAAAAAACTTTGAGGCCTTTCATGGTGCCTTTCATGGCCTAATGCCGTGAAAGGCACTAGTCTTGTGAAAAAAAAATATTAAATATTATTTTATTTTTTAATTTAAATTTTAAAAAATTAATTAATTCGTTAACTAATAATAATAAACAAAACTAGTTAATTAATCGACTAATCAAACTAAGAAAGATTAAAACAATAAATTAATTTATTGGTTGCCTCCCATTAGCACTTTATTTAATGTCGAAAGCTTGACGGAGCTACTCCCTTTTTCTTTATTCGAGTTGAATAAGTGAGATAGTTGTAATAATATCACTCTTAATGTAAGGCTTTAGCCAATGTCCATGAACTTTGAATGTCTTATCTCCACTTTGAACTTCAGTTGCCCCATGAGGAAAAATCTTGGAGATTATGAAGACCAAACCATTGAGATAGAAGTTTTCTAGGGAAGAGTTTGAGATGAGAGTTAAATATCAAAACTTTTTGGCCCACCTTCAAGTCTTGTTTTACAATGTGCTTATTATGCCATATTTTGGTTCTTTCTTTATAAATCTTGGCATTTTCATAGGGTTGAAGTCAAAATTCATCCATCTTGTTTAATTGCAACAATCTTTTCTCACTTGCAGTCTTAGCATCAAAATTTAAAAGCTTCATCACCTAATATGCCTTATTCTCTATTTCCACTGGCAAATGACAATCTTTTTCATAGACCAAATGTATGGTGAAATTCCAATTGGGGTTTTAAATGTTTTCCTACATGCCTATAATGCGTCATCAAGTTTCTTAGCTCAATCCTTCCTAGAGGAATTCACAGTTTTCTTAAGTCTTCTTTTAATCTCTCTATTGGATATTTTAACTTGTCCGCTTGTCTGAGGATGATATGGGGTACCTATACGATGAGTCACACCATATTTCATTAGTAAAGAATCTAGATTTGCAAAAATACTTACCTCCATCGCTTATGATAGCTTTTAGGATGCCAAACTGTGAGAAGATATTTTTCTTCAAAAAGCTCATTACACTCTTGGCATCATTTTTTTTGGCAAAAAAATTGCCTCCACCCATTTGAAAACATAATCCACTGCTACTAGGATGTATTAATTTGAGTAAGATCATAGGAGTGATTCCATAAAATCAATGCCCCATACATCAAACAACTTGACTTCTAAAATGTTGTTAATTGACATTTCATTCTTTCGAGAGATATTTCCTAATTTTTGACATATATCACAAGTAATAACAAGGTGAAAAGCACTCCAAACAAGTGTGGCCAATAAAAACCACATTATAATACCTTTGCAGCCATTTTAGAGGGCCCAAAATGGCCTCCACATTCAAGAGTATGATAATATTTTAAGATATCATTAATTTCATATTTAGGAACACATTGCCTAATTATTTGATCAACATAAATTTTATATAAATTAGGATCCTCTCAAAAATGATTCTTAGCATCAGATAAAAACTTTTTCCTTTGTTGATAGTTCAAATCAGGTGGGATGATATTGCAAGCTAAATAATTAACTAAATTAGCGTACCATGGTGTTTGAGGCATCAATATTGCATACAATTGCTCATCGGAAAATTATTCATTAATTGGATAATTTTCCTCTTCGTTTTCTATCCTTTCTAGTCTAAAAAGTGGTCAGCAACTACATTCTTAGCACCATTCTTATTTCTAATTTCAAAGTCAAATTCTTGCAAGAGTAGCACCCATCTAATAAGTCAAGGTTGTGCCTCTTTCTTTTTAAGAAGATATTTAATAGCTGAATAATCAGTAAACACAATTATTTTGTTTCCAATTAAATAAGAACGAAATTTATCAAAAGCAAAAACAATAGCTAAAAGCTCCTTTTCAGTAGTTGCATAATTAAATTGTGCTTCATTTAAAGTTCAACTAGCATAATAGAACACATGCAATTTTTTATCTTTTCTTTTCCCAAGAACGGCTCATGTTGCAAAGTCACATGCATCACACATAAGTTCAAATGGTAAGTCCTAATCCAGTGATGCCATAGTTGGAGTAAATATCAGTTCCTTTTTTAACCTATTAAAACCAACCAAACACTCTTCATTAAAATTAAAAGGTGCATGTTTAATTAACAAGTTACAAAGAGGCTTAGTAATTTTAAAGAAGTCTTTAATGAATCAGCGGTAAAACCTCGCATGTCAAAGAAAGCTTCGTTCTCCCTTTACTGAAGTTGGAGGTGGTAATTTTTCAATTACTTCGACTTTTGCCTTATCCACCTCAATGCCATGTGTAGAAATACTATGACCTAGAACAATTCCTTCATGCACCATAAAATGACACTTTTTCCAATTTAAGACTAAATTTGTTTCTTCATATCTTTGTAAGACATGGGAAAGGTAAGCTAAATAAGGATCAAAAGAAGAACCAAAAATAAAAAAATCATCCATAAAAACTTCAATATAATTTTCAATCATATAAGAGAAGATAGCCATCTTATACCTTTGAAAAGTCATAGGTGCATTACACAATCCAAAAGTCATTTTTTATAAGAAAAAGTACCATATGGACAAGTAAATTTAGTTTTTTCTTGGTCTTCTAGTGAAATAGAAATATGTATATATCTTGAATATCCATCTAAAAGCAGTAGTACTCATAACCTGCAAGTCTTTAAATAATTTGGTCCACAAAAGGTAAAGGAAAATGATCTTTGTTTGTTACACTATTAAGTTTTCTATAGTCAATACACACACGTCATCCAATCATTGTCCTAGTTGAGATTAATTCATTATTGTCATTCGCAATAACAGTAATTCCCCCCTTTTTAGGTACAACTTGTGTAGGACAAACCTAATTGCTATCTGAAATTGGATATATGATTCCTGCATCTAAAAGTTTAATTACTTTTTTTTCTACTTCATAGAGGGATTTAGTCTATATTGTGGTTCAATTAAAGGTTTGTGATTTTCTTCCATCAAAATTTTATGCATGCTTAAAGAGGGGCTAATTCCTTTAATGTCTGCTATTGTAATATCCCGAAATGTGCCCTAGAAGTTTTGATATAATTATTGTTTTAATTGGATTATGTGTATAAGTTAAATTGAAAGAGAAAAGAAATTAAGATAGAAGTGTATATGTTGTATATATGGAATATATATAACATATACATAAGTCAAAGTGTGATGGTCAAAGTAGGTTAGTGGAAGAAGATATTTATGTGTTTTTAAGTAAGTAATTAATTAAAGGAAATGGAAATTAAATAATGAGTGGAAGAGAAGAAATGGGATTATTTTAATAGTTAAAATACTTGGAGGAGGTTTAAAGGAATTTTGTGTGGAGATTAAGAGTTGACTTTGTTTTTTTTTTCTTCATTTTCTTCTTTGTTTTCTTTGTTGGCTGGACACCCAAGAGAGAAGAGAACAAGAGAGAGATTAATGGTTCTAAGATCAAAATCTAAGGAGATTTGAAATGATCAAGTTGAAGATTGAGGAATTTCATCAACTTTGGTAAGTTCTCTCTTGATTTCTTGTGTTGTTTTTGAAGTTATGTGGGTTTGTGGTTTGAAGTTGTATTTGAGAATGTGTTTGGTTTGATTGTGTTGGGTTTAAGAGTATTTGGTTTAAGTGGTTTTGGATTTTGGGGTTGGATTGAAGAAAAGAGTAAGTTGGTTTGTATAGATTGAGTTGTGGTTGTATTTAGAGTTTTGATGAAGTTTGTGATTTGTGTTTGATGTGTGTTTTGGTTTGTTTTGGTGTTTTTGTAAGTTTGAGATGGTTGTTGGGTATGTTTTGTTAAGGCTATTTGAAGTGGATGTTGATGGATAGAAGTGTTTTGTTGGTTGTGGTGTTGTCTTGGCCGGAATCTGGGTTTTTGGCCTGACACGCCCATGAGCACGTCCAGAGTCCTTAGGCGTGTCGTATGTTCTGTGTGGAAGTAGGTGTGACACGGCCATTAACACGCCCGTGTTAGTGAGCGTGTCTTAGCTACTGTGATTTTGGAGAATTTACACGGCCAGGAGCACGTTCAGGTTGTTGGACGTGTTGATGTTTTTGTGTGAGGCAGTATGTATTACACGCCCAGTGACACGTCCGTGGTCATGAGCGTGTAATAGCTTCTGTGTTGTGAAGTTAGGGCACGGTCAGGAACACGCCCGTGTGGGTGAGCGTGTCCAGTTTAGGGTTTGCCCTAATTGATTCTTAGCCTTATGATCTTATGAGGGTTTCTTCATTCTTTTGGAATAGGTTGTGAAGAAAGTGAATTACCCTAATTCAAGAGGTGTTAGATTCTTAAAGGAAGAAGTGTTTAGAGTTGTGAGGATTGTTGTTAAGGTAAGTACAAGTTCTTCATTTATGCATATATTTATATGATCTAGAGGCTTATCATATGTGATTGTAAATGTTATGTTGTGTATATTGTGAATTGCTATGCATACATATATATATATATACACTTGAATGATGAAATATGAGATGTGAAACTAATGTGGTTGATTATAATGATATGGAATTGGAAATGTGAAAAGTATGAGTTATGAGATAATGATTGTTGAGGCATGATTGCCTAATGGATTGTGGATTGTGAAATAAAGTTTAAAATAAAATAATTATATGTCTAATATGTTGATTCAACTTTCAGAGTTCTGTATTTGGCGGCATGCCTATGAATCACTAGATAGGCGAAATGGGATGGCCCGTAAGCCGATTCTAGTTGAAAAAAAATGTGAATATGAATCACTGGATAGGTGAAATGGGATGGCCCGTAAGCCGATTCCAGTTGAAAAATGTGAAATGATAAATGTGAAATGTGAATTAAAGTAACAGTCTAGCCGGGTTGAGGATCTCCTCGATTAGTCGAGTTGATGGTCCAAGAGACAGGGTCTGTTACACTATCCATGGATAGAGATATGATATCTGTTGCCTACAGGCTTGATTATTGTGATTATGGACCAAAGCAGTAACTCTGAACTTTGAATAACATATTAGTGTGTTGTGGGCCCTGTCTGTCTTGGTTTTCAATGTGGTTATTGTATGATGAATAAGATATAACTTGAAATGTAATATTCTTTTGAACAATGCATAAAACTTGATTGTATGACATGGACATTGCATCATAGCTTAATGATACTATAGCTTGTATTACTAAGCCGTTGGCTTAGCGCGATTGTGTTTCATCGCGCAGGTGACAGAGGAGAACCCGAGAGTTTAGCTAGACCGAGTGAGTCTAGACATTGAGGAGTTGCTTTATAGCTTAAAGATCAGAGAGTCAAGCTGCCAATCATTTATATATTTTATGTTTTGTAATCTTTGATTTTAATGTATATAAAATTGTAAATATTTCTAAAATTTCCGCTGCGGAGTCATTAAACGTTTTGTTTTTATCTATTGGGACTTATAAATTCTATTATACGTTTTATATTTGTTTTATTTGATTTTATTAAAGATGTGCCTTGTGTATTTGTAAACTGTGACCTTTCTATATTCAGTATACGTATATTACGATCGTTTAAGCATGTTGTGTACGTATACGGAATATAGGGGTGTTACAATTATTTTGGTATCAGAGCCTAGGTTTGAGATTCTCAACCTAGGTTGACTATATGGAAAAGAATCTTTTGGTTTTAAAAAGTCAGATTTTGAATATAATACATGTTTGGTATTGGTAGACTCTGATCTTTAATAAGGTGTATTCTGCTATGATTGCAGATATAGGTTGTGATGGATCCTCTTTCACATCAGTTTGTTGAGGGAAGTGCGGAGAGTGTAGCTTCAGATGAGGGTAGAGATGAGGCTAGACTTGATAGAGCCGGTGAAGCACCTGCTTCTGGGTCAGGGAGACCAGTTGGTGATGAGGTTCCACCAGCTTGGTTCAGGCATATGATGGAAATGATGAGACAAGCACCAGTGCAACCACCACCTCAGCCTCAAGTACCAGTGAGACAGTATGATAAGTTGAGGAAGTTTGGAGCAGAAGATTTTCTGGGTACTGTCGATCCAGCAGTGGTTGAGCAATGGCTAGACAAAGTACAGAGGATATTTATCCAGTTACAAGCCACTTCAGAGGAAAAATTTGATTATGCCAGGTCATTGTTGCAGAAGGACGCCTATGATTGGTGGAAGACTGTGCCTCATGCCATGGACGATCCACCTACTTTGTCTTATGCTGATTTTCTTAGAGAGTTTGAGTTGAAGTATACTCCGAGGGAGTATAAAGATACGAAGAAGATGGAGTTTTTGAGTTTGAGGCAAGATCACCGGACAGTGACAGAGTACGAGGTTGAGTTCATCCGGTTAAGCCATTATGCTGGAGGTATTATATCTGATGAGATTGACAGATGTAGAAGGTTTGAGGAGGGACTGAGGCCTTCTCTTATGTGTCATGTGGCTGGTTCTAGATACCAAGATTTTCCCCAGCTTGTTGCAGCAGCTAGGAGTGTGGAGAGAGCTCAGGGTGTTGCAGCAGCTGCTTCAGAGGAAGAGACCAGGGTTAGGAGACCCCAGTTTGAGGCAGGGTCCTCATTTGTGAAGAGAGGTAGAGGCAGTTTTGTTTCCAGAGTTGGGAGGAGTCAGAGGCCAGCTGGTAGGTCAGTACAGTATGAGAGGCAGAGACAGCGACCTACAACTTCTGTGGCGAGTGCTCCGACCCCAGTGATTCAGAGATCCACTCCACCGGTATGTGAGCTTTGTGGTAAGATTCATGTGGGTGCTTGTCGGAGGATTGGTGGATCAAGTGTGTGCTTTCATTGTGGATCGCCTGACCATTTTATTAAAGAGTGTCCTGAGATGCAGGAACAGAGGTCAGTGGATTCTGCAGCTTTACGGCAGAGTTTTAGCAGAGGAGGTAGAGGAGGTAGAAGTTTTGGTCGAGGAGTTAGATCTGGGTTCATTCAGAGAGGAGGATCTTCATTTAGAGACAGTAGATCGGATGAGGCAGGATCTTCCCAGAGAGTTTATGTAATGCAGAGGCAGCCAGATGCTTCAGCTGTCATTGCTGGTATTTTCTCTTTATTTGGCATTTCAGTACTTGCTTTGATTGATCCAGGATCTACTCATTCATATTTTAGTGCATCTGTATTGCCTGTGTCTGAATTGCATTCTGAGTCTTTAGGATTTGATGTGTTGGTGACAAATCCTTTAGGTCATAGTGTTATTGTAAGTAAGGTGCACCGAGATTGTGCAATTGTGGTGCAAGGTGAGGAGTTCCGTGGTGATTTGATTGAAATGCCATTTAAAGAGTATGATTTAATTTTAGGCATGGATTGGCTGTCTAGACATGGAGCTGTAGTAGATTGTAAGAAGAAGAATGCTACATTGAGAACTAGTGATGATAGAATTGTGATGGTATCGAGTGAGCAGAGGCAACTTGCATCCTTGTTGATTTCAGCTATTTCAGCTAGGAAGTTGATCAGAAAAGGGTGTGATGCCTATCTTGCTCATGTCTTGGATACTAGACTGGTGGGTTCTCCACTTGACAGTCTTCCTACAGTTTCAGAGTTTCCAGATTTTTTTCCAGAGGGGTTGCCAGGGTTGCCTCCTGAGAGAGAGGTGGAGTTTGGTATCGATTTGTTGCCAGGTACCACTCCTATCTCTATTACTCCTTATAGAATGGTACCTGCTGAATTGAGAGAGTTGAAAGTGCAGTTGCAGGAGTTGTTGGATAAAGGATTCATTCGCCCTAGTGTTTCACCATGGGGAGCTCCTGTTTTGTTTGTTAAGAAGAAGGATGGTACTATGAGATTGTGTATCGATTATAGGCAATTGAACAAAGTAACTATCAAGAATAAATATCCTTTGCCTAGAATTGATGATCTCTTTGATCAATTGAAGGGAGCAGCTGTGTTTTCCAAGATTGATTTGGGATTAGGGTACCACCAGTTGAGGGTTAGAGCGGAAGATGTTTCTAAGACAGCTTTTCGTACAAGGTATGGGCATTATGAGTTTTAAGTAATGCCTTTTGGATTGACGAATGCACCTGCTGCTTTTATGGATTTGATGAATAGGGTGTTTCGGCCCTATTTGGATCAGTTTGTGGTAGTTTTTATTGATGATATATTGGTGTATTCGCGGAATGAAGAGGAGCATATCAAGCATCTGCGGATTGTGTTGCAAATCTTGAGAGAGAAGCAATTGTATGCTAATCTGTCGAAATGTGAGTTCTGGCTTGATCAAGTAGCTTTTCTCGGTCATATAATTTCAGCAGATGGTATTAAAGTTGATCCAAGTAAAGTTGAAGCTATTTTGAATTGGAGTCCACCAAAGTCTGTGACTGAAGTTAGAAGTTTTCTGGGTTTGGCAGGCTATTACCGACGGTTTGTAAAAGGTTTTTCCCTAATAGCTACTCCACTTACCAGACTACTTCGAAAGGGAATTGGATTTGTATGGACTGATCATTGTCAATCTAGTTTTGAGCAGTTGAAAGAAATGTTGATTCAAGCGCCAGTTCTTACTTTACCCGTGGAAGATAAACCATATGTGATCTACAGTGATGCTTCACATAGTGGGTTGGGTTGTGTGTTGATGCAAGAGGGTAAAGTGATAGCTTATGCTTCTCGACAGTTGAAGCCGCATGAGCTTAACTATCCGACCCATGATCTGGAATTAGCAGCCATTGTGTTTGCATTGAAGATTTGGCGACATTATCTGTATGGGGAAAAGTGTTTTATTTATACTGATCATAAAAGTTTGAAATATTTGGGGGTTCAAAGAGAGTTGAATCTTCGGCAGAGGCAATGGTTAGAATTGATTAAAGACTACGACTGCTTAATTGATTATCATCCTGGTAAGGAAAATATTGTTGCAGATGCCTTGAGTCGGAAGTCTTTAGCAGGTTTAACTGCTTATTCGCTCTTGTTGCTTGTTGAGTTGAGAGCGTTGCATGTTAGCTTTGTATCCTGTGATGATGGTGCTTTGTTGGCACAGTTGAATGTAAGGCCAGTGTTGTTGGATCAAATTAGAGAGGCTCAGTTGGTTGATGAGAAAATTCAAAAGATTGTTTCTGAATGCCATATAGAAAAGAGCCAAGATTTTATTGTGAGAAATGATGGTAGCTTGTGGTTTAAGAATAGATTGTGTGTTCCTGATGATGCTAACTTAAGAAGGATTGTTTTAGAAGAAGCACACCAATCAGTTTTTGCTATGCATCCGGGTAATACGAAGATGTATCTTGATCTGAAGCAGTATTATTGGTGGACTGGTATGAAGAAAGACATAGCGGAGTTTGTGTCCAAATGTCTTACATGTCAAAGGGTTAAAGCTGAGCATCAAGTTCCAACAGGGTTGCTTCAACCTTTGTCAGTGCCTGAATGGAAGTGGGAAAGAGTCACCATGGATTTTGTGTCTGGATTGCCATTGACACAGAGGAAACATGATGCCATTTGGGTGATTGTTGACAGATTGACAAAGACAGCTCATTTTCTTCCGGTTCGGATGGATTATTCTCTTGAGAGGTTGGCTGAACTGTACATCCATGAGATTGTGAAGTTACATGGAGTCCCAATTTCTTTAGTGTCTGATCGAGATCCTAGATTCACTTCGAGGTTTTGGAAGAGTTTGCATGGTGCTTTGGGTTCTCGATTACACTTTAGTACTGCTTTCCATCCGCAGACAGATGGACAGTCAGAGAGAGTGATACAGATTATCGAGGATATGTTAAGAAGCTGTGTCATTGATTTCTCTAGAAGTTGGGACAGATTTTTGCCACTTGTGGAATTTGCCTACAACAACGGTCATCAATCTAGTATTGGTATGGCACCATTTTAAGCATTGTATGGGAGAAGGTTTAGGATGCCTTTGTGTTGGAATGAAACTGGTGAAGGTAAGTTAATTGGTCCTGATTTGGTTAAAGAAACAGAAGAGAAAGTAAAGATAATTCGAGATCGATTGAAAGCAGCTTCGGATCGGCAAAAATCTTATTCGGATTTGAAGAGGAGAGACATTGAGTATAATGTGGGAAATAAAGTATTTTTGAAAGTGTCTCCTTGGAAAAAGATCTTGAGATTTGGTCGAAGAGGGAAGTTGAGCCCTCGGTTCATTGGACCGTATGAGATATTAGAAAGAGTGGGACCAGTTGCTTATCGACTTGCGTTGCCACCTGAGTTGGATAGGATCCATAATGTCTTCCATGTTTCTATGTTGAGGAGATACAGATCAGACCCATCTCATGTTTTACCAGTGGAATCTATCGAGGTGAGTCCGGATTTGACATTTGAAGAAGAACCCATTGCTATTTTGGCCCGAGAAGTGAAAGAATTAAGAAATAAGAAAGTGCCATTAATAAAGGTTCTTTGGAAGAATCATTCAAAGGAAGAGGCAACTTGGGAGAGTGAGCAAGCAATGCGAGATCAGTATCCTCAATTGTTTCAGACTTGATATCAGGTAATTTCGAGGACGAAATTTCTTTTTAGAGGGGGAGAATTGTAATATCCCGAAATGTGCCCTAGAAGTTTTGATATAATTATTGTTTTAATTGGATTATGTGTATAAGTTAAATTGAAAGAGAAAAGAAATTAAGATAGAAGTGTATATGTTGTATATATGGAATATATATAACATATACATAAGTCAAAGTGTGATGGTCAAAGTAGGTTAGTGGAAGAAGATATTTATGTGTTTTTAAGTAATTAATTAATTAAAGGAAATGGAAATTAAATAATGAGTGGAAGAGAAGAAATGGGATTATTTTAATAGTTAAAATACTTGGAGGAGGTTTAAAGGAATTTTGTGTGGAGATTAAGAGTTGACTTTGTTTTTTTTTTCTTCATTTTCTTCTTTGTTTTCTTTGTTGGCCGGACACCCAAGAGAGAAGAGAACAAGAGAGAGATTAATGGTTCTAAGATCAAAATCTAAGGAGATTTGAAATGATCAAGTTGAAGATTGAGGAATTTCATCAACTTTGGTAAGTTCTCTCTTGATTTCTTGTGTTGTTTTTGAAGTTATGTGGGTTTGTGGTTTGAAGTTGTATTTGAGAATGTGTTTGGTTTGATTGTGTTGGGTTTAAGAGTATTTGGTTTAAGTGGTTTTGGATTTTGGGGTTGGATTGAAGAAAAGAGTAAGTTGGTTTGTATAGATTGAGTTGTGGTTGTATTTAGAGTTTTGATGAAGTTTGTGATTTGTGTTTGATGTGTGTTTTGGTTTGTTTTGGTGTTGTTGTAAGTTTGAGATGGTTGTTGGGTATGTTTTGTTAAGGTTATTTGAAGTGGATGTTGATGGATAGAAGTGTTTTGTTGGTTGTGGTGTTGTCTTGGCCGGAATCTGGGTTTTTGGCCTGACACGCCCATGAGCACGTCCAGAGTCCTTAGGCGTGTCGTATGTTCTGTGTGGCAGTAGGTGTGACACGGCCATTAACACGCCCGTGTTAGTGAGCGTGTTTTAGCTACTGTGATTTTGGAGAATTTACACGGCCAAGAGCACGTTCAGGTTGTTGGACGTGTCGATGTTTTTGTGTGAGGCAGTATGTATTACACGCCCAGTGACACGTCCGTGGTCATGAGCGTGTAATAGCTTCTGTGTTGTGAAGTTAGGGCACGGTCAGGAACACGCCCGTGTGGGTGAGCGTGTCCAGTTTAGGGTTTGCCCTAATTGATTCTTAGCCTTATGATCTTATGAGGGTTTCTTCATTCTTTTGGAATAGGTTGTGAAGAAAGTGAATTACCCTAATTCAAGAGGTGTTAGATTCTTAAAGGAAGAAGTGTTTAGAGTTGTGAGGATTGTTGTTAAGGTAAGTACAAGTTCTTCATTTATGCATATATTTATATGATCTAGAGGCTTATCATATGTGATTGTAAATGTTATGTTGTGTATATTGTGAATTGCTATGCATACATATATATATATATATACACTTGAATGATGAAATATGAGATGTGAAACTAATGTGGTTGATTATAATGATATGGAATTGGAAATGTGAAAAGTATGAGTTATGAGATAATGATTGTTGAGGCATGATTGCCTAATGGATAGTGGATTGTGAAATAAAGTTTAAAATAAAATAATTATATGTCTAATATGTTGATTCAACTTTCAGAGTTCTGTATTTGGCGACATGCCTATGAATCACTAGATAGGCGAAATGGGATGGCCCGTAAGCCGATTCTAGTTGAAAAAAAAATGTGAATATGAATCACTGGATAGGTGAAATGGGATGGCCCGTAAGCCGATTCCAGTTGAAAAATGTGAAATGATAAATGTGAAATGTTAATTAAAATAACAGTCTAGCCGGGTTGAGGATCTCCTCGATTAGTCGAGTTGATGGTCCAAGAGACTGGGTCTGTTACACTATCCATGGATAGAGATATGATATCTGTTGCCTACAGGCTTGATTATTGTGATTATGGACCAAAGCAGTAACTCTGAACTTTGAATAACATATTAGTGTGTTGTGGGCCCTGTCTGTCTTGGTTTTCAATGTGGTTATTGTATGATGAATAAGATATAACTTGAAATGTAATATTCTTTTGAACAATGCATAAAACTTGATTGTATGACATGGACATTGCATCATAGCTTAATGATACTATAGCTTGTATTACTAAGCCGTTGGCTTAGCGCGATTGTGTTTCATCGCGCAGGTGACAGAGGAGAACCCGAGAGTTCAGCTAGACCGAGTGAGTCTAGACATTGAGGAGTTGCTTTATAGCTTAAAGATCATAGAGTCAAGCTGCCAATCATGTATATATTTTATGTTTTGTAATCTTTGATTTTAATGTATATAAAATTGTAAATATTTCTAAAATTTCCGCTGCGGAGTCATTAAACGTTTTGTTTTTATCTATTGGGACTTATAAATTCTATTATACGTTTTATATTTGTTTTATTTGATTTTATTAAAGATGTGCCTTGTGTATTTGTAAACTGTGACCTTTCTATATTCAGTATACGTATATTACGATCGTTTAAGCATGATGTGTACGTATACGGAATATAGGGGTGTTACAGCTATGGTCCAACCTATAGCTCTTATATGAGTTTTCAAAACATGAAATAATTTCTCTTCTTGTTCTTTTAATAAATTAGCAACTATAATCACAAGAAGAGTGGATGATTCTCCCAAGAAAGCATACTTCAGATGAAATGGAAGTTGTAGTAGTTCTAATATAGAAGCTTTGATGATGGAGGGTACTGTAGGTGCAGATTCTTTTTTGAGCTTTTTGAAAGCTTGGTGCATATGTGCTTAATCCATATTTTTCTCTGATTTCAAAAAATGTACTTCATTAATCTCAATCAACTCATTAGAATACAAAAAATTGGGTTATTTTATTACTTTTTCTATACATTCATCAATGATATCAACCCTATTCCAATCAGAGAAATCCAATGGATATTTTCAAGCATTAAAAACATTGACAATTACCTCTTCTTATCCCACCCTTAATGTTAGCTTACCTTGTTGTACATCTATGAGAGCATGAACAGTGTTTAGGAAAGGCCTTCTTAAGATTAGGTGCACTTCTCCTTCTTCCTCCATGTCTAGTTCTACAAAATCAATAGGCAAAATAAACTTCTCAACTTTAACAAGGACGTCTTCTATTATGCCCAAAGGATGTTTGATTGTTCTATCTGGCAATTGTAGGGACATAGTTGTAGGTTAACTTCTCCCAAACCTAATTTTTTTAAACAAAGAGAAAGGCATTAAATTAATACTAACACCAAGATCACATAAAGCTTTGATACATTCATTATTTCTAATTTTGCATCAATAAAAAACTTCGTGGATCTTTTAATTTTTGAGGTAGTTTCTTTTGAATAATTGCACTACATTCAACTATCATATTTAATATTTCATATTCTTCAAGGTTTCTCTTCTTTATTAGAATTTCCTTTAAAAACATAGTATAGAATGGCATTTATGCTAAAGCCTCTACAAAAGGAATGTTAATATGCATCTTTTTAAATATTTCAAGAAATTTAAGGAAATTATTATCTTCTTTATGCTATTGGACATGTTGAGGGAAAGGAACTGGTGATACATATGGCTTGACTTCAATGAGTTCCTCTTTCTTTTCACCCTTCTCTTCTTGTTCTACTACAACATCATATTTTGCCTTACTTGACTCCTTAATCTCCTTCTTCTTTGGTTCCTCTAGTTCTCTACCATTTCTCAAAGTAACTGCCTTTACTTGTTCCTTTGGATTTGTCTCGATGTACTTGGCAATGTACCTTGAGTTTGGTTTGCTACAATTTATGCCAATTGACCAATTTGTAGTTCTAAATTCTTGATTAAGACTTTTTGATTTTAGAAGTTTGCCTTAGTTTTAGCCATGAAATTAGTGTTGGATTTAGCTAAACTAGCAATTAAATCTTCTAGGGAAGCCTTCTTTCCTTGTTGAAATCCTGGTGGAGGTCTTTGCATATTTTGTTGGTTGATCCATGAGAAATTGGGGTGATTTCGCCATCCAGGATTGTAAGTATTAGAGTAAGGATTGTTTTGTTGACGATCTGAATTGGTTATAAACTGAGCTTGCTCTGAATTTTGTTACACAAAGGCAACTCTCTCATGGCATTCATTAGTTCTGTAACACTCTTATACCCTATATACGTACAGTACATATACCTCATATTTATAAAATACACATACATAATATAAAAGTGCCATAAAAACTGCATAATAAAAATTCTCATTTTAAATAAATAATATATACTTAAATAGTAAATTCTTAAAACAAAATTTATAAAGGAAATCTCAGTGAAAAATTTGCCTGAGTTTTGTTTATAATTTTAATATTTTCCAAAACAACAAACACACAACCTGCATAGAAAATTTCACTCTCAAATATTAACAGATATAATCTCTAGCATTTTTCCCAAACTTTTCAAAGCTTTTCAATTATTTATCATTTTATAAACATTCAAGAAAAACCATAAACTTAACCAATGGACATATAAAATTTATGTTTTAAGTAATAGTACTTATCAAATTATTCACATATAACATTTTTCAAAACATGTTTAATATATATATAATATCTTTACTATACAAAATTCACATTACATCGTACATATAATTATATATGAATGCATTACCCTCTAAGTTGGTCTCGTGGCACTTATAACTTTAAGTCTCAATCTCTGCAAGTTCACCTTGATCTGCACTTCTGTTACCTGCACGATTCATATAACCGCGCTAAGCCATACATCTTAATGATACATATATAATACAACATTGATATAATAGCTTTATAATTACAACATGCACCATATTTAAGTAATGCACAAATAAATTTTACTTTTCTTTAAAATATAGATAACCACATACATTGGGCTTAACCTTCTTATACAATTATCTAGTCCCATGCTCGTTGTCTTGGCCTATTTCATCTCACTAGTGGATGTAGCTATCATCAGTGACACTCAGTGTCTCATCCACAGCGCATGGCATTGCCAACATCCAAGCATAATCTTTTGACAACTAGATAATGTATAAAGTACAAACAATACACATTCATCTTTCAACACAGTTTCATATCTCAACCCATACCATGGTTTCCACAAACCATCATCATATATAATGCAAATGTGGCTCACTTCCACATTTTAGTGCACAACTTGCACTTTTCACATTTTGCCCAAACATCACGTTTAGCCATTTTTAAATGGATTATCATGCCATAATCAATACAAATCAAGCATTTTATACAATTTTATACATAACACCTTGATAGTCATTCTACAATGGCCCATTATTCACATCACATGCATTAAATACTCTTTTTATTATACAATACACATGCCCTTTATCAACTCCAATAATGTAAGTAACATAACACATTCTCCAATTCACAATGTGTTATATCAACTACATTATTGTTCTCATAATAATGATTATAATAGCATGTACTAACCTCGTTTCCCCTTTTCAAGCCTTAACTTGATAAAACTCTATACTTTTCCACTTCTTTCAATATAGCCTACACACATATAATCCTACATTAATTGTGTTACTAATTTAAATTCACATTATAATCCATTGTATATTAAATAATCATTATTCAAACCATTTTGATTAAAATTCCATTAAAATCATAAATTCACCACTTACTACTTTATCCAAACTTCAACTAACTCAACTTATATCCAACAATATAATCCTACATTAATTGTGTTACTAATTTAAATTCACATTATAATCCATTGTATATTAAATAATCATTATTCAAACCATTTTGATTAAAATTCCATTAAAATCATAAATTCACCACTTACTACTTTATCCAAACTTCAACTAACTCAACTTATATCCAACATTTAACACAAAAATCATAATTTACAAATCAAAATAACATTAAAACAACTCATTACAACAATTCTAAACACCATTTTCAAAAACCCTAATTTCACATAACATGGCTATAAATACTAACCTTCCCAAAGCTTACTCAAATCACACTTTTAACCATAAATTCATAGTATTTACATTAAAACAACATCAATTCATCTTATTTCAACATTTAGAACTACCCATAGATGAAACCCAAATTGCCCATAATCTTCCATAACCCTAAACTCATATCTTTTGTTCATTTTAGCCAACCAACAAATCATCATCTACTTATCAATTTAACTTTATTACTATCGATTTTAACAATTAAAATAAATTCTCCCACACAAACCAAATTATCACATTTTTAAAACTAAGGAAAAATCATGCTTAAATTGAAGAAACTTGAATCCTTGCTACTCCTTGAAGACCCACTTGATTTGCTTAAGTTTTTTAATGAATTATGGAGTATTTAAAGAAAAGAACTCCTTCCCCTTTTAGCTCAAGAAAATCGTCCAAGAAAGAAAGGAAAGAAGAAAATGAAAGTTTGTTTTTAATTTCTTTCATCCTTATCCATTTTTATATTAATAAATTAATTTATTATTATTATTTAAATAATTAAATATTATATTACTTTAATTCCCAACCATAATTAATTTTTAACTTCTTTTACTTTTTATTGTTATTATTATATATTATTTAATTATTTAATTATTATTTATTTAATTCTTTTTAATTACCATCTACACATATATTTGTCTTACTTTGACTTTTCATTTTCTTTTCACTTTCTTCTCTTTCCCACGTTTTATAAGTTACCCTTTTCTTGTCATTTGTCTTTTTTTTAATTATTACAATTATTTCTTTCCCATCCATAATTATCCACTATCTATTTATACTTTCTTTATATGTTACATATATTTAATGTATATGTATATATAATATATATGTAATGCATATGTCAAATATACATAATGCATACATAATAAATATATATCATGTATATATTATGTATACAATATAAATCTAACACATTATATGTTTGGTATAAACTATGCATATACTAGCTATATATTAGGTATATACCACTTTTATACCTCCAAATACTTATTTAATTTTTTCAAAATCATGGATATGACAAGTTCCATATTGCCCAACACATGATTCATAAACCAGCACATGAGAATTAACAACATTTAGACTTATTTTTATCAAACTTTGTAAATAAAGAATCAATTTTAGCATTAAGTGCAGATAATGCATCGATTTCAAAAACTCCATTGGTTTTCTTGATAGAACTCCTTTCAAATGAATTGTATTGATAATTATTCATTGTTACTTCTTCAAGGAGTTTCTTTGCTTCATCAGTTGTCAGACCTATAAAAGCATCTCTTGTGGCGGCATCAATTAAAATTTGAGTATTTGAATTAAGACTAGTACAAAAATTTTGGACCAAATCAGGAATTTCATGGTGTGGACATTGTCTTATAAGGTCATTGAATCTTTCCCAAGTGTCATACAAAGCTTTGGACTCATGTTGTGCAAAATTGTTGATCTCTATCCTTATTCTTGTTGTCTTTGTTGGTGGAAAGTATGTCGTTAATAATTTACTTACTAAATTATTCCATGTAGTTATTGATCATGTTGGCAAGGATTCCAACTAATCTTGAGCCTTATCTCTAAGTGTAAATGGGAAAAATCTTAATCTAATAGCATCATTGGAAGCACCGTTAGTTTTAAATGTCCCACGCATAGCTAAAAACCTTGATATATGCAAATTTGACTCTTTATTAGGTAGCCCATCGAACTGACATGATTTCTGAATCATTGATATGATTGACGCCTTAATCTCAAAATTATTAGCTTCAATAACAGGTAGAACAATGCATGAAACTGCCCCATCTACAGATGGAGTGAAATAATCTCGCAATGTGCGTCTAGCCAGTTCCCCCATAACTATTGCCTTTGTTTTCTTCTAAGCTTCTTTTTGCTCCTTTAATTTAACTTTAAAGGTGCATTCAATTTTAGGATTAAATGGCAATAATTTTGCACTTTTTGATTTTCTCATGCACCTATAAAACAAAGAAAATAGAATAAATAAATAATATAAAGTAATAGAAAATCAATTGGTATTGATATTAATTTAATCAATCCCCAGTGCACCAAAAACTTGATGTGTGTAAAATTTGCAAGTATACGAAATTGATTCAAGTAATAAAGAGTGAGTGAGTATCGTTCCCACGATGATTGAAGCTAAGTACCAAAATTATATTAATTTACTATTATTTAGAGAACCTCAAATTAATTTTGATAATTAAACTAAATTAAAAATAAAAGACTAGGGTTGAAAAAAGAGAAAAATTCAAGAGATTAAGACTAATATTTTTGAGGCTAGGGTATCTTTGAGTTCGCTTGAATCTACCTCCTTTAATTAAATCTATTAGCAATCAATTTAATTATTTATGCAAGGAAAGAATAATCTTTAATTATTTAATATGCTTTCCCAAGCTATGCTATACCTATTCATTAATCTCTATTACCCTTTTTATAATAGAAATTAAAGTACGCAAATAAATCTATGATTAATTTTAGTAATTTTCAACAAGTCAAGTTATATTACTTCCATTCAAACTACATTTTTGTGTTGTTTATAATTAAATTCAATTCTCAAGATTTTTCTTCCATACTAATCCTAAGAAAATCAATCAATAAATTATTGACCAGTTAATTGAAACCATTAAGCATAAGTATAAACAATTGCAAAAGTAAAGAAAGCTTACTTAGATAAAAATTAAAGACACAAGAATTCAAGCTACATCAAAGATATCCTTGAAAGAAATTTAGTTCATAGTACTTATGTTAAAAATCCAAGATAATAAATCAAATTCAAAAATATAAAAAAATCAAACTTGGAACTTGAATTAAGAATCTTGGTATTGTGGCTTCAAACTTGTATAATCCTCTTTTCTCAATTTCCTTCCTTCTTGCTCTTTCTCCTTGGACTCTATCTTTGGACTCTTGATTCTTAGACTCTTAATCATCCCCTAGTTTTCAAATCTTCTTCTCTTTTATAGGAAAAAATCCTCTTCTAAATAGAAATAAATTCTATCTCTTGATGAGTAACTAAAATACAAGGGAATTCTAGTTCAAGAAAGATTTCTTAATTCTTCCGTATACAATTCAGATTATATTTCCAAAATAGTCTGAGCTCCCTTTTTTGTTACAATAATACCTAAAATTATAAAATTTAATTAATTTAGTTACTATTAAAATAAAAATTCTAAAACTAAAATTTTAATTAAAAAGTAAATAAAATCTAACAAATATACTTAAAAATTAACTAAGCATAAATTAAAATAAATATAATATTAAACATTAACACTACTTGTTCAGTTTTTTATCTTCCTATAATTCTCTCCTCATTGTTTTCAATCACATGTGCTTTAGTTTCTAATGACTTAATTTTTTATGTTTTTCCTGTTACTGAAATCTCACTACATGTGGCCTCTTCACTTCTAATGCAGTATTATCTCTTTTCCCTCAAAATCCGCTGGTATAGAATTTTCACAAATGGGTCTTTATTTTTTTTAAAAAAAAAACTTTAGAATTTTTATTAATATTTAATAAAATCTTAACATTAACATATTATTTAAATATTTTCTATACATGAGAGTTCTGAAATTCATTTTAATTTTAATGGTAGAGGAGAATTAAATGGCAAATCTATTATTTTTATTTTAATGAATGGAATGTAATAATAAAATTATGTGCACATCTTTATGTATTTTAAAAAGAGTGTGTCAAGACCAAAATTTTAGTGTCACGGGGATTCTAAAATGAGGATAGGAGGTGTCGCGGTGATTCTAGAAGGAGAATAGGTGTTGCTCTTGCAGTACGTGACTCGCCATGCGATGATCCATGGTGGTGAAAAAAGTCAAACTATTCTAACAGAAAAGTTTTTTTTTAACCTCTTTTTGCTAGTATGGAAATGAAGCATTGTCTTCTGTTACTAATTTTGATCAATTATGTGTGGGTGTGGCTAGTAGCGGACAAATATGGTTCAAATTTTACTTAATTAATTTAGTATTATCTAAGTTTATCTCTGTCTTTTTTTTGATATCTATTAGGCTTTTAGAAACTGGACTTTATTTAATTCCCTAGAGAAGAAAAAAGGGACAGAAGGAGAGAATAGAGAAAAAAGCCTAGGGGTCGGCAATTAGATTTAGAAGAGTAAAAACAACAAGGCAGAAAACAGCAAAAAGAAATTATCAACAATTGAGGAGTAAACAATGAACATTCATCAACCAACAAAGGCAGTGATCACCATGTTTGATCTTTGCTCTGCCATAAATAAATATTGAAGCAGGCAGTAGCTTGGAGTCAATAAATAATTCGGTGGAACCTTCAACGTAGGTTTTGTGTCTTAATCTTGAATTTTCTTAAACATTCAATTGTTATATCATTTTTGTTCTTACTAGTTTTCATTTGTTTATTTTTGCTATCACTTTGATTCAATAGTCTAAATTGATAAACCCTAATTATATATTTTGTTCATTATTGTTTCATCCAATAGCTCAAAAATCCAAAGAATTCTAAACCCTAGTCTTCTTTACAGTTTCTAAAAACTTTAATCTTAATTGTTTCTATCCGAGTTCAGAACTCGAACAGCGTCCAGAACCCAAAATCTAAAACATCTCAGAAAAATTAAGTCTATTTTGTCAAAATTAAGTCTTGTTGCTTTTCACACTCTTCTACCAAATCTCAGATTGTTCAAGCAGGGGGCAAACTATAGACTCTTAATTTTTGACCTAGTCAAATCCGACAGTCTAAAATAATTTTTGTGGTATTTTAATAATATTTTAATTACTTATAGTATTTAATAATTATTTTTAATAAAAATAAAAAAATAAAAATTGGGCGGATCGGCGAGCGACGCGCGGCAGCCCATTTCACAGCAGAAATTGTCTGCGACGAATTGGGCACTGCCCAATTCGCCGTAGCTGGGCTTGCCTAGTTCTTCGATGAATTGGCTTGCCCAGCTAGCCCATCACGCCCATAACCCACAGCAATTTTTGCCAGCACAGCCCGCGTGCTGCCAATTTTTTTTTATCAAATCTTGTATTACTCGGTTTTTTAGTTTTTCCTAAATAGATAGTATTTCCTTATTAAAATAGGATTAGGACTTTATTTTTCATATAAATACCACATTAAATACGAGAAAAGAGAGATGAAAAAAAAGAGAACTAAAACCCAATCTAGTAAATCTAAAATCCTAATTCCTAACTCAGTAGCCATAATCCAGTGAATCTAAAACCCAATCTTTTAAAATTATAAACCTTAATGTCTTAAGGTTCCAAAACCCTAATTTCATGATGTTAGCCCTAAATCCTAATTTGGTTAACCAAAAATCTTACTACTTTCTTAAATTTATAAAACCCTAATCCATTCCATTTTTCCAAAAAGTCTCACAGTAGCCTAAATAATAATAATAATAATTTCAAAATCTCAAAGTCCTAAATGTTAATTAAAGATCCCTAAATTGAGACATAAACCTAAATTTTTATCTTTATTTGCTTTATTTAATTTTTGGTTTGATTATGTAGTTTATTATATGTTTTGATGGTTGATTTATTTAATTTCAATGCTTGATTTATTTAATTTATCATGGATGGATATTTTCTTTATTATTATGATTATTATTTGTTTATTTTGGTATTAAAATTGTAAGAGGTATGTTTCCATTATTGGGTACCTTATTAATTAATTTTCATATAATTTAAATTGCTTTTATATTTTGGACCAATGTAAAGGGCATGTTTTCACTTTTCGGTGGGTGTCCTATTTAGTTTAGACATGGATGATGTAAGGACATGTTTTCATCCTCGAATGGGTGTCTATTTATTTGCTTTGTTTGGACATTACTTTGATTTTAATATAATGGTGCTTTTATTTTAATTTTTACATGTAGTATGAATAATATCATTATATTTAAGAATTTTATAATATTAAGACCTGAAAAGGAGGCCGGTTCCAATGAACCGGGCGTTGTGGGGGTGCTGGGCCATTTCTCACATTCCCCACACGTACCCAACTTTTCAAACCCATTAGGGGGTTGGGGATTCCTTAGGAATCGAGTCATCCACCCCTTTCTTTTTCCCAATTCGTTTAGGTGGCGACTCCATTTTCTCCGAGCTTAAACTCGTGTTCTCTAAGGCTCCTAGCCTAAACAGTGTCGAAGTCGCAAGAACCATTTTACTGGGAGTGGGGGCGAAAATCCCGCTCACAGCCACTGTTGGGCTCTCAATAAGCTACAAAAGAAGTGATTGTTACAACCCTTGACTCTTTGTCCTTTGCCTAATCCTCTTCCATCTAACTTTGATACTAATGCATTTTGCCAATTCGATCAAAGGCCTGGACACGAAACGAACAACTGTATGAAGTTGAGGCATGAGATCCAGAATTTAATTAATAATGGAAAGTTGCCTGAGCCGGATAAGCTCAATACCAAAAGTAATCCTCTGCCTAGGTTCAACAGAGTACTACCACCAGCAACTTTCATGGTAGGAGGATTTGAGGAAGATTGTGTCTTATCATCCTTTCAAAATGGGAATATTGAAGATGTGAAAGGAGAAGAAGCTTAACTCAACTAACTTCCCTTACCTTGTTTTTTTTTTGTTTTATTTTCTTTATTTGGTGTTTTATGGAATAATTATATTTTTTAAAATTAAGATTATTTGAATAAATTACTTTTATCAAAATTTTTATTGGTCTTTGTTCATTTTGGTGCTCAACCGATCAGGAATCTAGCTTGATGTTCATAAATTAATATATTTAGGCATCATGATTTGAATGACTTTACTAGATGAGGGAATTGCTCTATAGCATTGAGTTGTATATGCTTACTTAAAGAGGGCTCATACTGTAGACCCTTAATTTTGACCCCAATTTGATATAGTTCTAATTAAAGGTGTCAAAATAAATTTGATTAAACCTAGTTTATAATTATTAAAAGAGTCAGTTCTGATTAAAGAGGCACAAATTCAATTGTAAAACCCTAAAATCAAGTTGAATCGGCCCAAATTAAAACTTTTCGGTCCATAAGTTAAAAAGGGCAAGAATAATTCGAGTCAAGCCGGCGGGGGAGACATGAGCATGCCTCATGTCGATCTGGCAGCCCAGATCAACATGAGGCCTCATGTCGATCTGGCAGCCCAGATCGACATGAGGCCTCATGTCGACCTTGGCAGGCTAGGTCGACATGAGCATGCTTCATGTTGATCTTGGCAGCCCAGATCGATATGAGCATGCCAGGTCGACATGAGGTTGGACTCATGTCAACCTAAGGCAACCAGGTCGACATGAGGTTGGATAAGTTTCCTAATTGAACTAAAATTTATTTTAAGGACGGATTAGTATTAGGGTTAAGGATTCTGAGTGAGGTTTGGCTATAAATATTAATGTTTCAGAATTAACAAAGAGGGGAATGAACATTAAAGAGGAAGATTAACAAGGGTAGCAATAAACACAAAACAGAAGGAACGACAACGAGCGTTAACAAAAGAAGCAAAGATTAAAGAGAAGAGACCGCAACAAACAAAGAAGATTAGCAGCAAGCATTCAACAATCATCAATCCATCAAAGGTAGCAATGTTGTCTTTGTTCATTGTTCATCTAGAAATCAATTGTGGAGGAACCAATGAACGGAGGTTTGATAATTCACAGTAGTTTCATCCTTGAGTTACAACTTATTTGACTGTCCAGTATATACATTCCCTTCTATAAATATCATTAGAAGTTTGAAGATTAAGAAGTTGTTTAGGTCCAGTGGTTAACTTAAACCTCATAGTCTTGATTACTTGATTTAAACAACATGATTTGAGTTCAGTGTTCATTTAATCACAGAACATTATCAAAACCCTAATCTAATTGCCCAGTTGCTAAAAACCCTAATACGCTTTCCAATTTCAAAAAACTCTAAATTATTTTATTAATTCCTAAAACCCTAATTTTTTCTTAATTTTTCAAAACATATATTATTTTATTAATTCCTAAAACCTTAATTGTTTTCATAATTTTCCAAAACCTTAAATCATTTTATTAATTCCCAAAATCCTAATTGTTTTATTAATTTTTCAAAACCCTAAAATTTTTTTCTAAATTCCAAACCTAAATTTATAAAATCTATTTTCCAAATTCAAAACACCAAAGCCCTAATTAAATTCTAAAATGTCAGAATCCTTTAATTCTAGAAAACCTAAAACCCTAACTCCACTTGCTTAATTTCCAAACCTAGACCGAAACCCTAATTCCAATAACTTAATTCCTAAACCCTAGTTTCATAGAAACCTTAAAATTTCTTAAACCCTAAATTTCATAGTCCCAACAACCTAAAAAAAAACCCTAAACCCTAAATGATGAAACCTTAATTTAAACCCTAATTCCAAAAACCCTATTCTAAGATGCAAATTCTAAATTTATATATTTATTTGCTTTATTTAATTTTAGATTTGATTATGCAGTTTATTATATGTTTTGATGGTTGATTTATTTAATTTTAAGGCTTGATTTATTTAATTTATCATGGATGGATATTTTCTTTATTATTATGATTATTATTTGTTTATTTTAGTATTAAAATTGTAAGAGGTATGTTTCCACTTTGTGGGTACCTCATTAGTTAATTATTATGTAATTTAAATTATTTTTATTTTTTGGACCAATGTAAAGGACATGTTTACACCTTTCGTTGGATGTCCTATTTAGTTTATACATGGATGATGTAAGGACATGTTTCTATTTTTGTATGGGTGTCCATTTATTTGCTTTGTTTGGACATTGCTTTGATTTTAATATAATGATGCTTTATTTTAATTGTTGCATGTAGTATGGATAATATTGTCATATTTAAGAATTTTATGATATTAAGACCTGTAAAGGAGGCCAGTTCTAAAGAACCGGGCATTGTGGGGGTGCTGGGCTATTTCTCACCTTCCCCACTCGTACCTAACTTTCCAAACCCATTAGGGGGTTGGGGATTCCTTAGGAATTGAGTCATCCACCCCTTTTTTTTCTCAGCCCGTCCAGGTGGTGACTCCATTTTCTTCGAGCCTAGGTCCGTGTTCTCTAAGGCCCTGAGCCTAAACAGTGCCGAAGTAGCAAGAATAATTCCACTGGGAGTGGGGCAAAAATTTTGGCTCACAGTGGCGACTCTACTGGGGACAAGAGAAGTTGATTCCATTGGCCTTTATATTATTCTATTCTTTCTTATCATGATATTATCCATTGCATCATAGTAGATTGCATCGTATGCATGAGTTAGGATGTCGTGTTACCCGTGTTGTGTTATGTAAGAGATACCATACTTTCACTCAAGGTATGGAGATCGAGTATGACATAACCACTCATAGCCTCACACCTTTTGGTATATACTTGCTATGGAAACCTAAGCCTTTGAACCCAAAGACTAAAGCTCATGTAATTGGCCTAGTTACTTTCCTTAGGTTTTACCCCAAATGCATGTTGTTTGACTATGGTTAATTTGTCTTGGCTTAAATCATGGCTTATTTGGTTTGTTTTTTTTTTTCTAATATGACCTAAGTACATTGTAAGCTCAAAATAAAATTTTTCTTTAAAGTCCAAAAGACCAAAACTATTTTCAAAACTTTTCAAGATGGTCTTTGGATATAAGACTTTTCTAAAAACAAATCAAAAGACTCTTTTTCTCATGACCTAAATGCTAAGCCCAAAATCCATTTTTCTTAAAATCTTTTTATAATGGGCTTAAAAACAAAATTACTTTCATCCAACCTTTTCTTACAAAGAGCTCGCAAATTATTTGGGTCAATTATAAAATACCAAAAATCAATTGTGAGCCTAGTTTATACTAAGAATAATTAAGCATGGGCTTGTTTTTGGCATGAATCATTAGTTACTTTTTCAAGTGAGAAATCTATTTATAATAAACCTCTTAATTTAATTTTAATCCAATATAGCATAAAAGCTACTTTAGTTGGTTAAATGGATTAAAACCTAATTAATGGGAATTATCATGAACTGATTTCCATTTTTGAAAATATAACTATTGGTTGAAACGTCTGAGGGAATTATTCGAAAAATAAGATACCCCATGTTGGTATTTTGTTAACCACATACCTAGGAAAAGAGACTCGCCATTCGTGTGTGGATGCTATAAGGTTGAAAGGAACATCCTAATTATCTTTCTTTGTTTATTGTTTGTGCATACATGTATACATACATTTGCATCTCATCTCATTGATCCTCTCTTTCTCACAGCCCTGGATTACGATAATTCAAAAGCTTACGACAATCCAACCTACGCCGGAGATAAAGAATCTAGTAGCAACTCAATTAATTGCTCACCAAAAGCAATGGAGCCCAAACAAATTCAAAGAATGGTGGATGACGCCCTCAATGCCAAGATGGAAGAAATGAAAGAGGCCCTGGCCAAGACCATGGAGAATCAATTAGCTGCAATTTTAGCAAATAATGCCAAAGCATCTGCTAGCACTAAAAAGCCAAAGGACAAGGGGAAGGCTAAAGTTGGTGAAGTGGTTTTTGATGATGATAAGGTGATCATTGAAGATGATGATGATTGGGCTCAATACTTCCAAGATCCGTAAGACAAAAAGGAGTCGAAGGTTGTTGAGAAGACAACTATTGAAAAAACTAAAACTTCTGATGTTGAAAAGATGATTGCGGATTTGGAAAAGAAATTTGAAAAGAAGCTAAAAACTGAAGAAATGTCTAAAGTTGACAAATTATTTGAGCTAGACGAAGAAGTTTCGTACAAATTCAAGATGCCATCTTTTGCAAAGTTTGGTGGAACTGAAAATCCTCACCTCTATGTGAAGCAGTATATCACTGCTATGCAGTCTGCCCGAGCTACTAAGGCTCAAACTCTAAGGTACTTCATACTCTCATTGGACCATGTTATCCAAAATTAGTTCAATACCTTAGATGATGGAACACAAAAGAGTTGAGATCTGCTATACAAGACATTCATCCAACAATATGGATATATGTCGAAATGGAAGCTACCTTAATGGAAGTGGAGTCCATTAGACAAAGGCCAAATGAGAATTTTGTGGACTATGTGAAAAGATGGAGAAATAAGGCCGCTTTGCTCAAGAAGAGGTCCGATGAATCTGATCAAATAAGAATGATTGTGAGAGGAGTGTTGCCTAGTCTTCGTGAAAGGATATCTCATACACTCATCCGTGATTTCAAGGATCTTCTCCAAGCTGGTCTGCAAATTGAAGAATGGGAAAGAGAGAAGAACCATTTTTCAACAAGAAAGAATGAGAAAGGAAACTACCAGTCTGGTAACCAAGGCATGCAAAAGGCAGTTGGTGTTAATGCTATTAGCCAAGGAACAAGAAGACAATTTTCAGAATTGGGGAAACCGCTGTCTTGGGTTCTCAATAAGCTACAAAAGAAGGGATTGTTACAACCCTTAAATCCTCGTCTTTTGCCTAACCCTCTCCTACCTAATTTCGACACTAAAGCATTTTGTCAATTTCATCAAATGCAAGGCCACAACACGGATAGATGTGTGAGGTTGAGGCATGAGATCCAAAATTTGATTGATAGTGGAAAGCTGCCCGAGCCTAATAAGCCGAACACCAAAGACAATCCATTGCCAAGGTTCAATAGAGTGCCACTACCAGCAACCATCATGGTAGGAAAAGGATTGGAAGAAGATTTTGTCTTGTCCTCTTTTCAAGATGGGAATGTTGAAGATGTGAAAGGAGAAGGAACTTAACTCAACAAACTTTCCTTAACTTGAATGTTGCTTTTCAATTTTGCTTTCTTTAATATTTAATTGGGACAATCATGTTTTTCAAATTTAAAATTGTTTGAATAATTTACTTTCATCAAAATTGTTATTGGTCTTTGTTCATTTTGGTGCTCAACCAATGAGGAATCTAGCTTGATGTTCATAAATTAATGTATCTAGGCATCATGACTCGAATGACTTTACTAGATGAGGGAATTGCTCTATAGTATTAAGTTGTGTATGTTTACTTAGAGAGGGCTCCTGCATAATTACCTTTGTCTAGGTCCTAGTCAGTCTTAGAACATGCTTAGACAAATTTTTGAGGCGAAATTGAACTCTACTTATTTAAGGGAGAAATGATCTAGGCATTATTTGGTTAGCCAACAACTAGTATCCACCCAATTAAATATCAATCTCTAGTTGTCCCTTTGAGCCTTCATAAAATTTTAGCTTTCTTTAAATTGGCATATAACCCCAACGACCTACCCTGAGTTGTTATGATACTTTTGACAAGTCTTATGATCACTAAGATGAAGAGGCAAGAAGATCAAAAAAAGGAATGAGTAGTCAAGACCATAAGGGTTGTTGAAGTTCACCTAATGTCTCCAATCTATCAAGATAACATCAGAGTAACAAATGATTTATCCTTGTTAAAGAAGATTTATGTTACTCCACTCATCGATTATTAGAAACCCAAGTTGGTTCAAACAAGGTAGCTCTTTTAGAGCTAGAACCAAAAAAAAAGAGAGAGAAAAGAAAAAGAGAAAATAATAATAAGAAGAAGAAGAAGAAAAAAAAGAAAGAATAAGAAAAAAGAGAAAAAAAGAAAAAAAAAGAAGAAAGAAAAGAAAAAAAAGAAAAAGAAGAAAAAAAAAAAGAAATATAAAACCTAAAAAGGCAGTTCAGAAAGCCAATTGAGTTCTCTTTTACCTAAAGTAGCAAAAGGCTTCCATTTGGTTTATAAGGGTAGTTTAACTTGAATTGGTCCAACCCAACCAAGGAGATAGAAGAAAGACCATCTAGTTCTTGAAAGTTCTGTACTTGACAGTCCTACAAGGAAGAAGGACAAAATGATAAAATTCTCAAAGAAAGGGAAGAGTAAGAAAAATAAAAAGAAGAAAAGAAATTAATTTGGGTACCAAACTTTTTACAAGGGCAAAGACTGTCCTAATCAAGATCCAGATTAATGCCAAGAAGATAAAAGGAATTTCGAGTCTAGTAAGATTGCTCCCAGCTGGCTAAAGTTCAAATAAGAAATTTGTAGTGTGAGGGTTTGTCCATTGTGTCACATAAGCTCCTATCTCAAAATGGCCTTCACTTAAACCCATGTCCCTTATAGACCCCATTTCAAGCCTATCAAAGACCTGTTGATCTCTCTTGGTAGGTAGAGTCTATTAGTAGAGATAGTTTAGATAAGCATGCATATGAGATAGACAATATTTAAACTCAAAAGAGATCTTTCGCCAAGTAATGTGTATGTGCCTATCTAAAGTGTAACAATTCTTGCTTAAATAGAAATAATTCCCGAATTTAGTATGGTAACTAGGGCTGTGATGTTATAGATATATTAATTTGGAAAGTCGAGTCCTGAGGTACTATGGCACTGATTTGCAAAGCCACTGTATCTAATTAAAAAAAGTCAAAAAAAGGTGTACAAAACAAAAAAAATTATTATTATCATTACCATTTTTTGCTTAATTACAAGTTTTACAAGTTTTTATTATAAGTTTTATATTTTTGTCACTGCGAGGAAGGAGGCGATTCATAATCAGACAAGGCCCTAAA
The DNA here is from genome assembly GCA_947685225.1 of Garcia nutans. Taxonomy (NCBI): domain Eukaryota; kingdom Viridiplantae; phylum Streptophyta; class Magnoliopsida; order Malpighiales; family Euphorbiaceae; genus Garcia; species Garcia nutans. Next base: position 37,764,051 of record CANTUV010000011.1, read on the forward strand.
AAAATATCACCCGTTGGAGGAGGGGGCATATTATCCGTCCAATATCCGCTCGAAGAAGGAATATCTAAACCTCCAGGACTTCAAAAATTGGTTCTATCATTGCCTAAACAGGGAGGTGGTATATCATGGATAACAGTCCGGGATCCTCTTGATGAAGAGGCATTTGGTTCCCTCACGCCCTGAAATCGAAAGTATCGGAAGTCCCGTGCCTCTTGTTGATACATTTCCTCAAAATGGGCCGCATGTCGATGAATCGTAGCTAATTCCTCCTGAAGCTTCCTGTTTTGCTCCTCAAGCATCTGCTGTGAGCCAAAAAAGGAAAGGGTAAGTCCATACATTTTCATGCATACATGCAAGCATACATCATTATGGGATAAGAATGACTGACCAGGTAACTCAAATCAAAACTCTGCGAATCAGATGGCACATCTAAATGAGAAGGGGCAAATGGAGAAAATTATCGTTGTATCGAGGTATCATACAGAGGGACAACCCTATAGTCAGAGGAACCAGCAGCCTACAATGATCATATAAATAATCAATAGATAAATGAAGAGACAATTGTAATGACAAAGTGATAGCTACCTGGAAAGTGCCAGCCCCAGAATTGCCATGGGATTGAGAAGAAGGCTCCTCCTCATCTTCTTCCTCATCCTCATCCTCATCCTCATCCACTCCCTCATCTTCTTCATCCTCTCCTCACTCCGCTTCTATTTCTTCTTAACCTCTAGACAGCCCACGGACACCAACAAGTGACACTTCAAAACATAGTAGATAATCCTAAATAAATTGAGCATATGACACGTTCGGTGAGACCAGGAAGTCATGAACATCGAAACCATTAACTGAATGACTCCGAAAGGGCTCCAACATTGCTGTAATGTTTAAAACAAATGATGGAATATCAACTGGTACTCTGCGCCGGTTAGGTCCAAGGAACCAATCATGTAATCTCTCGCCTAGAAACCGCCCACTAGAGACCGGGCCAGCCATAATTCGACGAGAGTTGTGCAAAGGCATTGCATCAGTCATGCATCTAATCCAGCCATTTTTCTCTTCGGCTCTCCACCAGGCTGTATCTACCTGCAGAAAAGCAAACTGGTAATTTATCTTTTATCATAGGTTTGATATTAATATTAACATTTTTCTTACTTGATCCTAGGTTAGACGACTCAAGTGGTAACGGTGAGAGTGCACATGGTGACTCCCAGACACTTCCCTGCGACCCGACAATCAAACACCCAACCTTGGAAAATTGACTCATGGCTATGTAATGTTTGGAACCCTCACCAAGTTATGCTCGTATGCCCAGACCTATACATGAAAGAGAAAATCAAGCCTATGCACATGCATTGTGTAGATTAATAATTTTAAAGGAAGTAGCACCTCAACAATGGTTGCAAAACCAATAAAGGATCTTTTCTTACTACAGAGCACATCAAAACTGTGATAAAGACAAGCTAGACCAGCTTCCCCTCATGCATAAGAAGATATGTGATCCAAATCAGAAAGGGCGCGCAACACAGATAAGTGAATGGCAGACTTGGTGCTACCCAAATTGGTTGCCCCCAACAAATATAACAAAAATCCCCGAGTATATTGTTTTGCCCTCTCACCTTGCACGGGTCGAGTGTACTTTACCCAACACTCTCGGATGGGCTCATATCGGATCTTATACGATGTCCTATATCGGGGCTTGACATCGATCAATTGTCGAATTTCTTCTTCTTTCAAAATATTGCTGGTCAAAGGAATGGGGTTCCATCACATTGGAGGCCGGTTGTAGCAGCAAAGTCAACCTAACCAATTGTCATCTCTCCAATGGGCAAGTGAAAAGTATGAGTTGTGTCTAACCATCGTTCTACAAGTGCCTGGATCACGCTTCGGTCTATTTGATAGCCCCGTGCTGGTAATTGCAAAACGAAGTCCTCAAAACCACTTTCCCGCACCATTCTCTTTACTGCAGACGGGGCCTAGTTATACCACTTACAGGCCTTGGGAATATTTCCTCCCACTTTAATATCGCAACCATCATGCTGTCCAAATACAGATAAGTCCAGGTAAATACACATGTAATTTCTCTCACACACTTTAAAAAAAAATAAAAAATTATTATTAAATTAAAATAATAAAATAAAATACTTTTTTATAAATATGTAAAGCAATAATAAAAAATAAATAATATAATAAATAATATAATAATAAAAAATAAATAATAAAAAAAATAATAAATAATAATAAAAGTAATATATATATATAATAAATAAAAATAAAAAAGAGACACAGACAAATAATTCCTCACATAACAATTATATGTGTTTCATTCTTATACAATCATTTTAGTACATCAAAAGTTTTGTGCATAAATTTATAGATTTTGTTATACAAATAAAATTATGCTACATATATATTTTTGTATATCAATAAATCTTGCAATAAATTACTTATATGTATGAAAAAATACCACTTACCGGTATTTTATTTTTGGAACTCCGATGGAGATGCATGCCGGGTAATATTGAAATTTGCACAATTTCATTGTCTCGAAGGTAAGAAATCAATTCATTATTTGATCAAGTCTTATGCCTTGAAGAGTGTTGGACGCCTGCCATGGTAAGTGCTTGAGCTTTAAGAATCTTACAATTTTGAGTGACAATATTTAGTTTGTAAGGAGAGAAATAATACGAACTCTCTTATATAAAATGTATAACTATGAAGAAATGAGCTGATGCTTGGAACGTTTATTTAGAGAAATGGCAAAGGAAAAAGACAAAAATAAAAAAACAGTATTCTCGTGAAAAAAGAAAGAAAAAGTAAATGTTACTATTGATGAATAGTAAATTACTATTTATAAATAGTAAATAAATAGTGGTGAATAGTGCATAAACAGTAACTACACAGTAAATAAATAGAAAACTCAATTATTCAGTTCAATCATTCAAATATTTAATGTATATAAGTATTTTTGTACTTTTAAAATATTTTTACACGCAGGGGGTAAGGAGAAGATATGTGCATGGTAAAAATTAGCTAAATTTTTTGCAAATTCCTTTAGTATCCTATTGACTACAACTATTTTTTGCAGATAATTAAATCTCTCTTAGCTTTGGTCCAGAACCTAAATTCTCTCTTAAGTACAGAACTTAACTCGAGTCTAGAACCCTAACGACTCTTAAGTCCAGAACTTAGCTCGGATCCAGAACCCTAATTACTCTTAAGTCCAGAACTTAGCTCGGGTCCAGAACCCTAATTACTCTTAAGTCCAGAACTTAGCTCGGGTCCGGAATCCAAAATTATCCTTAAGTCCAAAACTTAGCTTGGGTCCAGAACCCAAGTCTTTTTCGAGTCCAGAACTCAAACCGGGTCTAAAACTCAAAACATTCTGGGTCCAGAACCCAAGTCTTTTTCGAGTCCAGAACTCGAACCAGGTCCAAAACCCAAGTCTTTTTTTAGTCCAGAACTCGAACCGGGTCCAAAACCCAAGTCATACCGGGTCCAGAACCCAAGTCTTTTTTTAGTCTAGAACTCGAGCCTGGTCCAGAACCCAAACCACCCCGGGTCTAGAACCCAAGTCTTTTTCGAGTCCAGAACTCGAACTGGGTCCATAACCCAAACCATCTCGGATCCATAACCCAAGTCTCTTCTGAGTTTAGAACTCAAACCGGGTCCAAAATCCAAACCATCTCGGGTCCAGAATCCAAGTCTTTTTTTAGTCCGAACTCAAACCGGATCTAGAACTCAAACTATCTCGGGTCCAGAACCCAAGTTTTTTCCTAGTTCAGAACTCAAACCAGGTCTATAACCCAAAACCAAAGCCATCTCAAGAAAATTAAGTCTATTTTTGCTAAAATTAAAAGTCTTGTTGTTTTTCACTCTCTAAATAAATTCAAGATCGTTCAAGCAGGGGGCAAACTGTAGACCCTTAATTTTCACCCCAATTTGATATAGTCCTAATTAAAGGATGCCAAAATAAATTTGGTTTGACTTTAAATATTTAAACCTAGTTTATAATTTTTAAAGGAGTAGGTTCGGATTAAAGAGGCATAAATTCAATTGTAAAATCCTAAAATCAAGTTGAATCGGCCCAAATTAAAACTTTTCGATCCATAAGTTAAAAAGGGCAAGAATAATTAGAGTCAGGCCGGCGGGGGAGACATGAGCATGCCTCATGTCGATACGGCAGCCCAGATTGACATGAGGTTGGACTCATGTCGACCTTGGCAGGCTAGGTCAACTTGAGCATGCTTCATGTCGACCTTGGCAGCCCAGATCGACATGAGCATGCCCTGGGCTGCCCAGGTCGACATGAGGTTGGACTCATGTCGACCTACTAATTGAACTAAAATTTGTTTTAAAGATGGATTAGTATTAGGGTTAAGGATACTGAGTGAGGTTTGGCTATAAATATTAACGTTTCAAAATTAACAAAGAGGGGGATTGTAGACTCTTAATTTTTGACCCAATCAGGTCCGTTATTTTTTATAGGCCAAAATAATTTTTGTGGTATTTTAATATTTATTTTAGTTAAAAATGGTGAAGTGAATAAAAATAAAAATAATAAAAATAATAAAGAAATAAATAAAAATCGGCGATGAAAAAGCTTTTATATCATGTAATTTATATAGCTTTTATATTTAAATAGTTAAATATCATGTAATTTAAATAGCTTTTATATTTTAGACCAATGTAAAGGACATGTCTCTACCGTTTGATGGGTGTCCTATTAATTTAGACATGGGTGATGTAAGGGCATGTTTCCATCCTCGGATGGGTGTCCATTTATGTGTTTTCTTTGGACATTGTTTTGATTTTAATATAACGATGCTTTATTTTAATTGTTGCATGTAATATGGATAATATTGTTACATTTAAGAATTTTATAATATTAAGACCTGTAAAGGAGGTCGGTTCCAATGAATCGGGCATTGTGGGGGTGCTGGGCCATTTCTCACCTTCCCCACACGTACCTAACTTTTCGAACCCAGTAGGAGGTTGGAAATTCCTTAGGAATCGAGTCATCCACCCTTTTCTTTTCCCCGGTCCGTCCAGGTGGCGACTCCATTTTCTTCGGACTTAGACCTGTGTTCTTTGAGGCCCCGAGCCTAAATTGTGTCGAAGTCGAAAGAACCATTCCACTGGGAGTGGAGCCAAAAATCCCCGCTCACAGGGATGAACATTAAGGAGGAAAATTAATAAGGGTAGCAATAAACACAAAAAGAAGGAACAGCAATGGACGTTAACAAAAGAAGCAAAGATTAAAGAGAAGAGACGGCAACAAACAGAGAAGATTAGCAGCAAGCATTCATCAATCATCAATCCATCAAAGGCAGCAACGCTGTCTTTGTTCATTGTTCATCCAGAAATCAATTGTGGAGTAACCAATGAACGAAGGTTTGATTTAATTCTTTAATTTATTTGAATTCACAGTAGTTTCATCCTTGAGTTACAACTTATTTGACTGTCCAGTATATACATTCCCTTCTATAAACATCATTAGAAGTTTGAAGATTAAGAAGTTGTTTAGGTCCGGTAGTTAACTTAAACCTCATAGTCTTGATTATTTGATTTAAACAACACGATTTGAGTTCATTGTTCATATAATCACAAAACATTACCAAAACCCTAATCTAATTGACAATTGCTAAAAACCCTATTCTGTTTTCAATTTCAAAAACTCTAAATTGTTTTATTAATTCCTAAAACCCTACTTGTTTTCTTAATTTTTCAAAACCTATATTATTTTATTAATTCCAAAAACCATAATTGTTTTCATAATTTTCCAAAACTTTAAATTATTTTATTAATTTCCAAAGAACTAATTATTTTCTTAATTTTCCAAAACCCTAAAAATTTTTCTAAATTCCAAACCTAAATTTATAAAATCTATTTTCCAAATTCAAAACACCAAAGCCCTAATCAAATTCTAAAATGTCAGAATCCTTTATTTCCAGAAAACCTAAAACCCTAACTCTAATTGCTTAATTTCCAAACCTAGACCCAAACTCTAATTCCAATAACTTAATTCCTAAACCATAGTTTCATAGAAACCTTAAAATTTCTTAAACCCTAAATTTCATAATCCCAGCAACCTCAAAAAAAACCCTAAACCCTAAATGATGAAATCTCAATTTAAACCCTAAATCTAAAAACCCTATTCTAAGATGCAAATTCTAAATTTATATATTTATTTGCTTTATTTAATTTTAGATTTGATTATATAGTTTATTATATATTTTGATGGTTGATTTATTTAATTTTAAGGTTTGATTTATTTAATTTATCATGGATGAATATTTTCTTTATTATTATGATTATTATTTGTTTATTTTAGTATTAAAATTGTAAGAGGTATGTTTCCACTTTGTGGGTACCTCATTAGTTAAGTATTATGTAATTTAAATTGCTTTTGTATTTGAGACCAATGTAAAGTACATGTTTTCACCTTTCGGTGGGTGTCCTATTTAGTTTAGACATGGATGATGTAAGGAGATGTTTCCATCTTTGGATGGGTGTCCATTTATTTGCTTTGTTTGGACATTGCTTTGATTTTAATATAATGATGCTTTATTTTAATTATTGCACGTAGTATGGATAATATTGTCCTATTTAAGAATTTTATAATATTAAGACCTGCAAAGGAGGCCGGTTCCAATGAACATGGCGTTGTGGGGGTGCTGGGCCATTTCTCACCTTCCCCACACATACCCAACTTTTTGAACCTATTAGGGGGTTGGGGATTCCTTAGAAATCGAGTCATCCACCCCTTTCTTTTTTCCCGGCCCGTCTGGGTGGTGACTCCATTTTCTCCCGGCCTAGGTCCGTTTCTCTAAGGCCCCGAGCCTAAACAGTGCCGAAGTCACAAGAACCATTCCACCGGGAGTGGGGGCAAAAATCCCCGCTCACACCTACATCATGACCTTTGTCTAGGTCCTAGTCAGTCTTAGAATATGCTTTGACAAACTTTCAAAGCAAAATTGAACTCTGCTTATTTAAGAGAGAAATGATCTAGGCATTGTTTGATGAGCCAACAACTAGTATCCACCCAATTAAATATCAATCCCTAATTGTCCCTTTGAGCCTTCATAAAATTTTATCTTTCTTTTCATTGGCTTACAAACCCCAGCAACCTACCTTGAGCTGTTGTGATACTTTTGAAAAGTCTTATGATCACTAAGGCGAAGAGGCAAGAAGATCAAAGAATGGAATGCATAGCCAAAGCTGTAAGGATAGTTGATCTTATCAAGACCATAAGGGTAGTTGAAGTTCACCTAATATCTCCAATCTATCAAGATAATATCAGTAACAAATTATTTATCCATGTTAAAGAAGATTTATGTCACTCCACTCATTCATTATTAGAAACCCAAGTTGGTACAAACAAGACAACTCTTTTAGAGCTTGAACCAAAAAAAGAAAAGAAAGGAAAAGAAAGAAAAAAAAAAGAAAAGAAAAAAAAGAAAGACAAATAAAAAATGAAGAAAGAAGAAAATAAAATAAAAGCCAAAACAGTTCAGAAAGTCGACCAAGTTCACTTTTACCTAAAGCATCAAAAGACTTTCATTTGGTTTATAAGGACAGTTTGACTTGAATTGGTCCAACCCAACCAATGATTCAATCAAAATCGAAGAAAAAGGAGAAAATTCATCCGGTTCTTGAAAGTCTTGTACTTGATAGTCCTACAGAGAAGAAGGACAAAATGATAAAATAAAGAGAAAGAAAGGGAAGAGTAAGAAAAAGAAAGAGAAAGAAAGGGGAAAAGAAAAAAAAGAAGTGAAGTTGGGTACCAAACTTTTTGCAAGGGAAAATACTATCCCAATCAAGATCCAGATTAACATCGAAAAGAAAGAAGAATGTTCAAAGCTCTATCTTTTCATATTTCCAATTGTCTAAATTTCCAACAAGCAGTTTGTAATGTGAAGGCTTGTCCATAGTATCACATCAGCTCCAATTTCAAAATGGCTTTCATTTAATCCTTGTCCCTTATAGACCCCAATTCAAGCCTATTAAAGACCTTTTGATCTCTCTTAGTATGTAGAGTCTATTAGTTGAGATAGTTTGAATAAGCATGCATATGAGATGGACAATATTCAAACTCAATAAGACCTTTGACCAAGTAATGTGTATGTGCCTATCTGAAGTACAACAATTCTTACTTAAATAGAAATGATTCCAAAGTTTAGTACGGTAACTAGGGTTGTCATGTTATAGATATGTTAATTTGGAAAATTGAGTTCTGAGGTACAATGACACTGATTTGACAAAGCCAAAATTTTAAGGTTAAAAAAATGTTTTCTTGTTGTAAAAAGCCTTTAAGTTAAGGGAAATATGTTGAACAGTCGAATCGCGAAGGACACATTAGGCAAAGGAAATGATTATTGGAGAGGATATGAAGAAGCTACCAATTGATATACTGAATCATAATTTGAAATGGATGTATCTCTGTTGCTTGGGGCGTCCATTATTCATGTTTTCAATATCTCAAAGATAAAAAGCCATAAAAGCGAAGCCTTCTGTCATTCCAATGCAAGACTTGAATAAGCATCTGGAAGGAGTCAATGAGAACACTTCAGCTGATCACCTCAGTCTGTGAGTCGATAGAACCACTGTAAGTGTTATTCATACAAATCATGCATACATGAGCATATCACATTGCATTTTCTTATATTGTATTGTCTATTCTTTGTCAAAATGAATAATAGACATTCTATGAAGCAACCATAAAGTGGATATGGAATCAGGGGGCATGGAAAGCCCATTGCATGAGGAAGCTCCAGTCATTTTGCAAAAGAAGAAATACATGCTTGTGTAAAGAGCTAGACAAGACAAACATCAATCAAAGCCTGCATGAGAAAAATCATTGGGGGCAAGGAGAAGATATAAGGGGCCAGCTAAAATAGCAAATTTTTTTGAAAAAGTGCAAAAGAATGGAACATTATAAAATATCAAAACAATGAAGATGCAAAAGACAAAAGATCAGTCCAGCTAAAAGAGCTAAAGCCAGGGTAAAGACCAAATCTCCAATGGATAAAGATCCACTTTCAAGGGTGAAGACCCAATTTCCAAGGATGAAGATCCAGCTTAAAGGATGAAGATCCACTTTAAAGGGTGAAGACCCAATTCCAAGGGTGAAGATCCAGCTTAAAGGATGAAGATCCACTTTCAAGGGTGAAGACCCAATTTCCAAGGATGAAGATCCACTTTAAAGGGTGAAGACCCGATTCCAAGGATGAAGATCCAGCTTAAAGGATGAAGATCCACTTTCAAGGGTGAAGACCCGACGTCCAAAGGATGAAGATCCATTTACAAGGGTGAAGACCCAATCTCCAAGGATGAAGATCCATGGTGAAGACCCGATGCTAAGGATGAAGATCCAAGGTCCAATGATGAAGATCCATTTTGAGGGTGAAGACCCACAATCTGTTAAAGAATAAAACAGTCGGAGCAGCTAGAATTCTCAACTGATAAAAGGTCAGTCAAACTCAATCTCGAGTCCAAGTACCCAAATCCAATTCAATCTCGGGTCTAAGTACCCAATCTAGAGTCTAAGTGCCCAAATTCAATCCAATCTCGGGTCCAATTACCCAAATAAAATTTAGCCTTGGGTCTAAGTAACCAGTCTTGGGTCTAAGCACCCAAATAAAATTTAGCCTCGGGTCCAAGTACCCTAATCAAATTCAATCACGGGTCCAAGTATCCAATTTTGGGTCCAAGTACCCAGTCTCGGATCCAAGTACCCAAATAAAATTCAGCCTCAGGTCCAAGTATTCAGTCCCGGGTCCAAGAACCCAAATTTAATCTAGTCTCGGGTCCAAGTATCCAATCTCGGGTCCAAGTACCCAATCTTGTGTCCAAGTACCTAATCTCAGGTTTAAGTACCCAGTCTTAGGTCCAAGTATCCAAATAAAATTCAATCTCGAATCCAAGTACCCAGTTTCGGGTCCAAGTACCCAAACTCAAGCCAGTCTCGGGTCCAAGTACCCAATCTCGGGTCCAAGCACCCAAACTCAATTCAGTCTAGGGTCCAAGTACCCAGTCTCAAGTCCAAGTACCCAGTTTCGGGTCCAAGTATCATAACTCAACCCAATCTCAGGTCCAAGTACCCAATCTTAGGTCCAAGTACCCAAACTCAATTCAGTCTAGGGTCCAAGTACCCAGTCTCGGGTCCAAGTACCCAAATAAAATTCAGTCTCGGGTCTAAGTACCCAAACTCAACCCAATCTCGGGTCCAAGTACCCAATCTCAGGTCCAAGTACCCAAACTCAACTCAATCTCGGGTCCAAGTACCCAAACTCAATTTAGTCTAGGGTCCAAGTACCCAAATCAAATTCAGTACCGGGTCTAAGTGCTTAATCTCGGGTCTAAGTACCCAAATTGAATTTAGTCTTGGGTCCAAGTATCCAATCTCTAGTCCAAGTACCCAAATTAGATTCAATCATGGGTCCAAGTACCCAATCTCGGGTCCAAGTACCCAATCTAGGGTCCAAGTACCGAATCTCGGGTCCAGGTACCCAAATCTAATTCAGTCATAGGTCCAAGTACCTAAATTGAATCCAGTCTCGGGTCCAAGTACCCAATCTCAGGTCTAAGTACCCAAATTAGATTCAATCACGGGTCTAAGTATTCAATCTCGGGTCCAAGTATCCAATCTCGGGTCCAAGTACCCAAATCCAATTCAGTCTCGGGTATAAAAATCCAAATCTTTTTCTAGTCCAGAACTCATTTCGGGTCTAGAACCCAAACCAACTTCAACCTTGGGTCGAGAACCCATCCTCATCCAAAATCAGTCAAAAAATCACATTGCTTTTTGCTCTCTTTTGTTGTAGTCTCAGATCGCTCAAGCAGGGGGCAAACTGTAGACCCTTAATTTTTTATCCAATCCAGTCTGATATTTTTAAACAGTCCATAATATTTTTATGGTACTTCTAATAATATTTATTACTTATAGTATTTGTTTTTAATTAAAATAAAAAATATAAAAAAGAAGAAGAAAAGATAATAAATAAATTAAAAATAAAAATCGACTATGGAAGAATCGGCGATGAAAAATTTTCGCTGCCAAAGATGAATTGGCTAGCCCGCACCCAGGGCCCGTAGCAATTTTTTTGCCGGCTCACTTTTGCAAACCCGTCTCGCACATGGTTTTGCCAAAACCCTATTCTACTTGGTTTTTAATTTTATTTCCTAAAAGGTTTTTTTTTAGCCAATTAGGATTAGGTTTATTTTTTTTTTCTTATAAATACCACATTAAAGGCACAGAATTAAGGATCTGAAATATTTGATTGGACTTTGGACTTTTGGATATTTTTGGCCAAACAAGAGAACCTTGAATGAGCAAGAGGCAGTGAGAAAGCAACAATAATCCATCAAAGGCAACCTACACTATCTTTATTATTGTTCAACCAGAATTCAAAGATTATGGTGGAACCAACAACGAAGGTTTGAATCTCTATTTCTTTGCCCATCTTTACAGTAGCTTCATCATTCAAATTGGATTAATTGTTTCGAAGTGCAATAGATGATCAATTGTTCTACTTACCATCCCAACTCTATTTGAAAACCCTAAAAACTTTTTACCAAAACCCTAAAACCTTAATACCCGTAAAACTAACTTTTGAAATTTAAAACCCTAATTTCACTTTCCTAAATCCACAAAATAATAATCTGTTTTCTTAAAACCCTAACCAAATCTATTTTTCTGAGATTCACAGTAGCCTTATTTTTTTTAAGTGTCAAAAGCTTTAACCCTAATTAATTCTTCTTTCCAAAATCACAAAGTAAGCATTATTCTTTTAAAAATAACATTAATTCCTTAAAATCTTAGAACCTATTTTCTAAATCTTAAACCCTAAAATCTTAATTTTCAACACCAAAACCTACAACCCTAAAAGCTAGTTTCCAAAATTTTATGGGGCGCTACCCCTTAATCTCCACTCGCTAACCAGCTAGCGGGACCGCCTATGGGCTCATTGAAGGGGTCAATATTTATTTGTGTATTATAAGTCTTTATGTTTAACTTTCTTTATTATGATTATTCAAAATAAAATAGCCTTATTCAAAATACAAACCCAAACCCTAATTTATTCAAACCATAAATCTTAAATAATTCTATTTTCCAAATCATCACAGTAGCTTGTTCCTTTCAAATTTCCAAAGATTTTATTTTATTTTCATAAGCTTCAATCTTATTTACTTAAACCCTAAAGTTATATACTTACTATTTTGTTTAAATTAGATGAATGATTATTTATGATGAATGGTTATTTACTTTTATTGATTTGCTTTGGTTTCAAAACATTGTAAGATGTATGTTTCCATTATTGGATGCCTCATTAATTAATTTTTATGTAATTTAAATTATTTTTATATTTTGGACCAATGTAAAGGATACGTTTCCACCTTTCGGTGGGTGTCCTATTTAATTTTAGAAATGGATGATGTAAGGACATGTTTCCATCCTCGGATGGGTGTCCATTTATTTATTTTGTTTGGACATTGCTTTGATTTTATTATAATGATGTTTTATTTTAATTGTTGCATGTAGTATGGATAATATTGTTATATTTAAGAATTTTATAATATTAAGACCTGCAAAGGAGGCCGGTTCTAATGAACCGGGCGTTGTGGGGGTGCTGGGCCATTTCTCACCTTCCCCACACATACCTAACTTTTTGAACCCATTAGGGAGTTGGGAATTTCTTAGGAATTGAGTCATCCACCCCTTTCTTTTTCCCGACTCCATTTTCTCCAGACTTAGGCCCGTGTTTTCTAAGACCTCGAGCCTAAACAATGCCAAAGTCTTAAGAACCATTCCACCGGGAGTGGGGGCAAAAATTCTCTCTCACAGACAGCTCATTTCCTTCCAGTCAGGATGAACTATTCCTTTAACAGATTGGCTGAATTATATATGAGTAAGATTGTTAGATTGCATGGTGTCCCAGTTTCATTAATATCAGACATAAATCCCAGATTAACATCCAGATTTTGGAAGAGTCTACAAGATCCATTGAGTGCTCGATTGTATTTCAGCATTGTTTTCCATCCACAGACATATGGGCAGTTTGAGAAAGTGATACATGCCCTGGATAATATGTTGAGGAGCTATGTCATTGAGTTTATTGGGAGTTGGGATAGGCATACCATTGATTGAATTTGCATACAACAGTTATCAATCCAACATTGGGATGGCTTCTTATGAGGCCTTGTATGGTAGGAGGTGTAGGACACCATTATGTTGGGAGGAGGATAGAGAAGGTAATCTGGTAGGTTCTGATTTGATAAAAGAAATAGAGGAAAAAGATAAGGTAATTCGGGATCTTTTGAAAGCAGCTTTAGATCGATAGAAATCCTACTCATATTTGAAGAGAAAGGGCATTGAATTCAATGTAGGTGACAAAGTATTTCTAAAGGTGTCTCCTTGAAAAAAGGATTTTAAGGTTCGGTCGAAAAGAAAAATTAAGTCCTCATTTCATTGGGCCACACGAGGTACTGGAGAGATTGGACTTGTGGCTTATAAACTGGCTTTGCCAAAAGAGTTAGAGAAGATTAATAACGTCTTCCATGTCTCCATGCTTTAGAGGTATAGGTCAGATACATCTCATGTGTCGTCTATTAAATCTATTGAGGTGAATCTGAATCTAACTTATGAAAAGGAACCACTGGCGAATTTGATAAAGAATTGATGTAGGATGAATTTAATTTTTTAAATGATGTTAACATATGATTTTAAAGATATAATTGAACTTAAAATATGAATTGGAATTGGTTAAAATGGATTTCTCGAATTAAAGAGGGATAGGGCAAATTTTTGTAGTTTGAAGGAAACGAATGTAAATTGAGTTTCATTGCTTAAAATATGTTGAAATATGATTCTAGAGACATAATTGAGCTTAAAAATCAATTTGAAAATGATTGAAATTAACTTCTAAATGTAAAGTTCATTAGGGCAAAAAAATAAAAACTTGAAGGAATTATTCTAAATTGAATTTTATTAGTTAAAATATATAAAAATGTGATTTTAATTAATTATGTACACTCACATTTTGAATAAGAAGTGAATGGAGTCAAATTCCCATAACCAAGAGGTAAAGGACAATAGGAGAACTTGGTGTTGGGTGGAGTTTTGACTCACATTGAGTCATTCATGAGGTTAGCACATATTAACTCATTTTATTAATTAGATTGCTTTAAACATAATACATTGCATAAAAGTGAATATGTTATATTAATTTGTAACATCTGCATATTCATATATTCATTAAAATAAAAATTAAATTACTTTAAATTAAATTAAATAAATTTGGAGGGGGTTAAATAGGCTATTGGAAGTAAGAAATATGAAATGTGTGTGGGAAGTATATGTTACATATAAATAACATATAAAATTCAAAATAGTAAAAGTAAAAGTCAAAGGTAGAATAGTAAAAAGTTAAAAAGGTTAAAAAATTCAAAAAAATATTTTGAATGGAAGATGAAAATTAGCATATAAATAAATATAAATAATTAATTAATTAAAAAAATAAAATATTATATATATATATGGTTAGAGTAAAAAGGAAATTTAAAAGTAAAAAAAATCAAAAACTATTCACCTTCTTCTTCTCAAAAAATTCGGCCACCATTATTGGATAGGGAAGGGGAGTTTCCATCTTCACCAACATCAAATTTTTAAATGATTTCAAAGGATTGAAGTGATTTTTGGTGATTTATTCACAAGTTAGTAAGTTTTCTTCCTTAATTTTGAAGTTTTCTTGAGAATTGTGGTTATGTATAATATGGGGCTTTGATGGGTGATGAAATAATTTGTTAAATGGGTATGAAAGGTGTTATTTTAATGAGGAGACAAAGGTTTTATAGTTGGATAGTTGATTTAGTTAAGTCTAAATGGAATTTGGATGAATTAGTGTTGAATTTAGGGTTTTAAAAAAGTGTTGATAGAGGAATGATGTTCATGTGATTTTATTATTTAAATCATGTTGCAATAAGCTTTTAACAATAGAAATGAACTTAAAATGCTATTTGTAATTGAGTAGAATGGATGTCTAGAATTAAAGAGAGTTAGGGTTAAAATTTAAAAATTTGGAGGGAATGGTTTTAATTAATATTTAATAGCTTAAATGCCTTAGAATGTGATTCTAAATAATTATAAACCTCCATATTTTGGATAGGCATTGAGTAAAATAAGTTGTCCATACCAAGTGGTGAAGGACACATGAAGGAAGTGAAGGGAAAGTGGTGATTTTTAGTTTGAAAATAGCTTAAACCAAGGTATGTACATATTTTGATGAATTTAGACACATTTGCATTTAATTTGGCTTAGCACATTGAGATAGTGAATGTGCCAAGCTACTAAGTCTTTTGAGTTTACAAGTGCATTGTAATGTGAATGTGAAGTAGTGATAAATGTCTTAGGTGCATTAAGTTAAGCCATTGTGAATGGCTAAAATGAGTCATATGTGATAAATGAGAAAAGTGTAAAAATAGCCCAAAGTGTTTTGGGTAAGTAGACACATTAAAAAGGTGACATGCATTATTAAGAATGTGATGAATAATATTGAGTTAAAACAATTATACATGATTGTGAAGGAAAGGAATGACTAATTAAGACAATGTAATAAGAAAATGGATTATGAAAATGTGTATCATACGTGTGTTGCCCTATATAATATTCTATTCTACAGTTTTGTGTTTGGTAGCATACCTATAATTTGCCTTTGGGCTAAACATTAGGCATCAATGATATATAATCTGCGTTCGGGCTAGACGCTGGGTGTCACTGATATATGATTTGCCTTCCGGGTAGATGCTGGGCGTCACTTATATTGCCTTCGGACTAGACATTAGGTGTCAAAAATAGTCCAAAATATTATCTCTGTAACCTGAATATTATATAAGGTCATTTGGGCACAATGCATGTGAATGTGATATATCATGGTTTAAAATTAAAAATGCTTATGATTTAATATGAGTTTGCATGCCACATTATAGCTTTATAGCTCCATGGGAAAAGTATTGTGCATTGTCTTATTTAAATTTTAGTATTATCAAAGTATGTACCGCTAGGTAAAATGCTTAGCGCGATTTGTTTATCGCGTGGGTGACAGGGTTGATACAGAGAACCCTGTAGAACCTGAGCAGGTTTAGGGTTCAGATTTACTTAAAATTTGGTTAAACAACCACAGACAAGAGCCGATTGCATCCATGTTAATGTTTAATTTTATGAGACTTGTTTTTATGATGTACATTTATGAGCGGGGATTTTTGCCTCCACTCTCGGTGGAATGGTTATTGCGACTTCTGCACTGTTTAGGCTCGAGGCCTTAGAGAATACAGGCTTAAGCTAGGAGAAAATGGAATCACCACCCGGACGGGCCAGGAAAAAAAGGGGTGGATGACTAGATTCCTAAGGAGTCTCCAATCCCCTAATGGGTTCAAAAAGTTAGGTACGTGTGGGGAAGGTGAGAAACAGCCCAGCACCCCCACAATGCTCGATTCAATGGAACCTCAATTCATTGGAACCGACCTCCTTTGCAGGTCTTAATATTATAAAATTCTTAAGTATAATAACACTATCCATATTACATGCAACAATTAAAATAAAGCATCATTATATAAAAATCAAAGCAATGTCCAAACAAAGCAAATAAATGACACCCATTCGAGGATGGAAACATGTCCTTACATTGTCAATGTCTAAAATTAAATAGGACACCCACCGAAAGGTGAAAACGTGTCCTTTACATTGGTACAAAAACTTTAAAAAAATAAATTACATTATGCTCACGACATGAGGTACCCAAAAATATGGAAACATACCTCTTACAATATTTTGAAATCAAAATAAATCAATAAAAGTAAAAATCCATTCATCATAAATAAATCATTCATCAAAGACATCAAACATCAATCAAAATATATAATAAACATTCATCCAATTTAAATAAAATAGCAAGTATATTAACTTTAGGGGTTCATGCATCAATTAGGGTTTCTAGGGTTTTATGTTTAACAACTAGGATTTTGCATATACTAGTTTAATTAGTTGAGAAATATTTTAAAGAAATAACATAGCTACTGTATGTTTTAAAGATTTAGGGTTTTGGATGTTTTTATGAAAATACTACTACTGTGATTTAAAAAATAGGTTTGGTTAGGGTTTTAAGCAAATAGATTATTGTTTGGGTTTTTAGAAAGGTGTAATTAGGATTTTAGATTTGAAAAACATGTTTTAAGGCTATTAAGATTTTAGGGTTTTACGGTTAAGATATTAGAGTTTTATGGTTTGAAATCTTGATTCTGTATATTATGATTTTGAATTTAGAATTTGATGCTTTTCTATGATCAAAGTTAAGTGTGATTTTAATATTGACTGTAATAACTATTTAAGCATTTTTTTTTAGGTGAAACAAACATTGAAAGCTAAATTAATTATCGAAAGATTAAAATAACTCAATGAATAAAATTATAAAAACTACTGTGAAGGTTTGAAAACAGAATTTAATTAAGATTTAGGGTTTGAATAACTTAGGGTTTAAGAAATTAGAATTGTATTTTGAATGATATTATTATTTACTTTAATTAAGGCCTTAGGTATTGTATGAATTAATTTATGCTACTGTGTAAACTAAATTAAAGGAAGAATTAAATAACTAAGGCAGTGTGATGATGGCTTGAAAGATGAAGATGATTAATGATTTAATAAACTGAATTTAGATCAATTTACCTACGTTTGAAGGCTCCACCAAATTGAAGAAATTGAACCAAGCTGTTGCCTGCTTCAGATTTGGTTTTGGTTGAGCAAAGCAATCTGGAGACGATTGCCTGTTGCCTCCTTTGGTTGTTGTGTCTTGGATTTCTTCTTGCTTGCTAGGGTTTTCTTTTGGCCCCAAGATTTCAAGAGTCCCAAGTTCGGTTCAAAATTTCAGTTCAAGAGTTTTCTCTCTTTTTTTCAAAATAAAAAGTCTCGTTCTCCCCCAGTCCCTTTCTGTGTGTTTTAATGTGGTATTTGGAAAAAAAATCAAAACCTAATTCTAATTGTCTAAGGAAATAAAAACCATTTAGGAAAATAAATAAAAACCAAATAGAATTCGGTTTTGGAAAAACTGCATTGGAAAAAATTGTGCTGGCGAAAATTGTTGCAGGCTACGGGTTGGCCAGCTACGAGAATTGTGAGAGTTTCATGCGAGCTGGGGTGTAGGCCTGCCCTGCGGCAAATTGTCTTGTGGCCATTTCCTGCGGCGAATTGGCCCAAGCTAATTTTGCCAGTGATGAAATTTTTTGTCGCCGATTCTTCCGTCGCCGATTATTTATTTATTTAAAATTTTCTAATATTACCTTTTTTATTTTTATTAAAAATTATAAATAATAAATATTAAAATAAATATTATTTAATTAAAATACCACAAAAATTATTTTAGACTATTTTAAAAATATTAGATCAGACTTGGTCAAAAATTAAGGGTCTACAACATTATTTTTGTATAATTGCAAATTATGTAAATCATATAAGTTTTAAACTAAATGTTAAAAATATGTAACTATGATATGTTGATATATATCTATATATGTGTTGAAACATTGTTTTGGAGATTTTGGAAAAACTAGTTGAATAAAATTATTTGGAACTATATTTTCTTTACAGGTTGAGTCGATTAATTTTTGGAAAAAGTCCAAAATATAGATAAAAATATGATAAATTTTTTCTAGAAATTTTTCTTTAAAATTTGTATTTGATAATTAAATTAATAATGTAAATACTTATTTTCTTACTAAAGTATGATTTGTATGGTTATAAATATTTTTCTTGTATTTATGGAGATTTTTAAATGAAAGGAACTGGGACATTTTTGTTTTTTGTATGCATATTATACATATACAGAATATATGTATTGTATGTATATAAGGTATAAAGGTGTTACATATTTGATATTGATATTGATATGTATGGAAAATTGGTAAAGGAATATAAAATGTGGAAAAACATGAGAAAAATGGAATATAAGAAATGTGAATTTCATGTTGCCTTATATAATATCTATTCTCAGGGATTTGTTTTTGGATTTGGCTTGGCATTGTCATACGCCTTCGGAAGAGACACAAGTATAACATCCATAATTTTTATAAATTAAATTAAATAAAATAAAATGAATTAAATAAATAATTTAAATGGAAAATGAAAGTTTTAGAAGTGAGAAAATAAAATGTATATGTGAAATATATATGCAATATACATAATATACACAAAAGTTAACTCAAAATCAACACTTTAAGAAGAAAAGTCAAAAAGTCAACTGACATAATTGTTAATATACATCAAAAAATTAAAATTATTAAAATAAATTAAAAATAAATTATTTTTAGTCGAAAGGGAAATTTATGATTTTTTAAATAAATAAATAAATAAATAAAAATTGAATAAAATAATATATATAAGGTCATTTTTGAAAGTGAAAAGATAGAGAAATTCAAAGTTGTCTTCATCTACTTCTTCTTCCTTAGGAGGCCGAACCTCAATGGTTACCCAAGCCAGGCTTTTTCTTCCTCTAAGCATCCATAATTGAAAGGATTTCAAGGTTTCCAGTAAAGTTTTGGTGATTTTCTCTTGAAATAGTAAGTTTTTCGACTTATTTCTTTGGATTTCCATGAAATTGTGAATATGTGAATATTGAGTTTTTGTAGTAGCATGATTTGATGGCTTGAATAGGTATGTATGAAGCTATTTTGATTAGTTATTAATGATTCTTAAGTTGGATTGAAGAAATGATTAAGTTTGAGTGAGTATGGTTGAAGAGAGAGAATTTAGGGTTATGGAATATTTGGACTTTTAAAATCCTAATGTTTTAATTGTGAAAATGATTTCCAAATCTATTTTTTTTGATGCATAAATAAGGATTTTAAAGTCAAATAATGGGTTTAACTAAGTTTGGTTAGAGATTGGATAAGGTAGTGTTTAATTTAGGGTTTTAGAAAAGGAATTTTAAAAGTATTAGTATTTGTTTGATTTAAATGTTTAAATCATATTATTTAATGATATTAGCGATGGAAATAAGCTTGAATTAACAAATGGAATGAGTTGGAATGAAGAACCTTTAATGATGAAAGTTATGGCATTTTAAGGTTTTATATAAAGAATGTGTGTTTATTGAATTTAATTAATTGAAAAATGTTATAATATGTTTTTAATGATGTAAATAAACTTAAAACACTAATTTAAATGGAATAAAATGAATTTTCAAAGTTAAAGTAAGGAAAGGCTAAATTTTAAAAATTTGTAGGAGTGATGTTTAATTAGGGTTTAATGTTGAAAATGCCTTAAACTGTGATATTAAATGATTATATTTGGTCACATTATGTATGAACATTAAGAGGTTGTAGATTTCCCAACCCTAGTATTGAAGGTGTGAGCGGGGATTTTCGCCCCCACTTCCAATGGAATGGTTCTTGCGACTTCGGCACTGTTTAGGCTCGGGGCCTTAGAGAACACGGACCTAAGTCCGGAGAAAATGGAGTCGCCACCCGGACGGGTCGGGAAAAAGAAAGGGGTGGATGACTCGATTCCTAAGGAATCCCCAACCCCCTAATGGGTTCAAAAAGTTGGGTACGTGTGGGGAAGGTGAGAAATGGCCCAGCACCCCCACAATGCTCGGTTCATTGGAACCGGCCTCCTTTACAAGTCTTAATATTATAAAATTCTTAAGTATAACAATATTATCCATATCACACACAATAATTAAAATAAAGCATCGATATATTAAAAATCAAAACAATGTCCAAACAAAGCAAATAAATGGACACCCATCCGAAGTTGGAAACATGTCCTTACATCACATGCCTAAATAGGACATCCACCAAAAGGTAGAAACATGCCCTTTACATTGGTTCTAAAATAGAAAAAAATTAAATTACATGATATTTAACTAATGAGGTACCCACCAAGTGGAAACATACCTCTTACAACATTTGGAAATCTAAATAAATTGATAAAAGTAAATAACCATTCATAATAAATAAATCATTCATCAAAGGTACTAAATATCAATAAAAAGTAAACATCCATCCATGACAAATAAAATAAACCAAGCATTGAATTTAAATAAATTAAAGCATAAGAAATAAAACAAAGCATGATCAAATATGGAATTGAATAAGGTAAATAAAAATCCAAATTATAGCTACTGTTTCCATTTAGGGTTCTTTATCTCATGTGTTAAGGTTTTGGAATTCATAAAATTAGGCTACTGTGACTTTTTTATGGAATTAAAATAGATTGAGGTTTTATATTTTAAAAGGTTGGTAAGACTCTTTGATTAAACAAATTAAGGTTTGAATGGTGAAATCATGAGACTAGGGTTTTAGACACTTTAAAATACTTTTGATTCATGGTTTTAAATTGTGATTTCAAGCTTACTGTGTAAATTTAAAATATTTATGTTTTTATGGTTTTTAATGTTTTAAAGGATTAAGGTTTAGAAAAATTTAGGGTTTAAGGTTTTGAAGGAGTTAGAGTTTACTATTTTAGGTTTAGAAGTTGAATTTGGGTTTAGTGTTTTGGAATTTAGGGTTTTCAGTGACGCATGATTTTTAGGATTTGGAAAAAGCAATTGAAGATTTTATGGAATTTTATGAAAATAAACCAACGATTTAAAGTTTATAAAGCAAAAAAAAAAGATATTTTTAAATCTTTTGGGAAAGTAACAGAGCACAATTTGAAGTTTTGATAATTTGGAAAGCAAATCTTAGTTTTGGGGTTTTGAAGAAATAAAACTAATATCTTTAAATTTTTAGAAAATAAAACCACGATTTAAGATGTTTAAGCCTTAGAAAAAGTGAATTGAGGTCTTAAAATTTTTGAATTAAAAGAAACTAAGTGATGATTAAGCTACTGTGAAAAAAAAACAAAAGAAATTAAGAATTCAAACATTATTTTGTAAGTTTCACCAAAAATTGCATCTTGGATGAACAAGGTCAAAGACAAGTCTTTTTGCCTTTGAATTGCTTAAATCATTTTTCTGCACCCTCAAAAAATCAACTTGATTCAAGCTAATTCCTTCACGGATTTGGATCCACTTTTCCAAGCAACTGTCCAATTTTTGATTTTCGGCCTCCCCCCTTTTTTGTGTTGTTTAGTCCATATTTATAGAAGTTTTATATCCTTCATTCCTAATTATTCACGGCATCTTTATTGAATAAGAAAAGGAAACCAAAACCTAATTGTATTAGGTTTCAAAAAATTTATGTCGGAAAAATTTTGCTGGCGAAAAAAAACTGCTGCGGAAAAACTGCGCTGGCAAAAAAATCTGCCGCAGCTGGCTGTGGCAGCGCGCGCGAAATGGGCCCCTAGGCCATTTTACCATTTTTTTACTAAAATAAATATTAAAATTAATTAAGATACCATAAAAATTATTTTGGACTAATTAAAATATATTGGACAACACAAAAATTATTTTGGACTAATTAAAATATATTGGACCGGACCGGGTAAAAAATTAAGGGTCTACAGTTTGCCCCCCGCTTGAATGATCTGAAACTTAAGTGAAAGAGAGTGAAAAGCACTAAGACTTAATTTTTGAGATGACGATTTAAATTTGTTTTGGGTACTTGGACCAGAGATTGATTGAATTTGGGTACTTGGACCTATGATTGAGTACTTGGGCCCGGATTGATTTAATTTGGGTACTTGGACCCAAGATTGAATTTGATTTGGGTACTTGGACCCGAGATTGCATACTTGGACTCGAGATTGGGTACTTGGACCCGAGATTGAATTGATTTTGGGTACTTGCACCTAGGATTGGGTACTTGGACCCGAGATTGATTTGATTTAGGTACTTGGACCCGAGACTGGGTACTTGGATCCGAGATTGGGTGCTTGGACCCGAGATTGGGTACTTGGACCCAAGATTGGATTGAATTCGATTTGGGTACTTGGACCCAAGATTGGATAGAATTTGGGTACTTGGACCCAGGATTGGGTATTTGGACCCGAGATTGATTTGATTTGGGTACTTGGACCCGAGATTAGATTTGATTTGGGTACTTGGACCCGAAATTGGGTACTTAGACCCGAGATTGGGTACTTGGACCCAAGCTTGAATTGATTTGGGTACTTGGACCCGAGATTGGGTGCTAGGACCCGATATTAGGTACTTGGACCCAAGATTGGATTGAATTCGATTTGGGTACTTGGACCCAAGATTGGATGGAATTTGGGAACTTGGACCCAGGATTGGGTACTTGGACCCGAGATTAGATTTGATTTGGGTACTTGAACTCGAGAATGGGTGCTTGGACCCGAGATTGATTTGATTTGGGTACTTGGACTCGAAATTGGGTACTTGAACCCGAGATTGGGTACTTGGACCCAAGATTGGATTGAATTCGATTTGGGTACTTGGACCCAAGATTGGGTACTTGGACCCGAGATTGATTTAATTTGGGTACTTGGACCCGAGATTAGATTTGATTTGGGTACTTGGACCCGAAATTGGATACTTGGACCCGAGCTTGAATTGATTTGGGTACTTGGACCTGAGATTAGATTTGATTTGGGTACTTGGACCCGAAATTGGGTACTTGAACTCGAGAATGGGTGCTTGGACCCGAGATTGATTTGATTTGGGTACTTGGACTCGAAATTGGGTACTTGAACCCGAGATTGGGTACTTGGACCCAAGATTGGATTGAATTCAATTTGGGTACTTGGACCCAAGATTTGATGGAATTTGGGTACTTGGACCCAGGATTGGGTACTTGGACCCGAGATTAATTTAATTTAGGTACTTGGACCCGAGATTAGATTTGATTTGGGTACTTAGACCCGAAATTGGATACTTGGACCCGAGCTTGAATTGATTTGGGTACTTGGACCCAAGAATGGGTGCTTGAACCCAAGATTAGATACTTGGACCCGAGCTTGAATTGATTTGGGTACTTGGACCCGAGATTGAGTGCTTGGATCTGAGATTGGTTACTTGGACCCGAGATTGGATTGAATTTGATTTGGGTACTTGGACCCAAGATTGGATTGAATTTGGGTACTTGGACCCAGGATTGGGTACTTGGACCCGAGATTGATTTGATTTGGGAACTTAGACCCGAGATTAGATTTGACTTGGGTACTTGGACCCGAAATTGATTTGATTTTGGGTGCTTGGACCCAAGATTGAGTTTGACTGACCTTTTATCATTTGAGAAATCTGACTGCTCCGGTTATTCTATGCATTGTGGTTTTTCACCCTCAAAATGGATCTTCATCCTTTGAGATCGGGTCTTCATCCTTGAAAATGAATCTTCATCTTTTAAATTGGGTCTTTTCCCTGGCTTTAGCTCTTTTAGTTGGACTGATCTTTTGTCTTTTGTATCTTCATTCTTTTGAGAATTCTAATTTTCTTCTTTTTTTCATTCTGTCTTGTTCTTCCTTTGCACTTTTGCAAAAAAAATTCAGCCCTTTTTAGCTAGCCTTTATATCCTCTCCTTTTCCCCCTGCGTGGCAAGATATTTGCAAGTGAGTTTGAAAATGTTTTATATATAAACTCAAAAAAGTGAAAAGGAGAAACTTTGTCCCCTGTGTAGGCTCAAACCCATGATTTTTCTATGCGGACTCTGATTTATGTTGTTGTTGTCTAGTTCTTCGTACAAGCACGTATTTCTTCTCTTTGCAAGATTACTGGAGCTTTCTCAAGCAATGGGCTTTCTATGCCCCCCTGATTTGATATCTTCTTTTGATTCTTTACTTCGCAGGGTGTTTGCTATTCATTTTGCCAAGGAATAGACAACACAAGGCAAGAAAGTGCGATGTGATATGCTTATATATGCATGATATGTATGAATAATACTTACAATTGTTCCATCGACTCACAGACCGTGGTGATCAGCAGAAGTGTTCCCATTGGTTCTGTTTTGACACTTGTTCAAGTCTTGCATTAGAATGATCGAAAGCTTTTGCATTTGTGGCTTTTATCTTCAAGATGTTGAAAACATGAGTGGTGAAGACCCTAAGCAACAGAGTCAAGGATGCATCCATTTCAAACTATGTTTCAGCTTGTCAGTTGATAGTTTCTTCATGACCTTGCAAATAATCAATTCAACATATTATATGACAAAACACTTTTTTTTCCTTTCCTTTTTTTTTTGAATTTTGATTTTGAAATCAAATGTTGGCTTTACCAAATTAATGTCAATGTACCTCAGGACTTGATTTTTCCAAATTAACATATCTATAACATGACAACCCTAGTTACTGTACTAAACTCGGGAATCATTTCTATTTAATCAAGAACTGTTGCACTTCAGATAGGCACATACACATTACTCGGCCAAACGTCTCATTTGAGTTTAAATATTGTCTATCTCATATGCATGCTTATTCAAACTATCTCCACTAATAGACTCTACCTACCAAGAGAGATCAACAGGTCTTTGATAGGCTTGAAATGGAGTCTATAAGGGACATGGGTTAAATGAAGGCCATTTTGAGATAGGAGTTGATGTAACACAATGGACAAACCCTCACACTACAAATTTCCTATTGGAACTTTAGACAGTTGGGAGCAATTTTTCTAGACTCCAAAGTCCTTTTATCTTCTTAGCATTAATCTGGATCTTGATTGGGATAGTCTTTGCCCTTGCAAAAAGTTTGGTACCCAAATTCATTTCTTTTCTTCTTCTCCCTTTATTTCTCTTATTCTTCCCTTTTCTTTCTCTTTATTTTCCTTACTTTTCCCTTTCTTTGAGCATTTTATTATTTTGTCCTTCTTCCTTGTAGGACTATCAAGTACAGAACTTTTAAGAACTGGATGGTCTTCCTCCTTTTTTCTCCAATTTTGATTGAATCTTTGGTTAGGTTGGACCAATTCAAGTAAAAATGTCGTTATAAACTAAATGGAAGCCTTTTATTGTCTTAGGTAAAAAAGAACTCAGTTGGCTTTTTGAACCTTTTTGGGTTTTCCTTTCTTTTTTCTTTTCTTTTTTTCTCTTCTTTTTTCTTTTCTTTTTCTTTTCTTTTGTCTTTTTTGTTTTGTTTTCTTCTTTTTCTTCTTTTTTTTTTGGTTCTAGCTCTAAAAGAGTTGTCTTGTTTGTACCAACTTGGGCTTCCAATAATGGATAAGTGGAGTAACATAAATCTTCTTTAATAGGAATAAATCAGTTGTTAACCTGATGTTGATGTTGATATATTAGAGATATAAGGAAAACTTCAACTACCCTTATGGTTTTGAGAACATCAACTATCCTTATGATCTTGAGAACTTCAACTATCTTCATGGTCTTGAGAACTTCAACTATCCTCATAATCTGGACTAATCATTATTTTCTTTGATCTTCTTGCCTCTTCACCTTAGTGATCATATGACTTGTCAAAAGTATCACAACAGCTCAGGGTAGGTTATTGGGGTTATATGCCAATTAGAAGAAAGCTAAAATTTTATGAAGGCTCAAAGGGACAACTAGGGGTTGATGTTTAATTGGGTGGATACTAGT
This sequence comes from Garcia nutans, assembly GCA_947685225.1. Lineage (NCBI taxonomy): Eukaryota > Viridiplantae > Streptophyta > Magnoliopsida > Malpighiales > Euphorbiaceae > Garcia > Garcia nutans. The sequence continues at coordinate 37,790,523 of CANTUV010000011.1, forward strand.
TGTTGGCTAACCAAACAATGCCTAGATCATCTCTCCCTAAAATAAGCAGAGTTCAATTTCGCCTCGAAAGTTTGTCAAAGCATGTTCTAAGACTGACTAGGACCTAGACAAAGGTAATTATGCAGGAGCCCTCTCTAAGTAAGCATACACAACTCAATGCTATAGAGCAATTCCCTCACCTAGTAAATTCATTCAAGTCATGATGCCTAGACACATTAATTTATAAACATCAAGCTAAATTCCTCATCGGTTGAGCACCAAAATGAGCAAAGACCAATAAAATTTTTGATAAAAGTAATTTATTCAAACAAATTTAAATTTGAAAAACACGATAGTTCCAATTAAATATTAAAGAAAGTAAAATTGAATAGCAACATTCAAGCTAAGGAAAGTTTGTTGAGTTAGGCTTCTTTTCCTTTCATATCTTCAATATCCCCATCTTGAAAGGATGATAAAATAAATCTTCTTCCAATCCTTTTCCTACCATGAAGGCTGCTAGTGATGGCACCCTGTTGAACCTTGGAAATGGATTACCTTTGGTATTGGGCTTATCTAGATTAGGCAACTTGCCATTATCAATTAAATTCTAGATCTCATACCTCAACTTCATACAATTGTCTGTTTCATATCTAGGCCTTTGATGGAATTGGCAAAATGCACTAGTATCAAAGTTAGGTGGAAGAGGATCAGGCAAAGGATGAGGAGTCAAGGGTTGTAACAATCCCTTCTTTTGTAGCTTATTGAGAACCCGAGACAGTGGCTTCCCTAATTCTGAAAACTGACTCATTCCTCCTTGACTAGTGGCATTGACATCAACTTCTTTTTGGGTGCTTTGATTGCCCGGCTGGTAGTTCCCTTTCTCATTCCTTTTTATTAAAAAGCGATTCTTCTCCCTTTCCCACTCTTCAATTTGTAGACCAGCTTGGAGAAGATCTTTGAAGTCCCTTATAAGGGTATGAGACAGCCTTTCACGGAGATTGGGCAGAACGCCTCTCACGATCATCCTTATTTGATCGAATTCGTCGGGCCTTTTCTTGAGCAAAGCAGCCTTATTTCTCCATCGTTTCACATAGTCCACAAAATTCTCATTTGGCCGTTGCCTAATGGACTCAACTTCCATTAAGGTAACTTCCAACTCGACATTATACCCATATTGCTGGATGAAGGCCTTGTATAGCAAATCCCAATTCTTTTGTGTTCCATCATCTAAGGTATTGAACCAATTTTGGACAACAAGATCCAATGAGAGTATGAAGTACCTTAGAGTTTGACCCTTAGTAGCTTGGGCAGACTGCATAGCAGTGATATACTGCTTCACGTGGAGATGAGGATTTCCAGTACCATTGTATCTAGCAATGGATGGCATCTTGAACTTGTACGATACTTCTTCATCTAGCTCAAATAATTTGTCGATCTCAGACATTTCTTCGGTCTTTAGTTTCTTCTCAAATTTCTTTTCTAAATCTGCGATCATCTTTTCAACATCAGAATTTTTAGTCTTTTCAAAATTTGCCTTCTCAGCAACCTTCGGCTCCTTTTTGTATTGAAGATCTTGGTAGTATTGAGCCCAATCATCATCATCAATGATCACCTTATCATCATCAAAAGCTACTTCATCAATTTTAGCCTTCCCCTTGACTTTCTTGGTTCTAGCAGATGCTTCGGTATTGTTTTCTAAAATTGCAGCTAGTTGATTCTTTATGGTCTCGGCCATGGCCTCTTTTATTTCTTCCATCTTGGCATTGAGGGCATCATCCACCATTCTTTGAATTTGTTCGGGATCCATTATTTTTGGTGAGCAAGTGATTGAATCGTTGCTAGATACCTCATCTCCGGCATAGGTCGGATTATTGTAGGCTTTTGAACTTTCGTAATCTAGGGCTGTGAGCTAGAGAGGATCAATGATATGAGATGTAAATGTATGCATGTATGCATGTATGTATAAACAATCAACAAACAAGGAAGAATAGGATGTTCCTTCAAACTATATAACATCCACACACGAATGGCGAGTCTCTTTTCCTAGGTATATGGTTAAAAAAATACCAACATGGGGTACCTTGCTTTCGAATAATTACCTCGGACGTTTCCACCAATAGTTATATTTTCAAAAATGGAAATCAGTTTATAATAATTCCCATTAATTAGGTTTTAATCCATTCAACCAACTATAGTAGCTTTTATGCTATATTGGATTAAAACTAAATTAAGAGGTTTATTATAGATAGATTTCTCACTTGAAAAAGTAACTAATGATTCATGCCAAAAATAAGCCCATGGTTAATTTATTCTTAGTATAAACTAGGCTCACAATTGATTTTTGGTATTTCATAATTGACCTAAATATTTTGCAAGCTCTTTGTAAGAAAAGGTTGGGTGAAAATAATTTTGTTTCTAAGCCCATTGTAAAAAGATTTTAGAAAAAATGGATTTTGGGCTTAGTATTTGGGCCATGAGCAAAAGAATTTTTGATTTATTTTTAGAAAAGTTTTATATCAAAAGACCATCTTGAAAAATTTTGAAAATAGCTTTGGTCTTTTGGATTTTAAAGAAAATGTTTATTTTGAGCTCACAAGATATTTAGGTCATATTAGAAAAAGAACAAACCAAATAAGCCATGATTTAAGCCAAGATAAATTAATCATACTCAAACAACATGCATTTGGGGTAAAAACCTAAGGAAAGTAACTAGGCCAATTACATGAGCTTTAGTCTTTGGGTAAAAAGGCTTAGGTTCCCATAGCAAGTATATACTAAATGGTACGAGGCTATGAGTGGTTATGCCATACTTGATCTCCATACCTTGATTGAAAGCATGGTATCCCTTACATAACATAACACGGGTAACACGGGCGTCCTAACTCACGCACACAATGCAATCTAATATGATGCAATGGATAATATCATTATAAGAAAGAATAGAATAATATAAAGACCAATGGAATCAACTTCTCTTATCCTCAGTGGAGTCGCCACTGTGAGCGGGGATTTTCGCCCCCACTCCCGGTGGAATGGTTCTTACGACTTCGGTACTATTTAGGCTCGGGGCCTTAGAGAACACGGACAAAAGTTTGGAGAAAATGGAGTCGCCACCTGGACGGGCCGAAAAAAAAAGGGGTGGATGACTCGATTCCTAAGGAATTCCCAACCCCCTAATTGGTTCAGAAAGCTGGGTATGTGTCGGGAAGGTGAGAAATGGCCCAGCACCCCCACAACTCCCAGTTCATTGGAACCGACCTCCTTTATAGGTCTTAATATTATAAAATTCTTAAGTATAACAATATTATCCATATTACACACAATAATTAAAATAAAGCATCAATATATTAAAAATCAAAACAATGTCCAAACAAAGCAAATAAATGGACACTCATCCGAAGATGGAAACATGTCCTTACATCACATGCCTAAATAGGACATCCACCGAAAGGTAGAAACATGCCCTTTACATTGGTTCTAAAATAGAAAAGCAAATTAAATTACATGATATTTAACTAATGAGGTATCCACCAAGTGGAAACATACCTCTTACAATGGAAATCTAAATAAATTGATAAAAGTAAATAACCATTCATAATAAATAAATCATTCATCAAAGGTACCAAATATCAATAAAAAGTAAACATCCATCCATGATAAATAAAATAAACCAAGCATTGAATTTAAATAAATTAAAGCATAAGAAATAAAACAAAGCATGATCAAATATGGAATTGAATAAGGTAAATAAAAATCCAAATTATAGCTACTATTTCCATTTAGGGTTCTTTATCTCATGTGTTAAGGTTTTGGAATTCATAAAATTAGGCTACTGTGACTTTTTTATGGAATTAAAATAGATTGAGGTTTTATGTTTTAAAAGGTTGGTAAGACTCTTTGATTAAAAAAAATAAGGTTTGAATGGTGAAATCATAAAACTAGGGTTTTAGACACTTTAAAATACTTTTGATTCATGGTTTTAAATGGTGATTTCAAGCTTACTGTGTAAATTTAAAATATTTATGGTTTTATGGTTTTTAATGTTTTAAAGGATTAAGGTTTAGAAAAAGTTAGGGTTTAAGGTTTTAAAGGAGTTAGAGTTTACTATTTTAGGTTTAGAAGTTGAATTTGGGTTTAGTGTTTTGGAATTTAGGGTTTTGGTGATGCATGATTTTTAGGATTTGGAAAAAGCAATTGAAGATTTTATGGAATTTTATGAAAATAAACCAACGATTTAAAGTTTATAAAGCAAAAAAAAAAGATATTTTTAAAGCTTTTGGGAAAGTAACAGAGCACAATTTGAAGTTTTGATAATTTGGAAAGCAAATCTTAGTTTTGGGGTTTTGAAGAAATAAAACTAATATCTTTAAACTTTTAGAAAATAAAGCCACGATTTAAGATGTTTATGCCTTAGAAAAAGTGAATTGAGGTCCAAAAGTTTTTGAATTAAAAGAAACAAAGTGATGATTAAGCTACTTTGAAAAAAAAAATAAATTAAGAATTCAAACTTTATTTTGTAAGTTTCACAAAAAATTGCTTCTTGGATGAACAAGGTTAAAGACAAGTCTTTTTGCCTTTGAATTGCTTAAATCGTTTTTCTGCTCCCTCAAAAAATCAGCTTGATTCAAGCTGATTTCCTTCATAGATTTGGATCCACTTTTCTAAGCTACTGTCCAATTTTTTATTTTCGGCCTCCCCCCTTTTTTGTGTTGTTTAGTCCATATTTATAGAAGTTTTATATCCTTCATTCCTAATTATTCACGACATCTTTATTGAATATGAAAAGGAAAGTGAAACCTAATTGTATTAGGTTTCGAAAAATTTGCGTCGAAAAAATTTTACTAGCGAAAAAAAACTTCTGCGGAAAAACTGCGCTGGCGAAAAAATATGCCGCAGCTGGCTGCGGCAGCATGGGCAGAATGGGCCCGTAGGCCATTTCGCCCACAGGAAACTCCTGCGGGCGAAATGCCCACAGGCCCATGCTGACTTTCGGCGATGATTTTTTCGTCGTCGATTTTTTTTGTTATTTTTTATTTTTTATTATTTTTGAATTTTTATTCATTGTACCATTTTTTTACTAAAATAAATATTAAAATTAATTAAGATACCATAAAAATTATTTTGGACTAACTAAAATATATTGGACAACACAAAAATTATTTTGGACTAATTAAAATATATTGGACCGGACCGGGTCAAAAATTAAGGGTCTACAGAAGGGCAAGTTGAAAGTGAACGTTGGTGGAAGATTTTTGGTTTGGATTTGAGTGCTCTTTGAGGTATGCACAAACTCTTGATAAATGAGGTATAATTGCATTACATTTGGCCTAACACTTTTTGGATGAATAATGTGTTAAGCTACTTGGTAACTTGGACATTCATGAACATTGTGCTATGACATGTGAATTGTTATGTATGCATTATATGTATTATGAAAAGTCATTATTAATGGCTAAAATAAATGAAATGTGAATTATGTGCATTATGTGAAAATGACCTACAAATATTTGGGTACTGTGATATTTATGTGAAATGAGATACATTGTGATGAAATGTTAAGAATGAAATAAAATGAATTGATATTGATATGAATGAGAAAAATGAGAAAATGAGACAATGTGATGAGAAAAATGAGAAATTGATGAAATATGATGAGGAAAATTGATTATGAAATATGTATTATTTGTGGGCCTAGTATGTTATTCAATTTTCTGGAGTTCTGTGTTTGGCGGCATGCTTATAAGGTTATCCTCATTATTTGCCTTCGGAGCTAGACGCTTGGCATCACTGATATATGATTTGCCTTCGGGGCAAGATGCTTGGCATCACTAATATATGATTTGCCTTTGGGCTAGATGCTGAGCATCACTATGATTTGCCCTCTGGGCTAGACACTTAGTGTTATTATGGACTAAAATAGTAACTCTGAGATTTGAATAATATATTAGTTTGTTTAGGCTCATGCTTATGCATCTGTTAATGTGAATTATTAAATTATTAAAGATTATGTTTTAAAGTGATATTGAGTGCCACATTGTGACATAACATACAAAAGCATTATGCATTGGCATTATATTAAAGTTTTATTATCATCAAAGTTTGTACCGCTAGGCTTTTAGCTTAACGTGATTGTAATTCATCGTGCAAGTGACAGGGTTGATCCGATAGATCTGGAGAGTTCTGCTAGACCTTGTCTGGTCTTGGCTTGTGTTTATTGAGCTTGAAGTGTTTTTGCTACTACAAGATCAAGCCAGTTGCCATCATGTATATATTTTATAGTATAGTATATTTTATTATTATTTATATTATGTTTGTATTTTTAAAGTATATATTGTAAATTATAAAGAATATTTTGGATAAATTGTGTAATGTGGGGGTTTTATATGTGTTGTGATATATATATATATATGTATATATATAAATGTTTTGAGGAAATATGGAGAAATTGAGAAATTGGGGTGAAAGGTGTGATTTATTGTTTATTAGGAGTGTGTTTTTACAGGTTATGTAATTGTTAAAATTTGAGATGTCCAAATTACAGATAAAATTTTGGCTAATTTTTTTCAGAGATTTTTATGTAAAATGCTAATTTTGGAACCTATAATTAATAAATAATATTTTATTTATGATTTAAATATACATTTTAAAGTGTTTTGGGATTTTAAATTGGAAATGTGGGAATTTTTATTAAACCTGATTGTGGCATTCTTATATTTTATATGCGTATTTTATATATACTAGGTGTATGTATTATACCTATATAGGATATAAGAGTGTTATATTTATTTTGATATCAGAGCCTAGGTTTGAGATTCTCGACCTAGGTGGGTTGTTAGAGAGAGAAAATGGAGATTTTAAATATGATTTTAAATTGTGATACATGTATTAGCACTGTCAATTTATCTGATCTTTGATGTGGCAATTTTCTGTTGTATTTGCAGATATAGGTAGTTATGGCTTCTAAGATGCACCAGTTTGCTGAAAGTAGTGCAGAGAGTGTAGCTCCTGATGAGGGTAGAGTTGGAGCTGGAGCTAAGACTACTGGAGAGACATCTGCTTCTGTGCATGTTAAACTAGCAGCTGAGGAGGTTCCGCGGAGCTGTGTATGACATATAGTGGAGTTGTTGAGACAGGCTCTGGTTCAGCAACCGCAGCCACCACCACAGCTGTAGCCGCAACAACAGTTGCCGACTCGAAAAATATGACAAGTTGAGAAAGTTTGGAGCCATAGATTTTGTCAACAATACAGACTCAGCTGTAGCATAGCAGTGGCTGGACAGGGTCTAGAGAGTGTTCATTCAGCTGCAGGCTAGTCCAGTGGAGAAGTTTGATTATGCTAGATCTCTTTTGCAAAGAGATGCGTATGAGTGGTGGAAGACGGTTCCCCAAGGTATAGTTGATTCACCAGTTCTAACTTATGTCAATTTTCTATGAGAATTCAAGAAGAAGTTTACTCCCAGAGAGTATAAGGATGTGAAGAAAATGGAGTTTCTGAGTTTGAGGTAGGACACGAGGATTGTGATCGAGTATGAGATTGAGTTTATCCGGCTGAGTCAATAAGCTGGAGGGATTATTTCATATGAGATTGATAAATGCAGAAGGTTTAAGGAGGGGCTGAGACCCTCTATCATGTGTTTATGGCAGGCTCCTGGTATCAAAATTTTTCTCAGTTGGTTGTAGCTGCTAGAAGTGTAGAGAGGGTACAAGGTCTTGCAGCAGCTGTTAGAGTAGAAGAGAGCAGAGCTAGAAGACTCGAGTCAGGTAGAGTCTTCATCAGTGAAGAGAGGTCAAGAGGGATATCCTCAGAGGTTCAATAGGAGCCAGGGGCAGTCTGGCAGGTCATCATAGCAGTTGAGACAGAGACAGAGACCTGCAGCTTCAGTGGCTAGTGTCCCAACCCAATGACTCAGAGGCCTGCTCCACCTATATGTACTTATTGTGGTAGGGCACATGAGGGTGTGTACTGGAGGATAGGTGCACCAACAGTATATTACAAGTGTGGATCACCAGATCATTTTCTCAGAGACTATCTAGAGCCACTAGATGATAGACAGTAGATACAACAGCTTCTAGACCCAGTGTTAGAGGGGGTCATGGTGGCAAAAGTTTTCACAGAAGGGTAGATCAGGATCTGGCTAGAGAGGAGATTCTATCACAGGGAGTAGACCAGAGGATGCAGGGCCAGCACAGCTGGTTTATGTGATGCAGAGGCAGCCAGATGCTTCAACTATCATAGCCGATATTTTTACTTTATTTGGTACTTCAGTTCATGCATTGATAGACCCTAGGTTGACTTATTCATACAGCAATGCATCTATACTGCCTATGAGTGAATTGCATTCAGAATCCCTAGGATTTGATGTGTTAGTTACAAATCCTTTAGGTCACAGTGTTGTAGTTAGCAGGGTGCACCGAAATAGCCTAGTTGTTATTCAGGATGAGAATTTTCTCGGTGACCTGATTTGATGCCTTTTAGAGAGTATGATATGATTCTGGGTACAAATTGGTTATCCATGCTAGGGGCTATGGTAGACTGTCAGCGAAAATGTGTTACCTTGAGAACACATGATGGTAGATATGTGGTGGTATCTAGTGAGCAGAGATACCTTTCATCCATACCATATTTATTTCAGCTGTATCAGCTAGGAGGATGATTCAGAAGGGATGTGAGGCATATTTTGCTCATATTGTAGATACCAGAGTAGTGGGGTCCCAGCTTGATAGTATACCTATAGTCATCAAGTTTTTGAATGTTTTCCTTGATGAGTTGCTAGGGGTACCTCTTGAGAGAGAGAGAGAAGTGGAGTTTGGTATCAATCTGATGCCTGGTACCACTCCCATCTCCATTACCCCTTATCAGATGGCACCTACAGAATTGAAGCAGTTGAATGTGCAGTTGCAGGAGTTGCTTGATAAAGGGTTCATCTGCCCTAGTGTGTCTTTGTGGGGAGCACCTGTCTTGTTTGTGAAAAAGAAGGATGGCACCTTGAGATTATGTATTGATTATATGCAATTGAATAAGGTGACCATCAAGAACAAGTGTCCATTACCTTGGATAGATGATCTCTTCAATCAGTTGAAGGGAGCAGCAGTGTTCTCTAAGATTGATCTAAGATCAGGGTACCATCAGTTGAGAGTTAGAGATGTGGATGTACCCAAGATAGCTTTCCGCACGAGGTATGGGCATAATGAGTTTCTAGTGATGCCTTTTGGATTGATGAATGCACCAGCAGCATTCATGGATTTGATGAATAGGGTGTTTAGACCATACTTAATCAGTTTGTGGTGGTCTTCATTGACGATATTCTAGTGTATTTGCATAATGAGAAAGATCATGATAGGCATCTGCGGATTGTATTACGAACTTTGAGGGAGAAGTAGTTGTATGCTAAGCTGTCTAAATGTGGTTTTAGCAGATGGTATTAGAGTTTATCCAAGTAAGGTCGAGGCTATATTGAATTGGAGTCCACCAAAGAATGTGACAAAGGTTAGAAGTTTTCTGAGATTAGCAGGCTATTATCATCAGTTTGTGAAGGGTTTTTCTATGATAGCTACACCATCACTCACCATATTACTTCAGAAAGGAGTTAGATTTGTGTGGAAAGATCAATGTCAAGCAAGTTTTGAGCAGCTGAGGGATATGTTGACTTAGGCTCCTGTCCTTACTCTACCTGTGGAAGGTAAACCTTATGTGATATACAGTGGTGCTTCACATAGTGGTTTAGATTATGTTTTGATGTAGGAAGATAGAGTCATTGCTTATGCCTCAATAGTTAAAGCCTCATGTGCTGAATTGCCCAACTCATGATCTGGAGATAGCAGCCATAGTTTTTCCATTAAAGATTTGGCGACATTACTTGTATGGGGAGAAATGTTTCATTTATATGGATCATAAGAGTTTGAAGTACCTGGGTGTTTAAAGAGAATTGAATTTGAGACAGAGATGGTGGTTAGAGTTGATTAAAGACTATAACTGCTTGATTAATTATCATCCTAGCAAGGCAAATATAGTTGTGGATGCCTTGAGTCAGAAGTCCATGGCACGTTTGACTGCTTATTCGCTCTCATTGCTTTTTGAGTTGAGAACATTGAATGTCAAATTTGAGTCTTGTGATGATGGTGCATTGATGGCTCAGTTGCAGTTGAGGCCACTATTGCTAGATTAGATTAGGGAAGCCCAGCTAGAAAATGAGAAAATCCAGAATATTGTGATGAATTGCCAAAAGGGGGGAGAGTCAAGACTTTCATATGCGAGATGATGGTAGTTTGTGGTACAGAGATAGGTTGTGCATTCCTGATGATGTAGAATTAAAGAGGAAGATTTTAGAGGAAGCACATCAGTCACTCTATGCTATGCACCCTAGAAGTATCAAGATGTATCAAGATTTGAAGCAACATTATTGGTAGTCAGGTATAAAGAAGGACATAGCAGAATTTATATCCATATGTCTCACTTGCCAGAGAGTGAAGGCTGAACACCAAGTTCCTTCAGGGTTGCTTCAGCCATTGTCAGTACTACAGTGAAAATGGGAGCGAGTGATGATGTATTTGTGACTGGACTACCTTTGACCCAGAAGAAGCATGATACAATCTGGATGATAGTTGATCGAATGATAAAGACAGGTCATTTTCTTCCAGTTCGGATGGAGTACTCACTTGAGAGGTTAGCTGAGTTGTATATCACTAAAATAGTGAGTTTGCAGGATGCTTTGGGTTCTCAATTGTACTTTATTACTGCTTTCCATCCTCAACCAAACGGGCAGTCAGAGAGAGTGATACCGATTCTAGAGGATGTGTTGAGGAGTTGTATCATTGATTTCACTAGAAGCTGGGACAGGTTCTTGCCATTGATTATTTTTGCCTATAACAACAGTCATTAGTCTAGTATTGGGATAGCACTTTATGAGGCCTTGTATGGAAGGAAGTCCAGGACACTGTTTTAATCATATATGTACATATATTTAGGTTAATTTTATTAGCTCTAAGTTAATTTATCTTTTAATTTGTGTTTAAAGTTTGCTTGAAGTGTTTGATTTAGATGGAAGCACAAAAGAATGGATTGAAGGACCAAAAAGGTGGAAAAGCATGTGACATGGCCAAGGCACTTCATGGCTTGGTTATGTTCCTCATCCAAGGAAACACATACATGACACGGTCTGAGTTCACAAGCTACTAGCCTTGTCCTTCAGAACAAATTGGCAGAGTCAGACACTAGGAGAAGACATGGCCAAGCCACTGACAGTGTCACATGACACGGCCAAGGCCTTGGCCTTGTCTCACAAATTGAAGCCAAAGAGCAAAACCAAAGAAGCAAAGGCAGAAGTGAACACACCCAAGAGACACGGCCAACCCACTAACCGTGTCACATGACACGGCCAAGGCCTTGGTCGTGTCCCATCTAAAGAGCAAATGCAATGATGGATAGTGGAGAACACACTCAAGAGACACGGCCAAGCCACTGGCATTGTCTCACTTGGAAAAAGAAGAAGTCAGTGAGGCAGCCATGGACATAGTCACATGACTTGGTCGTGTCCATAAGAAAATGAGTGACATGGCCAAGTCACTCATGACTTGGCCATGTCTTGTGAAGATTCTTTCAATCATTTTACACGAAAATGGGGTACAAAATGGAGGACAATAAGTGATGTATTTTAAAAAGAAAAAATAAAAGAATAAAAAAGTTGTATAATTTATGGGAAGAAATATAAAATAAAGAAAAAGGAGGGAGACAAAGTGTGGTGTGTGAGTTGGCAAGAGATGGTTGGTTTCCAAAAAAAAATTGAAAGGAGATGGTAGTGGGAGGAGTATATACACATGGGCTGATTTTCAAGAGGGAGTGCTCTTAGTTTTGCTCTTAGTTTTGTTCTTAGTTTTTGTTTTTAGTTTTGGAAGAGGAGAGACACCATTCTCTCTTCATCTTCATTACCATTCATCCTTCATTTCTTTTATAGAGAGGAGTCAATCAAGTTTGGGGATTAAATTGAGTGAGCAAGTTCCTTAGACAATTAGGATTTGAAGAAAGCTTGATTGGAGTTGAAGCTTGAGAAAGTTACATTCCATCTTTCAAGAGGAGAGCCATTGATTGAGAGGGCTTGGAAGTTGTTCATCATACATCAAGGTGGAAGCTAGGAAAAAAAACAAGTAGTCAAACTCTTGGCATCTACAAGGGGTTTTTCATATTCTCTCTTTTGATTCATTTCTACATTGTTGTTGTTTTATTATGAATATTAATATTACAATGTATAATTTTGATTTGAGGAATATTGAGATGGATATTTGTTTTAAATTGATGATGAGCTAATTTACTCATGCCTTGGGTTGTAGTAGATTTAATTAGATGACTTGATTTGATAATTCCATTAGTATACCTTGTTATTGGTTGATTTCATTAGATTGAATGTTAGGTTGATAGATTGGCCACCTATTAATCACTTAATATTTAAAAATGGACCAAGAGGTGAAATTCGATATTGAAACTATGTAATCAACCACCCTAAGAATGAATTAGAAATATAAGTTCTAGGGTTTGTTAATTTGCAATTTCAAAATAATTGGTTGTTGTTAATTCATGAATGTGAAAACTAATGAATTAGTAATTACTAATTTAACTCAAGAAATAAATTAAAATACAAGGTTATATTAATGGATAATTTGAAGAATTAAGCTTTGATTAAATTGACCTACAACCCTAGGCACCATTCCTAGAATTGAATTGATCTTACACAACTACCACTCATTTTACTTTTAAATTAAAATTGCTTTTCACCATTCCAACATATCACACTCTTGCTTTTAAATTTACTTGCCAATCAAACTATTGTAAAATAATTCCTTTCTTGTGAGACGATCTTGGAGCGATCACCATTGCTACAATTACCTCGTCTACTTGCAAGTGTCGCTTGTAGTAGTGTTAGTTAAGTGCAACAAGTTTTTAGCGCCGCTGCCGGGGAAGGTAATTGTTATTTATAGTTTGATTCTTTTATTTTAATTGTTTTATTGTTTAAAGTGTTTCTTTTTGAATTGTCTAGGTGATTTATGCAAGGACGAGGTCTCAAGGAAACGAACTTGTTCCATATATAGATGATATTCATAGACTACCAAGAACTGAAGGAGTAAATCCCTTGGGACAAGAAGGAGAAGAAACTGAGAGCAATTTGAGGATGACACGGAAGTAGAAATGGGTGACGTAGAGGAACCACCTATGAAGGAGTTTGCCCAATTGATCATTGGAGTAACCACATCATGTATTCGGTTGAGCAACGCAGCAAGGAATTATGAACTCAAAAACACTCATTATAGTATGTTGCCATCCTTCCATGGATTACTGAATGAAGATCCTCTCAACTTCATTCGAGATTTTTACACAGCAATGCATACTTTCCCTTTGCAAACACTAACAGAGGATGAACTCAAAATGAGATATTTCCCATATAGTTTGAAAGATAGGGCAAAAGCATGGTTGATGACCTTATCAAAAAATTCTTTGACCACTTGGACCGAAGTGTACAAGAAATTTATGGGAAAATTTTATTCACACCAAAAGACAAAGGAACTAAAGGGAGTATTGCAACTTTCACCCAATTTAATGGGGAATCATTGCATGAGGCGTGGGATCGCTTCGAATCTCTATTGTTTCAATGCCCTCATCATTATTATCCACAACAATTGCTCAATCAGTTCTTCTATGATGGGCTAACTCAATAATATCAAAACACAATGGATAATGCTGCAGGAGGGGCAATGGGTGAGAAAATAGATACTGAAACGGTTGCATTATTTGAAATGTTGGGAGCAAATTCTCAACAAAAGAGCATTGGAGAAAGAAGAAGAGGAGCTTATGAGTTGAATGCAAGCTCAGCAATGGCAAGGCAAATTATCAAGTTGACAAGGCAAGTTAAATTATTGAATGCTAGAGGAAACTTGCCGGGGCCAAGCCAAGAATCATGTGCATCATGTGGTGTGGTAGGCCACAATGCAAATGTATGTCCTTCAAACTTTGACCAATTTCAAGAAGGGTAAGAACAAGCTTTTGCTTTTGAAGGATTCCAACAAAGGGGAAGGAATGACCTGTAGTCAAATTCTTATAACCCTGGTTGGAGAAATCACCCTAATTTTGCATGGAAGAACCAACAACAAATTCCACCTCAACATTCATTCCAACCTTATCAAAGGGGACCCTAATTTCAAGGGAAAGGTTCAAATCATGAGCAAGTTAAGAAATCTTCACTTGAAGACAATTTGAATGCTTTCATTCGAATAAGCACTCAAAATCAAGAGGTAAACAACAAATGATTCGACTCTTTGGAAGCCTCACTTAAGAAGGTTGAAACTTATGTGGGTCAAATGGCTAATCAATTGCAAGCTAATTAAAAAGAAAAATTTCCAAGCCAAGCAGAGCAAGCTAAAGTAATCACAGTCCTAAGAAGTGGTAAGGTACTTGATAACAAAATCGGCAATAATAATATCAATGATTCATTGGATGCAGGAACATTGGAAGAAGATGGCGAGGAAATACAAAAAGGCAAAGCTCAACCAATTGAGCCGAAGGAATTTAGTGAGGAGGCATCGTGGCACCAAAGTTGAACAAATCTCCAAATCCGTACAGACCGCCAATTTCTTTTCCAAGCAGGTTGAAAAATGATAAGCATGATAAGAAATTTACTGAATTTTATAATATGCTTTCAAAGGTAAACATTAGCCTCCCCTTACTTGAGATGATTAAAAATATGCCATCATATGCCAAATTTTTTAAGGAGCTTAACATAAAAAGAAAAAGTATGAGTTGAATGAGAAGGTGATAGTCTTGGAAGTAACAAGTGTTGTTTTACAACACAGGTTACCTCCAAAACTAAAGGATTCTGGAAGCTTTATAGTTAGTATCTCTATGGGGAATGGGAAAGAAACTATTGGTATGTGTGATTTAGGAGCAAGTATAAATTTGATGTCATACTCTGTTTACTTTAAATTAGAGCTAGGGGAACTTAAACCAACTAAAATGGTTTTGCAACTTGCGGATAGAACTCTTCGATACCCTAAGAGAATCGTAGAAGATGTTCTAGTTGAGGTAGGTGGTTTAATTATACTTGTTGATTTCATTGTCTTAGATATGGGAGAAGAAATTCCTAGAGATTCTGGGCATAAAATTTTATTAGGGAGACCTTATATGGCCACAACTAACACATTAATTGATGTTAAAATGGAAAATTGACCATGATTATTTTAGGTCAAACTATAGAATTTTTAATTTTTAACACTTCTCCCATTCCCACTACTGCTTTATATGAGGATTGCTCTTTCATTGATTTTACTGATAATGTTGTTGAAGAAGTTTTCTTGCAAGAGAGTGGTGAAGACAAATTAGAAAGGGCTCTAAATTTGGAGGAAGAAGTTGAGGGTTCAAATGAGGAGATTCAACC
Source organism: Garcia nutans (assembly GCA_947685225.1). NCBI lineage: Eukaryota > Viridiplantae > Streptophyta > Magnoliopsida > Malpighiales > Euphorbiaceae > Garcia > Garcia nutans. The sequence continues at coordinate 37,805,918 of CANTUV010000011.1, forward strand.
AAAGGGGGTTGAACTTAAAGAACTTCCAAAGCACTTAAAACATGTTTTTCTTGGAGAAAACAACTCATAACCAGTGATAATTTTTGCTACTCTTAGTAGTGAGAAGGAAGATAAACTTGTGAGGATGTTGAAAAAATTCAAGAGAGCTATTGGTTGGGGGTTGAGTGATATCAAGGGTATTAGTCCCTCTATGTGCATACACAAGATAATTCTAGAGAAAGGGGCTAAACCGGTAAGAGAGACTCAAAGGAGGTTCCTTTTATGAGCAAAGTAGTGAAGAAGGAAGTTCTAAAATTGCTTGATGAAGGGATAATCTACCCCATTGCTGATAGTGAATGGGTTAGTCCCATTCACGTAGTGCCAAAGAAAGTAGGTTTGATTGTGGTCCAGAATGAGAAAGGAGAGTTGGTACCTATACGAACACAAATAGGGTGGCGAATGTGCATAGATTATAGAAAAGTAAATAATGTCACCAAGAAAGATCACTTTCCTTTACCATTTATTGATCAAATGCTTGATAGGTTATCTGGACACGCTTTTTACTATTTTCTTAATGGTCTTTCAGGTTACTATCAAGTCCCGATAGCACTAGAAGATCAACCAAAGACAACCTTTACTTGTCCCTTTGGGACATTTGCCTTTGGGAGGATGTCATTCTAACTTTGCAATGCACCGGGTACATTTCAAAGATGTATGCTTTTGATTTTTTCTGATATGCTGGACAAATGCATTGAGATAATTTATGGATGATTTCTCTATTTTTGGTAATTCTTTTGATGATTATTTGCAAAAATTGACTCTCATGCTTGAAAGATGTATTGAATGTAATATTACCTTGAGTTGGGAAAAGAGTCATTTCATGGTTGATTATGGGATTGTTTTGGGTCATATCGTTTCTCATAAAGGGATTGAGGTAGACAAGTCTAAGGTTGAATTAATCATGAATCTACCTCCACCCACATCTGTTAAAGGGATTAGAAGCTTTTTGAGACATGCTGGATTTTATAGGAGGTTTATAAAAGATTTTTCAAAAACTTCACGTCCTTTGTGTCATTTGCTAGGAAAAGATGTTCCATTTGTTTTTTATGACAAGTGCTTAGAAGCTTTTGAAATTTTGAAAGAAAAATTAATTTTTGCTCCTATAATTATTGCCCCAAATTGGGATTTGCCATTTGAAATCATGTGTAATGCATCGAATTATGCCATTGGAGGTGTTTTAGGCCAAAGAGTGAATAAATTGATGTGTGTAATTTATTATGCAAATTTATCTTTAAATGATGCACAAGTGAATTACACAACCACTGAAAGGGAAATGTTAGTTGTGGTGTTCGCACTGGACAAATTTAGATCTTACTTGATAGGTTCTAAAGTCATAGTATTTTTGGACCATACGGCCTTGAAATACCTATTGACCAAACTATAAGCTAAACCTAGGCACATTAGGTGGGTATTGATGTTGCAAGAATTTAATGTTGAAATCAAAGATCGAAAGGGAAGTGAGAATGGAGTAGCCGACCGTCTTTCTAGATTGAACTCTCACGATAATGATGCAGAAATTACTTGTGAAAATGCTTTTGAAAAAGTTTCGGATGAACACTTGTTTGCTTTAACTCAAGCACCTTGGCATGCAGATATTGCTAACTATCCCTCTTATGGTGTTGTGAGAAAGGATTTGAATTTTCAACAAAGGAAAGGTTCTTGCATTCATGTAAGTACTATTTTTGGGATGAGCCATACTTGTTTAGAATTTACAGGGATGAAATCATAAGAAGATGTGTGCTGGAGGAAGAACAAAAATAAGTGCTGCAATTTTGCCATAATAGTATTGTGGAGGGCATTTTGGAGGAAAGAAAACTGTCGAGAAAGTTCTTCAAAGCAGTTTTTATTGGCCGACTCTTTTTAAGGATGCTCATAATTTTTATACAAGATGTGATAAATGCCAAAGAGTAGGAAACATTAGCAAAAGGAATGAAATGCCTCTCAATATTTTTATTGTGGTTGAAATTTTTGATGTATGAGGAATAGAATTCATGGGGCCATTTTCCAAGTCATTTGGTTTTGAATATATTCTTCTTGCAGTGGATTATGTGTCTAAGTGGGTGGAGGCTATTCCTACTTGGACTAATGATTATAATGTTGTTTTGAAATTTTTGAAGGAGAATATTTTGAGCAGGTTCGGAACCCCAAAGGCAATAGTAAGTGATGGAGGAAGCCACTTTTGCATCAAATGGTTCGAGAAGTTGATGACCAAGATGGGCATCCGACACAAAGTGGCAACTACATATCACCCTCAAACATCCGGACAAGCTGAGATCTCCAACAAGCAAATTAAAGGGATCTTGGAAAAGACGATGAGCACAACAAGAAAGGATTGGTCAATTTGACTTTCAGAAGCATTATGGGCTTATAGAACTTCTTTTAAAACACCATTGGGAATGAGTCCATATAGGTTGGTCTTTGGCAAGGCTTGCCACCTACCGGTGGAATTGGAGCATAAAGCTTATTGGGCAATAAAGACCACAAATATGGACTTAGAAGGAGCAAGGGAGCAAAGAATGTTGCAAATTTCTGAGCTTGATGAGCTTAGGAATGAGACCTATGAGAGTTCAAGAATTTATAAGGAAAGGACAAAAGCTATGCATGACAGGATGATCCTTCGAAGAACTTTCAAACCGAGAATGAAAGTCCTCCTTTTCAATTCCAGAATACGATTGTTCCTAGGAAAATTGAAGTCCCATTGGAGCGGACCATTTCAAGTAATTCAAACATTTTCATATGGGGTTGTTGAGTTACTCAATTTGAAAACTAATGAGACATTTAAGGTAAATGGGCAAAGGGTGAAGCCCTACCTTGAAGAAATTGATGTTGCAAAAACTGTTGAAAGTTTAGTGTTTGTAAACAAATTATGCAATAATGTCCAGCTACACGACATTAAAGAAGCGCTCAGTGGGAGGCAGCCCATCGGTTTTTATTTCCTTTCATAGTTAAATCTTCGTGTTTTACCATTTAAATTTCATTTTGTTTTAAGAGAATAGAATGGGTGTATTGATCAATTTTTGTTTTTGATGGAATTTCAGGGTAAATCCAGGAAGAAAAGTGCCTATATTAGACTTAGGTGACACATTTGTTAAAATAAAAATTAAAAATTAAAAAAAATTAAAAATTAAAAAAAATAAAAACAAAAATTTTGGCAGTGAAGGACACGGCCAAGCCACTGGCCGTGTCAAGCAAACCCAAAAAAAAAACCCAGGCATGGACACGGCTAGACGGCTAGAAGGCTTGACCGTGTCCTTGGCCGTGTCACCCAGACACGCCTAAGTGCTAGCCCGTGTCCCCAATCCCTTACTCGACACCCAATCACACAGAAGCAGCCACACTCATAGGACAAGGCCAAGCCACTTGTCGTGTCCCTCTTAAAAGCCCAAACACGGCCAAGCCATTTCCAGCTTGGCCATGTCACCCTCTTTAAAAACCTAGATTTTCCCAATCGTGTCCTTTTATTCAGCCCTAGCCATTATTTTCTTCTCATCTTTCTCTCACCTCTCTCTCTAAAACCTCCATTCCCATCCCTAAACACCTAAAAATCTCATCAAATCTTCCATTCCTCTTACTCGAAACTCAATTAACACTCAATCTTCCAATTTTCTACTCAAAACTCAATTAACACTCAATCTTCCAATTTTCTACTCAAAACTCCATTAAACCCATCAAAGTTTCCATTTTCACCAAAAGATCAAGATGCCTAGGACAAAAAAAAGTGTCCCACCACAAGAGGAGGCAACCTCCATAATCCTCTCCATCATCCTCTTCATCATCTTCAAAGAGATCGACCCTTCTTTCCAACAAGGTATGTGAGCGATGAATCCCTTGATACTCTCCAAATTAGAGAAAATTTTGCTAAATATGTTCGAAACCTTGGATGGGAAAAATTAGTTTCCCTTAAACCTTTGCAATTCCAAGAACTCACCATAGAATTTTTAACCTCTCTTAAGGTTGAAAGAAATGAAATGAAGATTTGCACTAGGTTTAGCTTTAAATTGCTCGGAAAACCATGTGTTCTTGATATTGAATAATTAAATGCTATTTTTGGTTTCCACCAAGAGGGGGAAAATGTGTGCCTAAAGGTTTTAGACAATAATTCACATGGGAAGCAATAGGCTAGGAGGGTATGTATGTGGCCAAATCGGCCAAAGCAACCAAATTGATAAATCCCCCCTTGAGGTATCTACATCAATTTATGTCTTATGGATTCTTTGCAAGGAAAGAAAGAACGAGTGAGGTGGAACTAAGCTAGCTATTTTTTTTAGATTGTGCTAGCAATGCTATACCAGTAAGTGTTGGTTATTGGTTGGCCGATGTGTTTGATAGCATAGCAAATAGGAAAAAGGGCACAATTTGCATAGTGAATTGGTGACCACCTTGGCTATGACACTTATTGATGGATTTAATCCGAGCACTTGCCATATGACTAGAATTTTTTGGAGTGATTCATTGGATCTTGCTACCCTAGAAAAGATGCATATGGTTACAAAAAGGAGAGGGGCTTATTCTATGCATTCAGATGAGCAAGTTGCAACAGAGGACCGATAAAAGAGGCCATGAGTTGATGAGGAGTCCGACTCGGATTCACTCGGTTTAGATGAAGATGCTCCGGCGCCAGATAATCAGGAGATTGTTAGTAGGATTGAAGTATTGGAAAGAAAGGTATATCATAATCATGATGAAGTCCTCTCCCAGTTGGAACAAATCAATGGCAGCCTTACAAAGATTCTTAGCCTCCACCCTTCAGCAACCTCATCATCATATCCTCCACCGTTGTAGACCATATCAGCTTCTGCCTTTTGAGAACACTTCTTATGTTTCTTATTTTTAGTTGTTGAATATTTTAGTTGTTGTTTTTCGTACTGCTGTTAGATATTAAAACTTTATGTTTTATTTTGGTTATTTTATATTTATTGCTTTTTAATCTTGAACAATTAATGTTTGTGGATGAAAGGTAGTACTTGCCTCACAACGAAAATAATGGAAATCAGGTTGTACTTTAACTCTTACCTCTTTTAAATTATCCTAGATTCCATTGAGGACAATGTCAATCTTAAAGTGTGGGGTGCTAATTTTTGTTCATAAATGCAAGTTTCTATTTTCGTAATTTTGTTGTTGTTAAATCTTTGTTTTAGTCATTTTTGTTAAGTGTTTTGCCTTACCTTACATATTGTTTAAGTTCAATTGTTATAAGATTGCTGATAGATGACCTTTTAATTTTTGAAGCATGAATTAGAGAATTGAATAAAATTTGTGCTTATTGTTGATTTGGTGGATATTCCTTGCATTTCCTTTTAAACTAGTGAGGAATTGAGCCTGTTAAGTTAAATATCAACTTATTATTCTTTATTGTGTGTGAACATTTTTTATTGATGAATTGCTAGAACTTGCTTTGACATGCATGTTGAGACTATATAAAAATTTTAGTTAGGCATCAATATGATTAAGGCAATTAGGTGAACCCATTTTGGCTTAAAAAGACCAACCCTTTATTCAACCTTAGTTAGCCAATTTTGAGCCTATTTCATTTCTCCTTTTCTTTCTTTTTCACAACACTACTAGCTTTGAACTATATTATTTTGTCTCTTACCCTTTCATTAGGTCAAGAGCATTTTAAGAGCGTTTATGATTGAGTGTTGTGTTGAATAAAGTGTGGGGTTAAATTTAGTAGGTTTAAGATTGCAAACCATTATGTTCTTTAGTTGCAAATCATAATTTAAAAAAAAAGAGAAAAAAATAAAGAATGGTAAATGAAAAAATATAAAATAAATATAAAATAAATAATAATAATAATAATAATAATTGTTATTCTTATTGGAAAGGTTGAATTGAGTTTAGGAATGATCATTGCAAATTTAATAAGTGGAGTTCCTAAAAAGTTCTTTAATGTCTAGTGCTAAGCGATTGGGAGGTACATTGGGATTGTTCGGTTGTATCACATCACTTACTTCATTCTTGAAGTGCTCTTAAACTTAATGAATAAGCTCACATTTTCTAAATGTCATGCCTTTCCCTTAGCCCCATTACAACTAAATGAAAGACCTTATGATTGATGATTGATTGAAACTTAATGGTGGAAGTTTAATTGATAAGCAAGCTTATGATGACAATCTATCATTAAATGTTATGAGTGTAAACACTACCTATTTAAACACTTCAAAGAGTTGGTGAGGGAGTGTTAACATTGGTTATGCATGGAGAACCACTGAATTGCATGAGTACTGGTTTTATTTGGTTTGAAATAGATTGTGGATTTAAAAAATTAGAAGTCTTGATGCATTCTTATAACTCTTGAACTTGACTAAATTTTCTTGTTTAGTTATTCTTAATTTAAACTTTACTTGGGGACAAGAAAAGAATTATGTAACACCCCTTCCCGACCTACATGTGTAAGCCGAGTAGAGGCGCCACACTATCCAAATGTTGCTACCAATTTTACTTAGTCAAATTTTTGTTCTGATTTTACAGAAATTTTGCCAGAGGTTCGCCTAGAAATTTGGATCCCAAGTGTCGACAAAACTTGTTTTTCTGATTTTTGAAAACATTTTACACAGACCAATGTGAATACAATCAGTTTCCAATATACTCCCAATGAATCCACCTTATACCCTCAACTACAACCTACAAGAAAAATTCACACTTCTAATCCAGAATAAAGTAGAGATTTATTATTATTACATACCAATAACGTACAATATCACATACTGACTCTCAATCTTATATACATATACATGCCACAACTAGTTAACTCATAATGGAAACTAAAGGCTACTCTGAGGTGCTGCGCTGTGTTGTGCTGCTCGATGCTAATCACCGAAATCTACTGCTCCAAACCTACGAGTCAAGAAAACTCAACTCGCTGAGCGTTGTCGCTCAGTGGGTACTTTACCAATAAAAATAAAAGTAGTATATGAAAGTATTCGAAATCAAAGGAAATAATTAAATCCACAATCAACCAACTTTATACCAATAAAAATCGTGATACATTCAGTGTGATATGCTTTCAATAATGTAAAATCATAATTCAAACTCATTGGCATTATATAGTTTAACGAAAAATAATGTCTTTGATTCAGGCTCTACTGGTATATAGGGAACCATAGTGATAAGGCAGTGGGCCTCCCCACTGTAACATAAGTGGCCCTCACCACCGATATCAAATCACAGGAATGGGCCTCCCCATCCTAGTTGTAACCAATTCTGCTCTACGGCCTATACCCGTAGGTAACCGCCGGAGCATTTCAATCACAATTTCATAACATCTACGCTCCACGGCCTATACCCGAAGGTAACCGCCGGGGCGTATCAAACACAATAAGTGGCAGTACTGCATAAGTTAGTATAGTGCACCATACCATTATCTACCACTCCCACTATCCAGTAGAGCAAAAAGATTAAAATGATTCAATTTAAGTCTCAACTTCATTTTAGAATTATTCAAGAAATCAATTTAAATTCTCACTGCGCTTTGCCATTTATGTCGCGCACCACTTTCTTTGGTCAAACCGTTACTCTTTTTCACATATTTAACATCCACAATAAACACATCAAACATTTCAAAGTATTCCTCAAAAGATCATAAATTGACCAAATGAATAGTGTTGCGGCGAGAAAAATCGGCAACGCAAAATGGCATGGCCAAATGAATAGTAAAATCTGGGTTTTCGTCAAAATTTCAGTCCACTTCAGTCATGCATTTGACTAGGTAAATGATCTTATTTTTGGCTGAAATTTTACAGAAAACTTATTTCATATGTTAACTAATTTCATGTAAACTTTTGTTGAAAAATTCATTCGTTTGCTGCCTCAAACAGTTGCCACAAAAAGATCCAGAAAGCTGTCACTTTGGGACCATTTCGGCCCAAACATTTGAAATGCATAGGATAGTTTATTTTTCTTTTGCAAATCAATATTAAGGCTTCTTTAATAGTAAAGTGAAGATTCAAACACTTCCCTTTAACAACTTTTGCATGTTTAACTCAAATCAAATTAATTAAAGTCCAAAACAACTTACCAAATCAACTTGCCAAATTTTCTCAAAACATTTGGTTTCAATTAAATTTAACAACCCAATTGCCATAAGAAAACGAGAACATAACTCAAATATTTAATTTAAACTCAATCAATATATTTAAACATCAACTTAAAAACTTCCATAAACCAAAGTTTGTAAGAAAATAGAATTTCTTTTATGGTAAAGCACCAAATCAAAAGTAATTATTCAAAGGTAAAGTACCAAACCTTATTCTTGTACTTCCCCTTAGCTTTTCCTTCTTCTCCTTCTTTAATTCTTTATTTCTCCTTCAATAAATTCAAGATACAACATAAACCTTAGAAATTCAAAATAATAAGTTATCCTCCATTTCTTTTCCAACCGAAACCCTAATCCAACCTTATTAATCTTTATACATCTTGATTCTTCCATTTAATCAATTAATCTCATCACTTACTTAAAATTTTTTCAATTCCACATAAAGACTCTAATCTCCAATCTCCCAATAAATATATAAATACCTAAAATTAATACTAAAATTAAAGTCTACATACTTGAAAACCTTAAACACTTACCTTGAAAATCAAATTTGGAGAAACTTGGAAGTCCTTTGGTGTTTCCCTTTGTTGGCAGAAATTTGTAAGTGGAAAAGAGAGAAATTGGTTCTTCATTTCACATATATTTATATACAAAGGAAATGATGATCACCTTATATGTTGGTTGAACCCTTTAAGACCACTTGTCCACCTTTCTCTTTCTTCATTTATTACACATGCTAAATGGTTACTTTTGATTGGCCAACATTAGATTTTTATAGTTTTCTTTTCCTTTACTTCTTTCCACTTGTCCCTCTTCCCATAGGATATCATAAAGTTGTCCCGGGTTACCCATCCGGTCCCGACACGAAACCGGGCCCACTTTACGTTCCGGCGATTAATCGATCATATCTTTTAAACCGTACAGTTCCACGAGTCAAACTACATATAGTTTTGATCCTCTTGACCTCTACTTTCTATTTTTAAAGTCTATTTTAGGTTTCCAAGTCATTTTGAAAAATTACCAATAAGCCCTCGACTTTTTACAAAATTTCCTTTAGGTCCTTTCTTTGCTCGGGTATTGCCCGGGCCCCGTTTCTACTGACGATCATTTCATATTTACCCCCTTAACGTCCTCTACCCACTCTTATTTTTATTTCCTACTTCAGATTCATGTATAATGACCAAAATGTCCCTGGTCAAAATCCCCTATATCTTCTAAACCGTGCATTTTCTGGAAAAATCGTTACGCATCGTTGTGACCCGGTTTTTCTCTATTTTCCATTTTTCGAATCTGTTATGTGCACTATTAAGAACATCCGGTACGACTTTTGAAAATTACATTTACCTCCCCAAAACTTTTGAAAATTACAGTCACCTCCCCAAAACTTTTTGAAATTACAATCACCTCCCTAACACTTTGCATTTTTCTTCAAGTAGGTCCCAGTGGTCCTATAGCCTTATCTGGGGCCGTTGTCAGGAATTATCTTCTCCTTTCCCCTTCTCTCACTGTGCACGTGACTACACTGCATAAATACGATAGGTTCTTCCTCATAATTTCTTCGTGTTCCCATGTAGCTTCTTCTACTTTATGATTTCTCCAAAGCACTTTGACCAATGGAATCTTCTTATTCCGCAACTCTTTGCTTTCCCGTGCTAAGGTTTCTACCGGCTCTTCCTCGTATGTCAGGTCGGGTTGAATCTCGATATCTTGAGCTTGTATAACATGGGTTGGATCTGAACGATACCTCCTTAGCATTGAAACGTGGAAAACATCATGTATTTTACTTAGTTCGGGTGGTAATGCCAATTGGTAAGCTACCGGACCTATACGTTCAATGAATATGTAAGGCCCAATAACCTTGAACTTAGCTTACCCTTTTGTTTAAATCTTAGCACTTTCTTTCATGGTGAAACCTTAAGAAATACCTTATCATCAACATTGAATTCTATATCCCTTCTCTTCAGGTATTATTATTTTTTTTTCTATCCGTCACAACTTTTAACCGATCCCGGATAATTTCTACTTTCTCCTCGGTCTACTTAACTATCTCCGGGCTCAAGATCTTTGCTTCGCTTAATTATGTCTAGCAAATTGGAGTCCTGCATTTTCGTCCTTATAGTGTTTCATAAGGAGCCATCTGTATGCTGGACTGGTAGCTGTTGTTGTAGGCGAACTCCATTAAATTTAAATACTTCTCCCAGCTACCTTTGAATTCTAATATGCATGCTCTTAACATATCTTCCAAGATCTGGATTACCCTCTTTGACTGTCCGTCCGTTTGTGGATGAAACGACGTACTCTAGTCCGTTCGAGTTCCCAAAGTCGTTTGTAACTTTTTCCAAAAGTTCGACGTAAAGCGTAGATCTTTTTCCGATATGATTGATGTTGGACTCCATGAAATCGTACAATCTCTTTAATGTACAAGTTCGCTAACTTATTCAGAGAGTAGTCCATCCTTACTGGTAAGAATTGAGCTGACTTAGTTAGCTGGTCTACTATGACCCATATTGCATCATGTTTGTCTCTTGTCATTGGTAGTCCTGCCACAAAATCTATAGTTATGCGATCCCATTTCCATGTTGGAATCGTAATAAGTTGTAGAAGTCCCGAGGGTAGTTGATGTTCTACCTTTACTTGTTGGCAGGTTAAACATTTCGCCACATAATCTACCACATCTCTCTTGATCCCTGGCCACTAATAACATTCTTTCAAATCCAATACTGCTTCTACCTTCTTAGAATCAACTCTTATTCCTTCCGCCGATACAATATGTCCTAAAAAGGCCACTTCTTCTAACCAAAATTCACACTTGCTGAATTTGGTGTATAACTGCTTCTCCCTCAATGTTTGTAACACGATTCTCAAGTGCCGGTCATGATCCTCTGCATTCATTGAATAAACTAGTATGTCATCGATGAATACCACGATAAATTGGTCCAAATAAGGATGGAAAATCCGGTTCATCAAATCCATGAATACCGCAGGTGCATTCGTGAGCCCAAAAGGCATTACGATAAACTCATAATGTCCATATTGGGTTCTGAATGTAGTCTTTGGTATATCTTCATCATTAATCTTTAGTTGATGATAGCCGGATCGCAGATCAATCTTTAAAAAAAACTCTCACACCTTTCAATTGATCAAATAAATCGTTTATCCGGAGTAGCAGGTATTTATTCTTAATCGTAAGCTTATTTAACTGCCGATAATCCACACATAGTCTTAGGGACCCATCTTTCTTTTTCACGAACAGTACACTAATGCCTTATGTTTGGTCAGCTCATCCATTCCAAGTATTGCATCAAATTCCTGGAATGGCAACTCAAACAGATCACGTAAGAAAGTGTGTCCGTGTACTTCTACCGGACAATCCTTTATTACCTTCCTGGTAACCATCTCACTACCCAAAGGATTTATAACTAACACTCCATCTGTTTCAAGTTCTACTTCTAAATCCTTTAATTCTTCATTTTTCATGCATATATATATGAATGTGAAGAACCTGGGTCTATTAAAGAATAAATCGGCATTCCAAACATAATTAGCTGACCTGTTATGACATTCGGAGCCTCTTCTTCCTCACGCACCCTCATTGCATACATCCTCGCAAGGGCTCTTGGCTCGGGTCTATCCACCGTCTCTGACTGTGCCCGCGATGGATTTCCTGCTCGACCTCTGCCTCGACCTCTACCAGCTATGGCTCGAGATCCTTCGATATTATCTAGTGTGTTTTGCTATCTTAAGGGGCATTCTCGTTTAAAGTGGTCCTTCGCTCCACAACTAAAACATACCCAGGCCTTGCCCCAACATTTTCCTGAATGCCTACACCCACATTGAACACAGCGTGGATGGGTGTTTTCACTTCCTCCGATAGTTTCGAACTGAGCAAAGTTACCTCCACCTTGGCCATGCCCTCTTCCTTGTCCTCTCCCAGACCTACCAGTACTAGCTACAAAGGTAGCTTGACTCGGGCCGCTCCGAATCGACCTTTGACTGGATATCCTGCTCTGATTTCCTCCCATGGAACTACCTTCTCTAAACTGTTTCCTTGTTTGCTGGAAATTTTCTGAATAACTCTGGGTATCCCTTCTTGGTCTTACCCTCTGTCTCCTATTTCGCTCATCCTTCTGACATTGCTCTACTTCCAGAGCCCTAGTGACCATCTCAGAAAATTCCTTGATATTAGCAGCAATTAGCTGCATCCTAATTTCATTATTCAAACCATCCTGGAATTGCTTACACCTATCATGTTCGTCTTCAATTGTCTTCTTGGCATACCTACTCAGCCTAGTAAATTCTCTCTCATATTCAGCAACGGTTAGTCGACCTTGCTTTAAGTGTAGAAACTCCTTTTTCTTGGCATCTAGGTATGCCTCCGATATAAACTTCCTCTTGAATTCATTCACAAAGAAATCCCATGTCCTCTGTTCCGGTGGAACTCGTTGTTGCACTGTGTCCCACCAGACATACGCTTCTTCCACTAATAAGGAAGTAGCACATACCACTCACTCCTTTGGAGTACACTGTAACTGATCTAAGGCTCTTACCGTTCCTTCCAGCCAATACTCGGCTATAGAAGAATCATCGTCCCTTCGGGCCCTAAACTCCTTCGCCCCGTACTTTCTTATCTTTTCGATCGGGGGTTTCCTTTCCCCTCCTACAACAGGTACTGGTATGGGTGCTGGCGCTGGTGGTGGTGCCGGGGCAACGCCCGCTATCTGTCGCAGCGCTACAGCCATCTGTTGCAACATCTCATTCGGAAGAGGAGCTCCTGCTGAGGGTTGCTTAGCCTCCGGTGTTTCAGATACATGCGTCTCTACAATATGTGACGCTAGAGATTCAACTTCCTCCTCTACGGTTCTTTGAGAGGACTCTCGCGACATCTATATTCTAACACATAACTCACAGTCAAAAGCAGCACAGCTCAGCAGCACTATTAAACCCTATGTGGCATGTATATAAAGAAAAAACACTTAATCAAATATATGCAAACATTCCCTTATTTATTTTTCCTATATTTCCTTCCTGAATGATGCCTACTTTTTATCTCCTATTTACTATAGGATATCTCGTTTTACGTCGGTAATGGCCACTCCCGACATAAAACGTACATCCTCCTATGTTGGATTACCCAGAAGCGGCTAAACCGGAGCTCTGATACCACAATTGTAACACCCCTTCCCGACCTACATGTGTAAGCCGAGTAGAGGCGCCACACTATCCAAATGTTGCTACCAATTTTACTTAGTCAAATTTTTGTTCCGATTTTACAGAAATTTTGCCAGAGGTTCGCCTAGAAATTTGGATCCCAAGTGTCGACAAAACTTGTTTTTCTGATTTTTGAAAACATTTTACACAGACCAATGTGAATACAATCAGTTTCCAATATACTCCCAATGAATCCACCTTATACCCTCAACTACAACCTGCAAGAAAAATTCACACTTCTAATCCAGAATAAAGTAGAGATTTATTATTATTACATACCAATAACGTACAATATCACATACTGACTCTCAATCTTATATACATATACATGCCACAACTAGTTAACTCATAATGGAAACTAAAGGCTACTCTGAGGTGCTGCGCTGTATTGTGCTGCTCGATGCTAATCACCGAAATCTACTGCTCCAAACCTACGAGTCAAGAAAACTCAACTCGCTGAGCATTGTCGCTCAGTGGGTACTTTACCAATAAAAATAAAAGTAGTATATGAAAGTATTCTAAATCAAAGGAAATAATTAAATCCACAATCAACCAACTTTATACCAATAAAAATCGTGATACATTCAGTGTGATTTGCTTTCAATAATGTAAAATCATAATTCAAACTCATTGGCATTATATAGTTTAACGAAAAATAATATGTCTTTGATTCAGGCTCTACTGGTATATAGGGAACCATAGTGATAAGGCAGTGGGCCTCCCCACTGTAACATAGGTGGCCCTCACCACCGATATCAAATCACAGGAATGGGCCTCCCCATCCTGGTTGTAACCAATTCTGCTCTACGGCCTATACCCGTAGGTAATCGCCGGAGCATTTCAATCACAATTTCATAACATCTACGCTCCACGGCCTATACCCGAAGGTAACCGCCGGGGCGTATCAAACACAATAAGTGGCAGTACTGCATAAGTTAGTATAGTGCACCATACCCTTATCTACCACTCCCACTATCCAGTAGAGCAAAAAGATTAAAATGATTCAATTTAAGTCTCAACTTTATTTTAGAATGATTCAAGAAATCAATTTAAATTCTCACTGCGCTTTGCCATTTATGCCGCGCACCACTTTCTTTGATCAAACCGTTACTCTTTTTCACATATTTAACATCCACAATAAACACATCAAACATTTCAAAGTATTCCTCAAAAGATCACAAATTGACCAAATGAATAGTGTTGCGGCGAGAAAAATCGGCAACGCAAAATGGCATGGCCAAATGAATAGTAAAATCTGGGTTTTCGTCAAAATTTCAGTCCACTTTAGTCATGCATTTGACTAGGTAAATGATCTTATTTTTGGCTGAAATTTTACAGAAAACTTATTTCATATGTTAACTAATTGTATGTAAAATTTCGTTGAAAAATTCATTCGTTTGCTGCCTCAAACAGTTGCCACAAAAAGATCCAGAAAGCTGTCACTTTGGGACCATTTCGGCCCAAACATTTGAAATGCATAGGATAGTTTATTTTTCTTTTGCAAATCAATATTAAGGCTTCTTTAATAGTAAAGTGAAGATTCAAACACTTCCCTTTAATAACTTTTGCATGTTTAACTCAAATCAAATTAATTAAAGTCCAAAACAACTTACCAAATCAACTTGCCAAATTTTCTCAAAACATTTGGTTTCAATTAAATTTAACAACCCAATTGCCATAAGAAAACAAGAACATAACTCAAATATTTAATTTAAACTCAATCAATATATTTAAACATCAACTTCAAAACTTCCATAAACCAAAGTTTGTAAGAAAATAGAATTTCTTTTATGGTAAAGCACCAAATCAAAAGTAATTATCAAAGGTAAAGTACCAAACCTTATTCTTGTACTTCCCCTTAGCTTTTCCTTCTTCTCCTTCTTTAATTCTTTATTTCTCCTTCAATAAATTCAAGATACAACATAAACCTTAGAAATTCAAAATAATAAGTTATCCTCCATTTCTTTTCCAACCGAAACCCTAATCCAACCTTATTAATCTTTATACATCTTGATTCTTCCATTTAATCAATTAATCTCATCACTTACTTAAAATTTTTCCAATTCCACATAAAGACTCTAATCTCCAATCTCCCAATAAATATATAAATACCTAAAATTAATACTAAAATTAAAGTCTACATACTTGAAAACCTTAAACACTTACCTTGAAAATCAAATTTGGAGAAACTTGGAAGTCCTTTGGTGTTTCCCTTTGTTGGCAGAAATTTGTAAGTGGAAAAGAGAGAAATTGGTTCTTCATTTCACATATATTTATATACAAAGGAAATGATGATCACCTTATGTGTTGGTTGAACCCTTTAAGACCACTTGTCCACCTTTCTCTTTCTTCATTTATTACACATGCTAAATGGTTACTTTTGATTGGCCAACATTAGATTTTTATAGTTTTCTTTTCCTTTACTTCTTTCCACTTGTCCCTCTTCCCATAGGATATCATAAAGTTGTCCCGGGTTACCCATCCGGTCCCGACACAAAACCGGGCCCACTTTACGTTCCGGCGATTAATCGATCATATCTTTTAAACCGTACAGTTCCACGAGTCAAACTACATATAGTTTTGATCCTCTTGACCTCTACTTTCTATTTTTAAAGTCTATTTTAGGTTTCCAAGTCATTTTGAAAAATTACCAATAAGCCCTCGACTTTTTACAAAATTTCCTTTAGGTCCTTTCTTTGCTCGGGTATTGCCCGGGCCCCGTTTCTACTGACGATCATTTCATATTTACCCCCTTAACGTCCTCTACCCACTCTTGTTTTTATTTCCTACTTCGGATTCATGTATAATGACCAAAATGTCCCTAGTCAAAATCTCCTATATCTTCTAAACCATGCGTTTTCTAGAAAAACCGTTACGCGTCGTTGTGACCCGGTTTTTCTCTATTTTCCATTTTTGGAATCTGTTATGTGCACTATTAAGAACATCCGGTACGACTTTTGAAAATTACTTTTACCTCCCCAAAACTTTTGAAAATTACAGTCACCTCCCCAAAACTTTTTGAAATTACAATCACCTCCCTAACACTTTGCATTTTTCTTCAAGTAGGTCCCAGTGGTCCTATAGCCTTATCTGGGGCCGTTGTCAGGAATTATCTTCTCCTTTCCCCTTCTCTCACTGTGCACGTGACTACACTGCATAAATACGATAGGCGGATGTGACAAATTACATGTGGGGTAGTTTGTTTTGATCATATATGTACATATATTTAGGTTAATTTTATTGGCTTTAAGTTAATTTATCTTTTAATTTGTGTTTAAAGTTTTCTTGAAGTGTTTGATTTAGATGGAAGCACAAAAGAATGGATTGAAGGACCAAAAAGGTGGAAAAGCATGTGACACGGCCAAGGCACTTCATGGCTTGGTCGTGTTCCTCATCTAAGGCAACACTTACATGACACGACATGAGTTAACAAGCTACTGGCTGTGTCCTTTAGAATAAATTGGCAGAGGCAAACACTGGGAGAAGACACGGCCAAGCCACTGGCCATGTCACATGACACGGCCAAGGCCTTGGGCTTGTCTCACAAATTGAAGCCAAAGAGCAAAACCAAAGAAGCAAAGGCAGAAGTGAACACACCCAAGAGAGATCTAAAGAGCAAATGCAAGGATGGACAACGGAGAACACACTCAAGAGACACGGCCAAGCCACTAGCCATGTCTCACTTGGAAAAAGAAGAAGTCAGTGAGGCAGCCATGGACACAGTCACATGACTTGGCCATGTCCAGAAGAAAATGAGTGACACGGCCAAGTCACTCATGACTTGGCCATGTCTTGTGAAGATTCTTTCAATCATTTTACATGAAATGGGGGACAAAATGGGGGACAATAAGTGATGTATTTTAAAAAGAAATAATAAAAGAATAAAAAGGTTGCCTAATTTAAGGGAAGAAATATAAATTATAGAAAAAGGAGGGAGACAAAGTGTGGTGTGTGAGTTGGCAAGAGATGGTTGGTTTCCAAAAAAAATTGAAAGGAGATGGTAGTGGAAGGAGTATATACATGTGGGCTAATTTTCAAGAGGGAACGCCCTTAGTTTTTGCTCTTAGTTTTGTTTTTAGTTTTTGTTTTTAGTTTTGGAAGAGGAGAGATACCATTCTCTCTCCATCTTCATTACCATTCATCCTTCATTTCTTTCATAGAGAAAAGTCAATCAAGTTTGGGGATTAAATTGAGTGAGCAAGTTCCTTAGACAATTAAGGTTTGAAGAAAGCTTGATTGGAGTTGAAGCTTGAGAAAGTTACATTCCATCTTTCAAGAGGAGAGCCATTGATTGAGAGGGCTTAGAAGTTGTTCATCATACATCAAGGTGGAAGCTAGGAGGAAGATAAGTAGTCCAACTTTTGGCATCTACAAGGGATAAGAAGGCACCACTTGCGAAAGTTCTTTAGAGGAACCATGCCACTGAGGAGGTGACATGGGAGAGTAAGCAGATGATACGGAGCCAGTATCCTCAGTTGTTCCAGAGTTAATAGCAGATAATTTCGCAAACAAAATTTTCTTTGGGTCAGAGAATTGTAACATCTGTAATTTTTATAAATAAATTAAAATTAAATTAAATGAATTAAATAAATAATTTAAATGAAAAATGGAAGGTTTAGAAGTGAGAAAATAGAATGTATATGTCAAATATATATACAATATACATAATATATACAAAAAGTCAACTCAAAATTAACATTTTAAGAAGAAAAGTCAAAAAGTCAAGTGGCATAATTATAAATATACTTTAAAAAATTAAAATTATTTAAATAAATTAAAAATAAAATATTTTTGGTTGGAAGGGAAATTTATGATTTTTTAAATAATTAATTAATTAATTAATTAAAAATAGAATAAAATAATATATATATATAAGGTCATTTTTGAAAGTGAAAAGATAGAGAAATTCAAAGTTGTCTCCATCTTCTTCTTCTTCCTTAGGAGGCCAAACCTCCATGGTTACCCAAGCCAAGCTTTTTCTTCCTCCAAGCATCCATAATTGAAAGGATTTCAAGGTCTAAAGTAAAGTTTTGGTGATTTTCTCTTGAAATAGTAAGTTTTCCAACTTATTTCTTTGGATTTCTATGAAATTGTGAATATGTGGATATTAGGTTTTTGTAGTAGAATGATTTAATGGCTTGAATGGGTATGTATGAAGCTATTTTGATTAGTTATTAATGATTCTTAAGTTGGATTGAAGAAATGATTAAGTTTGAGTGAGTTTTGTTGAAGAGAGAGAATTTAGGGTTATGGAATATTTGGACTTTCGAGAATCCTATGTTTTAATTGTGCAAATGGTTTTCAAATGTATTGTTTTGATGAATAAATAAGGATTTTAAAGTGAATAATGGATTTAACTAAGTTTTGTTAGAGATTGGATAAGGTAGTGTTGAATTTAGGGTTTTGAAAAGGAAATTTTCAAAGTATAGGTATTTGTTTGATTTTAAGGTTTAAACCATGTTATTTAATGATATTAGTAATGGAAATAAGCTTGGATTAACAATTGGAATGAGTTGGAATGAAGAACCTTTATTGATGAAGGTTATGGCATTTTAAGGTTTTGTATAAAAAATGTATGTTTATTGAATTTATTTGATTGAAACATGCTATAATATATTTTTAATGATGTAAATAAATTTAAAATACTAATTTAAATGGATTAAAATGAATTTTCAAAGTTAAAGTAAGGAAATGTTAAATTTTGAAAATTTGTAGGAGTGACGTTTAATTAGGGTTTAATATTGGAAATACCTTAAAATATGATATTAAATTATTATATTTGATCACATTGTGTATAGGCATTAAAAGGTACTAGATTGCCTAACCCTAGTATTGAAAGGCAAGTTGAAAATGAAGATTGGTGGGAGATTTTTGGTTTGGATTTGAGTGCTCTTTGAGGTATCTACAAACTCTTGATAAATGAGGTATAATTGCATTACATTTGGCCTAACACATTTTGGATAGAAAATGTGTTAAGCTACTTAGTAGCTTGAACATTCATGAACATGGTGCTATGACATGTGAATTGTTATGTATGCATTATATACATTATGAAAAACCATTATTAATGGCTAAAATGAATGAAATATGAATTATGTGCATTATGTAAAAATGACCTAAAAATATTTGGGTAATATGATATTTATGTGAAATGAAATACATTGTGATGAAATGTTAAGATATGATAAAATAAAATGAGTTGATATTGATATGAATGAGAAAAAAAAGGCAATGTGATGAGAAAAATGAGAAATTGATGCAATGTTATGAGAAAAATGATTACGAAATTTGTATTATTTGTGTACATAGTATGTTATTCAATTTTCAGAGTTATGTGTTTGATGGCATGCCTATGAGGTTATCCTCATTATTTTTTTTCGGAGCTAGACGCTTGGCGCTACTGATATATGATTTGCCTTCAGGGCTAGACGCTTAGTGTCACTGATATATGATTTGTCTTCGGACTAGATGCTGAGCATCACTATGATTTGCCTTCGGGGCTAGACACTTGGTGTCATTATGGACTAAAATAGTAACTCTGAAATTTGAATAATATACTATTTTGTTTGGGCCCATGCTTGTGTATGTGTTAATGTCAATTATTAAATGATTACGGATTATGTTTTAAAGTGGCATTGAATGTCACATTGTGACATAACATGAAAAATCATAATGCATTGGCATTATATTAAAGCTTTATTATTATCAAAGTTTGTACCGCTAGACTTTTAGCTTAACGCTATTGTAATTCATTGCGCATGTGACATGGTTGATCTGGTATATCCGGAGAGTTCTACTAGACCTGGTCAGGTCTAGGCTTGTGTTTGTTGAGCTTAAAGTATTTTTGCTACTACAAGATCAAGCCAGTTGCCATCATGTATATATTTTATATTATAGTACATTTTGTTATTATGCATATTGTGTTTATGTTTTTAAAGTATATATTGTAAATTATAAAGAATATATTTGGATAACTTGTGTAATGTGGGATTTTTATATGTGTTGTGATGTATATATGTATATATATATGTTTTGAGGAAATGTAGAGAAATTGAAAAGTTGGGGTGAAATGTGTGATTTATTATTTATTGGGAGTGTGTTTTTGCAGGTTGTGTAATTGTTAAAAATTTGAGATATCCAAATTACAGATAAAATTCTAGTGAATTTTTTTTAGAAATTTTTATGTAAAATGCTTATTTTGGAACCTATAATTAATAAAGAATATTTTATTTGCTATTTAAATATATATTTTAAATTTTTATTAAACCTGGTTGTGGCATTCTTATACTTTATATGCATATTTTATATATACTAGGTATATATATTATACATATATAGGGTATAATGCTATTACAATAGGGGGTCACAATTATGATTACGCCTTCGGGTGAGACACGCTGGTGTTACAGTTTTAATTATATCATTGGGCTAGACATATTGGTGTCATTGATATTGAGATAGACCAAAGTAATACTTCTAGAACTAGACCAATATATAAGGATTTTGGGGCCCAATGTGTGTGTTAGTGATTGATTTATTGAATATATGTATATACTTTGCTTAACATTAAAGCATAATGCATTATCTAGTATTTAATTAATTAAGATGTCATTTTTAGTACCAAAGTATGTACCGCTAGATTTTTAGATTAGAGCAATTGAATTTCATCACGTTTGTGACAGGGTAGATCCAGAGGATCCGGAGAAGTCTACTAGACCTGCTTAGGTCTAGATTTTGGATAGTGTACTTGCAGTTATTTTTGCCACGAGACCAGATGACCAGCATATCATGTATATATTTCTACTTTGTACTCAAATATATGCATATAATATAATAACTTATATAAATGTTGTAAAGTTTAAAGTTTGTTGATGTAAATTAGGTATTTGGATATTTTGAATATATATATATATATATATGGTTGTGTTGGAAGATTGTTCAGCCATTGGACACTTTTAGAGATATTGATGAGTAAATAAATTTTTTCAGAGTGTGTTTTTATGCAGGTTATAGTTGTTTAAAATTTTGAGGAACGTCCGAAATACATATAAAACTTGACAAATTTTTTTCAAAGATTTTTTCTTTAAAATTTATATTTTTAGTAATTAAAGTACTTATGTATATATATATTTACCTATTAAAGTGTATTTTAAGGATTTAAATATTTTCTAATAATTATGTAAATGAAAAGTTTGGGACTGTGATATTCTTATATTTTGTATATGTATTTTACATATATTGGATGTATATATTATACGTATATAGGGTATAAGGACATTACATATGTGTAGAGTATAAATATTTTTTAATTGATTTTGAAATTAATTGATAAAAAAGAATAATTAAAATATTAATTTTTAATATTATTATTATTATTAAAATTGAAATTAGTAATCTAAATTAGAGGAAATTTATTATTTGTTAAATTTTTTTAAAAAGAAAAAAATTACAATACCCAAAAAATTTATTACTTATTAATTTTTATAAAAAAAACTATTTCTTTTATAATAAAAAAAATAACTTATGTATTTATATAAGTAATGCATAAAAAATAATATTATGTGCATATAATATTAAAAAGTTTCATATTCACATATCATAAAAATATTTATAATAAGATATATGTGTAGAGCATAAATATTTTTTTAAATTGATTTTGCAATTGATAGATCAAAGAATAATTAAATTTTTAATTTTTAATTTTATTATTATTAAAATTGAAATTATTAATCTAAATAAGTGAAATTTTATTATTTGTTAGATTTTTTTGAAAAGAAAAAATTATAATGCCTAAAAAATTTCTTTGCCTAAAAAATTTCTTACTTTTTGAATTTGTTTAAAAATAAGTGTTTATTTTATAATAAATGGAAAACGGTAATTTATGTATTAATATAAGTAATGCAAAAAAAATTAATATTAAATATATAATATGTTAACAATTTTTATATTCACATTTTATAAAAATCTTTATAATAATATATGTGTAGAATATATATATATATATATATATATATTTAAATTGATTTTGAAATTGATTGATACAAAAGAATAATTAAAATATTAATTTTTAATTTTATTATGATAAAATTGAAATTAGTAATCTAAATAAGTGAAAATTTATTATTTGTTAATTTTTTTGGAAAAGAAAAAAATTATAATACCTAAAAACTTTATTACTTGTTAATTTTTTTAAAAAAAACACTTATATTATAATAAAAGAAAAAAATAAATTATGTATTAATATAAGCAATGCATAAAAATAATATTATATATAATACTATAAATTTTCATATTCACATATTATAAAATATTTATAATAAGTTATGTGTAGAGTATAAATATTTTTTTAAATTGATTTTGGAATTGATTGATCAAAAAGAATAATTAAAACATTAATTATTAATTTTATTATTAACAAAATTTAAATTAGTAATCTAAATAACTAAAAATTTATTATTTGTTAATTTTTTTTAAAATGAAAAAAATTTATAATACCTAAAAAATTTATTACTTGTTAAATTTTTTTAAACAAAAGTGTTTATTTTATAATAAAAGGAAAAAGATTAGCAAATATTAATCATTGAATTAATGTAATAACATTTTATTTCTTTTAACAAAATTGATTTAATTTAATATAAATTTTCTATATATGATTTTCATTTAAATTGGAAATCAAAATTTGTTGGTTTCTAAACAAAATCAAAAATAAAAAATAAAAGAAAAGAAAAAAATAATGGCAAAATGAAAATAAGAAAATAAAATATGGTTTAAAAGGAAATCTACCATTCATTTGGGGGAGGAGTTTTAGTATACAAAATTGAAAATAAAAAAGAAAAGAAAAGAAAAAATAATGGTAAAATGGAAAATAAGAAAATAAAATATGGTTTAAAAGAAAATTTTCGATTCATTTGGAGAGAAGTTTTAGTATATATATAATTTAAAGCTTTTAACTCTTGACATGGTCAAGTGCTTTCATTGGATTATCTTTAGACCCATTTAAACTTCTTAGAATTTTGGAAAAATTACATGATTTACAGGGTTTTGAGGTTTTCGTTTTCAATTTTACAGTAGCTTGGTGTTGCTTTTTTTAAGTTATGATTTTCATTTTTTATACTTTTACTTAAATGATTGTGATTTTTTCTTTTATATTTTATTTTTAATATTTTGGTCTTTCTCTCTGTGATTTGACCGAGTCTTGCTGCAGGCTAAAATGCTATTCAGTCTATGATGATAATCTTCCTTACAGTGATCCTCACTTTCTCCACCATTTTTTATAAAATTTTTATTTTTTTTATCATATATATTTTAATCATTTTATTATAAATTTATAATAAATCTATAGTAAACTCATAATAAATTATGTAAAAATTATAAATTCATAATAAATTAATAAAAATTTAAAATTTTTGTAAACTAATCATAAATTCTTATAAATTTAAACATATTTTAAAAATATGATAAATTTATTTTTTTTTTAAAATTTTCTTGCACTTTTTGTCAAAAGCTCTTAAATCTATTTTAGGTTTGTTTTAATTTTTATCTTCCTACCTAGTCTTGATGTGGGCTAAAATGTTATTCAGCCTATGATGATAATATTTCTTCAAGTGATCTCTCACTTTTCCTACTATTTTTTATAAAATTTTTATTTTTTACCAGAGATATTTTAATCATTTTATTATAAATTTATAATAAAATCACAATATACTCATAATAAATTATGTAAAATTTATAAAATCTTAATAAACTAATAAAAATCTGAAACTTTTGTAAACTACTCATAAATTCTTGTAAATTTGAACATATTTTAAAAATATGGTAAATTTAGTTTTTTTTTTAATTTTTCTTGCATTTTTTGTCAAAAGCTCTTAAATCTATTTTAGGTTTGTTTTGATTTTGGTCTTCCTCTCTATGATTCGACCTAGTCTTGGTATGAGCTAAAATGCTATTCAGCCTATGATGTCCTTCAAGTGATCTCTCACTTTCCCTACCATTTTTTATAAAATTGTTATTTTTTTACCAATATTTTTTTAGTTATTTTATTGTAATTTATAATAAATTCACAGTAAACTCATAATAAATTATATAAAATTTATAAAATCGTAATAAATTAATAAAAATCTAAAATTTTTGTAAACTAATCATAAATTCTTGTAAATTTAAACATATTTTAAAAATATAATAAATTTAAATTTTTTTTTAATTTTTCTTGCATTTTTTGTCAAAAGCTCTTAAATTTATTTTAGGTTTGTTTTGATTTTGATCTTCCTCTCTATGATTCGACCTGGTCTTGTTGTGGGCTAAAATTCTATTCAACCCATGATGATAATCTTCCATCGAGTGATCTCTTATTTTTTTTTCACCATTTTTTATAAAATTTTTATTTTTTTATCAGGAGTATTTTAGTTATTTTATTATAAATTTATGATAAACCTACAGTTAACTCATAATAAATTATGTAAAATTTATAAATTCATAATAAACTAATGAAAATTTGAAATTTTTGTAAATTAATCATAAATTCTTGTAAATTTGAACATATTTTTACAATATGGTAAATTTAATTTTTTTTTTATTTTTCTTGCATTTTTTGTCAAAAGCTCTTAAATCTATTTTAGGTTTGTTTTGATTTTGGTCTTCCTCTCTATGATTCCACCTAGTCTTGCTGTGGGCTAAAATTTTATTCAGCCCATGATGATAATCTTCCTTCGAGTGATCTGGAGTGTTCGTAAGATTAGAGCTTGAATTTGCGATGATTTCACTCGATGTTGAGGAGTTTGAAGGCTTATGATTTCCATTATATTCAATCTCCTTGGAAGACTTGGTCCTACTGTATTCGACTTGAGCATTTAGATTCCCTTTGATTTTCCACCACAGAAGCTTAAAAAAAATGAAAGAAAATTTTGAGTAAAGAAGTAGCTGGTGATGGTCACTACACTCACAAGTGCTAGACATTTGTGATGAACTGAATAAATTGGTACAGAAAATAAAGGAATTAGGTTACATCCCAATATAGATTTTGTTGTTGACGACGTTGAGGGAGCAAAAAGTGCAATTTTTGTTTTAAGACCTTGAGAAACTTGCCATTGCATTCGGGTTTTGTAAGCACATCTACATCGAAACCAAATAGGATTTTGAAAATTCTTGGTATTTGTTGTGATTATTTCATGCATTCTAATAGATTCCATCATTTCATGAATGGGAAATGCTCTCTACTAATGATTATAGACAATGTTGAAGATTAATGTAAGCTGAAATATTTGTTTCCAGTTTGTTGACTCTTAGGATTTTGTTAACTGATCTTCAATTATTTATGTAGTTACTGATTAATAATAAGTAATAACAATTCCATGATATCAGTTAATTATTTATATTTATGTTTTACTCAACTTGTAATGGCGGACGGATAATTCTTTTCACGATTTAAATTTTTATTGGTTGTCAGGGGCGGACGTAGAATTATATACGTGGGGCCAAAACCATGTATTGAAATCACAAAAATTATAATAAATTTTTACAATAAAAATTCATTTCAATTTCATTAAAATTTTCGGCAAACAAAATGGAATATATTATATTTGTGACAAAAAAAAATTAAATTATTATTTTATTTTATTCATTTAGTTGCGAAAATGACAAAGTTTACATTAGAATTAATCTCGTCCGATTCTCATGAATAAATAATTAATTACAACACCTAGATATATATAATTTAAAGAAAATCCAATTGAAATGAAAAAATTGTTCAAAAGCTTAATATTAAAAATTAGAATTTTTTAATGAGAATTTTAATAATCTAATGAAGTTTTATCAAAAAAATATACTTTATGATACTAATTTGACCTTTTATTATACCTCAATTCTACAAATAAAATTAAGAAAAATTCATATTTAAATCAAATAGAAACTAAAATTTATAAAAGAAAAATGGGAATAAATCAAAGTTACCTTGATTATTATAATCAACTTTCTTTAATGCATAAAAACTTTATCTTTTTTTTTTTAAATTGTCTTTAAATTTGACAAAAAAAAAACTAAGAAAAATGAGAGAAAGTAGACAATACAAGGAAATGAACAAAATGAATTTTTTTTCACTAAATTTAATTGACAATGTGTAACCTCTACAATAATATATCTTTTTTTATTTAATTTTTTTATTTCAACTTGTCTCTTATTATATTAAATTTATAATTTTTAAAATTAGGGAGCTAAAATCCATTTATTTTAAAAGTTAATACAAATTAAATTGATAATACAATAAAATTAAATATTTTTTTCCAAGGAAAAGTTATTATGAAAATTTGATATGTAAATTTTTCTTCCTTTCAATTTTAATAGGCGAATTGATTAGTTAAAATATTCAATTTCCATGTATTTAATTTACTTTTAAATTTAATTATTTAATTATGTTTTACTTTTTATTTTTTAACGAAAATCATAATTAATTTTGTAAATAAGCTTGTTAATTCTGTTACTTCAGTGTGAAGTTATCTTCAATAGTATAAGATCTCCTAGGAAAAATCAAATATAACGAGCCTCCGCTATTACACTATGATACCCAACCGAGCTATCAAAGGAAAATTTTATGGCAGATTTGGTTCATATTCCTGCATCAATTACAAAATTATCATTTACAAAATTTAATTAAATTATTTTTTAAAATATTATAATTTAAATTTTAATTGTTGATTGGTCCGATTTATAAGTAAAGACATAGATTAAATTTATAAGTAGAGATATGGACCAGATCTATGGTAGAATTTTTCACTATTAAAATTATTATAATTAATTAACTCCGCGTCGAATAATAAACAAATAATTACAATATTGCACTTACAGTTTTTTATTAATTAAAATAATAAAGAAATAATTTTAATATTGTACTTACTGTTTTAGTGGCTCTATTAATGTTTGGGCAAAGTCATAAAAAAAACACCGACAATAACAAACTTAGACACAATTAATGAATTAACCGTTAGTAATTATTACTTCTGTCTCTGCAAAGATTTTATATATGGACAATAACTTGCAAATCAAGTGTGTATTTCTCTTTAATTCTTCTTAGTTTCTATATGATAAGAATTATTCAGTTTTTCCTAGTCTGTTTGAAATAAGGATTTACTACCGTATGCCCTACTTGATATCTCCCTATATATATTCGCAATTGTGATAATTTTTTAATTATTGGTTGTTTTAGTGCTTTCTTTTCTTTTGCCCTAGTGTTCTTGGAAATAATTTTTGTTATTTTTATTCGACCATAAAGAACCAAAGAAGAAGAGTGAAATTAAGAAAGATGGGGAGAGTTAATAATATCGATGATGCTCGGTCTTTTGAAAACCTCATTGAAGAGGTTAGAAAAGGAGCAGAAGATGAATCCAAGGTAACGGAGTTGCTTGAACTCGTAATTTTTACAGATTTTGTGAACAAAGTTAGACAAGAAGCCATTAACGGTCATTTGCATAATCATCTCCATGACACTAATTTTGTACCGAAGAAAAAGAGGAGTAGCATTGGAAGACGTATGATGACATTCTTCAACAATCCTCCGTCTTTACAAGAAGAAGACCGGCAAATCAAGAAAAGGGTTAGTCGAAACAGGTGCTTTGAAAGTGAAAACAATGAACAAGAAGAAGAAGAAGCAAAGAAGAGGAAGAGAATAAAAAAGAAAGTAAAGGACATCAAGAAACCCAAGAAAGCAGAGAAATTAGATTTTGCAAGTCTTGGATTACACCCACCACCAGATATTCCTAATCAGTTGAGAGAAAGAATCCTAAAAATGGATGGAAAAGATATAAAGTTGGTGATATTGAAACAAATGTACGAAACTGATACGAGCAGTCATCACGATCGTTTATCGATCCCTTTGCAAATTTTAGATTCTGAGTTTCTTTCTCACAGTGAGAAAAAAAAATCTAAATTCGCACCAACAGAAAACAGTTAATGTTAAGCCCTTGGAACCATGTGGGTATACTTCTGAAGTGAAGTTAAGGCAATGGAATTTGCAAAGTACAAGTAGTTATGCATTGACTTCAAGTTGGAAATTAGTTTTGGGAAGAAATCTTGATGTGGATTTCAAACGGAGGAGGGACATAATACAGCTCTGGTCTTACAGTGTTAATGGAGAATTGTGGATGGCTCTCAGTAAGGTTTGGGATGCTCCAAAGGAAGATGACAACAGCAGAGGGAATGGAGTAATAACTCATGAAGCAATAAGGACGCATCTATCCCTTTGGAGTAATAAGGTTGGTTGTTACAGGTTAGAGCATTGGAGAGATAAGGAATATTTTGTAAATATATCTACGTTTGAATAAGTCTTGTAATACGGTTCCTAAGAGTGATAAGTTTGTTTACGTAGGATAGTTCCGTGATTTACTCCTTATTATTTAGTACTACAGCTGTATTCCATTTCTATTTAAACAGGTTATTATGGCTTGTTTATTGATATGAGGGCAACAACGTTTAATAAAATATTCTTTCATTCTTAATTTCTTCTTGGTATCAAAGCAGGTTCTATCCGCTCACCATGGCTTCCTTCTCATTGAATGTAACTAACTTTGTTACTCTGAAACTTAAACAAACAAACTACCCACTTTGGAGAGAACAAGTACTGAGTTTAGCTGAGAGTCAGGAGCTATTCGATCATCTTGTGAAGCATTTCCCTGACGATCAGAAATTCATTACCCCTCCTTCACCGATTCCAGAAAATTATCAACCGCAACATACAGATAATTTTAAGACTTGGCAAAAGTCCGATCGTTTGCTTCGAGGGTGGATCTGCGGCACTCTTAGCGAAGAATCTCTTGGACTTGTTATTGGTTTAGAAACAGCTTGTGCAGTTTGGAGTGCCCTGAAAGACGCTTACGCACAAGATTCACAGGAAAGAGAATTTACCTTAAGACAACAGTTAACTTATTTTCGAAAGGATGAAAATAAGTCGATCACAGAACACTTGCGTTTATTTAAAGAAATTTGCGATAACTTGGCCGCAATCAGGAAAACAATACCGGACGGGGAGAAGGTTTTTTGCCTTCTCACGAGTTTGGGTCCTCAGTACGAGACGTTTACCACTACGATGCTCAAGCCTCCACGTCCTTCTTATAATGAATCTAATTAAAGAATCTAGATCAGAGACGGATTTGGTTTTCAAACCAATCAGATTCAGTTTTTGAACAGATCGCTTCTCACGTTGCGTTCTATGGAAATCAGCAGAAACAATCGACTTCTAGATCAAATCAGCGCACTAATTTTAATTCTCAAGGATGAGGATTTCAGGCCCAGTAGACGCACGGACAGAATCAGACCAAGGGAACGTTCACTTCTCAGCAACGTCCTCCACCAGCTGGTCAGAGAAGGATGACACCTGCAGAACGGGAACTTTACAAGGATGAGGTGTGTCAGTATTGCGGAAGAGAGGGACATATTGCAAAGATTTGCTGGTGGATTCCTAAGGCACAACAGAAAAGTCTTCCTCAAGCTCTTACAGCCCTCACACTTGATAATGGAGTTGCTGATGCCGATTGGGTAGCCGATTCAGGTGCTTCCCATCATATGACAGGTAATAAACTTTTACTTAAGAATGTTGAAGATTATCATGGAACTGATTCAATTACTATTGGAGATTGTACTTTCTTGACTATTGATGGTGTTGGAACTGCATGTATAAAACAAAAAAAAATCATTTACCTATCTCTAATGTGTTATCTCTCCCTGCTTTAAAAGAAAATTTGTTATCGATTAGTCAACTAACTGATGATTATCCAGTAAATTGTGAATTTTCTAATGTGTCTGTTCATGTTAAGGATTGGGAAACGGGGCAGGTTCTTCTAACAGGGCCAAGGAAGGATAATTTATATACATTATCTGGATTACCTGAGGCATACTTTTCCAACCATTTTAAGACTGGTACAGCTGAGATTTGGCATCAAAGATTAGGACATCCACAAGCATCTACAGTTTCTGTTTTATTTAATAAAAATTTAGTTGATGTAAAGGGTTCTTTACATTCAAAATTTCTTTTTGATAGTTGTCAATTAGGCAAGCTAAGTAAGTTTCCGTTTAGTTCTTCAGAACATACTAGTTCAACTATTTTTGATAAGGTCCATTGTGATTTATGGGGACCAGCACCTGTAATGTCTCTTGCTAAGTTTAAATTCTATGCTTGTTTGGTTGATGACTTTTCTAAATATTCATGGATTATACCTTTAAAAAGGAAGTCTGATTTTTTTGTTGCTTATTTAGCCTTTGAACGTTTTGTGTTTAGACAATATGGTAAACAAATCAAAGTTTTTCACTCGGATGGAGGAGGTGAGTTTTTCAATAAAACTTTGTCTTCTCATTTTCTTGCTCATGGTATACAGCATCAGATTTTGTGTCCTTATACTCCTGAACAAACAGGTGTCGTTGAACGGCGACATCGTGTGATACGTGAGTTAGGCTTAACAATGATGTATCATAGTCATATGCCTTTATATATGTGGGTAGAAGCTTTTCAAACAGCTGTGTTTCTCTTGAATAGGTTACCAACTTCAGTTTTAGGAAATGAGACCCCTTTTTATATGCTGAATGGTTTTCACTTTGATTATAGTTCATTACGTGTCTTTGGTTCTAAATGTTTTCCTTATATTTGAGATTCTAGGCAACATAAATTTGATCCTAAGTCCTGCATGTGTGTTTTTATTGGCTATAGTGAGAAACATAAGGGGTACAAATGCTTCAATCCTAAAACCAAGAAAATTATAATTTCTCGGCATGTAAGTTTTGATGAAGCTGTTTTTCCATACAAATCATCATGTTCTAATGAGTTGTATGCGCTTAAAATAATGGATCCTTGGTTAACAAGTGATTTGATTTCAGGTCACGATTCACATTCGCATGATATTTGTGACGCTGATACTTCTACTTTTTTACAGGAACAGTTAGTGAATGAGTCTAATTCGCCATATTTTACAGCTGCTAATATAACACCAGGCAGTGTAGCTGCTGCTGGTCTTGAAAATCCTATACTTGAAAATGCAGCTTGTGAATTGGAGCTGAATTTGGAGAGGCAACCTGCAGAGGTACAGCAACCAGCAGCAGAGTTGCTTGCTGTCCAGCAACCAGCAGCAGAGCTGCTAGCAGACGCAATAGAACTGCCAGCCGAACCGCTGTCTGCCGTCGCAGAACAGCAACCTGCAGCAGACCGCAGTGATGACCAGTCAGCAGCAGCCCAGGATGCTGTGCAGCAGTCTGTGGTGAACCATTCTGCAGCAGATCAACCAGTAACAGGGCAGCAGTAGCTGGAATTTTTTGATTTTCATGAACAGTTATGGAGCAGCCAGCAGATGGGAGTCCAGCACATGAAACACAAGGAGCTCAACTTGACATTTTGCCTCAAGGTAGTCCAGGTAGATCTTCTATATCTGAAAATTTATTATTTGAGGAACAAGATGTGGATTTGGCCTCACACCATCCTATGATTACTCGGTCTAAATCAGGTATTGTGAAACCAAACTCACGTTATGCTTTAAATGTTGCAATGGCTTCGTTACTTCCACAAGAACCAAAAAATGTAAAAAGTGCTCTTGCTCACTCTGGTTGGAAACATGCTATGTTGGATGAATTTCATGCTTTGATAAAAAATAAAACTTGGAGATTAGTTCCTCGTACAGCTGATTTAAATGTTATAGGATCTAAATGGGTTTATAAGGCTAAGCTCAAACCTGATGGAACATTGGATAGGTTGAAAGCTCGCCTTGTTGCCAAGGGTTTTCATCAATTAGATGGTATTGATTACACAAAAACATTTTCGCCTGTAATTAAGCCTGGAACTATTCGATTAGTTTTATCGATTGCATTAGTTAGGCAATGGCCTATTCGTCAATTAGATGTTAACAATGCTTTTTTGCATGGTTTTATTACAGAGGATATATACATGGAACAACCACCTGGAATGATTGATTCGCAATATCCATCGTATGTATGTAAACTTCAAAAAGCACTTTATGGTTTAAAACAAGCACCACGAGCGTGGTTTGATAGGCTTAGTACATTTCTAATTAATTATGGTTTTTATTGCAGCCTAGCTGATCCTTCACTTTTTGTTTTGCACTCATTGTCTGGGATTTTAGTTCTTCTTATATATGTTGATGACATGCTTCTTACAGGTTCTTCTTTAGATATTGTTCAATCATTCATATAGGTTTTAAGCTCGGAATTCTCTATGAAGGATCTTGGTCCACTGCATCACTTCTTGGGCATACAAATTCAACCCACAACCACTGGACTTCATTTGTCTCAAACACATTATGCTTATTCAATTCTGGAACGAGCACAAATGTTGGACTGTCAGCCTATGCCTACACCTTTGGTTTCAAGGGCTGCCTCTCCTACAGATGATACGCCAGTTGAGGATCCTAAACATTTCAGAGGGATAGTAGGCTCATTACAGTACCTAACACTTACTCGACCTGATCTCTCTTTTAGTGTTAATTATGTTTCCCAATTCATGCATTCACCTACAGTGTCAAATCTAAAATGTGTTCGTCGTATTTTACGTTATTTAAAGGGAACTATTCACTATGGACTTTCTCTTACAGCAGATTCTTCACTTGCTCTTAGTGCTTTTTCTGATGCAGATTGGGTTGGATGTCCTACTACCAGGCGTTCCATGACCGGCTATTGCACATTTCTAGGCACCAATATCATTTCTTGGTGTGCGAAGAAACAACATACTGTTGCTCGCTCGAGTATCGAAGCCGAATATCGTACTATGGCTCACACCGCTGCTGAACTTACTTGGCTCATCAATATTTTAAACGATCTTCAAGTTTCATTACCACATGCACCTGTTCTTTATGGAGATAATCTCAGTGCCCTGTACCTCACAGTCAATCCTGTTTTACATGCTCGTAGTAAACATATAGAATTTGACTATCACTATGTAAGGGAACGAGTTGCTCAAGGGGCCCTTATTACGAAACATATTCCGTCTTCTTTGCAACTAGCAGATATATTTACCAAGTCTATGACAAAGGCTCTCGCCTGACACAATTTCGCAACAAACTATGTCTTCACACCCGACATAGTTTGAGGGGGGATAATAACTCATGAAGCAATAAGGACGCATCTATCCCTTTGGAGTAATAAGGTTGGTTGTTACAGGTTAGAGCATTGGAGAGATAAGGAATATTTTTTAAATATATCTACGTTTGAATAAGTCTTGTAATACGGTTCCTAAGAGTGATAAGTTTGTTTACGTAGGATAGTTCCGTGATTTACTCCTTATTATTTGGTACTACAGCTGTATTCCATTTCTATTTAAACATGTTGTTATGGCTTGTTTATTGATATGAGGGCAACAACGTTTAATAAAATATTCTTTCATTCTTAATTTCTTCTTGGAGATCATCATGATGCCAGTACTAGTCATAGAAGCGCTATAGTAGACCAACAACCAGATAATTAGATTTATAATTTTTGCACATAGAGCCTATTAGGGTTTCACAGTAAGAATATTTTGGTAGTTAATTACGCTATTAGGGTATATCGAGCTTACTTATTTTTTGTAGTTGATCACTTCAGTATATATAATTAACAAAATTTCTTCTTCTTCTTCTTCTTCTTCTTCTTCTTCTTCTTCTTCTTCTTCTTCTTCTTCTTTGCAAATGTTTATTTAGATTATGCCCATTTGTTCTTGATCAATCATGTCCATGCATGCAGGGCTGACCCGTCCCGTTACCTCAATTTGTAAGACTATCATTTTCTTTTTGTGG
This sequence comes from Garcia nutans, assembly GCA_947685225.1. Lineage (NCBI taxonomy): Eukaryota > Viridiplantae > Streptophyta > Magnoliopsida > Malpighiales > Euphorbiaceae > Garcia > Garcia nutans. The sequence continues at coordinate 37,839,947 of CANTUV010000011.1, forward strand.
ACTTTATATTTATATATTTTTATAATGGACCATAAACAACAAAGAAAACAGCCCATTTATTGATTTTCTTTTATATTTATGTGTATTAATGTAAATATATATATATATATATATATATAAGTGTGTTGCCCCCTGGATGGATTGTCCTAGACAATGAGCTGCTTGGGCTTGCCCTATGGCCGAGCCTGTTTCTATGTACATGATAATGATATATTTTCTAGTAGGTTAATATATGATAAATCCTTGATTTGTATATGGATTTTGATCTCCAACTCTCATTTTCTCTTGTTTATTTATTGATATTTATTTACATAAATATATTAAAATAATTAAATTTGTCTATCAAAAATTAAGGTTTTTTTTTAATTTAATTAGTTTGACAAGCATATATACTGTTCAAAGTCAAAAAATTGTTTTTTTTTATAAATAAAACTAGATTATTATTATTATTGAATGGGAAAAAACATAATTATGGGATGGAAGGACCCAAATGAAATACTAAAACTCAACCCAACCTACAACAATCCCACAAAATGTGAAAAAAAACCCCAACTCTCCGTAAAAGAAGAGAACACAAGCAACAGACCGAAAATAGCATGCACAAGGGCACTGATAAACCACAATAACCTCAAAAACCTCGATAAAAGAAATCCAATGCTTGCCACCAACAGATTGGCATAACTGATTACCCAATTTCCGAATGGATTCTACATAAGGTAAGTCCCTAGGTCCTTAAGGAAATCCAAAAAGTGTTTATTATCACAAAAGAAATGATTAAATCCCAAAATTTAAGCCCAACTATTTACAAATTCATTAATTTCTCTCTGTTTTTTTCCCTTCCATGTTTTCCCTTTTGTGAATTCTTCATTCGGTCACTACTTAGAAATAATAAAGGGAGAAAATTACACAAAACCTTACTGTCTTACAAGCCGACCGTAGAGAATACCGATCAAATGATGCCAACCTTTAGCTTCTTGGAGAGGTTCTTCAAGAACATGTGCTCCGAGAGGAAATTTTACCGCATAAGATGTCATCCAATTTATTATAAAATTAACTTGTCTGTATATATGAATAATCATAGATATTAGACAGAGAATCAATTTCTCACTCTCCAATTATAGTACTCAAAAGAAATTATTTTTAACTCCTTAATTATTTTTAAACATCCACAAAAACAGAACTTTTTTAAGTTTACAGAGAATATTGAAATATTAAATTTAATACATTGAATAATCTATCCTATAAATATACTCCAAGCATTTAATTTCAACCTTTTCAAATATTAAGTTTACAGAGGATTCGACTTTGAGGATTGAGTTCTAATGATACGTGGAGACAAGGCTCAATCTGTCCATTCAATTAAAGTCAATTTCCAAATTAATCAGTATATTTTAATTTGGGCAATATAATTAATCATTATGTTTTAATTTCGACAATATAACTCACAATTCCTATATATTTGTCCAAAATGGATATTGTCTCTAATAATCTCTAAAAATATTACTCCTTTTGTTTCAATTTAAATGCCATTTTAAAATATTTCACTCATATTAAAAAATTAACTAGAATTATTAGCTTACCATTAATTAATAATTTTTCTCTCTAATATTTACACCCTATCAACTTTCTCAATAACAACATTAAATACAATGGCAAATTAGTAAATAATATTAAATTTTTATTGTGATATTATTGAACTTCAAATATTTTACAATAAAATTAAAAATCTAAAATGATATTTAAATTGAAAAGGAGGAAGTATAAAATATTATTATTTTTTTAATATTATTTCATTATTTTTTTTCATAGAAATATGAAATATTGAAAATAAAAAAGAAAATTTTTCAGACTCTACGATATATATATATATATATAAACAACATATAACTCAAAATCGAGCCAGATTGATATTTATGAAATAAAAGAAAAAAAATAGAGATTACCAAATAAATAACTTTCTTTAAAATTTTAAATTTAGGTTTTTTTTATTTTCTTCTATTCGTTTATCTAGGATTTTTTTCTTCAAATTTCAAAATTTCTTCATATTTATAATTTTATTGAAATTGAAAAATTAATAACGATTTTATTTGAGAGAAGAAAACCCTCTTTTAAAAAAAAATTAATAACTAATAATTACTGATTATAATATTTTAGTAATTGTCAAAATGCGTGAATGATGAATTTGACCAATTTCACAAATTAAAATTCTATGTTATTTGGATAAATTGAAATCCGGTGGCTAATCCTGACATGTATGTTCCATTGTTCAAAATAATTTAACTCAAGTTCAACTTGAACTTGCATTGGGTCCAAAGGAAGAACAAGACAATATCCAGTACTACTCAATAAGATTTTAACATGACGCTAAAACTTATTTTATCTGTACTGCGTACTGCCTAGTAAAAGGATCAAGCGTTCATGGGCCGCCATAGTATCGTTGATTTTGATCATACTGCCTCTTACTAAGTTCCTTCTTAAACTCAATTGCAATGAGACTACCTACTTAAAGAATTATCTCTCCATCAAAGCTTGTAGGCACAACTTTCCTTTCAGATTCTATCTTCCTAAAGAAAAACAGAAAGATCTCACTTAAATTATAAAGCACATACAATTGATTAAGCACTTAAGTGATAAAGTCCATATAATAATTGAGCTGCTATACATACACTTGAACATCAGATTGTGGAGTGACATGATCAGGAACTTTATGTGCTCCCTTAAGGGCAGTAATTCTTACTTCCAGTTCTTTATCTTTTTCCGTAAATTCCATTTTTTTTACAAGTTTATTATTAGTATCTACAGGATCTATATTCTTATTTGCAACCTCCATATTTTTAATTTCAAGAACTTAATTTTTTTCTCTAAAAGTCTTTATACGTGCTTCAATGACAACATGAAACTCCATATATTTTCTCTCTAAAATTTAGAGGCATTGGAAAGCATTGTCTTTATTTGAATCCTTCAAATGATGGAACCACATAATTAGCATATCCTAGAGTAATATTTAATTTCTTAATGAATACCACATCATCATGACAAGTATATTTTATAGATACCTGAAATTTGGTTGGTTGTTTAAAATGGACAGAGTCTTATGGTGGTTGAGGAAGGGGTGAACTAAGCTCATAAGGGACAATGACATGAGAAATGCTCTCCACATTCTCATCCCCTTAACTGACTTTTATTTTTATTCTCACAAAATATGAATGAGTCGCTTCATCTTTTGTCATTTCAATTAATGAGAGGGTCATGTCCTTCAATAAAGGTAACAACAAAATTTTAAATATAACTATATAATATAATATTTTATTAAAAAAATAGAAGTACTTGATGAAAAATCATTTCTATCATAGAGTTAAAAATAAGCTTAGGTCCCATCTCTAGTTAGCCATCCTTAGGAAACCACTTCTGATTCTATGTACATCAATGTTTTTCGAGCTAAGGGATAACTTCTATTGCAAAATTTGAGAAAATATCGAAAAATCCAAACAATGAATAGCTACTCTCTATATTTTCCATCTTGACATCAAGCAAATCCTTGATATTTTGAACAAACTATTTCGAACTTAATTTACCTCATGAAATTTTGTTAAATGCATCTACATAATCATTAATTATCAGAATAATTATAAGAACTTTCTTGTCTACTTTCGATCAAATAGATTTACCTGATATAAGAAGATCCACTAGGCAATACAACACATAGTTTTCTGATTAACTCTACATCTTTACACTCTTAAAATATTCCAACTAACTTTTCTCTAGTAATGCGCCCAACTTTATCTATAAGCATTTTCCCACCACCTTTGATCTCCTCCTTCTCATTGAAGGGTAATCTATTAAGTAAACAAAATTTCTCACATCCAAGGTGGACAACCTTCTCTCTGAATTTAAAAGATAGCTTATCATCATTCGGATTATCAACTTGATGGAGGATAACACTGTGGATTAGTCCAAACTAGAAACTAGAGTCTTCTATTTGTAGAAGGTGGTCTATATTATATTCATTAAATGATTCAATCTACAATAGAATAAATAATTACTGTAAGCATATGTCAATTATATATATGTGTATGTGTGTGTGTATTTGTCAATTATTAGAAAATTTAAAGCTTAGCTCCACATTTTCCCAATGCAGATTTTATCACAGATATAACTTCGCACCCCATTGTGATCAGGATAATTTGAAGATGTCTCCATACGTTCTTGAGTATTACATAATCATCTTTGTGGAAAACCAACAATAAATGTAAAGTCAAATAAATAATAATTCTAAGGAATTTTATAAGAAAACAGTGCTAGTAATAACTATACTAACATTAGAAATGGACTCAATCGCCATTTCAGCAGCATAACACCATCGATCATGAAATTTATCAATTTTTACATACTCTTTCTCAGTTATATCAAATGAAAATTTAATAGTCCTTGCAGCTTTCTTGGACTTGCTCCTACTCTTGGTAGGATGAGAGTCAAACTTCCTCTTTTTGGAAACACCTCTCTTAGTAGTAGTTGACAAAGCTCCTAGATTTAGAAGCTTAAGCAGCTTCTCCTTAAATTACTTATCTAATATAGGAGAGCTCTCAGTTCAAGTTGAATGACTTGATTATGATGTTATACTATCTGAATTAAATGGAAAAAAAAAAAACAATTAGTCTAATAGTATTGTTACAATTATAGTCAATAAAGTAAATTTTTATTGTTACAAATAATATTGTACTATACATACATGACTTTGTCATTTCCATAAATGATATAGTTCTTATATCATAAAAATTATAGGAAACAAAGAAAGTATGTATGTTAAGAAATAATATATTATTTGTATCAATGACTTTGTCATTTAACCACATTACATTATTTTTTTATCATACTGAGAACATAAAAATTGAAGATTACAAAGTTAATTTGCATGGTTACAAAAAGTGTTGTACTCTACACATAATTTTGTCATTTATACGAATTAAATTGTTATTTTACCATACCCATGTTATGCAAAATATTAACAATGTAAATTTGAACCATATCACTAGTATTAGTGGTTCTAAAACAATGGCATTTGCAATGTAGTAAAACCTATTCATGTTAAACTCATCAGTAAGAATCACATTAAAACCACATTGTTATTAAAACCATCCCCACCAACTTCTTTTAAAACTAAAGACAACAACAACTTCTCGTACGATAACAAACACTACAAGAATGTAGCGAATTGCCGATAAATTTTTTCGTCGGTAATCCTTATTTTTTATCGGTAATAGTAATTACCGACAAAAAAAATATATCGTCAAATCTTTTGCCGGTAATCAAAAAGCCGAGAAAAATAAAAATCTGTATCCAAATTACCGACAGAAAAAATCTGTCGAGAATTTTCAGACAGAAAAGTAGTCTGCAATATTTACCGATAGAAATTATTTTCGTCGGTACTTATAGAAAATTACCGACAGAAAATTTTATCAGTATTACAAATAAAATAAAATTCTATCGGTATTAGCGACGAAATATTTTTTGTAGATAGTACGGACAGAAATATTTTCTATCGGTATTACCGACGAAAATATTTTATCGATAATACCAATAGAATTTTATTTTGTCGGTAAATGCGAAGTTGCCGACAAAATTATTCTGTCGGAAAATTAAAAATTTATCGTTATTGCTGACAGAAATAAAAAAAATAAATTATTTTTTAAAATTTAAAAATCTTTTTAAATTTTATAATGTATAAATGTATGTATAAATTTATATTAATAAGAATAAAAATATAAAAATAAAATTTATATTTAAATAAATATTAGATATAATTATTGTCCCAAGCTGGCAGCCAAGAGGGGGGATGAATTGGTTGTTTAAGAAGTTGATGGCAAAATAAAAAATTCAACAAGCAAGAAATGTAGAAGATGTAGAAGATTGAGTAGAGAGTAGAAAAATAAACACAAGAGATTTATAGTAGTTCAGATTCAATAATTCTACATTCACTCCCCAACCTCAATTGGGTATTCCACTATACTTGAAGTTTTACAAGCTCACTTTTCAACTTTGGTGTTTTTACAAGTACACACCCAACTTGACATGTGTTTTCCTAAGGCTAACACTCAAACCCCTTATAAAAGTTTTCCTAGGCTAACTCTCAAATCCAACAAGTGTTTCTGGCTCATACTAAATCTTACAATTGGTGTTTTAGTGGCTAACACTCAACCTTACATGAAGAGATAAATAGATGAAAGCTTAAGTAAATAAAGTGCAAGAGTTTGGACAATATTAGTATATTTTCTCTTACTAGAAGACTTGTTTAAGATGGTATTTATAGGCCTTAAACAAGTTCTGCCCATTGGTGAAGTGGGTAGAAAAGTGCAACTCCAATAGCCACAAAATCTTTTTTAATTTTTGTGTCCAACTGTTGGTGCGGTCACGCACCACCTTTGGGCTGTCGAGTATCTGTTTGTGCGGTCATCCCAGCTGTCTGGTGCGGTCGTTTAATTCAAATCTCTAACGGCTACTGGACACGTGGCATCTTCTTATTGGTTCTTTAACTAGCTGTTGAAGCCCTCCAACGGCTATATGAATTTAGCGGTCGCGCATTGTCTTGCATTGAGTCATTCACCACTCCACGCTACCTTGAACTTCTCTGTCAAACCAAGACAGTTTGGCTAGTCGCGCAACCCCTTTGGGCGGTCGCGTATCCCTTCAAAGATAGATTTTCAGCACTTAGAAAATCTTCAAATTTCTTTGCATTTCAACTCATTTTAAGTTGCTTTCCTGCCATATAGACACTCATTGAAGCCATTAGATCACTTCAATTTATTTGCCAAGATCAAAATCAAGATTGACCTAAATCTAGGTCAACAATCTCCCCCTTTTTGATTTTGGTAATCAAATTGAATTTGAAATAAAAATAATCAACAAAAATAGGCAATACTTCCCCATTATGCAAAAACATAAGAAAATTCAAAAGATAATGTTCAAATTCATCAAATTCTCTCCCCCCTTTGCCAAAATTCAAAAAGAGGAGGGGAGAGATGAAGAGCAATCAAGCAATTTAAAAAGATGATATAAGAAATAAGGAAATATAAACACAAGACAATATCAAAATCAATGTTGGTGTAACTTACTAGAATTCAAAGCTTTTCAAAGCCAATCACAATAAATAAAATTCATAATTAACACAAATCTAAGTCATATACTTAGGAAAAACAAAAGTACCAATTAATGAAAAATATCAAAATCAATTGAAAATATGTTAAAGATACCAATTGAATGGATTATACTCCCCCTCAATTGATGATCTCCTCCTCAAGAAGTGAAAAACTTAGAAACAATTAAGATCCATTTTTATCAAAATATTCAAGTTTTCTCCTCTCTTGTTGGAGTCAAATCAAGAGGAATATAAAAAGAAAATTGAATACAATTCAAGAAAGTGATTGTAACACCCTGATGCCTTATATAAGTACTATACATATACCTAGTATACATACAGTAAGTATATAAAGTATAAGGATGCCACTTTTCGTTACCTTTTATAAAAACCTGTAACAGAGTTCAAACCACGATATGTTAATTTACATAATATTTACAAAATCATTGTCTTTATCAAAACTTCATTTATACATATAACATTCCTTTCGTCAAAAATACATCAAAATTAAAAGTTATACATGTATGCATTACCCTCTAGTTGGTCTCAACAAATCTTTACTCTTCTCGTGGCATAACGAACAACTCTGTATCTTCCACCAAGCTACCTGCGCGATTACACATCCGCGCTAAGCCCGAAAGCTTAGTAGTACAAATATAAAAGATAAACATACCTTATAGAAATGCCAACATGTAATGATATGTCAAATTTAGGTATCATTAGTTTCTTATCATGTTTTTCCTTTTTAATTTCATCTTTCATAGATCTTAATTAATTTCATATATTAAACACATATATACATAACATTATTACCAATTCCAACCCATCACTTCTCAATCAATATATCAATATACATACATTATATCTCATACCAACCAAGAGTCACACTTTCAAAGAAGACAATCCTTATCACCACACAATTCATCATTGATATCCACAATCAATACACACCTCACATATCATACTTCATAGCATTAGTTTGTTCACAATTTACTAATCATCAATCACATTTCCAACAAAGGCAATTATTAACACCAACCATCATTCATCACTAATATCCACAATCTATATATATCACATTTACAACAAATGACAGACTCGGGCCCAAAAGACACTAATATGCTATTCGACTTTCAGAGTTAATGCTTTGGTTTAATTATCACATTCATCAATATCCCAACTAGGCTTCAAGGATTAAGTTCAACCAAGCTTCAAGGGGAACAAAGCATGCTAAGTATCAACCCAACTTGGCTTCAAGAACTAATCCAACCTAGCTTCAAGGGTTGTAACATCTCAATTAGGCTTCAAGGACTAGACCCAACCAAGCTTCAAGGGGAGTAAAACATGTTAAACTTCAACCCAACTTGGCTTCAAGGATCAAGCCCAACCTAACTTCAAGAGATTGTTACTATTAGCCATGCCACCAACAACAAAACTCTGAAAATGAATAACACATTAGATACACAATTCATTGATTATTTCATCATCAATATCATTTTCAATTCTCATCATCATTTTGGCAAACATGCCTCACATATCTCAATTGAATTATCATAGCCAATCACAATGGCTTCATATCACATTTGAGTTATCATTGCCAATAACAATGGCTTCATATCCCATTTTATCTTAAATCACATTTCATGTTTCATCATTGATATATGCAACATCAATTACATTACTACACAAACATATTATTAATCAATCATACTATATAGGCATGCTTCAATCATATCATTCAAGTATACCTAATCCATTTCATTACACATATCTCTTAAATTCATGGTCATATAATCCATATGTCTATTCATTTCATTTTGATCATCATTATCAATCATGATAACATCACATTTCATCATTTCTCAAAACACATTAACATCATTCATTATTAAAACATTCATCAAATAAATTGCATTGCACATACCTTTTTAGATGATCCTCATCTCTTCCACACTATACAAAACATAACATTGTTCATTTAATATCACATGCATCAACAAATGTAAGTTCCATTTCAACCATATAAGAAGAACAAAAACCAAACACAGTAGCCAACACACCCAAGGGACACGGCCAAGCTTGTGGCCGTGTCTCTCAATACTAATTCAAGCCGAGGCAGACACGGGCAAGGGGACACGGCCGTGTCTCTCCACAAAATTTAGGCAGTGGCAAACACACTCAAGGGACACGGCCAAGCTTGTGGCCGTGTCTCTCCAAAATTCAACCAACACGGCCAAACTTCCCTCAACTTGGCCGTGTCTCCCAAAATTAATAGATCTTGGCCGTGTTCCATTCTTATTTTGGCCATGTCTCTCAAATATAAAACCCTAAACATATCCAACACTTCTTTGATTGAATTAAGAACAACTTATGCACAACACAATCTCATTCAAATGAGTGTAATTCATGTTATTAACACATATTCATCACAATATTCATTTTAACACTATATCCACCACACATTCAAACACTTTCCACATCAAACCCTAAAAACCAACATCAATCTTCTTCTTTCTATAACAACATCCATTTAACTTACCATTTTTAAACAAAACCAACACCAATTTAACCTTTCTAACTCACAATCAATTTCCATACCTTTAAACACCTCTCAAACACTCTAAATCATGATATTAACAATTCACAACACACATCAAACACATCTTCAAAATACCAAAGGAAAAAAAACAAGGGAGTACTTACCTTAGATGAAGAAATTTCACAAATCTCTAACCAACCCTTTGATTCTTCCTTCAATTTGAGCTTAGAATCAAGAACACCTCCTTTGCTCTCTCTTTCCCTTTAGGTAGCCGGCCACCACAATGAAGAAGAAGAAAAATAATGAAGAAATCACAAAGTCAACACTCATTAAATACTCATCCAAAAGAAAATTACTATAAGACCCTCATACACATTTTAATTCCTTTTATCATCTCTTGCCCACTTTGGTAATTTCACACTTAACAATCTAAATATCTTCTTCCCTTGACTAAGCACTTTGACTTGAATATATGTTATATATATTGCCATATACCCAACATATACACTTTCTCCATACATTGCTTTCTTTCCAAACAACACATAACCATTCTCTCTCAAATTCTTTTAACATTCAAATAAACCATACTCAAATACACCACTTATCAAATACACATTCAATTCAATAATAACAATATTATCACAACTTCTAAAGCACACTTTGGGATATTACAATTCTCCCCCTCTAAAAAGAAATTTCGTCCTCGAAATTATCAGTACCATAACACTTCATTCTTAACAAAATACTATCTTAACTTCCATATGAAGTTAATTAAATTCTTAAGTTGTTATATCATCAAATCACATAATTTATATGTCTTATCACTTCCTTGATCAAACATTCAAAAGAACTCATCACATTTCTTATCAACATTTTTTTTTTACAAGAATCAGATTATTGTATAGCACACTTATACGTCATCCAATCTTTATATTTAATATACATTGTTCCTTCATCTCTTTGATATTACTCTCTTAGCTTTAACTTTAGAAATCATTGATTTATATCTGAGTATTAATCATCCCATCTTTACAATCACTGTCTCAATAGTCATTTGTCAAACCTCAATGGATAACAAGATTCTTATTTCTCACAAATAAAGTCACCTCTTTAACATGCTTTTTATTTAACTTGCCTTCTAATACATTATCTTTCCACTTATGATACAAATAACCAAATCTTTTCCCTTTTTCATCATGATTTATAACTACTATAACTCCATTCATTTATGTCCCATCACACTTTAACTTTTTACGTCAAACACATTATCATGTAAATAATTACACTCTTGGTACAAATACACACATTACATCTCAATAATGATTTATAATCTTAGCCAAGACCAGATCAACTGATCTATCTATCACGATATACTCACATTCCAATCTTGTTCAATTCCCACTAAAAATCAATTTATTCAAATTGTTATGATAACAAATCATTTCAAATTATCTTAATATAATTCTCACCAATTCTCATAATAATTTTATACCATATTTACTATCAATAGTTCTTTCACTTAATTCTCAAGTCCATTCATTTATTTCATTTCATACCATAAACATATTCAGTATAACTTTCAGTCATATTACCCATAACTCAACACATTTCCATAATTTCCTTTCTCTCTTTACCTTCATAAGTATAACCAAGTTCTTAACATAAAACGATAAGGTACAACCTTATCCATCACAACTTTTAACTATACTTCTCAAACAAAATTCCAATCTCACCAAATCTGTATTACAATCATCTTATCCAAGATCCAGATTCATTGATAACAAATTAATCGATCAAATATATTGAACAAAACACATGGCCTTAAGAGATTAATATTCAAGCCTAGAACTTTCAAATCATTTCTATTCTTATATAATTTTATTCTCAATCTTTACAGATACAAAGCTAAGATGTATCTAAAAAAAATTACATATTCCTACTTTACACTTTTGCAATATCAGAAGTTGACACATTCCAACTCCGTTTCAACCCAATTTGCACTCAATTATACAATCTTAATCAACTTAATTCAAGTTTTAACAATATTACTATAAACATATTCAATCACATGCAATTCCCATATCATTTCTATTCGTCACTTCATTTCTAATCCATTTACAATCTCTTAATATATATTTACATAGAACTTTTCATATATGAATACTTTGGAACTCTAAATATCACATAATCGTCAAGTTCAATGCTCATCATGACAATTTCCACTATTTGCTGTTATTCAAGTCTATGCCATTCTCACTTCCATCATATAATTCATTTGGCTTTACACAGTTCAAGACCTAATCTCTCTCAGGTCTACTAATACATACAACATCATTTTCATATCACTAATTCCATAATAATACCACATACATTTTCATGGGTCACCCTCATAATGTGATTCACCCATTTGTTTATATGTCATAATTTCATTCATATCGAAAACTCAGTTCACATATCATATACATGTATACACTTAGTTAGATGCTCTTATTTATCATACATTCAATACAAATTTTCCTTTATAACTATAACAACCATCCCAGTCCACCTGCTGAGCCATTCCTATTCGGAGAAACCCTCAGGGCCTCTAGCTGGGCTGCTACAGTACTAAACTGCCCTCACAGCCTTCCAACAGGATTCGCTTATTTGACTTACACCCAAGACACATGAATGCAAGTCGCCTCTCCGGACCGAACACCTGGCCTCCCCCTCTAAAAAGAATCAGCGAAATTCATCCAGTACCATTTCTTCCAATATGATACAAAGTATCTACTCACACAACACATATATATATATATATATATATATTTTTCTGACTATAATAGCACTTTATATCCATCTTAGCCACATTTCCAATGTAACATCTCTTTCACTTCCATCTTTAAAAACATTTAATATATATTTCCATATCCATTTTTACCCTTCTCAATTAGTGACTTAAAATAGCTTATCCACTTCCCTTTTTACTTCAAGACAAATCCTCATACTATCAATTACATTACTCCATTTATAATACTTCCATATGCAATATTAATCATTTCATCTAGTTCATGTATTGCATATACACTAAACCATCAACATTCAAATAATCTTTATCAATTTCCACTAAAACTTTAACTTTTCAACTTACTACTTCACTTAAACTTCAATTTGCCAAACTCATCTTTTCTTAATATTACTAAAAAAAAACATCGTATATATTTATATATCACAAAGCAATATCAAAACATATAATTTCCACAATTACCAAGCTCATTTCAGAATCTCAAATATCGTATATTACCACCATTACCATGAGCTTTCACCATATTCAAACATCTCACATTTCTAATATTAAATTCACAATGGTTGCATTAAAATAACAATACCAATCTATATTCTTACTTAACCAAACAAAACCTTAACTGTATATACATCCCCAACTTTACATAATCACACTTTGTCTCTACTAATCAACTCATTCAATATTCCACCATACTCTCCGCATTTAAATAACATAACTTTCAATATTAACAATTCGATATTATTTCCTCTGTCTAACAAACTCAACATTAACAAACCCAACATAAATTTTATTATAAAGAGGTTCAAATTATAGAAGAAAGAGTACATACTCTTATCTTGATTTAATTTTCAACTTTATTCTCCTTTTCATTTTTTTATGTTTCAATTCATATTATGTCCTACATAATATTGCTCATAAACATCAACATTACCTTCCATGTTGCACACTACATAACATTTTCATATTCATCATCAATATGCATATATCACATTACATTTCGCAATTTGTTTCTCATAATCAATTAGGCACTATGCCTCAATTATAATTCATTTCAAACATCATTGCCAACAATCATGGTTTCTCATCACATCAACATAGTATACACATATATCATCAACTATATTGAACATTTTATATAACACAAATATTCTACAAGTCATATTATGCCACATCCGAGACCAACCTAGGTATAAATGCATATGCATGTATTATCAATTTCATTTCAAAACTTTTCTTTTCAATTCCCTTTTAGTTTTTCAAGACTTTATCTTTTTAATTTCACTTAGGCCGAGAATCTCGAACCTAAGCTCTGATACCAAAATAATTGTAACACCCTGATGCCTTATATAAGTACTATACATATACCTAGTATACATACAGTAAGTATATAAAGTATAAGGATGCCACTTTTCGTTACCTTTTTTAAAAACCTGTAATAGAGTTCAAACCACGATATGTTAATTTACATAATATTTACAAAATCATTGTCTTTATCAAAACTTCATTTATACATATAACATTCCTTTCGTCAAAAATACATCAAAATTAAAAGTTATACATGTATGCATTACCCTCTAGTTGGTCTCAACAAATCTTTACTCTTCTCGTGGCATAACGAACAACTCTGTATCTTCCACCAAGCTACCTGCGCGATTACACATCCGCGCTAAGCCCGAAAGCTTAGTAGTACAAATATAAAAGATAAACATACCTTATAGAAATGCCAACATGTAATGATATGTCAAATTTAGGTATCATTAGTTTCTTATCATGTTTTTCCTTTTTAATTTCATCTTTCATAGATCTTAATTAATTTCATATATTAAACACATATATACATAACATTATTACCAATTCCAACCCATCACTTCTCAATCAATATATCAATATACATACATTATATCTCATACCAACCAAGAGTCACACTTTCAAAGAAGACAATCCTTATCACCACACAATTCATCATTGATATCCACAATCAATACACACCTCACATATCATACTTCATAGCATTAGTTTGTTCACAATTTACTAATCATCAATCACATTTCCAACAAAGGCAATTATTAACACCAACCATCATTCATCACTAATATCCACAATCTATATATATCACATTTACAACAAATGACAGACTCGGGCCCAAAAGACACTAATATGCTATTCGACTTTCAGAGTTAATGCTTTGGTTTAATTATCACATTCATCAATATCCCAACTAGGCTTCAAGGATTAAGTTCAACCAAGCTTCAAGGGGAACAAAGCATGCTAAGTATCAACCCAACTTGGCTTCAAGAACTAATCCAACCTAGCTTCAAGGGTTGTAACATCTCAATTAGGCTTCAAGGACTAGACCCAACCAAGCTTCAAGGGGAGTAAAACATGTTAAACTTCAACCCAACTTGGCTTCAAGGATCAAGCCCAACCTAACTTCAAGAGATTGTTACTATTAGCCATGCCACCAACAACAAAACTCTGAAAATGAATAACACATTAGATACACAATTCATTGATTATTTCATCATCAATATCATTTTCAATTCTCATCATCATTTTGGCAAACATGCCTCACATATCTCAATTGAATTATCATAGCCAATCACAATGGCTTCATATCACATTTGAGTTATCATTGCCAATAACAATGGCTTCATATCCCATTTTATCTTAAATCACATTTCATGTTTCATCATTGATATATGCAACATCAATTACATTACTACACAAACATATTATTAATCAATCATACTATATAGGCATGCTTCAATCATATCATTCAAGTATACCTAATCCATTTCATTGCACATATCTCTTAAATTCATGGTCATATAATCCATATGTCTATTCATTTCATTTTGATCATCATTATCAATCATGATAACATCACATTTCATCATTTCTCAAAACACATTAACATCATTCATTATTAAAACATTCATCAAATAAATTGCATTGCACATACCTTTTTAGATGATCCTCATCTCTTCCACACTATACAAAACATAACATTGTTCATTTAATATCACATGCATCAACAAATGTAAGTTCCATTTCAACCATATAAGAAGAACAAAAACCAAACACAGTAGCCAACACACCCAAGGGACACGGCCAAGCTTGTGGCCGTGTCTCTCAATACTAATTCAAGCCGAGGCAGACACGGGCAAGGGGACACGGCCGTGTCTCTCCACAAAATTTAGGCAGTGGCAAACACACTCAAAGGACACGGCCAAGCTTGTGGCCGTGTCTCTCCAAAATTCAACCAACACGGCCAAACTTCCCTCAACTTGGCCGTGTCTCCCAAAATTAATATATCTTGGCCGTGTTCCATTCTTATTTTGGCCATGTCTCTCAAATATAAAACCCTAAACATATCCAACACTTCTTTGATTGAATTAAGAACAACTTATGCACAACACAATCTCATTCAAATGAGTGTAATTCATGTTATTAACACATATTCATCACAATATTCATTTTAACACTATATCCACCACACATTCAAACACTTTCCACATCAAACCCTAAAAACCAACATCAATCTTCTTCTTTCTATAACAACATCCATTTAACTTACCATTTTTAAACAAAACCAACACCAATTTAACCTTTCTAACTCACAATCAATTTCCATACCTTTAAACACCTCTCAAACACTCTAAATCATGATATTAACAATTCACAACACACATCAAACACATCTTCAAAATACCAAAGGAAAAAAAACAAGGGAGTACTTACCTTAGATGAAGAAATTTCACAAATCTCTAACCAATCCTTTGATTCTTCCTTCAATTTGAGCTTAGAATCAAGAACACCTCCTTTGCTCTCTCTTTCCCTTTAGGTAGCCGGCCACCACAATGAAGAAGAAGAGAAATAATGAAGAAATCACAAAGTCAACACTCATTAAATACTCATCCAAAAGAAAATTACTATAAGACCCTCATACACATTTTAATTCCTTTTATCATCTCTTGCCCACTTTGGTAATTTCACACTTAACAATCTAAATATCTTCTTCCCTTGACTAAGCACTTTGACTTGAATATATGTTATATATATTGCCATATACCCAACATATACACTTTCTCCATACATTGCTTTCTTTCCAAACAACACATAACCATTCTCTCTCAAATTCTTTTAACATTCAAATAAACCATACTCAAATACACCACTTATCAAATACACATTCAATTCAATAATAACAATATTATCACAACTTCTAAAGCACACTTTGGGATATTACAGTGATTAACTTAATTATGAATAAATTTAAAATGTAATAAAAATAATTTAGTCAACCACAAAATTATTTTTCAACCGTAATGTCAAACATAACATGTAAAGTAAAAAATTAAAAGTATAAAAGTTAAAATGTTGTAAGGCAAGAATTGTTACCAATTTTTTAATGCCAATTGCCTTACTCTTAGCATTGTTGGACTTGGTTTGATGGAGTACTCATCCTCCTCCATCTTCATGCCATTTTCCCTTATCAATTAGGGGGTTTTCCTTAATAACCTTTTCTAAGCTATGTTTGTTTTTAGATATTTGTTCATTTGAGGTCTTTAATTTTAAAGTAGAATTTTTTAAATATACAAAATCTTCTTCTAGTTTTAAGCATTTGTCCTTATGAAATTTTATCTTAGAAAAATATTTTTCTACTCTAAGGTTCATATGTTCAATAATATCACTATCATCTAAAGCATCATCAATATTGTCGTAATTTAAATTCATGTTTAAAGATTGGGTACCTACCTCATTGGAGTGTTCATAATCACTCATAGCCATGAGACATAGATTTGCAATTGCTTGCTCTTCTTCCTCTTCTTCTTGCTCTTTTTGCATCTCCATTGCCATCTCATGTGTGAGTAATTTTCCAATGAGGACATCCGTTGGAAGCTTGCTCAAATCATGTGCTTCCTCAATGGATGATACTCTTGCGTCAAAGTCCTTCTTTGTAAGAGTTCTAAGTATTTTGCAATTTATGCCTTCCAAAGTGTAGACTTTGCCAAATTTCTTTAAATCATTGACAATGGCAAGAAGTCGGTTGGTCTTCTCCGTGACATCTTCAAAGGACTTCATTTTGAAGAGTTCATACTCTTGGACAAGCATTTGGACCTTTATGAATTTTACTTGATTAGTGCCCTCATGATAATTCTCCAAGGTCTTCCAAATACTATAGGCATTTGAGCATCCAAGAACTCTTCCACATTCTTCCTTTGGCAATGAGCTTAGGAGAATGAAATAAGCCTTTTTATCTCTCCCATTGCTTCTTCTTTGTTCTTCATTCTACTCTTTTCGTGGAATCTCTTTTTCTACACTATCAACCACTCTTGTAGGAATCTTTCACTCAATTTCAACATAATTCTAAAGCTCTATTCCTTCACTATCTAGGAGCAAAAACATCTTATGTTTCCAATAGGAATAATCAACGTGAGGTATAAGATGAGAGTTTAAGTTTCCATGATAATGAACCATAGAGTTGGAAGAAAAAATTGATGTAGAGGTATTAGTAGGTGTGGTTTCCTTTGAGGATCAAATTTCACAATTAAGTTTCTTAAAATTTTGAAGGCTCTAATACCAATTGTTGTCCCAAGATGGCAACCAAGAGGGGGGGTGAATTGGTTGTTTGAGAAGTTGATGGCAAATTAAAAAAATCAACAAATAAGAAATGTAGAAGATGTAGAAGATTGAGTAGAGAGTAGAAAAATAAACACAAGAGATTTATAGTGGTTCGGATTCAACAATCCTACATCCACTCCCCAACCTCAATTGGGTATTTCACTATACTTGAAGTTTTACAAGCTCACTTCCAACTTTGGTATTTTTACATGTTCACACCCAACTTGATAAGTGTTTTCCTAAGGCTAACACTCAAACCCCTTACAAGAGTTTTCCTAGGCTAACTCGCAACCCCAACAAGTGTTTGTGGCTCACACTAAATCTTACAATTGGTGTTTTAGTGGCTAACACTCAACCTTACATGAAGAGATAAATAGATGAAAGCTTAAGTAAATAAATTGCAAGAGTTTGGACAATATTAGTATATTTTCTCTTACTAGAAGACTTGTTTGAGGTAGTATTTATAGGCCTCAAACAAGTTCTGCCCATTGGTGAAGTGGGTAGAAAAGTACAACTCCAACAGCCACAAAATCTTCTTAGATTTTTGTGTTAGACTGTTGGTGCGATCGCACACTACCTTTGGGCATTCACGCACCTGTTTGTGCGGTCATCCCAGCTGTCTGGTTCGATCGTGCAATTCAAATCTCTAATGGCTACTGGACACGTGGCCTCTTCTTATTGGTTCTTTAACTAGCCGTTGAAGCCCTCCAGCAGCTATATGAATTTAGCGGTCGCGCGGACACTTTAGGTGGTCTCGCATTGTCTTGCGTCGAGTCATTCACCGCTCCATGCCACCGCGAACCTCTCTGTCAAATCAAGACAGTTTGGATGGTCGCGCAACCCCTTTGGGGGGTCGCGTATCCCTTCAAAGAAAAATTTTTAGCACTTAGAAAATCTTCAAATTTCTTTGCATTTCAGCTCATTCTAGGTTGCTTTCCTGCAATATAGAAACTCATTGAAGCCATTAAATCACTTCAATTTGTTTGTCAAGATCAAAATCAAGATTGACCTAAATCCAGGTCAACAGTAATAAATATTCAAATATAAAAAGATTAACATAAAAATAATAAATTGTATATAACCATATGAAATTAAAATATCATTGTACATATACAAAAAAATATAAAATCAAGTAATATGAGGTAGTGAAGGTGGAGGTGGAGGAGCACCATAAGACGAAAACTGTCGTGATGGATCGAAGATTCCTCGCATGAAGTTGAACATAAACTCATTAAGCTGTTGCTGGACCAACCTTTGTACCTCGGTTTGCATCTGTGCCTAAATCTGAGATTGAACATGCGCATCCACCTCCATCTGCACCTGCTCCTGGATCTATTGATGAACAGTCCAATCACGCTCCGTCAACTGCTCCTTCAAATACTTAATCTCCTTCTGTAAGGCAGATGAACTACTATAAGAAGAAGAAAAAGCTACTGTGAGCCAAGTCCATATAACTTCTTATTCTTCTCTCCACTCACAGCAGATCTAAATAAGCTATTATAGTTAACAAGAATATCGAACTGAGAGGCCTCCTCCTGAGAAGCAATGAAACAATCCTATATAATATAAAAAAGATTATTAATTCTATATTTTAAATTTAAATTTTGTAATATTTAAAAAATTATGAAATTACTTATATTTACGTTCTGTGATCGACGATCCATAAATGAACGTCTGTCGTGACCCCGGATGTGCATATGCATAAATAACTCATAGCTATTCGGCAGTCGACCCATGGTGATCTCCTATTTAAAGAAAAAAATGTTAGTTTAATATTACAAAAAATTATAAATTAAAATGTATTAAAAAATATGAATATACTTACGAGTGTAAGGGCATGATCATGATGTGATCGGCTACCTCCCGTATATATGGATAGACCTGCACCATTCACAACACTGGACATCCTGTTATGAGAGGCAACAATAGAACGTATCTGCCCCTTAGGGAGAGCTCCACCAGGCTTGCATGTTTGCCCATAACTGATCATCAATAAATGAAGGCTGCTTTTCTGTAGCCTGCACCTTACTCAGCATATCGCTGTAGCGAATAATTGTTGTTTCAATGAAGGTAATCTGGACAATGCTATCAATAGTCTGGTCCTAGTAAAAATATTTCTGCAAAGAAAAATAAGATAATTAATATCATCTAAAAGTAAATTTTTAACTTGTACATTTATTTTAAATTTTAAATTTTAATTTTCTTTTTAACCTTAAACTCTGTGAACTAAAAGTTCTTCATCTCTGAAGAGACAGCCTTCCAAGAAACTCCTGGGGTCCATCTTCTGTATCATGATCTTCTGAATATGTCTAGTGGAAGCTCCAACTGGATCCATCATGTAGCTGCAAAATTAAAAAAATAATACACATTTATTTAAAATAAACCGATTATACTTTATAATTTAATATAAGTAATGTAAAATATTAAAAATACTTACTCTGACCCTTGAATAGTCAAATGTTGTATCCTACCATCACGACCTACAGCTGATGTTGCAGTACTGGCATCACCAATGGGGGCATCTGTAGTGGTCAGGAGAGAAGAAACAACAGGATTCTCTATCTGGGCAGGGTGAGAAGAAGAAGCAGGATCCTCTGTCAGGACCCGATGAGAAGTAAAAGCAGGATCCTCTCAAAGTATATCATCTGTATCTGCGTCAACCTGAGGATCCTCAATAAATATATCATCTGAGACATCGCACAACTACAGACATGGATGGCCTATACTACTAGAACCTCGACCACTATTGGATTGACTGCTAGACCCCGATCGATCCAATTCTCTTTCAGATCTGCGATACATATCGAAGCTCAAAAAACTTATCAGTATAATTAATATGAATAAAATAATAAATATATAAATAAATTTTCAATAAAAGCTATAGCTTAATTACTATTACTTTTTATTAGGATTCATCATTGTCATCTGATTGAGATGATTCAGATTCAAAGTCTAGTAATGATTCATCCGATTCAGATTCTACATCCATAGCATTAATATTCATGAGTTCTCCAGTTGAATCATTTAAAGGACATGGATCACCCTCATTTGTCCTGTCAACTAACTGTACATTTTCAGGACTATCTTTTTAAAATGCAGTATCAATCTCATATTTATTGGCATATTGTTCAGGTAGATCAATCAGTGATCTTGCTTTTATTTTTCAAATAGCCAACTAATCAGATGTGTCTCGCCTTGTGCTAGGAAAAGGAACGTAATACACTTGGGCAGCCTGACTGGTGAGTATGAACGATTCATATTTAGCATATGTCCTCCTTCTATTCACTTTCACTAAATTATATGCTGGATGAACTCTTGTGTTATTTATGGGGTCATACCAGTCACATTTAAATAATACCACCCTTTTAATTGGTAATGTCGGATATTCAACCTCTATAATATCTATTAATCGACCGTAAAACTCAAATGAGTTTTTACTATAGTTTGACCCTTTTTATACAAATATTACTATTTATAGTTGCTCTCAAAGTACAATGAGATTTAGTGTGAAATTTATAATCATTAACAAAATACACCTTATAATATCTAACAGTTAGTAATGGACCATGGGCTAAATCCTTCAAACATTTGTAAGAAATCATATTTCCATTTTCATTTGCCTAAATCAATAAAAAAAATATATGCATAAGTTCAAAATATGACAAATTGAACAAATGACATTTTTTTTAAAATGTTAATAGCAACAAATTATACTTACAAATTTTTGAAACTATAAGGAAAAATTATTTTCGACCTCAGCATCAACTTGTGAATTCGCTATATTTTTATGCTGAAATAGTTTACAAAAAATATCATTATCATTCAAAATTTTTTTTTATTTTTATTTTAGATGTAAAATATTCTATTTTGGATTATTATAGACTTACTAACTTACTTGATATAAGGTGTAACTTCATCACAATTCAACAATATGTAAGTATAAGTTGCACAATATTCTCTTCGTTCCAATCTTCAGTTGGTTGGTTTGTCGTATAGTCGACCCGAATATTTAAAAAATAGATAGAAGAGATTTAGATTGGTCTTGTATACCTCCACCATCATTCCAAGGGACTTCATATAATTTTGTTATTACATTAGACTCAGAATAATAAGAACAGAAAGTTAATGCCTCTTTCACTATAAAGGCATTAAAAATTGATACTTCAACTTTTGTCATATTTTTAATATTTTTCTTCAGGTGTCGCAGGTATCTTTCAAAATGGTATATCCAACGATACTGTACAGGTCCTATAATTTTGGCTTCATATAGCAAATGAACTGATAAATATTCCATTGAAAAAAAAAAAACTCGGAGGAAACAATTTACAAAGAATTATTGGAATTTCTTCTTATAAACGCTCAATTTGAAAAACTTTTAGAGATATTGCAGTAAGTTCTCTAAAAAATAAGCTTAACTCCATCAAAGATTTCCAAAATTTTTTTTGGCAATAACTCCCTAAATGAATTGGGTATTAATCGTTGCATAAATGCGTATCAATCATGACTCTTCATCCCGAACCATTTATATTTCCTCATATCAACACACCTTAATAAATTTGAGATACATCCATCTGAAAACTTTAAATTTTTTACCCAATGGCATATTAATTGCTTTTGATAATGATCCAATGTGTAATTAGCTTTAGGATACCTCTCAGACATTTCATCTTATTCTAACTCCGGCCTTCTACAAAATATCCTCAAGTCTTCTCTTGATTTGGCATTGTCTTTTGTTTTACCCGGAACATTCAGTATCATATTAAATGCATTCTTAAGAATACTTTTCAATGTGCATTACATCTAGGTTATGTCTTATAAGATTTGACCTCCAATAAGGCAAATCCCAAAAGATGCTTTTTTTATCCACAATTTTTGACATACACTGCTATTTGAATTTTTATCATATTTAGCTACTTTATGAAGCCTCAGTTGCTCAATTTGAAATAACAAATCTTCCTCATTCAATATAGGAGGAGCTCTTTCTGCTTAATTTGAAATAACAAATCTTCCCCATTCAATATAGTAGGAGCCTCTTTCCTTACTATAATATTTTTTCTGAAACATTTTCAAATCCTTCCGAATGGATGATCTGCCTTCAAAAACTTTATGTGATTGTCAAACCAACTTGTTTTACCCCCATTCAGAAGAGTAAATGCTTCAGAATCAGTCATGCAGTAAGGGCATGCTAATTTACCCATAGTGTTGCTCCAGATAACATCGCATATGCAGAAAAATCACTTATAGTCCATATAAGTGCTGCTCTCAAACAAAAATTTTATTTCTCAAAACAATCATAAGTCACGATATCCTCATTCTATAACTGTTTCAACTCTACTATCAATGGCTACAGAAATACATCAATTTGATGTTTTGGGTTATTTGGACCAGATACAAGTACAGACAAATAAATATTGCTCTTTCATACACATCTATGGTGACAAATTATAAGGAGTGAGTATTACCGGCCAGTAAGAGTACTGCTCTCCTGATGACCTAAAAGGTTGAAAATCATTAGTACATAGACGCAACCTAACATTATGACATTCAGTTGCAAAATTAGGATGTAATCGGTTGAAATGCTTCCATGCTTCAGAATTCGAGGGTTGACACATGACTTCATCTTCTTGCTCATGCTCATAGTTTCATCTCATGTGTTCTACTGTAGCATTTAAAGCATATAATCTTTGAAGTCTTAGTTTGAGAGAAAAAATAATACATTCTTTTAAAAGGCATGAACTTTTGCTCGCCTGTAACCCGACTCTGTTTGAATCTCGGTTGTTCACAAAACATATATATTCTGTCTTTTGCATAATCACCCCAATATAACATACACTCATTTTTGCAGCAGTCAATAGTTTCTACTGGCAAGCCAAGTGCCTAAACAATTTTTCTTATTTGGTAGAAACTATCAAATATTTCATTATCCTCGGGTATTATCTCTTTAATAAATTAGATTTATTGATCGAAAGATTTTTTGGACAAATAGCTTAGTATATTTTTGACATCCGGGCCACACCTCTGTATCTAGTAAATTCAACAAATTATATAACCGTTGAGCTTCAATGTTAGGAGCCTCATCATGTTATTCTTGATGAACCTCACTAGTTTCAGGTACATTAATATTTGGCATGCCCCAATCAAACACATTAGGCCCAACTGTATCATATATCATTTGTGGGTATGGATTTTCAAAGACATATTCAATTGTACTATATTATTGTGGAATAGATTGGTCGACTATATTCTCTTCACCATGCATATTTCAAATGAAATAATTTGGAACAAAACCCCATTTCACTAAGTGATATTTCACTTCATCTACTTCTCAAAATCTACGATGTTGACATTTTATGCAAGGTCAACGAATCTTATTGCCTTGCATATAATCCCTTTGACTAGATGCAAAACCAGCAAATTCTTCTAACTCATTAACAAATGTCATACAAAGAGTGTGATCCGTATTGATTCGTTCATACATCCAAGCACGTATTGTGTTTATTTTGCCTATGTATATAAATAAGACAATGAAATTATATCATAGGAATTAAATCTCTTTATTTCTCATTCATAAAAGGGTAAGGCCCTAACCCATTCAGAAACACAATATATATCTTATTTAACATAATGCAAGACTTTATACAAATTAAGAAGAAAATTTGGTAGCATTTTTCCTAAATTCTCGAAGTATATTACGTCAAATAATATAAACATTCAAACTTTTTAATTTATGAATATTTATATTATTTGGTATGCACTCAGAAAATAAAATAAGAGAAATACTATGAATTTTCTACATAACTTGTATACTATTATATCTCACATTAATGTTGATGACCCAATAAATATATTGTTATTTCTAAATTGTCCAAATGGGACAATTTAGTGAGTTTTCATTTTTTAGAAATAAATGAGTAACTCACCAAACGGGTACTAAAGTTTATTATAAAATTTAATTTATTCAAAAAAAACATTAACAATCAATATTTAGGTAGCGTACCCTTTTTATATTCTAATTTTACATTTATTCATGTCACTTTATCCACTTTGACTAATCATAAATAATGTTTATAAAGTATTGAGACATATTCTATATCAAATGAATTCTTTTTATTGGATCAAGTTTTGTGCTTGTGATGTTTATTACTCATGTATATTATTAAAAATGTTGCATTTATTATGTACTTTAGTAATCAACTTATTATTATTATTATTATTATTATTATTATTATTATTATTATTATTATTATTATTATCCAATTAAAATATTTTTTCAAATTTTTGAGTCTTGGTTGGTTGAATTGCAATTGCTTTAAACTATGTTTTAAGATAATATTTAATAAATTATATATCAATTAAAGAGTTCTATAAAAAACTGATTATAGATATAAAATTATTAAATTATTATCATATGTGTGTGTTTAATACTAATTCTATTGTAATTAACTTTCTAATATGATCATGAGTCACATTTCTTTAAAATATATTTTTTTAAATATTAAATTTTTAATTAATTCATCTAAATATTAATATTTTAATATATTAAATATTAAAAAATTATATTAATCATCTATTACATTTATTTGGGCGTCTATCTATTCTCTAGTTTTTGTTTTGAGAAATTTAAATGAAATATCATTTTTTTTAAATTGTTTTCAAATATACTATGCAGTATTTTTTTTCAAATATATATATAAATTTTTTTTTTCAACTGTATATTTTTTTTTTAAATTTTCAAAACTATTTTTTGAAGTTTCTATAACATTAAAATATAATCTGTGTGATTTTTGTCCATCTGTTTTTTCTTTTTTGCTATGTGAGTTTCTTTTAATTTTTCCTTTGCTTCTATTTGTAATTATTATTCTGCTATCTAATTAATTTTAATTTGTCCTAAATATATACTCCGAGTATATTTTATGTATTATTTATATATTATTTATTATTTACATTCAACTAAATATTTGCTCATTGAATTTATTATTAATTATATATTAGATTTAACTAATAACAATCGGGATACTAATTTATTTTTACTTTATTTATTTTACCTAAATAATAGTTCTTGTAATTGCGAAATATTTTTTTTCTACATAATTTATAATCAAGTTGATGTAAATGTTAAAAATATAAAGAAATAAAAGGATCATTGTTATATATATTAAAAAATAAAATATAATTGGAACTATAATTAAAAGTAATTATCAAAATTTTAATGGAGAATTATCACTTACTATAATTATTTGCTCTTAATTTTTTTACTATTAATTTTTTTTAACTTATCTAATTTATATTATAAATTTATAATCAAATTATTCTTTTAATTATACTTTAAATGTCAGCAAATTATAAATTCAATTCGGCTTTACCATTTCCTTATAGATTTACACATTTGAATTTTTTTAATTTAAAATAAAATAAAATAAATTTTATTATATTGTATTTTATTATTAATATTTAAATTATCGAATTATTATTAAATATCGTGCTTATTTTTTACTAAAATTATAAAAATAACAATACTTATTCAAATCTATAAAAATAAAAAAATAAATATATAAAAAAACATATACATATTTATATATAAAAATTCAAGTACAAATATATTAAAAAATATTCATAAAAATTTTACAATTTTTTATTATTAAGCATACATACAATCAATATTTAATTGTTTAACTACAACCTAACAATCGCTACAATAAAAAATACTATTAATTAATAATATAACCAAATTTTTTAATTCATACAACTAATTAGCTATAATTCAGTAAATTCACAAAATATATCCTAAATTGTATACCTTTAAACTAAACTTAAAATACGAAAAAATACATTAATTATAATTTATTAATGAAAAATATAAAAATTACTAAAAAAATCATAAAATTACCTAAAATAAATCTAAACCCTTAATTATTTCTATTTACCAAAAAATTTTAAAAATTATAACAAATATATTAAATTTCTCTAAAACATTTTATATTTTATATACAAAATTAATTCTTTATATGCAATAAAATTCTATAATTAATAAAAATAACTCAAATATTTTTTAAAATAAAAATAATACCTTAATAAAATTTCAACACCCTAAAATATTTCTAATTAAAAATAAATTCTTAATTATACTAAAAGTTTTAAATTTCTCTAAAATATATTTTATAACCATTAAAAATATATCTAAATTTTTATATTTTTTCATTATGAAATTTATTAAATTAAATCTATTTTACTAAAATTTAAAAAAAATTTAATTGACTTAAATTAAATGTAATTTACTAAAATTTTTTAAAAAAATCCTAACAACAATCAAATAAACCTAAAATATTTTTATTTACAAAAAATTTTAAAAAATATAAATATTTTAAATTTGTCTAAAAATTATCCTGTGAAGTAAAATAATCACTAAAAAATTATTCATTCTACCTATTTTTTAAAAAAAATTATACAAAAATCTAAAACCCTAAAATAATACTATAAACACCAAAATAAATTCTAAAATATAACAAAATTTTTTAAATTTCTCTAAAAATATTTTATAACCATTAAAATATTAAAATATTTATATTTTTTCATTCTGTAATTTATTAAATTAAATCTAATTATATAAAATTTTTAAAAAAATCTTAATAACAATAAAATAAATCTAAAATATTTATATTTATAAAAATTTTTCAAAAAATATAAATATTTTAAATTTGTTTAAAAATTTATTTTTTGCACTAAAAAAACTTTAAAATTAATTTTTTTTTACTTAAATTTATAAAATTAATTCATTCTACCTAATTTTTTTTAAACATTTATACAAAAATCTACAACAATTATATACCACACTGCCTAATTTTTTAAAAATAATATAAATATCTTAAACGCTAAAATAATATTATAAATACAAAAAAAATTTTAAAAATATATTTACAATTTTAAAATAATACTATACACCACACAACCTAATTTTATCTAATTTTTTTTATTGAATTTTAAAAATCAAATAAATATTTTACTAAATTTTTTTAAAATTTAATAATAATAATACACTAAAAATTATATAAACACCACACTGCCTAAAATAATACCAACAAAATTCTAAATTTTTTATATAAATTTTTAAATTTTCTAAAATAATATTATGAGTAAATATAAAAGTGTAAAATAAAAATAATTTTTGGATATATTTTTGCAAAAATATAAAACTATCCTAAAAATTCAAACAACCAACAAATAAATATCAATTATGAACCTAAATTACACAACTATAAACTATCCTAACATACAATACAAAATTTATTATAAATTAAAATATTCAACAAAAATAAAAATCATAAACAATATTTAACAAAAAATTTAAAAAACCGAAATAAATACCTCTATCTTTCTGCTTCTTCTTCTTCTTCATGCAACGGCAAGCAGTGGACACTCGAAAGAGCAGAAGGAGCAGCGGCGCAAAATAAAAAAATGGATAAAAAGAAAAAAAAGTTAAGGTATATGTTAAATTTACCGAGAGAAATAACTTTATGTCGGTATTACTGAGAACTAATTTTCTTTCAGTAAATGATTGACAATTGGCAATAAAATTTTTGTCACTCTAACATTCAATTACCGACAAATATACAATTCCATCGCTAAATATGTATAAATGTAATGACATAAATCAATTTTCGTCGGTATTACCGAGAGAACATTTATTCTGTCGGTAATTATCTCGAATGATAAGCTTTCGCAATAAAACGAGACTATATATTTATCGACATATATATATTTTCGTCGGTAATTTACCGAGAGAAATATATTTTTCTCTGTAAATGTCTTTAAATTACTGAGAGATCAGATTTCTCTCGGTAATACTGAATAAATAAATATTAATTATTGTGTTATTCATTTATCTAGAGAAAATATCTCCGTCGGTACCACCGATAAAAATCTAATTCTCTCGGTAAAAGTAGCAATAAATATAATTAATAATTATTATATTAGATATTTACCGACAAAAAGATGATTCTCTCGGTAAAAGTTTAAATATGTGATATTTATTGAATTTATTTTTTGACAGAAGCTTTTTTCGTCAGTATGTTTTGTCGGTAAATTCACCCGACATAATCTCGCACCATATTTAAAGATAAAATTTCTGTCGGCAAATGGATCTATCGTTATTTTTTTTAATATTTTCTCTCGATATTACCAATAAATAAAATTATATCAATAAAATTCTATCGGTAATCTGCTGTATTTTTATAGTAAAAAATTGCATTAACATCACATTATTATTAAACCTATTTACAACGACTGTTTCTCATTAAACTCACTATTACAACTACTCAAATATACATGTATGCATTGCAAAGATAATGAAATCTAAACAAAAACTATATCACGACTTACCGAATTATGAGTGAGTTTTTCACACAATAAGAAAACAAGGAGTCAAGCATAACTTGCTTGTAACTAAAAATGTGAGAGTAAGAACTGCTAGCTTAGGGTTTTCTAATTGTTTTCCAAATAGGAAAAGTTGGGAGATGGCATATATTGTTTGTTGATCGTTTTTTGAAGAGAAGAAAGGAAAATGATATGGTAGGACGTGCATTGACTTTTTTTTTTTTTTTTTCAGCTCAAGGATATTTTAAGTAATTTTGAATCTAGTTAGGTTGATTGAGGTTTAATATGAGTTAATACAAAATAAGTGGTATTTTTTGTGCAATTTTGTTTTTATCATTTTATTTTATTTTTAAAATTTAATTAAATTTATATAATTCATAAAATTTAATTAAAACTTTTATACCTATTTTCAGTTATACTATATATATTTCCGTTATATAAATATTTCAAATTGTAAAGAATAATATTTAAACTTAATAATAATACTAGTTGATATATGTTGAAATATTTAAAAAACTGTTAAAATATTTAAAAAACTCAAATTAAATAAAAAAGAATTGTATAATTGATTTTAAAAATAATAAAGAAATTAAATAATAATTAATCCAATTAATTAAAAGCATTCAACACGCCAATGTTACAGGAGATATTGCAAGGTTTTAATTCTAAACCTGTTTCAACCATTGCAATTATTCTTTCAACATGGCATCTTCAGCTTTGTCAAGATTATCCCATCTTCACAGCCATCTTCACCCTGCGGACTCAAACTCCAAGGCAAATAACTCTCTATCTCTGCATTGTTTCTCTTTTATATTGCGAAAACACTAATGATAATTTTAATTATTCATTTTCCTTTTTTGGGTTTTAATCTCATTTTGCTTTGTAGATTGGAGGATTGATTAAATTATCTTCAGAGGTTTATCAAGCTTTGTCATGTGGTCATGCTGTTGTTGCCTTAGAATCTACTATCATTTCCCATGGTAATAATTCCAATTCATTACTCAGTTTTTTGGATACTACTTTTTTCTTTTTTTAATTTTTATTTTGTGGGTTTGAAGTTAATTTTTCTGATTTGGCCTCGCTTTGTAATTGGAATATAATAAACCCTAAAAACCTTTTTAGAATTCTTGTTTTGAAGTTTCTAGAAAGCCAATCATTTCCATTTTAAAACGTCTTTTAATCAATTTGTTTTTTTTTACAAAAATTTCAAATTGCTCAGAGTTTTAATGCATTTTGAGAATATTTTGTACTCTCTAAGATTGAGAATAAAATCCAATTCTTGGAATATGATTCCATTTTTCGCTTTGGTAGACAAGTAATTTTGAACTTTTTTTCCTATCTTTTTATATTTGAGTTACTCCGATTTTTATTGATACATGATATCTAGTTTTTAAATATAATTATTAATCTAATTAGTAAATTTTATTTAATTATTTAAAGAATAAACTTGGGAATGGATGTACAAAGGTTTTGGAATCCTATTCTACTTGATTTGGAATCCTATTCCACTTGAACTCTGATTCTGCAGTGCAGTGAACAAGACCTTGTAGTAATCCATAAATTGAATCATGTCCATTGATTTTATTTGAACTAAGGTGCTAGAGTCTATCGGCTATTTGGCTTAGTTGTTAATGTAAGCTTTCATATTTTTACAAACTAGAAATTGACCAATGGTAACTTATAATTTGCAGTGTTAATTTTGCTTAACAGTTTAAGATTTGATATTGTAAATTAAGGTTCATCTTTTATGACTTATGTTTAGGGATGCCATATCCTCAGAATTTGGAGACAGCGAAGGAGGTGGAGGCGATTGTGAGGGAAAATGGAGCAGTTCCTGCCACGATTGCAATTTTAGATGGAACACCATGCATAGGTTTGTCTTAATGCATATTTATTTTCTGCCTCAGCATAAATGGGGATTTTGTTCCCCCACTCAGTTTTATCTCCTGAATAGCTAAAATGGAAAAATAAGGCATGAATAGAAGAAAAACTGTTAATGCTTTTGGACTCCTTAATCCCAATATGTTAAAATAAAAATCAAATAAATTGCACCATTATATATTATCTGAATTTGTTATTTAAATGGCTCATGTTACTAAGCTTTGTTTTTAGGTTTAAGCATGGCAGAGCTGGAGAGACTTGCTACTCTGGGATTTAGAGCACAAAAGACTGCTAGGAGGGACATTGTGCATGTTGTAAGTAGCTATATGTATATATATTTTCCTAGAAATGTTTATGTTCACCATGTTTTTAAATGATTGAATTTATCAGATAAAGTGAATCATTCTCCAAGTTTCTTTTTCGAAAACTAGAGGAAATGCTTTGTAGCATTTAATAGATTTAATGATATATAGTTGAATAGATTGAACCAGTATAGTATAATAGAAATGCTTTGTAGCATTTAATATATGTGATGATATATAGTTGAATAGATTGAACCAGTATAGTATGAGAGAATGGATTAAGTGATGTGATGTCATTTATCTGATGGAATAGCATTGAAAATTCACGGCATTGTTCATTACTTTTTTATTACTAAACTTGGAAGGTAGAGGAACATGACAGGATTGCAGGATTGACCTAAAATTAGTTGCAACAGACTATAAGTATGAATTCAGTCTCTAAACTTGGAAGGAACATGACAGGATTCACACTCCAGGAGCAGTTTTCTTTTTTTTTTTTTAAAAAAAAAATACTCATGACGTGTTTATACCTAAACATAATTATTCATTGCTAAAGTTGTGGCTCCTAAAACTGACATGAGCATGGATAGTTAACTGATAACCTAGTACCTGCATAATCATCAATTTTTTTTTTAAACCAAGATAATTGCTGCTGTGTATATAGATCTTTTACCAACAAAATTCTTTCCACTGCTGTTATAATTTTAATTTTTTTAAATTAATTTTGCGGCTAACTTTGCATTATTGCTTATGCTTTTTCTAGGTTACCACCAGGGGGAATGGTGCAACTACAGTTTCTGCAAGCATGTACTTTGCTTCATTGGTTGTGATTCTGAGTCAAAAACTTCGCACTCTTATTTTTTTCCCCTCCTTTTCTGATTTATGATATTTTATCCTATATAGATTTCATTAAAATTTGGATATTAAAACTCTTGCAGGTTGGTATCTCTGTGTTTGTTACTGGAGGAATTGGAGGAGTACATAGAAACGGCGAGCATAGTATGTTTCCTTTCCATGGTTTCATCTATATCATTTTGCAGTAAATCCGAAGCATTGCTGTTTTAGATTTTGTTGTTTTATTACATAAATGTGCCTGATATGTTTATTTTTTATTAAATGGCCCATTTAATTATTTGGGATGAGGTGCAGGAAGCAGATTTTTTCATTATATATAAAAAGAGCCTTAAACTTTATATTTGCCAGTATCCGTATAGCAATTAGTCAAATGAATGGTATATAGATACATGTTTGTGTCTCTGTAATACTTTTCACCAACTTGATGGAATATATATGTTTATATATTCAGGTGTGCTCAAAATCTTTTGGTCTACGTTATGTACAAGAAATAAAATTGCTGTAGTGTTGTTTGGTTAGTTACAATTTTGCTAGAGTATAAAATAATATATATATTTTTTCATTTGGTTTGATAACTAGGAGATAAAATATCATTAATAATAAAATCAATCCTGAGATAATTTTCATTGTGATAAAAAAAAAGAGCCAGGTGTACATTACATGAAATAATAGCAGTATGGGGCTGCAATATTTTCAGTATCATGAAGTAATGACTTTTTCTTCTGTTATGATATTAGAGACACACACTTATTGCTCTCCTACAGATGGTCTTATAAATTCTTTTTCTTTTTAATTAACATTTCAGAGTAGAGAAGAACATCCTATTCAAACATTTGTTGATTGTTGAAATTGACTTATTTTAAATTTTACTTTTTTCATATATTGGCAGCAATGGATATATCTTCTGATCTTACTGAGCTTGGAAGGACTCCAGTTGCTGTTATCTCTGCTGGAGTAAAATCTATATTAGATATTCCTAGGACCCTTGAATATTTGGTATATATAACATTTACTTCTCTGTATATTACCGTGAGCTATTGAGCCTTTGATGATAAATCTCATGCCTGTTTTATCAATTCAGGAAACTCAAGGAGTTTGTGTTGCTGCTTATAAGACCAATGAGTTCCCTGCTTTTTTCACAGAAACAAGTGGCTGCAAGGTACTAATGGTTAAAGCCTTTTCTCTCCCAAGATGGAATTGAGTTGCAATTAGGACTTGGCTTTGCCTATGAGGAAGTATGTTGACATCATCTCAGGGATAATGAAAGTTATTAAAAGTGCAAGGAGCAGAATATGTGATAAGGCTCATACTAAAGGAATCAAAGCATGAAAATGAAATCTTAAAAAATGATGCTGCATGCAAAAAATTGTGTGGCCATATGAAATATAAATCACTGGAATCTTTATTTTACATTCATATCTAAACCAGTTTGAGTGTTTAATTGCAACATTTTAAGATGGAATTTCTTCTAATAAAACTTTCTGTTTGAAACGTGACCCTAATCCAGGCACCTTGTCGTTTAGACACTCCAGAGGACTGTGCTCGGCTGATAGGCAAGTGAAGAAGTCTGCTTATTTCATCTTTATTTCCTTCTGCTATAATCTGGCTTAAATTTATTGTGTTGTTTCTATTGTTGTTAATTGCAGATGCTAATATGAAACTTAAGCTTGGCACGGGAATTCTAATTGCTATTCCTATCCCAAAAGAACACTCAGCTTCTGGAAACTTGATTGAGTCTGCCATACAAACTGCCCTTAGAGAAGCCAGGTTGAAAAGCATTTTGTGCTTATAAATATCTAACTGCTCTATTTATTTCCCAATAATTTTTTGAATTGTATATTAAATTGGATCTTCAGGGATAAGAATATAACTGGCAATGCTGAAACCCCTTTCTTGCTTGCAAGAGTGAGTGAAATAACTGGAGGTGCCTCACTGGCTTCAAGTATCCTTTCTCTTGTTCCTGACTCAATATCTTTATTTTGGTAGTTCAATCTGTGGTTCGTTTGTTTAGTTAATTCTTTGGCATAAAACATAGGCAATGAAGATGAGTTTTATAGGGATAACTGGAACAATTTGTTCATTTATGAAAATAAAGTTGCACTTCATCACGTTTATAGTGATACTGTTGCTTGTGTAGTTAACTAATAATTTATTTTGCTTAACTAAGCTTCAGACATTGCGCTTGTGAAAAATAATGCTTTTGTTGGTGCCAAAATTGCAGTAGCCCGTGCTCGGCTTAGAGAGCATTCTAGTAAAGGTGAGCATTTATTTTTTGCCCCTTGAGTTACTTCTCAATAGCAAAGCACTGACTGAAGGAAAACTGAGTTTTTGAATCTCTATACAGTAGTGTGGCTTATTTTAATTTGTGTTTTGTGCTTTCTTCTACCATCTTTGGCATATTAAAAGTTGCATAAACTTGCACGTGCACCCACCTGCCAAGCTCAAAGACCAACAACAACAACAACAACAACTAAGCCTTAATCCCAAACAAATTGGGGTCGGCTGTATGGATTCTCAACAAAATAAGCTCAAAAGACACCAAAAAAAAAACTCCAGCCTTAGGCCCCTTCCAAGACACGGATTTTACGTCTCCATTCAAGTCTGTCATTAATCAAATCCGCATCAAGATCTAAGGCACGTAAGTCTCTTGCTATCACCTCCTTCCACACAGTTCTAGGTCTGCCACGACCTCTAGCCCCCTTAATCAACAAATTCTCACACTTACGAACCGCAGCATTAGGAGGTCTTCTTAAAACATGCCCATACCATCTAAGTCTTCCTTCCCTCACCTTATCTCCGACGTCCGCTACTTGGACTTTTTGTCGAATATGAACATTCTTAATTTTGTCCAGTCTGGTATGTCCACACATCCATCTTAGCATCCTCATTTCTGCCACACTCATCTTATGCAAATGTTGTCCCGTTGGTGCCCAACACTCACTACCATAGAGCATCGCAGGTCTAACAACCGTCCTATAGAATTTACCTTTCACTTTCAGAGATATTTTCTTATCACATAAAACCCCAGTCGCACCCTTCCACTTCAACCACCCTACCTGTATTCTGTGAGCCACATCTTCATCTATACGGCCATCATTCTGGAACACCGAACCCAAATATTTGAAGTGGTTGGTTTTAGGAACCAAAACTCCATCCAACTTAACCTCATGTTCCTGCTTCTTCCTTAGACTGAACTCACAGTGCATATAATCCGTTTTACTCCTACTTAACTTAAAACCCTTGTCCTCGAGGGTTTTTCTCCACACTTCCAACTTACGGTTTACACCAGCACTAGTCTCATCAATTAAAATAATGTCATCAGCAAACAACATACACCAAGGAACATCGTCTTGTATGCTTCTGGTTAGCTCGTCCATAACCAGGGTAAATAAATATGGACTCATGGCCGAACCTTGATGCAATCCGGTAGTAATAGGGAAAGTCTCAGTGTCTCCACCAGGTGTTTTCACACTAGTGGATGCATTCTCATACATGTCCTTGATGATGTTGATATATTTGCCGTTGACTCCTTTCCTCTTCAAAACCCACCATAACACTTCTCTTGGTACTCTATCATAGGCTTTCTCCAAGTCAATAAATACCATGTGGAGATCTTTCTTCTTCTCTTGATACAATTCCATTAGTCTTCTTAGAAGAGAAATAGCCTCCATGGTAGATCTCCCTGGCATAAACCCAAACTGATTCTCCGAAACTCTTGTAAGCTTCCTCAATCTGTGTTCAATAATCCTTTCCCATAATTTCATAGTATGACTCATAAGTTTGATACCCCGATAATTTGTACAGCATTGAATGTCTCCCTTATTTTTATATATGGGTGCCAAGCTCAAAGACCGAAAAAGAAAAACGCTCTAATCAATATATGATCTTATTTTTATATTTCATCTAATTAAATATCTCATTCATGAACTAGCCCTCATTCTCTGATGTTTCTATCATTTTGCACCTTGTTTTCATGTAGCTACTTTGTTCTACATCTATAGTTATGGCAGACTCATTATACATTTATTATTCTAAACTGGTTGTATTAATGTTTATGAAAATTCATGTCAAATTATGGACAGAAGATTCTGCATGAGTATCATGGGCTTCTGATTTGGTCAATCAAGAGGCAAGCTGGACTTCATAGAAGAAGCCTTTCTCTCTCCTCAGTGGCAATGAAGTCGAAGATTGATGTTGAAAATCCAACGCCATGAGTTTTTACATCATTTGCAGCCTGATGGATAGATTTTTGTTGAAGTTAAAAATTGCGCTCTCGAAACGTTAGTTTCATCTAGAACACTCCTAATTAAAGACTTAATTGTGGAATCTGCTCATGATGTACCACTTGCTGGTGTGAGAGATGGGGGGCCAGTGGGCCATGTTTTCCCATTAGTACCTCTCACTCCCTTGTAAGGTCTGCGTATTGATGGGATCTCATCCTCTATGGCTTTGTGTAGGAGCTAGCATAGCAGTGGCATAGGGTTAATTGCACAAATTCTTTTCATATGGATCCTCATTCAAATTTTATCTTTTAATATCTGGACATATATATATATATATATATCGATTTCAATTCTCCCACAGGGCACATTCTCTCTCAGCTCTCTTTTCTCTCGTTTACTCTTAGTCTGTCGGTGTTGTTACACTCACTTTCCTTTTCCCAGTCCTTGTGTCTCTCTACACGATCAAATTTGTTTATTATATTTCAAAATTTGAATATTTTCCATTACAAATATATGAGATATATTTGGTTTTTTAATTGTGTTGCTTTTCAAGTAAAATTATTATGTCAATTATTCAAGAACAAAAAGGAACGCATTCTATACATGTTTCAAACATGATCTTCAATTTAATTGAATTCATGTTTTATATTACTACATAATTCTAAATATAAAAATTTGTTTAAGAAATTTTAAAATATAATTTGTTTACAAATTTATAATGGAGTATAAAAATTATGTTTTCTTCTAAGTTTTTTATTTATCCTAAGAGAGTAGTGTAAATTATTTTATTGAGGGATATGAATATAATTTAAGAATAACTTAATTCCATTTGAATCAAATTTTATTATTGTTGGTGTAAAATCACACACTTTAATTCCAAAGGGCTTTATCGCTATTCTCTACCCAAAGAATTTATGAATTTTTGTAAATCTCAAAAACTAAAGAAATTAAAAATCTTAACTCACCTACCATCGATCAAGAACCCACCATTGGTCACATCTCCATTGCCAAAATTATCATCACCTATGGAGACCCACAGTTGCAGCTCGCATCACCTGCCTTCTCTACTTGTGAAATTTGGTAGCACCATTGGAGCTTGCAGTTCCTTAGCTATCACCACCGATAAGACAAGATTGTCTCCTATAAAGATCCCATCATTATCGTCGTTCACCACAAACCCAAACTTAGCCTTCACTCATCATTGGCAAGGCCACATGACAACTACCGCATACCCTGTGGAGAGAGATCCAATGCTTATAAGCTCATCCTCGTCAATGACCACTGCTTTATCGTGAGCTCACCAGTTTCCTGTAGGTCCTACTAAAAGCATGCCATCTGTATGAGTTGTTACAAGGATGAATGAGTTCATAAGTAGATTAGACGAATTCGCCAATTATCTTTTTAAGCCTACAGTTTGGATACTTAAGGTTGGTGATTGATTCATGTGCGAGGCCCGAGTCGGGTGTAAATTTAAGATGTCTATAATCTGTCCCATGCTTGAACGACACATATCGCTTGTCATTGGAAGTGAAAAGCATCAAATAAATGAGTGTGAACTTGGTTGGTGATTCTGAGGTCTTTACATTTGTCTCAGGCTTTGGATTTTTATCCTTTGCCTTTGACCTTGTCTCCTTCGGGTCTTTTACCTTCTGACAAATGTTCTTGTCTCCATTAAGTCTTTACCCTTTGACAAATGTTCTTATCTCTTTTGAGTCTTTACCCATTGGCAAATGTTTTCGTCTCCATCAAGTCTTTACCTCCAACAAAAGGTATTGTCTCCATTGGGTCTTTACCCCCCTAACAAATGTTTATCACCATCAGGTCTTCACGCTTCGACAAATGGTCTTGTCTCCCTCAAGTCTTTACCCTATGGAAAATGTTCTTGTCTCCATCGGGTCCTTATCCTCTAACAAATGTTCTTGTCTTCATCGGATCATTACCCTTCGACAAATTTATAGTCTTATCGAGTATTTATCATAGGCAAATGTCCTTGTTTCCATTGGGTCTTTTATCCTTCGACAAATGTTCTTGTCTCTATACAAATGTCTTGTCTCCATCGAATCTTTACCCTCCGGCAAATGTTCTTGTCTCCATCGTGTCTTTACGCTCCGACAAATGTCTTGTCTTCATCGGGTCTTTATCCTCCGGCAAATGTTCTTGTCCTCATCAGGTCTTTACCTTCGACAAATGTCTTGTCTCCATTTGGTCTTCACCCTTTGACAAATTTTCTTGTCTTCATCAAGTCTTTACCCTCCAATAGATGTTCCTGTCTCCATTGGGTCTTTATCCTCCGAAAAATATTCTTGTGCTATCTTGGTTGAATATCTATTTCTTTAGACCTGTGGTCTTTTAACTTGTCTTGCTTCCTCTTGTTTGTTGACTTTTGCAGGAAAAAAGAGTATTTTTACCCATCTTTATGTCAATTGCCCCCACGTGAAAAGAGATTGAAAATTAACTTTTGAAATATATTCACATGCATAATATATGAGCGACTGAGATTTGAAATGCCTATGTTCATGTTGTGCTTGCATTGGGCTTTCTTTAAGGTATTAGCAAGCTCATTATTTTGAATGGCGAGCTTATTCTGAATTTGAGAAATAAACGAGTTCATTGATGGATTGATGCTCATCATGTCACGGCCCAATTTGTACATATGTACAGTATATCCATGTACAGTACATCCGCGTACAGTAAGAGGAACCATCCCGAGAAGCTACTCAAGAGCGCGAAGTGAAGGGAAGTTCTATAGAACTGAAAGGACCTATTTGAAAAGATTACAAAGTTTTGGGGAGATGACTGTAATTTCTAAAAAGTTTTGGGGAGGTGACTGTAATTATCAAAAGTTGTTCCGGAGGTCCTTAATAGTGCATATAACAGACTCCAGAAATGGAAAGTAGAGAAAAATCGGGTAGCAACGGCGTGACACGGTTTTTTTCGAAAACGCACGGTTTGGAAGATATAGGAGATTTTGACTAGGGCCATTATGGTCATTTTCAAAAGTGTCTTGAAAGTAATAATGGATCTCAAAAATGAAAAATAGAGGAAAAACTGAGTCAAAAAGTGTACCATAGCATTCGGCGGAAGTGAGCGGTTTAAAAGTTACGAACAAGTAATCGCCGGAGGGTATTTTGGTCTTTTCACACCTTAGACCATAAAATTTCAGCACAAGGAGGTTGAGGGGCCAAAATATAATTAAAAGGAAGTCTAAGGGCTTGGGTTGTAAATAAATAAAAGAAAGAGACATTTGGACCAATGAGAATTAGCCATTTTCCCACATATGTGTACCAATGGGAAATCAACATTTACACCATGACATATTAACCCCTCTTGGCTGCCATTTGGAGGAGAGAACACCACAAAAATAAAGCCAAGAACTCTCTTTGTTCTTGCTTGGCCGAAAATAAGAGAAAGGGAAAAGAGAGAGAGATTGTTTTTTTTTCAAGTAGTTAATTTTGGAGAATAAAGAGAGGTTGCAAACTTGGGTGGAGAATAAGATTTTAAGGTAAGGAAATTCATCTATGGTTCTATTTCTTTCATTGGTTATAGTATTTATAAGATACAAGTGAAAGAATAAATATGATGATTATAGAAAATTTAAGAAGTTGAAGAAAAGTGAAAGAGATGACTTGCACATATAAGATTAAGGATAAAAAGGATGACTAGTAGTATTAGTTAGCAAAATAAGGCATGAAGCACTTAAATTTTATTATGTTCTTGACATGGATTTTATGAAAATTATAGGAAATCAAGAAGTGAGAGAGAAGGAAGCAAAGAAGGCATAAAAAAACTAGAAACAAGTGAAAAGAATTAAGGTTTGGTACTTAAATCATTGCCCTTTTCAATTAATTCACATATTTTGCATTATGGGACTTTTGAAATGGTTTTGAAATAATGTTATTATGCGTGGTAAATATGTGGGAAAGTACTCTTGAACCATTTGTAATCAATTGATTGTGAAAAGAATGAAAACAAAACAAACTAGCTAAATTTTGCTCAATTATCCATAAACTTTGATGAACTTTTAATCACTCCTTTGATTTGATTTTTGAAAGAGGGACCCTTAGTCTTTCAATGGTATCACAAAAGGAGTCTAAAAATCAATTTTGCAAGAAAAAAATGAATTTCCCTCAAATTTTGAAAATTGGGCCAAATGGTCCCTTTTGGGCACCATTCTGCAGCCTTCATTTTGGGCAGTCCGTTGAAGGGGCAAACGAAAGAATTTTTCGACGAAATTTTACATGCATTTAGTTAACTTATGAAAGTGTTTTCCTGCAAAAATTCATCCAAAAATAAGGTTGTTTACTTAGTCAAAACTGTTGCCAAAGTTGACTGATTTTCAGCAGTAAAAACAGATTTTACTATTTAGTTGTCGCGCGCCATTGCGTTGCCGATTTTACGCACCGCGCTACTATTCATTTGGTCATTTTTCTAAATGTGTTAAAACTTGAATATTATGATATATATTGATGTTATATCATTTAAAATGACACGAAAGGGGTTTGGAATAATCAGAAAAGCATCATGAGAAGTTATCCTAGTAATATATGCATTATGGAAAAATCATGACTTATTGAATATCATGACCAAAGTAATTTAATAAATTATTTATGCTCTACTTGGTATATCAGAACCCTTGAGATAAGGGTATGATGCATCATACTATTACTGCAGTACTGCTTATGACATGATATGATATTCCGGCTGAAGGCCGATGATTACAATGATATGATCAATGATGCAATGATAATGGCCATTGGCACATGTGCAAGAATTATGATGAAAGATAATGAAATATGATCATGACAAGATATGTTTATCATGACCCTTCCTTATCCGCTGACGTTCTGTTAAACCAGTAGAGCAACCAAAATGATAAAAGCAAGAAAAATGATTTAAATTCAAATTA
Source organism: Garcia nutans (assembly GCA_947685225.1). NCBI lineage: Eukaryota > Viridiplantae > Streptophyta > Magnoliopsida > Malpighiales > Euphorbiaceae > Garcia > Garcia nutans. The sequence continues at coordinate 37,881,565 of CANTUV010000011.1, forward strand.
TTTAGTCAAGCCTTTTTACCTTATGTGTTTTGTATTTATTCCTTTCAATTATTTAAAGTATATAAATGTATGTTCAAATCATTCTTTCATTTTATTTATTTATTGCAATGATTTAAGTACCCACTAAGCAATTGCTTAGCGAGTTTAGTTTCCTTCTAAACTCGTAGGTTAAAAGAGGAGACGAGATTGCAGCATGTCCTGCGCAGCTGGCCTTGACTACTACTTTGGATAGGAGTTTGGATATGATGGATTGTAGCAATATGGCATGTACATAAGCTTGTATGATCTAGCAAATAAATGTATTATACTGAAAAGCTAGAGCACGTACACTGCTAGTAATCTAATAAATCTTATTTGGGTTTAGCACTTATGTATGCAAGTATAGAAGTGTGAATTCTTCTTGCAGGATTGTAGTTGAGGTTATAAGGGTGGATTATTGGGAGTGTGCTTGAGTTGAATGGTGAAACAAAATGTTTTTCAAAAATAAGAAAAATCAGTTTTGGCGACACTTGGGACCTCCATTTTTAGAGGAGGTTATGGCAAAATTTTTTTAAAATCAGCACTTAAAATTGGCTAAGTAAAATATTAAGATACAACCACCATGAGTTAACAGTCCATCTTGGTCTATAAACGTAGGCTAAGATGGGGTGTTACACATCAATTCTAGAGGTTGTTTAGTATCTTTGGTGCTCAAAGAAAGAACACATTTGCTTTTTGAACATTTTCTTCTTTTCATCTTCTTTCCATAGAAAAGTCTCCTCTTCTTAGGACTCTTCTTCTCTTCCATTCATTACCTTCATATCAAAATCCTGCTTTATTTAATATTAAAAAAATAATTAGAACTGATAATGCCAGCCAACGACTGTCAAGATCACTTTGCTTGATTCTGCAGGGGACATGTGGATCTTGAAGACTTAGGTCTTTTGGTAGGGTAGCATGTGCCAGTTCTCTCGGTGATAAGGAGGCATCGTAGCTGCGGTCTTTGTTCTAGGGCTAATTCCCACTTCTTTTGCTATTTTCATTTTTTTTGTTGGTTGATGCTTTGCTTGAATGACATATCTTACTTTTTTTTTTTGCACTTGAACCACTATGGATTGCTTGAATAATGACAAGCTCATCATTCATTTTAAGCGAGTTTGCTTTTAGAATTAGTGAGCTTGTCAATCTTATTGATGAGTCTAAGAATTTTCGCTCATTTGGCCTTTTGTTGATTGTTGAAATGAACTTCTATTTTGTCGAGCATGTCTTATGTTTTAATTGTCTTCTTTTGAGAAAGTTTGCTCTTTATTGTTGTGCATTTTCCTTCTTATTTCAATGATACTAGGGTTTAGCATCGATATTATGAATCCTATTGATTAACATGCACTAATTTGAATGATGGAAGTGTTAGCTAATTATTGATGCTATTGTAACTTTGTATCTAGTGGGTGTTGAATTTGTATTACTCAACTCTCAAGGTTTCATGAAGTTTGACGAGCTCATCTATGGGAATTACTGTAACACCCCTATACCTCGTATACGCACACTACATACTACTACACCTGTAATATACGTATACTAAATATAGGAATGCTACGGTTTACCAAACAAACAAATCATTCCTTTAACAATAATATGGGAAAACTTGAAAACATTCAAATTATACTTTAAAGTACAATAGATAAAACGTTCATTCAATACGCAGCGGAAAATATAGTGGTATTTACAAATATATATACATCAAAAATCAAACTTTACAAAACATAACATTTATACATGTTTGGCAGTTTGTCTTTGATCTTTAAGCCCCCTATCAACGCTTCAGAATCTAGACTTAACTCGGTCTAGCTGAACTCTCTGGTTCTACCCTGTCACCTGCGCGATGAACCACAATCTCGCTAAGCCAACGGCTTAGTGGTACAAACCACAATAATAATATACTTCAATGCAATGCCAATGTCACACATTTCAACCACAAAGACAATATTCATAAATGATATATTAATATTTTTCATAACACTACATTTCATTATCTTATTCAATTGTTTCACCATTCATGAATCACATTGAAACAAAGACAAGCATGGGCCCAAAAGACACTAATATGCCATTCAACTTTCAGAGTTAATGTTTTGGTTTAATTATCATATTTATCATTATCATTATCCCAACTAGGCTTCAAGGATTAGGCTCAACCAAGCTTCAAGGGGAACAAAGCATGCTAAGTATCAACCCAACTTGGCTTCAAGAACTAAACCCAACCTAGCTTCAAGGGTTGTAACATCTCAACTAGGCTTCAAGGACTAGACCCAACCAAGCTTCAAGGGGAGTTAAGCATGTTAAACTTCAACCCAACTTGGCTTCAAGGACCAAGCTCAACCTAGCTTCAAGAGATTGTTACTATTAGGCATGCCACCAACAAAACTCTGAAAATGGAATAACACATTAGATACACAATTCATTCATTATTTCATTATCAATTTCATTCTCATTTCCTCATAATCATCTAGGCAAACATGCCTCAATTATTTCATTTGCAATATTATAGCCAACAACAATGGCTTCACATTTCTTCATGATCATCTAGGCAACCATGCCTCAATTATTTCATTTGAATCATTATAGCCAACCACAATGGCATCACATCTCATCATACCTTAATTCTCATTAAAGCAATTCATCATTAAAGTATTCATCATAACCAATTGCATTGCACATACATTTTGAATGATCATCATATATTTCACATTGTACCAATCATAACATTAATCAAATGTATCAACAATGTAATAGATTACTTAACACATTTACAACCAAATGTGTTAAGTCCCAATCTCATGTAAATGTATGCAATAATGTAAGGTTTGTACTTACCTCAAGAACAACTCACACCAATCTATACACTTCCTCTTCCAAGAATTCTCCACTACTAGGATTAGGGCAACTCAACCTCTTCACAACCTAATTCAAAAGGAATAATACACACTTATTTACAAATACACATCAATTCTAATACTCTTATTCACCTATTAGTCTCATACTAGACCCATAGATCACAAAATATAAGCCAACACAACTATCTAGGACCCTATGTTCGTGGCCTCACAACCCCCCACGGGCGTGGGTTAGAAAATGAATTTGTCCAATTTGCCTAACGGTCGTGGCATCCATTTTGCTTCTGTTTCAGACCAAACTCATGTATTCTAGGCTTCCAACTTCATTAAACACAAACATCTTGAAAAACCAAGATAATAATTGCTCAAACTCACAACATACATCAATTACCAATTCAAAACCATAACATAAACACGACTCTTACTCTTCCATTCAACTCCAAAATCACAATCAATTAAACCCAACACTCTCAAACACACCACAATCAAACATACTTATACTATCCACAATCAATCATCAAACCCAAATACAACTTAAAATAAAACAAGAAAATCAAGTGGAAACTTACCAAAAATGATGAAACTTCTTAAATTTCCAACTTGATCACTTGTTATCTCCTTTAACCTTGAGCTTGGAAAGCAAAAACTCTCTTTCTCTCTTGCTTCTTTGATGGCCGGCCAACCCAAAGAGAAAAGAAAATAAAGAACAAAATGAATGGCAAAGAACCAAGTCAACACTTTCTCTTTAAACCTCCACCAAGCAATTATAATATTAAAATATTTTAAAATATCCTCTTCCACTCACTTAATTCAATTTCCTTTTAATTAATTTAATTAATTATAAATAATTAATTCATCTTCTTTTGACTTCCATATTTTGACTTGTATATGTTGTATATATCACTATATATACAACATATACACTCTCTCTTTACTTCTTTTCTCTTTCCAATTAAACATATACATTAAATCCAAATACAACAATAATACCAAAACTTTTAGGGTATACTTTGGGATATTACAATTCTCCCCCTCTAAAAAGAAATTTCATCCTCGAAATTACCTGATATCAAGTCTGAAACAGCTGAGGATACTGATCTCGCATCGCTTTCTCACTCTCACAAGTTGCCTCTTCCTTTGCATGATTCTTCCAAAGAACTTTCACAAGTGGCACTTTCTTATTTCTTAACTCTTTCACTTCATGTGCCAAAATAGCAACTGGTTCTTCTTCAAAAGTCAGATCCGGACTCACCTCAATAAATTCAATTGGCAAGATATGAGATGGATCTGATCTGTACCTCCGCAGCATAGAAGCATGGAAGATATTATGGATTCTATCCAACTCAGGCGGTAAAGCAAGTCGATAAGCAACTGGTCCAACTCTTTCTAATACTTCATAAGGTCCAATAAAATGAGGACTTAGCTTCCCTCTTTGACCAAATCTTAAAATCTTTTTCCAAGGAGACACTTTCAAAAATACTTTATCTCCAACATCAAACTCTGTAATATCCCGAGATATACCTTAAAAGTTTTGGAGGAGTTGTTGTATTTGGATTTAATATATATGTGATGTATATGTATATGTCTAATTGTAATATCCCTAAGTGTGCCTAGAAGTTATGATAATATTGTTATTATTGAATTGAAGGTGTAAGTGATAAGTGGTAATTGTGTATGGTTTATTTGAATGATAAAAGAAGTTAAGAGATAATGTATATGTGTAATTGGAAAGAAAAGCAATGTGTAGAGAGAAGTGTATATGTAGTGTATATGGTGATATATATGACATATAAGTTGGTCAAAGGGCTTGGTCAAGGGAAGAAGATATTTATATTGTTAAGTGTGAAATTACCAAAATGGGCAAGAGTTTGTAAAGGGAATTAAAATGTGCATGAGGGTAAGATAGTAAATTACTTTTGGAGGAGTATTTAATGAGTGTTGACTTTAGGGTTTCTTCATCATTTCTTCTTCTTCTTCCTTGTGTGGCCGGCTCACCTAAAGCAAAGGAAGACAAGAGAGCTAAGTGAGGGTTTGATGTTCTAAGCTTCAAAGTTGAGAGAGATTTCAAGTAAACAAGTTGGAATTTCAAGAATTTCATGATTTTGGGTAAGTTTGCTCTTGTTTACTCTTGTTATTTTTGAAGTTATGCTTTAGTTGAGTTGTGATTTGATGATGGTATGATTAAGTTGCTTATGGTGTGATTTTAAGTATTGATTTTGCTTGATAGATGAGAAGTTGGGTTGGTGTTGGTGATGGAAGAGTAAGAGTTGTGTTTAGTGAAATTGTTTCTGTTTTACAATTAGTAAAGGCTGTGATTTGTATGATTTTTAATTAATTATAGAAAAATGTTCTTGAAGTGAATTTTTGATATGTTGTGCCTCTATGAGTCTAGAATGACTGAAAAATATGTTGATTCGATTTTGGATAGGTTATGAGTTTAGAAAGATTATTTTTATTAGACCTGTTCCAGCAGGTACCTTAACTGAGACAGCTCTATTTCGGGATTTTTAATAAAATGTAGAAAAATCATATTCAATTGAATTTTGGATATGTTGTTGCTTAGTGAGTCTAGTATTTGAGAAAAATAATTTGGAACCACGTTGATTGAATTTGATTTATGGAATTCACAAAGTTCAGAACTGCTGCCAGGATGCAGGGCAATTGGGGCAGTCTGGTTAGGTGAACTATTTGACCAAGATTTTGTGTTCAGTTTGATCTGAAATTTTAAAGGAATGATTTTAAGATACAAAACTAAATTCTGTAAAAATTTAGAATTTTTAGTCAAGTAGATTATTTTATACAATTTTTCAAAATAAGGATAAAATGGAGTCTAAAACCAGAATGTACTATTCATATGGTCATTTTGCTAATATTCCTTTTGGATTAGGTTTTGGAAGGAAGTGAATTGCCCTAAGTTGAGAAGTAAAGAACTCTTGAGAGAAGAAGAGTTTAGAGTTGTGTGAAGTGCTATTGAGGTAAGTACAAAACCCTATTTGATTTCATATATTTATATGACTTTGAACCTTAAACCATTTGATTATAAATGTGTTAAGAAATCTATTATATCATTGATACCTATGAGTATATCAATAAGAGTATATGAAATGTGAGAGCATTCAATAATGTATATACTATGAAAGATGAAAGATGTGATGATATGATTGTATGATATGATGATATAATAATGTAATTGATTGTGTATACTTAAATGATGAATGATTATATATGTAATAATAATGAGACATGAAATAGAGATTGAGATATAATGATGTATGAAGCTATCGTGATTGGCTATGATGATGTAAATGATGATTGAGGCATGTTTGCCTAATTGATGCCATTGTGATTGGCTATGATGAGGTAAATGATGAATTGTTCCAATGTGATTTGAGATATGGTGCAAATCTATTGTGTAATGTGAAATGAATTGAGAAAGTAGAGATAAATGGACGAACTTATCTGCCTCCTGCGGAACCATGCGGACCCCTGTGGATTGGGCAACCGAACTTGGACTACCGACCTGGTTGGGGGAAAGTTCGATTCATTCAGTGTTATACGTACCTATCTGCCTCCTGCGGAACCATGCGGACCCAGTGAATTGGGCAACCGAACTTGGACTACCGACCTGGTTGGGAAAAGGTTCGTTAATGATAGTTTTATACATGCCTATCTGCCTCCTGCGGACCCCTGGGATTGGCAGTGGCCTGAGGCCCAGTGGACAACCGACCTGGTTGGGGAAAGGTTTGTATTTGCAGCTATGGTTGTTGGAAATAATGATGAACTTTGAATAACATATTAGTGTGTTTTGGGCCCGAGTATGTCTTTGTTGTTAATATGATATACAAATGTTGAAATAAATAAATATTGAGATCAATGATTGGTGAATTGTGAATATAACAATGTTATGTAGTCTGATATGTAATGTGTATATTGTTTGTGAGTATTAGTGATGGATTGTGGTTGATGATAATGGTTGCCTTTATTGGGAATATGATTTATGATTGGTAAACTATGATTTGTCGTAATGTTATAAGCATATATATATAGTTTATGAGGTTGGTAGAAATTTATGTGGAATGCATTGGAAAAAGGGAAAACAGGTTAAGAGAATGATAAAACATGATGCTAAAAATATGAGGTATGTTTATTTTGCAATGTATATTTTGTTTTTAATATTTATTTGTATTACTAAGCTTTTGGGCTTAGCGTGGTTATATTAATCGCGCAGGTAAAAGGTGATGGATTTGGAGTTAAACCATTATGTCTTGAAAAGGGCAAGTGTAGCTCGAGACCAACTAGAAGATGGTGCATGCATGTATAAGTTAATATATATATTGCATTTTTTTTTATAAGAATGTATTCATATGTATCAATAAATCTTTGGAAGAGACAATGTAACTATTATATATATATGTGTTATTATCAAAAGGATAGTGATCTTGTAAATCATTTTATATAATAAAATGTACTATTGTTTTAGAAGTTAAGTAAAGATTTTTAATTGTAATAACTAGTGGCATCCTTATACTCTATATACTTACTTTGCGTATACAAAGTATATGTATGGTACTTATATAGAGTATCGGGGTGTTACAAACTCTATGTCTCTCCTCTTCAAATCTGAATAAGATTTCTGTCGATCTGAAGCTGCTTTCAACCGATCTCAAATTATTTTCACTTTCTCTTCAGTTTCTTTAATCAAATCGCGACCAACCAACTTGCCTTCTCCAACTTCATTCCAACACAGAGGCGTTCTGCATCTTCTACCATACAATGCCTCAAATGATGCCATTCCAATACTGGATTGATGACTGTTGTTGTAAGCAAATTCCACAAGTGACAAAAATCTGTCCCTACTTCCAGAAAAATCAATGACACAGCTTCTCAACATATCCTCTATAATCTGTATCACTCTTTCTGACTGCCCATCTGTCTGCGGATGAAAAGCAGTGCTAAAGTGCAATCGAGAACCCAAAGCACCATGTAATCTCTTCCAAAATCTTGAAGTAAACCGAGGATCTCGATCAGACACTAAAGAAATTGGGACTCCATGCAACTTCACTATCTCACTGATATACAGTTCAACTAACTTCTCCAAAGAGTAGTCCATCCGAACTGGAAGAAAATGAGCTGTCTTTGTCAACTGATCAACAATCACCCAAATAGCATTATGCTTCTTCTGAGTCAATGGCAAACCAGACACAAAATCCATTGTTACACGTTCCCATTTCCATTCAGGCACTGATAAAGGTTGAAGCAACCCTGAAGGAACTTGGTGCACAACTTTCACCCTCTGACAAGTGAGACATTTAGATACAAACTCCGCTATGTCTCTCTTCATACCTGACCACCAATAATGTTGCTTCAAATCCTGATACATCTTTGTACTCCCAGGGTGCATAGCAAAAACCGATTGATGTGCTTCTTCTAAAATAATCTTTCTTAAACTAGCATCATTAGGAACACACAATCTATCCTTGAACCAAAGGCTACCATCACTTCTCACATAAAATTCTCTATTCTCTCCAATTTGGCAATCTGACACAATCTTCTGAATTTTCTCATCAACCAATTGAGCCTCTTTAATCTGATCCAACAACACCGGTCTCAACTGCAACTGAGCCAACAAAGCTCCATCATCACATAATTCAAAACTAGCATGCAACGCTCTCAACTCAACAAGCAACGAGAGCGAATAAGCAGTCAAACCTGCCAAAGACTTCCGACTCAAGGCATCTGCAACAACATTCGCCTTACCAAGATGATAATCAATCAAACAGTCATAGTCTTTAATCAATTCCAACCACCATCTTTGCCGAATCTGTGTAGATAAAACACTTCTCTCCATACAAATAGTGTCGCCAAATCTTCAAAGAAAAAACTATAGCTGCTAACTCCAAATCATGCGTCGGATAATTAAGCTCATGTGGCTTCAACTACCTAGAAGCATAAGCTATAACTTTACCCTCTTGCATCAAAACACAACCTAAACCGTTATGTGAAGCATCGCTGTAAATCACATATGGTTTATCTTCCACAGGTAAAGTAAGAATAGGAGCTTGAGTCAACATCTCCTTCAACTGCTCAAAACTAGCTTGACACTGATCTGTCCACACAAATCTAACTCCCTTCCGAAGTAATTTGGTGAGTGGAGTAGCTATCAAAGAAAAACCTTTCACAAACCGTCAATAATAGCCTGCCAAACCCAGAAAACTTCTAACTTCAGTCACAGACTTCGGTGGATTCCAATTCAAAATAGCTTCAACTTTACTCGGATCAACTCTTATACCATCTGCTAAAACTATATGAACCAGAAAAGTCACTTGATCAAGCCAAAACTCACATTTCGTCAACTTAGCATATAATTGCTTCTCTCTCAAGGTCTGCAACACAATCCACAGATGCTTGTCATGCTCCTCCTTATTATGTGAATACACCAAAATATCGTCAATAAAGACCACCACAAACTGATCATATAGGGCCTAAACACCCTATTCATCAAATCCATAAAAGCTGCAGGTGCATTCGTCAACCCAAAAGGCATCACCAAGAACTCATAATGCCCATATCTTGTGCGAAAAGCTGTTTTAGGAACATCTTCAGCTCTGACTCTCAACTGATGGTACCCTGATCTCAAATCAATCTTAGAAAACACTACTGCTCCCTTCAACTGATCAAAGAGATCATCAATCCTAGACAAAGGATACTTATTCTTGATATTCACCTTGTTCAATTGCCTATAATCGATGCACAACCTCAAAGTACCATCCTTCTTCTTTATAAAAAAAACAGGAGCTCCCCACGGAGAAACACTAGGGCGAACAAACCCTTTATCCAACAACTCCTGTAATTGCACCTTCAACTCTCTCAACTCAGCAGGTGCCATTCGATAGGGAGTAATAGAGATGGGAGTGGTACCAGGCAACAAATCGATACCAAACTCAACTTCTCTCTCAGGGGGTAACCCTGGCAACTCCTTCGGAAAAACATCTGGAAATTCAGCAACTGTGGGTATACTATCAAGTTGAGAACCCACTACTCTAGTATCCACAACATGAGCAAGATAAGCATCACACCCTTTTCTAATCAACTTTCTAGCTGCAAAAGTTGACACAAACAAGGATGCAAGTTGTCTCTGCTCACCAGATACCATCACACTTCTACCATCACCGGTTCTCAAGGTGACACACTTCTTTTGGCAGTCTACCACAGCTCCATGCTTAGACAACCAATCCATGCCTAAGATCAAATCATATTCCTTAATAGGAATTTTAATCAAATCACCCAAAAATTCCTCACCTTGCACCACAACTGAACTATCACGATGCACCTTACTCACCACAACACTATGCCCTAAAGGATTTGTCACCAAGACATCAAATCCTAAGGACTCTGAATGCAATTCAGACACAGGCAAGATAGATGCACTTATGTATGAATGAGTAGATCCTGGATCAATCAAAGCAAGAACTGAAATGCCAAATAAAGAAAATGTACCCGCAATAACTGCTGAATATCTGGCTGCCTCTGCATCACATACACTCTCTGAGAAAACCCAGCTTCATCTGGCCTACTGCCTCCGAATGTAGAGCCTCCTCTCTGACTAATCCCAGGTCAACCGCCTCTACTAAAACCTCTGCCCCCTCGACCACCTCTGCTGACACTGGGTCGAGAAGCTGCAGTATCAGTCTGTCTATCATCCTGTAGCTCAGGGCAATCTTTAATAAAATGAGCTGGTGACCCACATCTAAAGCATACTCCTGATCCACCCGTCTTCCAACAAGTACTCCCATGTGTCCTACCACAATGAACACATACAGATGGAATGGATCTCTGAACCACTAGAGTCGGAGCACTAGCTACAGAAACTGTAGGTCTCGGTCTCTGCCTCTGATACTGAACTGACCTACCTGACTGTCTCAGGCTCCTACTGACTCTCGGAACAAAACTTCCTCGGCCTCTCTTCATAGATGAAGACCCTGATTCAAACTGGAATCTCCTAACTCTGGTCTCCTCCTCAGTAGCAGCTGTTGCAATACCCTGTGCTCTTTCAACACTTCTAGCTGCTGCAACCAATTGAGAAAAATCCTGATACCGAGAACCAACAACAATGCACATAATAGGGGGCCTCAATCCCTCCTCAAATCTCCTACACCGGTCAATCTCATCAGAAATAATCCCCCCGGTATAGTGACTCAACCGGATATACTCAATCTCATACTCTGTCACTGTCCGGTTATCTTGTCTCAAATTCAGAAATTCCATTTTCTTAACATCCTTGTACTCCCTCGGAGTATATTTCTGCTCAAATTCCCTCAAAAAATCACTATAAGACAACGTCGGTGGATCATCCATGGCATGAGGAACCGTCTTCCACCAATCATAAGCATCTTTCTGTAGAAGGGATCTAGCATAATCAAATTTCTCTTCAGGAGTAGCTTGCAACTGAATAAATACCCTCTGCACTCAATCCAACCATTGTTCAGCTACTGCAGGATCTGTAGTGCCAAAGAAATCCTCAGCCCCATACTTCCTCAATTTATCATAATGTCTCACCGGCACTTGAGGCTGTGGTGGCGGTGGCGGCTACTACACTGGAGCTTGCCTCAACAATTCTACCACATGTCTTAGCCAACCTGGTGGAACCTCATCAACAACTGGTCTCTCTGGCACAGGAACAGGTGTCTCTCCAGCTCTCTCAACCCTAGCTCCATCTCTACCCTCTTCAGGAGCTACACTCTCAGCACTACCTTCTATAGACTGACGTGACTGAGACGCCATCACTACCTATGTCTGCAAACACAGCAGAATACACCTCATCAAAGATCAGAGACTGCCAATACCAAAATATGTATCTTATTTAAAAACCAACTTTTAGAATAAAAATGTTCTTTTTCTTACAATTTACCTAGGTTGAGAATCTCAAACCTAGGCTCTGATACCAAAACAGTTGTAATACCTCTATGCCCCGTATACGCACACTACATACTACTACAGCTGTAATATACGTATACTGAATATAGGAATGCTACGATTTACCAAACAAACAAATCATTCCTTTAACAATAATATGGGAAAACTTGAAAACATTCAAATTATACTTTAAAGTACAATAGATAAAACGTTCATTCAATACGCAGCGGAAAATATAGTGGTATTTACAAATATATATACATCAAAAATCAAACTTTACAAAACATAACATTTATACATGTTTGGCAGTTCATCTTTGATCTTTAAGCCCCCTATCAACGCTTCAGAATCTAGACTCAACTCGGTCTAGCTGAATTCTTTGGTTCTACCCTGTCACCTGCGCGATGAACCACAATCGCGCTAAGCCAACGGCTTAGTGGTACAAACCACAATAATAATATACTTCAATGCAATGCCAATGTCACACATTTCAACCATAAAGACAATATTCATAAATGATATATTAATATTTTTCATAACACTACATTTCATTATCTTATTCAATTGTTTCACCATTCATGAATCACATTAAAACAAAGACAAGCATGGGCCCAAAAGACACTAATATGCTATTCAACTTTCAGAGTTAATGTTTTGGTTTAATTATCACATTTATCATTATCATTATCCTAACTAGGCTTCAAGGATTAGGCTCAACCAAGCTTCAAGGGGAACAAAGCATGCTAAGTATCAACCCAACTTGGCTTCAAGAACCAAACCCAACCTAGCTTCAAGGGTTGTAACATCTCAACTAGGCTTCAAGGACTAGACCCAACCAAGCTTCAAGGGGAGTTAAGCATGCTAAACTTCAACCCAACTTGGCTTCAAGGACCAAGCCCAACCTAGCTTCAAGAGATTGTTACCATTAGGCATGCCACCAACAACAAAACTCTGAAAATGGAATAACACATTAGACACACAATTCATTCATTATTTTATTATCAATTCCATTCTCATTTCCTCATAATCATCTAGGCAAATATGCCTCAATTATTTCATTTGCAATATTATAGCCAACAACAATGGCTTCACATTTCTTCATGATCATCTAGGCAACCATGCCTCAATTATTTCATTTGAATCATTATAGCCAACCACAATGGCATCACATCTCATCATACCTTAATTCTCATTAAAGCAATTCATCATTAAAGTATTCATCATAACCAATTGCATTGCACATACATTTTGAATGATCATCATATATTTCACATTGTACCAATCATAACATTAATCAAATGTATCAACAATGTAATAGATTACTTAACACATTTACAACCAAATGTGTTAAGTCCCAATCTCATGTAAATGTATGCAATAATGTAAGGTTTGTACTTACCTCAAGAACAACTCACACCAATCTATACACTTCCTCTTCCAAGAATTCTCCACTACTAGGATTAGGGCAACTCAACCTCTTCACAACCTAATTCAAAAGGAATAATACACACTTATTTACAAATACACATCAATTCTAATACTCTTATTCACCTATTAGTCTCATACTAGACCCATAGATCACAAAATATAAGCCAACACAACTATCTAGGACCCCATGGTCGTGGCCTCACAACCCCATGGTCGTGGCATCCAAGGGCCACGGTCGTGGCATCCATTTTGCTTCTGTTTCGAACCAAACTCATGTATTCTAGGCTTCCAACTTCATTAAACACAAACATCTTGAAAAACCAAGATAATAATTGCTCAAACTCACAACATACATCAATTACCAATTCAAAACCATAACATAAACACGACTCTTACTCTTCCATTCAACTCTAAAATCACAATCAATTAAACCCAACACTCTCAAACACACCACAAATCAAACATACTCATACTATCCACAATCAATCATCAAACTCAAATACAACTTAAAATAAAACAAGAAAATCAAGTGGAAACTTACCAAAAATGATGAAACTTCTTAAATTTCCAACTTGATCACTTGTTATCTCCTTTAATCTTGAGCTTGGAAAGCAAAAACTCTCTTTCTCTCTTGCTTCTTTGATGGCCGGCCAACCCAAAGAGAAAAGAAGACAAAGAACAAAATGAATGGCAAAGAACCAAGTCAACACTTTCTCTTTAAACCTCCACCAAGCAATTATAATATTAAAATAATTTAAAATATCCTCTTCCACTCACTTAATTCAATTTCCTTTTAATTAATTTAATTAATTATAAATAATTAATTCATCTTCGTTTGACTTCCATATTTTGACTTGTATATGTTGTATATATCACTATATATACAACATATACACTCTCTCTTTACTTCTTTTCTCTTTCCAAATAAACATATACATTAAATCCAAATACAATAATAATACCAAAACTTTTAGGGTATACTTTGGGATATTACAATGACGATCTCGTTAGTTGGTTTGTGTAGTATAGTGTCTACACTGACTTGATTGATGGGGTCATCATTTGAAATAATAGGCCCATTATTTTTTTTAGTAATATCTTGTCTTCATGCTCTTTCTTTATTTTCTTGACTTTAATTTCTTGATTTTTCTTCTGTTTTCTCAAGACTTCTCTTATTGTACTGTGCTTGTCTTGTAGTGAGACATTGGATGCATTCAAGGCTATGGTTCTCTCTATACTGCTCGTGCCTAGTATGGAGTCTTACCTAAGGAGGTGAAGGACGTCTTCAGCTGGTGTGGGTTTGACAAATTCATACTTTTTCTCCCTCCCATTGGGCATAAGGTGGACCGTTGCATGGTCCTGCCTCTAACTGAGAAGTGGATGGACACTATGCACACATTTCAACTTCCTATTAGTGAAATGACCATAAGACATATGGATTATGCTATTATCACAAGTATCAACTTCTAGAGTAGATATTGTTTCATTCAACAATGAACTCTTTTGTCATAGAAAATTAGACTTCTATTTGGCTTCGATTGCCCCACCAATGAATCTTACTGCATCAAATACGATCCCCTAATGAAGTACCAGAAGGATGAGTATGATAGGTCCTTTGAAGAGCCCGAGACCATAGAGTAATGTACTCGATCCTTTCTACTATATCTGCTTGCTATAACCATCCTCACTAGTATTGTGGTAGTGACTCACATATGCATCCTCCATACTTCAAATGGCTTGTCTGTTGTTTCTCGTTATAACTAGGATGAGGTCGTGTTTTCATCTTTGTGCTGTGGCCTCGAATTTCTATGCTGTGCTGGTGATTCCATACGTAGTTTCATGATCATTGTGGAGGTATGCAAGATTTTCTGCTTTTTTTTTATTTTCCATGAATTTTCTCTTTTTTTTTCTCTTTTCTTCTCTTGTAGGTTTACGCTTATGATTATAACTTGGCCATTCCTCCTAATATTGGGCAATCACATTAGCATATTGATTTTCTGAGGCTCACTTCTTAAACCACTTAAAATTCTCAACTAGTGTCTTCTTATTAGGTCCACACCAATAAGCTAATCCCGAGTTTGTTATTGCTCTTTATCCAAAATTATGATTACAACCTTTGAGTAACATTATACTTATGTCATTGTCTTTAACCTTGGGCAAACTCCATTATCACTATGCCTCTTCCTGTGCTAATTCATGCTTGTCACCTTCACATCTTCAAACAAATTGTCATCTATTAAGTGGAAGGGAGATAACCTCTTCATTTGTAAAATGTTGTGTGAGCAGAGATTTTCGCCCCCACTCTCGGTGGAATAGTTCTTAAGATTTCTGCACTGTTAGGCTCTGGGCCTTAGAGAATACGGGCCTAAACCCAAAGAAATAGAGTCACGACCCGGACGGGCTGGGAAAGAAAGAAAGGGGCGGATGACTCTATTATTAAAAAATTCCAACCCCCTATTGGGTTCGAAAAGTTGGCTATGCAAGGGGAATGTGAGAATGACCCGGCACCCCTGTAGTGCCCAGTTCATTGGAATCGGCCTCCATTTCAGGTCTAAACATTATTAAATTCTTAATTATTATAACATTATCCATACTACATACAATTATAAAGGAAATAAGCATTCATCATTTTATTGGAATAAATCAAACAAAATAGGCACCCATCCAAGGATGAAAATATGCCTTACAATGTACAATATCTAAAATACAAGTAAATAAAATAGGACATCCACCAATTAATGAAAAAGTATCCCTTAAATTAATCCCCAAATAAAATAAAAGAAAAAAATTAAATAAACAAGGCACTCACAAAGTGGAAACATGCCTTTTACAAGTCTCTTAATAATACAACCAATACATAAATGAATATCAACATAGTTCCATCATTCATAATAAATAAGTAATCTAAATATATTTTTCATTATAAAAATTACAGTTCATAAGAAAATCTAAATATTAGCCCATTAATGGAATATAAGGCAGCACCCTTTGAGGCGGATAGATAAATATTAGCCCATTAATGGAATAAAACTCGAAATTCTCCTAAATCCATTAGGAAACAAAATATCTATATATATTTATATGTATAACCCCATTAGGTCTCCTTAATCATCAAAGAAAATAATTATGCATCTTTTATATGATTTTATATATAAATATATATCATTATAGAAATAAAATATTTTAATTTCTATACAATTTCCAAGATTGCATTTAAAAGAACCCATATTATCATTATGTCTATTTTATTACGTTCTATGTGTTAAACCTTGTAGGTTCACTTAATATTGGCAATGAGCTTAAACTATTGAGAAAATGACACCCTACACCATATTTTTAAAATTTTTTACTTTTACCAGGGGTATTTTAATCATTTTATTATAAACTCATTATAAACTGTGTGAAATTTATAAATTCATTATAAACTCATTGTAAACTAATTATAAACTCATTGTAAACTTTCTGTAAATTAATAAAAATCTAGAATTTTAATAAATATTTTATAAATTCTGGTATGTTAGTAAATATTTCATAAATATGGTATATTTGAAATTATTTTTAATTTTTATTGTATTTTTGTCAAAAGCCCTAAACTATTACTTTAATCCCATAAATGATATGTGGTCTCTAGCAAAACATTATGATTACCCAAATTAAGAGAAGATCAGAGATCCAATTAACCTTATTTCACAATTAGATATTTAGTAATTTTGTTACACGTTATCGTAGATTAATCATAAAGCATGGAATATGTTATCCTTATATTGATTAATCAAAATTTATTGATTCCCAAGCATACTAACTTAACAAGTAACATTAATAACTCTTACTAATTTATTTGAGTATGACTATACATATTTCTTAGTCTTACTATACATATTTCTTAGTCTTACTTGTCAAAAGGCCTAGAGATATCTCTCTCAAGATATGAAAGGAACAAATCTTATCTAGATCATCTATATCCCTCTCTATGAGTCATTAAATGTCTAATAATAATCCTTATTAAATTCATTTAAAGATAAACTAGTACTATTTCAAAACAAAAAACTCCTCATGTAGGGAAACATAGTGATTTCAGGTCGAAGGATTACTTAATACTGTTATGATAAGAATCACTTATGACATTAATCTATGTAGTATTCTTATTTTGAATCTATCCAGTGCAATATTCTCTAATATGTACTTATGTTTTTACTTAATATCTCATATTCATGATAAGTAAAACGTGATCATCAGTCAAACTATATACTAGTCTTTATTCATTATCATTCCATCAATAATGATTAACTAGGGATAATTTAGAATAGAATATATATTACTTTAAGGTTTTATTATCAAGTCACATATTTGATGATATAAAGTTGAATTATCTATTCATAAAACTTTAATCATATTAAATATTAAACACGTACATGATAATGAAAATTTTAATTTATTTTATTAAAAATAATAATGTGCATATATCTCATTGGCCTAGGACACACTAACAAGCCAAACAACCAAAGTTGCTAGACTTGCAATTGTTGTGCTGCACTAAGTAACACTGGCTAGCACAATTAGTGATCTTCTTTTTTTATATATTATTACAATTTAATAATTTATAATAAATAATATTTAATACTTTTGTTGTAGTATATAAAAAATAATAAAAATCATTTAGAAAAATATAGAAGTAAAAAAGAATTAAATGAAAAAAAAATTAGAAATTGATTTTAGAAGGTGTTTCTGGAAAACTATATTTAAAATACTAATTTCTTCACTAGGCACAAATAGTTTATGGAAATTCTATTTCAAGGATATAATGCGTAAATAAGAAATCAAAATTGCACTTTTTAATTTCTTCTGCCACAAGAACTCAACCCAATGTGATGAAGAGGAAAGTTTAGAGTGTAAAGTTTTTTTGACTGTTATATGAAGAGAAGAATAAAGAAAAGGTGGAAGAAGAAGAAGAAAAATTATATCTTATTTTAGAAAAGTTGTCAATTTATAACGATCAAATATAGTAGCTATTAGTAGTTATTATAATCAAGAGTTACAACCTTTCAATTTTTTGCTGTAATTCAAATTTATTATTCACGAGTTGCAACTTTCCAATTTATAACTATTCAAATTTATTTGTTAAGAGTTGCGACTCTTCAATTGTAATTGTAACTATTTAAAATTATTAATTATTAAATAATACAAATATATGTATTATATATAACAATCCCCCACATAATATTTAATAATTAATAAAATTACAAATGACAAGACAGAGATCATTGGGCATTTTTATAATATATAACTAAAAGTGGCCAAGGCTTGAACATTTAGAATGAATATGAATATAATTCACATTCATATTATATCTTAATCTGCAATGGCAGCACATTTAATATGGGCCTTGTGCTCTATCCTTTTTTAGCAAGTACACTAGGATTTCACCATTGAATCCATAGAAAGCGGCCTCTTACTTTCATGCTTGCATAGGCAATCCCATCAAGAGTGTCCACAAATGTTGTATCACTCCACTTATCATATGAGAATTGTTAAGAGCAAAGTTCAATCTTCTCATTGTGGAAATTAGTGCATATAGTCAAACATAAGACTTTAAAGGAATAGTAATCTGTATATTTAATTTCACTCCCACTATTCCTTAAGTATATTTATGCACTAGAAATGTAACCTCAACGTTAACATTTTTAGGATAATTCTTAACTTACATTTCTTAAACTCTTAAGATTTTCAATTAAAATTGACATTCACATATAAGAGTAGATTTCAATCAAGGTTACCTCTTCTAAAATGGTGATAGTCCCATGTTTCCCATGGCTTTCTTAATCTTCTCACCTGATAAAGGTTTTGTCAAAGGATTTGCCAACATTTGATTTGTAGGATTATATTCATCATAAACTTTACCTTTCTTAATAAGGCTTTTTACATGATTATATCTTATCACAATATGTAACTATTTCCAGGCATCCTTTTACTCTTTGTATTGTGAATTGCAGCTTGGTTATCACAATATAAAATAATAGGTCCTTTAGGAATACTAATAAATGGTATGCACTTCATAAATCTCTTAATCCATATAGCATCTTTGCTAGCTAGAGACATATCAATAAACTCATATTCCAAGGATGATAATTGAACACAAGATTGTTTCTTAGAGGACCATGCAACTATAGTCCCACTTACAGCAAATAAATAGCCACTAGTAGATTTAGAATATCTTTTGTCAAAAGCCCAATTAGCATCACTATAATGTTCTAAAATAGAAGATGTACATTTATAATGCAAACCATAATTCAAAGTATATTTTAAATATCTTATTAATTTATTAATAGCTTCCCAGTGTTCATGACTAGGATTACTAGTAAATTTACTAAGCATACCAATAGAACATGCAATATGAGGTCTAGTATAATTCATGGCATACATCAAACTACCAATTATTTATTATACTCTTCTTGATTATGTAACACCCTTATACCCTATATATGTACAATACATATTTCCAGCATATGTAAAATACGCATATACGGTACAAAAATGTCACAGACCGATTTAATAAAAAATTTTCACATTTCCAATTTAAAATTCAAATTCTAAATATTTAAAAATTAAATAGAATATAAATATTCTTTACTTGTTATAAGAACCCAAAATAAATAATATATATATAAAAATCTCTAGGAAAAATTAGCCAGAGTTTTGTCTGTAATTTGGATATCCCAAAATTTAGCAATTACTCAACCTGCAAAAAGAAAACACTCCCAAATAATTTCCAATCACCATCTCAACCATACTTCTCAATTTCACCAAGTTTCTCAAACATTTATATATATATATATATAATTTAAAACACACTTACTATCCCATTTCAAATACATTGACCCAAACATTCTTTATAATATACAATACGTAAAATTCAAAACAAAATATATTATGCATAATACTCAAAATGTACAATAACATAAATATATATATATGCTGCTAGTAGTGTTTCTGATCTCGATAGCAACTCAACAAGCTCAACTACAAGTGTAATATCCCAATGTGTGCCCTAGAAGTTTGGATATAATTATTGTTTGTTTGAATTATGTGTATATGTTATGTTGATAAGAAAAGAAATGGAAAAGAGAATGCTTAGGTATTGTTTAAAAAGGAAAGTAATGTGTAGAGAGAAAGTGTATATGTTGGGTATATGGTAATATATATAACATATATGTTGGTCAAAATGAGGAGTCAAGGGAAGAAGATATTTTATTTGTGATACGTGAAATTACTTAAATGGGCATATAAGTGAAAGAAGCTAAGTTAAATGATTGAGGGTATTTAGGTAATTATTTGGTTAGAATTGCTTGGTGCAGATTTAAAGAAGAAAAGAAGTTTGACTTGTTTTCATTTTTCTTTTCTTCTCATGTGTGTGGCTGGCTACCAAAGGAAAGAGAGAGCAAGAGAGGTGTTCTAAATTCTATAATCAAATTGAAGGAAGAAATAAAGGATTAAGTTGAAGATTTGTGGAATTTCCTCAATTTTGGTAAGTACTCTCTTTGTTATTTTGAAGTTGTGTTTGAGGTGAGTTATGATTTGTTGATATTATGATTTGGTGTGTTTGAGATGTGTTTATAAGTGTTGAAATTGAGTGTAAGTTAAAAAGATTGAATTGGTCTTGGTTTTGGTTTGAAGATGGTAAGTTAAGTGGATGTTGATATTGAAAGAATAAGAGTGATGTTGATTTTAGGGTTTTGAAATGGTAAGTGATTAAATGTATTGTTAATGTGAATATTGTGATGAATATGTAAAATAAGTGTTAATGACATTGATTATATCCATTTGAATGAGGTTATGTTGTGCATAATGTGTTTTAATTTAATAAAAAGAGACTTGGCCATGTTTAGGGTTTTCATTCATGAGAGACACGGCCAAGCTAAAAAAGAGACACGGGCAAGACTAAATATTTTTGGGAGACACGGCCAAGTTTAAGGAAATTTGGCCGTGTTGGATCAATTTTGGAGAGACACGGCCACTGGCTTGGCCGTGTCCCTTGACTGTGTCTGCCACTGCTTATTTTGGTTGAGAGACACGGCCAAGCTAGGGGAGTCTTGGCCGTGTTGGAGCTTTTGGTTGAGAGACACTGCCACAAGCTTGGCCGTGTCCCTTGAATGTGTTAGCTACTGTGATTGTTCTTTGCTCTTCTTGCATTGTTTTGATTCTTCAAAGGTTTTCTTGCACCTAAACATAAAAATAAACACTCTAAACTCATTTAATACAAAGAATGATCTAAACAAATATATGTGGAAGATTCTAAATCTAGGAATAATGTTATATTGTGTATAATGTGGGATACAATGTGAGTATTGATGATGTATATGAATTGCTTTGATAGGAATGGAAATATTATAATATGAATTGAGACATGATATGATATGAGGCCATTGTGATTGGCTATGATAACTCAAATGTGATGTGAAGCCATTGTGATTGGCTATGATGATTCAATTGAAAGAAATAAGGCATGTTTGCCTAGATGATGATGAGAATTGAGAATGGAAAGGATAATTAAATAATAAATGAATTGTGTGGCTAATGTGTTATTCCATTTTCAGAGTTTGTTGTTGGTGGCATGCCTAATATTAGTAACAATCTCTTGAAGTTAGGTTGGATTTGATCCTTGAAGCCTAATTGAGATGTTACAACCCTTGAAGCTAGGTTGGGTTGGTTCTTGAAGCCAAGTTGGGTTGATACTTAGCATGCTTTGTTCCCCTTGAAGCTTGGTTGAACCTAAATCCTTGAAGCCTAGTTGGGATAATGATAAATGTGATAATTTAACCAAAACACTAACTCTGAAAGTTGAATGGCATATTAGTGTTCTTGGGCCCATGCTTGTCTTTGTATTTAATGTGATTCTTGAATGGTGAAATTAATGGAATTAGGAAGATATAATATGAATGTTGTTATGACATTAATCAAAGTATGATGTGGAATTGTGATATTCTTTTAAATGATGTATGAGATTAATTGTGATATTATATCATGTTAAAGCATAATGTTAGTATACTTTGTACTACTAAGCCGTTGGCTTAGCGCGATAGTGTTGATCGCGCAGGTGATAGAGTTGAACCCGAGAGTTCCTCTAGACCAAGTGAGAGTAGACATTAAAGAATCTATTTTGGGACTTAAAGATCAGAAAAGAGCTGCCAATCATGTATAACTTCTTTATATTTTGTAAAGTATTGTTTATAATGTGAATATATGTATATTTGTAAATATGGATTTAAATGTTTTCATATATGTAACTATTTTATAAATTCCGCTGCGTATTAAGTAAATGTATTTATATCTATTTTGTTTTATATTACAAGTTAATTTACTTATTTTCTATAATGTATAATGATAAAGATTATGGTATCTTTTAAAATGATTTGATGGTTAAAGAAAACCGTAGCATCCCTACGTTCAGTGCACGTATATTATAATGTGGTGTTTGTAGTGTGCGTGTACCGGATGTGGGGTGTTACAATTGTTCTGGTATCAGAGCCTAGGTTTGAGATTCTCAACCTAGGTGAAGTGTAAGAAAAAGAGTATTTTGCTTAAAAAGTTGGTTTTTGAAGAATATACGTGTTTGGGATTGGCAGTCTCTGATCTTTAATAAGATGTATTCTGCTGTGTTTGCAGATATAGGTTGTGATGGATTCTCACTTACGTCAGTCTGTTGAGGGTAGTGCAGAAAGCGTAGCTCCTGATGAGGTTAGAGAGGGAGCTAGAGTGGGTAGTGCTGGAGAGGTACCTGTTTCTGTGTCGGGGAGACCAGCTGGTGAGGAGGTTCCACCAGTTTGGCTCAGGCATGTGGTAGAGGCTTTGAGGCCAGCACCAGTGCAACCACCGCCACCACCCGCACAGCCTTTGGTATCAGTGAGGCATTATGACAAATTATGGAAGTATGGAGCAGAAGATTTTTTGGGTACTATTGATCCAGCTGTAGCTGAGCAGTGGCTAGATAAAGTACAGAGAATATTTGCTTAGTTGCAAGCCACTCCAGAGGAAAGATTTGATTATGCAAGATCATTGTTGCAGAAGGACGCATATGATTGGTGGAAGACAGTGCCTCATGCTATGGATGATCCACCTACATTGTCCTATGCTGATTTTCTAAGAGAGTTTGAATTGAAGTACACTCCAAGGGAGTACAAAGATGTGAAGAAAATGGAGTTTCTAAGCTTGAAGCAAGATCACCGGACTGTAACGAAATATGAGGTTGAGTTTATCCGGTTGAGCCATTATGCTGGGGGTATTATATCAGATGAGATTGATAGATGCAGGAGATTTAAGGAGGGATTGAGGCCCTCTATTATGTGTCTTGTGGCTGGATCTAGATATCATAATTTTTCCCAGCTTGTGGCAGCAGCTCGGAGTGTGGAGAGAGCTCAGAATATTGCAGTGGCTGCTTCTGAGGAAGAGATCAAGGTGAGAAGACCCCAGTTTGAGGCAGAGTCTTCGTCTGTAAAGAGAGGTAAAGGAAACTTCATTCCTCGGGTTAGTAGGAGTCAGAGGCCAGCTGGTAGGTCAATACAGTTTCAGAGTCAGAGATCTAGACCTACAGTTTCAGTGGCGAGTGCTCCGACCCCAGTGACTCAGAGATCCACTCTACCCATATGCATTCATTGTGGCAGGCCACATGGTGGTACTTGTTGGAGGACGGGTGTGGCAAGGGTATGTTTCAGATGTGGATCGCCTGATCATTTTGTTAGAGATTGTCCTGGCAGGCAGGAGCAGATGCCGGTTGATTCTGCAGCTTCTCGATCTAGTGTGAGGGGAGGTCGAGGAGGCAGGAGTTTCAGTAGAGGAGGTAGATCTGGGTTCATTTCTAGAGGAGGTTCTACATCCAGGGCGAGTAGACCAGAGGAGGTTGGATCTTCTCAGAGGATTTATGTGATGCAGAGGCAACCGGATGCTTCGGCAGTCATAGCTGGTACTTTTTCTTTATTTGGTATTTCAGTACTTGCTTTGATTGATCCCGGATCCATACATTCATATATTTGTGCATTTGTTTTGCCTGTGTCTGATGTGCATGCTGAATCCCTAGGATTTGATGTATTGGTGACAAATCCTTTAGGGTATAGTGTGATTGTTAGTAAGGTGCACCGAGATAGTGCAGTAGTGGTGCAAGGTGAGGAGTTCCTTGGAGATCTAATTGAAATGCCTTTTAAGGAATATGATGTGATCCTAGGCATGGACTGGTTATCTAGACATGGAGCCGTGGTAGATTGTAAAAAGAAAATTGTTGCTTTGAGAACTGGTGATGGAAGAGAGGTGATAGTATCTAGTGAGCAGGGACAGTTAGCATCCTTGTTTGTTTCAGCTGTTGCAGCTAGGAGATTGATTAGAAAGGGGTGTGATGCTTATCTTGCTCATGTGGTGGATACTAGAGTAAAGGGTTCTCAAATTGATAGTATACCCACAGTTGCAGAGTTTACAGATGTGTTTCCAGAGGAGTTGCCAGGGTTGCCTCCTGAGAGAGAGGTGGAGTTTAGTATTGAATTATGGCCTGGTACCACTCCTATCTCTATTACTCCTTATAGAATGGCACCTGCTGAACTAAGAGAATTGAAGGTGCAGTTGCAGGAGTTGCTGGATAAAGGGTTTGTTCACCCTAGTGTTTCACCGTGGGGAGCTCCTGTGTTGTTTGTGAAGAAGAAGGATGGTACTATAAGATTGTGCATTGATTATAGGCAATTGAACAAGGTGACTATTAAAAATAAATATCCTTTGCCTAGAATTGATGATCTCTTTGATCAATTGAAGGGTGCAGCAGTGTTTTCCAAGATCGATTTGAGATCAGGGTACCATCAGTTGAGGGTCAGAGCTGAAGATGTTCCTATAACAGCCTTTCGTACAAGGTATGGGCATTATGAGTTTCTAGTTATGCCTTTTGGTCTGACGAATGCACCTGCAGCTTTTATGGATTTGATGAATAGGGTGTTTAGGCCCTATCTGGATCAGTTTGTGGTAGTTTTTATTGATGATATTTTGGTGTATTCGCGTAATGAAGAGGAGCATGACAAGCATCTGCGAATTGTGTTGCAAATTTTGAGAGAGAAGCAATTGTTTGCTAAACTGTCGAAGTGTGAGTTTTGGCTTGACCAAGTAACTTTTCTCGGTCATATAGTTTCAGCAGAGGGTATTAGAGTTGATCCGAGTAAAGTTGAAGCTATTTTGAATTGGAGTCCACCAAAGTCTGTGACTGAAGTTAGAAGTTTTCTAGGTTTGGCAGGCTATTACCGACGGTTTGTGAAAGGATTTTCTTTGATAGCTACTCCACTTACCAGATTACTTCGAAAGGGAGTTAGATTTGTGTGGACAGATCAGTGTCAGGCTAGCTTTGAACAGTTGAGAGAAATGTTGACTCAAGCGCCTGTTCTTACTTTACCTGTGGAAGGCAAACCATATGTGATTTACAGTGATGCTTCACATAGTGGTTTGGGTTGTGTTCTGATGCAAGAAGGTAAAGTGATAGCTTATGCTTCTCGACAATTGAAACCGCATGAACTTAATTATCCGACCCATGATTTAGAGTTGGCAGCCATTGTGTTTGCATTGAAGATTTGGCGACATTATATGTATGGGGAGAAGTGTTTTATCTATACAGACCATAAAAGTTTGAAATATTTGGGTGTTCAAAAAGAGCTTAATCTTCGACAGAGGAGATGGTTGGAGTTGATTAAAGACTACGACTGTTTGATTGATTATCATCCTGGTAAGGCAAATGTTGTTGCTGATGCCTTGAGTCGGAAGTCTTTAGCAGGTTTGACTGTGTATTCGCTCTCGTTGCTTGTTGAGTTGAGAGCATTGCATGCTAGTTTTGTATCTTGTGATGATGGTGCATTGTTGGCACAGTTGCAATTGAAACCCGTTTTGTTGGATCAGATTAAAGAGGCTCAAATGGCTGATGAGAAGATTCAAAAGATTATTTCAGATTGCCAAAATGGAAAGAGTCGAGATTTTATTGTGAAAAGTGATGGGAGTCTTTGGTTTAAGAACAAATTGTGTGTACCTGATGATGCTAATTTGAGAAGGATCATTTTAGAAGAAGCACATCAGTCAGTATTTGCTATGCATCCGGGCAATACAAAGATGTATCATGATTTGAAGCTGTATTACTGGTGGTCCGGTATGAAGAGAGACATAGCGGAGTTTGTATCCAAATGTCTCACATGTCAGAGGGTAAAAGCTGAGCATCAAGTTCCAACCGGGTTGCTTCAACCTTTAGCAGTGCCTGAATGGAAATGGGATAGAGTAACCATGGATTTTGTATCTGGTCTACCATTGACACAAAGAAAGCATGATGCTATTTGGGTGATTGTTGACAGGTTGACTACGACAACTCATTTTCTTCCGGTTCGGATGGATTACTCTTTGGAGAGGTTAGCTGAGCTTTATATTCATGAGATTGTGAAGTTGCGTGGTGTCCCAATTTCTATAGTGTCTGATCGAGATCCCCGATTTACTTCAAGATTTTGGAAGATTTTACATGGTGCTTTGGGTTCTCGATTACACTTCAGTACTGCTTTCCATCCGCAGACAGATGGACAGTCAGAGAGAGTGATACAGATTATCGAAGACATGTTGAGAAGCTGTGTCATTGATTTCTCTGGAGGTTGGGATAGATTTTTGCCACTTGTGGAATTTGCTTACAATAACAGTCATCAATCCAGCATTGGTATGGCACCATTCGAAGCACTGTATGGTAGACGGTGTAGGACACCTTTATGTTGGAATGAGCTTGGAGAAAGTAAGATAATTGGTCCTGATCTGGTTAAAGAAACTGAAGAGAAAGAGATAATGATTCGAGATAGGTTGAAAACAGCTTCAGATCGACAGAAGTCTTATTCAGATTTGAAGAGGAGAGACATTGAGTATAATGTGGGAGATAAGGTATTTTTGAAAGTGTCTCCTTGGAAGAAGATTTTGAGATTTGGTCGGAAAGGGAAATTGAGTCCTCGTTTCATTGGACCGTATGAAGTTTAGAAAGAATTGGACTAGTTGCTTATCGGCTTGATTTGCCACCTGAGTTGGATAGGATCCATAATGTATTTCATGTTTCTATGTTGAGGAGATACAGGTCAGATCCATCTCATGTTTTGCCAATTGAATCTATCGAAGTGAGTCCAGATCTGACATTTGAAGAAGAACCAATTGCTATTTTGGCACGTGATGTGAAAGAATTGAGAAATAAGAAAGTGTCACTTGTGAAGATTTTGTGGAAGAATCATGCAAAAGAAGAGGCAACTTGGGAAAGTGAGCAAACCATGCGAGATCAGTATCCTCAGTTGTTTCGGACTTGATATCAGGTAATTTCGAGGACGAAATTTCTTTTTAGAGGGGGAGAATTGTAATATCCCAATGTGTGCCCTAGAAGTTTGGATATAATTGTTGTTTGTTTGAATTATGTGTATATGTTATGTTGATAAGAAAAGAAATGGAAAAGAGAATGTTTAGGTATTGTTTAAAAAGGAAAGTAATGTGTAGAGAGAAAGTGTATATGTTGGGTATATGGTAATATATATAACATATATGTTTGTCAAAATGAGGAGTCAAGGGAAGAAGATATTTTATTTGTGATATGTGAAATTACTTAAATGGGCATATAAGTGAAAGAAGCTAAGTTAAATGGTTGAGGGTATTTAGGTAATTGTTTGGTTAGAATTGCTTGGTGCAGATTTAAAGAAGAAAAGAAGTTTGACTTGTTTTCATTTTTCTTTTCTTCTCATGTGTGTGGCCGGCTACCAAAGGAAAGAGAGAGCAAGAGAGGTGTTCTAAATTCTATAATCAAATTGAAGGAAGAATTAAAGGATTAAGTTGAAGATTTGTGGAATTTCCTCAATTTTGGTAAGTACTCTCTTTGTTATTTTGAAGTTGTGTTTGAGGTGAGTTATGATTTGTTGATATTATGATTTGGTGTGTTTGAGATGTGTTTATAAGTGTTGAAATTGAGTGTAAGTTAAAAAGATTGAATTGGTGTTAGTTTTGGTTTGAAGATGGTAAGTTAAGTGGATGTTGATATTGAAAGAATAAGAGTGATGTTGATTTTAGGGTTTTGAAATGGTAAGTGATTAAATGTATTGTTAATGTGAATATTGTGATGAATATGTAAAATAAATGTTAATGACATTGATTATATCCATTTGAATGAGGTTATGTTGTGCATAATGTGTTTTAATTTAATAAAAAGAGACTTGGCCATGTTTAGGGTTTTCATTCATGAGAGACACGGCCAAACTAAAGAAGAGACACGGGCAAGACTAAAGATTTTTGGGAGACAATGCCAAGTTTAAGGAAATTTGGCCGTGTTGGATCAATTTTGGAGAGACACGGCCACTGGCTTGGCCATGTCCCTTGACTGTGTCTGCCACTGCTTATTTTGGTTGAGAGACACGACCAAGCTAGGGGAGTCTTGGCCGTGTTGGAGCTTTTGGTTGAGAGACACGGCCACAAGCTTGGCCTTGTCCCTTGAATGTGTTGGAGCTACTGTGATTGTTCTTTGCTCTTCTTACATTGTTTTGATTCTTCAAAGGTTTTCTTGCACCTAAACATAAAAATAAACACTCTAAACTCATTTAATACAAAGAATGATCTAAACAAATATATGTGGAAGATTCTAAATCTAGGAATAATGTTATATTGTGTATAATGTGGGATACAATGTGAGTATTGATGATGTATATGAATTGCTTTGATAGGAATGGAAATATTATAATATGAATTGAGACATGATATGATATGAGGCCATTGTGATTGGCTATGATAACTCAAATGTGATGTGAAGCCATTGTGATTGGCTATGATGATTCAATTGAAAGAAATAAGGCATGTTTGCCTAGATGATGATGAGAATTGAGAATGGAAAGGATAATTAAATAATAAATGAATTGTGTGGCTAATGTGTTATTCCATTTTCAGAGTTTGTTGTTGGTGGCATGCCTAATATTAGTAACAATCTCTTGAAGTTAGGTTGGATTTGATCCTTGAAGCCTAATTGAGATGTTACAACCCTTGAAGCTAGGTTGGGTTGGTTCTTGAAGCCAAGTTGGGTTGATACTTAGCATGCTTTGTTCCCTTTGAAGCTTGGTTGAACCTAAATCCTTGAAGCCTAGTTGGGATAATGATAAATGTGATAATTTAACCAAAACACTAACTCTGAAAGTTGAATGGCATATTAGTGTTCTTGGGCCAATGCTTGTCTTTGTATTTAATGTGATTCTTGAATGGTGAAATTAATGGAATTAGGAAGATATAATATGAA
Source organism: Garcia nutans (assembly GCA_947685225.1). NCBI lineage: Eukaryota > Viridiplantae > Streptophyta > Magnoliopsida > Malpighiales > Euphorbiaceae > Garcia > Garcia nutans. The sequence goes on from CANTUV010000011.1 coordinate 37,911,064, forward strand.
TGTTGTTATGACATTAATCAAAGTATGATGTGAAATTGTGATATTCTTTTAAATGATGTATGAGATTAATTGTGATATTATATCATGTTAAAGCATAATGTTAGTATACTTTGTACTACTAAGCCATTGGCTTAGCGCGATAGTGTTGATCGCGCAGGTGACAGAGTTGAACCCGAGAGTTCCTCGAGACCAAGTGAGAGTAGACATTAAAGAATCTATTTTGGGACTTAAAGATCAGAGAAGAGCTGCCAATCATGTATAACTTCTTTATATTTTGTAAAGTATTGTTTATAATGTGAATATATGTATATTTGTAAATATGGATTTAAATGTTTTCATATATGTAACTATTTTATAAATTCCGCTGCGTATTAAGTAAATGTATTTATATCTATTTTGTTTTATATTACAAGTTAATTTACTTATTTTCTATAATGTATAATGATAAAGATTATGGTATCTTTTAAAATGATTTGATGGTTAAAGAAAATCGTAGCATCCCTACGTTCAGTGCACGTATATTATAATGTGGTGTTTGTAGTGTGCGTGTACCGGATGTGGGGTGTTACAACAAGTCTAGACTCAACCTGGTCTAGAAGAATTCTCTGGCTCAGCTGGATCTACTCTGTCACCTGTGCGATGGAAACAATCGCGCTAAGCCGAAGCCTAGTGGTACAAACTTTAATAATAATAATATATCTCAATGCAATACCAATGCATAATGCATTTAGATGTCACATCATTTCACTTTTTTTATATTTTTCAAATATTTCATAATTCATATTAAAACAAAGACAAGCATGGGCCCAAAAAGGATCTAATATGCTATTCAAATTTCAGAGTTACTACTTTTGTCCATAATGACACCATGTGTCTAGCCCCATAGGCAATATATCTATGGATAATGTAATAGCCCCAGTCTCTTGGACCTCAACCCGGCTAGACCCTTAGGCCCCGGTATCTTGGTTCTCAACCCGGCTAGACTGCTACAGTTTTTGACGATTATGACCCAGTCTTTTCACCCCAAAAATATCATATTTATCAGCTGGCCTGGCTTACGACCCAGTCTTTTCACCATTCCAGCGTGTAGCCCGTAGGCAATCATAGGCATGCTGCCAAACCCAGAACTCTGAAAATTGAATAACATACAAGGCACACAATTTATTCATATTTCTCATTATTCATCTCTTTCTCATTTTCACATATTCAATCTAGGCACATTGCCTTATTTTCACTTTTTTTTCTCAATTTTCTCATTTTTCACATCTTTCTCATTTTTCTCATTTTTCTCATTTTTATCAATATCAATTCATTTCATTATTACACATATCTTATTTTTGCATTCACAACACATTACCCAATTACTTTGGGTATTTTCACATAATATGCATATTTCACATTTTACACAATTTAGCCATTATCAATGGCTTTTCACAATGCATTTAACACATATATGACATTACAAATGTCATATCACATTATTCATACACAATCAGTAAACCAAGTAGTTTAACACATTTTCCAACCAAAATGTGTTAAGTCCAAATGTTATGCAAATATAAATATTATATTTAAAGTTTGTACATACCTCCACTAGCAACCCAAAGCAAGCTAAAAACAACCTTCAATCCAATCTTTTCAACTTGCCCTTCACCACTTGGATGAAGCAAGTCAACCTCCCTCAAAGCCTAAACCAAAATTGATAACAAATAATCATTTAGTATAACATTTAATGGCATTTCCAACATTAAACCATAATTACACATTACTCCTATAAATTTTCAAAAATTTAGCCTTTCCTTACTTCAACATTGGAATTCCATTCTACTACAATTAAATTAGTGTTTTAAGTTTATTTATATTATTGTAAACATATTTTAATACATTTAAATCATTTACATTATAAAAATACACTCTTATACACAAAATCTCAAAAATGGCATAACCTTCCCCCATTGAAGGTTTTGCATTCCAACACAATCCATTACTCATTCCAAGCTTATATTCATCACTTTTAACACTAAACAACATGCTTAAACAAATAAAATCACACAATTCAACCACTTTGGAAAATCACTTTTCCAAAACCCTAAATCTCCACTTCCATTCTCAAACTCGAACCCAACACCACCAAATCCAATATTTGACTTTAAAATACTTATTTATGAATCAAAACAACTCATTTGGAACCAATTTGCACAATTAAAGTTCATATTTTCAAAACTCCAAAAATCCATAACCCTAAATTCTCTCTCTTCACCATTCTTTAACCAAACTCCATCATCTCTTCAATCTAACCTTAGAATCATTGTTAACTACCCAAAATAACATCATGCACACCAATTTCAACAATTATAACATACTACATCAAAATCTCAAAACTCACATAATCCAAATTTCCAAGGAATTTAAAGAAAAGAGATGGAAGCTTACTAATTTTGGTAGAGTTCACCAAAAATCCACTTGCAACTTGTTAATTTCTTCAATTTATGGAGTATGAAAGAATCAAATTCTTGGTCTAACTCCCATGGAAAATTCGGCCAAAGGAAAGAGAAGAAGAAGAAGAAGAAGCTTTTAATATTTCTTTTCCTTTCATCTTTTTTTTAAAACCACATATATATATATTAAAATAATTTAATATTTAATAATTTAATTATTTTTTAATAAATTAAAAGTCCTAATTTCCCTCTTCCATTCAAAAATAATTTATTTTTAAATTATTTTATTAATTTTGAATTTATAAGATTTAATTACCAAAATACCCTTTTCTTTTAAAAAGTGTTGACTTTTATATATGTTATGTATATTTTGCATTTATATCACATATATATATATATTCCACTTTTTCATTTAAAATCCCTTCATTTTTCATTTAAAACCAATGATTTAATTTATCCTTTTAAATTATAATTTATTTTATCAAAATTTCCAAAAATTAGAAATTTTCAAAAATTTTAGGATGTTACAATTCTCTCCCCCTAAAACAAATTTTGTCCTCGAAATTACCTGTCCTCGAGTTTGAAACAATTGGAAAAACTGACTCTTCATAGCCTGCTCACTTTCTCAAGTCGCCTCCTCAGTGGCCTGATTCCTCCAAAGGACTTTCACAAGTGGCACCCTCTTATTCCTCAATTCTTTAACCTCTCGTGCAAAAATCGTCACTGGTTCTTCCTCGTAAGTTAGATCTGGACTCACCTCAATGGACTCCACTGAAAAGATATGAGATGGGTCAAACCTATATCTTTGAAGCATCGAGACATGGAAAATATTATGTATTCGATCCAATTTAGGCGGCAAAGCTAGTCTATAAGCTACTGGACCAACTCTCTCCAACACCTCATATGGACCTATGAAACGAGGACTCAACTTCCCTTTGTGGCCAAATTTCAAAATCTTCTTCCATGGAGACACCTTTAGAAATACTTCATCTCCACACTGAACTCTATGTCTCTTCTCTTTAAATTTGAATAGGATTTCTGTCGGTCTGAAGCTGCTTTTAAATGACCCTGAATCACCTTCACTTTCTCCTCTGTTTCCTTAATCAAATCAGGACCAAACCGTTTACCTTCTCCAACTTCATCCCAACACAAAGGTGTCCTGCATCTCCTGCCATATAAAGCCTCATAAGGAGTCATCCCAATACTCGACTGATGACTATTATTATAAGCAAACTCAATTAATTGCAAAAATTTGTCCCAATTCCCAGTAAAATCAATGATACAACTCCTCAACATATTCTCCAGAATCTGTATCATTCTCTCTGACTGTCCATCTGTCCGAGGATGGAAAACAGTACTAAAATGCAATCGAGAACCCAGAGCATCATGCAAACTCTTCCAAAATCTCAAAGTAAACCGCGGATCTCGATCCGACACCAAAGAAACTGGGACTCCATGCAACCTGACTATCTCATTGATATACAGCTCAGCCAACCTCTCAAGAGAATAATCCATCCTAACTGGAAGAAAATGAGCTGTCTTTATCATCCGATCAACTATCACCCAGATTGCATCATGCTTCTTCTGGGTCAAAGGTAGTCCAGTTACAAAATCCATTGTCACTCGCTCCCATTTCCACTCTGGTACTGATAAAGGTTGGAGCAACCCTGAAGGAACTTGGTGCTCAGCCTTCACTTTCTGGCAAGTGAGACATCTGGATATAAACTCTGCTATGTCCCTCTTCATTTTTGACCACCAATAATGTCGCTTCAAGTCCTGATACATCTTGGTATTCCCAGGGTACATAGCAAAAAGTGATTGATGTGCGTCCTCTAATATCATTCTTTTCAATTTTGCATCAACGGGAATACATAATCTATTTCTGTACCATAGACTGCCATCATCCCTCACTTAAAAGTCTCAACTTTCCCCCTTCTGACAAACCAACATAATTTTCTGAATTCTCTCATCTGCCAACTGAGCCTTCCTAATATGATTGTAACATCCGTGATTTTGGAGAAATTAAATAAGTATTTGGAGAGATAAATTATTTATACTCAATATATATATCTAGAGTATATATAACATATACGTATGGTATATTAATTGTATATGTTGCATTAATATATTATATACTTAATATTTAATACACACATAAAATATATTTGATGTGTATATAAGATATACATTACTTGTGCATATGTGTAATATCCTAAATTTTTGAAAAGTTCTAATTTTTGAAAATTTGATAAAATAAATTATAATTTAAATGGATAAATTAAATTAATGGTTTTAAATGAAAAATGAAGGGGTTTTAAATGAAAAAGTGGATAATATATGTGATATATATGTAAAATATACATAACATATAAAAGTCAACACTTTTTAAAAGAAAAGTCAAAGTAAAAGGGTTTTTTGGTAATTAAATCTTAGAAATTTAAAATTAATAAAATAATTCAAAAATAAATTATTTTTGAATGGAAGAGGAAATTTAGGACTTTTAATTTATTAAATAAATAAATAATTAATTAATTATTAAATTATTTTAATATATATATATATGGTTTAAAATTAAAGGGTGAAAGGAAAGAGAAATAAAAAAAAAATCTTCTTCTTCTTCTTTCCTTCAAGGCCGAATTTCATGGCTTCAAGAGAGGAATTTTCTTCTTCCATACTCTAAAAATATAAGAGATTTTAAGGATTCAAGTGGAGTTTTAGAAATTTCTTCATCAATTGGTAAGCTTTCTTCCCAAATTTTCAAATTCTATGGAAAAGTGTGTTATGTAAATTTTGGAATTCTATAGTAGCATGATTTAATTACTTAATTGGATATGAATGAAGTTTTTTTGATTGGTTATTAATGATTTTAAGGTTGGATTAAAGAAATGGTTGAGTTTGGGTAAGATTGGTGAAGAGAGAGAATTTAGGGTTATGTAATTTTTGGGGTTTTGAAATCATGGTTTTTCATTGTGTAAATTGATTCCAAATGAGTTGTTTTGATACATAAACAAGTATTTAAAAGTCAAACATTGGATTTGGTTGTGTTTGGTTGGAGTTTGAGAATGGAAGTGGAGATTTAGGGTTTTGGAAAAGTGATTTTCCAAAGTGGTTGAATTGTGTGATTTTATTTGTTTAAGCATGTTGTTTAGTATTAAAAGTGATGAATATAAGCTTGAAATGAGTAATGGATTATGTTGGAATGGAAAACCTTCAATGGGGGAAGGTTATGCCATTTTTGAGATTTTTGTGTATAAGAGTGTATTGTTATAATGTAAATAATTTAAATGTATTAAAATATGTTTTTAATGATATTAATAAACTTAAAACACTAATTTAAATGGCTTGATATGGTTTTTCAAAGTTAAAGTGAGGTGAAGCTTAATTTTGGGATTTGGTTTAGAGTGATGTTTAATTATGGTTTGACGTTGAGAATACCTTAGAATATGATATTAAATGATTATGTATAATCACATTTGGTATAGGCATTGAGGGAGGTTGATTTGCTTCATCCAAGTGGTGAACGGCAAGTTGGAAGGATAGGATTGGAGGTTGTATTAAGCTTGCTTTGGGTTGCTAGTAGAGGTATGTACAAACTTTGAGTATAATGTTTATATTTGCATGATATTTGGACTAAACACATTTTGGTTGAAAAATGTGTTAAGCTACTTGGTTCATTGATTGAGTATGAATAATGTGCTATGACATTTGTAATGTCATATATGTGTTAAATGCATTGTGAAAAGCCATTGATAAAGGCTAAATTGTGTAAAGTGTGAAATACGCATATTATGTGAAAATACCCAAAGTAATTGGGTAATGTGTTGTGAATGCAAAAATGAGATATGTGGAATAATGAAATGAATTGATATTGATAAAAATGAGAAAAAAAATGAGAAAAATGAGAAAAAAAATGTAAAAATAAGGCAATGAGCCTAGTTTGATTATGAGAAATAAAATGAGAAATGAATTGTGAAAGTATTTGATAATGAGATAAATGAATTAATTGTGTGCCTAGTATGTTATTCAATTTTCAGAGTTCTGGGTTTGGTGGCATGCCTATGAATTGCTGGGCAGGTGAAAAGACCGCGTCATAAGCCGAGCCCAGCTGATAAATGATAAATATAATGTTTTTGGGGTGAAAAGACTGGGTCGTAAGCCTCAAAAACCGTAGCAGTCTAGTTGGTTTGAGGACCAAGATACTGGGGCCTAAGGGTCTAGCCGGGTTGAGGTTCAAGAGACTGGGGCTGTTACATTATCCATGGATATATATATTGCCTACGGGCTAGACACATGGTGTCATTATGGACCAAAGCAGTAACTCTGAAATTTGAATAGCATATTAGATCCTTTTTGGGCCCATGCTTGTCTTTGCTTTAATGTGAATTATGAATTGTGATACAATTAAGCAATATAATGTTATGAGTTGTGAGTATGAAATATTTGAAAAATATAAGAAAGTGAAATGATGTGACCTCTATATGCATTGTGCATTGGGATTAATTTACATTTTTATTATTATCAAGGTTTGTACCACTAGGCTTCGGCTTAGCGCGATTGTAATTCGTCGCGCAGGTGTCATGGACATTTTGGTAGAGCTGGAGAGTTTTACTAGACCTGGTCGGGTCTAGGTTTGTATTTATTAAGCTTGAAGAGTTGTTTTGGGTACATCAAGATCAGAGCCAGCTGCCAGCATGTACATTTTTGATATTATGTATGTTATGATATGTTTTTGAAGCATATATTGTAAATTGTAAAGAATGATTTGAATAATTTTTTTAAGATGGGATTTTATATATAATATTGATATATATATACCTATATATAAGTATTTTGAGAAAATATGGAGAAATTGAGAAGTATTGGTGAATTGATTTTATTTGGAGTGTTTGTTTTATGCAGGTTGTGTTTTGTTGGATTTTGGAAACGTTCAAATTACAAACAAAACTCTGGTGAATTTTTCCTAGAGATTTTCATATAAAATATTTATTTTGGATTCCTATAACAAGCAAAGAATATTTATATACTATTTATTTTATATATCAGTATTTGAAATCTTAAAACAGAAATGTAAAATTTTTTATTAAATCGGTTTGTGACATTTTTATACCGTATATGCGTATTTACATATGTTGAAAATATGTATTGTACGTATATAGGGTATTAGGGTATTACATTTATTTTGGTATCAGAGTCTAGGTTTGAGGTTCTTGACCTAGGTGGGATGATAGAGAGAGAAATTTGGAATAAAAAATGATTTTTCAATTATAATGCATGCATTGGCACTGGCAATTTATCTGATCCCTGATGTGGCAATGTCCATTTGATCTAATGGATATGAGTTTAGATGGTGTCTGGGTTATATAGATCAGAGTGGCGCAGTGGAAACGTCATTTTAGAGATTATGGATTAAGAATTTTTGAAACTTTTATTTGAAATTTAAAATTTATAGCTGATTAAATTGATGAATAAGTGAAATTAGAAAAAAAAATCTAGGAAATAATTTAAGATATAAAAATAAAATGTTTGAGAAATGAGCATGATAGTTACAAAAAAATTTATAGATGTACTGCAAAGTGATATTGTCTGAATTGTTGGACAAATCTAGAAATGTTGGATGAGTTTGAACATTTAATAGAAAGTTTTTCTATATGTTAGAATCCAAATGTATAAAATTTTATAAATTTTAAATGTGGATCTCTAACTAAGAAAAATAGAAGAACACTGATTGTTGGAGAAATTTCAGCAACTCAGAATCTGTAGAAATTGAAAAAAATAAATAAATCTAGAAACTATGGTAAACAGACCCAGAAAAATCTAAACATTTATACACAATATCATATGTATTCCTATAACATATGGTTAAAATTTCATGAATTTTTATTAAGTTTTGATACCTGAAAAAAATGGACAACTGGGTGCTGCCAGCGAAATTATTAAAGAGACAGATTCTCTGATTTTGGAAGATTTAATTTTTAAATATATTAAATCAACTTGGAAAAATCTAAAACTTTAAATATAAGTCCATATATGTGTCAAGTGTACATGGATAAAAGTTTACAAGCTTTTATAAAGAATTGGAGAGGAATATAAAAATTAAAAGTGAGATTGACATGAAACTGAGGAAGTTATATAGTTTTGTGTAAGTAATAAATTAATTTTATGAGACAAATGAATGAAGAAAATTATAAAAATTTATATGCATATGGGTATAAGTATAGAAGGAATATGGAGTTTTTAATAATTTTCAACAAAGAGTTCATAATTAAAATCAAAGAGTGAAATCATATATAATAGCGAATTATTTATTATGGAACAATGATGCACAATTTAGGGTTGAGTGTGTAAAATTAAGTATCTAAATGGATGATGTTAATTAGTGTAAGGAAATAAATTAGTGTTGTTTAAAAGTAAATGTTATGATCTTAAGATTGAGAATGTGATATGTGTGAGATTTGGTGAGGTTCATGTTGTTGGTTGCATTATATGAAATTTGAATTTTTGAAATGGGTTTCCATAATTATGAAAGTGATGTGTTTTGATGTTATATTAATATAAAAATAATGTTTATAAAGTTAGCTCTTGAAAGTGAGATTAATAGAATGAAGTTTAAGTAAAATAGTAAATTGAAAATTTAGAGTTGTAAGGGAATTTCGATGAGGATTGTTTAGATATTGATAGTTTAACATTTAATAAGCATGGGAGTAATTTTGAATGAGTAATGTTACTTATAAAAGTACTAACTAAGGTATAATGTGGTTGATAATATAGAAATTTATTATGAAATAAAAGGAAATGATTAAGCAAGTGAGAATGAGTTACTTTAGTTAATTGAATTGGAAATGTTGAAAATGGATATGAAAGGTGTGATCAATGAAAAAAAAAAGTGAGAGAGATGTCACATTGGAAACGTGACTAAGATTTATGTGAAGTGTTAGAAAAAAAAATATATGATAAGAAACTTATTTAAGAGATGGGCGATTGAATAAGGAAGAGGTTAATTATGTTGTGGTCAGAGTGCGTATATATGTTGAATTGATGAATAACCTAAGTAATGTCAAAAGAATGAGAAATGATAATGTTCTCTGAAAGGTGATAAATGTTAACTTTGTATAGGTTGTATGTAAAAGAAGAATTGAGTATAATTGTATGATTTGTGTGATGAGATTTTTTTTCTGTATGAACACAAATATGATATGTAAGAAAATGTAGAAAGTAAGTCACATTGTGATTATGACTTACGAAGGTGTATGTGGATGATTAAAAAAATATATTATCGAGTGTTTACTACCTTATACAGATACGTGTCTGATAATATTGAGAATGATATTGCATGTATTAATAGACCTAAGAGAGATTAGGTCTTGACTTGCGTAGAGTTAGGTCATGTGATGAATTGAGATTGAGAATGGACCCGAATAGAGCTGGACGGTGAAATTGTTATTTTAACAATTGAACTTCATGATTGTATAGTGTTTTGGGCCTAAAGTATATGCGTATAAATAAGAGATTGTAAGGGAAAAGGAAAATATAATGAAGAAAGTATGGAAGTGAAAAAAATGAATGAAAATTTTTATAAGAGATAGATTAGAAATGGAGTAATAAATGAAAATTGTGTAAATTAGCATATGAACGAATGTGTATATGTAAGAGATGTTAATGATAATATTGTTGAAACATGAGTTAGGCTAATGTTGATCAAGTGATCAAGAGTAAATCAAGAGTAAATTGCTTTGAAACAGAGCTGAAACGTATTAACTTTTTGTGTATCAAAAGATTGGAAAATGAATATGTGATTTTTGCAATACGAACTTAACATTGTGATTGGAAATATTTGAAGAAGAATGATAGAAGGGTAGTATTTATTTATAAGCCACGCATGTGACCATTATTATGGCATGACCATTGGATAGTTTTGGTGAGATTGATAGTTATGCAACAAGAAACATGGTCAAGACTTATGGTTTGCATAGTTGTATCTTATAATTTTATACTAGAAATTTGTTTATAATTATAGAAAGTATGGAAACAGAAGAGAATTGTAAAAATATGATGAGCTTTAAATGATGTATAAGAAAAGTGATTTGTGTAAATAGGGTAACTATAAGAAATGTGAGAAAATGGTAAATGAAAGGAATTATGAAATGTGAGTGAGAGTTATAATAAATGTGTTTGAAAGTGGTATAAAATGAATAAGTTGATGAAAATGATGTGTAAAGTAAACGAGACTAGGGGATGTGAATATTATCTGTAATGATGAATTCGAAGAGAATTAAAATTTGAGAATAAATTTGACCTAATAGAATTATATCATGAATTGAAATCAGATTGATGAATTTAAAATAAACAAAAGGTTGGTCAGAATAGAATAAGGTTGTGATGGTCATATTGTGATAGTTAGATCAATTGATCCGAAATGTAATAAGTTTATAAGTATTTATTGAAATTCAATGTGTGTAGTTGTATTAAGAATATGCAAGCTGTATGATAATGTGCATAATACAATGTTTTGATATGTATATGCATATGAAAGGAGCAAAGTTATATTAAATAATTATAAGAGAAAAGTGTTAGTTATAGTATAATTAGAATGAATTTTAATAAGGAAATAAGATTTTGTTATTGTATAATGGTGATATTAAATTAATATGTGGTAATTGTATAAAGAGTAGGATCAAAGTGAAGATATGTAAAATTATTGTGTTAAGATAAAAGTTATTAACATTTGAATTTAAGGTGATGAGAGTATATTTTTAAGATAATGAAGTGATCAACTATCTTGAGTGCAATAGGTGTGTGGTGTATATATATTAAGGAGATGAACTAATTTTATCTAATGACAATTCGATTGAAGATATAATAATCTATTGTGACTGTTTGAGTAAATAGACAGTATAATGATGTGTTAGGGAATGGTAAAAAAGAAATTAAGAATGAACCTAAGGGGGAGAATAGAAATTATGTAATTTGGTAAAATAATGATTTGGATGATGTATTACTATACTGGATAATTTCGAGGACGAAATTATTTAAGGGGAAGAAATTTGTAACATCCATGATTTTGGAGAAATTAAATAAGTATTTGGAGAGATAAATTGTATATACTCAATATATATATCTAGAGTATATATAACATATACATATGGTATATTAATTGTATATGTTGGATTAATACATTAAATACTTAATATTTAATACACACATAAGGTACGTTTGATGTGTATATAAGATACACATTACTTGTGCATATGTGTACTATTCTAAATTTTTGAAATGTTCTAATTTTTAGAAATTTGATAAAATAAATTATAATTTAAATGGATAAATTAAATGAATGGTTTTAAATGAAAAATGAAAGGGTTTTAAATGAAAAAGTGGATAATATATGTGATATATATGTAAAATATACATAACATATAAAAGTCAACAATTTTTAAAAGAAAAGTAAAAAAAGGGTATTTTGGTAATTAAATCTTAGAAATTTAAAATTAATAAAATAATTCAAAAATAAATTATTTTTGAATGGAAGAGGGAATTTAGGACTTTTAATTTATTAAATAAATAATTAATTAATTAATTATTAAATTATTTTAATATATATATATATATATGGTTTAAAATTAAAGGGTGAAATGAAAGAGAAATAAAAAAAAATAAAGTCTTCTTCTTCTTCTTTCCTTCAAGACCGAATTTCATGGCTTCAAGAGAGGGATTTGCTTCTTCCATACTCCAAAAATTGAAGAGATTTTAAGGATTCAAGTGGAGTTTTAGAAGTTTCTTCATCAATTGGTAAGCTTTCTTACCAAAATTTCAAATTCTATGGAAAAGTGTGTTATGTAAATTTTGAAATTCTATAGTAGTATGATTTAATTGCATAATTGGATATGAATGAAGTTGTTTTGATTGGTTATTAATGATTTTAAGGTTGGATTAAAGAAATGGTTGAGTTTGGGTAAGATTGGTGAAGAGAGAGAATTTAGGGTTATGCAATTTTTGGGGTTTTGAAATCATGGTTTTTAATTGTGTAAATTGATTCCAAATGAGTTGTTTTGATACATAAACAAGTGTTTTAAATTCAAACATTGGATTTGGTTGTGTTTGGTTGGAGTTTGAGAATGGAAGTGGAGATTTAGGGTTTTGGAAAAGTGATTTTCCAAAGTGGTTCAATTGTGTGATTTTATTTGTTTAAGCATGTTGTTTAGTATTAAAAGTGATGAATATAAGCTTGAAATGAGTAATGGATTGTGCTGGAATGGAAAACCTTCAATGGGGGAAGGTTATGCCATTTTTGAGATTTTTGTGTATAAGGGTGTATTGTTATAATGTAAATGATTTAAATGTATTAAAATATGTTTTTAATGACATTAATAAACTTAAAACACTAATTTAAATGGCTTGATATGGTTTTTAAAAGTTAAAGTGAGGTGAAGCTTAATTTTGGGATTTGGTTTAGAGTGATGTTTAATTATGGTTTGATGTTGAGAATACCTTAGAATATGATATTAAATGATTATGTATGATCACATTTGGTATAGGCATTGAGGGAGGTTGATTTGCTTCATCCAAGTGGTGAAGGGCAAGTTGGAAGGATAGGATTGGAGGTTGTATTAAGCCTACTTTGGGTTGCTAGTAGAGGTATGTACAAACTTTGAGTATAATATTTATATTTGTATGACATTTGGACTTAACACATTTTGGTTGAAAAATGTATTAAGCTACTTGGTTCATTGATTGAGTATGAATAATGTGCTATGACATTTGTAATGTCATATATGTGTTAAATGCATTGTGAAAAGCCATTGATAATGGCTAAATTGTGTAAAGTGTGAAATATGCATATTATGTGAAAATACCCAAAGTAATTGGGTAATGTGTTGTGAATGCAAAAATGAGATATGTGAAATAATGAAATGAATTGATATTGATAAAAATGAGAAAAAAAAAGAGAAAAATGAGAAAAATGAGAAATATGTGGAAAATAAGAAAAATGAGAAAAAAAAAGTGAAAATAAGGCAATGAGCCTAGTTTGATTATGAGAAATAAAATGAGAAAAGAATTGTGAAAGTATTTGATAATGAGATAAATGAATTAATAGTGTGCCTAGTATGTTATTCAATTTTCAGAGTTTTGGATTTGGCGGCATGCCTATGAATTGCTGGGCAGGTGAAAAGACTAGGTAGTAAGCCGAGCCCAGCTGATAAATGATAAATATGATATTTTTGGGGTGAAAAGACTAGGTCGTAAGCCTCAAAAACCGTAGCAGTCTAGCCGGGTTGAGGACCAAGATACTGGAGCCTAAGGGTCTAGCCGGGTTGAGGTTCAAGAGACTGGGGTTGTTACATTATCCATGGATATATATATTGCCTACGGGCTAGATACATGGTGTCATTATGGACCAAAGCAGTAACTCTGAAATTTGAATAGCATATTAGATCCTTTTTGGGCCCATGCTTGTCTTTGCTTTAATGTGAATTATGAATTGTGATACAATTGAGCAATATAATGTTATGAGTTGTGAGTATGAAATATTTGAAAAATATAAGAAAGTGAAATGATGTGACCTCTATATGCATTATGCATTGGCATTACTTTACATTTTTATTATTATCAAAGTTTGTACCACTAGGCTTCGGCTTAGCGCGATTGTAATTCGTCGCACATGTGTCATGAATGTTTTGGTAGAGCTGGAGAGAGTTTTACTAGACCTGGTCGGGTCTAGGTTTGTATTTATTGAGCTTGAAGAGTTGTTTTGGGTACATCAAGATCAGAGCCAGTTGCCAGCATGTACATTTTTTATATTATATAAGTTATGATATGTTTTTGAAGCATATATTGTAAATTGTAAAGAATGATTTGAATAATTTTGTTTAAGATGTGATTTTATATATAATGTTGATATATATACCTATATATAAGTATTTTGAGAAAATATGGAGAAATTAAGAAGTATTGGTGAATTGGTGAATTGATTTTATTTGGAGTGTTTGTTTTATGTAGGTTGTCTTTTGTTGAATTTTGGAAACGTTCAAATTACAAACAAAACTCTGGCGAATTTTTCCCAGAGATTTTCATATAAAATATTTATTTTGAATTCCTATAACAAGCAAAGAATATTTATATACTATTTATTTTATATATTAGTATTTGAAATCTTAAAACAGAAATGTAAAATTTTTTATTAAATCGGTCTGTGACATTTTTATACCGTATATGCGTATTTTACATATGCTGAAAATATGTATTGTACGTATATAGGGTATAAGGGTGTTACAATGATCCAACAAGATTGGCCTCAACTGCAACTGAGCCATCAATGCACCATCATCAGAAGATTCAAATCTAGCGTGCAACACTCTCATCTCAACAAGCAATGAGAGCGAATAAGCAGTCAAACCTGCCAAAGACTTTTGACTCAAGGCATTAGCAACAACATTTGCCTTACCAGGATGATAATCATTTAAATAGTCATAGTCTTTAATCAACTCTAACCATCGTCTCTGCCGAAGATTCAGCTCTCTCTGAACACCCAGATATTTCAAACTCTTGTGATCTGTATAAATGAAACACTTTTCCCCATACAAATAATGCCGCCAAATCTTCAAGGCAAAAACTATTGCTGCTAATTCCAAATCACGCTTCAGATAATTCAGCTCATGCAGTTTCAACTATCGAGAGGCATAAGCAATGACTCTACCCTCTTGCATCAAAAACACAACCTAAACCATTGTGTGAAGCATCACTATATATCACATATGGTTTACCTTCCATAGACAGGATAAGGATAGGAGCCTGAGTCAACATCTCCCTCAGCTGCTCAAAACTCGCCTGACACCGATCTGTCTACACAAATTTAACTCCTTTCCGAAGTAATCTGGTGAGTGGTGTAGTTATTATAGAAAAACCCTTCACAAATTGACGATAATAGCCTACCAATCCCAGAAAACTTCTAACCTCTGTCACAGTCTTCAGTGGACTCCAATTCAAGATAACCTCAACTTTACTCGGATCAACTCTAATACCCTCTACTAAAACCACATGACCAAGAAAAGCTACCTGATTGAGCCAGAACTCACACTTAGATAGCTTAGCATACAACTGCTTCTCTCTCAGAGTTTGCAATACGATCCGCAAATGTCTATCATGATCCTCCTCATTACGCGAATACACCAAGAAGTCATCAATGAAGACTACCACAAACTGATCCAAAAATAGTCTGAATACCCTATTCATCAAATCCATAAAAGCTGCTGGTGCATTCGTCAATACAAAGGGCATCACCAGAAACTCATAATATCCATATCTCGTGCGAAAAGCTATCTTGGGTACATCCACATCTCTGACTCTCAACAGATGGTACCCTAATCTTAGATCAATCTTAGAGAATAGTACTGCTCCCTTCAACTGATCAAAGAGATCATCTATCCGAGGCAAAGGATACTTGTTCTTGATGGTCACCTTATTCAACTGCCTATAATCAATACACAATCTCATATGCCATCCTTCTTCTTCACAAACAACACAGGCGCTCCCCTCGGAGACACACTAGGGCGGATAAACCCTTTATCCAATAACTCCTGCAACTGCACCTTTAACTCTCTCAACTCGGCAAGTGCCATCCGATAAGGGGTAATAGAGATAGGAGTGGTACCAGGCAACAAATCGATACCAAACTCCACTTCTCTCTTAGGAGGTACCCCTGGCAACTCATCAGGGAAAACATCTGGAAACTCGGCAACTGTGGGTATACTTTCAAGCAGGAATCCCACTACTCTAATATCTACAACATGAGCAAGATAAGCCTCACATCCCTTCCGAATCATCCTCCCAGCTGAAACAACTGAAACAAACATAGATGAAAGATACCTTGGCTCACCAGATAGTATCACATCCCTACCATCACGTGTTCTCAAAGTAACACATTTCTTCTGATAGTCTACCACAGCCCCATGCTTGGATAACCAATCCATGCCCAAAATCAGATCATATTCCCTGAAAGGTATCACAATCAGGTCACCGAGAAACTCCTTATCCTGAACAACAACTGGACTATCTCGGTGCACCCTACTCACCACAACACTATGCCCTAAAGGATTTGTCACCAAGACATCAATTCCTAGGGACTCAGAATGTAATTCAGTCACAAGCAAGATAGATGAACTTATGTATGAATGCATAGATCCAAGATCTAATAGAGCAAGGACTGAAATACCAAATAAAGAAAATGTACCAGCAATGACAGCTGAAGCATCCGGCTGCCTCTACATCACATAAAACTGCTAAGATGGCCCAGTCTCATCTGGCCTACTGCCTCTGGATGTAGAGCCTCCTCTCTGACTAAACCCAAGTTGACCACCTCTACTAAAACCTCTGCCACCACTAACCCCCTCTGACACTGGGTCGAGAAGCTGTAGTATCTACCTGCCTAACCTCTGGTGACTCGGGATAATCTCTGATAAAATAATCTGACGACCCACATCTAAAACACACTCCCAAAGCACCTCTCCACCAGTAGATACCTCCATGTACTCTACCACAATGAACACAAGTAGGTGGAGTAGGTCTCTGAGCCACTGGAGTCGGAGCACTAGCCACTGAAACTGCAGGTCTCTATCTCTGTCTCTGCCGCTGTACTGACCTACCAAACTGCCCTTGACTCCAACTAAGCCTCTGAAAATGTCCTCCTCGGCCTCTCTTCACTAATGAAGACCCTGCCTCACTCTGGGATCTCCTAACTTTGGTCTCCTCAACCCTGGCAGCTGCTGCAAGACTCAGCCCTCTTAACACTCTTGGCAGCTGCAACAAACTGGAAAAAATCCTGATATTGAGAGCTTGCAATGATGCACATGATAGAGGGTCTCAGTCCCTCCTCAAACCTCATGCACCTATCAAACTTGTTAGAAATGATCCCACCAGCATAGTGACTCAACCGGATAAACTCGATCTCATACTTGATCACTGTCCTAGTATCCTATCTCAGACTCAGGAACTCCATCTTCTTTGAATCTTTATACACTCTTGGAGTATACTTCTACTCAAATTCCTGCAATAAATCATCATAGGTCAGGACTGATGGATCATCCAAAGCATGTGGGACCGTCTTCCACCAATCATATGCATCTCTCTTGTAGACCCTTAATTTTTTACCCAATCCGGTCCAATATGTTTTATTTAGTCCAAAATGATTTTTGTTGTCTAATTGGTCCAAAATAATTTTAATTAAATAATTTTTAATTTATTATCTAATTTTTATTAATAAAAAATAAGAATAAACAAATAAAAGTCAAAAAATAAAAATAAAAATAAAAAACAGAGTCAGAAAAATCGGCGATGAAAAAATCATTGCACGGGCCCGTGGGCATTTCGCCAGCAGGAAATTCCTGCGGGCGAATAGCTTTTCTATTTCGCTCACAGGATTTTCCTGCGGGCGAAATAACTTTTCTATTTCACTCGCAGGATTTTCCTACGGGCGAAATAGATTTTCTATTTTACCCGCAGGAAAATCCTGCGGGGGAAATGGTAGCCTGCAGGAATTTCCTGCGAGCAATGCCCCAGCCCGCCCACTGCCGCAATTTTCTGTGGCAATTTTTTTTCGCCAGCATATTTTTTCCTGCGGCAGTTTTTTTCGGTAGCGCAATTTTTCCGACGCAAATTTTTTGAAACCTAATTCAATTAGGTTTCAGTTTCTTTTTTTATTATTATTAATATTACTTGCCTTAACTAATTAGGAATAAACCACATCAAACCACTATAAATAAGGACCAAAGGCAATTAATTTAGGGGAGGCCGAAAACCAACAGGGACTTGAAAATTTGAAACCAAATCAAGGAAGGAAAAGGAGCAATTCAATTCAATTTTTTTTCTGGAACAGCAGAGACACGGTTTAAGTAATTCAAAGGCAGCAATTGTCTTTGTTCTTGTTCATCCAAGAAGAATTATTTTTGGAGGAATCATCAAAAGAAGGTATGTATTAAATTATTTTTGTTTTGTTTTTACAGTAGCATGAAACTATTTTCTTTTAATTTAAAAATCCTAGAACCTAATCCCTTTTGTTCAAAGTTAGAAACATTAATCCATTACTTTATTTCCCAAAGAATTTAAAGTTATTAATTTTATTTCTTCAAAACCCCAAAATTTCAATTTACTTTCCAAATTATGTAAACTCTTAAAACATATTCTGTTTCTTAAAAAAACCCTAAAATACTTTTTCCAATTATATAAATCTTTTCTATTTATAAAAACTTTAATTTGTTTGGTTTAAACTTATAAAATCTCATAAAAGTATCAAATTGATTTTCAATCCCAAAAGTTTCATGCATCACCCGAAACTCCAATCCAAAGCTCCTAAAAACCAAATTCAATTTCTAAACCTAAAATAGTAAACCCTAACCCTTTAAAACCTTAAACCTTAATTTTTTTTAAAAGCCCTAATCCTTTAAAACATTAAAAAACCATAAAACCATAAATACTTTAATTTTACACAGTAGCTTAAAAACACAATAAATCACCATTTAAAACCTTGAATCAAAAGTATTTTAAAGTATCTAAAACCCTAGTTTCATGATTTCACCATTCAAATATTAATTTAGTTAATCAAAGAGTCTTACCAACTTTTTAAAACATAAAATCATCAATCTATTTTAATTTCATAAAAAGTCACACTAGCTATAATTGGACTTTTATTTTCTTTATTTAATTTTATATTTGATTATACTTTGATTTATTTCTTATGCTTTAATCTATTTAATTTCAATGCTTGATTTATTTAATTTATCATGGATGGATGTTTATTTTATATTTTAATTAATAGCTTTGATGAATGATTATTTACTTTTATCAATTAATTTAGATTTCCAAAAGTTGTAAGAGGTATGTTTCCACTTGGTGGGTACCTCATTAGTTAAACATCATGTAATTTAATTTGCTTTTCTATTTTAGAACCAATGTAAAGGGCATGTTTCTACCTTTTGGTGGGTGTCCTATTTAGGCATGTGATGTAAGGACATGTTTCCATCCTTGGATGGGTGTCCATTTATTTGCTTTGTTTGGAATTTGCTTTGATTTTAATATATTGATGCTTTCTTTTAATTATTGTGTGTAATATGGATAATGTTGTTATATTTAAGAATTTTATAATATTAAGACTTGTAAAGGAGGCCGGTTCCAATGAACCGGGCGTTGTAGGGGTGTTGGGCCATTTCTCACCTTCCCCACACGTACCCAACTTTTCGAACCCATTAGGGGGTTGGGGATTCCTTAGGAATCGAGTCATCCACCCCTTTCTTTTTTCCCGGCCTGTCCGAGTGGCGACTCCATTTTCTCCAGACTTAAGTCCATTTTCTCTAAGGCCCCGAGTGCCGAAGTTGCAAGAACCATTCCACCGGGAGTGGGGGCAAAAATCCCCACTCACATCTCTGCAGAAGAGATCTAGCATAATCAAACTTTTCATCTGGACTAGCCTGTAACTGAATAAATATCCTCTGAACCCTGTCTAGCCACTACTCTGCTATAGCAGGGTCTGTAGTACCAACAAAGTCCTCAGCCCCATACTTTCTCAATTTATCATACTGCTTCACTGGTAACTGCAGCTACGGCTGTAGCTGTGACAACTGCGAAACTGGAGCCTGCCTCAACAACTCTACCATATGCCATACCCAGCCAGGCGGAACCTCATCAGCTGCTGGTCTCACAGGCACAAAAATAGATGCCTCACCAACAAATACAACTCTAGCTCCATCTCTACTCTCATCTGGAGGCACACTCTCTGCACTACCCTCAGTAGCCTGATGCGGCCGAGATGCCATAACTACCTATATCTGCAAATAAAGCAGAAAATATTATATCAGAGATTAGAAACTGTCAGTGCCAATGCATGTATTACAATTAAAAACTAGTTTTCAAATCCCCCATTTTCTCTCTCTATCATCCCACCTAGGTCGAGAACCTCAAACCTAGGCTCTGATACCAAAACAAATGTAACACCCTTATACCCTATATACGTACAATACATATTTTCAGCATATGTAAAATACACATATACGGTACAAAAATGTCACAGACCGGTTTAATAAAAAATTTTCACATTTCTAATTTAAAATTTCAAATTCTAAATATAAAAAATTAAATAGAATATAAATATTCTTTACTTGTTATAAGAACCCAAAATAAATAATATATATAAAAATCTCTGGGAAAAATTCGCCAGAGTTTTGACTGTAATTTGGATATCCCAAAATATAGCAATTACTCAACCTCCAAAAAGAAAACACTCCTAAATAATTTCCAATCACCATCTCAACCATACTTCTCAATTTCACCAAGTTTCTCAAATATTTATATATATATATATAATTTAAAACACACTTACTATCCCATTTCAAATACATTGACCCAATCATTCTTTATAATATATAATACGTAAAATTTAAAACATAATATATTATGCATAATACTCAAAATGTACAATAACATAAAAATATATACATGTTGCTGGTAGTGTTTCTGATCTCAATAGCAACTCAACAAGTTCAACTATAAGTCTAGACCCAACCTGGTCTAGAAGAACTCTCTGGCTCAGCTGGGTCTACTCTGTCACCTGCGCGATTGTGAATACTCGAATTTTGAGGCTCGGAAAGCCGATTTTCTCAAGACTGTAGACGACCAAGCCAGACCGGACGACCACACTAAAGTTCACCAAAAGTATGTCTTCATGGTACTTGAAATGTCCGGAGCGACGCAGGGATCACGGATATGGTCCCGGAATAATTTTTGGAGGTCCGTAGCTCCCGAAAAATCAGTTTGAACGAAAATCGTGCATGCTTTTTTGGGGGGCTCGACCGCCGAGGGCAGCGGTCCACCCGCCACCTACCGCGGCGGTCCGACCGCCGCCGTTTTTGCTTTTTCCATTTTCCTGGGCTGTCACTTCCACGGCGGTCCGACCGCCATCCAGTCCGAATTTTGTCTATAAAAAGCCTCCGAATTTTCAGAAAAGGGGGTCTTTTCGGTTTGGTCTTTTTGGGTGGGCTTCGGGCGGACGAACTCTCTATTTTCATATGCTTAAGAACTTCTCCTGGACTTTTCTTTGCATAAATCTAACCTTGTGCTGCAGGAATTAATCGAAATCAAAATTAAAAAACCATAATTAAGAATCATAATCCAAGGTCCGAGAAAACGAGATCTGGAACTACGAAGTGGGAAAATCCTAAATAAGGTAATATCCTAATTTATCCTTGGTCAATTTAAGCATATCATGAGCACGACATCTCCTTCTTAATTTCTTTTTGGGTCAAAGACCTAATCTCTTTTGGCATGAAGCCTATCCAAATTAAAATCAATCTTTGGCATTAAGCCGACCTCAATTAAAATCAACTTTTTGGCATGAAGCCTAAATTGCATTTTCTTTTGGTACCAAGTACCCAAATTTCATCAAATTTAGCACTAAGTGCTTAAAATCTCACAATTTTGGCAAAAAGCCCGGCAATGCACGAAGCATACACATACACATGCATAAATGCATAATTGCTTTTAAATAGGCTTTTCCGAACTACATGGGCTTTGATCTCTCATAAAAATGAGAGTATGTAGGCATATTTGAGATTCACCTCAAATAGCAAGTCCACAATTTACTAACAATCTGTTTGTCTTCTTTTCTTTGTCCCTTTTAGGTTCATTTCTTCTTTGGCAAGTTAATCAAATGCATGACATAGTCCCCGAATCCTCCTTGGGTTCGTAGATTAGAAACCTTTACATTGGATGCATTATTGGAGTCAAACAAGGGTTTTCTTAGTTTTTCCCTTTGAATAGAAAAAACTGAGTGGCGACTCCTAACAACAAGTGAATGTTCCTTTGAATCCTTTTCGGGTGGAAACCGAGGTTCACAATTTGGCGACTCCACTGGGGACCATAAAAATGATTTATGGGATCCTAGTAGACTACTATTGTTTATTTGACTAATTTGCCCTTCTTCAGGGTACTTTTATTTATTTTGCAGGGTACCTTAGCAATATATATCCTTTCCTTAATGATATTGGAATAAAATTGACAAAAGGAATCTTTTTCCTTTGCTTGTTTGATTAATTGTGCATTTGTTTTGTCATTTAGAGAATCTTTTTCTCTTGCATTATATGGGGGAATCATTTTCCTCCATTGCATAAAAAAATTATTTTCAAATGAATTTCTTCTCTTTCTGTTCACAATTCTGAGTCTGGATAGCAAGTAGCGCTGACCGGCAGGTCTCCTTGATTATGCTGGTGGACAGCCAAAGCGTCCTTCCTGTTGTCGCAAACCATTCCAATCCTTTTGGAGTGGCCCATGAGTAAACGTACTGTTGGACCCACGCGAAACTCTTTGTTTCACATGTGGTTAGGTATATCTTACTCAAGACTCAAGGGTCCCTATTATAAGCCTATTCTCTATTTTTCATGTAACAATAGAACCCTCCCTTAGGTTGTATGTACCCAATAATAGTGCCACATTCCAATAAAATGATTTATGATGTGATGAGGTGCATTCATGCAACATAACAACATTGTTTTGGGGAAAACCTTTTCATATATGCAAGTGGACCAAGAGTCTTCCTACCCTACACACTACCCTGATCCTTTACCCTTAACCTTTGCAGGTACCCACTATCCGTGTGCCTTCACCTACACAAGCTACACCAACTCCAACTGTGCAATCACCCATAAGTCCCACTACCCCAACTTCACCAACTACTCCAATTACTGAAATGGCTACTATTGAACAGATTAAGGCCTTGCTAGATGGACAGGTTAAGGAGATTGAAGCTAGGATGCAAGAAAGAATTGATGAAGCCTTGACCGCCCAAAGGGTAGCCATCTTGGCCGAATTGGGAGGGGCACTAAAGACAGCCCTGGAACTCTAGGGAAGGAACCTATTGTGGAATAAGCTAGCACCCCCATGACTGCTCAGAATAATACCCCTGTCATCAATTTGGAGAATCCATCCTCTAAGAATGCTACTGAAACTGATGAACTAAAAAAGAAACTTGAATTGCTTGAAAGGTCAATCACTGCCATGAAAACTCATAAAGAGGTGGTAGACATGGATTCCTTATCCTTGTTTCCCCAAGCTAGGTTGCCTCCAAAATTCAAGATGCCTGGGATGGACAGATTTGATGGGACTACTTGCCCTAAAATCCACCTGAAGATGTATGTGGGGGCCTTAAGCCCTTGGGGTTTAAATGACGAGCTCTTTGCTCAACTCTTCCAACAATCCTTGACTGGTGCTACCCTTAAATGGTTTGTAAGCCTGGATCGTGCCAAGATTAGGACCTGAGAAGACATCTGCAATGCATTTAACACTCAATACCACTACAATATTGAGGTAGATGTCACTAGAAGGGAGCTTGAGACTACCAAGCAAAACAACAATGAACCCTTCTCTTCGTTCCTTACGAGGTGGAGGGCAAAGGCCGCCCAAATGATCAATCGCCCTTCAGAACAGGAGCAGATTGATATTATAATCAAGAATTTAAGGCCTACATATCAAGCTCAACTGCAAACCCAATACCTACCTACTTTCAAATCGCTCATTACGACTGCAACTAAGGTAGAAGATTTGATACAATTAGGTAAGATAGTAGATGAGGGAGCTACTTCAAAGTATAAGAAACAGGGCCAAGCTGCTTCCTCAAGCAAGGTCAATGAAGTGGCCAATATTGCCCCTGCGAATCCTTTACGTGTGGGCAATCTTAGGCAGAGAAATCAGCCAAGAAGGCAATATACCGACCTTGGGATGCCCCTTCATCTGGTGTTTAAAAAGGCTGTGGAAGGAAAGTACTTGAAGCCTTTGGACCCAAGGCCTCCTCCAAACCCATTACCCTCCAATTATAGGGCCAATGAGTACTATGAATACCACCAAGGAAATGGGCATAGAACAGATGCTTGCTGGACTCTGAAAAACCGCATCCAAGATCTGGTGGATAGTGGTGACATCATTCCTCTCAGGAGTCAACCAAACATTAATACTAACCCTTTGCCCAATCATTCCATCCATGCCATCACTGTGGAAGAAGAGTTGTTTGATCCTTTGAAACTTCTCTTAGAGATGAATGAAGTATGTGTGCTGGATTTGAATACCTCGCTGAAGAGGTCGACGCCTTAACAAGAAGCGGAAGGCAATATCAGCCACTCGACTTGGGAAAAGCCCCTAAAACCTCAAATCACCCCTATAAGAAGACACCAGAACCAAAAGAAGACCCTGTCCTCTCTCAGCTTAAACAAACTCAAGCTAAGGTGTCAATTTGGGAGCTCCTTGCTTCCTCATTCCCACACCGTCAGGCTCTCAGTAAAGCTTTGAGTCAACTTGATACATCAGTAGACACAAGCCTAGAAGCTTTAGTGGCCACTTTGACCCAATCAACCAAGGCATTGAGTATCAGGTTTTCTGATGTAGATTTACCAGAAGACGGTAAGGAACACAATGATGCTCTATACATCACCATACAAACTAGGGGAAAGACTGTGCCCATGGTTCTCATTGATACTGGGTCAACCTTAAATGTATGTCCCTTGAAAGTAGCAAGCTGTCTGGGATTGGAGGCTACGGATCTTACACCTTCTGATCAAATTGTTAGAGCATATGATAACACTCGAAGAGAAATTTTGGGTGTTGCTACTCTGGAAGTTGCTATTGGACCGGTAAAAATGGGAGTGTCGTTCCAGGTCATTGATGTACTCGCGAGCTTTAATCTCCTCCTTGGAAGGCCGTGGATTCATCAGAATAATGTTGTACCTTCTTCGTTACATCAAAAACTTAAGTTCCCTTTTGAAGGAAAAATCATCACTATTAAAGGAGACACATGTGAAATCAACAAGAAAACCACGGATCAGTCTCTCTTTGAGGTTGTTCCTGGTGAAACTGCTATGGCCTTGACTGGGTTCCATTATGACACTGTTCAATGCATTGAAGGAGAAAGGCCCAAAGGGCCATTTATCCTATATGACTTTGGGGAGGTCCAAGTCAATTGCCTGGTAGGAATGATGCTAAGGGTAGGTCTGCTACCTGGGATGGAAATGATAAGGTCTGGGAGAAAATCATCCATAGTGCGGCCATGGAAAGAGCCTGAGAATAAGGGAACTTTTGGCTTGGGGTACAAACCCACAGATGAGGAGATAGAAGAGTTTGAGCATGGGAAGAAGAAAAAGAAGACTTGGGGGGCAAAAAGCCTCAAAATGCGCCCTTACTTTAGAACTCTGAACGGTCACTTTTGCAAACCTGGAAAAGCAGTTCCTTACTGTGGTTTTCAGGAGCCATTCTATTCTTCTATGACTAGAAAGAAGTTACTGGGTTTTGAGATGTTCACTGATGTTTTATGTTTTAGCCATAAAGGAAGAAGAGCCAGAACCTATAACTGACCCACAAGTGGAAGATTTCATGCGGCCTAGTCTCTTTGATGAGGTTGCTATGATAACCAATTTTGAAGACAAAAGGGACTTCACGAAGCTGATCAAGACAACAGATGGACCACTGATGAACTGCTATGTCGAGGAGGGACAAATGGCTATAGTCAAACCTAGTCCTGTGTCACACCCTAAACCTGAATCTTGTACTGAGTCAAATCTTGAGTCAAACACCGAGTCAGAGTTTAGTTCTGAGTCTTCCTTAGCTTCAGGAATAGAAAACCCTGATGTCAAATATAATGTAACTCTGGAGGATGACTCCGCCATTATTAATGAAAATGTTCAAGTTCTTGGTTACCCTGTGTCTTTTTCTTTCCAAGTATTATCTAGCAAAAATGAAATAAAAGAAATGAATGAAAAAATAATAATTGGCAAAGAAAATGAATATACATACATTGCATATGATTGTGTGAATAAGGAACAGGTTGTTGAGTGCATCAGAAGATATGTCGACTGCTTCATGTGGAAGACAAGTGATGTCACGGGAATAGACCCAGCAATAGCAGTTCATAAGATTCTGCTATACCCCGATGCAAAGCCGGTTACGCAGAAATTGAGAAGAATGAAGCCAGAATGGTCTTTGAAAATTAAAGATGAGATTGCCAAGCAACTGGATAATAAGTTCATAGAACCAATTGTCTACCCTTCCTGGTTAGCAAACATTGTGCCGGTCCCGAAAAAAGATGGAAAGGTCAGGATGTGTGTTGACTATAGAGATTTGAATAAGGCTTGTCCCAAGGATGATTTCCCGCTACCACACATCGATTTGCTAATAGACATGATGGCTGGGCATATGATGGTTTCCATGACTGACCTTGCGGTTGGGTACAATCAGATTATGGTGCATCCACCGGACAAAGAAAAGACAGCTTTCATTACAGAATGGGGCACTTTCTGCTACAGGGTTATGCCTTTTGGATTGATAAATGCAGGGGCTACCTACCAAAGGATGGCGACAATAGTCTTTCATGACATGATTCATAAAGAAGTAGAAGTGTATGTTGACGATATGATTGTCAAGTCAAAATCTCCAGAAGAGCACGTTGAAGCACTTGAGAAGTTCTTCCTTAGACTTCGCAAGTACAATTTGAAGCTTAATCCTGCAAAGTGCCTATTTGGAGCAACATCAGGCTTATTTTTGGGATATTTGGTCAGCAAGAAAGGAATAGAAGTTGATCCAGCAAAGTCAAAGGCTATTCTAAAATGCCTCCACCAAGAACAGAAAAGGAGATTCGACGTTTGCTAGGTAGATTACAGTATATCAGTCGATTCATATCACAGTTGGCAGAGACTTGTGGTCCTATCTTTAAGCTACTAAGGAAAGGTGCTTCACAAGAATGGAATGAAGACTGGCAGAAGGCCTTCAACAAGATTAAAGAATACTTGTTAAGTCCGCCGATTCTACAACCTCCCAGAATGGGAAAACCTCTGCTCTTGTATTTGTTCGTAACAGATGAAGCCATGGGTGCAATGCTAGCTCAAGAGGCCGAAGGTACAAAGGTAGAAAATGCAATTTACTACCTCAGCAAAAGGATGCTGGACTATGAGTTAAAGTATAACAAGATTGAGAAGTTGTGTTTAGCGTTGTATTGGACCTGCACGAAGTTACAACACTATTTGTCTTCTTACACTACTTGTGTCATCACAGAACAGAGTCCCTTGAAATTCCTTATGGAGAGGCCTGTTTTGGAGAGCAAAATGGCAAAGTGGGTGTCAACATTGGCAGCTTTTGACTTAAAATTCATTCAAAGGAAAGCTGTGAAAGGTGGGGCAATAGCTGACCAGTTAGCAGAATTACCCGTAAAAGACGAGATGCGAGAAATGAATTTCCCTGACGAAGACCTCTTGAATGTGGAAAGAAGTGTTTGGGAGATGTATTTTGATGGGGCATCGAATTATCATGGAAATGGAATCGGGATTGTGTTCAAAACTCCTTGTGGAGAATACATTCCCTTTGCAGTTAAACTTGACTTTAGCTGCACAAACAATGAAGCAGAATATGAAGCTTGCATCAATGGGCTCGAAGCCGCCTTGGTATTGGGGATTAAGAACCTAAAGGTCTATGGTGATTCTATTTTAATAGTATCACAAGCTTTAAGGAAATGGAAAATAAGAGAAGAGCGTTTGGTTCCTTACCTACAACGCCTTGATCATTTGGCGCAACAATTCGATGATCTGTCCTTCGAATATCTCCCAAGAGCAAAGAATCAGTTTGCTGATGCCCTGGCTACTTTAGCTTGCATGATCAATATCAAGGAGGGGAAAGCCATTCATCCATTGAAAGTTCAACTTCAGAAGCAACCTGCCCACGTAATGCATTTGGCCGATGGTAAACCATGGTTCTGGGATATCAAGAGTTATCTCAAGGATGGAAGTTATCCGGAGGGATCATCAAGGGTTGATCAGAGAGCAATAAGGCAGCTAGCCACAGGTTACATTCTTAATGGAGATATCCTCTACAAAAGAAGTTGGAATGGAATGCACCTAAGGTGTGTGAATGAAGCAGAGGCTAAGCGGATAATGGAAATGGTGCATGGTGGCGAATCAGGACCGCATATGTATGGGATCACCTTGGCTCGAAAAATAGCCAATCTAGAATATTATTGGTCCATCATGAATATAGACTGTGTGGCATTTGTGCAAGAATGCCATCAGTGTCAGATATTTGCTAAGCTACAGAAGCAACCTCCTGTTGCTCTGAATCCAATCACCTCTCCATGGCCCTTCACTACTTGGGGAATAGATATAATTGGCAAAATACATCCAAAAGCCTCGAATGGATATCAGTTTATCTTAGTAGCGGTGGATTACTTCATAAAGTGGGTTGAAGCAGCTTCCTATGCAGAATTAGACGCCAAAAAGGCAGCACAGTTTGTCCGAACCAACATCCTTTGTCGGTACGGAACACCATTTGAGATTATCACTGATAATGGAACTCATTTCCAAGCAGAATTTGCTAAACTCTTGAAGGATAAGAAGGTCCAGCATCATAAGTCCTCTCCTTATAGACCTCAAACAAATGGAACTGTAGAAGTAGCAAATAAGTCTATAAAGGTGATCATACAAAAAATGATTAAGGAACATAGGTGTTGGCATGAGAAGTTACCACTGGCTTTGTGGGGATATAGAACATCAATTAGAACTCCTACTGGGGCAACCCCATATTCACTGGTGTATGGAATGGAAGCAGTACTCCCCATTGAACTGGAAGTTCAATCGGCAAGGATAATTCAAGAAAGTCGGATAAATGAAGCTGAATGGATTAGCAATTATCATCGTCAGTTGTTGGGTTTGGATGAAAAAAGACTTCAAGCTCTCCATCAGATTCAAGGGTATCAGAGGCGAATGGCCAGACATTTCAACAAAAAGGTCAAAGATCGAAGGTTGGAAGAAGGTTGTTTGGTTCTGAAAGAGATCAGAACACCCGTTACAGATCCTCGTGGGAAGTTTCGTCCTCATTGGGCTGGACCCTACATTGTAAAGAAAATACTTTCCGGCGGAGCCGTCATCTTGTCTTATTTGGATGGTCTGGAGTTCACAAACCCATGCAATCTGGATCAATTAAAGAAATATTATGTATAATCATGCATTGTAAGGAACTACATTAGACCTGATTCTCGCAAACTAATTCGAGATATGTAGGCAGCTCTCCTTGAGCACGGTCTAAATTTTAATGAAAATCATTGATTCGTTTTTCTTTTGCCAAAAAAAATCCACTAAGTTGAAAACCTGCAAAGGGCAGCTTAGGCAAGAATGGGTAAGAGCTCGCTAAGTTGAAAATCTGAAAGGACGACTTAGGCAAAAATTAGAGCAAGTAAATAAAGTAGATAATGCTTGGAAAGCAAATGAAAGAGTCATTCATTTCAAAAAGAGTCATTCATTGCAAAAAAGAATCATTCATTACAAAAAGAGTCATTCATTCCATGAAAAGAGTCAAACCATAAGTCCTAAACATCCAATGAACCAAAAAGGTAAAAGTAATCCAAAAAAATAGACAATAGAGTCAACCCTAGGATCTAAATCCTACGTCTCCTACGTGGGGCAGAGTCTTCGGTATCTTCCTTAGTTCTGGAACTTTCTGCAACATCTATCTTCCTCTCGTTAAGAGGAACCACATCCTCTCCCTCCAACTCCTGCAACAATGCATGCCTCCTTGGCCAAACTTCAATTGGCCAAACTTCGGCTATAAACCAAGTTCTATACTTTGGAGTAGGTTGGACAAGGGAAGGCTCAGCAAAAGGCCTGATCATCTGATGGTTCCTAACCCAAGTTTGAAGAACAGCTCGAGTAACTCCGGGAGTAATAGGGGAAGCAATGGTAAGCCCAACAGGAAGAGGAACCCTCTGATCAATTTCCATCTGTCTGAGGACGCGAGAAGCACTATACCATGTACTATGAGTGAAACCAAGAAGGTAGGCATGGTTATGCATTGCATTTGCCTCCATGAAGCGAGAAATTCTATACCAAGGGATGAACCACAACAATT
Source organism: Garcia nutans (assembly GCA_947685225.1). Lineage (NCBI taxonomy): Eukaryota > Viridiplantae > Streptophyta > Magnoliopsida > Malpighiales > Euphorbiaceae > Garcia > Garcia nutans. The sequence goes on from CANTUV010000011.1 coordinate 37,941,405, forward strand.
CTTCTGGTCCAAGCTCATACAACCAGATGATCCACTTAGCCATATAGGGAAAAAAAATCTGGATTCTTCTGGTGCGGTACTGAGAAGGGTTAGAAGTCAAGGCATGGGGAGCGACAACCACTCGGAGATGGTCTCTCAGCCAAACCTGAAAAAAAAGATCCTTTCTATTTACGAAGAAAAAAGAGAGATGATGAAATGAGAAGAAACAAAAGGTATAACAAAATTACCTGAAGAATGATCAGGGTAACAGTCCAATTTTCAAATCCGAGTGCAGTTCTGTCAAGACTCTGAATAGTCTCAGCCAGAATCATACCACCAATGCAGTTAAGTTCTTCCATCTGCCTAATCATGGGGCAAAGCTTTAAATCTCCAAATCCAGGGTCACGTTTGAAAAGAAACCCAGCTAATAGGCAGAAGACAAAAGCTCGCATCCTATGCTTCAGTTGAATCTCATCTTCAAAATTAGCAGTCAAGAATGCATCAATCAAAGGAAGCAGCATCGCCTTATTCCCATCCACAATCATAGCTTGAGCTTGAGGCCTTGTAAAGTTGAAAAGCCTCTGAAAAGACCCCACATAGCCAACTTGAACCTCATGCCTTACAAGAGGGGCATTTGGGTCACATCCAATAATTGAGCAGAATTCCTCAAAAAGAGGACACATCTCCTCCATCCGGGCACCAAATATGAAAATGTGGGCTTGGGGATCCCAAGATCTGATATAAGCATGCAAGAAATCCCAATCCATAGCTACGCCTCTAAGAGTAGCAACAGCTTTCAATCCATATCTTCCCATATTGATCCTTTCAACATTATGGAGGCTCTTGGTCCATTCATGCATCACATGGTTAAAAAGAGGGTTCATTGTTGAGGGTCCATATTGCACCTTGCTCAAAATTCTCATTTCTGACGACCACTGAGCTCCATAAATCATTTTTATGGACCCCAGTGGGGGGCAATTGTGAATACTCAAATTTTGAGGCTCGGAAAGCCGATTTTCTCAAGACTGTAGATGACCAAGCCAGACCGGATGACCACAGTAAAGTTCACCGGAAGTATATCTTCATGGTACTTGAAATGTCCGGAGCGACGCAGGCATCACGGATATGGTCCCGGAATAATTTTTGGAGGTCCGTAGCTCCCGAAAAATCAGTTTGAACGAAAATCATGCGTGCTTTTTTGGGGGGCTCGACCGCCGAGGGCAGCGGTCCGCCCGCCACCTACCACGGCGGTCCGACCGCAGCCGTTTTTGCTTTTTCCATTTTCTCGGGCTGTCACTTCCACGGCGGTCCGACCGCCGATTAGTCCGAATTTTGTCTATAAAAAGCCTCTGAATTTTCAGAAAAGGGGATCTTTTCGGGTTGGCTTCGGGCGGACGAACTCTCTATTTTCATATGCTTAAGAACTTCTCCTGGACTTTTCTTTGCATAAATCTAACCTTGTGCTGCAGGAATTAATCAAAATCAAAATTAAAAAACCATAATCAAGAATCATAATCCAAGGTCCGAGAAAACGAGATCTGGAACTACGAAGTGGGAGAATCCTAAATAAGGTAATATCCTAATTTATCCTTGGTCAATTTAAGCATATCATGAGCACGACATCTCCTTCTTAATTTCTTTTTGGGTCAAAGACCTAATCTCTTTGGCATGAAGCCTATCCAAATTAAAATAAATCTTTGGCATTAAGCCGATCTCAATTAAAATCAACTTTTTGGCATGAAGCCTAAATTGCATTTTCTTTTGGTACCAAGTACCCAAATTTCATCAAATTTAGCACTAAGTGCTTAAAATCTCACAATTTTGGCAAAAAGCCTGACAATGCACGAAGCATACACACACATGCATAAATGCATAATTGCCTTTAAATAGGCTTTTCCGAACTACATGGGCTTTGATCTCTCATAAAAAACGAGAGTATGTAGGCATATTTGAGATTCACCTCAAATAGCAAGTCCACAATTTACTAATAATCTGTTTGTCTTCTTTTCTTTGTCCCTTTTAGGTTCATTTCTTCTTTGGCAAGTTAGTCAAATGCATGACATAGTCCCCGAATCCTCCTTGGGTTCATAGATTAGAAACCTTTACATTGGATGCATTATTGGAGTCAAACAAGGGTTTTCTTAGTTTTTCACTTTGAACAGAAAAAACTGAGTGGTGACTCCTAACAACAAGTGAATGTTCCCCTGAATCCTTTTCGGGTGGAAACCGAGGTTCACAGCGATGAAAACATTCGCGCTAAGCCAAAGCCTAGTGGTACAAACTTTGATAATAATAATATAACTCAATGCAATACCAATGCAAAATGCATTTAGATGTCACATCATTCCACTTTTTTTTTATATTTTTAAATATTTCAAAATTCACATTAAAACAAAGACAAGCATGGGTCCAAAAAGGATCTAATATGCTATTCAAATTTCAGAGTTACTACTTTGGTCCATAATGACACCATGTGTCTAGCCCCGTAGGCAATATATCCATGGATAATGTAATAGCCCCAGTCTCTTGGACCTCAACTCGGCTAGACCCTTAGGCCCCAATATCTTGGTCCTCAACCCGGCTAGACTGCTACAGTTTTTGAGGCTTATAACCTAGTCTTTTCACCCCAAAACATCATATTTATCAGTTGGCCTGACTTACGACCCAGTCTTTTCACCATTCCAGCTTATAGCCCGTAGGCAATCATAGGCATGCCGCTAAACCCAGAACTTTGAAAATTGAATAACATACTAGGCACACAATTTATTCATATTTCTCATTATTAATCCCTTTCTCATTTTCACATATTCAATCTAGGCACATTGCCTTATTTTCACATTTTTTTCTCACTTTTCTCATTTTTCACATCTTTCTTATTTTTCTCACTTTTCTCATTTTTATCAATATCAATTCATTTCATTATTACACATATCTCATTCTTGCATTCACAACACATTACCCAATTACTTTGGGTATTTTCATATAATATGCATATTTCACATTTTACACAATTTAGCCATTATCAATGGCTTTTCACAATGCATTTAACACATATATGACATTACAAATGTCATATCACATTATTCATACACAATCAATAAACCAAGTAGCTTAACACATTTTCCAACCAAAATGTGTTAAGTCCAAATGTTATGCAAATATAAATATTATATTCAAAGTTTGTACATACCTCCACTAGCAACCCAAAGCAAGCTAAAAACAACATTCAATCCAATCTTTCCAACTTGCCTTTCACCACTTGGATGAAGCAAGTCAACCTCCCTCAAAGCCTAAACCAAATGTGATAACAAATAATCATTTAGTATCACATTTATTGACATTTCCAACATTAAACCATAATTACACATCACTCTTACAAATTTTCAAAAATTTAGCTTTTCTTTACTTCAATATTGGAATTCCATTCTACTACAATTAAATTAGTGTTTTAAGTTTATTTATATTATTACAAACATATTTTAATACATTTAAATCATTTACATTATAAAAATACACTCTTATACACAAAATCTCAAAAATGGCATAACCTTCCCCCATTGAAGGTTTTCCTTTCCAACATAATCCATTACTCATTCTAAGCTTATAAACATGCTTAAACAAATAAAATCACACAATTTAACCACTTTGGAAAATCACTTTTCCAAAACCCTAAATCTCCACTTCCATTCTCAAACTCCAACCCAACACCACCAAATCCAATATTTGACTTTAAAATACTTGTTTATGAATCAAAACAACTCATTTGGAACCAATTTGCACAATTAAAGTTCATGTTTTCAAAACCTCAAAAATCCATAACCCTAAATTCTCTCTCTTCACCATTCTTTAACCAAACTCCATCATCTCTTCAATATAATCTTAGAATCATTGTTAACTACCCAAAATAAATCATACACACCAATTCCAACAATTATAACATACTACATCAAAATCTCAAAACTCACATAATCCAAATTTTTAAGGAATTCAAAGAAAAGAGATGGAAGCTTACTAATTTTGGTAGAGATCACCAAAAATCCACTTGCAACTTGTTAATTTCTTCAATTTATGGAGTATAAAAGAATAAAATTCTTGGTCTAACTCCCATAGAAAATTCGGCCAAAGGAACGAGAAGAAGAAGAAGAAGACTGTTAATATTTCTTTTCCTTTCATCTTTTTTTTAAACCACATATATATATTAAAATAATTTAATATTTAATATTTAATTATTTTTTTAATAATTTAAAAGTCCTAATTTTCCTCTTCCATTCAAAAATAATTTATTTTTGAATTATTTTATTAATTTTGAATTTATAAGATTTAATTACCAAAATACCCTTTTCTTTTAAAAAGTGTTGACTTTTATATATGTTATATATATTTTGCATATATATCACATATATATTCCACTTTTTCATTTAAAATCCCTTCATTTTTCATTTAAAACCAATAATTTAATTTATCCTTTTAAATTATAATTTATTTTATCAAAATTTCCAAAAATTAGAAATTTTTAAAAAATTTAAGATGTTACAGATTAACCAAATCACCAACATTAGGCATCAAGTTACTATATGGATCAAGAGGAGTTTTTCTCGGCTTACATTCTAAATAATTAAATTTCCTAAGCATTTATATTGTGATTGTGTAAGAATATATACTCATTTTCTTTTCAAATTACTTTAATACCTAATATCACATTAATGAGACCCAAGTCTTTAATATAAAAAGTTTGCAAAAGATATTTTTTAGTTTCATTAATACAAGTCATGCTAGATCCAAAGATAAGCAAATTATCAACATATGAAGTAACAAGAACTTTATAATTATCAATGCATTTATAAAAAACACAACTTTCTTCTTTACCGCATTTGAAACCAATAGATCTAATTTCCTTCTTAAATTTTTTATACCATTATCTAGGTGTTTGTTTAAGGCCACATAAAAATTTGTTGAGTTTACATACCTTGTGTTCTTCACCCTTCACCACATAACCTTCAGGTTGTTGAATATAAATTTCTTCATCCAACTCACCATTGAGAAAGGCCATTTTGACATCCATTTAATGAACTTCCAAATTATAAATAGAAGCAATAACAAACAAAATTCTAATTTTAGTAATTTTAGTAATAGAAGAAAAGGTTTCAAAATAATTGACACCTTCTTTTTAACTATAGCCTTTAACAACCAATCTTGTCTTATATTTATTTATAATACCATTAGTTTTAAGTTTTTTCTTTAACACCCATTTACAACCTATAGTTTTAGTATTAGGAGGAAGTTCTGTCCAAGTCCATACATTATTATTATCATGAATAAACTTAATTTCATCATCTAAAGCCTTTTCTAAGGGTGTGCAAAAATTGTAAAGCCAACAGAACCCGGTTGAACCGAATGGTTTTGGTCAGGCTCAGTCGATCTATATTTCTTTTATGATTGACACTGGTTTAAATTCTTAAATATTATTGGGTAACTATGGGTTGGTCAGTTTAATATTTACATTTTTGTTTCAATCCATGATAGACTGACAATTATCTGTACGTATATATTATATAGCATACGACATCATTTTGTTCCATATATAAGCATCCTAAAATGTGATGCAACCCTAGTCGCATGTGTCTTTCAAGTTATTCTCTCTCTTCTAACAATTCTCTCAATTATCTCTCTCTTTATCATTTCTCTCACTTTAATATTCTTCTAAAACTCTCTCTGACTCTTAAGTTTCCATTGATTTCTTCAAAATATTATGATTTTCTTCTAAGTTTCTCCAATCCTTCACCAATTTTAACCATTTATTTATGAGTTTTCTCAATTTTTCTAAGTTTTATTTGATTTTTTTTAGTTTCTATTTGTTTTCTACTTTGGTTAGGATTTTTTGAAATCTTTATTTCCTTTTAGCTAAATTTCTATGGTTGTTTTTAGATTTCTAATAGAGTTTTATGTTTTATTTTCTTTGTTTGGGTTTTATCTTTTTATTTGGATTTTTGGTGAGAATCAGAAAGATTCCTTCTTGGAATATAGATAATGACTCTGATGATAGTTGTTTTGGGCCCATTTTCACTGCTTCTGCCTCCATTCATGGTGCTGCTTCAAGTTCAAAGATTTTCATTCCACAAAATCCCAACATTTTCATTCCATAATAACCTGTGTAAAATAATCCTCCCAAATTTTCATTCCACAAAATCCCAACATTTCTCCACACATAATCAAGTATTTAACATATATAATTTATATACATTATATCCATATACAAAACTATACAAAACATTATTTGTTTTAAATATGTTTACACTTAATAACTATTTTTGTATAAAAACTAAAGTGTCTTTAAACATTATTATACATGAAATGCATCACAATTGTTCGGTCTTGTGGAAAAACCCTACCTTCATAGTTAATCTCAAAGCATAGATTCGCTCAAATTTATCTAGACTTCCCTGCTCCACATTTCTATCACATATGTTATACAATTCAATCGCACTAAGCCCAAATTCTTAGTGGTACATACTTTGCTAACATAAAATATTTTAATAAAATAGTATATGCTTTATGCTATCATTGTAATGCAATGCTCATTTTTCAATTAAAAACCTTTAAATTTTATAAACACATCACAATCATAGTATTGGGCTCTACTAGTCCCTACACAATATTCAGATTCCAGAAAGATTGATTTGTCATATTACGATACCAGGGTTCTAAGTGTTATATATATCACTTGAAGGCCATCCATTATCGACACTGGGGATCTAAGTGTCATATATATATCACCCAAAGGTCATCCCCTCGACAGAAAGTGTTTGACACCAGCGTGTCTCGCCTGAAGACATAATAATAACAGTGATATCAGTGTATCTCACTCAAAGGTGTATAAGACGTCATGATGTATCATTGGCATGCCAACTTGACAGTATCAATGTAATACCTTTATACCCTAAATACATATTATACATATTTAGGATACAAAAGTACTAAAATAAATATCTAAAAAATTTACCATTTAATAATAAAAATATAAATAGTTAAAATTTTAATCTCAGTTGAATATAATATATGGAAAAAATTCGTCAGAATTTTGTCTATAATTTTGTCAAATTCCAAAATTACCAAAACACAACCTACATTAAATATACACTTCCAAAGTATAATGTCCCCAAAATTCTTTATTTCTCTTTTTCACATCCATATATTTATATCAAAAGCTGTTGTGCATTATACACATTTTCAAAACTTCACAAACATCAATTATTTTAAAACATATTTACATTTGGTTGCCATAATATACAACACCAAAATGTCTTAAATAAAATTATACATGTATACAGTACATCCAACTTGATCTCATGGTAAAACCATACCTTGAAGTTTCCAACTGAAGACTTTGACCCATCCAGATCAATTTGCACTTCTAATTATCTATGAGATAAATACTACCGCACTATGCTCGAAAGCCTACTTTAATAATATAAACAATTTAAAAACCATTACATGCTTTCATGACATATAATAGATTATGCAATCAATATCCATTTCCATGAAATACTCATTTAACAACTTTTCAATTTTATAAACACTTCACAAACATACGCATCGGGCACAACAAATTCCTACAGAAGATCCAAGTTCCAAAATTATTGATTTGGCCTATCGTGATACTATCGTGTCGAGCCTCGAAGGCACAATATATTAGTGACACCAGCGTGTCTCATTGAAGGCGTAATCATATCTATAAAACCATCATGTGTCGTCCAACGTAATTATATTTATGACCTCTGTGACACCAGTGTGCCTCGTCCAAAGGCGTATGGCATGCCAAACATCACAAAAAATAATTTTCTAGAACTAGATATTGAATAAGGTAACATGCATCACTTTGTTTTATTACATTTTCATATTTATATTTCCTTTTCTCTTTCTCATCACTATTTTCATATTTTTCATCTTTCATATATTATTTATCAATCATATAAGTTAACCATAAATCACTTTCACAATGTATCTATTTTCTACATTATATCATATTCATTTACTTTTCATATCCGGGTTAAATATTTCCCAAGTGATCATGTCAATCTATGATCACTTGCACCTTTTCTTATAACATCCGCTTCCATATTACATATTAATAAACACATCACAGTTTTTCAACCAAACATAGATTGCATGCATAACCTCAACTCAATTTTAACATAACACATTTTATTCAAACATTCTTTTATACTCAATTCTACATTTTTAATCACATTTCATAAATTATTATAATTTCTTACTCTCATGACATTGTTTATACCTTTCTGACAATTTCTAATCTTATAAAAGACATATCTCCAAGCCACATTCACAATGTAGCCCATTTTCCCCATTTCTAATACATATTATACACTTTTCACAATTAAACATAATATTGTCATTAACAATTCTACAATGGCTTGACAATTCACATTACATGCAATTCACTCATTTTTTATTATTACAATGCACATATCAAATAAAACCAATATCAAAGTAGCATAACACATTTACCAAATCTCAATGTGTTATGCCAAATAAAATGTATTTAAAACATAAACTATTAAAGTAGGTATTATCCTTATTTAGCCTTCAAATCCAACCAATTCACCTTTCAAGCCCAACTTTCTTTTGGAAAACTTTTGACCTAAACATATATAAACCAAAAAACACCCAAATTATTTAATTCAAATGATTTATATACTCATTTTATATAAAATAACCATTACTTTACAATTTCTACTCTAATTCCCTCATTTACTACCTTATTCAAACTTTAATATATAAAACTCATTTCCATCATTCAACCATAAAATCATTACATACTCATCAAAATAACATCAAAACAATCCATTTCAACAATCATAAATGTCACCATCTCAAACTCTAATTTTACATAATCACCCATAAACCCTAACTTCACCAATCATACTCATTTTCAATAAACAACCTCTAAATCAACATATATTCATCATATTAGCTCTATATCCACCTACTTTAACAATTAAAATCAATTTCTCTCTCTATCCACATAGTTACATAACCTCAAAAATTAAAGAAAATAAAGCTTGAAAGATAGATTTCTTACTTGAAACCTTGATTATTCTTCAAAATCCTTTCTCTTATATATATATATATTTATTTTCTTTAATTTTGAGGTTATGTAACTATGTGGATAGAGAAAGAAATTGATTTTAATTGAGCTAATATAGAGCTAATATGATGAATATATGTTGATTAACAGGTTGTTTGTTGAAAGTGAGCATGATTGGTGAAGTTAGGGTTTATGGGTGATTATGTTGAATTAGGATTTTTGATGGTGATATTTATAATTATTGAAATGGATTATTTTGATGTTGTTTTGATGAGTATGTAATGATTTTATGGTTGAATGATGGAAATGAGTTTGATATATTGAAGTTTGAATAAGGTAGTAAATGAGGAAATTAGGGTTTTAAAGGAAATTTGGATACAAATTGTAAATTAATGGTTATTATGTATAAAATGAGTATATAAATGGTTCTTTTAAAGAAAGTTAGGCATGAAAGGTGAATTGGTTAGATTTGAAGGCTAAATAAGGTTAGTGTAGATCCTTCATTTTGGCCCGGATTGAATTCAGCCCCAATTAAAAGGGGTCAAATTAAATATAGTTTCAATTTTGAGACCTTGGTTCTAATTAGAGAGGCCTTAGTTAAAATTGAATTAAGTTAAATGGCCCGAATCGACTTGGTTCTGACCCAAAAGCTAAAATAGTGGGCTAAAAATAAATTCATGTCAAATTGGTGTGCCAATTCGACATGAGCTTAGTTCATGTCAAATTAGCAAGCCAATTCAACAAGCCAATTCGACATAAGCAATGTCTCATGTCAAATTAGGGAAAGTTGACCGGCCTTATTTGAGGAATTTTAATTCTAATAGAACTCAAATGGCTTGGACTACTCAACACCGGTTGCCCTAGAAGTTGGCTTATAAATAGCCAACTAAATATCATATAAAGGGGGAAGAAAAAGCAATTAAGAAACAGGAGCCGTGATGATGAATCAAAACAACTAATACTACAAAATCAAACCGAGAGCTAGAATTAGCAAAATTGAATAGCAAGAGCTAGGGAGCAATTAGCAATCAAAAGAGACATAAGCAAGCACTGAACATTCGTTGTTCGACCAAAACCCTAGTTAAACCAAACTAATTGAAGCAATCTAAATAGTAGCAAGGCTTGGTTCAACGTGAATCATTTTGGTGGAACCTATAATGCACGTATAACCCCTTATACTCTTATTAAATGAATTATTAATATCAAAGATTCATTTTTGGTTTGTTTAGATCTTCTTTGATTAAATAAAAATACCCAAATTACACGTTTTGTAATCTAAAATCGTAGCTTTATAATGAAAGCCCTAGTTTGCATGTTAAAGTCTTAGCTTACATGATTAAACATTAGTTTAGAATTTAAAACTAGTTTAATATTGAATCTTAGATTTGTATATTTAAACCTTAATTTTGTAATAAGCCATAATTTACCCTAAAACCCTAATTTAATGGTGAAACCCTAATCTTGATTATTTGATTTATTATGCATTATGATGGATGATGCATTTTGATTGTATCATTGCTCATTTTATTTAATTGAATTATGTTTATTTGTTATTTAGATTTTAAAGTTGTAAAAAGTATGTTTCCACTTTGTGAGTGCCTTATTTGTTTAATTTTGTTTCTTTTATCTTAGTTGTATTTGGGGATTGATGTAAAGGATATGTTGTCAATTTTGTAATTTTGGAGAAATTAAATAAGTATTTGGAGTTATAAAAGTTGTATATACCCAATGTATACCTAGTGTATACATAACATATACATATTGTATATTATTGTATATATTGGATATATATATTACATACCTGGTATATTTAATACACATATAAGGTATATTTGATGTGTGTATAGGATACACATTATTTGTGCTTATGGGTATTTATATTCATTAAATATACATTATATATACATAGTATATATATTATAGAAATATGTACATAATAGTATATGTATAATATAAGTAACATATATAAGACATATACATTTTACCTAAAATATACATTACATATATGTAAGGTATAATTTGGTGTTGGAAAAGTGGATAATAATAATAATAATAATGAAAGAGAAGAGAGAAAGCCAAAGGAAGGAGAAATGTGATTCGTGGATTAATAATCATTTAATTATTTTGTATATAAAGAGATAAAAGGTGAGAATTAAAAGAAGAGATATTTTCTTCTTCTTTTTCTTTTCTTCTTTTGGACGTGAGCCATTGGAGAGAGGTGAGGAAAGTTTAGTTTTCTTCATACACCAAATTCTATAGATATTTAGAGAAGATTTAAGAAGGTTTTGAAAGTTTAGCAAGGAATACAAGTAAGTAATCCTTCTTTTAAATTAGTTTTATTTGATTTTAAGATTATGTTTCAATGAGTTAGAGAGAGAGAAAGTATGTTAGAATTATTTAAATTGATATTAGTTGAATTAATAAGTTAGATAAGTGGTGAAATGATGATTATATATTGATTTATTAGTTTGATGATTGAAATGGGTATGATTGATAAATTTAGGGTTATGGATGAATATGTGTCAATTAGGATTTTGGTGTGAATGGTTATAATTGTTGAAATGGAGTAATTTAATATTATTTACATGTGTGTGTAATGATTTTATGGTTAAAAATTTAATATGAGAGAATTTGGTTAAGTTTAGGGTTATGGACCTATTATGTGTATTTTGAATTTTTGAAGGAGATGTTGATAATTATGGTAAGGTATTGTTTTGATGTTACATTGATGTATAATTGATGATTATATAGTTGAATGATTGAAATGAGTTTGATATATTGAAGTTTGAATAAGGTAGTAAGGGTGAAAATAGTATTTTAGTAAAATATTATGTAGAAATGATATAAATGGTGTAAGAATGATTAAAGTGTATTAAAATGAATTGCTAATGCTATGTTGGAACTTGCAATGTGGTGTTAAGAAGGGCAATTGGTGAAGTTGTAAGTTGGAAGGTGATTTGAGCTTGGATATTATCATATTTAAGGTTAATATATATTTTGATAGCGTTTGCATTTATTACATTTGAATTTACTTAGCACATTGGGAATTTTTAAAATATGCTAAGTTCCTTTGATATTGGAAGTCATGGTAAAAGTGCATTTTTGTGCACTTGGAATAGAAAATAGGTCACATTGGGAACATGGCAAGAAAATATCCTTGAATAATTAAAATATGTGGAAAATATATAAATAATGTGTAGAATTAGGAAATGTGTGAAAATTTGTAAAAATATGAAAATATGATAAGAATGAAATGGTGAGATAAAGAATATGTGTATGTTGTGATATGATGAATATGATGTTAAGCCATTGAATTATGGCTTATGTTTAATATGTGTATAAATTATGAAAATAAAGTAAAGTTATGAAAAGTGCAAGTTGTGCACTAAAATGTGAAAGTGAACCACATTTGCATTATATATGATGATGGTTTGTGGAAACCACAATATGAGTTGAGATGTGAAAATATGTTGAAATATGAATGTTTATTATGTATGCCTTATACAATATGAGAAGATTGCGCTTGGATGTTGGCAATGTCATACATTGTGGATGAGATACTAAGTGTCACAGATGATAGCTACATCCACTAACGAGATGAGATAGACTAAGGCAATAAGCCTGACACTAGATAATTGTATAAGAAGGTTGGGCCCAACGTATGTGCTTATTTATGTTTTAAAGAAAAGTAAAATTAATTGGTGTATTATTTAAATATGGCGCACGTTTTAATTATAATGTTGTTATGTCAATGTTATATTATATATATATATACCACTAAGCTTTCAAGCTTAATGCAGTTGTGTGAATTATGCATGTAAGTGTTACTATTTAGAGGAACCCGAATGTGGATGATTTTTTTTGGTGACTTAGGGTGCTCCAAGACCAACTGTGTCATTTGCATTTATATATAGATATTACTTTTAAATATTCTTGTTTATGTACATTAATACATAGCACTTGTGTTAATACATAAAAAAAATTATGAAGGTTGTATATTTGTATACTTATAAAAGTATTTAATTATGACAAATAATGTTTTGAGTTATGAATGCAAATGTGCATTTGTAAACTGGTGATTTGGAGAATGGGTTAAAATTGTATTTCAAGAGTGTTTATCTTGTATGGGTGCCCATTCTGTTTGATTGTTAATTTATGATATGATTGATGTTTATTTCAATAATTGTATGTAGTATGGATAGTATTATACTAATTAAGAATTCAATAATATTTAGACCTACAAAGGATGTCAATTCTAATGAACCGAGTATTATGGGGATGCTGGGTCATTCTTACCTTCCTCATACATATTCAACTTTTTGAACCCAATAGTAGTTGGGGATTCTTTAAGAATCAAGTCATCCACCCACTTTCTATCTTTCTCGATCCGTTCAGGTGGTGACTCTTATACTCTAGGCTTAGGCCCATATTCTCTAAGGCCCCGACCTAATAGTGCCACGGTCGCAAGAATCATTCCACAGGGAGTGGGGGCAAAAATTTTCGCTCACACTGGTGACTCCACTGGGGATAACATAAGTTGATTCCATTGATCTTTATATTATTTTATTCTTTATTATTATGGTGTTATTAATTGCATTATTTAGATTGTATTATGTGTATGAGCTAGGATGCTTTGTGGAACTCGTGTTATGTATATGAGAGTGATACCATACTTTCATTCAAGATATGAAGATCAAACATTGCATAACCACTCACAGCCTTGTATCTTTTGATATCTACTTGCTATGGCGACATAAGCCTTAAAGATTAAAGTCCATGTAGTTAGCCTAGTAACTTTCTTTAGGTTTACCCTAAGTGTTTGTTGTTTGACAATGATCAACATGTCCTAGTTTGGGTTATAGCCCATTTGGTTTGTCTTTTTATAATATGACCTAATTGTGATGAAAGCCCAAAACTATTTTATGACCCAAAAATTCTTTTAAACCCAAAAGCCCAAATCATTTTCAAAAATAGGTTTGAAACCTTTTCAATAAAATTGGGTCAATAATTGTTTTCTCATGGCCCAAGTATGAAGCACAAAATTGATTTTTAAAAAAACTTTTTTACAATGGGCTTTGAAATATTTATAAACCATCTTTCACTTTATGGCCCGTAGAATTTAAAATTTAAAAATCTTTTTACAAGAGTCTAAAATTTCTAAAATGGGCTTTCAAATAATTGAGTTAATTATAGAATATTAAAATCAATTGTGGGCCTTGTTATACCAAGACGATTTAGTTATGGGTCTATTTGTGGCATGGATGATTAGTTGCTTTTTCAAATAAGAAGTCTATTTATGATAAACCTATTAATTTAGTTTTAATATAAAATACGTTAGAAATGCTGCTTGAATCTTTTAATAGACCCAATGGATTAAGGATCAATTAATGAGAATTATCATAAACTAACTTCCATTTTGAAAACACAATTATTGGTTACTTCGTCTGAGTGATTCAAAAACAAAAGTATACCTTGTTGATATTTCTATTGACTACAATACCTATAAAAGGATTCTCGCCACTCATGTGTGGAAGATATAAGGACGGAATGAACGTCGTGACTTTATTTGTTTGTTTGTTACACATACATACATGCATGTATGCATTGCATTACATCACATTGATCCTTTCTGGCTCACAAACCTAGAATACAGTAGTTCAAGGGCTTACGGCAATCTGACCTACTTTAGTGATTTAGAGTTCAGTGAGAATTCTGTCAACTTTGTACTAATACCAATGGATCATGATCAAGTTCAGAACCTAGTGAATGAGGCCCTCACATCCAAGATGGAAGAACTAAAGTGGACCCTGGCTGAGGCTATGAAAATTCAGTTAGCTGCACTACTGGAAAGTAACACTGTTAAAGCATCTACTAGTACTAAGAAGCAGAAAGACAAAGGAAATGCTAAAGTGGGTGAGGTAGCCTTTGATGAAGAAAAGTTATTGATTGATGATGTTGATTATTGGGATGCATATTTCTAGGACCAACAAGAGAAGAAGAAAGAAAAGAAAGTTGAATCTACTGACGTTGAAAAGCTGATTGCTGACTTAAAAAAGAACTTTGAAAAGAAGCTTAATATTGAAGAAGTGTCGGAGGTGGACAAACTGTTTGAGGATGATGAAGGAATCCCTTACAAATTCAAGATGCCTCCCTTTACTTAGTTTGATGGTACTAAAAATCCATACTTGCATGTCAAGCAGTATATCAGTGCCATGCAGTCTGCTAGAGCTACTAAGGCTCAATAATTAAGGTATTTCATGTTGTCCTCAGATCTTGTTGTGCAAAATTAGTTCAATACCTTGGAGGAAAACACCTAAAAAGATTGAGATTTGCTGTACAAAGCCTTTATTCAGTAATATGGATACAATACTGAAATGGAAGTACCCTGATAGAGGTAGAGACTATCAAACAAAAGCATAATAAAAATTTTGTTAATTATATGAAATGGTGGAGGAGCAAGGTTTCTCTTCTCAAAAGAGACTTGATAAATCTGATCATATTAGAATGATAGTGAGAGGTGTCCTGCCCAACCTCCGTGAAAGGCTATTTCATACTTTTATTAGAGATTTCAAAGACCTTCGCCAAGCTGGCTTACAAATAGAAGAGTGGAAACGGGAGAAGAACTATTGCTGAAAGAAGGAATAAGAAGGAAAATTATCAATTTGGTGGTCAGAACACACAGAAAGTAATGGATGTTAATGCATCTACTATTCAAGGGAATAGGAGATAATTTTTAGAGATAGGGAGGCCTCTATCTTGGGTTTTCAATAAGTTATAGAAGAAAGGACTATTACAACCATTGGCCCCTCGACCTCTCCCAAATCCACTCCCAACAAACTTTGACGCCAAGGTATTCTGTCAATTCCATCAAACACAAGGGCAAAAAATAGACCAGTGTGTTAGGTTACGATATAAGATTCAAGATATAATCGATAGTGCTAAGCTGCCTAAGCTTGACAAACCTAGCACAAAGAATAATCCTTTGCCTAAGGTTGGAAGAGTACCTCCTCCAACTACTTTCATGATGGAGGGAGGATTGAAAGAAAAGTTTGTCTTATCATCTTTTTAAGACATAGATGAAGACACTACAAACGTATAAGTTCGTCCCGGCAAGATTGAACTAGCTATGCATAAAAAGGCATTGACCATTTACCTTGTGAATGAATTTTGGGACTTGACCGATAGTGATAAGGAACTGGAATCTAAGAAAAAAGAGCGGGCTTAGTTTGAACCCGAAGTGCAGAATACCCGCTCTGGCAAACCTTATGGTAGGGCTCCTTCAAAAAAAGTAGAGGTTGATAAAAGAAAAGATGTTGAGATGGAAAGGAAGGAAGAAGAAGATGATGTTGTCCTTAAGTAATTGGAAAGGACCAAAGCTAGCATCAAAATCTGGGACTTACTAGCTATATTTGAAAGGCATGAAATACAGAACCTTATCGATGATGGAAAGATCATTGCCCCTAACATGTCTAATTAGATAAAGCATCTTCGACTCCAACTCAATAAACTTCCTTTGGCTTGAGTGTTGCTAATTTTTCCTTGGTATTTTATTAGAACAATTGTGTTTTTCAAATTAAAATTGCTTGAATAAATTACTTTGGTTGAATTTAAAATTTTGTTGGTTCTAGTTCATTGTGGTGCTCAACTGATGATGAATCTAGCTTGATATTCATAAATTAGTGTATCTATGAATCATGATTTGAATGAATTTACTAGGTAACAGAATTATTCTATAGCATTGAGCAGTGTATGCTTACTTAGAGAGGGTAACTATATAATTATATGTGTTTAGGTCCTAGTCAACCTTAGAACATGGTTTGATAAACTTTGAGGTGAAATTAAACTCTATTTATTTAAGAGAGAGATGACCTGGCATTATTTGGTGAGCGAGTAGCTAGTATTCACCCTATTGATATCAATTCCTAGTTTGTCCCTTTGAGCCTTCATGAGATTTTAACTTGCTTTTTATTGGCTTGTAGACCCAATAACCTACCTTGAGTTTTTGTGACACTAATGAAAAGTCTAATGACCACTAAGCTATTAAGGAGTAAGAATATCGAAGAAAAGGATGTTCAGTTAGGACCATGAAGAAGGTTAAAGTTTACCTACATTAGAGCTGAGGATTCAAAATTATTCCATCTAGAAATGACATTAAGATTATAAAGGATTTATCCTTATTGAAGACACTACTCCACTCATACATTGTCAGAAGCATAGAATGGTACAAACAAGATAACTTTTGGAGCTAGGAAATAAGAAAAGAAAAAAAAAAGAAAGAAAGAGAAAGAAAAGAAGAAGAAAGAAAAAAGATAAGAAAAAAAAAGAAGAAGAATTGAAAACCTAAAAGGGCAGTTCAGAAAGCAAACACCTGAACTAGGAGAAGAACTTTGACATGAATTGACCCAGCCCAGCTAGAGACTCAGCTAAAATAAGAGAAATAGGAGAAAAACCATATTTTATTTGGTTCATGACATCTAATACAACTCTAAGTCAGCCATCTTGAAAGTCTTGGACTTGATATTCTAAAAAAAAAAGGAAAAAAATGATGAAATGTCATATCCTAGAAAAAAGGATGAAAAAAAGAGCCAAAACTAAAAAAAAGAAAGAAAAAAAAGAAAAAGGTCCTAGGTTTTTGCAAAGGAAAAAAAAAGAATATGTTTGTCCTAGTCAGATCAGATCCAGATTTCTACCCAGAAGATGGAAGAAAATTCAAGTTGTCTTTTCATGAAATAAGACAACAAGATGCCTACAAGGTGGAAATGATGACTAGAGTTTAAAGACGTTTCCCATTGTCTATAGTCCCAATAGACAGTTTATAGTGTGAAGGTGTATCATTTGTGTCACGTCATCTTCAATCTAAAAATGGCCTTCACTTAACCCATATCCCTTATAGACCCCATTTTAAGCCTATTAAAGACTTGTTGATCTCTTTTGGTAGGTGGAGTCTATTAGTGAAGATTGTTTGAAAAAGCATGCTTATGAGGTAAACAATATTCAAACTTAATGAGACCTTTGACCAAGTAATGTGTATGTGCTTATCTAAAGTGCAACAATTATTACTCAAATGGAAATTATTCCTAAGGTTAGTATGATAACTAAGGTTGTGATGTTATAGATGTGTTAAATTAGAAAATCGAACCCCGAGGTATATTAACACTTATTTGACAAAACCGATATGTGGTTTTTAAATTTCAAAATGTTTTTTGTCACACGAGCCCTCGAGTTTAGGGAAATACATTGCATTGTCGAATCTTAAAAGATGTATTGGGCAAAGATGGCCAATGGAAGAATCATTTGTAAGGTTATAGGAAGTTAGCAACCAAAGTTTCGAATCATGGTTTGAAATGGATGTGTCACGTATCTCTGACTATCCTGCTTGGGTTCCCACTACTCATGTTTTCCATATCTTGAAGATGAAGCTGTAACATCCGCCTAATTGCTAAAAATTAATTTAAATTAAGTTAAATTAAATAATTTAAGGGAGAATGTTGAGTTGGAAGTGTATATGTTATATATATATGATAAATATACATTACATATAAATTCCAAATATAAGTTAGAAAAAAAAAACAAAAGATGAATAGTAAAGAGGGGCAAAATGGTAAATAAACTTTATAAAAATTTAAAATTAATAAAATAATTTAAAAAGAAAATAAATATGGGTGGAAGATGGAAATCTAGAATTAAAAATTAATTAATTAATTAAAATATTAAAATATTATATATATGGTCTTAAATGAAGAAGAAAAGAAAAAGTCAAAAATCAAAAATCAAAAATTCATCTCCTCTCTTCTTCTTCCTCTAGATAAATTCTCCATAGCCATGAAGGGGAGCCTTTTGCTTCTTCCAACATCAAATTCTTCTAGTTTTCAAGAAGTTTTGGGGTGGATTTGAAGTTTCTCCCATCAAAGATAAGCTTCTTTGCCTATTTATTCAAGTTTATGGAAGTATATGATTATGTGTGATCTTGGATTTCGGAAAAGTATGGTATAATTGTTTAGATGGATGTAAATGATGTTATTTTGACAAGTAAATAATAATTTTAAGGTTATATAGAATAGAAGTTTAGGTTTGGCTACGGTTAGAAGATAAAGTATGAAAATTAGGGTTTTGAAAAGAGTTACAGTAAAAAGTGGTGGTGCCTTTGGTTTTATAATTTAAATTATGTTGTTTAATTATGTTAGAAATGAAAATGAACTTAGATTACCATTTAGAGTTGGTTAGAAGGAAGTTCCAAAGTTGAAGTGAGTTAGGACACGTTTTAGGATTTTGGAAGGAATGTTTCTAAATTGAGTTTTTTACTTAAAGTATGTTAAAATATAATGTTATTGATGTATCTAAGCTTAAAACTCAATTTGGAATTGGTTGGATTGTAGTTCTAGTGTTAAAGTACATTAGGGATAAGAAAAGAGAAAAATGAAGGGTTATATTTTAATTGATGCTCTATAGCTCTAACATCTTAAAATGTGATTTTAATGTATGTTATACATTCACATTTGGTATAGGTGTTGAGTAGATAGGATTTTCAATAACTTAGTAGTGAAGGGCACATAAGAATTGGTGGAAAAGTGAGCATTTTGGTTTGGAAATGCTTTTGTTAAGAGGTTAGTACATACTTTGATTGAAATGTGTTTATATACACTTGAATGACATGTTGCATTATATGTGAAAGTGATGACTATGCTACTCTGTTGTGTGAATACATATATAAAGAGCATAGATATATGTTTATGTTATGAAATGTATGATGTGTAATTGTGTGATCCATTTTAAGATGGCTAAAAGCATTTAATAATGTGTTTATGAAAAATGTGCAATTATGCCAAATGTAGGCATAATTCGGCCACATAGAAGATGTGGCAAGTGAATTGATGAAAATGATGAAAATGTATGGAAATAATAAGAAAATATGGGATAATGCAAAAAGAATGAAAATTGGCATAATTGCCAAAGTGTGAAAAAAATGTGGAATTATTTGTATTATGTGTTAAATCTTATGTAATATCAATTTCTAGAGTATTGTGTTTGATGTTATATAGTATACCGGTTATTTTCTTTTGTGCTAGACATTGGGCATCATTATTATTGCCTTCGGGCTAGATGTTGGGCATCACTTTTATTTGCCTTCAGACCAAACGCTAAGCGTCAATATTATTTGTCTTTAGGCCAGAAACTGGGTGTCAAATGTTGGTCCAAAGCAATATCTCTAGAACTTGAATATCATATATGGTTATTTGGGTCCAATGTGTGTGAATTTATAATGTGATGGATTAAAGTTGATAAGTGTTTGTATTGGTACATTATAATGCATGCCACTTCATAAACTTAAAAAGAAATGCATTTTTGCATCATTCTTACATTCTTATTTATATTAGAGTATGTATCACTAGGCATTTTTTTAGAGCGATTCATTTATCATGCAGGTGATATGGTTGATACAGAGAGCCCTGTAAGACCTATGTATGAGTAGAGTTTCTTGCTTATTTTTTGTGTTTTGCTTAACTGCCATGGACCAGAACCCGTTGTAAGCATGTAATCATTCTATTTTCTGAACTGGTTTTATAAATTATGAATATTATGTATATGATAATGAATTTGATGTAAATTATAAGAGCTTTTGGGTTAAAGTTGTAATTATTTTAAAATATGTGTATATTTTGGATAATCATGAATATTCGTGTATATTAAGAAATATTGAGTATTTAGAGCCATTGAATTTTTATGGAGAGTTGGATGTTTTGAGTTTATTTGGGAGTGTGAAATTCTTTTGCAAGCTGTGTTATTTGAATTTTTGGGAATATTCGTATTACAGATAAAACTTTGGCAACTTTTTTTCAGAGATTTTAATAAATTTTGTATTTTTAGAATATAAATTATCAATGAATATTTTTATTTATTTATTAAGGTACAATTTAAGTTATGAAAATTTTTAATAAGATTGAACTGTGACATTCTAGTACTGTACATGCATATTTTACATATATCGGGTGTATGTATTATACGTATATAAGGTATTAGGGTGTTACATAAGTTGTGGATGTGGCATATCCTAATGATCCAATACAAGACCTACATAAATATCCTAAAGGTATCAATGGGAGTGCTTCGTCCTACCATATTGGTCTCTAAGTCAATATAAGCATTGTAAGTATCATTCATGCATATCATGCATACATGCATACATGAGTATATCATGCTACATTTTTGTTGTCTTGTGTTACCTATATTTGTCAAGGTGAAAAGCTGGCACTTTATAAAGTAAATAATCAAAAGCAGAAATAGAATCATAGGGGCATGAAAGGTTCGTTGCTTGAAAAAGATCCAGTCACTTTACAAACCTGGAGACACATGCTTGCGCAAGGAACAAGATGAAAGTATAGGTTTAAGACTAATGGGCATAAAATTATCGGTTTGAGCCTATACAAAGCTTCTCCTTTCATTTTTTAATTTTATGTATGTACAAAATATTTTCAAACTCTCTTTTAAGGTTATGCCATGTAGGAGAAAAGAGAGGATATAAGGGCTAAAGGGCTAAAAAATAGCTGAATTTTTTGTAAAGCATAATCCATTAAAGATGGAACAGATGGCTAGAAGAAAGCTAAAACTCTCAAATGATAGAAAATCAATCAAGCTAAAAGAGCTAGAGTTGATGGCTAGAAGAAAACCAGAGCTCTCAAATGACAGAAGGTCAAGTCGATGTAAGACAAGGGTCTAGAAACCCCCAAATCAGTCTGGGTATAGAACCCAAATCAATTCTTGAGTCTAGAACCCAAACTAATTTGGGTCTAGAATCCAAACTAATTCAGGTCTAGAACCCAAACCAATTCTTGGGTTCAGAACTAAACCAATTCTCATATCCAGAACCCAAACCAATCCGCTTCCAGAATCCAAACCAATTCTTAGGTCCATAACCCAAACCAATTCTCAAGTCTAGAACGCAAATCAATTCTCAGGTCTAGAGCCCAAATCAATTCGGTTCCAAAACCCAAACCAATTCTCGGGTCCAGAATACCCAAACTAATTCTTGGGTCCAGAACACAAACCAATTCAGATCCCAGAACCCAAATGAATTCTCGGGTCTAAAACCCAAATCAGGATATTGCGGGTCCAAAACTCAACCTATCAACTTAAAATATAATTTTTTTTTCATTCTCTTCTACTAAAGTTTAAGATCATTCAAGTAGGAGGTAAGACTGTAGATCCTTAATTTTGGCCCAGATTAAATTTGACCCTAATTAAAAGGGGCCAATTTAAATCTGGTTTCAATTTTAAGACCCCAGTTCCAATTAGAGAGGCCCTAGTTAAAATTAAATCAAGTTAAATGGCCTAAATGGACTTGGGTCTGGCCCAAAAACTAAAACAGTGGGCCAAAATTAAATTCATGTTGAATTGGTGTGCCAATTCAACATGAGCAACATCTAATGTCAAATTAGGCAAAGTCAGCGGGCCCTATTTGAGGAATTTTAATTCTAATAGAACTCAAATGACTCAGAAAGCTCAGCACCGGTTGCCCTAGAGGTTGGCTTTTAAATAGCCAACTAAATAATATATAAAGGGGGGAAGAAAAAGCAATTAAGAAACTAGAGCCGTGATGATGAATCAAAACAACAAATACTTCAAAATCAAACCGAGAGTCAGAATTAGCAAAATTGTATAGTAAGAACCAGAGAGCAATTAGCAATCAAAAGAGATAGAAGTAATCCGTAACACCCTTATACCCTATGTACGTATAATACATACACCCGGTATATATAAAATACGCATATAAGATATAAAAATATCACACGGTTTAATAAAAAAATTTCACTTTTCTAATTTAAACCTTAAATACTTAAAAATGTAATTTTAAATAATTAATAAAATATTTATTAGAAATCATAGGTTCTAATATTTAATTTTAAAATGTAATCCTCCTCATTACATGAATACACCAGAATATCATCAATGGAGACCACCACAAACTAATCTAAGTATGGTCTAAACACCATGTTCATCAAATCCATAAATGTTGCTGGTGCATTCATCAATCCAAAAGGCATCACCAAAAACTCATAATGCCCATACCTCATGTGAAAAGCTATCTTAGGTACATCCACATCTCTGACTCTCAACTGATGGTACCCTAATCTCAGATCAATCTTAGAGAATACTGTTGCTCCCTTCAACTGATCAAAAAGATCATCTATCTGAGGCAAAGGATACTTGTTCTTGATGATCACCTTATTTAATTGTCTGTAATCAATACACAATCTCAAGGTGCCAACCTTCTTCTTCACAAATAAAATAGGTGCTCCCCAAGGTGACACACTAGGGAGGATGAACCCTTTATCAAGCAACTCTTGCAACTGCACCTTCAACTTCCTCAATTCAGTGGTGCCATTCAATAACGGGTAATAGAGATAAAAGTGGTACCAAGCATCTGATCAATACCAAACTCCACCTCTCTCTCAGGAGGAACCCCTAGCAACTCATCAGGGAAAATATCTAGAAATTTGACAACTGTGAATATAATGTCAAGCTGGGACTCCACTATTTTGGTATCTACCACATGAGCATGATAAGCCTTACATCCTTTCTAAATCATCTTCCTAGATGAAACAACTGAAATAAACATGTAAGAAAGATGTCTCTGCTCACTAGATACCACCACATCTCTACCATCATGTGTTCTCAGGGTAACATATTTTCGCTGGCAGTCTACCATAATCCTATGCCTGGATAACCAATCTATGCCTAGAATCAGATCATACTCCCTAAAAAGGCATCTCAAATAGGTCACCAAGAAACTCCTCATCCTGAAAAACAATTGGGCTATCTCGGTGCACCCTGCTAACCACAACACTGTGCCCTAAGGAATTTGTCACCAACATATCAAATCCTAGGGACTCAGAATGCAAATCACTCACAAACAAAATGGATGCACTGATGTATGAATGAGTCGACCCAGGATCTATCAATGCAAGAACTGAAGTATCGAATAAAGTAAAAGTACCAGCAATGACAGCAGAAGCATCCGGCTGCCTCTACATCACATAGACCTGTTGTGATAGCCCTGCCTCATTTGGTCTACTCCCAACTGTAGAATCTCCTCTCTGACCAGACCCTAATCTACCACCTCTACTACCACAACCCCCTCTGACACTGGGTCGAGAAGCTGCAGTATCTGTCTGTCTTTTCTCTGGTGGCTCTGGACAATCTCTGAGAAAGTAGACTAGCAACCCACATCTGTAACACACTACTGGTGCACCTATCCTCCAGTAGGCACCCCCATGAGCCCTACCATAATGAACACAGGTAGGTGGAGCAGGCCTTTAAGCCACTGGGATTGGAGCACTAGCCACTGAAACTACAAGTCTCTATCTCCGTCTCTACTATTGTGCTGACATGCCAGACTGCCCCTGGCTCCTAATAAACCTCTGACGATATCCCCCTCTACCTCTCTTCATTGATGAAGACCCCGCCTCACCCTAGGGTCTCCTAGCTCGGCTCTCCTCAGCTCTGGTAGTTGTTGTAAGACCCCGTGCTCTTTCTACACTCCTGGTAGCTGCAACCAATTGAGAATAATTCTGATGCAGAGAACCTGCTATAATACACATGATAGACCCCTCCTCAAACCTCCTACACCGGTTAATCTCATCAGATATGATCCCTCTAGCATACTGACTCAGCTGGATGAACTCAATCTCATACTCCATCATTGTCTCAGTGTCCTTCCTCAAACTTAGAAACTCCATCTTCTTCGAATTTTGTATGTCTAATGCTTTATTTCTGATTAAAACTTAGATTGGATTATTTGATTTATTATTACATGCTTTTATGATGGATGATATATTTTGATTATTTTATTGCTCAATTTATTTAATTGAACTATATTCGTTTATTTGGGTTTTGATAATGTAAAAGGAATGTTTTCACTCATGGGTGCCTTATTAAATTGTAAGGGACAATTAGGAAAATTGTAAGAGACACGTTTTCACCTTTTAGTGGGTATCCTATTTTAATTTTTTTTAGACATTCGACACTTGTAAAGGCATGTTTCCATCCATGGATGGGTGCCTATTTGTTATTTTGTTTGAACTTATTTTGGTTTTAATGCAATGATTATTTATTTTTATGTTCACATGTAGTATGGATAATATCATAATATTTAAGAATTTTATAATATCTAGAACTGAAAATGAGGCCAGTTCTAATGAACCGGGCATTATGGCAGTGTTGGGCCACTTCTCACCTTCTCCATTCGTACCTAACTTTCCTAACCCAATAGGGGGTTAGGGATTCCTTAAGAATTGAGTCATCTACCCCTTTCTTTTTTCCTAGCCAGTCCAGGTGACGACTCCATTTTCTTCAGGTTTAGGCCCATGTTCTTTAAGGCCCTAAGTCTAACAATGTCAAAGTCGCAAGAACCATTATACCGGAAGTGAGAGTGAAAATTTCGGCTCACAGTAGTGACTCCACTGGGAATAAAAAAAGTTGATTATGTTGCTTTTTATATTATTTTATTCTTTCTTATTATGATATTATCCATTGCATCATTTAGATTACATTGTGTGTGTGGGTTAGGATGCCCGTGTAACCCGTGTTGTGTTATGTAAGGCATACCATATTTTCACTCAAGGTATGGAGATCGTGCATGGCATAACCACTCATATCCTTATACCTTTTGGTATATACTCGCTATGGAAGCCTAAGCCTTTTCAACTCAGAGACTAAAGCCCATGTAGTTAGCTTAGTTACTTTCCTTAGGCTTATACCCAAATGCTTGCTCTTTGACTATGTTTGATATATCTTATTTTAAATCATGGCCTATTTGGTTTGTTCTTTTTCTAATGTGACCTAATTATATTGTAAGCCCAAAATAATTTTTAAAGCCCAAAAGACCAAAATCATTTTCAAATCTTCTTCAAAAGATGGTCTTTGGACATAAAAATTCTTTTAAGATGGGTCAAAGTTTTTTTTCACCTCATGGCCCAAACTCAAAGCTCAAAAATCTATTTTTAATAAATATTTTAAAATCAATTAGGGGCCTAGTTGGGCCAATTATGGAATATTTAAAATCAATTGTAGGCCTAGTTTACACTAAGGCTTATTAATCATGGACTTGTTTGAAGTATAAATCACTAGAGCTTTTCTAAAATGGGAAATCTATTTATGATAAACCTTTTAATTAAGTTTTAATCTAATATAGCATAAAAACTATCTTTTGTTGATCCAATGGATTAAAGCTTAATTAATGGGAATTATCATGGACTGACTTCTAAGTTTGAAAATGCAACTATTGGTTAAAACTTTCGAGGGAATTTTTCAAAAATAAGATATCCCATGTTGGTATTTTGTTGACTATATACCCAGAAAAAGAGACTCACCATTCGTATGTGGAAGTTATAAGGTTGGAAGGCTCGTTCCTACTATGTTGAGTCGATTTGATTTGTTTGTTTGTTACTTGTGCATCCATGCATACATGCATTTGCATCTCATATCATTGATCCTTTCTAGCTCATAACCCTGGATTAAAGTAGTTCAAGAGCCTACAACAATCCGACCTATGTTGACGACGTACCAGTCATGACTCAGT
The DNA here is from genome assembly GCA_947685225.1 of Garcia nutans. NCBI lineage: Eukaryota > Viridiplantae > Streptophyta > Magnoliopsida > Malpighiales > Euphorbiaceae > Garcia > Garcia nutans. The sequence goes on from CANTUV010000011.1 coordinate 37,968,065, forward strand.
CACTTTCTCACCAAAAGCAATGGAGCCAGAGCATATTCAAAAGTTAGTAGATGATGCCCTCAATGCCAAAATGGAAGAACTAAAGGGCTCCTAGCTAAGACCATGAAAAGCCAAATGGATGCAATGTTTGGAAATATTACTGAAGCATCTGCTAGCACCAAGAAGCAGAATGACAAAGGAAAGACTAAGTTTGGAGAAGTAGACTTTGATGATGACAAGATGGTTATGGATGATGATGAATACTAGACTCAGTACTTTCAAGATCCTCAATATAAGAAGAAGGAGCCGAAGGTTGTAGGGAAATTAACTGTTGAAAAGACCAAAACCTCAGATGTGGAGAAGATATTTGCGGGCTTGGAGAAGAAGCTAAAAATCGAAGAAATGTCAGAAGTAAACAAGTTGTTTAAACAAGATGATAAGGTCCCTTATAAGTTTATGATGCCTCAAAATCTAAGGTATTTCATGCTTTTGTTGGATCTGGTTGTGCATAATTGGTTCAACACCTTAGAGGATAGTACTCAAAAGAGTTGAAATTTGTTATACAAGGCCTTCATCCAACAATATGAGTACAATGTTGAGTTAGAGGTTACTTTGATGGAGGTTGAGTTAATTAGGCAAAAGTCAAATGAATATTTTATCAACTATGTGAAGAGGTGGAGGAATAAGGCTACATTACTCAATAAGAGGCCCGATGAGTCAGACCAAATTAGGATGATTGTGAGAGGGGTGCTACCTAATCTTCAAGAGAGAATGTCCCACACCCTTATCAGGGATTTCAAAGATATTCTCCAAGCTAGCTTGCAAATAGACGAATGGAAAGGGGAGAAAAATCATTTTTTAGAAGAAGGAATGATAAGGGAAGTTATCAGTCCGGCGATCAGGTTACACAGAAATTAGTGGATGTTAATGCAACAACTGGTCAAACAAATAGAAGACAGTTTTAGAGTTGGAAAAACCTCTATCTTTGGTTTTCAACAAGTTGCAGAAAAATGGGCTATAACGGCTATTGGACCCCGACCTTTGTCGAATCCTCTGCCATCAAGCTTTGATGCCAAGGCCTTCTATCAATTCCATCAAGTGCAAGGACATGATACATATAGATGCGTTCACTTAAAGCATGAATCTAAGATTTGATCAACAGTGGCAAGCTGCCTAAGCCCAATAAATCCAACACTAAAAGCAATCCATTGCCTAAATTTGGAAGAGTGCCATGACCAGCGACCTTCATGATAGAAGGAGGATTGATGTAAAGTTCTGTCTTGACATCTTTTCAAGATATAGATGAAGAAATTATTGATGAAGGGGTTGCTAGTTTTGGCCCTTGCCCCTGATATGTCCAAGTAGATGAAGTATTTCTCGACTCATTCTCAACAAACTTCCCCTATCTTGTTTGGTTTTTATTTTATTTTCTATCTTTGATATTTTTTGGAACAATTATATTTTTTAAATTAAAATTGTTTGAATAAATTACTTTCATTAAATTTTTTTTATGTTGGTCTTTGTTTATTTTGGTGTTCAATCGATGACTAGTCTAGCTTGATATTCATAAATTAGTGTATCTATGCATCACGATTTGAATATCTTTATTATGTGAGGGAGTTGTTCTAGAGCATCAACCTGTGTATGCTTACTTAGAGAGGGCTCCTATATAATTACCTTTGTTTAGGTCTTAGTCGATTTTAGAATATGCTTTAACAAACTTTCAAGGCAAAATTGAACTCTGGCTATTTAAGAAGAAATGATCTAAGCATTATTTGGTAAGTCAACTACTAGAATCCACCCAATTATATATAAATCCCTAGTTATCCCTTTGAGCCTTCATGAAATTTTTAGCTTGCTTTTATTGGCTTGTGAATTGTAACAACCTATCATGAGCTATTGTGATAATTATGGCAAGTCTAATGATCGTTAAGGTACTAAAGACTGAAGAAGATTAAGGAAGAGGATGCATAGTCAATATCACAAAGATAGTTGAAGTTAACCTTAATTGGACTTAATATCTCAGACCTATTAAGGCACCAAAAGATTCATCCTCGTTGAAGCAAGCTCACTCCACTCGACTCATCCATAGTCAGAAGCATAGATAGTATAAATATGACAACTCTCTTAGAGTTAGGGCAAAATAAAGATACAAAAAGAAAAAAAATAGAGAAAAAAAAAGAAAATGAGAGAAAAAGAAAATAAAAAGAAAAAGAAAATAAAACCCTAAGAGAATGATTTAAAAAGCATATAGAGTTCCTTTTACATGTAGCAACAGAAGACATCCACTTAGTTTACGAGGACAGATTGACTTGGTCCAGTCTAGCCAAAGATTCCAATAAAATTAGGGGAAAGACCATCTTTCATTTTATCCAACATAGCTTTAAGTCAACAATATTAAAATTCTTAGACTTAATATTCCAAAAGAGAAAAAGGGCATAAAGGTAGAGGAAGAAAAGGGTGGTCTAAAAATCAAGATAATACTGACCGTATCCAAATTTCTACTAAGAAGGTGGAAGAACATTCGAGTTTTGTATTCCCATGAAGCAAGATAACAAGATGCCTGAAAGGTGAAAATGAAGTCTAGAGTTTAATGTTTTTAACAGCATACAGTTCCAGCAAAAAGTTTATAGTGTGAAGGTTTGTCAGCAGTATCACATCAGCCTAAAAATGGCATTCATTTAACCCATATCCCTTATAGACCCCATTTCAAGCCTATTAAAGACATGTTGATCTCTTTTGATAGGTAGAGTCTATTAGTGGAGATTGTTTGAATAAGTATGCATACGAGATAAAAAATATCCAAACTTAATGAGACCTTTGGCCAAGTAATATGTATGTGCCTATCTGAAGTGTAATAGTTCTTGCTTAAATATAATTGATTCCCAAGTTTAGCATAGTAACTAGGGTTATCATGTTATAGATATATTGATTTGGGAAGGTCAAATCCTGAGGTATATTGACACTGATTTGACAAAGCCAAAATGTGATTTGAAAAAAAAGAAGAGTTTTTATCATATGAGCCTCCAAGTTTAGGGAAGTGCGTTGTATTGTCAAACCTCAAAGGACATATTAGGTATAAGTGAGCTAATGAAAGGATCACTTGCAAGGTCATGAAGAAAATGTGTTGAAATGGATGTCTCCTGTGTCTTTAACTATGTTGATTGGGCCCCACTACTCATGTTTTCATTATTTTGAAAGCTATAAATATAAATTGTTCTACAATTTCAATGCAAGACCTGAATGAGCATCTGGAAAGAATATATGGGAGCACTTCAGCTGATCATCTAAGTCTGTGAGTCAATAGAACTACTGTAAGTATCATCCATACATATCATGCATACAAGAGCATATCACATTGTATTGATGTCTTGCACCTACTATTGTTTTTCACAGTAAATAGCAATATTCTATGAACCAAACATTGAGAAGTAGATATGGAATCAAAAAGCATGAAATGCCCATTGCTTAAGAGCAATCCAATCACTATGCAGAAATGGAGATACATGCTTGTGCAAAGAATGAAACAAAACACAAATATCGATAAGAGCCTACATGGGAACAAAATCAGTGGTTTGAGCCTACACAGGGGGAAAATTTTCCTTTTTTTCAATTCTTAATTTTATGCCTGAATAAAATATTTTTAGACTCACTTTCAATATTTTAAAATGCAGGGGGCAAAGAGATGATATGAGGGTTATCTATAAAATAGCTAATTCTTTTACAAAAAGAAGAACAAGAGACAAAATGGATTGAGTCTAGCTAGAAGAGCTGAAGCCAAGCAGATAATGTCTAAGGATGAAGATCCATTTTGAAGGGTGAAGACCCCCTGTCCAAAGGATAAAGATCAATTTTGAAGAGTGAAGACCCAATGACCAAGGATGAGAATCCTATAAGAAAGGTGAAAAATGAAGCAACCGGCTAGAAGAATGCCAGAACTCTCAAATGACAAAAGGTCAGTCCAGCTAGAAGAGTTAAAGTCAATCCATTGAAGAATGGAACCTATGGGCAAGAAGAAAGATAAAATTCTCAAACGACAAGGGACAAAGAGCCAAAACCCAGCTTATATTAGATCTGTTGAAGTATCCTGATGGCACAACTGCCCAGCCTATATTGGATTTGTTGAAGTATCCTGACGGCATAACTTTTTTTGATATGATTAAAGTATCCAAGTTTGTTTGTAGGGAGATATTAGAGTCGTTCACTATCCTACCAAGATATTAGAATCACTTGGTGAATTTTATCGAGATATTAGAATTGCTCGATGGCTGTTTTCACTCACTAAGATATTAGAATCACTAGGTGACTTGATTGAGATATTAGATTCACTCGATAGACATATAGGAATATTAGAGTTGTCCAATAACCGATTGAGATATGAGAATCGCTCAACAGTTTTGTTGCTTAGTCATCAGGATATTAGAGTTGCTGGATGAACCCATTGGGATATTAAAGTTGCCCATTTACTGGTTGAGATATTAGAGTCGCTCGATGGTTTTGTCACTTCATCATTTTATCAGGATATTAGAGTCATCTGATGAACCTATTGAGATATTAGAGTTACTTAAAATAATCTCGGGTCTAGAATCCAAAAATATTTTTTGAGTTCAGAACTCAATCCGGGTCCAGAATTCAAACCAGCTCGGGTCCAGAATCCAAATCATTTTCGAGTCCAGAATCTAAAATTATTTTCGAGTCCAGAACTCAAACCGAGTTCATAACCCAAAACCACTTCGGGTCCAGAACTCAAATATTTTTTTTATTCCAGAACTCAAATCAGATCTAGAACCCAAAATCATTTTTCAAGTCTAGAACTCAATCCGGGTCCATAACCCAAACTAGCTCGGGTCCAGAACCCAAATATTTTTTGAATCTAGAACTCAAACCGAGCCTAAAACCCAAGATATTTTTTCAAGTCCAAAACTCAATTTGGGTCCAGAACCTAAAAAAATAAGTCCATAACCCAAACTAATCCAGGTTCAGAACCCAAATCAATCTGGGTCAAGAGCCCAAACCAGCTCGGGTCCAAAAACTAAGTTATTTTTTAGTCCAGAACTTAATTTGGGTCCAGAACCTAAACCAGTTCGGGTCTAGAACACAAATCATCTCGAATCCAGAACCCAAATAAAATCCAGCAACGGGTCAAGAGCCCAATTCATTTTTGCTAAAATTAATTCAATAGTCATTTCCTTTATACTCTCTGAATCAATTAAGATCATTCAAGCATGGGTCAAACTATAGACCCTTAATTTTGACACCAAGTTGGTACGGTCCTGATTAAAAAATACCAAAATAAATTCAATCCGACTTTAAAAGATTTAAACCTAATTTATAACTTTTAAATAAGTCGATTCTGTTTCGAAAGGCATAAACTCAACTAATTAAAGCCCTAAAATTAAATTTGTTTAGCCCAAATTGAAATTGTCCGGTCCATTAACTAAAAATACAATACTAATTTGAGTTGAGGCGGCCCCAGGGACTTGAGCCATTGCTCATGTCGATCTGGTTGCCCATATCAACATGGTCTTGGCCCATGTCGACCTGGCATATCAGATCAACATGGTCCTAAATTATTTTAAGTTTTCCCCGGCCATTTGTTTCCTAATTAGGCTAGAATTTATTTTAAAGGCAAATTATGCATATTAGGTTTAGGGTTTTTGTGATGGTTTGCCTATAAATAATAAGGTTTAAAGCTAATAACAGACAGCAAGAACAATCAAAAGAGCAACAAGGATTGAGCAATAAGAGGCAACATTGATCAACAATAAATAAGAAGAAAAAACCTTAGCATCCAGTGTGGATGAAAGACAGAGAGCTGAGCAACAACCATTAACAAATACAAACCAAAACACTACACTAGAAGGCAGTACGCATTGTCTTCACTCTACTCAACCAAGATTCAACACTAATACGAGTATACATTATGGTTCAATGTGGAATATTGGTGAAACCAACAAAGGGAGGTTTGGTTTTGTCACTCAACTCATTTAGGGCTACAATAGCCATTCTTATCATTATTTCATATTAAGTGTTGCAATTGTTTAACATCCAGTAATCCATATTAATTAAAAACAATATTACCATACTCAACTCATTTACCCATTAGCCATCCTCATGCCAGTAAGCTTATTTACTTTTTTTCAAAATCACCATAGCTTGCTTAGTTAAACTTTGCTCATATAGTAGTTTACTTGTTTTGTATTTATTTATTTTAGTTTCATAATAGCTTATGATTTATTTCAAGTCTCTAGTTTTAAAATTTCTAATCCCTAAACTATTTTCTAATATCCAGTAAACCTAAATCCTAAAACCCTAAAGCCAGTTTTCAATCCTAAAAACCCTAGTTTTCAATATTAAAAACCCTAATTCTAAACCAAAATCCTAATTCTCCCATAATACCATATTATGTAAACCGTCTACCTTTTGGAAGCACTGCTCCCTTGACCCCCTGCCCGCTAACTGGCTAACGAAACCGCTTACGTGACCCCTCGTCAATGGGATCAATATTTTATTTATGGATTGTAAGTCTTCATGATTAATCCTAATTTTCTTTTATTAAACTCTAATTTTGTATATCTAATATTTGGATTATTTGATTTATTATTACATGCTTTATGATGGATGATATATTTTGATTATTTTATTGCTCATTTTATTTAATTGAACTATATCCGTTTATTTGGGTTTTGATAATGTAAAAGGCATGTTACCACTCATGGATTCCTTATTAGTTTAATTTATTTATTTTGTAATTTAATTTATTTTAAGACTATTGGGACAATTGTAATGGACACATTTTTACCTTTTGGTGGGTATCATATTTTATTTTCTTTTAGACATTGGACATTTGTATATGTATGTTTCCATCCATGGATGGGTGCCTATTTGTTATTTTGTTTGAACTTATTTTGGTTTTAATGCAATGATTATTTATTTTAATGTTCACATGTAGTATGAATAATATCATAATATTTAAGAATTTTATAATATCTAAACCTGAAAAGAAGGCTGGTTCCAATGAACCAGGCGTTATGGAGGTGCTGGGCCACTTCTCACCTTCCCCATGTGTATCCAACTTTTCAAACCCAATAGGGGATTGGAGATTCCTTAGGAATCGAGTTATCCATCCCTTTCTTTTTTTTTTTTGGCCCTTCCGAGTGGAGACTCCATTTTCTCAGAGTTTAGTCCTGTATTCTCAAAGGCCCTAAGCCTAATAGTGCCGAAGTCGCAAGAACTATTCCACCGGGAATGGGGGCAAAAATTTCCGCTCACACCTACCATGCCATCTCTACCACCTCTGTCTCTTCTACTACTAGGTCTAGACATAATAGTCTCTATGTGTCTAACTTCTGGTGGCTTTGGGCAATCTCTAACATTGTGATCTTTAGATCCACACCTGAAATAACTTCCTGATCCAGCTCTTCAGCAGACACTCTTATGTGTCCTACCACACTGAGTACAAGAAGGTAGAATAGATCCATAATAAGAAGGGGTAGGGACACAAGCCACTAACGTTCTAGGCCTTTGCCTCTGCTGAAAAGGTCTACTAGATTGCTCCTAACTCTCACCCAAACTCTGTGAAAATTTTCTCGCCCTCTCTTGCAAGATGATGACTCCACTTCAGTCTGAGGTCTCCTACCCTTACTCTCTTCCAATACTAAAGTAGTTGCCACCTCCTAAGCTTTCTTTATACTCCTAGATGCTAACACCAGTCTAAAGAAAGTCTTATACTAAACCATTGCTATCTGACATCTGATAACATGCTTCGACCCTTCTTCAAACCTTCTGCACCTATCCATCTAAAAATATCCCACTAGCATACTTGCTTAAACGTAAGAACTCCTTCTCATACACTATCACAAATCTCAACCCCTGCTTAAGATTTAAAAACTCCCTTTTCTTCTCATCCTTATAATCCCTGGGCATATATTTTTCTTCAAATTCTTCCATAAAATCATCATATGACAATAGTAGGGGTCTATCTAAACTGTGTGGAACCGCCTTCCACTAGTCATAAGCATCACCCTGCAGTAAAGAGATAGCATAATCAAATTTCTCTTCCGTCATAGCTTTCGGCTATACAAATACTCTCTTCACCCTATCCAACCATTGTTCTGCCTCAGCTGGATCAGTTGTACCCATAAAATCTATGGCTCCAAACTCTCTTAGTTTATCACACTTCCTACTCTGCTGAGGTGTTGGAGCATGATGCAAATTCTCCACCATTTGTTGCATCCACACTGAAGGATCATGTACCACTAGTCTAGCTGGCAGAGAAGCCTCTCTAGCACCCTTTACACTGGCTCTCAAACTGACCACAATTCTCCCTTCTTCTGGAGCATTACTCTTAGCACCCTCTTCCTCAGATCGACACGTTCCAAATGTCATCTCAACCTATATTTGTTACAACATATAAATATTACCACATCAGAGACCAACATAGGTGTTAGTGCATATACATGTATCACATTTCAAACCACAATTTAAACTTCATTTCTTCTTTAAAACCCAACAAGGTCAAGGATCTCAAATCTAGGCTCTAATATCAAAATAAATATAACACTCTTATACCATATATACATGTAATACATACACCACGTATATGCAAAATATATATGTAGAATATAAGAATGTCACAGTAATTTATAGCAGAATTTCTAATCTTCATACCAAAAATAATTACAATTTTTTTAAAAAAATAAATTTAATATATAAATACATATATGTCTGGTAATGCAATAAATATATATAAGAAAATATCTAAAAATATTTGTTAGAGATTTGTCTATAATTTTAATATATTATAAAATCACAAATCACACAAGTTGCATAAAATAACACTCCTAAATTTTCATTCCACAATTAGAACTCTGGCAAATTTTTAGAATAGGTGATAGGAGTGTATTGAAAAATACACCTTACCTATAAATTATACAAAATATTACCATTCACTATAAAACAATAGTCTTTAAATTCAATTCAATGTACAAATCATATTTCTAATAACAATGCATTAAAATTGAAATAATGCACTTTAAAGAAAGACCACTTTCTTTAAAGTATGCCAATGTGAGTGATGTCAAGCATGAGTATTCAATTTAATTGTTAACGAAGTATGTACTAATATTATTTAGCTTTAAAATCAAGAGAAAATTACATTTCAATGCTTATTTCCAACAAACTCTACATTCCTCCACTTTGGCAACTTTAGCTAAAACACTCCTAGACCAAATAATAAGTCAAACACTATAAGAAAAATGAGAATTAGCGACGGATCTAATTCTTAAAAATTCGTTGCTAATAATCATTAGTGACAGAATAGCATTTGTTGCTATTCAAATTGTCGCTGAAAAATTAGCGACATATTTTTTAGTCTTTCGGCATTTAGTTATGGATTATATCGGTGCTAATTATATATATTTTGTCGCTACTTATTCTTGTCCTCCTTTAATGAAGATAAATTTAGCGACAGACTAAATCCGTCGCAAAATTATTAATTTATTTTATTATTTTTAAAAAATATATTCTATTTTGTTAAAATAACTTATTTATTTTCAATTTTGAAAATAATTTATTTATAAAAATTATTTTTAAAAAATTTATTCTAAAAATATTTATTCTAATAAATAATTTTATTTACATAAAAATTAAATTATTTATCAAATAATTTCTAAAAAATAATTTATTTTTTAAACTAATTATTCTAAAAACTAATTTATTCTAAAAATTATTTAATCAATAAAATAATTATTCAATAAAATAATTATCTATTCTAAAAATATTTATTCAATCAAATAATTAATTCAATTTAAAAATAAATTATTCAACCTAATAATTTTTAAAAATTATTCAACCTAATAATTTTTAAAAATTTTCTACCAAATAATTTTTAAATTTTTTTCTAAAAATTATTTATTCAATAAAATATAATAGTTATTCTAAAAATTATTATTAATTATAAAAATTTAAATAAATAAACAATCTAAAAAATGCATACCTTCAATCAATTTGTAAAACCATAAAACCTTCAATCAAAATGGAAGAGAATAGAGAAAGAGAAGGACTAGGAAGAAGAAAAAGAAAAAGAAGAGAGAGAGGAGAAAAAGAAAGAAAAAAAAAGGAAGAAGAAAGAAAGAATGAATGAATGAATGAATGAATCAAGAAAAGAGAAGAAAAAAAGAAGGAAGAAAGAAGAAGGAGAAAAAGAGAGAAGAAAGAGAGAAAGAGAGAAAGGGAGAAAGAAAGAAAGAAAGAAGAAAAAATGAAAGAAGAAAAAATGAAGGAAAAAGTTGAAAAGAATAAATATTTAGATTTTAGCAACGAAATTAAGTTTCGTCGCTACAAAGACACATCGTATTTTTAAAAATTCATTATTAGCGATAAAATTAGCAATGAAAATAAATTGTCTCTAAAATCCTTTACAAAAATCTCGCCTATGCTTTAAAATATTTAAAACTAGTGATGAAATTAAGTTTCGTCACTAATTAGCAATGAAATTAAGGCCAAAAAATAATTATGTCGCTAAAAGTATGCACAAAAACCCGCCCTTATTTTAAAATATTTAAAAGTTAGTGATGAAATTAGCGACATAAATAAGTTTTGATGCTAATTAGCTCGCACAAAAATTTTACCCGTGTTTTAAAATAATTAAAAATTAACGACGGAATAGTTTCATCGCTAATTTAGATGAAATTAGAGGCAGGTAACGGAAATGAAATTTGCCTCTATTTTTATTTATTAGCAACAAATATGTAATATCGTCACTAAATGCAAGATGCCAAGATTTAGCGATGAATTTTTTTGTCGTTAAATCTATCGCTAATCCATCATTAATAATTTCTCGTCGCTATTTAGCGACAGATAAAATGTCGTCGCTAATTTTCATCACCAATTTATATTTTTCTTGTAGTGAAATTATCCAATTAGAATCATTTTCATGCTAAATTTATATAAAACATTCACTAAATTACATAAAATCCTAACCAACTTTCCAACAAAATCCTAATTTCTGTACTACCTTTTCAAACTCTGCCATAATAAATATATTTTCATCATCCAATCATAAAATCATCATATGCTCACCAAAATATTTTCAAAACAATTCAATTCAACAATTATAGTCACCTCTATCAAAAATTCAAATTTTACATATTTGTGAGCAGTGATTTTTGCCTCCACTCCCGGTGGAATGGTTCTTGCGACTTTGGCACTGTTTAGGCTTGGAGCCTTAGAGAACACTGGCCTAAGCCCAGAGAAAATGGAGTCGTCACCTAGACGGACTGAAAAAAAGAAAGGGGTGGATGACTCGATTCCTAAGGAATCCCCAACCCCCTAACGGGTTCGAAAAATTGGGTACTTGTGGGGAATGTGAGAAATAGCCCAGCACCCCCACAACGCCCGGTTCATTGGAACCGGCCTCCTTTGCAGGTCTTAATATTATAAAATTCTTAAGTATAACAATATTATCTATATTACACGCAACAATTGAAATAAAGAATCGTTATATTAAAATCAAAGCAATGTCCAAGCAAAATAAATAAATGGACACCCATCCGAGGATGGAAACATGTCCTTACATCGTTCATGTCTAAACTAAATAAGATACCCGCCGAAAAAGTAGAAACATATCCTTTACATTGGTCCAAAAAATAAAAGCAATTTAAATTACATAGAAATTAATTAACGAGGTACCCACAAAATGGAAACATATCTCTTACAATTTTAATACTAAAACAAACAAATAACAATCATAATAATAAAGAGAATATCCATCCATGATAAATTAAATAAATCAAGCATTGAAATTAAATAAATCAACCATCAAAACATATAATAAACTACATAATCAAATGTAAAATTAAATAAAGCAATAAAGATACAAATTTAGGTTTATGTCTCAATTTAAAGTTCTTTCATTAACATTTAGGGTTTTGGAATTTTAGAATTATTATTGTTATTTATTTAGGCTACTGTAAAGGTTTTGAAAAATTGGAATGGATTAAGGTTTTATGAATTTAAGAAAGTAAGGCTTTTTGGTTAATCAAATTAGGGTTTAGGGGTACATCATAAAATTAGGGTTTTGGAATCTTTAAGACATTAGAGTTTATAATTCATGGTTACTGGATTGTGATTTTAGGTTTACTGGATTATGGCTTTAGGGTTTAAATTTATTTGTCATAAGATTTTGAGGTTTTAAGAATTAGGGTTTAGGAAAACTAGGGTTTACTGTATTTGGTTTTGAGAGAATTAGGGTTTTTTGATATTTTGCAAAGCATATTTGATTTTAAGATTTAAGAAAACAATTTAGAGTTTTATAAAAATAATTATGATTTTTAGAAAACGTAAAGAAGAATAGGGTTTGGAGATTTAAGAAAACATTTGGAAATTTTGGACAAAAAGTTATGGTTTAGATGAAAATAGTTTGGGGAAAACAATTTATAGTTTTAAAGCTTTTGGAAACAAAAGAAACAATTTACGGTTTTTAAGGTTTTTGGAAACAGAAGAAATAATTTAGGGTTTTTAAGGTTTTTAGAAACAAAAGAGTAATTTAGGATTTTTTGAAGTTTTGGAAACAGAAACATAGTTTTGGATTTTTGAAGTTTTGGAAACATGAGAGGAATACTTTAGGGTTTTAAGGTTTCTGGAAAGAGAAGAATAGTTTTAGGGTTTTGAAGTGTTAATCACTTATTAAGGCAACTGGATGAACATATTACCAAATTTAATGATTTAGGTTACTGAAATAAAAATCAATGATATATGTATTTAAAAGAAAATATGGCAATAACATTGTAAATATAATCGAAGCAAAGATTTATAATTAAACCTCCGTTCGTTGGTTCCACCAAAACTGATTTCTGGATTAACAATGACAAAAGCAGTGATGCTACCTTTGATGGATTGTTGATTACTTCTTGTTGCTAATGTATCTTGCTTGCTAGGGTTTATTTTCTGTCTCTTTTTTACTCCAGTAAAAACTAATCTTTCCGATCCCTTAATTATGAGTTGTAATGTGTTATTTATAGGAAAAATCATAAACCTACTTCTAATTTTTTAAGGAAATTAAAACCAATTAGGAAAAGAAACCAAAACCAAATAGAATTTGGTTTCAGAAAACTGCGCCAATTCAACCTTCGGCGACGAATTTTTTTCATCGTCGATTTTTTCGTCGCCGATTTTTATTTTTATTATTATTATTTATTATTTTTTTTATTTTATTAACTTTACCATTTTTATTTTTATTAAAAATTATAAATACTAAATACTAAAATAAATATTATTTAATTAAAATACCACAAAAATTATTTTAGATTATATAAAAAAATCGGACCAGACTGGGTCAAAAATTAAGGGTCTACAGTTTGCCCCATGCTTGAACGATATGAGACTACAACAAAAGAGAGTGAAAAGCAATAAGACTTAATTTTTCTGAGATGGTTGAGGTTTTAGATTCTGGACCTAAGGATAATTTGGGTTCTGGATCCGAGCTAAGTTATGGACTTAAAAGAGATTTTATATTCTGGACCTAAGGATAATTTGGATTCTGGACCCAAGTTAAGTTCTGGACTTAAGAGAGATTTTAAGTTCTGGACTTAAGGGTAATTTGGGTTCTGGACCCGAGCTAAGTTCTGAACTTAAAAGAGATTTTAGGTTCTTGACCTAAGGATAATTTGAGTTCTGGACCCAAACTAAGTTCTGCAATTAATAGAGATTTTAGGTTCTGGAACTAAGGGTAATTTGGGTTCTGGACCCTAGCTAAGTTCTGGACTTAAGAGAAATTTTAGGTTCTGGACCTAAGGGTAATTTGGGTTCTGGACCCGAGCTAAGTTCAGGACTTAAAAGAGATTTTAGGTTCTGGACCTAAGGATAATTTGGGTTCTAGAGCCGAGCTAAGTTCTGGACTTAAAAGAGATTTTAGGTTTTGGACCTAAGGATAATTTGGGTTTCGGACCCGAGCAAAGTTCTGGACTTAAGAATAATTTGGGTTCTGGACCCAAGTTAAGAGAGATTTAATTATCTGTAAAAAATAATTATAGTCAGTAGTATACTAAAAAAATTTGCAAAAAATTTAGCTAATTTTTACCATGCATATGCATATAACTTCTCCTTGCCCCCTCCAGGTAAAAATATTTTAAAAGTACAAAAATATTTATATACACGCAAGTATTTGAATGACTAAATTGAATAATTGAGTTTCCTGTTTATTTACTGTGTAGTCACTGTTCATGTACTATTTATAAATAGTAACATACTATTTGTAAATAGTAACCTACTATTCATCAATAGTGAAATTTACTTTTTGAATTTTGTTTTTTGCTTTGTCATTCCTCTATATAAACGACTGATTTCTTCATTTCGTTCACAGCAAACTTCTTCATTTCATAATAATAAGCCTTTCATTTTAAAGAGTTTAGCATACAGTTTTGAAAAAATGCATGCTTCAATATCAGGAACTCGATCTAATGCTGAGTTATTGGAATTTATTTGGCGGCATGAAAATGAAAATATAAATCTACTAGCCGGGATGCCGCTTCATCGCAGTTCAAATCAAAAGAGCAAGGTAATTATTTATTTTAACAGCAAATTATTTTTTTGTTTTTGTTTCCTCTTTTTTATATATATTTTCTATTTTTTTCATTTTTGTATTTTTATTTATTTTTTTATTAAGAAAATTTAGAAAAAATAAATTAGATAAATATATTAAGTAAATAGATAGACTAAAAATAGAATATAAATTAATTTAGCCTAAAAATCGGTAGTATTGATATAATGATATTCTTACCTCGTGTTAACTTACCTAAATCCGTGTTAGTGTGATCGTTGCGTTATTCAGGGTGGAGGGTGTGTCTATAAAGCCCGACAATTGTATAATGTAGTGCCTTCTTGGGTAAGGCAGATTTTTCGAGATTGCGATTTTGAAAGCTTCATCTTGCAATTACCATCCAAGGAGTATCCGATAGACTGGAGCGTGATCCAGGCGCTTGCAGAACGATGGTTGGACACAACTCATACTTTTCACTTGCCCATTGGAGAGATGACAATTGGTCCGGTCGATTATACAGCTATAACTGATATCGGGTATGATGGCCTTCCGGTTCCTCTTACCAATGATATTCTAACATTTAAAGAAATCCAATAATTAATTGGTATGGAACCATCATTTAAAGGGCCTTTCAAGATAAAAATTGAGCCAATTTGTAGTTATTGGATGAACTACGAAGGACAGGTTCACAGAAACACAGCCAAACAGTATGCTCGAGAATTTTTATTGTATTTGCTCGAGTCGACCATTTTAGGCAGCACCGAATCCACCATCCATTTGTCAGTGTTGAGGGCCCTTACTTATATGAGGATGGTATCACTTTATGACTGGGGTGAAGCTCTTGCCTGTCTTTACCATGGTCTTGATAAAATTTACAGAAATAAGAAGTCCTTTGTTGGCTTTATGGTGATTGTCGAGGTACTCTTCTTCCACCAATGTAAATTCCATCCTTATTCTTGTATGAATTTGATTTTTATTATTGTTGTAACCATGGGCATATGAGCACAATCTTTTGAAGGTGCCTGGTATTTTTTGAGAGAGAATCGGGTAACCGAGATTAAAATTTTGGTTGTCAGATCATGTAGAAATTTTCGGCTCTCAACATGTGCACATCCAACGCTATTTCTTGAGTTGTCTAACCTGGGACCAGGTAAAATATCATTAGCATACTTTAAAACTTATATAAAAGAATACTTACCTTATATTGTTTTGTAGGTGAATTTGGCCTGGTGGAACACAGAAGTGCGGACGAACTGGACTTCCTCCATGAATGCCACACTGCCTTTTCAACATACCCACCGAGTCATCGTCAGCCCTGTGTCTAGTGGTTAGTTTCTCATAGAGAGAGTATATGAGTGGTTTCTTGGTCCCGAGCAGCAAAGGATCCCGATGCATTGCCTGAAATATACCTTGAATATCACATCAATGTCGGAGAATGCATGGTGATTGGCCCGGCACGATTATGACGTTGAAATATTTTTCTATCCACCGGGTGCATCTTATACCCAGTTTATTCAAATTGGGCTTTTGAACTTTGATGTATCTCCTGTTGGTGTACGAAAAATTTCTGAAGAAAATGAGGATAGAGATGAAGAGGTTGGTGTATGGAAAATTTCTGAAGAAAATGAGGATAGAGATGAAGAGGAACATCATGGAGAGGGAGGAGAGTTTGTTCCACATCTCGGGGCTAGTACTTCTCAAGTAAACTTTTACTATTTTTTCATTGTAATCGCTTCTTTCTTAACTTATTTTGACTTTTTTTAATGATTATTATAGGCTTCTGGCCCATTTGATCATGAGGCTACACTTTCTTTTACTGCTCCTTCATTTGCTCATTCTAGTCCACCAGATATGTCATCTCATCCACAAGGCATTGATATCAATTACCTGGTAAGTTTTCTTGTTTCATGGCAATTTATGCTATATGTATGCATGATTATGTATGCTCTTACTCTTTTCCTTTCTGGCTCACAGCAGATGCTTGAAGAACAAAACAAGAAACTTCAAGAAGAGCTGGCCGCTAGTCATCAGCGGTTTCCCATTTTGAAAATTTGTACCATCAATCAGAGCAAAATTTTCGAGACTTCTTATTTCAGGGGATGAGAGATCCTGTTGCTTCTTCATCTAGAGGCCCCCAAAACTAATGACCATGAGATCCTTTCTTCTACTTCTGATGAGGACCGTTACAGATTGAAACTCCAAGGTAATAGAGATTCTGGTGCTCTTGCTTCGGGCGGACCCGGGAAGGGTGATTTGCCTCCTCCTCCAACAGGCAATGATTTTTTCAAAGCTTTATTTGATGATCTACCACCTCCTTCTTAGTGATGTATGAGTATTGTATCAATTGAGGAAACATTGTTTAATAAGTATAAAAATAATAATGTTGATATATAATTTTTATTTTTTTACTGCAACTCTTTTTTTATCTAGCCTTCATATCTTCCCCTTGCCCCCAATGCAGGCTCTGATTGATGTTTGTATGGTCTAGTTCTTCGCACAAGCATGCATTTCTTTCTTTCTTTTGCAAAATGATTGGAGTTTCCTCAAGCAATGGGTCTTCTATGCCCCCCCTGATTCAATATAGTGGTTTTGTCAACTCACAAACTGAGGTGATCAGCTGAAGTGATTTCATTAACTCCTTCCAGATGCTTGTTCAGTTCTTGCTTTGGAATGACAGGATGCTTTGCACTTATGGCTTTTATCTCCAAGCAGCAGAGATACATCCATTTCAAATTATAATTTAGTAGCTTCTTAATAACCTTGCCATTAAACATTTTCTTTGCCCAATGTGTCCTTCGAGGTTCAATAGTTCAACACACTCCTCTTAACTTGAAGGTTTTGTATGACAAAAACATTTTTAAATTTTTGAATTTTGAATGTTGATTTTGCAATCAAATGTTGGCTTTGCCAAATTAATGTCAATGTACCTCAGGACTTGATTTTTCAAATTAACATATCTATAACATAACAACCCTAGTTACCATACTAAACTCGAGAATCATTTTTATTTAAGCAAGAATTGTTGCACTTCAGATAGGCACATACACATTAATTGTCCAAAGGTCTCATTGAGTTTGAATATGGTCTATCTCACATGCATGCTTATTCAAACTATCTCCACTAATAGACTCTACCTGCCAAGAGAGATCAACAGGTCTTTGATAGGCTTGAAATGGGGTCTATAAGGGACATGAATTAGGTGAGAAAATCTTTCTTGGTCCATTGATCAATTTTTACACTTCCCATTTGGCTCCCATCAAAACTTTGGGCGCATGTTCTATCTTTCATTACTTAGTCAATTTTTGCTTATTTCTTCTAACGGTGACATCGATCTGTGAGTACTCAATATTGTGGACCAAATGGAGGGAGGATTTTCACTAGTACCCGTGATTTTGGCCAAAATCAAAGTTGGATTAGATCAACTCAAGACAGATTCTTCGAGAAGATTGGCTGGAAATCCCCTGCTGCTTCAGGTAACTGCCTAAATTGCCCTTTCAAGTTTTCAATTTAGGCTTTTATTTTTATTGCTCTAATTTTTGCATATCCCACCCTTGTGGGTTTTTAGAACTAGCGAGTTATCCTAACTTTTGCCTAGGCCGCCCTTGTGGGTTTTCAACCTAGCACACTCTTTTTTTTATTTTTGTTCTAATTTTTGCCTAGACCACACTTGTAAGTTTTCAGAGCTAGCGAACCGCCCTAATTTTTACTTAGGCTGCCCTTGTGGGTTTTCAACTTAATGAGATCTTTTTATTAATATTAAATTATTATTTTTCTTTATAGATATGGCTTTAGTAATGCCTTTAGTTGCTTGACACCCCGTCTGTAGACTACACTAGATATCTATCCCGACATCACTATGCAAGGAAACTGCTTCATCCCGCCTCTTCATATGCCGACAGAGTTGACTGGATCAGTTCATGAGTTGTCATTAATATTTGTTGATTGGTAACTTGGTAGAAGATTTATCATGTCACCATTCAGACATATCTAATTTATGTTCCTCTTGTATCTCTCCATCGAGGCACTTGTTATGATCCTCATCGACTTGACAGCCAGTATGGAGCCGAGCCTCAAGGTTTTGAGTTTAATCCTGATTTGGACATGCCCCATCTGACTAAAGCCTACTTGGATAAACGAAAGAAAAGCTGGCCTACACATTACATTTATCGTCTGCTATAGATTATACACTTGTCAATTCTTTTAGAAAAAAATGATAGTACGATGAACAATAATGATAATAAAAAGATGTTTTCCTTTCTTTTATAATTTGTCATTACATTTCGCTATTGTGTTATTTATTTTACCCAAATGGTTAGATTATTTGAAATAGTGCACATAGAACAATTTTAACATCTATTTTATTAAATTGGGGAACAACCAAAAATATAAAGCCAACATACACAAGATCACTCCTGTCGCCAACCAGCCCTTTCGAGTTTTCTAATTGATAATTTTCTCTCATTTAGCGATAATTTTTGCCTATCCCTCCCTTTTGGGTTTTCAGAACTAACGGACTCCTTTAACTTTTGTCTAGGTCTCCCTTCAGGTTTTCAACCTAGCGAGCTTCTTTTATTATAATTCCAAACATAAAACCTCTTCAATCTATCAATGTTCATAGGCTCACTAAACTCATTCCCGTCAATGTCTGACAACTTGATTGTACCTTTGTTCATGACTTATTTCACAACATACGACCCTTCCCAACTAAGTCTAAACTTTCCTCTTGGATCAGGGACATTAGGCTTGAACTGCTTTAATACTAAGTTGTTGGTTTTGAGCTTTTTGATCTTAACCCTTCTATTGTAGGCCCGAGCTATCTTCATTTGATACAACTGATGATGATACAGTGCCTTGAACCTTCTTTCTTCTAACAAGGCCAAGTGTATATATCTACTCACTACCCATTCTGTCTCAGGCAATTTAGCTTCCAAGACCACCCTCATCGATTTGATCTCGATTTTAATCGACAAATACTGCTTTCATCCCATAAACTAAAGAAAATGATGTTATTCCAGTCGCGGTTCGCACACTAGTCCTATACCTCCATAAAGGAAAAGGAAACATTTCTAACCAATCTCTATATGTCTTGGTCATCTTTGATAGAATCTGCTTAATCATCTTATTCGTTGCTTCCACTGTACCATTAGCCTTTGGTCTATAAGGGGAAGACAGGTGATGATGGATCTTGTAGTTCGAGATTAAATCCCTAATGGCTTCTTGAAACTGCACTCCAATGTCTAATATTATACTATGCAGGACTCCATACCTTCAATTGAGGTTCATTTTTATAAATCTAGCCATTTTCCCTGCCCCCAGCTTGTTGAAAGATTCAGCCTTAACACATTTTGAAAAATAATCAACGACTACTATAATGAATCGGTGACCATTCAAAGCTATCGGATGTATCCCCCAATGATGTCAATCCCCCAAGTTGTGTAAGGCCAGGGTGAAGACATAGAATATAATTCTTCGAGAGGCATGTGATTCAAATTTCCATACATTTGACACTATTGGCACTTCTTCACAAAATCTACACAATCTCTCTCCATGTTCAGTAAATAGTAACCTTATCAAATTATCTTCTTAACTAGGGTCAACCCATTCATGTGGGGTCCATAACTTCTCGCATGTGTTTCTGACATGATCTGCTCAACTTCAAATTTCCTCAAGCACGTTAAATGCACCCCGTCAAGCCATCTTCAATACAACTCCTCGTGAAAGGTTATGTATTTCAAGGACCATCGCCTTATATCTCTTCTCTCTTCATTTGTCGCATCTTGTGGGTATTCCCTACTTTCCAAGAACCATCGTATAGTGTCATACCATGCATCATAGTTCGTATCAATTTTCATGAATATCGTATACTCATAACAAGGAGTCGATGAACTGGTCAAAACCAAAGGCATGAGAAATATATTAACATGATCCTCCCATGTCGAAGCCAGGGTGGCTATGGCATCGACCATATGGTTCTCTTCTCATGGCAGGTGTATAAATCTACACTCCTTGAAATTATTCTTCATCATGGTCAAATAATTGTGGTATGCTTTCAGCTTTTCTTCCTTTAACTCCCATTCTCCATTTACTCGAGATACTACTAATAATGAATCACTGAAAGCTTGCACTTTATCAACCTTCATAATCATCTGGGTTTCTGTGAGCGGAGATTTTTGCCCCCACTCCCGGTAGAATTGTTCTTGTGACTTTGGCACTGTTTAGGCTCGGGGCCTTAGAGAACACGGACCTAAGTCCAAAGAAAATGGAGTCGCCACCCGGACGGGCCTGGAAAAAAAAAAGGGGTGGATGACTCGATTCCTAAGGAATCCCCAACCCCCTAATGGGTTCAGAAAATTGGGTACGTGTGGGGAAGGTGAGAAATGGCCCAGCACCCCACAATGCTTGGTTCATTGGAACCGGCCTCCTTTACAGGTCTTAATATTATAAAATTCTTAAGTATAACAATATTATCCATATTACACACAATAATTAAAATAAAGCATCGATATATTAAAAGAATCAAAGCAATGTCCAAACAAAACAATTAAATGGACACCCATCCAAGGATGGAAACATGTCCTTACATCCCATGCCTAAATAGGACACCCACTGAAAGGTAGAAACATGTCCTTTACATTGGTTCTAAAATAGAAAAGCAATTTAAATTGCATGATATTTAACTAATGAGGTATCCACCAAGTGGAAACATACCTCTTATACCATTTGGAAATCTAAATAAATTGATAAAAGTAAATAACCATTCATCATAAATAAATCATTCATCAAAGATATTAAACAACAATATAAAATAAACATCCATCCATGATAAATTAAGTAAACCAAGCATTGAACTTGAATAAATTAAAGCATATAAAATAAATCAAAGCATAATCAAATATAAAATTGAATAAGGCAAATAAAGATTCAAATTAGGGCTACTGTTTCTTTTTAAGATTTTTTATTCCATGTGTTTAGGGTTTGGAATTTTATGGGTTTAAGCTACTGTGATTTTAAGAGAATTAAAATGAATTAAAGTTTTATGATTCAAGAAGTTGGTAAAATTCTTTGATTAACCAAATTAGGGTTTGAGATGTATAATCATGAAATTAGAGTTTGGGCTCTTTAAAACATTTAGATTATGACTATTAGCTACTGAATTATATTTTTTTAAGCTTACTTTGTAAAATTATAACATTTATTTTTATATGGCTTTTAAATTTTTAAAGGATTAGGGTTTAGAAAAAATTAGGATTTAAGGTTTTAAGGGGGTAGGGTTCACTATTTTGGTTTTGGAGTTGAATTAGGGTTTTAGGATTTTTGAATTAGGGTTTCGGAGAATAAATTAGTTTTTAGAATTTGGAAAAACAATTAATAATTTTATGAAGTTTTATGAAAATAAAAAAATGATTTAAAGTTTATAGAAGCAAAAAAGATGTTTTTAGGGCTTTTGGAAAGAAACAAAACTCAATTTAGGATTTTAAATTTTGAAAAGCAAATTAGGGTTTTGAGATTTTGAAGAAACAAAAATAATAATTTGAAACTTTTTGGAAAACAAAGCAATGAATTAAGGTTTTTAAACTTTAGAAAAGGTGAATTAGGGTTCTTAGGTTTTTGAATTAAAAGAAACAATTAGATGATTAAGCTACTGTGAAGAATTTAGACAATTGATGCATACCTCCGTTTGTTGGTTCCACCAAAAATTTCTTCTTGGATGAACAAAAACAAAGACAAGCTTTGCTGTCTTTGATGGATTGAATTTCTTGTTAAGTCCCTCAAAAAAATCAGATTGATTCAAAGCCTTTCCTACTCAGTTTCGGTATCAATTTTTCTCTCAATTTCCATCCCAATTTCTCATCTTTTTTCTTCCCTTTTTGTATTATAATTGTACTTATTTATAGAATAATTCTTGATTAATTCTAGTTACTCACGGCATATAACATTCATTAAGAAAAGAAAACCGAAACCTAATTGTATTAGGTTTTGAAAAATTTGCGGCGAAAAAATTTCGCTAGCAAAAAAAAACTGCTGCGGAAAAATTGCACTGGATAAAAAGCTACCGCAGGTGGCTGCGGCAGCGGCAGGCTAATTGGCCTCTGGGCCATTTCGCCCGAAGGAAATTATCTACGAGGCCATTTCGCCTCAGCCGACTCCCCTTTTTTATTTTATTTTTTTTATTGTTTATTATTATTTTTTTATTAATAAAAATTAGATACTAAATCAAATATTATTTGATTAAGATAACAAAAATTATTTTGGACTAATTAAAATATATTGGAAAACACAAAAATTATTTTGGACTAATTAAAATATATTAGACCGGACTGGGTCAAAAATTAAGGGTATATAGTTTGCCCCCTGCTTGAATAGTCTGAACTTTAGTGAAAGAGAGTGAAAAGCAATAAGACTTAATTTTTTATGAGATGGTTACTTGAATTTATTTTGGACACTTGGACCCGAGATTGAATTTGATTTGGGTACTTGGACCCGAGATTGAATCTGATTTGGGTACTTGGACCCGAGATTGGGTACTTGGACCCAAGATTGATTTGATTTGGGTACTTGGACCCGGGATTGAATTTGGTTTGGGTACTTAGACCCGAGATTGAATTTGATTTGGGTACTTCGACCTGAGATTGATTTTATTTAGGTACGTGGACCCGGGATTGGGTACTTGGACCCGGGATTGATTTGATTTGGGTACTTGGACCCAGGATTGAATTTTTTTTAGGTACTTGGACTCGAGATTGATTTGATTTGGGTACTTGGACCCGAGATTGGATTGAGTTTGGGTACTTGGACCCGAGATTGGATTGAATTTGGGTACTTGGACCCAGGATTGGGTACTTGGACCCGAGATTGATTTGATTTAGGTACTTGGACCCGAGATTGGATTGAATTTGGGTACTTGGACCTGAAATTAATTTGATTTGGGTACTTGGACCCGAGATTGATTTGATTTGGGTACTTGGACCCGAGATTGAACTTGATTTTGGGGTACTTGGACCCGAGATTAAGTTTGACTAACCTTTTATTAGTTGAGAAGTCTGACTGCTCCGGCTGTTCTATGCATGGTGGTTCTTCACCCTCAGAATGGATCTCCATCCTTTGAGATCGGGTCTTTACCCTTGAAAATGGATCTTCATCCTTTGAGATCAGGCCTTCACCCTTGAAAATGGATCTTCATCCTTTGAGATCGGGTCTTCACTCTTGAAAATGGATCTTCATCCTTTGAGATCAGATCTTTACCCTTGAGAATGGATCTTCATTCTTTGGACTTCGGGTCTTTACCCTTGCTTCAACTTTTTTAGCTGGACTGATCTTTTGTCATTTGCATCTTCATTCTTTTGATAGTTCTAATGTTCCATTCTTTTGTTCTTCCTTTTTGCAATAATTCAGCTATTTTTAGTTGGCTCTCATATCTTCTCCTAACCCCTGCATGGCAAAATATTTGCAAGTGAGTTTGAAAATGTTTGGTATATAAACTTAAAAAATTGAAAAGGAGAAACTTTGCCCCCTGTGTAGGCTCAAACCAAAGATTTTTTCCATGCAAGCTTTGATTGATGTTTTTGTTGTCTAGTTCTTCGCACAAGCATGTATTTCTTCTTTTGCAAAATGACTGGATCTTCCACAAGTAAATAGGCTTTCCATGCCCCCTTGATTCTATATCTTCTTTTGATTCTTTACTTCGCAAGATATTTGCTGTCCATTTTGATAAGGAATAGACAATACAAGACAAGAAAGTGTGATGTCATATGCTCATGTATGCATGATATGCATTAATAATACTTACAGTCATTCCATCGACTCACAAACCAAGGTGATTAGCAGAAGTGTTCTCATTGACTCCTTTTCGACACTCGTTCAAGTCTTGCATTGGAATGATAGAAAGCTTTGCATTTATGGCTTTTATCTTCAGGATGCTTAAAATATGAATAATGGAGACCCCAAGCAGCAAAGTCAAGGATTCATCTATTTCAAACTATGTCTCAGCATGTCAGTCGATAGCTTCTTCATGACCTTGCCAATAATCATTTCCTTTGCCCAACGTGTCCTTTGGAGGTTCAACATACTTCCCTTAACTTGAAGGCTTTGTATGACAAAACTTTTTTTTTATTTTTTGAATTTTTGAATTTTAATTTTGAAATCAAATGTTGGCTTTGCCAAATTAATGTCAATGTACCTTAGGACTTGATTTTTCCAAATTAACATATCTATAACATGACAACCCTAGTTACCATACTAAACTCGGGAATCATTTATATTTAAACAAGACTTGTTGCACTTCAGATAGGCACATACACATTACTCGGCCAAAGGTCTCATTGAGTTTAAATATTGTCTATCTCATATGCATGCTTATCCAAACTATCTCCACTAATAGACTCTACCTACCAAGAGAGATCAACAGGTCTTTGATAGGCTTAAAATGGGGTCTATAAGGGACAATGGTTAAACAAAAGTTATTTGTAAGTTGGGGCTGATGTGACAAAATGGACAAACCTTCACACTGCAAACTTCTTATTTGAACTTTAGGTAGCTTGGAGGCAATCTTGCTAGACTCCAAATTCCTTCTATCTTCTTGGCATTAATCTGGATCTTGATTAGGACAGTCTTTGCCCTTGCAAAAAGTTTAAGACCCAAATTCATTTCTTTTCTTCTTTTACCTTTTCTTTCCTCTTTATTTTTCTTACTCTTCCCTTTTCTTCCTCTTTCCTTACTCTTCCCTTTCTTTTATCCTTTTGTCCTTCTTTCTTGTAGGACTATCAAGTACAGAACTTTCAAAAATTGGATGGTCTTCCTCCTTTTTTCTCCAATTTTGATTGAATCTTTGGTTGGGTTGGACCAATTCAAGTAAAAATGTCTTTATGAACCAAATGGAAGCCTTTTGCTGTTTAGGTAAAAGAGAACTCAATTGGCTTTCTGAACCGCCTTTCTAGGTTTTCTTTTTCTTTTTCCTTTTTGTTTTCTTCTTTTGTTTTTTTTCTTTTCCTTTCTTTTTTTTTTGTTTTTTTTTGTCCTAGATCAAACAGAGTTGTCTTGTTTGTACCGACTTGGGCTTCCAATAATGGATGACTGGAGTAACATAGATCTTCTTTAACAGGGATAAATCATTTTTTACTCTAATGTTGTCTTGATATATTAGAGATACTGAGTGAACTTCAACTAGCCTTATGGTCTTGAAAACTTCAACTACCCTTATGGTCTTGAAAATATCAACTATCCTTATGGTCTTGAGAACTTCAACTATCTTCATGATCTTGACTATTCATTACTTTCTTTGATCTTCTTGCCTCTTCATATTAGTGATCATAAGATTTGTCAAAGTATGACAACAGCTCAGGGTAGGTTGTGTCACATCCCAAAGTTTAGGTAGTCGAGTTTTAGGCCAGAAGGACATAAATAAGTGGTCAAATAGAGGCTCGAGATAGTCAAAAACAAAAATCGGTGTGCAAAGGAGGCCCGTGAAGTCGACGGGACCTAAAGGTAATTTGTCAAAAGGCTAAGGACCTAAGAGTAATTTCCAAAAGTCGTACTGGATGTTCTTAATAGTGCACATAACATATTCTAAAAATGGAAAGTAGAGAAAAATCGGGTCACAACTACGCATAACGGTTTTTCCAGAAAATGCCTCGTTAAAGAGAAATGAAGACATGTAGACTAGGGGCATTTTGGTCATTTTTATTAAGATTTATACATGAATCCAAAGTAGAAAATAAACATATGAGTATGTAGAGGATGTCGAGGGGTTAAATATGAAACGATCGTCAGTAGAAACGGAGCCGGAGAAAACCCGAGCAAAAATAGGACCTAAAGGGAATTTAATAAAAAGTTGAGGGTTTATTGGTAATTTTTCCAAATGACATGGAAACCTAAAATAGACCTTATAAATAGAAAGTAGAGGTCAAGAGGATAAAAACTATATGTAGTTTGACTCGTGGAACTATACGGTTGAAAAGATATGATCGATTAATCGCCGGAACGTAAAGTGGGCCCGGTTTCGTGTCGGGACCGGATGAGTAACCCGGGATAACTTTATGAGATCCAATGGGAAGAGGGACAAGTGGAAAGAAGTAAAGGAAAAGAAAACTAATAAAAATCTAATGTTGGCCAATCAAAAGAAAGCATTTAGCATGTGTAATAAATGTGTAATAAATGAAGAAAGAGAAAAAGTGGACAAGTGGTCTTAAGAGGTTAACCAACACCTAAGGTGATCATCATTTCCTTTGTATATAAATATATGTGATATGAAGAACCAATTTCTCTCTTTTTCACTTGCAAATTTCGGCCACAATAAGAAATACCAAAGGACTTCCAAGTTTTTTTCAAATTTGATTTTTAAGGTAAGTTTTAAGGTTTTCAAGTATGTAGACTTTAATTTTAGTATCAATTTTAGGTATGTATATATTTATTGGGAGATTGGAGATTAGAGTCTTTATGTGGAATTGGAAAAAAATTTAAGTAAGTGATGAGATTAATTGATTAAATGGAAGAATCAAGATGTATAAAGTTTAATAAGGTTGGATTAGGGTTTCGGTTGAAAGAAATGGAGGATAACTTATTATTTTAAATTTCTAAGGTTTATATTTAAGATTGTGCTTTTGAATATCTTGAAGGAAAAACAAATATTAAGGAAGGAGAAGAAGGAAAAGTAAAAGGGAATTAAAAGAGCAAGGTTTGGCATTTTAACCATTGAACTCCTTTTGAAATTTTTCTGTTTTACAATTAGTAAAATGCTGTGACTTTTATGATTTTTAATTAAATATAGAAAAATTATCTTGAGTTGAATTTTGGATATGTTGTTGTTTAGTAAGTCTAGTATTTTAGAAAAATAATTTGGAACCACATTGATTGAAGTTAATTTACGGAATTCATAAAATTCAGAACTGCTGCTAGGATGCAGGGCAACTGGAGCAGTCTGGTTGGGTGAACTACTTGACCAAGATTTTGTGTCCAGTTTGATCTAAAATTTTAAAGGAATGATTTTAAGATGAAAAACTAAATTCTATAAAAAAATTTAGAGTTTTTAGCCAAGTGGATTATTTTATACAAATTTTCTAAAACAAGGATCAAGTTGGGTCAAGAACCAGAGTTTATTGTTCATATGGAAATTTTTCATTATTAACTTGGTCAAAAACTTGGTGTGGGTGTTTTATCATTTTATTTTTAGTATTGAGTTTAATTATGATATGAAGAATAAATTAAGATGGAAAATATGTGAATACATATGATACATATGTGAGTATATGTGATATTTGTGTAAATATATATTGTATATACATGGAGAATATGTGGTATATATACGAAGTGAATGGGTATATATGAAATGTTATATATGCTCTACTCGGTAAATGGGTAAAATCGGTCTAGAATGGGGGTTTGGCATGCCATCCTACCGGCAGTACTGTCTTAACGGCTTCGGTCGGGATATTACTTACGCGCGCGCGGTTATATCGTGTGAGGTCAAGATCATGGCAACTAGTCGTGTGAGACCAAGACCACGCAGGTATTCTATATCGTGTGAGACCAAGACCATGACAATTATTCGTGTGAGTTCAAGACCACGCGTAACTCTATATGAGGCCTCATTTCGAGATCGGTGTATTCATAATTACCTAGTGGAGCAGATTAACTCGTAATTATAATGAAGTTATATTACATGTTGTTTACATACAGAATGTGAATATTAACTTAATTAGAAAATATAAATATGATGATTGTATGAAAATAGTTTAATTATGCAGTATTCTACTTTTATATGTGATATCGAGTAGACATTGTATGGCAATGGTTAAAGTACCCACTGGGCAATAAGTTGCTCAGCGAGTTATATGTCTAACTCGCAGGTAGTGTATAGAAGATCAGCATTTCTGCAGCGGCTCGCATCAGCTCGACGGTGATTAGGATAGGACTTTTGACATAAAATAGTAGTATGGCATGTACGTTATATCTATTGTAAAGGTTTGTTAACATATTAAGTATTATGGTGTATGTAACAAGAGAATAAACAGTGGTATGGTAATGAAACTTAGCAAATGATATGTAATCTTGAGAAATGATATAGAAGTGTGAACTTTTCTTGCAGGATTGTAGTTGAGGTTATAAGGGTGGATTATTGGGAGTGTGCTTGAGTTGAATTGTGAAATAAAATATTTTTCAAAAATAAGAAAAATCAGTTTTGTCGACACTTGGGACCCAAATTTCTAGGCTAACCTCTGGCAAAATTTCTGTAAAATCGGAACTAAAATTTGACTAAGTAAAATTGGTAGCAACATTAGGATAGTGTGGCGCCTCTACTCGGCTTACACATGTAGGTCGGGAAGGGGTGTTACAGGTTGTTGAGGTTATATGCCAATGAAAAGAAAGCTAAAACCTTATGAAGGCTCAAAGGGACAACTATGGATTGATATTTAATTGGGTGGATACTAGTTGTTGGCTAACCAAACAATGCCTAGATCATCTCTCCCTTAAATAAGTAGAGTTCAATTTCCCCTCGAAAGTTCGTCAAAGCATGTTCTAAGACTGACTAGGACCTAGACAAAGATAATTATGCAGGAGCCCTCTCTAAGTAAGCATACACAACTCAATGATATAGAGCAATTCCCTCATCAAGTAAAGTCATTCGAGTCGTGATGCATAAATATATTAATTCATGAATATCAAGCTAGATTCCTCATTGGTTGAGCACTAAAATGAACAAAGACCAAAAAAAATTTTGATGAAAGTAATTTATTTCAAGTAACTTTAAATTTGAAAAACACAATATTGTTCCAATTTAAATATTAAAGAAAGTAAAATTGAAAAGCAACACTCAAGCTAAGGAAAGTTCATTGAGTTTAAGCTTCTTTTCCTTTCACATCTTCAACATTCCCATCTTGAAAGGATGATAAAACAAAATCCTCTTCTAATCCTTTTCCTACCATGAAGGTTGCTGGTGGTGGCACCCTGTTGAACCTTGGAAATGGATTACCTTTGGTATTGGGCTTCTCCGACTCAGGCAACTTGCCATTATCAATTAAATTCTGGATCTCATGCCTCAACTTCATACAATTGTCCATTTCATGTCCAGGCCTTTGATGGAATTGGCAAAATGCAATAGTATCAAAGTTAGGTGGAAGAGGATTAGGCAAAGGACGAGGAGTCAAGGGTTGTAACAATCCCTTCTTTTGTAGATTATTGAGAACCTAAGACAGTGGCTTCCCTAATTCTGAAAACTACCTCATTCCTCCTTGACTAGTGGCATTAACATCAACTTCTTTTTGTGTGCTTTGATAGCCCGACTGGTAGTTTCCTTTCTCATTCCTTTTTATTGAAAAGCTATTCTTCTCCCTTTCCCACTCTTCAATTTGTAGACCACCTTGGAGAAGATCTTTGAAATCCCTTATAAGGGTGTGAGACATCCTTTCACGGAGATTGGGCAGGACGTCTCTCACGATCATCCTTATTTGATCAGATTCATCGGGCCTTTTCTTGAGCAAAGCGGCCTTGTTTCTCCATCTCTTCACATAATCTACAAAATTCTCATTCGACCTTTGCCTAATGGACTCCACTTCCATCAAGGTAACTTTCATCTTGACGTTATATCCATATTGTTGGATGAAGGCTTTGTAAAGTAGATCCCAACTCTTTTGTGTTCCATCATCTAAGGTATTAAACCAATTTTGGACAACAGGGTCCAATGAGAGCATAAAGTACCTTATGATTTGAGCCTTAATAGCTCGAGCAGACTGCATAGCAGTGATATACTGCTTCACATGGAGATGAGGATTTCTGGTTCCATAAAACTTTGCAAAAGATGACATCTTGAACTTGTACAGAACTTCTTCATCTAGCTCAAATAATTTATCAATCTCGGACATCTCTTCGGTCTTTAGTTTCTCCTCAAATTTCTTTTCTAAATCTGCGAAGGCCATTTGTAAGTTGGAGCCGATGTGACACAATGGACAAACCTTCATACTACAAATTTCTTGTTTGAACTTTAGGTAGCTGGGAGCAATCTTGCTAGACTCTAAATTCCTTCTATCTTCTTGGCATTAATTTGGATTTAGGATAGTCTTTTCCTTTGCAAAAAGTTTGGTACCCAAATTTGTTTCTTTTCTTCTTCTTTCTTTTTATTTTTCTTACTCTTCCCTTTCTTTTGAGCATTTTATCATTTTATCCTTCTTTCTTGTAGTACAGAGTTTTCAAGAACTGGATGATCTTTCTCCTTTTTTCTCTGATTTTGATTGAATCTTTGGTTGGGTTAGACCAATTCAAGTCAAACTGTCCTTATAAACCAAATGGAAGCCTTTTGTTGTCTTAGGTAAAAGAGAACTCAGTTGAATTTCTGAACCATTTTAGATTTTCTTTTCTTCTTTTTTCTTTTTTTTTCTTTTGTCTTTTTTTTCTCTTGTTTTCTTTCTTTTTTCTTTTTCTCTATTTTTCTTTTCTTCTTCTTTTCATTTTCTTTTTTTTTTGTTCTAACTCTAAAAGAGTTATCTTTTTTGTACCAACTTGAGTTTCTAATAATGGATGAATGGAGTGACATAAATCTTCTTTAACAGGGATAAATCATTTATTACTCTGATGTTATCTTGATAGATTGGAGATATTATGTGAACTTCAACTACTCTTATGGTCTTGAAAACTTCAACTATCCTCATGATCTTGACTATTCATTCCTTTCTTTGATCTTCTTGCCTCTTCATCTTAGTGATCATAAGACTTGTCAAAAGTATCACAACAGTTCAGGGTAGGTTGTTGGAGTTTGTAAGCCAATGAAAAGAAAGCTAAAATTTTATGAAGGCTCAAAGGGACAACTAGGGATTAATATTTACTTGGGTGGATACTAGTTGTTGGCTAACCAAACAATGCCTAGATCATTTCTCCCTTAAATATGCAGAGTTGAATTTTGCCTCGAAAGTTTGTCAAAGCATGTTCTAAGACTGACTAGGACCTAGACAAAGGTAATTATGCAGGAGCCCTCTCTAAGTGAGCATACACAACTCAATGCTATAGAGCAATTCCCTCACCTAGTAAAGTCATTCAAGTCATGACGCCTAGACACATTAATTTATGAACATCAAGCTAGATTCCTCATTGGTTGAGCACTAAAATGAACAAATACCAACAAAAATTTTGACAAAAATAATTTATTTCAAGAAACTTTAAATTTAAAAAACACAATAGTTCCAATTAGATATTAAAGAAAGTAAATTTGAAAAGAAACATTCAAGCTAAGGAAAGTTGGTTGAGTTAAGTTTCTTCTCCTTCCACATCTTTAATATTCCCATCTTGAAAGGATGATAAAACAAAATCTTCTTCCAATCCTTTTCCTACCATGAAGGTTGCTGGTGGTGGTACTCTATTGAACCTTGGCAATGGATTGTCTTTGGTGTTTGGCTTGTTGGGCTCTGGCAGCTTTCCATTATCAAATGTTGGATCTCATACCTCAACCTCACACATCTATCCGTGTCGTGTCCTTGCATTTGATGAAATTGACAAAATGCTTAAGTGTCAAAATTAGGTGGAAGAGGGTTAGGCAAAGGACGAGGATTTAAGGGTTGTAATAATTCCTTCTTTTGTATCTTATTGAGAACCCAAGACAGCGATTTCCCCAATTCTAAAAACTTCCTTCTTGTTCCTTGGCTAGTAGCATTAACACCAACTTCTTTTTGCGTGCTTTGATTTTCAAACTGGCAGTTCCCTTTCTCATTCCTTCTTATTGAAAAGCGATTCTTCTCCCTTTCCCATTTTTCAATTTGCAGACCAGCTTGGAGGACATCTTTGAAATCACGGATGAGTGTATGAGACATCCTTTCAAGAAGACTAGGCAACACCCCTCTCACAATCATTCTTATTTGATCAGATTCATCGAGCCTCTTCTTGAGCAAAGCAGTCTTATTTCTCCATCTTTTCACATAGTCCAATAAATTTTCGTTTGGCCTTTGTCTAATGGACTCAACTTCCATTAGGGTAACTTCCATTTCGATATTGTATCCATATTATTGGATGAAAGCCTTGTATAGCAGATCCCAACTCTTTTGTATTCCATCATCTAAGGTATTGAACCAATTTTGGATAACAGGGTCCACTGATAGCATGAAGTACCTTAGAGTTTGAGCTTTAGTAGCTCGGGCAGACTGCATAATAGTGATGTACTGCTTCACATGGAGATGGGGGTTTCCAGTAACATTGTACCTAGAGAAGGAGGGCATCTTGAACTTATAAGGGACCTCCTCATCTTGTTCAAACAGTTTGTCAAACTCGGACACCTCTTCGATTTTCAGTTTCTTCTCAAATTTATTTTCTAGGTCAGCAATCATCTTCTCAATATCAGAATTTTTAGTTTTTTCAAAAGTTGTCTTCTCAACAACCTTTGGCTCCTTCTTGTCTTGAGGATCTTGAAAGTATTGAGCCCAGTCATCATCATCATCAATGATCACCTTATCATCATCAAAAACCACTTCACCAACTTTAGTCTTCCCTTTGTCCTTTGGCTTCTTAGTGCTAGCAGATGTTTCGGCATGATTTCCTAAAATTACAGTCAATTGGTTCTTCATGGTCTCAGCTAGGGCCTATTTTATTTCTTCCATCTTGGTATTGAGGGCTTCATGCACCATTCTTTGAATTTGTTCGGGCTCCATTGCTTTTGGTGAAAAAGAGATTGAGTCGTTGCTAGATTCTTCATCTCCAGCGTAGGTCAGATTGTCGTAAGCTTTTGAACTATCGTAATCTAGGGCTGTGAGTAAGAAAGGATCAATGATATGAGATGCAAATGTATGTATGCATGTATGCACAAACAATCAACAAAGATAAGTAGAACGTCCCTTCTAACCTTATAACATCCACACATGAATGGCGAGTCTCTTTTCCTAGGTATATGGCTAACAAAATACCAACATGGGATATCTTGTTTTCGAATAATTTCCTCGGAAGTTTCAACGAATAGTTATATTTTCAAAATGGAAATCAGTTCATGATAATTCCCATTAATTAGGCTTTAATCCATCCAACCAACTAAAGTAGCTTTTATGCTATATTGGATTAAAACTAAATTAAGAGGTTTATCATAAATAAATTTCTCACTTGAAAAAGTAACTAGTGATTCATGCCAAAAATAAGCCCATGATTAATTATTCTTAGTATAAACTAGGCTCGCAATTGATTCTTGATATTTCGTAATTGACCTAAATAATTTGCAAGCTCTTTGTAAGAAAAGGTTGGATGAAAATAACTTTATTTCTAAGCTCATTGTAAAAAGATTTTAGAAAAAATGGGTTTAGTATTTGGGTCATGAGCAAAAGAATTTTTTATTTGTTTTTAGAAAAGTTTTATGTCTAAAGACTATTTTGAAAAGTTTTAAAAATAGCTTTGGTCTTTTGGAGTTTAAAGAAAATTTTATTTGAGCTCACGATGTAATTAGGTCATATTAGAAAAAGAATAAACCAAATAAGCCATGATTTAAGCCAAGACAAATTAACCATAGTCAAACAATAAGCATTTGGGGTAAACCTAAGGAAAGTAACTAGACCAATTACATGAGCTTTAGTATTTGGGTTAAAAGGCTTAGGTTCCCATAGCAAGTATATACCAAATGGTACAAGGATATGAGTAGTTATGTCATGCTCGATCTTCATACCTTGAGTGAAAGTATGGTATCCCTTACATAACACAACACGGGTAACACGGGCATCCAAACTCACGCACACGATGCAATCTGAATGATGCAATGGATAATATCATTATAAGAAAGAATACTATAAAGACCAACGGAATCAACTTCTCTTGTCCCCAGTGGAGTTGCCACTGTGAGCGAGGATTTTTGCCCCCGCTCCCGATGGAATGGTTCTTGCGACTTCGGCACTGTTTAGGCTCGGGGCCTTAGAGAACACGGGCCTAAATCCGGAGAAAATGGAGTCGTCACCCGGACGGGCCGGGAAAAAGAAAGGGGTGGATAACTCGATTCTTAAGGAATCCCCAACCCCCTAATGGGTTAGGAAAGTTAGGTACGTGTGGGGAATGTGAGAAATGGCCCAGCACCCCCACAACGCTCGGGTCATTGGAACCGACTTCCTTTGCAGATCTTAATATTATAAAATTCTTAAGTATAACAATATTATCCATATTACACGCAACAATTAAAATAAAATATTGTTATATTAAAATCAAAGCAATGTCCAAGCAAAACAAATAAATGGACACCTATCCGAGGATAAAAATATGTCCTTAAATCGTTCATGTCTAAACTAAATAGGACACCCACCGAAAGGTAGAAACATGTCCTTTACATTGGTCCAAAATATAAAAGCAATTTAAATTACATAGAAATTAATTAATGAGATACCCACAAAGTGAAAACATACCTCTTACAATTTTAATACTAAAACAAACAAATAACAATCATAATAATAAAGAGAATATCCATCCATGACAAATTAAATAAATCAAGCATTGAAATTAAATAAATCAACCATCAAAACATATAATAAACTACATAATCAAATCTAAAATTAAATAAAGCAATAAAGATACAAATTTAAGTTTACGTCTCAATTTAAAGTTCTTTAATTAACATTTAGGGTTTTGGGATTTTAGAATTATTATTGTTATTTATTTAGGCTACTGTAAAGGTTTTGAAAAATTGAAATAGATTAAGATTTTATGAATTTAAGAAAGTAGTAAGGCTTTTTGGTTAATCAAATTAGGGCTTAGGGGTAACATCATGAAATTTGGGTTTTGGAATCTTTAAGACATTAGAGTTTATAATTTATGGTTACTGAATTGTGATTTTAGGTTTACTGGATTATGGCTTTAGGGTTTAAATTTATTTGTCATAAGATTTTGAGGTTTTAAGAATTAGGGTTTAGAAAAACTAGGGTTTACTGTATTTGGTTTTGAGAGAATTAGGGTTTTTTGATATTTTGGAAAGCATATTTGATTTTAAGATTTAAGAAAACAGTTTAGAGTTTTATAAAATTAATTATGATTTTTAGAAAACGTAAAGAAGATTAGGATTTAGAGATTTAAGAAAATATTCAGAAATTTCGGACAAAAAGTTATGGTTTAGATGAAAATAGTTCAGAAAAAATAATTTATAGTTTTAAAGCTTTTGGAAACAGAAGAAACAATTTAGAATTTTTAAGGTTTTTGGAAATAGAATAAATAATTTAGGGTTTTTAAGATTTTTTAAAACAAAAGAGTAATTTAGGATTTTTTGAAGTTTTGGAAACAGAAAAGTAGTTTAGGATTTTTGAAGTTTTGGA
This sequence comes from Garcia nutans, assembly GCA_947685225.1. NCBI lineage: Eukaryota > Viridiplantae > Streptophyta > Magnoliopsida > Malpighiales > Euphorbiaceae > Garcia > Garcia nutans. The sequence goes on from CANTUV010000011.1 coordinate 38,003,822, forward strand.
AATAGGAGAGAAATACTTTAGGGTTTTAAGGTTTCTAGAAAGAGAAGAATAGTTTTAAGGTTATGAAGTTTTGATCACTGATTACGGCTACTGGATGAACATATTACCAAGTTTAATGATTTAGGTTACTGAAACAAAAATCAACGATAGATGTATTTAAAAGAAAATATGGCAATAACATTGTGAATATAATCGAAGCAAAGATTTATAATCAAACCTCCGTTCGTTAGTTCCACCAAAACTGATTTTTGGATGAACAATGACAAAGGCAGTGATGCTACCTTTGATGGATTGTTGATTGCTTCTTGTTGCTAATGTCTCTTGCTTGCTAGGATTTTTTTTCCTGTCTCTTTTTTACTCCAGTAAAAACTAATCTTTCTAATCCCTTAATTCTGAGTTTTAATGTGTTATTTATAGAAAAAATCATAAACCTACTTCTAATTGTTTAAGAAAATTAAAACCAACTAGGAAAAGAAACCAAAACCAAATAGAATTTAGTTTTGAAAAAACTGCATTGGAAAATTGCGCTAGCGAAAAAATTACTGGCAAAAACTACAAATCATTGCAGGTGGGCTCTGAGCGGCCAGCCAATTCACCGCAGAAAATTCCTGCGGGCGAATTGGCATGGCCAATTCAACCTTCGGCGATCAATTTTTTCGCCGCCGATTTTTATTTTTTATTTTTATTATTATTTATTATTTTATCAACTTTACCATTTTTATTTTTATTAAAAATTATAAATAATAAATACTAAAATAAATATTATTTAATTAAAATGCCACAAAAAAATTATTTTGGACTATATAAATAAAATCGGACCAAACTGGGTTAAAAATTAAGGATCTACAATATTCATCCATAAACCCTAGTTTCACCAATCAAGCCCATCTTAAGCAGTTAATCAGTAAATCATCATATATCCATCATATTAGCCTCATAATTATCTATTCTAACAAATAAAATTAATTTTCTCTCACTAACCAAATTATGCATAATCTTAATTCTTACTTGATTTCTTATTTACTCTTTAAAATTCACTTGAGTCCTTTAGATTTTTGGTGAAATTTGATGTGCTTGATGAAATCAATTTCTTTCCCTTTCTCTCTTTAAAATTCGGCCTCCATGGGTTGAAGAAGATGATGATAAAAACTTTCTAATTTTCTTTCTTTCTTTTCATCCATATATATTTATATATTAATTAATTATTTTATTATTTTAACAAATGTGTCGATTCTTGAAGAATGAAGGAGAATTTTGAGTAGTTAGCTTGGTTTAGCTTAGCAGAGGCATCTCTATAAATGATATTCTTAGCGCGCCCCTTTCTCTAAAGGGGCTTAAGCACTTCACTCGCTAGGGGATAAAATTCATTCACTTGTCAGAGATTTCATCTTTGAAATTTTCATTTCTTTACTGGACTTGGACCATGTCTCCCGAACAATCTCAGTAGATATGGAGTAAGATGATTCCAAATATCGAGGTCAGAATGGGATCGGGTGTTTTCACGTCTTACCGTAGTGCCCAGGTTGTCTTGATTCCTGATTAATGAACAAGAAGGAAAATAGAACTATTGAATTTTGTGATTCGCCCCCGACTACGTATCCTTTAGACCCTTCTCCTGCCCACCGCCAGTGGAAGCCATTGGCAAGGAATTGATGCACAAAATAACCTAAAATATCACATGAATGCACTCCCCGAAGACTCTCGAGTAGCTAAGGAATACTATAGAAAAACTTTCGTATAGCTAAAAAACTTTATTCAGACTTTTCAAAAAGGATGACAATTTCTATCTAGTTTCTATTTAGAATCTCTGAAAGACCAAGCTTTCTTCTAGCGGCTAGTTAAAGGGTATTCCCAAGTATCAAAATGGGATTTCTGAAAAAAGGAGGAACGCTGGCCTAGGCCCAAGGCGACTGGAGGTATGACAGCAAGGATTTCAAAGGTGACTAGCAGGCTTTAGAAGGGAGTAGTATGAAGGAAGCTAAAGTGCGGATAGTTAAATCCTATAAGCCCTTAGACTCCCTCATTCGCTTTTCTGGGTGTCGTTCCTCAGAATCCATGACCTGAACATCATATCAGGTCTCCTTCCTCTTACCATTATCCAAAAACCCTAGTACTAGGTTGACCTTTTCCCTCCCTCTTATATATTCTTCTCTATGTCTTGGTTCTCTTTATGCATGTAATAGAGGCTTGTTGTTTAGTTCGGGCATAACTTCACCATCTCTTTTGTCAAACTATCCCCTTTAGCCCATTCCTTGGTCACAGGGCCCACTAGGTCATTTAGTCCCTTTATAACTAGTCTCTCCAACTTCCTTGTTATGCCTTTGTTGCTTGACCGAAGAAGTGATTTTGATCTCTTCATCCGTCCCTGGCTCATACACAGGTGCATGTAAACTAAAACAAAGGATCAAAGTATAGTTTCACCGTAGTTTGTTGAACATGCACCCCTGTGAAAAGTGTTTTCTGCTATTAATGAAAGCCCTCTCTTGATAAATTATGACTTGTGGCCAATGGGGCATTTGTAAGACCGCCCCTTTTCAATACTTCTGGTTGGATTCGCATCACATATAGAGAATCCATAAAGAAACTATTTGACACAAGTCATTCCTACGATCCCTGGTTTCTTCCTTATTTTCTTAGCACTTAGTGATCTGGGTTTCATGAGTAGGTGAAGTTGACACTTGAATAAAAGAAAGATCAGTCTCACCCGATCTGCCATATCCCTATGGATAATCATAGCTTAGAAGATCTATTTCTTTCTCTTACATGCCAGTAAAGGGCCAAGGTAAGCGTCTGAAAGTGGCTGTGAACTTTATTTCGCTGCTAGCCACACGTGCACTGAAATCAGAGTCTACTACTCGCCTTAGGCAGAACCCAGAGTCTCTTGCTTGAACCTCCTTCTCCTATCTTAAATAAGGCCTGAACGGTGGCATAAAAGCCTTGGAACAGCTGTCGTGCTTGATTTGACTCACCGGCCTTCTTTGTCTTCGCATTACCCTAGTTCCTCCCTCCGTAGAGTATAAGATTGAAAGGAAGATTTTGTTCTTTCTCATCCTGCTTTTGTGCATCTCTTCTTTGAAAGTAGCATCGAGAAGGCGTGAGCCCTTAGAATTCCAAAAACTAAAACTAATGAATAGCCTATTGATTGCTTCCACTTGGCCCACTAGGAACATGGATTATTGGTCTGCTGGCTTGGTACTCCAGGAAATAACAGAAAGCTGGTCGGCGGGGCCAAAAAATTAGGTTTCTTACTATCATATGAAGTAGTATATACTAAAAAAACATAAAGAGATGATATCAACTCATCAAAAAAGGGAAAAAAGAAAAAAAAATTTGGTGAAGACTTTTCCTTTCTAAGTCATTAGACAATGTCTTGAAGCAAGAAAGAAGAGTTTGACCTTTTTCGACTGGATGAAATGAGGTGAGGAATTTCTTACTCAAATAACGTTCGTTCAAAACCTTACTGAGCTTCCTTCTTGGAGTCCCGGTGTCTATTAGGGCGCCACTTGTTGTTAGATTTGCCATGGGCAATGCAACATGTTTGGATGTACTAGAATAGTAATAGTTTAAGTACTTCTTTCACGCCGGTTAGATCAGCCTATTTTATAGACGCAGAGGAGCCGATCTAAGAAGGACTCCCTAAGGCACTAATCTCTCTGCTCTTTATAGGATAGGAATTCAGTAAGAAAGAGTCGATTTAAATCCTAGGAACTACTATTCCAGCCACTGTACCAATGCTTATTATATGACTGGACCTCAAATCAATAGAGCAGAAAAGAGAAGCCGTCAGGAAACCTTCAACTAAAAGGACTGATATTCACACATCTCACCCATTTCTAATTATGTCATTTCCAGGGGAAGTATAAGCACTTTATGTGGGCCGAGTCTTTTAAACCAACCTTTTTGGAGAAGTCAGTATCCCTTCATTCTGGCCTTCCAGTTAGAATATACCTTCTTAGGGCACGTTCAATAGACCCTGAACTTGTATTATCCCTTTTTCAAAATTGAAGGCATGCTTGCTCCAACTTGAACATGCTTATTTAAAAGACTGAAGTTTGGGGTATTGACTCATAAGGAATTTACCCTTTGCGGTAAAAGTAATGGAATGGGCAAGAAATCACCTCACTCCTCATCGATTGATCTTCCTCTAAGAGATTCAATGGGACTTGGTCTTGATGTCAACTAAAGAATTTACTGAGGCCGATATTCCCTCCTGAAGTGCTAATGTAGTCCATTTCTTCACATCTTCAATTGCCAGTTTAATCGGACAAGTTGAGAAAACACCGTCTTTTGGGTGTAACAATCTTTTGCTTCTCTTAAGAAATTTATTTTTCTTCTCTTACGAGATTTTGAGTTTTTTCTCTTACGATATATAGTTCATGGAGTTTGATCCTTGGGGTAGTGCTTGACGAAGCTCCCACTTCAGTCCTAAATAAACAAAGCCAAAAATGGAAACAAGTCTAAGTATACTAATTGACCAACTAGGTCTTTACTAACTAGCCCAAGTAGGGCATACCCAGATATAAGCAATGGAAGCCCTAAGGGAGATCTGCTTTTGCTTTTTCAGCCAGGAAAGAAGTTTTTTTTGGGTCATAACTCGAAGACGGGCGACGTAAACGTACCGAGGGCCCTCACGCCATTGCCAAGCTTTCCATTCGATTCACGTCTTCTCTAAGGATCATCTCAGTCATGCTGGTGGAATAAGTCTAAGGAGGTATGACCCAAATTTCTTAGATGTTGAACCAACAAAAATGGGCTTCTTAACCGAATCCCTCCCAATCACCTATCACGCCCTCATCCCTACTTTCCTCTAGAATAATGCCTCAATATTGGAATAATTTCAAAGGTTTTCCTTGACTTTGTCCATGTCAACAAATAATTCAAAATGCCTCGACTTTTTTAGAACAGGTCCGAGTCAAATAGCAATAATTCAAAGCACTTCTTTTTACACTATTTCGAAAACCCAATGACTCAATCGTATGGATATGTAAAATACATGATTTCCAATCCTAGCAAGAAAAGGAGGGAAATGGATACTCAATTCCTTTTTTCACAGTGAGCGTCCAGACTCCCCTTCTTTAGTGAGTCGAGGTGAAAAATAGAATATATAGTATTGTTGGGAAATGAATATTATCACTCTATTTCCCTTAAACCAGATTAGTAGGGAAGCGAAAAATAAATGCGGAATAGTAACACGTAATTTGATAACGGAGTTCGGCCAATTATGCCTACGTCTCCGGAGCTGCTGCAGACTTCTATTAAGGAGAAAAATACACCGTGTTTATAAACACTCATACCTCACACCCAATTATCCCCAAGAATTTTAACAGAAATTCTTTTAAAGAAATTCCCTAATAGACATGATCAAGAGCACAAAAATTACTTGACTTAATTTTTGCTTGACCCGCTCTAATCTTCCTCTCTATTAATTTTCTTTCTATTCTCTCTAATTTTCTCTCATACATAACAATGGCCAAAGGGCCATTTATATAGGAAAATTATAACATATGAACATAACGGTTGGTGAGATTTGTCAAAGGTTAGGTATCTCTTTTACCTAAGTTAGGCACCTCCATTTTTTACCACTATCACTTAAGTTAGGCACCTCCATTTTTTACTACCATCACTTAAGTTAGGCACCTCCATTTTTTACCACCATTACTTAAGTTAGGCACCTCTATTTTTGACATTTTATTAACAATCTCTCACTTGAAGACTGATTTCAATCTATCTTCACACTTCGATCTATGCAATAGCTCTTCTATGATCTACTTCTACTGCAGGCCAACTGAAGCTGAACACAGCTTCAGTTTATCAGTCGACACCGTCTTCGTTAACATGTCTATTGGATTTTGAGTTCCACTGATCTTCTCAAGTTTCAAAATCCCATTTTTCAGAAGTGACCGGATAAAGTGATATCGCAACTGTGTGTGCTTCATTCTGGCATGAAAAGATGGATTCTTCTCTAGATGTATGGCATTTTGACTGTCACAATGCTAAACATTGTTTTCTTGTTTCTTGCCTAGTTCTTCCAAGAAACTTTGGAGCCGGATCATCTCCTTGCTGGCTCCCGTGATAGCAACATATTCTGCTTCAGATGTGGAGAGAGCAACTATCTTCTATAGTTGAGAGACCCAGCTCACTGCGGTACATCCTAGAGTATAGACATACCCTGTAGTGCTCTTTCTGACATCAATATTTTTGGCTAAGTCAGCATCCACATAGCCTGCTAGTGTCGTATCTCCACCTTGAAAATAAAGTGTCTTATCTGTGGTACCCCGAAGATATATGAGGATCCACTTTACTGCTTCCCAGTGTAACTTGCTTGGATTATTCATGTACCTGCTAACAGCTCCCACTGCTTGAGCAATATCTGGCCTGGTACAAACCATGGCATACATCAAACTCCCAATTGCCGAAGCATGCGACACCTTTGTCATGTGTGCACGTTCCTCCTCTGTCTTTTGTGACTGTTCTTTGGAGAGTCTGAAATGAACACCTAAAGGTGTGCTCATTGATTTAGCATCTTGCATGTTAAATCTGGCTAGTACTTTGGTAATGTACTCAGCCTGTGATAACATCAAAGTCTCGGAATTCGTGTCTCTCTTGATTCTCATTCCAAGAATCTGCTTTGCAGTACCCAGATCTTTCATTGCAAACTGCTTTGACAATTTCTGCTTTAAATTTTTAATCTCTTACATGTCTGAACCTGCAATGAGTATGTCATCAACTTATAACAATAAAATAATAAAGCTACTGTCAAACTTCTTAATATAGCAACAATGATCGGCTTGGCATCTTGTGAAATTGTTGCTGCCCATAAAGCTGTCAAACTTCTTGTACCACTGTCTAGGAGCTTGTTTCAAACCATACAAACTCTTCTTCAACCTGCAAACTAGGTTTTTCTTTCCTGCCTTAATGAAGCCTTCTGGCTGCTTCATATAGATCTCTTCCTCCAAATCTCCATGAAGGAATGTTGTCTTTACATCTAACTGTTCAAGATGTAAATTCTCTGCAGCTACTATTTTTAACACCAGTCTGATTGTCGTAAGCTTTATGACTGGAGAAAAAATTTCAGTATAGTCAACACTTTCCTTTTGCTGAAAACCTTTTACAACCAATCTTGCTTTATAGCGTCTACTCCCATCATGCTCTTCTTTGATCCTGTAAATCCACTTGTTGTGGAGTGCTTTCTTGCCTTGTGGTAGTTCAGCTAATTCCCATGTCTGATTTGACATGAGTGAGTCCATCTCATCTTTCATGGCAGACTCCCACTTGCATTGCTTCATCATAGCACTCTGGTTCACCATTGTCTATTAGCAACAAGTAATGCAAAGAAGGAGAGTAACGTTGGGTTTGTCTAGGAATTCTAGAGGAGCATCTCAATTTCGGCATGCTTGGCTCCTCTGCTTCAAGACTATTCTGAACATCATTTCCAGAAATCTCCTCGAACTCAGCAAATTCCTTATTTTCAGCATATGTCTTGGAGCTGCTTAATTCTACTGTTAGCCTATCTTTGTACATCACATTCTCATTGAATATGACATCTCGACTTCTTACGATCATCCGATTTTTATAATCCCAAAACTGGTAACCGAACTCATCACCACCATATCCAACAAAGACACAAAATGCAATTAAAAGTAAAAACATAAAACACCAAATGCACCCCACACTTAAAAATTCACATTGTCCTCAATGTGAGCATGCATACTACAGAGAAAGTTTAGATGATACCTGATTTCCATCGTTCCCATATACGATGTGTGGGGCTCCTTCCACCCATAATGCAATTGGAGCCCATGACCGAGAGGATGAACACCATGCAACTTTGAAAAGTGCCCAATATATTGAAAAGCTTAGGTAGCATTCTTAGGGGAGCAATTGTCCAAAAAGAACATGTGAGGGTTGTCTTAGCTTGATTTTTTAATGCTATAGGGACGTAGTAAGAACCTTTTTCAGTTTGCAACATGGTTTTATATGGTTTCTGCTCGTTCTCACCACCAAGAGTGGGAGAGATGATAATTTGTTGCATACTGCATTCCCCAACTAAAACATCTTTCAAAATTCCTGGGGTCTTTTTAGGTTCAACCAAGTTTGGTTGAATGTGTTCTACATTCTCTTTAGCAATTTGAAATTCTCCCTCAACAATCTTATTATTCACTAGTAAATTGCCCTCATCAATTTCTAATTTGGAAGAATTAGGCTCTATTTCTATGGTCATGGCCACCTCAAGCTTATCTACACTAACTTCACAATAGGGCATGTCATGGAGTTCAGAAAGTTGCATACCTTGTTTCTCTGCATTAAGCTTACTTGGGAATGGGATTGGCGGCATACAAGGATTTGGAGGTTCATGCGATGTTGTCAAAGTTGATGCTTCCAAATCCTCCTCCTCCTTTGATTGAATTAACTCCTCTATGTATGGTTGCATCGCCTTGCCATCTTCTTCTTTGTTAGTTCCTGCATCAAAGGAATCACAAAAACTGTTATTTATCACCTGTTCATCCCTAAAATTTGTGATTACCTCTATTTGCTCCAATTGGCTAGGAAATTCCTCCTCGTGGTGTGCTTGGAGTTGATGTGCCAATAGCCCAACTTGAGCTTCCACCCTCTTCAATGATTCTTCCAAAGAATCAAACCTCTCATTGCTCCCTTCTTGATTTTGTGTGCTAATTTGAAGGTAAGCATTCAAATCATCTTCCACTGTGGATTTCTTGCATTGATCTTGATTTTGTGCACTAATTTGAATGAAGGCATTCAAACTATCTTCCAAAGTGGGTTCCTTAAGTTGATCTTGATTTGAATATTGTTCTTGAGAGTAAGAATCTCTTTGGTAAGGTTGAAAAAAATTTGGAGGTGGAATGTACTGCTGGTTTTCCCAAGAAAAATTTGGATGGCTTCCCCATCTTGAATTATAAGGTCTGGGGCATGGGTCATTTCCACCCATTTGCTGGAAACTTTCGTAGGTATATTCTTCCTCTTGCCTCTCTTGATATTGTCCATAACTAAATGAACACATCTTTGCGCTATGTCCTGCAATGCCACATGCTGAACATACTTCCCGAGTAGGCATAGGTGTTCTTCCTCTGGCATTTAGCATCTTAAGTTGGTTCGTTAATTCTGCTAATTGCCATGCCATGTCCGAATCAGGGTTATCATCGTAAACCCCTGCGTACCTTGAAAATTGCATATTTACACAAGGCACTTAGAAACTTAAAAACAATTAAATTGAAAGAAAATAAAACTAAACAAACAAACAATTCACAGAAAATAAACAAACAATTAAATTGAAAATAAAAATCAAATTATCACTACTATGACAACCTTCCCCGGCAGCGGCGCTAAAAACTTGTTGCGCTCGAATTAAGTACTACTACAAAGCGTCACTCGCAAGTATACGAGGTAGCTGTAGCAAAGGTGATCGCCCCAAGGTCGTTTCCCCAAGAAGGTGTGGTTTGTAATAGCTTGATTGACAAGTTATTTAAATGCGAGAGTTTGTTGTTTGGAATTATGGAAAGAATAATTTAAACCTAAAATTAACGTGCGTGGAGTTGTGAGTGATGGTTGTTCAAGATCAAATTGATTCTTGGGAAGGTGCCTAGGGTCATAGGTCCATTCAATCAAAGCTCAATTCTCAATTGTCCATTAACATAACCTTGTAAATCAATTTGTTCCTTAAGATTAACTAGTCAATTACCCATCCATTAGTTCTCACATTCATGAATTAGCAATGACCAATTCTTTTACATTACCAAATTAATAAACCCTAGAACTTATATTTCTAATTCATTCATAGGGTGGTCGATTATATAGTTCCGATATCGAATTTCACCTCTCGGTTCGTCATCCAATATTCAAAGATCAATAGGTAGCTAATCTATCAACCTAGCATTTAATACAATACAATCAACCAATCAACAAGGAACATCAATGTAAATATCAAATCAAGACATTCAACCAAATATACTATAAACCCTAAACATGGGTATTTAGCTCAACATCATCAATTTATAACATTCATTCAACTCAATATAACACAAATACAAATTGTCCATTGCAATATCAATCTCTTAATACAACAACAACAATAAGAAATGAATTAAAAGAGAGAATAGAAAAACCCCTTGTGAAGATTGCCAAGAGTAGGATTGCTAGTCTTCCTCCTAGCTCCACTTGATGTGTTTGATGAAGAACTCAAGCCCTCTTCAATGGTTGATTCCCCTTGCAATGTGGAATGGAGCTTTCTCAAGTCACCAAACCTTTGGATGGAGCTTTCTCAAGTCACCAACCTTCAATTGATTTGCCTTTGGAAGATGGATGGAGCTTTCTCAAGTCACCACCATTCAATGTATCTTCTTCAACCTTTGAGAGCTTGCAACCCAATTTATCCCAAAGAACCTCAAAGATCTTTTCAATGGAAGATGGAGAAGGTGGAGAGGATGGAAATGGAGGTTTGGAGGTGAAGGGACAAGGGAGAGTGTCACTCTCTCCCTCTCCCACATTTTTTTGCAGCCATGGTGGAAGAAGAACCAAGCTCCCTCCATTTTCCTCTTTAATCCCTTTTAATTCATTCAAAAATCACACCCATGCCTTCCAACTCATCCATTTTCTTTTGTCCCCCACTTTTTCTTTGTTTAGTATTTCTTTTTGCAAGCAAAAGTCATTGTCTCCCACTTTGTCTCCCACTTTGTGCAAAAGGAATCAGCTTTTCAGGTGGGACACGGCCAAGCCATGACAAGCTTGGCCGTGTCTCTTGCAATTTTTCATTCTTCAGTTGAGGTGACACGGCCAAGCCTTGGTTGGCTTGGCCGTGTCTCTTGAATTCCATGGGACACGGCCAAGGACACAGCCGTGTCCCTTGAGCGTGTCAGCCTCTGCCTCTTTTCTTTCCTTTCTTTCTTTCTTTGGTGGTGGGAGGTGACACGGCCAAGACTTAGTTGGCTTGGCCGTGTTTGATGTGGATTGGAGGGCACGGCCAAGGACACGGCCGTGTCCTCTGGGTGTGTCCGTCTCTGCTTGATTTTCCTCTCTTCCTCTATGGAGTGTGACACGGCCAGGTCTTAGTTGGCTTGGCCGTGTCTGACATTTTTGGAGGGACACGGCCAAGGACACGGCCGTGTCCCCTGAGTGTGTCACCTTCTGCTTGATTTTTGCTCTTTCTTGCTTTGTTCTTTGGTTTTGCTCATCAGGTGAGACACGGCCAGAGGCTTGGCCGTGTCTCTTGGGCGTGTCAGCTACTGTTTCTTCATTTTTGCTCTGTTTTCCACTGTTTTGATCTTCCAAGGGTGTTTTTCCACCTAAACCTAAAACAAACACTTTAAACAAACTTTAAACAAAAATTAATCAAAACAATAACTAAAACAAACATAAAATCATACTAAAAACTAGTACAAAAATGGACTAAACAATCGACATCTAAACTTTTAAGTTCTGGCAACTTTCCCTTTGATAGAAGTGCCTTCATCCCTTTCTCGCTCATATGGCCAAGCCTCTAGTGCCATAGATTTGAATCAGCATCCGCTACTGCGATGATGTTCTCTAAGTTTGAGGTTACATAGAGAGTATCGGTCTTCTTACCATGAGCAATGACAAGTGCTCCTTTGGTAATTTTTCATTCACAATCTGTGAAGGTCGTACAATAACCTTCTTCATCAAGTTGTTCCACAGAGATCAAATTCCTTTTAAGACCAGGAATATGTCTCATTCCTTACAGCTTCCAGGCAGTCCCATTTGGCAACTTTAATTTGACATCTCATTTTCCTATGATCTTCAAGGTTTCATCATCGGCTAGATGAACCTTTCCGAAATCACCACTGACATAGTTCTCCATGATTTCTCGGCATGGAGTGGAGTGAAAAGATGCCCCTGAATCCAAGATCCATGATTCAATCAGACTGTTAATGCTTAGAATCATAGCATCGTCTGCATCCTTGGTCACGTTTATAGATTTCTGTGTGCCGGTATCTTTCTTCGAAGCTCGGCAATCTTTCTTAAAGTGACCCTTCTTGCCACAATTATAACACTTGAAATCTTTCTTCCCTGATCTAGATTTGCCCCTTCTAGATCTTGATCTACCGAAGTCTGAGTTTCTATCCAAAGTTCTCCCTTTAGACTCTGTGTGTAGAGCTGAAGAGGTTGATGCTTCTCCTGATTCTCTTCGCCGAATTTCTTCACTCAATACCAGATCTCGTACATCGTCGAATTTTAATTTGGTATTTCCCAACGAACTGCTGACCGCTGTAACGGTAGCACTCCAACTGTCTGGTAGAGATGATAAGAGAATTAAAACTCGAACTTCATCATCGAATTCAATTTCCACTGAACTCAACTGGGTTGTGACTGTGTTGAGTTCATTCAGATGTTGGGCCACCGATGCCCCTTCTGCCATTCGTAAATTAAATAACTGCCTCATCAAGTGAACTTTATTTGCGGCCGATGGCTTTTCATACATGCTAGAGAGAGCCGCCATAAGACCTGCCGTGGTCTTTTCCTTGGCTATGTTGAAAGCAGCATTACGGGATAATGTTAATCTAATAACTCCAAGGGCTTATCTATCGAGAAGGTTCTAATCTTCTTCTTTCATGCCTTCTGGTTTTGTTTGTGAAAGAGGCTGATACAGCTTTTTCTGATACAGATAATCTTCAATTTGCATCTTCCAAAAGCCAAAGTCCGCACCATCGAACTTTTCAATTCTCACTTTTCCTTCATCTGCGGCCATCGCTCCCACTCGAAATAGTGAATAGTACCCCCCATACAGATGAATAGTACTTTTACCGAATTCCGAACCTTGGCTCTGATACCAGTTGTTGGGAAATGAATATTATCACTCTATTTCCCTTAAACCAGATTAGTAGGAAAACGAAAAATAAATGTGAAATAGTAATATGCAATTTGATAACGGAGTTCGGCCAATTATGCCTACGTCTCTGGAGCTGCTGCAGACTTCTATTAAGGAGAAAAATACACCGTGTTTACAAACACTCATACCTCACACCCAATTATCCCCAAGAATTTTAATAGAAATTCTTTTAAAGAAATTCTTTAATAGACGTGATCAAGAGCACAAAAATTACTTGACATAATTTTTGCTTGACCCGCTCTGATCTTCCTCTCTATTAATTTTCTTTCTATTCTCTCTAATTTTCTCTCATACATAACAATGGCCAAAGGGCCATTTATATAGGAAAATTATAACATGTGAACATAATGGTTGGTACAAAAGTTAGGTATCTCTTTTACCTAAGTTAGGCACCTCCATTTTTTACCACTATCACTTAAGTTAGGCACCTCCATTTTTTACCACCATCACTTAAGTTAGGCACCTCCATTTTTTATCACCATTACTTAAGTTAAGGCACCTCCATTTTTGACATTTTATTAACAAGTATATATTGGTCAAGCGTGATAGTGTCCATCAAAGTTGTTCGCTCGACCATCCATATTAGCATGCAGGTGCTAGTTGAAAATTCTTTCACCACTTATTCAAACATCTTCTGATCTTCATCCATAAATCTTCTTCTTCTTCTTCTTCTTCTTCTTCTTCTTCTTATTCTTCTTCTTTACATATCTTTTTTTTCATCATTCAAATTAATCCTTCATATTAGTTATTAATTTTATGTATATTAAAATTACGAATGTTACATTATCTTCATGCTCCACTGCTTGTAGTTCATCCATTGAATTTTTCAAGTCTCTCCACATCTTATTGTAGCTTGCATAATAATGAAGGCTCCATTGAATTGAAAGTATTATTATTCTAAACTTGTAGCATATAGAAAATAATAAAAATAATTTAGAAAAAAATATAGAAGTAGAAAAGAATTGAACTAAAAAAATTAAAAATTGATTTTAGGCAATACATTTATAAGAAACTATATTTAAAATAATAATTTCCTCACTAGGCTCAAATAGTTTATGGAAATTCTATTTCAAGGATATAATGCTTATATAAGAAATAAAAATTGCACTTTCTGATTTTTTCTATCATAAGAACTCAACCCAATATGATGAAGAGAAAAGTTTGGAGTCTACTGCAATTCTTCTTTTAGGTGATGTCAAAAAATATGTTTAGCAACAAAATATTACGTCGCTAAAACAATTACTGACATTTTCAAATGCGTATCTCACAGTCGGTAGGTGAGAAGACGCCAGACATTAGGCGACAAAAAGAACAATAGGCAATAATTGATCATCAGCGACGTTTATGAAACGTCGATAAACAAATAGCAATGAAACATACAATACGACAGTGAATCATTGGTGCGGCCTTCAAGCTCTATTATAGTTACTAACACCATTTGGCAACAACAAAATTTCATCGCTAAATTAAAATATTAAACCTTCCACCTACGCTTATTTTATTATTTTTTTAATTTATATAATTTTCTAAAAAATTATCATTAGTTGAAAAAAAAATGCAGACATCTTTAAGGCATTATAAAGACCAATATAATTAGAAATTAATTTTAAACTTTGAACTAAATTCCACAAATATTACATAAGAATTAAATTGCAAGATAAAAAATACACTTCCCAAATCCACATATGTCCTCTGCAATCCTTTCAAGTCCAGAAGGTAAATGTATGCTCTGGGAGGCAGCAAATGCAATCAAAAGGTAACCCAGCAAACCTATCAAACTGCTAAATTTTAATTTGTTCATCAACAATATAAGATTAAAGCTGTATAAGAAGATAGTCTTCTACAAACCTTTACTTTGTCAAGCCTAACCATTACACCATGAAGTGTAGGAAGCCAAAGAAGCATACTCCTTTCACCCAAAAACATGATCGAGAATAATTAATTAAAATACATAACATTATTTAACAAATAATGAAAATAAAGAACATAATTTATCCATGACAAGAGTGGGAGAGAGAAAGATAGAATGGTATTTAAAGTTCCTAAATTGAAAGCAAATTCAATGCCTTCACCTTCGACTTTTGTAGAGGTTCATGTGGAGAAAATTCAGTTACAGGTAGTCAACAAAAAATTGTGCAACTCTAAAAGGTGCATTATATGAAAATATGAAGGCCATGGCTTTTCCCAAGCTTTGCTCCATTTAAATGTTACTATCCATGACAATAGCAAACTTTAACATTGCATAGAGTTCAGAATAAGAATTTAAAATAATATTCACTAATTCAAGGTTAATAATTAAATCTTGGCCTATGTACAACTTGAAGGTAAAAAAGCAACGCTTACATAATTAACTTACAAGTTACACCATTGGAAGCTTTTGTATCAGAACCCGACTTGCAGTAAGTCTGTAATGCTACCAACCATAATTCCACCTAAGGAAAGGGTTAAAATTACAGAAAGTCAATTTAAAATGTTCAGTAGCTTATATAAAAAAATAAATAAAATACAATTTTGTGTATAAGAACAATTTTGGATGCCTTATATTCACAACTCAGACATTATCATTCAATGGCCCAACATTCAAAACCATGATGGGCCATTGAATATTAGATAGTGGCACACAAATGGTTATTTACCTATTTGCAGTAATTGGGATGTTTTACTGTTCACTTAGCTGCTAGATACATTTTATAATTTACGTTAATAGTTTATTTCCTTTTACTAATTGAATTTTCAGTCGGTTCAGATGTAATACCCCATCTTAGCTTATGTTTATAGACCAAGATGGAATGCTATTTTATGATATTCGAGTCTTGGTTCTATACTTATTCAATTTATAATACACATTTTACAAAAATTTTGCCAGAGTTTCCCCTATAATTGGTGGTCCCAAGTGTCGCCAAAACTGATTTTTTTTTTATTTAATGAAAATATTTTTTATCTCAATCAACCAATCTCAAGCACTTCTATAGTTGACCTCCTTATATCCTCCACCAAAACCTGCATTAAAATTTCACACTTCTACACACACATCCATACACACTAATTCATACCAACATACAGTAGTTAATATACTTAGCACACGTACTTTGGTCTTTTACTAGTCATACATACAATTCTTAGTTTACGCTAACATATGTACATGCCATTCTAGTTACATTACTTATAATAACTTTCTATCCGAAAAGTTGCCAACACCAGCTGCTCGGGACACTGCAGAAAACAGCTTCTCCCTCAACCTACGAGTTTAGAAAAGAAAACTAAACTCGCTAAGCGTTTGCTTAGTGGGTACTTAAATCATTGCATTAAATAAATAGATTAAAAGAGTAATTAAATAAAAAAATGTATTTGAATACTTTAGATCAATGAATAAGATCTAAACATAATGATAAAAGGTTAAATCCCATATTCTGAATTTAGAAATTACTTGTTTTGCTTTTATCAATTTAGGTGCTCTACTGGTTTAACAGAACATCAACGGATAAGGCACGGGTCATGATAAATATATCTCGTCATGGTGAAATATTACAGGATGATATGCGTCATGGTGCATATTTCATCATCCTTCATCATAATTCTTGCACATGTGCTAATAGCCATTGTTCATTGAATCATTGATCATGTCATTGTAATTATCGGCCTTCAGCCGGAATATCATGTCATGTCATGAGCAGTACTGCAATAATAGTATGATGCATCATACCCTTATCTCAAGGGTTCTGTCATAACCAAGTAGAGCATAAACAATTTATTAATTAATTTGATCATGATATTCAATAAGCCATGATTTTTCCATAATGCATGTATTGTCGGAATAGCTTGTCATGATGCCTTTCTGATCATTTCCAATTCTCCTTCATGTCATTCTATATGATTTAACATCAATCCATATCATAATATTCAAGTTTTAACACATTTAGAAAAAATGACCAAATGAATAGTGGCGCGGCACGTAAAATCGGCAACACAATGGCGCGCGTCAACTAAATGGTAAAATCTGTTTTTACTACTGAAAATCAGTCAACTTTGGAAACAGTTTTGACCAAGTAAAAAAACTTATTTTTGGCTAAATTTTTGCAGGAAAACACTTTCATAAGTTAACTAAATGCATGTAAAATTTCATCGGAAAATTCCTTCGTTTGCCCCTTCAACGGACTGCCCAAAATGAAAGCTGCAGACTGGTGCCCAAAAGGGGACCATTCGGCCCAATTTTCAAAACTTGAGGGAAATTCATTTTTTTCTTGCAAAATTGATTTTTAGACTCCTTTTGTGATACCATTGAAGGACTAAGGGTCCCTCTTTCAAAAATCAAACCAAAGGGGTGATTAAAAGTTCATCAAAGTTTATGGATAATTGAGCAAATTTAGCTAGTTTGTTTTGTTTTCATTCTTTTCACAATCAATTGATTACAAATGGTTCAAGAGCACTTTCCCACATATTTACTACACATAATAACATCATTTCAAAACCATTTCAAAAGTCCCATAATGCAAAATATGTGAATTAATTGAAAAGGCAATGATTTAAGTACCAAACCTTAATTCATTTCACTTGTTTCTAGTTCTTTTATGCCTTCTTTGCTTCCTTCTCTCTCACTTCTTGATTTCCTATAATTTTCATAAAATCCATGTCAAGAACATAATAAAATTTCAGTGTTTCATGCCTTATTTTGCTAACTAATACTACTAGTCATCCTTTTTATCCTTAATCTTATATGTGCAAATCATCTCTTTCACTTTCTCTTCAACTTCTTAAATTTTCTATAATCATCATATTTATTCTTTCATTTGTATCTTGAAAATAATATAACCAATGAAAGAAATAGGACCATAGATGAATTTCCTTACCTTAAAGTCTTATTCTCCACCCAAGTTTGCAACCAAAATTAGCTACTTGAAAAACAATCTCTCTCTCTTTTCCCTTTCTCTTCAATTCGGCCAAGCAAGAACAAAGAGAGCTCTTGGCTTTTATTTATTTGGTGTTCTCTCCTCCAAATGGCAGCCAAGAGAGGTTAAGATGTGATGGTGTAAGTGTTGATTTCCCATTGGTACACTTAAGTGGGAAAATGGCTAATTCTCATTGGTCCAAATGTCTCTTTCTTTTATTTATTTAAAACTCAAGCCCTTGGACTTTCTTTTAATTATATTTTAGCCCCTCAAGCTCCTTGTGCTGAAATTTTATGGTCTAAGATGTGATAAGACCAAAATACCCTCCGGCGATTACTCGTTCGTAACTTTTAAACCGCGCACTTCCGCCAAATGTTGTGGTACACTTTTTGACTCAGTTTTTCCTCTACTTTTCATTTTTGAGATCCATTATTACTTTCGAGACACTTTTGAAAATGACCATGATGCCCCTGATCAAAATCCCATATATCTTCCAAACCGTGCGTTTTCGGGAAAAACCATGTAGCGCCATTGCTACCCGATTTTTCTCTACTTTCCATTTCTGGAGTCTGTTATATGCACTATTAAGGACCTCCGAAACAACTTTTGTTAATTACAGTCACCTTCACAAAACTTTGCAATCTTTTCAAATAGGTCCTTTCAGTTCTACAGAACTTCCCTTCACTTCGCACTCTTAAGTAGCTTCTCAGGATGGTTCCTCTTACTGTACATGGACGTACTGTACATATGTATAAGTTGGGTCGTGACATTTCTTCCCCTCTAAAGTTTAGGCTTCGTCCCGAAGCTGGTCAGTTGTAAACAAGTGCGGGTATTGCTGCTTCATAGTTTCTTCTCTTTCCCAGGTTGCCTCTTTTACCTTATGATTTCTCCACAATACCTTAACCAGAGGAATTTTCTTATTTCTCAATTCTTTAACCTCTCGTGCCAAAATCTTCACTGGCTCCTCTTCATAAGTCAAATCGGGCTGGACCTCGATATTTTGTGTCTTGATGACGTGTGCAGGGTCTGAACAATATCGTCGTAACATCGAAACATGAAAAACATTATGTATCCTGTCCAGTTCGGGTGGTAGGGCTAGCCGATAAGCTACTAGGCCTATACATTCGATGACCTCGTACGGTCCAATGAATCTGGGACTTAACTTGCCTTTCTGCTTAAATCTCAGTACTTTCTTCCATGGAGAAACTTTAAGGAAAACTTTGTCCCCTACTGCAAATTCTATGTCTTTTCGTTTCAGGTCTGCGTATAACTTCTGTCTATCTGATGCAATCTTTAGTCTGTCTCGAATGATGTCCACTTTCTCCTGAGTCTCCTTCATAATGTCGGGTCCAAGAACTTTTTCCTCACTTAGTTCTGTCCAACATACTGGCGTTCTGCACTTTCTTCCGTACAATGCTTCATAGGGTGCCATCTGTATGCTGGATTGGTAGCTGTTGTTATATGCGAATTCCATTAGGCTTAGGTACTTATCCCAGCTGCCTTTAAACTCCATAACACACGCTCTCAACATGTCCTCCAAAATCTGAATTACTCTTTCAGATTGCCCATCCGTTTGAGGATGGAAAGCAGTGCTATAGCTTGCTTGGGTTCCGAGGGCTGTTTGGAGCTTTCTCCAAAAGTTCGAAGTGAACCGTGGATCTATGTCCGAAATAATAGATGTCGGGACTCCATGCAATCGTACAATCTCTTTGACGTATATTTCTGCCAACTTATCCGTTAAATAGTCCATTCGCACAGGCAGAAAATGAGCTGACTTAGTTAATCGATCGACAATTACCCATACAGCGTCATGTTTATCTCTCGTCATTGGCAGTCCTGTGACGAAATCCATAGTGATGCGATCCCATTTCCATGTCGGAATTGTAATTGGCTGTAATAGTCTTGATGGTACTTGATGTTCTGCTTTCACTTGCTGGCATGTCAAACACTTAGTTACTAAATCTACGATGTCTCTCTTCATTCCTGGCCACCAATAGAATTTCTTCAAGTCTTGGTACATTTTTGTAGCCCCTGGGTGCATTGTGTAAGGACTACTGTGGGGTTCCTGAAGAATCTTCTTCTTTATATCTCCTGTTGCTGGTATTACTGTCCGACTTTCGTAATATAACCTGCCGTCTTTTGAAATTTGAAACTTTGTACTTTTTCCTTCTTGTACTTGCTTGATCCATTTTTGGACTTGTTTATCTTTTTTTTTGTGCTTGGTGGATTTTCTGAAAAAGCGTGGGTCGTGTTTGCATTTCTGCTAGCAGTGCTCCTTCTTCTGTTGGTCTCAAACTGATCCTCATAGCACTTAAGGCTTGCATTGATTTCCTACTAAGTGCGTCGACCATGACGTTCGCCTTTCCTGGATGATAGTTTATAACATAGTCATAATTCTCCAAAATTTGGATCCATTTCCTTTGTCGCAAATTGAGGTCCTTTTGTGTTGGCAGATACTTCAAGCTTTTGTGATCTGTATAAATGTAGCATTTTTCTCCATAAACATAATGTCTCCATGTCTTGAATGCCAATACAATAGCCGCCAATTCTAAGTCGTGTGTTGGATAATTCTTCTCGTATGGTTTAAGTTGCCGGGAAACATACGCGACCACTTTACCTTCTTGCATGAGTACACAACCTAGGCCAATGTGCGATGCATCGCTGTATATCACAAAGTCCTTACCAGACACTGGTTACGTGAGTATCGGGGCATTTGTTAACTTTCCTTTCAGTTTCTCAAAGCTTCTTTGACATTCATCTGTCCACTGAAATCTAGCATTCTTCTGAAGCAACTTGGTCATTGGGGCGGCGATAATGGAAAATCCTTTCACAAATCGTCGATAGTATCCTGGCAATCCTAAGAAACTTCTCACTTCTGTTACTGTCCTTGGCGGTTTCCAATCCAAAATAGCTTCTATTTTCTTAGGATCCACTCTGATGCCCTCAGCAGATACAATGTGTCCCAAGAATGTCACTTCTTCCAGCCAAAATTCACACTTACTGAGCTTGGCATATAGTTGTTTTTCTCTCAATGTTTGCAAAACAATGAGGAGGTGTCGATCGTGCTCTTCTTTGTTCTTTGAATAAACAAGAATGTCGTCTATAAACACCACTAGAATTGGTCGAGGTACGGATGGAAAATTCAATTCATCAAATCCATAAATATTGTTGGTGCGTTTGTAAGCCCAAAAGGCATTACAAGAAACTCATAATGTCCGTACCGAGTTCTGAAAGCAGTCTTTGGAATGTCCCCCTCCTTAATTTGCAGCTGATGGTATCCCGATCGCAGATCTATTTTTGAAAATACACTGGCTCCTTTGAGTTGATCGAATAAATCGTCAATGCATGGTAGTGGATACTTGTTCTTGATTGTGAGCTTGTTCAACTGTCGATAATCCACGCATATCCTTAAGGATCCGTCCTTCTTCTTGACGAAAAGTACCGGTGCGCCTCATGGGGAAACGCTTGGTCATATAAAGCTTTTGTCGAGTAGCTCTTGTAATTGCGTCTTCAATTCCTTGAGTTCCGCTGGCACCATTCGGTATGGGGCAATCGACACTGGTGCAGCTCTCGGATAAACATCTATGGTGAATTCCACTTCTCTCTTAGGTGGTAGTCCGGGTAGCTCATCTGGGAAAACATCGGGAAAATCACACACCGTCGGTATGTCTTGGATCTTAGTAGCGTCTTTCTTTGCTTCCATGGCGCTTACTAGATATGCCTTGCATCCCTTTTGTATTAGCTTCCTTGCCGTCACTGCCGATATTATGTTGTTCAAATAGTCGCCTCTTTTTTCGACTACTGTCACTTCCTCTCCACGAGGGGTATGGAGCGTCACCCTTTTCTTCTCACAGTCAACTATTGCTTTATGCTTTGCTAACCAGTTCATTCCTAAAATTACGTCAAATTCCCGAAATGGTAATTCCATCAAATTTCCAGGAAATACGTTTTCGTGTCTCTCTATAGGGCATTCTTTGATTACTTTGTTCGTAACTACTTCATCTCCTATAGGGTTTGTAACTAGTATACCGGACTTGACATATTCTACTGGTAATCCTTCTAAATTCTCACTATGCATGCATATGTACGAATGTGTGGATCCGGGATCAATTAAAGCATGTACAGGTTTGCTGAACATATAAAACGTACCAACAATGACGTCCGGTGCTTCTTCTTCTTCTCGGGTTCTCATCGCATATACCCTTGCTGGTGCACTTGTACTAGGCTGGTTAACAGTCTCTGATTGTGCCTTTTGAAAATTTGGATTACCTCCTCTTCCTCTACCTCGGCCTCTGCCAAAGGTAGGCTGTGACCTCTCCGTTGGTGCAGGAGTATTCATCTGTATTTTAGGGCAGTTCACCTTTATATGGTCTGGTGCTCCATATTCCCAGCATCCTTCGGTTAAATACCAACATTCACCCCCATGTCTTCGTCCACAATGCTCACATAGAGGAAAAGTATATCCTTCAAAACCCGTGTTTCTTCCAAATCCTCCACTAATTCCTGGATTGTTACTTCTTCCTCTGCCTCTACTTAATCCTCTTCCGAAGCCTCTTCCAAACGACCCCGGTGCACTGGCTACAGATGTTTGATAACTCATACCTCGGCCTGACCTCTGATTTTGAGATCGTCAACCTTGTTGTATAGAACTACTTCCTCCCATGAATCTCTTTTGGGCCTGCTGAGGTCCTCCCGGGCCTTGAGTTTGCGTCCTTTTTTGCTGCATGCGCTGATGCCTATTCCTCTCATCCACTTGTACTTTCTCAACGTCCAAAGCCTTTGCAACAAGCTTGGAAAATTCTGATATATCTATGGCTACCAATTGCACTTTGATTTCATTGTTTAATCCTTCTAAGAATCTCTTGCATCTTTCCTGTTCTGTTTCTATCATTCTCCTCGCGTACTTACTAAGACAAGTGAACTCTTTTTCATACTCGGATACCGTCATTCTTCCTTGCTTTAAGTACGTGAATTCATTCCTTTTTGCATTTAAGTACGCCTCAGCGATATATCTCTTCTTAAACTCGGTTTGGAAAAATTTCCATGTCTGCTGTTCTATTGGCACGCGCTGCTGTGTAGTCTCCCACCAAATGTACGCTTCTTCAACCAAAAGAGACGTGGCACAAATAAATCTTTCCTCTGGCGTGCACCTTAATTGATCCAACGCTCTAATGGTACTATCTAACCAGTATTCCGCTTCCTCAGATCCTTCTTCCCTACTGGCTTTAAATTCCTTAGCCCCATACTTCCTTAATTTCTCGATTGGGGGCTTTCTCTCTCTTTCGGCAGCAGTAGGTACCATTCCTGCCATTTGTTGAAATGCTGCTGCCATCTGTCGTAAATAAGCATCGGGGCCTTCTGCGGCCGCCGCTGCTGGTTGGGGCATAGTTTCAAGACTCTCCTCTACATTCGTAGGCACGGAGGCACGTGACTCGCCCTCCTCATCTACGGCTCTCTGTGATTCAACTTCTTGCGACATTCTACAATCATATACATGTATATCATAATAAAGTTAGCAGCTGGTTTGGCTTGGCATATTAAATTTCCTATATGGCATGTACATAGATAAATTCCAATCATAATTTCAAATCATACACTTAATATAAACATAACCTTATTTATTCACATAATCGCGTTTTCATACATATTTAACATACATCATCACATACTCCTATTATGGCCTATTTTACATCTATGTACAGCAAAATGGCCTATATTAGTTTTTTACTTGTCCGACCTATTTATATCTATTTACAACAAAATGGCCTATCTACTGTTGCATTATTATCCGCCTATATACATAACCAAAGGGGTAGCAAAATAATCAGCCCATCACAGCTCAATAAGTAGGAGCTCGGGGAGAGGTAGCACTATCTGAAGCAAGCTCCATCGGATCCGAATCTACCTCGTTAGACTGAACTCTAGGAAGTTTACGAGGGAGTTCATCCATTCTATCCTGTAACATCTCTACCCTTCCTTGCAAGGTCCTAGCCAAACGATTCACATTCTCAAGCTCTACTGTAGTTTGCCTCTTATCCACTTGTAACGCCCTAACATCTTCCATCAAGAGCCTACTATTATCTAGGGCTAACACTAAGTCTTCCCGGTCCTGGAGTATCAAATCTCTCAACTGATCTATTACTTCCTCTTGCTCCTCCTGTTTCCCTTTCATTCTAACTAATTCTTCTTTTAACTCTGCTATTTCTCGCTCTCTGGCTTCCATGTTAATTTTCTAGCGCAGATTCTCCTTCCCCAATTCAAAAAGCTTCTTATCTATGGCTTGTTTCTCACTTGTGCTGGCCCGAGGATAAGGTTTAGGACTTAAAGCCAATTTAGCTGGTTGCTTCGAATCACTCATCCTCACTCCTGTTATCAATACCACAATATTACTAATAAGCATCATAAACATACACATCAGCTTATTAAAATTCCCTTCCTAAACCTATGTGTCATGCATTCACAGTTTGATTCAACTAACTACCCAGAATCGACTAAACAATTGCTCTGATACCACTAAATGTAACACCCCATCTTAGCTTATGTTTATAGACCAAGATGGAATGCTATTTTATGATATTCGAGTCTTGGTTCTATACTTAGTCAATTTATAATACACATTTTACAAAAATTTTGCCAGAGTTTCCCCTATAATTGGTGGTCCCAAGTGACGCCAAAACTGATTTTTTTTATTTAATGAAAACATTTTTTATCTCAACCAATCAATCTCAATCAATCTCAAGCACTTCTATAGTCGACCTCCTTATATCCTCCACCAAAACCTGCATTAAAATTTCACACTTCTACACACACATCCATACACACTAATTCATACCAACATACAATAGTTAATATACTTAGCACACGTACTTTGGTCTTTTACTAGTCATACATACAATTCTTAGTTTACGCTAACATATGTACATTCCATTCTAGTTACATTACTTATAATAACTTTCTATCTGAAAAGTTGCCAACATCAGCTGTTCGGGACACTGCAGAAAACAGCTTCTCGCTCAACCTACGAGTTTAGAAAAGAAAACTAAACTCGCTAAGCGTTTGCTTAGTGGGTACTTAAATCATTGCATTAAATAAATAGATTAAAAGAGTAATTAAATAAAAACATGTATTTGAATACTTTAGATCAATGAATAAGATCTAAACATAATGATAAAAGGTTAAATCCCATATTTTGAATTTAGAAATTACTTGTTTTGCTTTTATCAATTTAGGTGCTCTACTGGTTTAACAGAACATCAACGAATAAGGCACGGGTCATGATAAATATATCTCGTCCTGGTGAGATATTACAGGATGATATGCGTCATGGTGCATATTTCATCATCCTTCATCATAATTCTTGCACATGTGCTAATAGCCATTGTTCATTGAATCATTGATCATGTCATTGTAATCATCGGCCTTTAGCCGAAATATCATATCATGTCATGAGCAGTACTGCAATAATAGTATGATGCATCATACCCTTATCTCAAGGGTTCTATCATAACCAAGTAGAGCGTAAACAATTTATTAATTAATTTGATCATGATATTCAATAAGCCATGATTTTTCCATAATGCATGTATTGTCGGAATAGCTTGTCATGATGCCTTTCTGATCATTTCCAAATCTCCTTCATGTCATTCTATATGATTTAACATCAATCCATATCATAATATTCAATTTTTAACACATTTAGAAAAAATGATCAAATGAATAGTGGCGCGGCGCGTAAAATCGGCAACACAATGGCGCGCGTCAACTAAATGGTAAAATCTTTTTTTACTTCTGAAAATTAGTCAAATTTGGCAACAGTTTTGACCAAGTAAAAAAACTTATTTTTGGCTGAATTTTTGCAGGAAAACACTTTCATAAGTTAACTAAATGCATGTAAAATTTCATCGGAAAATTCTTTCGTTTGCCCCTTCAACGGACTGCCCAAAATGAAAGTTGCAGAATGGTGCCCAAAAGGGGACCATTCGGCCCAATTTTCAAAAATTGAGGGAAATTCATTTTTTTCTTGCAAAATTGATTTTTAGACTCCTTTTGTGATACCATTGAAGGACTAAGGGTCCCACTTTCAAAAATCAAACCAAAGGGGTGATTAAAAGTTCATCAAAGTTTATGGATAATTGAGTAAATTTAGCTAGTTTGTTTTGTTTTCATTCTTTTCACAATCAATTGATTACAAATGGTTCAAGAACACTTTCCCACATATTTACTACACATAATAACATCATTTCAAAACCATTTCAAAAGTCCCATAATGCAAAATATGTGAATTAATTGAAAAGGCAATGATTTAAGTACCAAACCTTAATTCATTTCACTTGTTTCTAGTTCTTTTATGCCTTCTTTGCTTCCTTCTCTCTCACTTCTTGATTTCCTATAATTTTCATAAAATCCATGTCAAGAACATAATAAAATTTAAGTGCTTCATGCCTTATTTTGCTAACTAATACTACTAGTCATCCTTTTTATCCTTAATCTTATATGTGCAAATCATCTCTTTCACTTTCTCTTCAACTTCTTAAATTTTCTATAATCATCATATTTATTCTTTCATTTGTATCTTGCAAATAATATAACCAATGAAAGAAATAGGACCATAGATGAATTTCCTTACCTTAAAGTCTTATTCTCCACCCAAGTTTGCAACCAAAATTAGCTACTTGAAAAACAATCTCTCTCTCTTTTCCCTTTCTCTTCAATTCGGCCAAGCAAGAACAAAGAGAGCTCTTGGCTTTTATTTATTTGGTGTTCTCTCCTCCAAATGGCAGCCAAGAGAGGTTAAGATGTGATGGTGTAAGTGTTGATTTCCCATTGGTACACTTAAGTGGAAAAATGGCTAATTCTCATTGGTCCAAATGTCTCTTTCTTTTATTTATTTAAAACCCAAGCCCTTGGACTTGCTTTTAATTATATTTTGGCCCCTCAAGCTCCTTGTGCTGAAATTTTATGGTCTAAGATGTGAAAAGACCAAAATACCCTCCGGCGATTACTCGTTCGTAACTTTTAAACCGCGCACTTCCGCCGAATGCTGTGGTACACTTTTTGACTCAGTTTTTCCTCTACTTTTCATTTTTGAGATCCATTATTACTTTCGAGACACTTTTAAAAATGACCATGATGCCCCTGGTCAAAATCCCCTATATCTTCCAAACCGTGCTTTTTCGGAAAAAATCATGTCGCGCCGTTGCTACCCGATTTTTCTCTACTTTTCATTTTTGGAGTCTGTTATATGCACTATTAAGGACCTCCGGAACAACTTTTGGTAATTACAGTCACCTCCACAAAACTTTGCAATCTTTTCAAATAGGTCCTTTCAGTTCTACAGAACTTCCCTTCACTTCGCGCTCTTGAGTAGCTTCTCGGGATGGTTCCTCTTATTGTACATGGACGTACTGTACATATGTATAACTTGGGTCGTGACATCAGACCTGTAATCAGCTCCTTATCTTGGTAGATTGCAAGTATTATCCTGTAAAAATATCAAAATGAAAAAAAAGTTGAAAAACTGACACTCACTTATGCAAATTCGTATACTACATAAAATAATCTACTCAAGTTGTGAGAAAGGGAAAGGAAGTGGAGGACCAACCTTAATTGGATTGTATTGTAGGCAACAGGATGTCTCCATCACTACTCAGGCAGAGTTTTTTTAGCAATGTTATTTAAATGTTAAACATGAAACAGAGGAGCATAACCAGTCATAACCTAAGAATATCCAAGCATTTAGAGGTTCAAAACAGCGATATGCAATTAAAAATGAGAGTTCCACCTAGACAATATAACCTTCAATATAAAGATATGTAACTAAAGAAAAATACCACGGATGCTCCTTCATCCTTCATGAGTGAGATGAAGATGCGACAAACGAATAGGAAAAGGATAAGGAACTTAGTTTCTAAAATTAGAATGCTCAGCATCCTTTGCCAACAACACCTAATTTCTTAATTTAACAACTTAAATGACTCACTGTCCGAGGAATTAAATGACAGAATTATTAGTCATTGCCAATATTATGTACTACCTTACAGCAAGGTCTAAGACAAAGCAACAGTGAGAGGAACCAAAGCAACAAAGTAAATTAGTAATTTGATTGCTCTCCATATCAAGGTCACTTTACCAATTTCTTCCTCTTTTTCCCCTTCATATGTATTACCAATGCAGATGATTGTACTCTCAGAAACAAATCAGTCTATATAAGAATATCAAAATTCAAAAACACAACTCCAAAATAAACTCAAAATGGAAAAATGCATTCAAAAATTAACAGCAAATAATGTGAAATATTTTTTTTAAATTTCTAGTACATAAATAAAGGATTCTTCATCAAATTAGACTATTGATAAATTAACATAAATGCTAAGATGCTAGGTGAGCAAGAAATTACTAAAAGGAAAAATGAGTAGTCTCCAAATTACCTCTGGGATTCACTCTCTTGCTGTAACAGAAAATTCAAGTACTTGTTGTAAGCCAGTCTCTGTTGTTGTTGTGCAGCCTTCATTCTCATCATTTCTTCATGTTAGTGCAAATAAATACTCTCCATTTCGCTTGGTGAACCAACAATGACACCACCGCCAATCTCAGAAACAGTGGCGGAGCCAGCCCAGGGCTGGCATAGGCTCGAGCCACTCCCTGGCCTGCAGATTCCTTTAGACCATCCCCTAGCTGGCTGGTGACCGGCGTTAATGGAGGTAAGCGGTGGCTGGGCTGCTGGTTCGCGTGAAAAATCGTACAACTCCGCCAGCCCTCCCCTAGCTCTCGGGCTGGCTCCGCCATCGCTCAGAAATATTATCACCACCAAACGCACCATGAACAAATTGAAATGATAAAATTATGTAACTCTCTGCATATTGAATTTTTAAAATATAAACCTAAACTCAGATTTATGTGCACAAAAACAATGATGTGTATGCTCATTTCTACCTATATTACAAAGCGAAAAAGGATATGTCAACGACGAATCATACCTCCATTTATAGCCGGCGAATGTGCAAAGAGTGGAGGCTGGAAACAGAGAGAGAAAGTGGGAACCAATGGATTTGGGGGTTAGGTAGACAACTTGCATGAACCCTAATAATCTTCAAATGAGAGATATGTTTATAGAAAAACGCCTAGACAGTGATTGAAAAATAGAAATCCAGCTCAAATGGATGATAACAGAGACTAGTAATTGAAGAGAACTGATGAGATTGAGTGCAGGCTACGATTACGAAGAAGACTAGAAGAGTACTTACGGGAGTTGAGACCTTCAGATGCCATAATTCTTTGCCAAAATAAAGAGGAAAATACGAATTTGGGGTTTATTTATTTGAGAGCAAATATGCCGACACAACATAAAAAACATTGGCCCGTAATCTTATAAAGTTTGCAATGCCGACGCTTTTTAATTGTGTCCCAGTGATAAAGTCGTTAAAAGTATATTTTATTGTAGGGAGTGTAGAGTTTTTTTTTTAAGTGTTATACGAAGAGAAAATGAGGAAGAGAAAGAAAAATTATATCTAATGTTAAAAAGTTGTCAATTTAAAACCTTCAAATATAGTAGTTATTAGTAGTTATTGATCAAGAGTTACAACATTTTAGTTTTTACTTGTAATTCAAATTTATTATTCAAGAGTTGTAACTTTTTAATTTATAACTAGCGAAATTTATTTGTTAAGTGTTGCAACTCTTCAAATATAATTGTAACTTTTAAATTTATTATTTATTTTTTTATCAAATAATTATCAATAATTAAATAATATATATATATAACAACTTCGAGTTTGTTTGGATTATAATTGTTTAAAAAATTTTACTAAATCACAAATTAAACTGAAGTTTCAGTTTTCATTTTTTGAACTATGACCCGTTTTATATATTTGCAAATGACAATTTCAGTTTGATTTGGATATTTGGGATTTTTTTTGGCAGTCTTTAACTGCAATGTACATTGTACATTGCAAGTATGTGGGTGTCTCCATATAACATATGAGCATTGCTTGGCACATGCAAAGCTATCGAGACTTACTGATATACTATTTGACATTTGCATTTTTTGCAAAAGGAACCTGCAAATGAACCTTTCACAACTCAAAAGCCAATTTTTTCATACTATTTTAATTAGATTGCCACGTCTTTCATACTATTTTTTCATACGTTCGCTTACATGCAAGCGAATTAGATTGCCACGTCTTTAACTTGTACTATTTTTGTTAAAAACAGTTAGATACTATTTTAATTTTAAAATTTGGAGATACTATTTTAATTTTAAAATTTGACTTGATTCAAATTAAACCATTTAAATATACAAATTAATTTTTTGGTGAATTACTATTTAATCTTGATATTTAATGAAATTTACAAATAAAATTTATATTTTAATAAATATCAATGACTAAATAATAATCTCCCTTTCAATCAATGAAGAATATTAGGAGACAAAAATAATTATATATGGTCAATGTGAGTTCGTACGAGCGATAAAAAATTTATTATCCTTTAAGCAATACCTCGAATTTGAGCTATGTAAATGAAAAAAATTTATTAAGAGAGTCACGCATCTTTTTAGATCATACAGTATTTGAATTTAAATTAGTTAAATAATATTTATGATACCAAATGGATAACAAAAAAATAATTATATATAGTCAATAAAATTAATCAAATCCAGTAATCCAATATAAACAAAACTACTCATATATTATTAATCAAATAAGTAACCTACAAGCATGAAAATTAGTCGAACATAAGATCAAGAGCAATTCAACGTAAAATCAAAAGGGTCCAGATCAAGTGCTTCACCGTTCTGGCCTTTCCCGTGGGGACGCATTCTTTTAGCACACCCTTTAACTTTATCTTGTTTGGATTTCTTGTCAATTTTATTCTTATGACATAGTAAATTTATGGTGAAATTAGTTATGATTGAAATTCTAAATAAATAAGAATTTATTATATTTACCAGATATATTTTTCAAACTGTGAAATATAAAATTTATATAGAGCAGAGAATAATTTTTTTATTATATGGATAGTTACTCTAATTTTTTTTTATTTCATTTTCTAAATCATATGAGTTTTCGTATACAATCATGCTGTTATTTGAAAAATAAAAATACAAGACTCAATTGATCACAAAATAAAAAGGAAAATCAAATTTTGTAAATTTTTTGAGAAAATTAAATAATCTGTAAAAAACTTTTTGAAAAATATTAATTGCAGTTATTTTGGAGAGTAATTATTCAATAATTTTCCTCATATTTATTAGAAATAATTTATTATAGGTTTATTTTATATTTTTTAATCAATAGAAGGAAGATTGTTGAACAATCACTCCCTAAAATAATTATAATTAGCATTTTTTTAATTTTTTTCGTTTTCATTCATATGGCCGTTGAACCTTTTTTATATTCTTACATATTTACCTTTTTTTTTTCTTTTATACGGAATGAGCTCTATTTCCTTTTTATGTTTTTATTATTTATTATTTTTATACTATTTATTTTTTCATTCATAAATAATTTTATTATTGCTATATTCATAATATTTACACAAAGTACATAACATATATACACTATATATAAAATACACACACATCATACATAGATATATATACAACATATATGTAACATATACACAACATACTTAATATTTTTTTAACATTATTTTTTTTAATTTTATATACATACAACTTTCACATAATATACACACAACATACACTGCAAACATATAATATACACCAATATTTATACAATATACACTTTATACAAATATATGCATAACATATACATAACATACACACACTGTATACATAATAAAATTAATATTTTTTAACTTTACTTTTTATTTGTATAGTATATAAAATTTTGTTTAAAAAAAATTTAATGATTGTTATTAAAATATTTTTATATATTTTATTTTTATATAAATTTTATAAGTATTATTTTTTATTTAAAATCAAAATCAAAATCAAAATTTTTTTTGAAAAATTAATATATTTTATATGTTGAAATTATAATTTAAAATATTAATTTTATTAATTTTATTAAAATATATTTATTTAATAATGAAGTTTGAAAAGAAAAAAATAAAAATTGAAGTAAATATTTTTTGAATTAAGAGAGGAGGTATTTCTATAAAAAAGAAAAAAAATTATTTGAAGTAAGGATATATTGGTAAAAAAATATTTTTTGAAATATTTTTGAAAACCTTTTTTTCTAAATATGTAGTATTTTTTTAAAAAATGAAACACTATTTTAATATAGTTTTGTAAAAAGCCCAAATTTTTCATGTTTTATGATAAACATTTTGGTTATTATATAAAAATATAGAATAAACTCACAATAAACTTTATTATTGAAGTTATTATATATATATATATATATAATAAACTCATAATAAACTATATGAATTTAGTAAATTTATAAACTAATTATAATTTTTTAATAAATTTTATAATATCTACTTTTTTTCTAGCAATTTTATAAAAATTCCAAAATTAAAAACCAAATTGATGATTATTTATAATGATTTTGACAAATGATAATATAATTCAATTTTTTTATCCCATTTTTTTAAAAGATCATAGATTATTATTTATTTCTTATAAATATGAATTAATTGATAAATTGGTCTCTCTCTTTTAGAAATATTAACACTTTTTCACAATTATTTTTATAACAGATGTTACTTTAAATTCAGCCAAATAAAAAAATAGTTTTTGACTTTAAATAAGTTTATTCTATTAACAATAAAAAAAATTAATAGTGAAAATATTAAATTACCCTTAGTTATATATATAAACTTGTTTTTATTTCAAAATTTCTAAAAAATATTTTTCATATTTTAATAATATAAAGATTATGTTCTCAAAAAATTATATTCATTTCAAAATAATTAAAATTAAATGTTATATATTTTTAATAGCGTAAATTATTTTTAATTATTTATAATAAAATTTATCCCTTATTATTAAAAATATATCGTATATTTTTTTAATGAAAAACATAAATAAAAAAAAATAACATTCAATATGAGCTTTATTAAAAAAGATTTTTTACTGTATTAATTTTTAACATTCGATATGAGTTTATAATTAAAAAACATATGAGTTTATAATTAAAAAACATAGATTTTTTTACTATATTAATTTTATAATTATTAAAAATTAATTATATTTTATATAGATATTATCCTATGAAAGAAATTATTTTCTTAAAAGGAAAATACAAACTTATAAATATTAAACCATTTGTTATGATCATAGACTTCTTTAAATATGTAGTTTATAATTGCATAGAACGAAGAAATAAAATTTATACAATTAATTTTAATTATTTTAAAATTAAAATATAATTTAATTGAGTCGATTTAAATTATATTAAAATAATAAAAATAATTTATTGAAAAGTAAAAAAAGGAGGCAGGTGAAATCAATAAAATATTGGTAAAAAGCAATAAAGTAAGTTGAGCATAGTAGTAGTTACCAGTTGCTCATAAGTTTCCACAAGGGCCAACTAAGACTCAACAGGTAGAAGTACAGACATAAATAAATGTACAATAAAAAATTTGGAAGTTTCTTTAACCTCTTTGTCTTTTTGCCTTAATGTAGAGAAGATAATACCAAATGTAAGGTCATTGTCTTTCAACTAAAAAACAAAACTAAAATTTGGAAGTATTTTCAAGTGCCCAATTTTTTTCTTCTTTTATATTCATTTTCAATCTTGCAATTCCCACACTGACCCCACTAAAGAAACAAAACAGAGGGCTTTGTTTGTCTTTGGCTAGGGCATGTTTGGACTTTTGCGGCCTTTCGGAATATTATAAAGTCCATTTTCAGGCCACCTAATGTTAAAGGCAAAACAAAACCATAAAAGTGGAAGTTTTAGAGAGAGAAAGAAAGTAAAAGAGAAAGAGAGGGAAAGTGGAACTAACTACCGACTAACTATTTGCCCTAAAATAACTCACCTTCTCGTAAATTCCATATTCAACTGAACAGAGAAAGAAGAGAAAAAAAACGACAACAAAATATAAAACGACAAAAACCACACCTCTCTATGTTAAGACAAATTTAACCATGAACAATGAAACTATTTATTCAAAATTTCTGAGAGAGCTTTTAATTTTGCCAATTGACTGTCTCCCTTTTAAGAAACCAGAGAAAAACAGAGAAAACACAGAAAAACCTAGAACTTCTGTTTATTCATAGGAGATATTGAACTTGCAATCTTTGGAATTTTCTTGGGATTTCTTGTGGGTTCTTCTATCTTGGGATTGCAAAACCGAGTAAGGATTTTCTTCTTCTTGGTTTGCTTGGCTAGTTTTCAAATATTGTGTTCTGTTCTTCTATCTTGTTACTTAATATTTTTTTTTCTTTTTGTTCTTTCTCTGTGAATTGGAGCTGGATTAATCAAGCATCTGATTCCCCACTTGAGCTTTTTTATTTTTCTTTTTCAGGGTTTTACATATATTTGTTCAGTTTATTCATATCGGATTTTACTGTTCAGTTCCTTTAGATCAGATTTAACTTGTTCAGTTTCTTGCATTTGTGATCTATCACTGTGTGAATTCTGGATTCCTCTGTGAATTAAATTCCTTAATCCCATATTTGCTTAACTTAATCTTTATTTCTTTTAGTTGCCATATATCTGTTCTGCTTGATTTACTGTTTTAGTTTTGTACTAATGTTTCAAGATGATGGATCATCATCAGTGACATCATCACCTCTCCAATTTTTCTCCATGATGTCACTGTCACCGAGCATAGGATCACCATATCCTTGGCTTAGAGAGCTAAAATCTGAGGAGAGGGGATTGTATTTGATCCATTTATTGCTTACTTGTGCAAACCATGTAGCTTCTGGTAGCCTTGAAAATGCAGAAATTGCCCTTGGGCAGATCTCTCAACTAGCTTCTGCTGATGGTGATACTATGCAGCGAATTGCTGCTTATTTTACTGAGGCACTTGCTCATAGGATCATCAGATCCTGGCCTGGTTTACACAGGGCACTTAATGCTACTAAAATAACTTTGGTTTCTGAGGAAATTCTGGTTCGCAAATTGTTTTTTGAGATGTTTCCTTTCATGAAAGTGGCTTTTGTGCTAATTAACCAAGCTATAATTGAAGCCATGGAAGGGGAAAAAATGGTTCATATAATTGTTCTTAATGCAGCTGAACCTGCACAATGGGTTGCACTTCTCCAAGCTTTAAGTGCACGGCCTGAGGGGCCACCCCATCTGAGAATTACAGGGATTCATCAACAGAAAGATGTACTAGATCAAATGGCTCATAAACTGATTGAAGAAGCAGAAAGATTGGATATACCCTTTCAGTTCAATCCCATTGTTACCAAATTAGACAATCTCGAAATTGAAAAGTTGCGCGTTAAAACTGGGGAGGCTCTAGCAATTAGTTCAGTTTTCCAATTGCATCCTTTTTTAGCCTCAGATGATGAATTGAGGAAGAGATCTCCAGTGACATTGAAGAATTCAAATGGAATTCACTTGCAAAAAGTCCTTCAAATGAACCAAAACACAATGGGGGAGTTGCTTGAGAAAGATATGGTAAATGGATATAGCCCAAGTCCTGACTCACCCTCATCATCGCCTGTGGCTTCAACTGCACCGGTAAAGATGGATTATTTTCTCAGTACTCTCTGGAGTTTGTCACCAAAGCTCATGATGGTAATGGAACAAGATTCCAATCATAATGGATTAACTCTGATGGAGAGGCTATTAGAGGCATTATACTCGTATGCAGCCTTGTTTGATTGTTTGGAATCTACTTTATCAAGAACATCCATGGAGCGACTTAAGGTGGAGAAAATACTGTTTGGGGAGGAAATAAAGAACATTGTAGCATGTGAAGGAGCTGAAAGAAAGGAAAGACATGAAAAACTGGAGAAGTGGATTCAAAGGCTTGATTTAGCGGGATTTGGAAATGTGCCTTTGAGCTACTATAGTATGTTACAAGCAAGAAGAGTGTTGCAAGGGTATGGTTGTGATGGTTATAAGATTAAGGAAGAGAACGGTTGTGTAGTAATTTGCTGGCAGGATCGGCCACTTTTTTCTGTATCAGCTTGGAAGTGTAGAAAGTAAGAATTAAACATTCATTATTGTATGAAAGAATTTTTATTTATCTGAAAATCTGTACTTTTAGAATGATTTGAAGGCCCTCTTATGCATGCATGGGAGAAAAAAAAACAGTATTTAACAATGATAATTTTTTTTGTGTATTCTATATAATATTTTTTTTAAAAAAAATATGGTTGTTATTTTATTTATATAAATTTTTTATAAATAATGTATATGAATAAAAGTTTATTATTATATTTTATTTTAAAAGTAATAAATAAATAAAATTTATAGAAAAATTAATAACTTAATATAATCTTATTAATCGGATTATTGACTAGTTAAATAGCAGTAGCTAATGGTTAATACCGTTGACGAATGATTCAAAATTTGATCCGGTTAGATTTATTTTGATTTTATGATGTTTGACTGTTTAATTGAATCAAAGTAGTTTTTGGAAAATATTCATAGTTATTAAAATATTTGATAGATTTTTCAATATTTTTTTAGTTTAATTTGTTATTTGATACAGTCAATAAAAAGATATTTCTTTAGTAATTTTATGGGTTGATAAAAACTTAACCACCCCATGAGTCCATCTAAAAAATCCACAACGAATACAAATGAGATGGAAGCGAACGCAAGAAAATTAGATTAAAGAATTAGCAAATAATAAATGAATAATGAGAATAGGCACCATTAGTAAAATCCCATTTTGAGACAAGATGCTTTTTCTAGTGGAGACGACCATATATTATATAATATAAGATTGGCAATGGAGTAAAAAATTATCATTTTTTGTAGGAAGTTACTTTCAATATGGCAGGAATTTTTCAAAATTTTTTTTAGAGAGAAATCTCTAATCGTTGGGCAGGGACGGGGACAGAGAGTGGAATCTTTGTCTCTGTCCTTGTGGAGATCTAATAAATTATATAATATATATAATATATATACATTATATACATATAATATATATTATACTATATATATTATATATAATATATTATAAATATTGTATTTTATTTATTTGCACATATGAGATAAATTTATTTTGATGTATTTTATTTTATAATATTTTTTTAAATTTTATTGTATATATTTATTATATTATTATTTTATTAAGTATAAAATTATAATAAATTATTATTTTTTATATTTTAACTTTAAAAATAATAAATAAATAAATTCCCTCGCGAGGGCTGTGGCGGGAACAGGGTGGGAAATCTAATATAATATGAACCATTTAGTAAGTGGGAACAGAGACATATATAGTGAAAAGAAAAATTACAAAAATAACCTTAAAAAATTCTTTTTGCATAAATATGGCAACAATTTTTTTTTTTAATTTTATGATAAAAGCTCTTCAAAGCAACAAAAATACATTACTTGTACCAAATCCAAAAAAAAAATAGAAATTCTTCATTGCGAACTTTCTTCAAATTATTAAAAAAATGGAGAAAACATTATTTCTTAATGATTGATCAAAAAAATCTAAAAACAACAAAGTTATAAAAAATTGAAGTAGATTTGAAAAAAAATCAAAGGAAATAAGAAGATAAACAACATAACAATCATCAAGTAGTTCATCATATCTACATCCACAAAAGATTACATATACAAATCGAACAAACAAAAGCAATCAACCAATGGGCCTAAAATACGAGTATCTCATAATACATAAGTTCTTGGAGTTCAAATACAATAATAAACCTCCAAAAAACAACTTAAACATGCAAAAACGAGATGAATGTTCAGCGTACAAAAATCAGGCAGTATAGTTTGTGGTGGCAGCAAACAACTAAACAAGAGGGGTGACCGTACAAAGTGTTGGGCGACTGCTAGACCTTTTGTGTCTCCAAGTTTTTCAGCTCTTATGCTTCCAACAAGTTGATAAGCTTTTTTTGGTCTTGGCTCCATTCATATGATTCCATATGTGAAACCATGAAGCCTTGAACATAAGCTTATAATACCTCCATTAACTTCTTGGTTATTTGTCTGTGATTGGTTCACTAGGAATCTTCAAGCTTTGTGTTCCAAGAGAAAATTGATGGGCTCCATAGCCATCCTAGCATTAGTCATTGTATAGTTTTCTTGAATTTTTAGTTGTCAGGCTGACTACGGGTTTTAAAAGCCATATGCTTTTCTGTTTTCTAGTACTAGTCACATGCCTTCGGATTTGGGTCGTCATATATCTCATTATTATGACTCATAATTTATGAGAATTATAAAAGAACCACCAAGAATTTCTCTTTTATTTTATAAATTCATTAATTTCAATGTAAATAATTTAGTTTTTACTTGTATTTGTACTATCTTCATTTGTAGGTTCAAATTAATTTTCTTACATTTTCTTTCCAAGGGACTTTTTCCCATAAATATGTATATATATATATATATATATATTTCAAGAACTAGAGGTTACTCCTTTTGGTGCAACACTCACAAAATCTCAAGAATCATGCCACAAGTATATGTACTCGTTAGTTACCGGACATATTTCACCTTTCAACTTCTGCCCCTCATGAGTTCTCATGTGTTAAATAAGTGAAGCACTAGAATCATTCTATTATTCCAATTCTTTAGTCTAATTTACAGTGGTCCATGAAATATTTTCTTGCAACCCCAGTATCCAGCTCATGATATTTGTTTGTGAATTATTAAATTGAATGATTAAAGTATGTTTAATTTGCTTTAAAACAACTTTTAATTTCTACTCAAGATATTCATTCAAGATTGTGTTTTTCTATTCTTCTACATAGCATAATCCAATCCAAAATAATTTTTGAATTACAACATACATATCCAAATTGAACAAAAAATAAAGGAGATGCAAGCAATATATCACAACATAAATATCAAAACTTAAAACCCTTTGTCCCTTACCTGCAGGCTGCACCAAAATCTTAAGAATGGTAGAAAAATTGGATAAACAAAGCTTAACAAATAATAACAATTTGAAAATTAAAACAAAAAAGTGAATTAAAAAATAACCAAATCCATAATTAAAAATTTAAAAATAAAATTTTATGGAAATATCAAATAACAAAAAAAATAACTTTGGATGATCGACGACAAGCGTTGTCACTGGAAAAACTAGATGGTGGCAACGACATGATGGTGAGGTCGTGAGGCATGAAGGAGAGTGGCTGGCGGCTGTTTGGATCATCTATGTGTTTATGTTTAGTGTATTTTATTAGCTTTTGATTGATTTTTCTTTTAATTTATGTTTAAAGTTTATTTAAAGTATTTGATCCAGGATAAAGAACAAAACGATGGAGCTTTTAATTCAATTTGATGGATTATTAAGGTAGAAAAATATGAGACATGGCCAAGACACTTCATGGCTTGGCCATGTCCCTCATCCAAGGAAAGAGGCAGGAAAATTTGGTAGAGCTTGAAACAAGCAAGAGACAAGACCAAGCCATTGACCATGTCACATTACACAACCAAGGCCTTAGCCGTGTCCCACCAAAAGAGCAAAGCAAAGACAAAGTGTAATACCCTAAAATCTAGTAGCTTAAATGTTGTACAAATGAATGAATAAAGTGAGAAAAAAAAAATCTTTGATTGAAATAAAATTATAATGTGCCAAAGTAATAAACAAAAACTTTAAAGTATCTGAATTGAAAACCCTACAACTGTGAATCAAATCAATTAACTGTAAGTTATTAAATAATTAATTATATTTGTATATAAACTATTAGAGAAACAAAATGACCTATTAGAGTGATAAAGAAATCATTCATATACAAAGAAGTAAAATTTATGTGTTACTAAATTCATGGAAATGTAAATTTTAAAATACTTTAGCTATGTGAACCCGTATGTATAAAAATCTTAGGGTATTATACTTGAAATGTATTATAACTTAATTAATAATATCTTAATATAATAATATACATTAAAACCATATAAGATAAATTAAAATTTAAAATTAAAAGTGAAAACAATTTTAAAGAAATTAATTACAAGTGTAGATAACAAGTTATGGTGTAAAATGACTAAAAGGGTATTTGAGTTAATAAAAGAAATGTATAAGATTGAAGGGCAAAATGGACATTTCACTCATTTAATTCTCAGCCAATTTTCTGCCAAAATAAGTGGGTAACTCATCTATTTTGAATAGTAATGGGTGCTGGAAAATGTTGACTAAAAGATGATAGGAATGGTTTGGTCTTATCTTTTCTTCTTTCTCTTTTCTTGTTACTATCAAGAACACTTCTTCTTTATCACGACCCTCTCTCATTTTCCAGCAGCTAAAAACCATTTCTAGGCTAGTTTCTTATGTTAAGAAGTGATCCAAAGTGAAAAAATAAATCAACAAAGTGATATAAAGGCAAAGAAGACAAAAGAATTCCTAATGGTAATAATCTGAAAATTCTGGATCTTAATCTTTTATTTTGTTTTTCTAATTTTAAATCTATTATTTATTGAATTTGAGCTAAAAATTATCATTTGTACATATTAAGTAAGTATTTAGGATGTTAGAAATCGATTTGTATCGAAAGAAATTGAAAGGAATGAAGCTAAAAACCCTAACACTCAAATCTGTCTAAATATTACAGCTTGAATTCTCAATAAATTAGCTACTGTGTTTTATTTATTTTAACATGATAACGAGCCTTAAAATTAATCAAAAATTACAGAAAGGTTTATTTAGATTTTGGGAAGGTGGTGGTAAAAGGCCAAGTCAAAATGATGAAGGAAGATGAGTGAGTAAATAAATAAACACAAGCTACTCATTTTAATAGTCTGAATGAATACCATTGAGATTTTGCTGCTGTGTTTAAATTATTTACCTATATAAATGAACTCTATAAATTGTAAAAAATTTACAGAGAGGTCATATATAATGTTGGAAATATACTAGTAAAATTTCAGGGCAAATTAATCTAAATAAATTAATATATAATTAAATGAATACAAACTACTCAAATGCTGGAATTTAAGTATTTTGTTGATGTAGGACTGAATTGAGCATAATAAAATATATTTGATTTGGTCATAAATATAAGTATATTATAGATGAATATAATCTCTAGTATGTGTATTTAATGTTCTCAAAAGTATAAATATTAATTTAATAAATAAGTAAATTAAATAACATAAAGAAATCAATGTACGTTGTTATAGGCATATGACGCATATTTGAACTTACTCTATTGTAAAACCCTATTATAATATAATTTGTAAAATTTGAATTAATAATTATAAAATAAATTTTTAGGACATATTAAGATATTAAAACAGGGCATAGGTTCCTAATAAATAATTAAGATAAAAAAATGATAAATTAAACAAAATAAACCTAAATGTGTTATTTATATGTGGATGTGAATGTAGGTCGGGTATTGCCATCAAATCAATCAAGTATTATCAATAACTTAGAGGAATCAAATTTGCATATTCAAGGTGAGTTATAGTGTCCAATCCTTGCTTTGTCACAT
The DNA here is from genome assembly GCA_947685225.1 of Garcia nutans. Taxonomy (NCBI): domain Eukaryota; kingdom Viridiplantae; phylum Streptophyta; class Magnoliopsida; order Malpighiales; family Euphorbiaceae; genus Garcia; species Garcia nutans. Next base: position 38,045,070 of record CANTUV010000011.1, read on the forward strand.
TTGGAATTCTTTGATGAAAATTTAACCATTGTTGATATTTAAGCCATATGATATCATTTATTGTTAGTGATTCTATATTTGTGAATTGTGAAAACCAATGTGGCCTCTTGGCCTATGTGATCATACCAAGCCATTTGATTAGCCAATGTGACAGAATCCCAACTTGATGGGGGCTATATCATCAAACTATGTGCACATAGAAGTTTGTGATTTGTAGGGTAGAAGCTACCCTTATGTGAATGTGATGTGTGATAGCACTGGAATAATGATATATTGTCTTCAGTGTTATTGCTATGTGTTATCTGTCATATTATATAATTTGCTTTTGTGATTTTGGTCCAATTATTGTGGGCCTTTCTTGTGCATTAAATTTCATTGTTATACCTTTATTGTGCAGCTGCCTTATTTATTTATTATCCTTGAACCTTGAAATATCGTTATTGTATATTCTACCCTTGTGACACTGTAATTTCACTGAGTTGACGACTCACCCCATCGTCTGTGGTTTCAGGTAGAGGTGACCCAGGACCATCAGCTTCTTGATTTCTTCTTCCAGCAAGAAGCTTGAGAATAATGTAATTAGTCAATACTATCATATGTAATTAAATAATAATGTTTGTGCTATACTCTAGTTGCTCCATAGTAATATTGTGAATAACTTGGTAAATTATGGAAATAACCATAATGTAATAAATAAAGAAAATATTCGTAAATAATATATAATATAAAAATACATGTGTTGTTATGAGTAAATACTAAAGTTATAATTTATTAGTGTAATAATTAATTTGTATAAATTCATAAATTAGTTGGGTTCTACGTGGTGCTTGGTGGCCTTAAGCCTACCTGGACTCTAGGACCGTCACACTTCTAAAAATGGGGTGTGACACAAAGTGAAGCAAAGGCAGAAGTGGACACACCCAAGAGACACGGCTAAGCCACTGGCCGTGTCACATGACACAGCCAAGGCCTTCGTCGTGTCTCACCAATTGACCAAAGTAAAGAAGAAGCAAGGAGGAAATGCAGTGGAGAACACACTCAAGAGACACGACTAAGCCATTGGAGGCTTTGGCCATGTCCCACTTGGAAAATGAAGAAGGTATTGAGGCAGCTATGGATACGGTCACATGGCTTAGTAGTATCCATAAGAAAATTGAGTGACACGGCCAAGTCACTCATGATTTGGCCGTGTCTTGTAAGAATTCTTTCAATTATTTACATGAAATAGGGGACAAAGTGGGAGACAATAAGTGCCATCTTTTAAAAAGAAATATTAAAAGAAGAAAAATGTTGCCTAATTCATGGGATGAAGACTTAAATAATGAGAAAGTGGGAGACAAAGTGGAGTGGGTGAGTTGGAAAGCATACTTTGTGTCTTAAGAAATTAAAAAGAATGGAAGGAAGGGAGATACATATACACATTGGAGCTAGAAGGAGAGGAGTTCTTTCTTGGTTCATCATCTTGTTCTTAGTCTTGAGAGAGACCAAGAACATCACCTTTATCTTCATCTTCCATTTCTTCCATAAACAAGATCTTTGACATTTTTAGGATAAAATTGGGTGAGCAAGCTCTTGTGAAGGTTAGGGTTTGAAGAAAGCTTGATCGAGGAGTTGGGATCTTGAGAGAGTGACCATTCCATCTTTCAAGAGGAGAGTTATTGATTGAAGAAGGCTTGTTAGTTCTTCATCATATTCAAGGTGGAGCTAGGAGGAAGACTAGAAGTTCAACTCTTAGCATCTTCAAAGGGGTTTTTATATTCTCTCTTTTAATTCATTTCTAGATTGTTATTGTTTGTTAAGAATATTAATATTTCAATGGAAAATTGTGATTTGATTTATATTGAGATGAATATTTGTTTTAAATTGATGATGATGAGCTAAATTACTCATGCCTAAGGTTTGTAGTATATTTGATTGAATGATTTGATTGAATGACTTGATTTGATATTTTCATTAATATACCTTGTTACTAGTTGATTGCATTGGATTGAATGTTAGGTTGATAGATATTGAATGAAGGATCGAGAGGTGAAATTTGATATTGGAATTATGCAATCAACTACCCTAAGAATGAATTAGAAATATAAGTTCTATGGTTTATTAATTTGCAAATTTAAAATAATTGGTTGTTGTTAATTCATGAATGTGAAAACTAATGAATTGGTAATTACTAATTAAACTCAAGAAACAAATTAAAATACAAGGTCATGTTAATGTATAATTTAAGAGTTAAGCTTTGATTAAATTGATCTACAACCCTAGGCACAATCCTTAGAATTGTATTAATCCTGTACAACCATTACCCATATTACTTTTAGATTTAAAATTGTTTTTCTCCATTCCAACACATCACACTCTTGCTTTTAAATTACTTGTTAATCAAACTATTGCAAAACAATTCCTTCCTTGTGAGACGACCATAGGGCGATCACCGTTGCTACAACTACCTCGTATACTTGCGAGTGTCGCTGTGAGCAGGGATTTTTGTCTCCACTCCCAGTGGAATGGTTCTTGCAACTTTGGCACTGTTTAGGCTTGGAGCCTTAGAGAACACGGACCTAAGTCCGGAGAAAATGGAGTCGCCACCCGAATGGGCAGGGAAAAAGAAAGGGGCAGATGACTCGATTCCTAAGGAATCCCCAACCCCCTAATGGGTTCGAAAAGTTGGGTACGTGTGGGGAAGGTGAGAAATGACCCAGCACCCCTACAATGCCCGGTTCATTGGATCCGGTCTCCTTTACAGGTCTTAATATTATAAAATTCTTAAATATAATAATATTATCCATATTACATGTGACAATTGAAATAAAGCATCATTATATTAAAATTAAAGCAATGTCCAAGCAAAGCAAATAAATGGACACCCATCCGAGGATGGAAACATGCCCTTACATCATCCATGTCTAAACTAATAGGACACCCACCAAAAGGTAGAAACATGTCCTTTACATTGGTCTAAAATATAAAAGCAATTTAAATTACATTAGAACTTAATTAATGAGGTGCCCACAAAGTGGAAACTTACCTCTTACAACATTTGAAAATCAAAATAAATTGATAAAAGTAAATAACCATTCATCAAAGATATCAATCAAAATATATAAACTAAAAATCCATCCATGATAAATTAAATAAATCAAGCATTGAATATAAATCAAAGCATATAATGAACTACACAATCAAATCTAAAAATAAATAAAGCAAGTAAAGATACAAATTAGGGCTACTGTTTCTATTTAAGATTCTTTATTTAATTTTTAGGGTTTTGGAATTTATTGGTTTAGGCTACTGTAAGTTTTAAGGGAATTGAAATGGATTAAGGTTTTATAATTTAAGAGATTAATAAGGTTCTTTGATTAACCAAATTAGGGTTTGAGGGGGGGTAAAATCATGAAATTAAGGTTTGGATACTTTAAAATATTAGGTTTATGATTATTAGCTACTGGATTGTTGTTTTTAGGCTTACTGTGTTGAATTTTAATATTTAGGTTTATAAGGTTTTAAGGATTAGGGTTTACGGTTTTGGTTTTGAGAGAATTAGGGTTTTTGGTGTGTTTGGAAAACATGTTTTGGTTTTAGGGTTTGAGAAAACAGTTTAGAATTTTATAAAGTTTTTGGAAATAGGCAAGACGATTTAAGGTTTTTGGAAATAGAAAGTATTTTTTAGGATTTTTGGAAATAGAAGGATCAATTTAGGGTTTTAAGGTTTTGGAAAATTGGAAAGCAGATTAGGGTTTTGGGAATTAATAAAACGATTTAAGGTTTTGGAAAGTAGATTAGGGTTTTAAGATTTTGAAGAAATAGATTAGGGTTCTTAGGTTTTAGAAGGAACAGAAAAGTAATTTTAGGGTTTTTGAGAATAGAGGAAACGATTTAAGGTTCTAAGGTTTTTATAATCAAAAGAAACAATTTAATGATTAAAGCTACTGTAAGAAAAAAAGAGATTAGATATTCAAACCTTCATTTATTGGTTCCACCAAAAATTACTTCTTGGATGAACAAAGACAAAGGCAAGGTTGCTGCCTTTGATAGCTTGATTGCTTGCTTCCTTCCTTCTTCTCTTCTAAAAAGTCCGATCAATATGTAAAGTTCCAATTCAAAATCCAAGTCCCAGTCCAAAGTCCAATCTCCTTCTAAAAAATCCTCCTCTTTTCTGTGTCTTTTTAGTCTTATTTATAGAAAATTTAGATGATTAATTTTAATTGTTTAAGAAAATTGTATTTAATTAGGAAAAGAAATCCGAAACCAAATAGAATTTGGTTTTACAAAAAATTGCGTTGAAAAAATTTCGCTGGCGAAAAAACTGCTGCGAGCTGCTGTGAGGGATTGCGATCGAAATTGCGAGGGGCGGGCTGCTAGCCATTTCGCCCGCAGGAAGTTCTTACAGGCGAAATGGCCCAAGGCTATTTCGTCCACTGTTTTCGGCGATGAATTTTTTCATCTTCGATTTTTATTTTTATTTATTTATTTTTATTATTTTTATTGCTATAATTATAAAAAATAAATACTAAAATAAATATTATTTAATTAAGATAACATAAAAATTATTTTGGACTAAATAAAATATATTGAATCTGACTGGGTCAAAAATTAAGAGTCTACAGTTTGCCCCCTGCTTGAACGATCTGAGACTTTAGTAAAAGAGAGTGAAAAGCAATAAGATTTAATTTTTCTGAGATGGTTAAGGTTTTGGGTTCTGGACCCAATTTGAATTCTGAATTCAAGGAATAGTTTTAGGTTCTGGACCTAAGGGCAATTTTGGGTTCTGGACCCGGGCTAATGTGAACCTCGGTTTCCACCCGAAAAGGATTCGGATGAACGTTCACTTGTTGTTAGGAGTTGCCACTCAGTTTTTTCTGTTCAAAGGAAAAAACTAAGAAAACCCTTGTTTGACTCCAATTAATGCATCCAATGTAAAGGTTTCTAATCTACGAACCCAAGGAGGATTCGGGGACTATGTCATGTATTTGATTAACTTGCCAAAAGGAAACAATACTAAAAGGGACAAAGAAGAGAAGACAAACAGATTGTTAGTAAATTGTGGACTTGCTATTTGGGGTGAATCCCAAACATGCCTACATACTCTCATTTTTATGAGAGATCAAAGTCCATGTAGTTCGAAAAAGCCTATTTAAAGGCAATTATGCATTATGCATGTGTATGTGTATGCTTCGTACATTGTCGGGCTTTTTGCCAAAATTGTGAGATTTTAAGCACTTAGTGCTAAATTTGATGCAATTTAGGTACTTGGTACCAAAAAGAATGCAATTTAGGCTCCGTACCAAAAAAGTTGATTTTAATTGTGATGGCCTTAAATTGTGAACCTCGGTTTCCACCCGAAAAGGATTCGGATGAACGTTCACTTGTTGTTAGGAGTCGCCACTCAGTTTTTTCTATTCAAAGGGAAAAACTAAGAAAACCCTTGTTTGACTCCAATTAATGCATCCAATGTAAAGGTTTCTAATCTACGAACCCAAGGAGGATTCGGGGACTATGTCATGTATTTGATTAACTTGCCAAAAGGAAACAATACTAAAAGGGACAAAGAAGAGAAGACAAACAGATTGTTAGTAAATTGTGGACTTGCTATTTGGGGTGAATCCCAAACATGCCTACATACTCTCATTTTTATGAGAGATCAAAGTCCATGTAGTTCGAAAAAGCCTATTTAAAGGCAATTATGCATTATGCATGTGTGTATGCTTCGTGCATTGTCGGGCTTTTTGCCAAAATTGTGAGATTTTAAGAACTTAGTGCTAAATTTGATGCAATTTAGGTACTTGGTACCAAAAAGAATGCAATTTAGGCTCCGTACCAAAAAGTTGATTTTAATTGTGATGGGCTTCATGCCAAAAGAGATTAGGTCTTTGACCAACAAGATTGATTGATTCATGGCTTAATGCCGAAATGTTGATTGATTAGTTAATTAGGCCTAAGACCTAAAATGATTAGGTCTTTGACCAACAAAATTGATTGATTCATGGCTTAATGCCGAAATGTTCATTGATTAGTTAATTAGGCCTTAGACCCAAAAGGATTAGGTCTTTGACCAAAAAGAAATTAAGAAGAAGATGGAGTGCTTATGGCATGTTTGAATTGACAAATAATAAATTAGAACATTACCTTGCTTAGGATTTTCCCACTTCGAAGTTCCAGATCTCGTTTTCTCGGACCTTGGATTATGATCCTTGATTACGGATTAATTCCTGCAGCACAAGGTTAGATTTATACAGAGAAAAGTCCAAGAGAAGTTCTTAAGCGTGAAAATAGAGAGTTTGTCAGCACGAGGTCCCGAGATTCAAAAAGCCAACCTCCATTCTGAAAAATCTGAGGCATTTTATAGACAAAAATCAGACTGGACGGCGGTCGAACCGCCGGTCCGGCGGTTGGACCGCCATTGACCAGCCGAAAAATTGGGAAAAGGATAACGGCCGCGGTCGGACCGCCTCCCTCGGCGGTCGGACCGCCAATCTCCATGGTCCAGCCTCCAAAAATCGCACGATTTTTGCTCAAACTGATTTTTCGGGAGTTACAGACCTCCAAAAAATATTCCGGGACCATATCCGTGATCCTCGCATCATTCCGGACATTTCAAGTACCATGAAGACATACTTTCGGTGAACTTTTACCGTGGACCTCTGGTCCGGCTCGGTCGTCTGCAGTCTGAGAAAATCGGCTTTCCGAGCCTCAAAATTCGAGTATTCACAGCTAAGTTCTGGACTTAGAAGAAATTTTAGGTTTCAGACCTAAGGATAATTTGGGTTCTGGACCCAAGCTAAGTTTTGGACTTAAAAGAGATTTTAGGTTCTGGACCTAAGGATAATTTGGGTTTTAGACCCGAGCTAAGTTCTGAACTTAGAAGAAATTTTAGGTTTTGGACCTAAGGATAATTTGGGTTCTGGACCCGAGCTAAGCTCTGGACTTAGAAGAGATTTTAGGTTCTGGACCTAAGGATAATTTGGGTTCTGGACCCGAGCGAAGTTCTGGACTTAGAAGAAAGATTCTAGGTTCTGGACCTAAGGATAATTTGGGTTCTGGACCAAGCTAAGTTATGGACTTAGAAGAAATTTTAGGTTCTGGACCTAAGGATAATTTGGGTTCTGGACCCGAGCTAAGTTCTGGACTTAGAAGAGATTCTAGGTTTTGGACCTAAGGGTAATTTGAGTTCTGGACCCGAGCTAAGTACTGGACTTGGAAGAGATTCTAGGTTCTGGACCTAAGGGTAATTTTGGGTTCTGGACCTGGGCTAAATTCTGGACTTAGAAGAGATTTTAGGTTCTGGACCTAAGGATAATTTGGGTTCTGGACCCAAGCTAAGTTCTGGACTTAGAAGAGATTTTAGGTTCTAGACCTAAGGATAATTTGGGTTCTGGATCCGAGCTAAGTTCTGGACTTAGAAGAGATTATAGGTTATGGACCTAAGGATAATTTGGGCTCTGGACCCGAGCTGATAGAGATTTAATTATCTGCAAAAAAATTTTTTTCAAAAAATTTGGCTTATTTTTATACACATATCTTCTCCTTGCCCCCTGCGTGCAAAAATATTTATATATACACGCAATTATATTTGAATGAATTTACTGTTTATTTACTGTGTAGTACCTATTTATGCACTATTTACTATTTGTAAATAGTAACCTGCTATTTGTAAATAGTAGTTTACTATTTTAAATAGTAATTTACTATTTATAAATAGTAATTCACTATTTATCAATAGTAATATACTATTCATCAATAGTAAAATTTACTATTTATCAATAGTAAGATTTACTTTTGAATTTTGTTTTTTTCTTTGTCGTTCCTCTATATAAACGAAAGAATTCCTTCATTTTATTCACAACAAACTTTCATTCCTTTCGCTAATAGCTATAATTCTCTCAAATTTAGCATATAGTTTTGAAAAAAAAAATGCATGCTTCAAGATCAGGAACTCATTCCAATGCTGCGGCATCATGAAGATGGTAATATAGATCTACTAGCCGGGATGCCGCTTCATCGTAGTTCAAACCAAAAGAGCACGGTAATTTTTTCTTCTTCTTTCTTTTTCTTTGTTCGTCTTTCTGTCATTTATTTATTTATTATTATTATTATATATATATTATATGTTTGTCTTTATTTTTATTTATATTTTTTAGAAAATTTAGGGAAAATATATTAACTTAAGCAGATAGAATAATATGTACTTACCTGGCTCCGTGTTAGCGTGATCGTTGCGTTATTTGGGCCGGAGGGTGTATCTATAAAGCCCGACAATGGTATGATGTAGCGCCTTCTCAGGTAAGGAGAATTATCCGAGATTGCGGCTTTGAGAGCTTCATCTTACAATTACCATCCGAGGAATATCTGATAGACCAGAGCGTAGTCCAGGCGCTTGCAGAACGATGGTTGGACACAACTCATACTTTTCACTTGCCCATTGGAGAGATTACAATTGGTCCGGTTGATTTTGCTGCTATAACCGCGATTCGGTATAATGGTGCTCAGGTTCCTCTTACCAACGATATTTTGACATTTGAAGAAATTCAACGATTAATTGGTATGGAACCATCATATAAAGGGCCTTTTAAAATAAAAATCGAGCCAATTCGTAGTTATTAGATGAACTATGAAGGACAGGTTCACAAAGACATGGCCCAACAGTATGCTCAAGGATTTTTAATATATTTGCTTGGGTTGACCATCTTAGGCAGCACTGAATCAGCTATCCATTTGTCAGTATTGAGGGCCCTTTCTTATTTCAGAACGGTACCACTTTATGGCTGGGGTGAAGCTGGTCTCGCCTGTCTTTACCATGGTCTTGATAAAATTTGCTGAAATAAGAAGTCTTTCGTCGACTTGATGCAGTTGTCACGGTACTCTTCTTCCACCAATGTCAATTTCATTCTTTTTTATGTGAATTTGACTTTTATTGTTATTGTAGGCATGGGCATAAGAACACAACCTTGTGAGGGTGCCTGGTATTTCCCGAGAGAGGGTCGGGTATCCGAGATTAAATTTCTGGTTATTAGATCACGTGGACGTTCCCGGCTTTCACCATGTGCATACCTAACGCTTTGTGTTGAGCCGCTTAACCTGGGACCAGGTAAAATAGTGTTAGTATGCTTTAAAATTTATATGAAAGTTTACTTACCTTATGTCATTTTGCAGGTGAATTTGGCCTGGTGGAATCCAGAAGAGCGAATAAACTGGACTTCCTCCATGAATACTGCATTGTCTTTCCAACATACTCACCGAGTCATTGCTGGCCTAGTGTCTAGTGGCTGGTTTCTCAGAGAGAGAGTATATGAATGGTTTCTTGGTCCAGAGCAGCGGAGGGTTCCGATGCTTTGCCCGGAATATACTTTAAATATTATATCAATACCGGAGGATGCATGGTGGTTGGCTCAACACAGTTATGGTGTTGAAACATTTCTCTATCCGCCGAGTGCATCTTATGCTCATTTTATTCAAATGAGACTCTTGAACATTGATGTATCTCCTATCGGTGTACGGGAAATTCCTAAAGAAAATGAGGGTAGAGATGGAGATGCAGGAGAGTTCGCTCCACATCTCGAGGCTAGCACTTCTTAGGTAAAACTTTTACCATTCTTCCTTTACAACCGCTTCTTTCTTTTTGATTCTTTAATGATTGTTGCAGGCTGTTAGCTCATTTGATCACAAGGTTGGACCTTCTTTTACTGCTCCTTCATTTGCTCATTCTAGTCCTCCAGATATGCCATCTCATCCGCAGGGCATTGATATGAATTACCTGGCGAGTTTTCTTGTTTCATGGTAATTTATGCTATATGTATGCATGATTATGTATGTTCTTACCTTTTTCCTTTCTGGCTCACAGCGGATGCTTGAAGATCAAAATAAGAAACTTCAAGAAGAGTAGGCTGCAAGCCGTCAGCAGGCTTCTCATTTTGAAATTTTATATCATCAATCAGAACAAAATTTTTGAGACTTCCGATTTCAAGGGATGAGGGATCCTAGCACTTCTTCATCAAGAGGCCCCCAGACTGATGACCATGAGATCCTTTTGTCTACTTCTGATGAGGACCGTGACAGATTGAAACTCCAAGGTAATAGGGATTTTGGTGCTCCTGCTTTGAATGAACTCGGGACGAGTAATTTGCCTCCTCCTTCAACAGGCGACGACTTTTTCAGGGCTTTATTTGATGACCTACCACCACCTTCTTAGTGATGTATAAATATTATATATATTGTATAAACATTGTACAATAAGCATAAAAATAATAATGAAAAATATAATTTTCATCTTTACTGTAACTCTTTTTTTTTTCACTTTTCATCATTACTGCACCACAATTATTATACTTTCCTTTTCATATTTTAACATTTACACATCATCACCACAAAAGCCAAATGCAACACGTTAAAGTAATTTCGTCGCTAATTCTTTTCCTCATACAACATGGTCTCGCCCTTTTCCCATCACCTTTTCCTTATCAATTTTAGAAAAGCTTATTTCCTCTATATAAATCTCCTTTCACGCCATAATTTCATACAGAAACCAAAAGACTTTCCATTTCAACGTAAAGACTCCTTTTTAATAATTTTGATTTTCCTTCATTCATCAACCATGACCGAACTTCATTTAAAGAAGATAAAAATTATATTTAAGAATATGGATGCCATTCATTGGAAGCAAATTTCGTGGTCAAAACTTGATATTTTAAAGTATTTTCAAAATGTTAAATTAGACCACTCCTTTTTACATGCCATGGCTTTCTTTTGGAATGTGGATTCTACTACATTTAAAATTAATGGCTTTGAAATATGTCCTTTGATTGAAGAATTTAAGGCTATCCTTGGATATCCAAATAATCAACAAATGGCATTACCCATACTAATTTCCAAGACTCAACAGAAGATGCAGATGTTATTTTAAATTTCAAAGCTTGAAGTTCTTCAGTTGATGAAAGGTGAGAAAATTCTACTTGCTCCCTTGATTGATTTTTGTCTGTCTCATTTGGCTCCTACTAAGGCGTGGGGACGCATGCTTTGTCTTTGCTTGCTTGGCCAATTCTTGCTTGATTCTTCTGACGGTGATATTGAACCACGAGTATTGGATATTATGGACCAAATGGAAGGAGGCTTGTCGCCGGTACCTATGATCTTAGCCGAGACTTTAGTTGGATTAGATCGACTTAAATTAGGATTGTCAAAGAGACTGACCGGGAGTCCAATGCTGCTTCAAGTAATTACCTAAACTGCCTTTTCAGGTTTTCAATTTAGGTTTCCTTTTTCTTCTTCTTTTTTTATTGCTCTAATTTTTGCCTAGTCCGGCCATGCGAGTTTTCGAAACTAGCGAGCTGTCCTAATTTTTGCCTAAGTTGCCCTTGCGGGTTTTCAACTTAGCGGACCTCTTTTATTATATTTTTTATATTGCTCTAATTTTTACCTAGTCTACCCATGTGGGTTTTCAAAACTAGCGAGCTGTCCTAATTTTTGCCTAAGCTGCCCTTACGGGTTTTCAACTTAAGGGATTTTTTTTAAAATTTAATTTAATTTCCCTCACAGATTTGGTTTCAGGAGCGTCTCTGCTTGCTTGATACTCCATCTATGGATTTTGCCAGATATCTGCCATGGCATCATTTTGCTAGGAAGCTACTCCATCCTGCTTCTTCATATGCTGACTGGGTTGACTGGATCCACTCGTGCGCTGAAGTCAACATCCATTGGTTGGTACCTTAGTGGAAGATTTCTTGTATCACCATGCGGACATACTTGATGTATATTCCCCTTGCTGCTCTTCATCAAGGTACTTGCTATGATCCTCGCCCACTTGGCCGTCAGTATGGAGCTGAGCCTCACGATTCTGACTTTACTCCCGATTTAGACATGTCTTGCTTGACTGAAGCTTACTTGGATCGGCTGAGGCAAAGTTGGCCTGCACGTTACACATATCGTCTGTCCTAGATTTTACATTTATCAATTCAGAAAGTGTATTGTTAGGATGAAAAATAATTAAAGTAATATAAAGAGACATTTCTTTTCCTTTTTTACAATTTGTCATCACCTTTTGCTATTATGTTTATTTATTTCATCCATATCTGGTCAAATACTTATAACAGTGCACATAGAACAACTTTAACATTAATTCTGTTTTATTAAATTGGTGAATAACCAAACATAAAGCTAGCATACACAAGATCACAATTGTTTCCAAATAGCCCTTTTGGGTTTTCTAATTGACGATTTTCTCTCATTTAGCCCTAATTGTTGCCTAGCCTGCCCTTTCGGGTTTTCGGAACTAGAGGACTGCTCTAACTTTTGCCTAGGCCGCCCTTTTGGGTTTTCAACCTAGCGAGCTCCCTCTTTTTTTTTATACATTTCATACATAAAACCTCTTCAACCTATCAATGTTCACTGGCTCACTAAACTCGTTTCCATCCATGTCTGATAGCTTTACTGCTCCCTTATTCATGACTTGTTTCACGACATATGGCCCTTCCCAACTAGGCCTAAATTTCCCTCTCAGAGCATATACATTAGGCTTACACTGCTTCAACACCAAATCCCCGACTCTGAGTTTTTTGATCTTAATCCTTCTATTGTAGGCCGGAGCTATCTTCTTTTGATACAGTTGATGATGATATAGTGCCTTTAACCTTCTCTCCTCTAGTAAAGCTAACTGTATATATCTGCTTGCTGCCCATTCCGTTTCAGGTAGTTCAGCTTCCAAGACCACTCTTAACGACTTGATCTCAATTTCAATTGGCAATACTGCTTCAATCCCATAAACGAAAGAGAATGGTGTCATTTCAGTAGGTGTTTGCACACTTGTCCTATATCCCCATAAAGCAAAGGGAAGCATCTCTGACCAATCCCTGTAATTCTTGGTCATCTTGGACATAATTTGCTTAATTTTTTGTTTGCTGCTTCTACTGCACCATTAGCCTTTGGTCTATAAGGAGAAGATTTGTGATGATGGATTCGGTACTTTGAGAATAAATCCTTAATTGCTCCTTGAAATTGTACCCCATCGTCTGATATCACACTGTGCGGGACCCCATATCTGTAGATGAGATTTTTTTCAATAAATTTAGCCATTTGACTTGCGCCCAGTTTGTTTAAGGATTCGGCTTCGACCCGTTTTAAGAAATAATCTACTACTACTACTACAATGAAACGGTGACCGTTTGAAGCTGTCGGATGTATCTCTCCTATAATGTCGATACCCCAGGTGGTAAAGGGCCAGGGTGAAGACATAGAATGCAATTCTTCAGGAGGCATGTGATTTAAGTTACCATACATCTGACATTGTTGGCACTTCTTTACAAACTCAATACAATCTTTCTCCATGGTTAACCAGTAATAACCATGTCGAATAATCTTCTTAGCTAGGGCCAAACCACTCATGTGTGGACTGCAACTTCCCGCATGTATCTCTAACATGATACGCTCCACTTCAGGCTTCCTTAAACATCTCAAATGCACCCCGTCAGGCCATCTTTGATATAACTCTCCATGAAATGTGATGTATTGCAAAGACCACCGCCTTATGGCTCTTCTTTTTTTCTTTGTTGCCCCCGACAGATATTCCCTTTTCTCCAAAAATCGTCTTATAGTATCATACCACGCATCATGGTCTGTATCAGTTTCCATGATTGTCACATATTCATAGCAAGGAGTTGATGAACTGGTCAAAATCAGAGGCTTAAGGAATAAACTGACAGGATTTTCCCATACTGAAGCCAATGTGGCTAGGGCATCAGCCATCTGATTTTCTTCTCTTGATAGATGTATAAATCTACACTCCTTAAAGTTCTTCTTCATCAAGGTCAAGTAATGGTGGTATGGTTTTAATTTTTCTTCTTTCAACTCCCACTCTCCATTTACTTGGGATACTACTAGCAATGAATTGCCAAAAATTTCCACCTTATTCACCTTCATAATCATTAGGGTTTCCAAACCGAAAATACAAGCTTCGTACTCCACCATATTATTGGTTGTCCTAAATTTCAACTTTTTGACTAAAGGGATAAGTTCCCCTTTGGATAAATTTCAACTTTAGGATTTTCGATTGTTCCCAAATTTAATGATTGTGTGTTAACAGAATTAATATTAAAGATGCTCATGCAACTACTATTTGAATGTAAGCAACCATCAGGAGAAACATAACACAAGTAAGCAAAATCAAACTTTATTGCATTCATTTTGGAAAAGAAAACATCATCATCCTCATACAAAGTAGACAAATTAAAATCAAAAGCAAAATTATTGTTCTCACAATCATAAGGCAGGATGTCTTCAAACTTTTCTTCAACCAGGGCAGCAATCTCCTCTGGAGTCTTCTCGGCTTTTAGAACAACTTCCTTCTTCTTTTTCGGATTGGATTCTTTGTTGGCTGGCAGGGTGAGCTCTTTCTTCACTTGCTCTACTAGCTCGGCTACATCGGCAAAAATTTCAAAACCCGGGATCAACTTTCCCACGAACATGATTGGTTCGGGCTTTGCCTAAAGTGGTCCCATATCTGGAGCTTTGACAAAGATTTCTTCGAGTGGTGGGAAATTCATCTTTTCATTCTTCTTTGGCGGGGCATTTTTGGTTTCATCATATCCCAACCCCTTCTTGGAAGTTTGAGTTTTAAAATCTGGCATCTTTGTCAAACCGGCCTTACCCTTTCCAAGACCAACTCCGGGCAGGTAGTTCATGCTCTTCATCATATTCAAGACTTTGGAGTCCACTACTTCATCATCAGAAATTGCAGCTACTTGGAAACCATTGAGAGGCCTCTCAATCATTAGAGCGTTAACAATCTCATTATCTTCAGCTTCGATGACCATTGTCTCATCTTCGTTGGGGAACTTGATCTTTTGATGAAGGGTGGAAGGAACTCCACCAAGAGGATGAAACCATGGTCGCCCCAAGAGTAAGGCGAAGGTAACCAATATGTCTAAAACAACAAATTCAATAATAGATTTAATTGGACCAACCTTGACAGTGGCTTTGAAAGTTCCTTCAACATGTCTCTTGATGTTGTCATAAGCACTAATGGTTACCTCGGTCGGGTTTAGATCCCTTATTGACATGGCTAGCTTTGGCAATATTTTAAGTGGACAAACATTTATGGTGGACCCATCATCGACCATTACACATGGAGTCCTCTTTCCTTTGACTTCTATTTTGATAAAGAGAGGGTGGATGTGATCTCTCCCCTCCTCCGGTAAGTCCGCATCTGAAAAAAAAACTGCTCCCATATTAACTTCACTCTTTTCTTGAACATCTTCACATTTCATTACTCCTCCAATTTTTATGAAGTTGATTAGCTCATCCAGTGTTGTGGAGGTAAAATTGGCATGCTAGCTAAGGCCTTGGCCATAGTTTCTCGGTGCTTTTTAGAAGTAGCCAATAAGTCCCAAATGCTAACACTTGCTTGGGTTCTTTTCAATTGCTTGAGCACAACATCATCTTCCTCTTCTTTATTTCCTACTTCAACTTCCTTTCCCTTATTAGTTTCTACCTCCTTAGGTGGTGGCCTTGCATAAGGCTTACCAGATATAGTGTTCTTTACTTCATCTTCTTCGGGCTTGGACCAAGTCCACTCCTCCTTCTTGGATACTAGATCATTATCACTATCTCTTGAATCCCAAAACCTATTGACAACACAAATTATTTCTTCTTTACCCACCATAGCTTCTTTAATTTTGCCAAATACCTCTTCTTCTTTGGTTGCTTCTCCACCCACATCTTGGAAAGAAGACATGACAAAATCTTCATGTAAACCCCCTCCAATCATGAAGGTTGCCAGTGGTGGTACCCTATTGAACTTTGGTAAGGGATTATCTTTGGTGTTTGGCTTATTGGGCTCGGGCAGCTTCCCACTATCAATTAGATTTTGGATCTCATGTCTCAACCTCACACATCTATCCATGTCATGCCCTTGCATTTGATGAAACTGACAAAATGCTTTAGTGTCAAAATTAGGTGGGAGAGGATTAGGCAAAGAACGAGGATTTAAGGGTTGTAGCAATCCCTTTCTTTGAAGTTTATTGAGGACCCAAGACATTGGTTTCCCCAATTTCGAAAACTGTCTCCTTGTTCCTTAGCTAGTAGCATTAACACCTACCGCCTTTTGCATGCTTTGGCTTCTAGATTGATAGTTTCCTTTCTCGTTCCTTCTTGTTGAAAAATGGTTCTTCTCTCTCTCCCATTCTTCAATTTGCAAACCTTCTTGGAGGAGATCTTTGAAATCATGGATGAGTGTATGAGACATCCTCTCACGTAGACTAGGCAATAACCCTCTCACAATCATTCTTATTTGATCGAATTCATCGGGCCTCTTCTTGAGCAAAGCGGCCTTGTTTCTCCATCTCTTCACATAATCAACAAAATTCTCATTCAACCTTTGCCTAATGGACTCCACTTCCATTAAGGAAACTTCCATCTCGACATTATATCCATATTACTGGATGAAGGCCTTGTATAGCAAATCCCAACTGTTTTACGATCCATCATCTAAGGTATTGAACCAATTTTGGACAACAGGGTCCAATGAGAGCATGAAGTACCTTAGAGTTTGAGCCTTAGTAGCTCGGGCGGACTGTATGGCAGTGATATACTGCTTCACATGGAGATGAGAATTTCTGGTTCCATTAAACTTCGCGAAAGATGACATCTTGAACTTGTACGGGACTTCTTCATCCAGCTCAAATAATTTATCAACTTCAGACATTTCTTTAGTTTTTAGTTTCTTCTCAAATTTCTTTTCAAAGTCCGCAATCATCTTTTCAACATCAGAAGTTTCGGTTTTCTCTATAGCAGATCTTTCAACAATCTTCGGTTCTTTCTTCTTGTCTTAAGGATCTTGGTAGTATTGAGCCCAATCATCATCATCATTAATGATCACCTTTTCATAATCAAAAACCACTTTACCAACTTTAGTCTTCCCTTTGTCCTTTGGCTTCTTAGTGCTAGCAGATGCTTCGGCATGATTTTCTAAAATTGCAGTCAATTGGTTCTTCATGGTCTCAGCTAGGGCCTCTTTTATTTCTTCCATTTTGGCATTGAGGGTTTCATCCACCATTCTTTGAATTTGTTTGGGCTCTATTGCTTTTGGAGAAAAAGAGATTGAGTCATTGCTAGATACTTCATCTCCGGCGTAGGTCGGGTTGTTGTAAGCTTTTGAACTATTGTAATCTAGGGCTGTGAGCTAGAGAGGATCAATGATATGAGATGCAAATGTATGCATGTATGCAAGTATGCACAAACAATCAACAAAGAAAGATAATTAGGGCATTCCTTCCAACCTTATAACATCCACACACGAACGGCGAGTCCCTTTTCCTAGGTATATGGTTAAAAAAATACCAACATGGGGTATCTTATTTTCGAATAATTCCCTCGGACATTTCAACCAATAGTTATATTTTCAAAAATGGAAATTAGTTCATGATAATTCCCATTAATTAGGTTTTATCCATTCAACCAACTACAGTAGCTTTTATGCTATATTGGATTAAAACTAAATTAAGAGGTTTATTATAAATAGATTTCTCACTTGAAAAAGTAACTAATGATTCATGCCAAAAACAAGCCCATGATTAATTATTCTTAGTATAAACTAGGCTCACAATTGATTTTTAGTATTCCATAATTGACTTAAATAATTTGCAAGCTCTTTGTAAGAAAAGGTTGGATAATTTTAGTTCTAAGCCCATTATAAAAAGATTTTTTAAAAAAATGAATTTTGGGCTTAGTATTTGGGTTATGTGCAAAAGAATTTTTTATTTGTTTTTAGAAAAGTTTTAGGTCCAAAGACCATTTTAAAAAGTTTCAAAAATAGCTTTGGTCTTTTGGAGTTTAAAGAAAAATTTATTTTGAGCTTACAAATGTACTTAGGTCATATTAGAAAAAGAACAAACCAAATAAGCCATGATTTAAGCCAAGATAAATTAACCATAGTCAAACAACATGCATTTGGGGCAAAAACCTAAGGTAAGTAACTAGGCCAATTACATGAGCTTTAGTCTTTGGGTTAAAAGGCTTAGGTTCCCATAGCAAGTATATACCCAATGGTACGAGGCTATGAGTGGTTATTTCATGCTCGATCTCCATACCTTGAGTGAAAGTATGGTATCCCTTACATAGCACAACACGGATAACATGGGCGTCCTAACTCACGCATACAATGCAATCTAATATGATGCAATGGATAACATCATTATAAGAAAGAATAGAATAATATAAAGACCAACGGAATCAACTTCTCTTATCCCTAGTGGAGTCGCTACTGTGAGCGGGGATTTTTGCCCTCACTCCCGGTGGAATGGTTCTTGCAACTTCTGCACTGTTTAGGCTCGGGGCCTTAGAGAATACGGACCTAAGTCCGGAGAAATGGAGTCGCCACCCAAATGGGCCGGGAAAAAGAAAGGGGATGATGACTTGATTCCTAAGGAATTCCCAACCCCCTAATGGGTTCGAAAAGTTGGGTACGTGTGGGGAAGGTGAGAAATGGCCCAGCACCCCCACAACGCCCGATTCATTAGAACTGGCCTCCTTTACAGGTCTTAATATTATAAAATTCTTAAATATAATAATATTATCCATATTACATGCAACAATTGAAATAAAGCATCGTTATATTAAAATCAAAGCAATGTCCAAGCAAAGCAAATAAATGGACACTCATCCGAGGATGGAAATATGCCCTTACATCATCCATGTCTAAACTAATAGGACAACCACCAAAAGGTAGAAACATGTCCTTTACATTGGTCTAAAATATAAAAGCAATTTAAATTACATTAGAACTTAATTAATGAGGTACCCACAAAGTGGAAACATACCTCTTACAACATTTGAAAATCAAAATAAATTGATAAAAGTAAATAACCATTCATCATAAATAAATCATTCATCAAAGATATCAATCAAAATTTATAAAACAAACATCCATCCATGATAAATTAAATAAATCATGCATTGAAATTAAATAAATCAAACATTGAAAATAAATCTAAGCATATAGTGAACTACACAATCAAATCTAAAAATAAATAAAGCAAGTAAAGATAAAAATTAGGGCTACTGTTTCTATTTAAGATTCTTTATTTAATTTTTAGGATTTTGGAATTTATTGGTTTAGGCTACTGTAAGTTTTAAGGGAATTGAAATGGATTAAGGTTTTATAATTTAAGAGATTAATAAGGTTCTTTGATTAACCAAATTAGGGTTTGAGGGGTAAAATCATGAAATTAGGATTTGGATACTTTAAAACATTAGGTTTATGATTATTAGCTACTAGATTGGTTTTTTTAGGCTTACTGTGTTGAATTTTAATATTTAGGTTTATAAGGTTTTAAGTATTAGGGTTTAGGAAAATTAGGGTTTACGGTTTTGGTTTTAAGAGAATTAGGGTTTTTGGTGTTTTGGAAAAGATGTTTTGGTTTTAGATTTTGAGAAAATAGTTTAGAGTTTTATAAAGTTTTTGAAATTGGCAAGACAATTTAAGGTTTTTGGAAACAAAAAATATTTTTTACGGTATTGGAAATAGAAGGAACAATTTAGGGTTTTAAGGTTTTGGAAAATTGGAAAGTAGATTAGGGTTTTAGGAATTAATAAAACGATTTAAGGTTTTGGAAAGTTGGAAAATAGATTAGGGTTTTAAGATTTTGAAGAAATAGATTACGGTTCTTAGGTTTTAGAAGAAACAGAAAAGTAATTTTAGGGTTTTTGAGAATAGAGGGGACGATTTAAGGTTCTAAGGTTTTTAGAATCAAAAGAAACAATTTAATGATTGAAGCTATTGTAAGAAAAAAAAAGAGATTAGATATTCAAACATTCGTTTGTTGGTTCCACCAAAAATTGCTTCTTGGATGAACAAGGACAAAGGCAAGGTTGCTGCCTTTGATAGCTTGATTGCTTGCTTCCTTCTTCTCTTCTAAAAAGTCCGATCAATTTGTAAAGTTCCAATTCAAAATCTAAGTCCCAGTCCAAAGCCTGATCTCCCTCTAAAAACTCCTCCTCTTTTCTGTGTCTTTTTAGTCTTATTTATAGGAAATTTAGATGATGAATTTTAACTGTTTAAGGAAACTATATTTAATTAGGAAACGAAATCCGAAACCAAATAAAATTTGGTTTCGAAAAAAATTGCGTCAGAAAAATTTTGCTGGCGAAAAAACTGTTGCGGGCTGCTGCGAGGGATTGCGAGCGAAATTGCGAGGGGTGGGCTGCGAACCATTTCGCCCGCAGGGAGTTCCTACGGGCGAAATGGCCCATGGCCATTTCATCCACTGTTTTCGGCGACGAATTTTTTTATCGTCGATTTTTATTTTTATTTATTTTTTATTATTATTTTTTATTACTATAATTATAAAAAAAATAAATACTAAAATAAATATTATTTAATTAAGATAACACAAAAATTAGTTTGGACTAAATAAAATATATTTAACCGGACTGAGTCAAAAATTAAGGGTCTACAGTCGCTTGTAGTAGTAATAAATCAAGCGTAATAAGTTTTTGACGCCGTTGCCGGGGAAGGCAATTGTTGTTAGTAGTTAGATTTTTTTTGTTTATTTAAATTGTTTTAAGTGTTTCATTTTTGAATTACTATGTGTTTATTGTAAAAATGCAGTTCTCAAGGCACGAGAGAGTTTATGATGCAAATGCTAATTCTAAAATGGCATGGCAATTAGCAGAATTAACAAGTCAACTTAAGATGCTAAATGCAAGAGGAAGAGCACCTATGCCTACTCGTGAAGTATGTCCAGCATGTGGCATTGCAGGACATAGTGCAAACTTGTGTTCATTTGGTTTTGAACAATACCAAGAGAGGCAAGAGGAGGAATATGTCTTTGAAAGTTTCCAGCCAAGGGGTAGAAATGACCCATATTCCATCCTTATAATCCAAGTTGGAGAAACTACTCAAATTTTTCTTCGAAAAATCAATAACAAATTCTACCTCAACAATTTTTTCAACTTTATCAAAGAAGTTCTTACTTTCAAGGAGAATTTTCAAATCATGATCAATTCAAGAAACCCACTTTGGAAGATAATTTGAATGCCTTTATTCAAATTAGCGCACAAAATTGAGATCAATTCAAGAAACCCACCGTGGAAGATAATTTGAATGTTTTCCTTGAAATTAGCACACAAAATTAGGAAGGGCGCAATAAGAGGTTTGATTCTTTGGAGGTATCATTGAAGAAGGTGGAAACTCAAGTTGGGCAACTGGCAAATCAACTCCAAGCACACCAAAAAGTGGAATCTCCTAGCCAAATAGAGCAAGCCAATGTAATCACAATTTTGAGGAGTGAACAAGTGATATATAACAAATTTTGTGATTTCCTTGATGTAGTTACTAATCAAGAAAAAAATGGCTAGGAGATACAACCCAACATAGAGGAGCCAAGTCAAGCAAAGGAGGAGGAGAATTTGGAAGCATCAACTTCATCAAAACTGAATGAACCTCCAAATCCTTATATGTCACCACTTCCATTCCCAAGTAGATTGAAGGATGAGAAGCAAGGTATGCCACTTTCTGAAATCTACGACATGCCCTCCAAAAAAGATAGTGAAGATAGTGAAGATGAGCTTGAGATGGCCATGACCTTGGAAGTAGAGCCTAATATTTCCAATTCAGAAATTGAGGAGTGCAATTTAATCTTAAATACTGAGATTGTTGAGAGGGAACTTCAAATTGCTAAAAAGGATGAGAAAGAGTTTCAACCAAACTTGGTTGAACTTAAAAAGACCCTAAAAATTTTGAAATATGTTTTGGATGGGGAGAACAATATGCAACCAATGATCATCTCTTCCCCTCTCAATGGTGAGAAAGAGCAAAAAACGAATATAACCATATTGCAGACTGAAAATGATTTTTACCAAATTCTTATAGCATTGGAGGATCACCACAAGACACCCTTCACATGTTCCCTTTGGACAATTACTCTTCAAAGGATGCTACTTAGGCATTGTAATACACTGGGTACCTTTCGGAGTTGCATGCCATTCATCTTGTCACACATGGGCGACAATTACATTAAGGATGGAAGGAGCACTTCATATCGCATATGGCAACGATGAAAATTAGGTTTCATCTGAACTCTCTCTACTAATTTATGCATGCTCATATTGGGGACAATGTGAATCTTTAAGTGTGGAGTGCAGTTTGTGTTTTTACTTTTAACTTATATTTGTTTAAGTTTAGTTAATGTTTTTCTTTGAATAAATTAATTTTAAAAAGTTCAATTGTTGTAAGATTGTTGATAGATGACCTTTGAATTTTTGAAGCATGAATTTGAGAATTGATTAGAATTGGTACTTATTGTCAATTTTGATGGCTATTCTTTGCATCACCTTTAAACTAGTGAGGAATTGAGCCACTAACTTATTATTCTTTATTGTGTGTAAACATCTTTGAATGATGAATTGCTAGAACTTGCTTTGACAAGCATTTTGAGACTGTATAAAAATTTCAATTCGGCATCAATATGATTAAGGCAATTAGGTGAATCTATTTTGGCTTAAAAAGATCAACCTTATATCCGACCTTAGTTAGCCAATTTTGAGCTTATTTCATTTTTTCTTTTCTTTCTTTTCCACAACATCATCTGCCCGTGTCTGTCTCGGGAAGTTTTGGTGTTGAGAGACACGGCAGCAAGCTTGGCCGTGTCCCTCAAAGTGAGCTGCCCGTGTTCCTCAATTGTGTTGGTTAGGGTTTTATTTCTTTGTTCATTTTGCATTGTTTTGATTCTTCAAAGGTACTTTGGTACCTAAACCTAATCCTAAACACTTTAAACATACTTAAAGCATGGAATGATCTAATCAAATGGATGTGGAAGATCCTAAATCTATGAATGATATTAAGTGTTCTTTGCCCTAATTGCATTGTTGAGATTGAACAATGTTATGTTATGTATTGTGAATGGTAATGTGTTTCATGAGTAATGTACATTGAAATCTTGTATCAAAGATGTGATATGATGTAAAGCCATTGTGATTGGCTATGATAATGCAATTGAAAGAAAGAAGGCATGTTTGCCTAAATGTGATGAGAATTTGAAAATGGAAATGGTAACTATATAATAAATGATTTGTTTGTTTAATATGTTATTCAGTTTCAGAGTTCTGGATTTGGGTGGCATGCCTAAGAAATGATGAAAGGTAACAGTCTTGCCGGGTTGAGGATCTCCTCAAATGTGTTTAGTTGACGGTCCAAGAGACTGGGTCTGTTACACTATGAGAATTGTGAATATGAGATATATGGTTTGTAACAGTCTTGCCGGGTTGAGGATCTCTTCAAATGTGTTGAGTTGATGGTCCAAGAGACTGGGTCTGTTACACTATCCATGGATAGAGATATATATATATATATATATATTGCCTACGGGCGTGATTATTGTGATTATGAACCAAAGCAGTAACTCTGAACTCTGAATATCGTATTAAATACTTGTTGGGCCCATAGGTGTCTAGGTTATATGAATGTCTTAAACAATGTTATGAGTTAATGAAAAGATGTTGCAATGTGGTATGTTGTTAGCTTTGAGTATATGATGTTACATGTATAATATGGATTGAGAATTGACATTGCATTGCACTAAAGCATAGCATTAGCATGATTTATCTTACTAAGCCGTTGGCTTAGCGCGATAGTGTTTAATCGCGCAGGTAATAGAGTTGTTAGAGTTGAACCCGAGAGCTCTTCGAGACCGAGTGAGAGTAGACATTGAAGAGTTGATTTTGGGAACTTAAAGATCAGAAGAAACTTGCCAATCATGTACTACTTCTTTATATTTTGTAAAGTAATGTTTATAATGTAAATATATGCACATTTGTAAATATGGAATTAAGTGTTTTCAAATATGTAAAGATTTTATAAATTCCGCTGCGTTTTAAATAAATGTCTCTATTTTGTTTTGTATTACAAATTGATCACTTATTTACTATAATGTATAGTGATAAAGATTATGGTATCAAGTTTAAAATGTTTTGAATGTTAAGAAAATCGTAGCATCCCTATGTTCGATGTACTTATGCTACATTGTGGGTGTTGTAGTGTGTGTGCATTGGATATGGGGGTGTTACAATTGTTTTGGTATCAGAGCCTAGGTTTGAGATTCTCAACCTAGGTAAAATGTAATAAAAAGAATGTTTTCATTTTAAAAAGTGGATTTTTGAATAAAAATACATGCTTGGGATTGGCAGTCTCTGATCTTTAATAAGGTGTGTCCTTTTGTGTTTGCAGTGTTAGGTATTGATGGATCCTCATTTGAGACAGTCGGTTGAGGGTAGTGAGGAGAGCGTTGCTCCTGATGAAGGAGCTAGGGTTGATAGTGCTGGGGAGGCACCTGCTTCGGTGTTGGGTAGACCAGTTGGTGAGGAGGTTCCACCAGCTTGGCTTAGGCATGTGGTAGAAGCTTTGAGGCAAGTGCCAGTACAACCACAACCACCACCCCCTCAGCCTTTGGTTTCAGTAAGGCATTATGACAAACTAAGGAAGTATGGAGCGGAGGATTTTCTTGGTACCACTGATCCAGCTGTAGCAGAGCAGTGGCTTGATAAAGTTCAGAGGATCTTTATTCAGTTGCAAGCCACCCCTGAGGAAAAGTTTGACTATGCAAGATCCTTGCTACAGAAAGATGCCTACGATTGGTGGAGGACAGTGCCACATTCTATGGAAGATCCACCAACCTTGTCATATGCTAATTTCCTGAGAGAATTTGAGTTGAAGTATACTCCTAGGGAGTATAAGGATATGAAGAAGATGGAATTCTTGAGCTTGAAGCAAGACAGCAAGACTGTAACTGAGTATGAAGTTGAGTTTATTCGATTGAGTCAGTATGCTGGGGGCATTATAGCTGATGAGATAGATAGATGTCGGCGATTTGAGGAGGGATTGAGGCCCTCGATCATGTGCTTAGTGGCTGGATCTAGATATCAAGATTTTTCCCAGCTTGTGGCAGCAGCTCGAAGTGTAGAGCGAGCTCAAGTTATTGCAGTTGCTTCAGAGGAAGAGGTCAGGGTTAGAAGGCCTCAGTTTGAGGCAGGGTCTTCTTCTGCGAAGAAAGGTAGAGGAAGCTTTGTTTCTCGGAGTGGTAGAAGTCAGAGACCAGCCGGTAGGTCAGTGCAGTTGCAGAGGCAGAGATTTAGACCTGCAGCTTCTGTAGCGAGTGCTCCTACTCCTGGAGTTCAGAGATCCACCTTACCTGTGTGTGACCAGTGTGGTGGAAGACATGGGGGCGTTTGTTGGAGGTATAGTAGATCAGCTGTATGCTTCAGGTGTGGATCACCTGACCACTTTGTGAGAGATTGTCCTGAGAGGCAAGAGCAGATGTCAGTTGATACTGTAGCTTCTCGACCTAGTGTGAGGGGAGGCCGAGGAGGCAGAGGTGCTAGCAGAGGAGGCAGACCGGGGTTCAGTTCTAGAGGTGGTGCTACATCCAGGGAGAGTAGACCAGAGGGAGCTGGGTCGTCTCAGAGGATGTATGTTATGCAGAGGCAGCCAGATGCATCGGCAGTCATAGCTGGTACTTTTTCTTTATTTGATACTTCAGTACTTGCTTTGATTGATCCGGGTTCCACACATTCATATATTAGTGCATCTGTTTTGCCTGTATTTGATGTGCATGCTGAGTCCCTAGGGTTTGATGTTTTGGTAACAAATCCCTTAGGGCATAGTGTGATTGTTAGTAAAGTGCACCGGGATAGTGCAGTAGTGGTGCAGGGTGAGGAGTTCCTTGGGGATTTGATTGAGATGCCATTTAAGGAATATGATGTGATTTTGGGTATGGATTGGCGATCTTGGCATGGAGCTGTGGTAGATTGTAAAAAGAAAATTGTTTCTTTGAGAACTGGTGATGGTGGAGAGGTGATAGTATCTAATGAGCAAGAACAGTTAGCATCCTTATTTGTTTCAGCTGTTGCAGCCAGGAGGTTGATTAGAAAGGGATGTGAAGCCTATCTTGCTCATGTGGTAGATACTAGAGTAAGAGGTTCTCCTATTGATAGCATTGCCACAGTTGCAGAGTTCCCTGATGTGTTTCCAGAGGAGTTGCCAGGATTGCCTCCTGAGAGAGAGGTGGAGTTTGGTATTGAGTTGTTGCCTGGTACCACTCCTATCTCCATTACTCCTTACAGAATGGCACCAGCAGAATTGAGGGAGTTGAAAGTGCAATTACAGGAGTTGTTGGATAAGGGATTCATTCGCCCCAGTGTTTCTCCTTGGGGAGCTCCTGTGTTATTTGTGAAGAAGAAGGATGGTACCATGAGATTGTGCATCGATTATAGGCAATTGAACAAGGTGACCATTAAAAATAAATATCCTTTGCCTAGAATTGATGATCTCTTTGATCAATTGAAGGGTGCAGCGGTGTTTTCTAAAATTGATTTGAGATCTGGGTACCATCAGCTGAGAGTCAGAGCTGAAGATGTTCCGAAGACAGCCTTTCGGACCAGGTATGGGCATTATGAATTTTTAGTTATGCCTTTTGGTCTAACGAATGCACCTGCAGCTTTTATGGATTTGATGAATAGGGTGTTTAGGCCCTATTTGGATCAGTTTGTAGTGGTTTTCATCGATGATATACTGGTGTATTCGCAGAATGAAGAGGAACATGATATGCATCTGCGGATTGTGTTGCAGATCCTAAGAGAGAAGCAGTTATTTGCCAAATTATCGAAGTGTGAGTTCTGGTTGGATCAAGTCACTTTTCTCGGACATATTTTTTCAGCAGAAGGTATTAGAGTTGATCCGAGCAAAGTTGAAGCCATTTTGAATTGGAGTCCACCCAAGTCTGTGACAGAGGTTAGGATTTTTCTGGGTTTGGCAGGTTATTACCGACGGTTTGTGAAAGGATTTTCTTTGATAGCTACTCCACTCACCAGATTGCTGACTCAAGCGCCTGTCCTTACTTTACCTGTGGAAGGCAAACCATATGTGATTTTTAGTGATGCTTCACATAATGGTTTGGGTTGTGTGCTGATGCAGGAAGGTAAAGTTGTAGCTTATCCTTCTAGACAGCTGAAACCGCATGAGCTTAACTATCCAACCCATGATTTGGAATTGGCAGCCATTGTGTTTGCACTGAAGATTTGGCGCCACTATCTGTTTGGGGAGAAATGTTTCATCTATATTGATCACAAGAGTTTGAAATATTTGGGTGTTCAGAAGGAGCTTAATCTTTGACAGAGGAGATGGTTGGAATTGATTAAAGACTACGACTGCTTGATTGATTATCATCCAGGTAAAGCAAATGTTGTTGCTGATGCCTTGAGTCGGAAGTCTTTAGCTGGTTTAACTGTTTACTCGCTCTCGTTGCTTGTTGAGTTGAGAGCATTGTGTGCTAGTTTTGTATCTTGTGATGATGGTGCATTGTTAGCACAGTTGTATGTGAAACCAGTTTTGTTGGATCAGATTAAAGAGGCTCAGTTGGCTGATATGAAGATTCAGAAGATTATTTTAGATTGTCAGAATGGAAAGTGTAGAGATTTTATTGTGAAAAGTGATGGGAGCCTATGGTTTAAAAACAGATTGTGTGTACCCGATGATGCTGATTTGAAGAGGATTATTTTAGAAGAAGCACATCAGTCTGTATTTGCTATGCATCCGGGTAATACGAAGATGTATCATGATTTGAGACAGCATTATTGGTGGATTGGGTTGAAGAGAGACGTTGCTGAGTTTGTATCGAAATGTCTCACCTGTCAGAAAGTTAAAGCAGAGCATCAAGTTCCAACAGGGTTGCTTCAACCGTTGTCAGTGCCTGAATGGAAGTGGGAAAAAGTGACAATGGATTTTGTGTCTGGTTTGCCATTGACACAAAGGAAGCATGATGCCATTTGGGTGATTGTGGATAGATTGACTAAGACAGCTCATTTCCTTCCGGTGCGGATGGATTACTCTTTGGAGAGATTGGCTGAGCTGTATATTCATGAGATTGTAAAGTTGCATGGGGTTCCAACTTCTTTAGTGTCTGATCGAGATCTCAGGTTTACTTCAAGATTTTGGAAGAGTTTGCATAGTGCTTTGGGTTCTCGACTGCATTTCAGTACTGCTTTTCATCCACAGACGGATGGACAGTCAGAGAGGGTGATACAGATTATTGAAGACATGTTGAGAAGCTGTGTCATCGATTTCTCTGGAAGTTGGGATAGATTCTTACCTCTTGTGGAGTTTGCTTACAACAACAGTCACCAATCTAGCATTGGTATGGCACCGTTTGAAGCACTGTATGGTAGACAGTGCAGGACACCTCTTTGTTGGAGTGAACTTGGTGAAGGGAAAATAATTGGGCCTGATTTGATTCAAGAAACTGAAGAGAAAGTGAAGTTAATTCGAGGCAGGTTAAAAGCAGCTTTAGACCGACAGAAGTCTTATGCAGATCTGAAAAGGAGAGACATTCAGTTTGATGTTGGAGATAAAGTGTTCTTGAAAGTATCTCCTTGGAAGAAAATCTTGAGGTTTGGTCGGAAGGGAAAATTGAGTCCTCGTTTCATTGGACCATATGAAGTTTTGGAAAGAGTTGGGCCAGTGGCGTATCGACTTGCTTTGCCACCTGAGTTGGATCGTATTCATAATGTATTCCATGTTTCTATGTTGAGGAGATACAGGTCGGATCCATCTCATATTGTGCCAATTGAATCTATCGAAGTGAGTCCAGATTTGACATTTGAAGAGGAACCAGTTGCTATCTTGGCACATGATGTGAAAGTGTTGAGGAACAAGAGAGTGCCATTGGTGAAGGTTTTATGGAAGAATCATACGAAAGAAGAAGCAACTTGGGAAAGTGAACAAACCATGCGAGAGCAATATCCTCAACTATTTCAGAGATGATTTCAGGTAATTTCGAGGATGAAATTTCTTTTTAGAGGGGGAGAGTTGTAATATCCTCATGCATGCCCTAGAAGTTTTGATTTTGTTGTTGTTATTGTTGTTGTTTATATTGTAAGAGAAAATAAATTAAAGGAAAGTGTATATGTATATGTGTTGTGGGAAAGAAAGAGGGTTTAGAGATAAGTTTATATGTTGTTTATATGATGATATAATTAAAATATACATAAGTCAAATGGAGAGTCAATGCAAGAGAAGATATTTATTTGAGATTTGTATAATTACTTAATTGGGCATATATGAGACAAAAAGGTAATTATATGAATAAGGGCATTTTGGTAAATATTTGGGTAAAATCTCTTGGTGGAGATTTAAAGAAGAAAAGAAGGTTTGACTTTTGATTATTTTCTTTCCTCTCATTTTGGGTGTCGACGATTGAAGAAGAGAAAGGGAAAGAGAAGTGTTCTTGATGCTAGAATCAAGATTGAAGGGAGAATTGAAGAACCAAGTTGAAGATTTGTGGAATTTCTTCATTTAAGGTAAGAATTCTCTTGTTTCCCTTTTGTCATTTTAGAAGTTGTGTCTAAATGAAATTGTGATTTGTTGATGTGATGATTTGGTGTGTTTGATATGTGTTTATAAGTGTTTAAAGTGATTGTAAGTTAAAAGATGGAATTGGTGTTGGTTTGGTTGTGAATATGGTTAGATATGTGGAGGTTGATTGTGGAAGATCAAGTGGGAAGTTGGTTTTAGGGTTTGGTATTGGTGAATGTTTTAATGTAATGTTTATGTGTTGTTTAAGTGGTTAATGTGATGAATATATATGGTATGTGTTAATAACATTGATTAGAACCAATTGAATGAAGTTATTGTTGTGCAAAAGGGTGTGAAAATGCATTTGGAAGAGTGTTGGTTTTGATTTGGGTTGTGTTTTTGAGTGACACGGCTGGAATCAATGAGAGACACGGCCAAGACTTGAGAAATTTGGGTGACACGGCCAAGTTGGAAGGATCTTGGCCGTGTTGGGCAAGTTTTGGGGTGACACGGCCACTGGCTTGGCCGTGTCCCTTGAAGGTGTTTGCTACTGTCTGTCTTTGGTTGAGAGACACGGCCGTGTCATCTGCCCGTGTCTGTCTCGGGAAGTTTTGGTGTTGAGAGACACGGCCGCAAGCTTGGCCGTGTCCCTCAAAGTGAGCTGCCCGTGTTCCTCAATTGTGTTGGTTAGGGTTTTATTTCTTTGTTCATTTTGCATTGTTTTGATTCTTCAAAGGTACTTTGGTACCTAAACCTAATCCTAAACACTTTAAACATACTTAAAGCATGGAATGATCTAATCAAATGGATGTGGAAGATCCTAAATCTATGAATGATATTAAGTGTTCTTTGCCCTAATTGCATTGTTGAGATTGAACAATGTTATGTTATGTATTGTGAATGGTAATGTGTTTCATGAGTAATGTACATTGAAATCTTGTATCAAAGATGTGATATGATGTAAAGCCGTTGTGATTGGCTATGATAATGCAATTGAAAGAAAGAAGGCATGTTTGCCTAAATGTGATGAGAATTTGAGAATGGAAATGGTAACTATATAATAAATGATTTGTTTGTTTAATATGTTATTCAGTTTCAGAGTTCTGGATTTGGGTGGCATGCCTAAGAAATGATGAAAGGTAACAGTCTTGCCGGGTTGAGGATCTCCTCAAATGTGTTGAGTTGACGGTCCAAGAGACTGGGTCTGTTACACTATGAGAATTGTGAATATGAGATATATGATTTGTAACAGTCTTGCCGGGTTGAGGATCTCCTCAAATGTGTTGAGTTGATGGTCCAAGAGACTGGGTCTGTTACACTATCCATGGATAGAGATATATATATATATATATTGCCTACGGGCGTGATTATTGTGATTATGAACCAAAGCAGTAACTCTGAACTCTGAATATCGTATTAAATACTTGTTGGGCCCATAGGTGTCTAGGTTATATGAATGTCTTAAACAATGTTATGAGTTAATGAAAAGATGTTGAAATGTGGTATGTTGTTAGCTTTGAGTATATGATGTTACATGTATAATATGGATTGAGAATTGACATTGCATTGCACTAAAGCATAGCATTAGCATGATTTATCTTACTAAGCCGTTGGCTTAGCGCGATAGTGTTTAATCGCGCAGGTAATAGAGTTGTTAGAGTTGAACCCGAGAGCTCTTCGAGACCGAGTGAGAGTAGACATTGAAGAGTTGATTTTGGGAACTTAAAGATCAGAAGAAACTTGCCAATCATGTACTACTTCTTTATATTTTGTAAAGTAATGTTTATAATGTAAATATATGCACATTTGTAAATATGGAATTAAGTGTTTTCAAATATGTAAAGATTTTATAAATTCCGCTGCGTTTTAAATAAATGTCTCTATTTTGTTTTGTATTACAAATTGATCACTTATTTACTATAATGTATAGTGATAAAGATTATGGTATCAAGTTTAAAATGTTTTGAATGTTAAGAAAATCGTAGCATCCCTATGTTCGATGCACTTATGTTACATTGCGGGTGTTGTAGTGTGTGTGCATTGGATATGGGAGTGTTACATTAT
Organism: Garcia nutans; assembly: GCA_947685225.1. NCBI lineage: Eukaryota > Viridiplantae > Streptophyta > Magnoliopsida > Malpighiales > Euphorbiaceae > Garcia > Garcia nutans. The sequence continues at coordinate 38,076,454 of CANTUV010000011.1, forward strand.
CTTCTTTAGTCACAAACCCTAAAAAAAGTAGAAAATAAATAAATAAATAAATAAAATAATAGAAGAAGTTGTTCTTTTTTATAGGGTTGGAATAAGTTTGGAAATAATCATTGTAAGATTTAATAAGTGAGTTCCCTTGAAAAACTTTTTAATGTCAAGGGGTAGGTGAGAGGAAGGTGTTTTGGGATCGTTGGGTTATACATATGATTGGTTACTTCATTCTTGAAGTACTCTTGAACTTAATGAATAAGCTCACATTTCCTAAATGTCATGCCTTTACCTTAGCCTCATTACAACCCAATGAAAGACCTTATGATTAATGCTTAATTGTAATTAGGTGGTAGAGATTTGATTGCTAAGCAAACCTATAGAGATAATCTTTCATTGATTGTTGAGAGCTTAAACACTACCTGATTAAACACTTAAGAGGTTTTGTGAGGGAGTGACAATTTTTGGTATGCATGGATTGACCATTAAATTGCTTGAGTACTGATTATTCTTGATTTGATAATGATTGTGGATTTAATAAAATGGGAGTCTTGATACATCCTTATAACTCTTGAACTTGACTAATTTTATCTTATTTAGTTTGTTTTGATTTTGACTTTGCATGGGGACAAGCAAAGAATTAAGTGTGGGGTAGTTGTTTGGATCATCTATGTGTTTATGTTTAGTATGTTTTTATTGGCTTTTGATTGATTTTTCTTTTAATTTGCATTTAAAGTTTGTTTAAAGTATTTGATCTTGGATGAAGAACAAAACAATGGAGCTTTAATTCAATTTGATGGATTATTAAAGTAGAAAAACATGAGACATGGCTAAGACACTTCATGGCTTGGCCGCGTCCCTCATCCAAAGAAAGAGGCAAGAAAATTTGGTAGAGCTTGACACAAGCAAGAGACACAGCTAAGTCATTGGCCGTGTCCCACTAAAAGAGCAAAGCAAAGACAAAGTGAAGCAAAGATAGAAGTGGACACATCCAAGAGATAAGGCCAAGCCACTGGCCGTGTTACATGACACGTCCAAGGCCTTAGCCATGTCTCATCAATTGACCAGAGCAAAGAAGAAGCAAGGAGGAAATGCAGTGGAGAATACATTTAAGAGACACGGCCAAGCCATTGACCGTATCACATGACATGGCCAAGGCCTTGGTTGTGTCCCACTTGGAAAATGAAGAAGGTATTAAGGCAGTTATGGACACGGTCACATGGCTTGGCCGTGTCCATAAGAAAATTGAGTGACACAGCCAAGTCACTCATGACTTGGCCGTATCTTGTGAGAATTCTTTCAATTATTTACATGAAATGGGGGACAAAATGGGAGACAACAAGTGCCATCTTTTAAAAAGAAATTTTAAAAGAAGAAAAAGATTGCCTAATTCATGGGATGAAGACTTAAATAATGAGAAAGTGGGAGACAAAGTGGAGTGGGCGAGTTGAAAAGCATGCTTTGTGTCTTAAGAAATTAAAAAGAATGGAAGGAAGGGAGATACATATACACGTTGGAGCTAAAAGGAGAGGAGTTCTTTCTTGGTTCATCATCTTATTCTTGGTCTTGAGAGAGACCAAGAACATCACCTTCATCTTCATCTTCCATTTCTTCTATAAACAAGATGTTTAACATTTTTGGGATAAAATTGGGTGAGTAAGCTCTTGTGAAGGTTAGGGTTTGAAGAAAGCTTGATTGAGGAGTTGGGGGCTTGAGAGAGTGACCATTCCATCTTTCAAGAGGAAAGCCATTGATTGAAGAAGGCTTGTTAGTTCTTCATCATATTCAAGGTGGAGCTAGGAGGAAGACTAGAAGTTCAACTCTTAGCATCTTCAAAGGGGTTTTTATATTCTCTCTTTTAATTCATTTCTAGATTGTTATTGTTTCTTAAGAACTTTAATATTTCAATGGACAATTGTGATTTGATTTATATTGAGATGAATATTTATTTTAAATTGATGATGATGAGCTAAATTACTCATGCCTAGGGTTTATAGTATATTTGATTAAATGACTTGATTTGATATTTTCATTAATATACCTTGTTACTAGTTGATTGCATTGAATTGAATGTTAGGTTGATAGATTAGCTACCTATTGATCTCTAGATAGTGAATGAAGGACCGAGAGATAAAATTTGATATTAAAATTATGCAATCAACTACCCTAAGAATGAATTAGAAATATAAGTTCTAGGTTTTATTAATTTGCAAATTCAAAACAATTGGTTGTTGTTAATTCATGAATGTGAAAACTAATGAATTGGTAATTAATAATTAAACTTAAGGAACAAATTAAAATACAAGGTCATGTTAATGGATAATTTAAGAGTTAAGCGTTGATTAAATTGATCTACAACCCTAGGCACCATTCCTAGAATTGTATTAATCTTGTACAACCATTACCCATATTACTTTTAGATTTAAAATTATTTTTCTCCATTCCAACACATCACACTCTTGCTTTTAAATTACTTGTTAATCAAACTATTGCAAAATATTTTCTTCCTCGTGAGACGACCTTGGGGTGATCACCGTTGCTACAACTACCTCGTATACTTACTAGTGTCGCTTGTAGTAGTAATAAATCGAGTGCAACAGCGGCTAGGGTAAGTGGGTTTTAGTAGGACTATCGAGAGAGAGCAAGTGAAAGTGGGTTGAGTGAGTATCGGTGGTGTGATAGATGTTTAGGTTATGTTAGGTTTTTTCAAATAAAAGCGACATGTTTTTGCACTAACATCAAAACGATTCCATTTTAAATTAATATTTTTTTAAAAAATAAAATACCTCAGTTGAGTTGGGATAGCCAAAGACATTTTACCTCAAACCTGAGGCCCCACCTAAGATAACTCGTATTTCTCTTTAGAAACTCAAAACCCATCCTAAAACCATTTTAACCTGGCCCAATCTAGCTGGGTTGGTAAAAATTTCAGGGGCGGATAAACAGCCCTAAATGTAATATATGTAATTTTGGATAAATTAAATAAGTATTTTTAGGTATAGGTATTGTATATATTTAATGAATATCTAGTGTATACATAGTATATATATGATTTATTAATTGTGCATGTTGGATATATATATTATATACTTGATATATATATAATACATATAAAGTATGTTTAATATGTATATAGGATACATGTTATATGTGCATATAAATATTTATATACATTACATATATATGGTATATACATTATATATATGTGTCTACATAATGGTATATGTAAAATAATAATAATATATATATGACATATATATACATAAAATATATTACATATATATATATATATCAAATATAAATTAGTGATGGAAAAGGTGGTGGTGGTGGTGATGATGATGATGATAAAAATAAAATAAATAAATAAAAAGAAAAGAAAGTCAAAGAAGAAAGAAAACATGTAGTGAAGAATTAAAAAGAAATTAATTAATTAAGTAAACAATTAATTTATGGATACTTATGCATAGTAAATAAGAAAGAACAAAAAGAAAAAATCTTCTTTCTTGTTTTCTTTAGCCATGGCCGTATATAGAGAAAGAGTGGGGGAAAGAAAGATTTTCTCATAGTATTTGTTCAATTTTACAAGAAGATTCAAGAGAATTAAGAGGATTTTGAAGATTTACCAAAGATTCAAGTAAGTAACTCTTCTCTAAAACTTGATTTTCTTTCTTTTTAAGATTATGTTTGGATTGCTAGAGAGAGAAAATGATGTTTAATTGTTAAAATAAGTAAAATTGATTTTTAAATGAAGAATATGGTGGAATGTTGGTTGGTTTGCTGATTTGGACAAGTTGTGCAAATTTAAGGTTATGAAAAAGTAATGCACGATTTAGGGTTTTGAGTGTGGTTGGTTAAAATTATTGGAATGCATGAAATTAATGTTATTTATATATGCATGTAATAATTCCATAGTTGAAAATTAAATATGAGCAAGTTTGGATGAAGTTTGGATTTAGGGTTTGAGTATGTAAAATTAGGGTTCCTAAAATGGATATATGTAATAAAGTATGATCACTAATATTTTGAGTTATGCTATTTGTTTATATGTTAGCGAGAATTTTTGGTGTATGGTAGAAGAGTGGAATTATATTTTGAGTGTTAAATTGATTTTGTGCATGTTGTGAAATTTGATAGTTTTAGGGTTATTAAATTTATAGACAAAACTCTATTGAATTGTTCTCAGAGATTTTTCATTAAAATATGTATTTTCAATATTAAATTTATTAATAAATATTTTTATTCACTTATGGAAGCATATTATAAAGATTTAAGAATTTTTCTTGAGGAAGAAGAATTTTGAAAGAAATGATAACAGTGACATTCTTATATACTGTATACATATATTGCATATATGAAACATATACATACGTATATAGAGTATAAGAATGTTATACTAAATTAGGGGGAGGAAGGAGGCTTCCAAGACTATAAAGACCGTTTATTACTGTTAGACACGTGCATTCTCTAAACAGCTTCTACATCATTGGCCAAAACAAAAGTATTATTATTACTATACTATCAATACTTTGTTATGTGCTTGTAAGCACATATATCCTTAATTATTATTTTTAATAGTATCATATATTATTAAAATTATTAGTATTATTAACCATCAAAATTTAATTTGGTGACCAGGAGCATGAGTTGTTCCTATTTAAATCTCAAGTTCAAGTTCTTGCTGTTTTTCCTCCCTACATGTAATCCATAAAAAAAGCTATTAGTATTATTAACTCCAATATTGAAAAGCATAACATGTGAAATATTTAAACCAAAAAAGATATTTAATATTTAGAAATTAATTTAATAAATTTGGGTTAAACTTATTAATATAACAATTTTTTAAAATAAATAAAAATTTATATATTTTCTAAAATATTTCACATTCCCTCCCGTCAAATATTAATTATTTACAATTCTGTTGTACCTCAACCTATAGTTGGTATTACCTGTGTTCATGTGTAACTATATCCATCTGCTCTGTAAAAAAAGAAAGAAAAAAAAAAGAGTAGTGTATTTTGGGATTGAAACCCAACACTATTTTAACTACAATAAGAAACCAATAACCCCTGAATAAATGTAATAAGAAGAATTAGGCAGCATCAAGTCCTTTGTCAATAATAACATCCTTGATTATGTCAAGGAGCTTATAAGTATGAAATATCACATCTGGATCAACAGCCACAACAATGGTCGTCTTGTTCCAATAACTTTGGAAGTGGATTGTTAGTGCCTGTTACATTAATGATAAATAAATGAATAATAAAGTTATAATGATAGATCAAGCAAGCATCTAATTCACTAAAAAGTGGAAATAACTTGTAGAATCTTTATCTCAATCAAATTACAGCTGTTCAAGTTTCTATAACCTAAATCATCAGTTAAAAATTTGAAACCTGGACATAGAATTATAAAAAAATATTTATTAATATTATAAATATTAATTAATAAATAATTTTTAAAAATATTATATTAATAATTTTAAAAAAAAAGTTCAATTTAGCCCTTAATAGTTAATTTTAATCTAAATTAATTCATATGTTAAATATTGAATGCTTATGTTAAAAAAAGATAATTTGGACTAAATTTAAAAATATATATATATTTTAGTAAAATAAAAGAAGGGGGCTAATTTAACTTTGCCCTATATATTTATAAAAGTAAAAGGAGTATGTACGTACATGGGGATGCCCATAAACACTGGGAGCAAGGAAATTAATTGGATGACCATAAAAGCTAATTTCTTCAAGTGGACCAACCACATTTGAAAATGCCAATGTTGTGTTTGAAAGAAATCTGTGTGCTATTCTACCTCCTACCTGCAAATACCCATCTTAAACGTCATCTAATTATAATATAAAAGAACAAGTATTATTTATTAACTAATGAATTTCGCAGGAAAACTATTTTCATCATTTATGATTATTCGTAATTAAGATATTATGAACCGATTTAAATGAATATTGTTGATCAGATATTTGATTAATACTCTATTATGATCTTAGCAATCAAATTAAATGCTTCTAATAGTTTACCAAATGATGTAATGGCAAAACTTGGATATAAAAGAGGGTATAATTCACAAAAAAGACAAATCTGATAAAGTATTCCAAGAGCTTCTAATTCGCGCCAAGGACAGAAAAGTTGTGCCTGCAATGGTTCTTTGACCTCTTGATTTTAAAGGCACAATAGAAATAATGTCGAGATTCGTGAGGGGGACGGGCTAAGGTGGTGAAAAGGCAATTTGCGACTGCGATAAAGACCTCATGAGAGTGATCCAAAATAACTAAGATCACTTAAAACGCAGTAGAGCTTGCGTTGATTTTCGTCTTGTCATTTTGGTTGTGACAGTCATATTGCAACTACAACAAGGTTATTGCGAGGGTGATGGTGAATAAGACAAACTGCAGCAAGAGTGAGAAGCTCACGCTAAACATAGCATTAGCCGATCTACTCGGATGTGGTTGCTCCCGACCATGACAAGAATATCACGACTGTAGTGTTGAACAAACTTATCCCTCTTTTAAAGACTCAATAGAAAGATGACACCTGACAACCACCTAGACTAGCTATTGAAGCCTAAAGTGCATCACGACTATGGGGAGTATGTGTCGATCATGATGTTCAAATGGAAGTTAGTATGTAACAATGAATATTTGCAAAACTAACCAAAGAATGGCACATGGACTAGATATTGAGTATCCATTAGACACAAAATATCCTCGCGACCGCAATAAGTCAACCTTCTCCGTGACGAGCATCTTGCAACCGCCACTGTGATTAAGCACTGACGGTGTATTAAATGTACTAAATTTGGTGGGTGAAGGGAAATCCATCAAATCTCAACATTATAAAATTTTTGTTTGAGAGCTATAAATACTTCATTCTACCATCATTTATCTAGTCAATGCTTTTATTGTAATCAAACTCTTGCACTTTTATTTTTTAGCCTAAATCTTTGTAATTTCTTTTGCATTTGGTTGTTAGAGTATTAACTGTTATTGTGAAGGTTTAAGTGTAATCCATAAAACAATTAATAGTTTGGTGTAAATTTAAACACTAGGTTTGAATGTGACCCTTGTAAAACTCTAAATGAGGTTTAAGTGTTAGACTTTTGGGAGAAACACTTAGACAGATTAAAGAGCTAGCAGTAAAAACTCTAGTAAGAATTTTGAAGTTGGTTTGGAAACTTCATTATAGTGGAATACCTAATTATCTTAATTAGGGAGTGGAGATACGATTGAATTAATCTAAAGCACTATAAATACTTGTGTTCTTTCTTATTCTTTTTTTTTTTCAAAATACTTGTGTTCTTTCTTATTCTTTTTTTTTTTCAATTCAAAATAAAGAGCTCATTGTTGTCCCAATTCAATCCCCTTATTGGTGTATGGAATAACAAATTTAATATTTTTTTATTTAATATGAATATCATCTGCTTAAACCTTGAGTTAATTAATTTTTTTTGAACTAAAGTTAATTAATGTTAGAGTAAAAAGAAGGAGATGAGAATGATGAGACATAGAGCTCGGTATGAGAGCTCGATAAAAGGAGGGCAGCATCTCAAATTAACCTTGGTACCAAGCTCTCATTGTCCTACCGAGATTCATATGTCCGGCCAAAATAACAATGACACACCCGCAAATTACACTGATACCACATTAGAGATTGTCTTCTCCCACCAACTATAAATAGGGATTATCTCCTTAAGTAAATGGGTCATCTCCCTTCTCTTTTTTCTCTTTATTCAGAGCGACCGAACTAACTTAGGCATTGGAGCCTTCCCTAGGGGAGCCCAATCCCCCCTTTCTCTTATCCTGCAGGTAGGAAAGCCACAACAGCAGTAGACCGAATCCTAGCCTGAGCTAGGACACCTGAGGTTGCCCCGCCACATATACTAACCTTAGGCCATTAGACAATAACAAGCCCAATTACAAGCATAGAAATAAGTCCCAAATACAAATATGAATAATTTCAGCACATATAAATATAGCAAAAATAAATATAACTAAAATATAAATGATAAGAACAAAGACACCCAAATGGGCCACTAGGATAGGTAGCCCAAATGGTCTTCTTGCACTTGGAAACCTCTTGGACTTGAAGATGATTGACCTAACCAATGGAATCAAATTATTGTGGTTAGAATTCTCTTCCACACTTTCCCCAACTATAGCTTGCTTCAATGTACCTTGGTGGACAATGGACATAAGCCAACCAAATCTTTGAACCCATAAAATATCGCAAAGCATTATTCTTCATATCATTGACTCTGTAATATCCTTATTTTTAGTGTACAGTAGAAAAATTGATGTGGAGGATTAAGTATATAGAATGAAAAAAGAGAAATACAAGATGAGTCTATTATAGATATGAGATATATATATATATAGTATATAATTGAGATATACATGAGATATATAAGATATATATATACATAGAATATACAATGCATATACATAAAGTATAAAGTAGCGGTGGAAAAGGTGATAATAATAATAATAATAATAATAATAATAAAGAGAAGAGAGAAAAGTCAAACAAGGAAGCAATTTGATTGGTTGGAATTAATTAATTAATTAATTGTTAATTATAAGGGATAAAGATGAGAAGTAAATGTGAAAAGATATTTTCTTCTTCTTCTTCTTCTTCTTCTTTTGAACATGTGCCATTGGAGAGGTGAGGAGGTTTTGGTTGTTTCATATATATTGAATTTTCAAGGGATTTCAAGAGGATTTAAAGTGGATTTTGAAGGTTTAACTATAAAACAAGTAAGTATTCATCTTTAAGCTTAATTTTATGTGATTTTAAGAGTATGTTGGTATGGTTTCAAAGAGAGAATTATGATTAATTCAGAAAGATGCTAGTTATGATATGATTTGGATGTATATGTGATGGTTTGATGAATAATTTATGGAAATGAACTTAAATGATTGAACTAGGGTTTTGATGTTGAATATGTGCAATGAAGGTTTGTCATGGAGATGGATATAATTATATATAGGAGTTATTTTATTGTTAAATTGATGTATATATGATGAATTGATGATTGGATGTGGAAATAGTTATGGATAGTGCAAACTAGTAAAAGTGTAGTCAAGGAAAGAGTGAAAGTTTGGTAGAGTATGGATTGGAAACAGAGTAACTAATGAATAATTAAATAAAATTAGTATGTGGAAGGTTGTATAATGAATGATGTGAGGATTGTTGTTGGATTATGTGTTTAGGCCAAGATAGATCAAGTGGAGAAGAGTAGAATCTCATTAAAGGTTAAGCTTGGAAGTTGGCCAAGGTTAGTACATATTTTGGAAATACATTTTCTTGTGGTTTGCATTGTTTTGAGTTGAATGTTTGTGAGTTGAATAAATTTGGTGACCCATAGGTGTGGCCTTATGGAGGGCACGATCGCGGGCTTTGAACTGAGTCTGCTTGTATGAAATTCGTGAAGTGACAGTGTTGTTTTGCAAGCCACGGGCATGGCCTAAGTTTCCATGACCGAGGGTTTGTTTACCTAAGGTTGACGTTGGCATTTTGAAAGCAATAGGCGTGGATTTTGGAATGCCACGACCATGGGCTTGTTTCAGTGGTTGGACAGAATTATTTTTGAGAGCACGGGCATGGCCTTTAGGTAGGCTTGACTGTGGCACATGATTGTGATTGCAAAATGTTTATGATGTTGGTAACCATGGAAATATGATATACATGATGAGATACAAAAAAGTATAATGAGTATTTGACTTATGTGATGAGAATAGGTTTAATTATGAAATGTATCTTAAAGGTTCTGTATTAAAGAGGCGGCCTTCGGGTGAATGATGTGACACTTGCTGTCACATCCGTCACCTCATTTATGCATAGCAGTCACGTGCACAGTGAGAGAAGGGGAAATGAGAAGATAATTCCTGACAACAAGCCTAGATAAGGTTATAGGACCAAAGGGACCTAATTGAAAAAAAATACAAAGTTTTAGGGAGGTGACTGTAATTTTAAAAAGTTTTGGAAAGGTAACTGTAATTTCCAAAAGTTGTACTGGAAGTTCTTAATAGTGCACATAACAGACTCCAAAGATGGAGAATAGAGAAAAATTGGGTCGCAATGATGTGTAACGGTTTTTCTAGGAAACGCCCCATTTGAGAGAAACGAAGACATGTAGACTAGGGCCATTTTGGTTATTATACATGAATCCAAAGTAGGAAATAAAAACACAAGTGCGTAGAGGATGTCGAGGGGTTGAATATGAAATGATCGACAGTAGAAACGGAGTCCAGACAAAACCCGAGCAAAGAAAGGACTTAAAGGGAATTTTGTAAAAAGTCGAGGGGTTATTGGTAATTTTTCAAAATGACTTGGAAACTTAAAATAGACCTTAAAAATAGAAAGTAGAGGTCGAGAGGATCAAAACCATATGTAGTTTGCCTCGTGAAACTGTACAGTTTAAAAGTTACAATCAATTAATCGCTGGAGGGTATTTTGGTCTTTTCACACCCTAGACCATAAAATTACAGCACAAGGAGGTTGAGGGGCCAAAATATAATTAAAAGAAAGTACAAGGGCTTGGGTTTTAAATAAATAAAAGAAAGAGACAAATGGACTAATGAAAATTAGCCATTTAGAGTTTATAAAAAGAAGAAAAGAAAAAGGTGTGGACAAATGGTCATAAACCATTCATCCAACCCAAAAGTGGACATCATTTCCACCATATATATATCATAGCATGAAGAGCAAAATCTCTCTCTCAACTCTCCCAAAATTTCGGGCACCATAGGAAGAACACCAAAAAGTTTCAAATTTTTGTCAAGTTTGATTTTCAAGGTAAGTTTTAAGGTTTTCAAGTATTTAGAATTCAATTCTAGTATCAATTTTAAGTATTTATATATCTATTGGAAGATTGAAAATTAGGGTTCTTATGGTGGATTTGGAAAATTTTAAGTAGTGATGATATTGATTAATTAAATGAAAGAATTAACGTTTCTAAGGTTTAATAAGGTTAGATTAGGGTTTAGTTTGAAAAGAAATGGAAGGGTAGTGTATGTTCTAAATTTCTAAGGTTATGTTTAAGGTTGTGTTCTTGAATTTCTTGAAGGGGAAACAAAGATTAAGGAAGGAGAAGAAGGAAAAGCAAAGGGGAATTAAAAGAACAAGGTTTGGTACTTTAACATAAAAGAAATTTTATTTTTCTTACAAACTTTGGTTTATGGAATTTTTTGATGTTGATGCTTAAATGTATTGATTGAATTTAAATTAAATGTTTGAGTTATGTTCTTGGTTTCTTATGGCAATTGAGTTGGTTAAATTTAATTTAAACCAAGTGTTTTGAGAAAAATTTTGGCAAGTTGACTTGATGAACTTTAATTAGTTGATTTAAGTTAAACATGCAAAAGTTGTCAAAGGGAAGTGTTTGAATCTTCACTTTATCATTAAAGAAGCCTTCATATTGATTTGAAAAAGAAAAATAAACTATCCCATGTATTTCATATGTTTGGGCCGAAATGGTTCCAAAATGGCAGATTTCTGGACTCTTTTTGTGGCAGCTGTTTGAGGTAGCAAATAAATGAATTTTTCAACGAAATTTTACGTGTAATTAGTCAACATATGAAATGAGTTTTCTGTAAAATTTCAGCCAAAAATAAGATCATTTACCTGGTCAAATACATGACTGAAGTGGACTGAAATTTTGACGAAAATCCAGATTTTACTATTCATTTGGTCATGCCATTTTGCGTTGCCGATTTTACGTGCCGCGACACTATTCATTTGGTCAATTTGTGATTTTTTGAGGAATGCTTTGAAATGTTTGATATGTTTATTGTGGATGTTAAAAATGTGAAAAAGGGTAATGGTTTGACTAAAGAATGTGGTGCGCGGCGTAAATGACAAAGTGCAACGGAAATTAAAATAATTTCTCGAGTCATTCTAAAATGAAGTTTGAGACTTAAATTGAATTATTTTAACCTTTATGCTCTACTGGGTAGTTGGGAGTGGTAGATAAGGGTATGGTGCACTATACTAACTTACGCAGTACTGCTTGATATTGTGATTGAATTGATATGATCTGAACTCAATGGTGAGGGCCATTGGGAGCCAATGGTGAGGGCCATTGGTTATAACCAGGATGGTGACGGCCATTCCTGTGATATGATAATGGTGGTGAGGGCCACCTATATTACAGTGGTGAGAGCCATTGCCTTATCGCTATGGTTCCCTATATTCCAGTAGAGCCAAAGTCCGGTTATTATTTTTTTAAACTACGTAATGCAAAATGAGTTTGAATTATGATTTTTACATTTGTTGGAAGCATATTTACACTGTATGTACAATAATTTCCATTGGTTTAATGTTGGTTGATTAATGAGTTAATTATTTCTGTTTATTTCAAATGCTTTCATGTTTTAACTATATTTTTATCGGTAAAGTACCCACTGAGCGACATTGCTCAGCGAGTTAAGTTTTCCTTGACTCGTAGGTTCGGAGCAGTAGCTAACTTTTGGGGAAGCGACGACCAGACCCACAGCATCTCAGAGTAGATCTCTTAGTTTCCATTATGAGTTAGCTAGTTGTGGCATGTATATGTATATATAAGATTGAGAATTACTATGTTATACGGTACGTTAGTAGTATGTAATAATAATAAACCTCTACTTTATTTAGTATTAGAAGTGTGAACTTTTCTTGCAGGTTTGTAGTTGAGGGTATAAGGTGGATTCATTGGGAGTGTATTGAAATGGATTGTATTCACATTGGTTTGTGTAAATACGTTTTCAAAAATCAGAAAAACCAGTTTTGTCGACACTTGGCAAAATTTCTGTAAAAACTGGAACTAAAACTGGACTAAGTAAAATTGGTAACAACATTGGGCTAGTGTGACGCCTCTACTCGGCTTACACACGTAGGCCGGGAAGGGGTGTTACACTTGCCCCTAGTGTCGAGAGAGGGCGGCCTATGGGTGATTTATGTGACATTTGCCCTCGGTGTCAATAGAGGCGACCTACAGATGATTTTATGACACAAGCCTCAGTGTCCATAGGGGCGGCCTTCGGGTGGTTTATGGGAAACTTGCCCTGATGTCAAGGTGAATTGAATTGTTATTTTTGAAACTTGAGTATTATAGAAGAATTGGTTGAACCAATATGTAAAAGTGTTTTTTATGTGAATGTGTATTTATATGAATGCTATATTTGTATGGAGTTGTGTTATATATATATGTTGTTTTTATATATGTACCATTGAGCTTTCGAGTTTAGCGCGGTTATGTGGATCGCATAGAAAAAGTAGGTACTGATCAGGGAGTTGGATTTTTGTGTCACAAGAAGATTGAGGGTGCATCGGGATCGACTAGAAGGTGATGTACGCATGTACATTTTTGTCATTTTGAACTTTGATCATGCATATGTACAAAAGTGGATATTGGAAAGAGCAATGTATAATTGTATATATATAATCAAATGAATAGGATAATAACATAATGATTTTGGAAAAGTTATTTGATATAGATTGTGTTTTGATAATGTGGGATGTTCTATTATAATATATACATAAATGTTTTAAAATAAAGGGAAGGGTTAAATTGTATTGTAATGTGGCATCCTTATATTTTATGTGTTTTGTACATATATAGGGGTATATGTTTGGTATGTATATAGGGTATAAGGGTGTTATAGGCTCTTTTTAAATTGGCATGATGGCTTACCTCCATACCCCATATCACATCATTTCCCCCTTCTTCAAGATGATTCATCCTCGAATCATAAGACTCGGTAGCGAAGAAGTATGGGTAGTTTAATGATAGGGTCATTACTCCTTTGTTGATGTGATTATGTCCTCGAACTCTAAAGTGTTGAAAAACAGGATCAACTTAACAAATGGTTGCACTCTTTCTCCATGGCTGGTTTTAAGACTTTGAAATTCACTAAAAATTTGAACCTTTGTTGTTACACCATAAAAGAAATTATAGGGTAATACAAAGTTTGTAAGAGAAGATGTTAGTAAAATATGTTCATTATTATTGCTATGAATAACAAAATCAAACTCATGCGCATCTTCAACTTAGTGCATTTAGAGTTGAATCAAATCTTTAGCTTCTTCCACTTCCACTTGTGGCATATCTTTTTCTTCCCCAAGTTCATCATCTCTTTCATCTTTGAAATATAGCAAGAGATCATCTTTTGAAAATTCCAATGTGATCAAGTCTTCTTCTTTGGTTAATTCTTAGCATAGATGATCTCCTCCTTACCATTGACTTTGACTTCTGATTCCACCATCGAAAGCATATATGCCTTTTCTTCTTCAAGCAGAGCTTTAAATTTTTCACAACACTCCTCAAAAAATTTCTCCTTTACATGTTCTTTGGAAATCTTATGGGGCTTACTCATTTTTTGTGAATAAGCAAAGGTATCATCACACTCATCACTTACTTGCATTATCCTTGGGAATTGCTTAGCACACTGAATAGGAGCATCAGTTAACTTCTTCCTTGCTAGTGAAAGCTCAATCACATCCATCCTTTTAGCTATTCTATCAAGCTTCTTTTCTAGAGATTGCACCTCATTCAACATAGCCTGAAAAGGATCAATCTCATCTTGAATATTTCTATATTGGCCTCCCATCTTAGATCATTTATCAAGCTGCAAACAAGGGTTAGTGAAATAAAATTAAAAAAAAAATTAAGATTTCCTCTCTTTACTCCCTTACATGTTCACTCAAGTGTAATGTTCACTTAAGGACACTCGTATTTATGCTTAATTTCTCTATACTCTCTCCCATTTTTTATGATCATGCTACCAATATCACACTGCCTTCCAGTAGCTTATGGCCAATGGTATGATTGGAATCAAGTTGGTATGCCTGAACTAGGGTTGGTATGACCAGACTACTAAACGGGTTAGGAAAAGGGCCGACCGGAATAAGGTTGATGCAACCGGGAAGAGATTAGAAAAATTTTCAATTTTTTGGCAGCAAAGATCATGGTGGAAAAGTGAACAACTAGGAATGATCCAGGCGGACTAGGGACGGTCCAACCGGGAAGTGACTTGGACAAATTCTCAAATTTAGATAGTAAAGATCATGGTGGACGTTATGGTGAGAATTTGGACAGGATAAAATGGTTCAACCAAAATGGTAATTGGTTTGATCGGGAAGTGCTTGAAGCAAATTTTGAAAACTTTGGCAGTAGGTTTCATGATTAATGATAAGGCCAAAATGTGGGCGGGATAGGTATGGTCTGACTGGGATAGTTGTGGTCCGACCAGGAATTGCCCTAGAAGTTTAAAAGTCAAGTGTTTCACTTAGAAAATTTATGGAATTCTTTGCAACTTTTTAGATTTTATTTTCAGAAACAAAGGTTCTAAGGTCTGATTTGAAGATAGTAAACACATCACTCTTTTTTTTCTCTTTCTTTTTCTTTTTTTGAATTAATGTATCAGTAATTAACCAACCAAACAAAAACAACTTTCACTAATATGTTTAGCCTTTGAACTAATCTTTGGGACTAACAAAAATGACAGCAACAAACTCAATTAGTGGCATTTCAATTGGAAATTAGACAAACACACAAGAAATGGTATGAAATGGAAGAGACAAGACAATAATTTTTTTATAGGATTTTTTTTTGTTTTTAGAACAAGGACAACAACGACACACAAAGAGACAATAACAAGGAACAAGACAAAATTGACAACATAGAAAATAAGGAACACAAGGCAAACAAGAAAGAAATTCAAAATTCAACAAACAATAGACAAAAAGAAAGGATAAAACCTAATTTAAAGTCTTGCTTTGATACCAAACTGATGTGAACCCATAAGAAGAATGCTTTGGAACCCAACACCTTTAGGCTTGGATCAACTCTCTTAGAAAGCTAAATCAAGTTACTAAGAAACCTCAACCCAATTCCAACTGATGTGGAAGAGAACTTTTGTCTGAAAATCACTCAAGTTATTAATTTTTTGTGAAAAAGCTGATTTAACAAAAATCAAGATAAGAGAATCCTCTCCTAAGAACTCAATAGTTCTGAAATTTCATTTTAATTCATCAAAATCTATTTTACAATGTTCAATTTTTTTTTTAAATATGTCTAGTTGCTAGATGCCCTAGTTGGCTTGTTTGGGAATAAGCTTATGACCATCCTAAGCCTCAAATAGCTAATCCTAAGCTACCCTTATTCTTAATAGTTAATTCCATACCAACTTGGGCCATTAGACAACAACAAGCCCAATTATAAACATAGAAATAAATCCCAAATAAAAATATGAATAATTCCAGCATATATAAATGTAGCAAAAACAAATATAATTAAAATATAAATGATAAGAACAAAGTCACCCAAATTAGCCACTAGGATAATTAGTCCAAATGGTCTTCTTGCACTTGGAAGCCTCTTAGACTTGAAGATGATTGACCTAACCAATGAAATCAAATTATTGCGGTTAGAATTCTCCTCCACACATTCCCCAACTATATCTTGCTCTAATATAGCTTGGTCAATTCGTTAGGCTTGCATAGGCATGGCAATGGACTTGAGCCAACCAAATCTTTGAATACACAAAATATTACAAAGCATTATTCTTCATGTCATTGGCTCTCTTATTTAAATTAGCAGGATGGCTCACCTTCGTACCCCATATCACATTAGTTAGCTTAGCACGGTATGATAAAATAGCTTAGCATGACACGATCTGTCAGACCAAACAAATATATTATAAATTTATGCCTATTTGAATAAAATTATACACATAATTTTATACAATTAACAATAAATGACTAATGACTAATGATAAAATAATATATTCAGTGGGTTTTCATCAAATAAATAATATTATATTTAATTTTAAACTAAAAATTATTTGAGAATAACCATTATTAAACTAATAATTTTTCATTATATTTTAGATTATGGTATTTTGAATAAAATTACATTTTTAATTTTTAAAAATAAATTTATCTTAATAGATATTCTAAATAAAATTATATTTTTAATTTTTTAAAAATAAATTTATCATAATGTTTAAGTATTAAAATTTTTTAAATAATTTAATTCTTCAAAATTTTTTACATTTTTAATTGAGGTTATATATAAAAATTAAATTATTAATATGTAAATTAAAATTTTTTGTATGACTTTAGGCAAGTTAAGCCTAAAATTAATAATAAAATTCATTTAAAAAATTGGTTAAACCAATATATTGGCAAATACAATACGATTCGGCATGATATAATACGGTCATATAAGAGCTAATATTTTATGTTAAGCCGCTGCCTTTTAAGTTTAGGCATGGTTTAGTATGATTCAATTAATTTTTTGACCGACATGATATGAAACAACAAATTACACTTTACACTTCACTTTTGGTTTTGTTTTCACTTTTTTTTTTCAAAACTGGTAAGAATTTTTTTTTTTCAATTTTACTTTAAAAAATTGGTATTTTTATTTTTATTTTTTGTTGTTTTATTTTTTAATTTTTATTTATGTTTATTTATTTATAAATATTTTTTTTAAAATCATATTCTCAAAATATGTACAAAAAAATAAATATATATATTTACACAATACATATAATATTTACAAAATATACATGCAACAAATAACAAACACCTATATAACATACATAGAATATTTAATAAACATATATAGAATTTATTTAATATTTTTTAACTTTATTTTTTTAATTTTATATTCACACAACATTAAAACAATATCTACATAATATATACAACAAATATATAACTTACACATAACATTTACAATATCTATATAACATATATCAAACAAATATACAATATCTACCAAATATTTATACAAAGAAATTACTATTTTTTTAAAATTTTTTATGTGTATAATACGTAAAATTTATTTAAAAATAAATTTAAAAATTTTTATTAATATATTTTTTTATTAATATATTTTTATATATTTTACTTTTTTTATTATTTTTTATGAGTGTTATTTTTTAAATTAAAATTAATAATTTTTATATTTAAAAAATAATTTAAAATACTAATTTTTATTATTTTATTAAAATATTTTATTTAATAGTGAAGTTTAAAAAAATAAAAATAAAAAATTAATTATTTTTATTATTTTTATTTTATTACAGAGTAAAATATTTTTAAAATTTTATTCATAAATATTTTTATTTTTATAATATTTTTAAAATAATTTTTTTAAAAATAATTTTGTAAATGATGGATTTAAGCAGGATCGGTGTGACAACATGCCGCAAATACAAATGACGGAGTAATAATAGCAGCTGCTAGAGCAAAGAGATTCTATAAAAATAGCTCGTCAGGAAATTCTCTAAAGAACGAAGCCTATATTTTGTTGAGGGTAATCAAAGGTAAAGTAAGAAAAAATAAAATAAAATAAATATATTTTTTTATTTGGTATAAATAATATTAAAATAAATAAGAATAAAATGATGAAAACTAAAATTTTTAATTTACTCTCTAATTCTTTAAATATTTCTCTTTAAAATGAAAAGAAATGGGAGTAAATGGGGCTAAAGTGATATATTAAAGCCTTCTTTTTTCCACTAAAAGTAGGGAGAAAATTTAAATTCCTCTATATTTTTATTTTAAAAAACAAACAATACAAAGTAATATAAAGGAAATTTATATTACATTACTCTTAATTCCTTCGTTGAACTAAATTCAATTTCATCTTACCTCCATCCAAACACAGGCTAAGGGCCATCTTCTGCCTTCGGCAGCCAAATAGTTTCAACTTGAAATTGAAACAATTACGGTGCATTTGATGCTACAACTGGTTTTCGATTGACCCAAACTGCCAATGCTTTTGGGTTGATAGGATTTTTCTAAAAACAAAATGTCAATTTTGTTATCTACGTTTGCAGCAACCAAGCTAAGCTTGAAGCTTCTCAATAACAATGGAGGATCTCACAAGAAATTTCACCAACTGCCCACTGTATTTTCACAGGTAAATCTCTGTTTTTCATCAACTCTTGAACTCTTTTTCTTTAAGTTTCTTTTGTTTTCTAGAGTAGAAGCCATTTTCATCAAGTCTCTAAATTTATCTTCAGGTTCGAGTTTAGAGGCCAAGACACATAATAAGATATTCTCTTTTGTCCATTTAGCTGTTAAGAACCAAACAAGTGTTGGAGTAAAACAGGGAAGTCATGCTAAAATAGGGCCAAGAAAAAGAGGTAAAGACGCAGTTTTAAGTGAGGGAAGAAAGGAGGATGATAGCTGTGGTCCTATTTGTCCTGG
The DNA here is from genome assembly GCA_947685225.1 of Garcia nutans. Lineage (NCBI taxonomy): Eukaryota > Viridiplantae > Streptophyta > Magnoliopsida > Malpighiales > Euphorbiaceae > Garcia > Garcia nutans. The sequence goes on from CANTUV010000011.1 coordinate 38,095,654, forward strand.
TTGTGGGATCTTTATGCAAGATAAAGATCGAAATCTTCCTGGGTATTATCAGAAAAGAAACATTACATTTAAAGGAGATGAAATAGCAGAGGATGTAGAAGAGGAAATTGAAGATGGATTTGAAGGGGATGAAATGGTGTTTGAGAAAGGAATTGAAGGTAAATTTGTGGAAAGTGGTGGGGATGAAGATAGTTTAGAGGAGGGAGATGAATTTGATTGGGAATCTGATGAATCTGATGCAATGTTAGCAAATGAAGATGATGGTATTGATTTGGATGGTTTTACTCCTGCTGGTGTGGGATATGGTAATATTACAGATGAGATAATGGAGAAAGAAAGGAGGAAAAAGGAACGCAGGAAGGTGTCAAAAGCGGAGAAGAAGAAGATGACTAGGGAGAACAAAAGGGAAAAGGATGACGTTACGGTGTGTGCTCAATGTCACTCTTTGAGGAACTATGGGCTGGTTAAGAACCAAACAGCTGAAAATTTGATTCCTGATTTTGATTTTAATATACTGATTGCAACTAGGTTGATAAAACCAAGTGGCAATGCTAATGCTAATGTTGTTATCATGGTTGTTGATTGTGTTGATTTTGATGGATCATTTCCTAAACGGGCAGCAATGTCCTTGTTCAGGGCACTGGAAGAAGCCGAGAATGACCCCAAAGCTATCAAAAAGTTGCCTAAGCTCGTTCTTGTAGGCACCAAGGTTGATCTCCTCCCATCACAAATTTCACCTACTAGGTTAGATAGATGGGTCAGGCACCGTGCTAAGGCAGGAGGGGCACCTAAGCTCAGTGGAGTTTATTTGGTTAGTGCTTATAAGGATTTAGGTGTGAGAAATTTGTTGTCATTTGTCAAGGAATTAGCTGGTCCTCAAGGGAATGTATGGGTTATTGGGGCTCAAAATGCAGGCAAGTCCACTCTAATCAATGCATTTGCCAAGAAAAAAGGGGCCAAAATAACAAATCTCACAGAAGCTCCAGTTCCTGGAACTACACTTGGATACTAAGAATTGGAGGGATTTTGTCTGCTAAGGCAAAGATGTATGACACTCCAGGACTTCTGCATCCATATCTTGTGTCCATGAGATTGACTAGGAATGAGCAAAAAATGGTTGAAATGCGGAAAGAGCTACAACCTCGAACGTATAGGATAAAGGTAAAGTTTACTCATGACCTGCCATTTCTTGAAACATCCTGGTTAAAGATTTTGATAGAACTTAACATTAGTGGTCTGCATTTATGGACCAATTTATCATTTATGTATGAATCAATATGCCTGTGTGTTGAGTGTGTGTGTGTGTATATGCACTTATTGTAACACCCCCATATCCAATGCACACACTACAACCACAACAATGTAGCATAAGTGCACCAAACATAGGGATGCTACGGTTTTCTTAACATTCAAAACACTTTAAACTTGATTCAATACCCTTATCATTATACATTATAGAAAAGTAGATCATTTACTTATAAAACAAAACATATTAGTTATATATATATACATTTAAATATTACACAGCGGAAGTTATAAAATATGTACATATTTACATATTAAACATTTCTTTACAAAATATAAAGAAGTATACATGATTGGCAAGTCTGCTCTGATCTTTAAGCTCCCAAAATGGATTCTTCAAGGTCTAATCTCACTTGGTCTTGATGAACTCTCGGGTTCAACTCTATCAACTCTATTACCTGCGCGATTAAACACTATCGCGCTAAGCCAACGGCTTAGTAAGATAATCATGCAAATGATATGACTTAGTGCAATGCAATGTCATTTCTCAATCCATATTATACATGTAACATCATATGTGCAAAACTAACAACATACTTTCATATTACATATCACATTTCAATATCTTTTCATATATCTCATTAATATTCATTTAACCATTCATAATCAACACTAAACAAAGACAAGCATGGGCCCAAGACACACTAATATGCCATTCAATTTTCAGAGTTAATGCTTTGGTTTTGTTATCACATTTATCAATATCATATACCCAACTAGGCTTCAAGGATTAAGTTCAACCAAGCTTCAAGGGGAGCAAAGCATGCTAAGCTTCTACCCAACTTGGCTTCAAGAACTAACCCAACCTAGCTTCAAGGGTGGTAACATCTCAATTAGGCTTCAAGGATTCAATCCAACCTAACTTCAAGAGATTGTTACACTTATTAGGCATGCCACCAACAACCAACTCTGAAAATGGAATAACACATTAGCCACACAATTCATTTATTATTCAATGATCATTTTCATTCTCAATTCTCAACAACATTTAGGCAAACATGCCTTATTTCTTTCAAATGCATCATCATAGCCAAACACAATGGCATTATCTCATATCATGTCTTATTTGAATTATCATTTCATCTTTGATATACATTTCAATTTCAATGTATATTACTCATGAAACACATTACCATTCACAATGCATAACCTAACATTGTTCAATCTCAACAATGCAATTAGGGCAAAGAACAATTGATATGATTCATAGTTTTAGGACCTTACACATGCATTTGATTATATCATTCATTGATTCAAGCGTGTTTAAAGTGTTTAGGGTTAGGCTTAGGGACCAACCTACCCTTGAAAAACCAAAACAATGCAATTAGAATAAAGAAATAAAACCCTAACCAACACATTGGAGGGACACGGGCAGCACCTTTGAGGGACACGGCCAAGCTTGTGGCCGTGTCTCTCAACCTCACTTGACAGTAGCAAACACGGGCATAGGACACGGCCAAGCTTGTGGCCGTGTCTCCCAACACCAACATCCAGTAGTGAACACGGCTAAGGGACACGGCCGTGTCTCTCAAAAACCAATCCAACACTCCCAAATTTTCATGACTTGGCCGTGTCTCCCAACACCAACACCCTAAAATGCACAACTCTCCTCTAATAGCACTTCAACTCATCATACACAATATAGCATGGTTCAAATGAATGAAATCAATGTTCTAAACACAAATTCAACACAAGAATCACTTCACAAAACATTCATAATACATTTAAACACAAACCATTCCAAAATCCTAACTCCAACTTCACTCTTGAATCTCCACTAACATCCTCCACAAATCTTACCATATTCACAACCAAACCAACACCAATTCCATCTTTTAACTTAAAATCAATTCTAACACTTGCAAACACATATCAAACACACCAAATCACAAAATCAACCAAACCCTAATTCACATCCAACACCACTTCAAAATAACCAAAGAAAACAAGAGATTTCTTACCTTAAATGAAGAAATTCCACAATTCCTCAACTTGATTTCTTGAAATCTCCTTCAACTTTTGAGCTACAAACATCAAAACCTTGCTTGGTTCTCTTGTCTTCCTTTGTCTATGGTGAGCCGGCCAACACAAGAAGAAGAAGAAGAAATGATGATGAAGAAAACACAAAGTCAACCTTCATTAATTACCCATCCAAAAGAAAATTACTATAACACCCTCATACACATTTTAATTCCCTTAATTATCTCTTGCCCACTTTGGTAATTTCACACTTAACAATATAAATATCTTCTTCCCTTGACCAAGCCCTTTGACCAACTTATATGTTATATATATATCACCATATACACAACATATAAACTTGTCTCTAAACCCTAAATTTCTCCCAAAACACATATACATATACTTTTCTTTTCTCAATTTAAACCACCAACAACAACAACAACAACAACCACATACAAAACTTCTAGGGCAAGCATAGGGATATTACACTTATGTTTGCATACATGTGTATATATATGCCCCATGTTTTTATCTATTCAAGAAGGGATAGTAGGAATTACAGGTCAAAATGTCTTTTAAGTTATGAGCAATTGACATCTAGTTGTATGTCCAATATTTTTGAATCCATGATGAATACAGAATCCCCTCTTCTGACTCTAGTTCTTCGATACCTGACAAGTCAAACTTAATTTTGATTGTTTTTTTTCTAAGTCTCAAATTAAGCATATAAAGCTCCATTTTCATTGAATACTTCAATAAAAAAAATATAAATACAAAAGAACACTGGATATGTTTATATTAATTGTTTCATATACTATAATTTTTTATGAAATCAACCGTTCAAGTACTATGGCAGACTTATAACATTTTATATTATTATTTGTACTCTTCCTTTTGTAGAATACTCATCACCCTTCATTCTTCTAGTTCAAGTGAAATACTTTTACTCTTTCTTCTTGAAACAATATAAAGCAATGTGCAGAACTGAAAAAAATAAACCATATGAACAATATAGATGTGAACACGGATGAGAACACAGATGACATAAACCAAGAAAATTTAAGTTTCATGTATGAGTATATATGCCAGATTTACTGAGAAGATGAGTTTTTTTTATACGCTTCTTAGATTTGATAATTCAGGATATCATAATCAACTTAGCTGATAAACCAAAGATGACCTTTAAAGCTCATGGTGGATCTAATGAACAGTTTATACAACTTTGAAGAGATGGATTGGTTAGGAATGATAGAGAACAAATAGCTAAGAATGGAATTAAATGATAATAACATTTTATATTATTATTTGTACTCTTCCTTTTGTAGAATACTCATCATCCTTCATTCTTCTAGTTCAAATTATCTTCACATTTATTTCACTTTTACACTTTGTATATATTTCTCAACATAATCCCCAGCTATTTCTAATTGTTATACTAACTGATACACCAATCTTAGTCCGTCTAATCACATTCTACTCTCCTTTTCCATCTTTTATTAGCTTGTTTAAGTGAAATACTTTTACTCTTTCTTCTTGAAACAATATAAAGCAATGTGCAGAACTGAAAAAAATAAACCATATGAACAATATAGATGTGAACACGGATGAGAACACAGATGACATAAACCAAGAAAATTTAAGTTTCATGTATGAGTATATATGCCAGATTTACTGAGAAGATGAGTTTTTTTTATACGCTTCTTAGATTTGATAATTCAGGATATCATAATCAACTTAGCTGATAAACCAAAGATGACCTTTAAAGCTCATGGTGGATCTAATGAACAGTTTATACAACTTTGAAGAGATGGATTGGTTAGGAATGATAGAGAACAAATAGCTAAGAATGGAATTAAATGATATCAAATGTTAAATGGTATAGTTTTTATTCCAGTCATATTCCTGGTAGTTACACAATTTATTTGCTGGATTTAGGTTCTTAAATTTAACAACTTAGTGATTGATCTTTATCTATGTATATACAGGGAAATTTTTTCCTGTAATCTTTTGGTCATTCTCAGTTTTATCCTATGCTGTTGTTTAGTGGTTTTGATATTCTTATGCAGACATACCTTTCTGTAGCCTTTAGGGTTAGACATATTCTACATATACCTAAAAGTAATGGACCATCTGCAGATTGGACAGGCTGTACATGTTGGTGGTTTGCTGCGACTAGACCTCAATGAAGCTTCTGTGCAAACAATTTATGTCACAGTTTGGGCATCACCTAATGTTTTCTCTACACTTGGGGAAGATAGAAAATGCTGATGAGTTCTGGAGAAACCATGTTGGTGTCCGATTGCAGGTAAGCTTTTATACTCTTGAAAATATTTTGCTTGCAAGGACATGTCTCCTTATTTCTACATGGTAGACAAGATGGTAGATTACATAACTTTTGCCACGAGCCATAAACAATAACCCTTCATTTTTTTTGTTAATTTATATGTTGCCCTTAGTTTTATAGAAACCAAGATTAATTGAATGAATGTGAACATTTAAGGAGTTCTTTTTTTCTTTGTATGCTTTATTGCATGGGTGCTGCACTCACAGAGGCCATGGACTTTTCTCATTTAAGGTTTCTCCCTCTTCTTTTTTCTTATCTTGCATTTTTAGATATTGGATTGTCTTCTGCATTTTGGACATTCAACTGCAAGAGGTAAGAACAAGAGCCTCTTGGACAACTCTTTCAATTGTTATTTTTATTGGTTCAATTTCATCAACAAATTTTATAATTAACACCAACTAAGCCAAATTTCTGACTAGAACTGCTGAATTTTGAGGGGAAAATAGAGAAACTCCTTAAAAGAAAGCCCTAGTGTGAAAAGTGCTGCAATTGCAGCTCATGGAGAGGAAAGTAAGAAGAAAGAGAGATAAAGTGTGGTTTTTTAATATTTCGACGATTGTTTTGAGTGTAACTGATAAATGGACAAATTGGGAACTGTAGCAGCAGCAATTATAGTTCAATGCTTCTGTTGCAGAAATTCAGAGTTCAAAGTTAGGCATGAAAGATTAGAATAGCAGTAGCAGCAGAAGTGATATTAAGTATGTGAAGTTCAAATAAGCTGAATCAGCACTAGTTGTTAGTTGGCAGAGTCCATCATGGGCTTATTCATCTTTGAGTGTGCTAGCTCTTCAACTGTAGATTGTAATGATGGCTTATTTGTCTTTGAGTCCATCATGGGCTTATTCATGTTTGAGTGTGCTGGCTCTTCAACTGAAAATTGTAATGACTTACAGGAGGGAATGGACATCTATAAGGAGGATTATATCAGTTTGTTCTCAAGAAAAGAGGAAAAGAGCGACAGCAAAACAAGGAAAAAAAAGAAGGGTGAGAAACAGGAGGAAAACAAATTGGAAATGCAATTGCATGGAAAAAGAGAGAAAAGAGGGCAGTAAAAAGAATGAAAATGTTGGAAAAGAGGGGATGGAAGACCTGGTAAACTTCATTTGTAAATTTTATGTCAGGGTATGCCACATAAAATTAATTTGGGATTAAAATTTAATTAAGTTGAGTTGGTATGCCACATCAATTAACATAGCTTTCACACTCTGGAATTATTTGTTGGACTTATATTTAAAGAATTAAATGTCCAATTCTGAACTGAATTACGAATTTTTTGAAAAGTTTTTCTTTTCTTTTTTCCCTTTTCATGTAAACCTTCTTACCGTTTTTGGTATTACTTTTGGATTGTTAAAAATAACTCAACTGTCTTAATATCAATTTAATTTGCGGCATGTTCCTTTTAAAAGATAAAAAAGAAAACAATAAAAAGAAAAAGAGAAAGCAAAGGTAGTATTTCTTTTTTGTTTTGGCTAGGGGCACCGATTATTGATATTGAAATTCTATTCAAGGACTAAAAATTTAGAATATGTCCCTTTTAAAAAGTAAAAAAGAAAACAATAAAAGAAAAAGAGAAAGCAAAGGCGGTATTTCTTTTTTGTTTTGGCTAGGGTCATGGGTGATTGATTTTGAAATTCTATTCAAGGACTAAAAATTTGGAATTTATGGTTGTTTGTATGAGTTGCTAGCCAATTGTGCCTATTTCAATTACTTAAAGTGTCAAGCAAATTATAACATGTTCACACATCAACCAGTTAATTACTAATTATGTAAATGGAGAAAGTGTATTTAAAGTATATGGTTTCTTTGTATGCTAAAAGAAGCATAGGGTTTTTCCTTAAAATATTTTCAGAGAGTGAATTGTTCATCATTGTTTGGTTGCAACACTAAATTCAAGTTTTTTGATGTTTGGTAAACATTAGCAAAAATAATTTTCATCCAATGAAGGTGATGAGAATGTATTAACCTACATGATATTCATTTGTTTTCCATTTGTAATTTACTGGGAGAAAAAAAGTGCAAATAACAATAAGAAATTGTTAATTATGGTGGTCACCAGTTATTGGTGATGGCCAATGGTATTTGATTGTGTTTGATGGACTTGTGGTTATATGCATATGTGGTTTCCGAGTATGTTCCTTCCTGAAGTCCTTTTCTCTTCCCAATTATGCACGGCACTCCCCTTACGAGAAACTTGAAAATAACTAATTTTCTATTCTGTAAAATACTAATTGTTGTGTTTTGTCCAATCTAGAATACAAGTTCTTTCCTTAAAACATATTTTTGTTTGTTGCAGCCTCCGGTGTGTGAAGACTGAGCTTCCAAGTTAGGGAAATGGGAAGAGAGAGAAATCAAAGTAACAGGAACAAACTGGGATGTGAATAGTATTGATATTGCAGTAGCTGGCTTAGGTTGGTTTTCTTTGGTCTCAAAGGTGAAGCAACCATGACTATATCGTCTTATGATGGCATTGGGATCACTTTGAGAGAACCTTTGGTCCTTGACCGAGCACCATTCCTTGAGAGACCTGGGTTCTGGCTACCCAAGGCTATATCTGATGCCATTGGAAAACAAACTAAACTTGAATCACAGAAGAGGAAAAAGATTCAATAGGAGGGCTTAGAATCTCTTGCCAAGTTGTCTGCTTGAAGGGAAAGAAGAAAACAGGTAATATTTGTGCTTTGCTTGAAGAGAAAGGAAATCAATTTCTCTATTTTTCCTTTCTTGAACTTGGTTGAGCTTATAACTGTAAATAGATTTTACTTGTTTTTGAATAACTACGGAGCATCCAAATTTTATTTGGTGGCACTAATTCTAGGAATAATGTGACCAGTACTGATCTTGACAGAAGATAATTGGACGATCAGACATGTAGATTATTATAATGTAGTTTTCAGCAGCTTTTGTTGTCATGGAATGCTTAAACAAGTCTAATTTAGCTATGTTTGTGAAGTTGCTTGAGAGAAATTAAATTTTGAATCAAGCAAAAGGAATAATGATGTGAAACTCCAGCATGCTTTTTTACAGATTTTGACATGCGAGCTACGTCATATTGCTGTAGAAATCAGCTTAATGGGATAACATTTTCAGGTGTCCTGTGTTATGAAAATGTTATCCAATTATGGTTTTGATGACAATTTTTTTTTCAGGGATTTTTTTGGCTTAAATAGATTTTGATGACATATTTCTAACTTATAGTTTATTGTTGTTGTTGCAGCAGAAGAAGCTGACATCCCAACGCGGCAATGAATATGAAACTTAGTGTAGGCTGAGCCATTAGGATCAAGGGGTTCATGTTTGTGCCTTAATCAAATTTTATAATAAATAACCAAATAAATAAAATTACAAAACATAGAAAATGGTGTTAGGGTTCAAAAACTATCAACCGGATTAAAAAAAGCAGAAATGCAACTCCTCTCATGTACACACTCCAATTACGCAAGAGTATCAAAAATTAAGTAATTGAGCCGAAATAAAATTTAAATAACTAAATTATATGAAGTCAATATTTTATAAGACTATAATAAAAACCAAAATTTTAATAATAATTGGTTTAAATTATTTTTAAGTTGCCTATCACTATATCACATATAATCATACTTGCATGTATTTTTTAATTTTTTATTTTTTTTATAAAAATCATAATCCAGCCTGCGAATAGAAAATAATACACCAACGGCATGTTTAGTAGACTCGATAAGAAATAGAATAATGTTTCATTTTTTATTTTAATGCATAATTGATTTAAAGTGTTTTTTATTTTTCTTACATTTACAACTCCAATTTTTATTAACAATACATGTGTTGAACTCTTATATGATAATTTCTAAAAGGCGAATTGAAATTAACTTTTAATGCAATTTTATATTCTAAGTGCAATATTATCAACTTATATACAAACAATATAAAGAGAGCAAGGGATAAAAATTGTTTATCCTGCTCTTTCATCTACTTCTGAATTGTCAGGATTTTGTCCAAATTGCATAAATAAATATAAAGATTTGAGATTCAAAATCTTTTAAGATTCACAAGAAACTATTACAAAAATTGAATTTTAAGAATAGTTTTTATAGAGTGAACACTAAATAATTTAGATTGAATACAAGTTATTAAAAAATAGAGCACTATAGAGTTGAAATTTTGAAGCTTTGATTCACTTTTATGAGTTTAAAATACCTTTCACAACCATTACTGAGAAATCACCAGCGTCCAAGAATGTTACCTGCGTTACTCAGCAAAATAATCAAACTGAAAGATGTTCCTTATAGAATTGTAACGGATATTGCCCATCACAAAGAAAAACTTCATGTTTATTCTTTATAGGTCAACAACATTACGAAAAAAAAGTAACAAATCTTATTGTTAAGTAACAAATGTTACCTTTTGTAAACAAAATTTGCAAAAGAGAAACTAGTTGTAGGAAGAAGTTCAAAATATTAGAAACGTCCCTTTTAGTCAGAACAGCTATATTTTTTGTTTCTGAAGATGAAAACTATAAAGAAAATATTTTTAAAATGCTAATACTCAAATTCTAAAGCTTTAAACTAATACTCTCTTTGTTTGATGAACACTTTGTACTAGAAGCTTAAATTCATAGTGTTTGATTGTAAAGGCTAGTGAGTTTATTTTTGGATCATCTATGTGTTTATGTTTAGTGTGATTTTATTGACTTTTGATTGATTTTTCTTTTAATTTGTGTTTAAAGTTTGTTTAAAGTATTCGATCCAAGATGAAGAACAAAACGATGGAGCTTTAATTCAATTTGATGGATTATTAAGGTGGAAAAATATGAGACACGGCCAAGACACTCTCATCCAAGAAAAGAGGCAGAAAATTTTGGCAGAGATGAACACACTCAAGAGACATGGCCAAGCCACTGACCGTGTCACAAGACATGGCCAAGGCCTTGGCCGTGTCTCACCAAATGAAGCCAAAGAACAAAACAAAAACAAGCCAAGGCAGAATTGGAAACACCCAAGAGACACGGCCAAGCCATTGGCCGTGTCCCACTAAAAGAACAAAGAAAAGACAAGTGAAGCAAGGCAGAGGTGAACACACCCAAGAGACACGACCAAGCCACTGGCCGTGTCCCATAACACGACCAAGACCTTGGCTGTGTTTCATATGAAGAGCAAAGCAAAGCTAGAAGAACAGTGGAGAACACACTCAAGAGACACAGCTAAGCCACTGGCCGTGTCACATGACACGCACGGCCAAGACCTTGGCCGTGTTCCACTTGGAAAATGAAGAAAGAAATGAGGCAGCCATGGACATTGCTTGGCCGTATCCACAAGAAAATGAGTGACACGGCTAAGTTACTCATGACTTGGCCGTGTCTTGTGAAAATTCTTTCAATTATTTTACATGAAATTGGGGACAAAATGGGGGACAACAAGTGCCATCTTTTAAAAAGAAATATTAAAAGAAGAAAAAGGTTGTCTAATTTAAAGGATGGAGACTTAAATAATGAGAAAGTGGGAGACAAAGTGGAGTGTGTGAGTTGGCAAGGCATGGGTTGTGTCTTGAGAAATTAAAAAGAATGGATGATGACATATATATACACGTTTTGGAGGAAGAGAAGGGAGTTTTCTCTTGGTTCATCTTCTTGTTCTTGGTCTTGAGAGAGACCAAGAGCATCACCTTCATCTTCATCTTCCATTTCTTCTATAAACAAGATTCTTAACATTTTTGGGGATAAATTAGGTGAGCAAGCTCTTGTGAAGGTTAGGATTTGAAGAAAGCTTGATTCAGGAGTTGGGGGCTTGAGAGAGTGACCATTCTATCTTTTAAGAGGAGAGCCATTGATTGAAGAAGGCTTGTTAGTTCTTCATCAAATTCAAGATGGAGCTAGAAGGAAAACTAGAAGTCCAACTCTTAGCATCTTTAAAGGAGTTTTTATATTCTCTCTTTTAATTCACTTCTAGATTGTTATTGTTTGTTAAGAACATTAATATTTCAATGTACAATTGTGATTTGATTTATATTGAGATGAATATTTGTTTTAAATTGATGGTGTTGAGCTAAATTACTCATGCCTAGGGTTTATAGTAGATTTGAATGAATGACTTGATTTAATATTTCCATTAATATACCTTGTTGTTGGTTGATTGCATTAGATTGAATGTTAGGTTGATAGATTAGCTACCTATTGATCTCTAGATTTCAATGAAGGACCGAGAGGTGAAATTTGATATTAGAATTATGCATTTAACTACCCTAAGAATAAATTAGAAATATAAGTTATAGGGTTTTGTTAATTTGTAATTTCAAAATAATTGGTTGTTGTTAATTTATGAATGTGAAAATTAATAAATTGATAATTACTAATTAAACTCAAGGAACAAATTAAAATACAAGGTCATGTTAATGGATAATTTAAAAATTAAGCTTTGATTAAATTGATATACAACTTTAGGCACCATTCCTAGAATTGTATTGATCTTGAACAACCATTACGCATGTTACTTTTATATTTAAATTATTCTTTCACAATTCCAACACATCACACTCTTATTTCTTTTAAATTTCTTGCTAATCAAACTATTATAAAGCAATTTCTTCCTTATGAGACGACCTTGGGGTGATCTGTCACATCCTTTATTTTGAAGATATAAAATTTTGTATATAGTCAATATATATATCTAGAGTATATATAATATATACATATGGTATATTAATTGTATATGTTGGATTAATCCATTACATACTTAATATTTAATACACATATAAGGTACATTTGATGTGTATATAAGATACACATTACTTGTGCATATGTGTAATATCCTAAATTTTTGAAAAGTTCTAATTTTTAAAAATTTAATAAAATAAATTATAATTTAAATTGATAAATTAAATTAATGGTTTTAAATGAAAAATGAAGGGGTTTTAAATGAAAAAGTGAAATATATATGTGATATATATGTAAAATATATATAACATATAAAAGTCAATACTTTTTAAAAGAAAAGTTAAAGTAAAATGGTATTTTGGTAATTAAATCTTAGAAATTTAAAATTAATAAAATAATTCAAAAATAAATAATTTTGAATGGAAGATAATATTTTGGGGTTTTAATTAATTAATTAATTAATTAATTAATTAATTAATTAAAAATATATTAAAATAATAATATATATAAGGTTGAAAATGTGAGTGGGAGGAAAGAGAAAATCACTTTTTTTCATCTTCTTCTTCTTCTTTCCTTCAAGGACGACTTTAATGGCTTCAAGAGAAGGATTTGCTTCTTCCAAACTCATTTAATTGAAATATTTACAAAGTTTCAAGTGGATTTTTAAGGTTTTCCTCTTTAATTAGTAAGTTTACTCACGTTTTCTTTAAATTTCCATGAAAGTTTGAATATGTGTGTTTTGGATTTTTGAAATTCTAAGATTTAATTATCTATTTGGATATGGATGAAGTTATTTTAAGTGATTAACAATGATTTTAAGGTTAGATTTAAGAAATGGTTGAATTTAAGTTGAGTTTGGTGAAGAGAGAGAATTTAGGGTTATGGAACATTTGAGTTTTTGAAATCATGAGTTTTAATTGTGTAAATTGATTCCAAATGTGTTGTTTTGATGCATAAACAAGGATTTTAAAATCAAATGATGGATTTAGTTAAGTTTGGATAGAGTTTGAAGATGGTAGAATTGATTTAGGGTTTTGGAAAAGTGAATTTTCAAAGAATGATTGCTTGTTTGATTTTAATGCTTAAATCATGTTATTTAATGATATAAGTGGTGGAAATAAGATTAAAATGATAATTGGATTGAGTTGGAATGGAGATCCTTCAATGGTGAAGGTTATGCTATTTTAGGGTTTTGAGCATAAGCATGTGGTTAATTAATGTAATTAGTTTAAACATGCTAAAACATATTTCTAATGATATTAATAAACTTAAAACACTAATTTAAATGGCTTGATATGATTTTTCAAAGTTAAAGTGAGGTTCATGTTGTTGGTTGCAATATATGAAATTTGAATTTTTGAAATGAGTTTCTATAATTGTGAAAGTGATGTATTTTGATGTTATATTAATATAAAAATAAAGTTTATAAAGTTAGCTCTTGAAAATGAGATTAATAAAATAAAGTTTAAGTAAAGTAGTAAGTTGGAAATTTAGAGTTGTAAGAGAATTTTGATGAAGATTGTTTAGATATTGATAGTTTAATGTTTAATGAGCATGAGAGTAATTTTGATTGAGTAATGTTATTTATGAAAATATCATGCAATGTGTAATGTGGTTGATAATATAGAAATTTGTTATGAAATAATAGGGAAATGATTAAGTAAGTAAAAATGAGTATTTTTAGGTAATTGCATTGGAAATGATGAAAAGGGATATGAAGGGTATGATAAATGCATAAAAAAAATGTGAGAGAGATGTTATATTGGAAATGTGACTAAGATTTATATGAGGTGTTAATATATATATATATATATATATATAATAAGAAATTTATTTAAGAGATGGGCGATTAAATAAGGAAGATGTTAATTATGTTGTGGTCAGAGTGTATATATATGTTGAATTGATGAATAACCTAAGTAATGTCAAAAGAATGAGAAATGATAATGTTCTCTGAAATGTGATAAATGTTAACTTTGTATAGGTTGTATGTAAAAGAGAAATTGAGTATAATTGTATGATTTGTATGATGAGATCTTTTTTTTCAATATGAACACAAATATGATATGTAAGAAAATGTGGAAAGTAAGTCACATTGTGATTATGACTTATGAAGGTGTATGTGGATGATTAAAAAAAATGTTATCGAGTGTTTACTACCTTATACAAATAAGCGTCTTTTGATATTGAGAATGATATTACATGTATTAATAGTCCTAAGAGAGATTAGGTCTTGACCTACGTAAAGTTAGGTCATGTGATGAATTGAGATTGAGAATGGACCCGAACAGAGTTGGACGGTGAAATTGTTATTTTAACAACTGAACTTGATGATTGTATAGTGTTTTGGGCCTAAAATATATACGAATAAATAAGAGATTGTAAGGAAAAGGAAAGTATAATGAAGAAAGTATTGAAGTGAAAAAAAATGAATGAAAATTTTTATAAGAGATAGATTAGAAATGGAGTAATAAATGGAAATTGTGTAAATTAGCATATGAACGAATGTGTATATATAAGAGATGTTAATGATAATATTGTTGAAACATGAGTTAGGCTAATGATGATAAAGTGATCAAAAGTAAATTGCTTTGAAACAGAGTTGAAATGTGTTAACTCTTTGTGTAGCAAAAGATTAAAAAAAATGAATATGTGATTTTTGCGATGTGAACTTAATGTTGTGATTGAAAATTTTTGAAGAAGAATGATAGAGGAGCGGTATTTATTTATAAGCCACAAGCATGACCATTATTATGCCATGGTCGTATGATTTATTTAGTATATTGACTGATTAGTTTTGTTATCCACAGGCATGGGTCTGAGATGACATGATCGTTGGATAGATTTGGTGAGATTGATAGTTATGCTATAAGAAACATGGTCAAGATTTATGGTTTGCATAGTTGTATCTTATAATTTTATGTTAGAAATTTGTTTATAATTATAGAAAGTGTGGAACATAAGAGAATTGTGAAAATATGATGAGCTTTAAATAATGTGTAAGAAAAGTAATTTTTGTAAATATGGTAACTATAAGAAATGTGAGTAAGAGCTGTATTGAATGTGTTTTAAAGTGGTATAAAATGAATAAGTTGATGAAAATGATGTTTAAAGTGAATGAGACTAGAGGAAATAAATATTATCTGTAATGATGAATTCAAAGGGAATTAAGATTTGAGAATAAATTTGACCTAATAGAATTAGGTCATGAATGGAAAACAGATTGATGAATTTAAAATAGACTAAAGGTTGGTCAGAATAGAATAAGGTTGTGATGGTCATATTGTGATAGTTAGATCAATTGATCTGAAATGTAATAAGTTTACAAGTATTTATTGAAATTCAATGTATGTAGTTGTATTGAGAATATGCAAGCTATGTGATAATGTGCATAATACAACGTTTTGATATGTATATGCATATGAAAGGAGCTAAGTTATATTAGTTTCAAATAATTATAAGAGAAAAGTGTTAATTATAGTATAATTGGAATGAATCTTAATAAGAAAATAAGATTTTGTTGTTGTATAATGGTGATATTAAATTAATATGTGGTAATTGTATAAAGAGTTTGATCAAAGTGAAGATGTGTAAAATTATTGTGTTAAGATAAAAGTTATTAAAATTTGAATTTAAGGTGATGAGAGTATATTTTTAAAATAATGAAGTGATCAGATATCTTGAGTGCAATAGGTGTGTGGTGTATATATATTAAGGAGATAAACTAATTTTGTTTAATGACAATTCGATTGAAGATATGATAATCTATTGTGACTGTTTGAGTAAATAGACAGTATAATAATGAGTTATGGAATGATAAAAAGGTAATTGAGAAGTATTGGTGAAATGGTGAATTGATTTTTATTGGGAGTGTTTGCTTTATGCAAGTTGTGTTTTGCTGAATTTTGGGAATATCCAAATTACAAACAAAATTCTGGCAAATTTTTTTCAGAGAATTTCATATAAAATATATTTTTTGGATTCCTATAATAAGTAAAGAATATTTATATACTATTTAATTTATATATTAGTATTTAAAATCTTAAAACAGAAATGTGAAAATTTTTATTAAATGGGTCTATGACATTTTATACCGTATATGCGTATTTTACATATGCTGAAAATATGTATTGTACGTATATGGGGTATAAATGTGTTATATGATCACCGTTGCTACAATTACCTCGTATACTTGTGAGTGTCGCTTGTAGTAGTAATTAGTCGAGCGCAATAAGTTTTTGGCGCCGCTGTCGGGGAAGACAATTATTGTTAGTAGTTTGATTTATTTATTTATTTAAATTGTTTAATTGTTTTAAGCATTTAATTTTTCAAATACTATTAGTTTATTGTAAAGATGCAGTTCTCAAGGCACGACGAAGTTTATGATGCGAATGCTAATTCTGAAATGGCATGGTAATTAGCAGAATTAACAAGTCAACTTAAGATGCTAAATACAAGAGGAAGAGCACCTATGCCTAGTCAAGAAGTATGTCCAGCATGTGGCATTGCAGGACATAGTGCAAACATGTGTTCATTTGGTTTTGAACAATACCAAGAGAGGCAAGAGGAAGAATATGCCTTTGAAAGTTTTCAGTCAAGGGGTAGAAATTACCCATATTCCGATCCTTATAATTCAAGTTGGAGAAACTACCCAACTTTTCTTGGAAAAACCAACAACAAATTCCACCTCAATAATTTTTTCAACTTTACCAAAGAAGTTTTTACTTTCAAGAACAATACTCAAATTAAGATCACCTTAAGAAACCCACATTGGAAGATAGTTTGAATGCCTTTATTCAAATTAGCACACAAAATCAAGATCAACTTAAGGAACCCGCTTTGGAAGATAATTTGAATGTCTTCATTCAAATCAGCGCACAAAATCAAGATCAATTTAAGAAACCCACAGTGGAAGATAATTTAAATGCTTTCCTTCAAATTAGCACACAAAATCAGGAAGGGAGCAATAAGAGGTTTGATTCTTTGGAGGTATCATTGAAGAGGGTGGAAACTCAAGTTGGGTAACTGGCAAATCAACTCCAAACACACCAAAAAGTGGAATCTCCTAGCCAAATAGAGCAAGAAAATGCAATCACAATTTTGAGGAGTGAACATGTGATATATAACAAATTTTGTAATTCCCTTGATGCAGGTACTAATCAAGAAGAAAATGGCGAGGAGATACAACCCAATATAAAGGAGCCAAGTCAATCAAAGGAGGAGGAGAATTTGGAAGCATCAACTTTATCAAAATTGCATGAACCTCCAAATCCTTATATGCCACCACTTCCATTCCCAAGTAGATTGAAGGATGAGAAGCAAGGTATGCCACTTTTTGAAATATACAACATGCCCTCCAAAGAAGATAGTTAGGATAGTGTAGATAAGCTTGAGATGGCCATGACCTTGGAAGTAGAGCCTAAGATTTCCAATTCAGCAATTGAGGAGTGCAATTTAATCTTAAATGATGAGGTTGTTGAGAGGGGACTTCAGATTGCTAAAGTGGATGAGAAAGAGATTCAACTAAACTTGGTTGAACCTACAAAGACTCCAAAACCTTTGACATATGTTTTGGTTGGGGAGAATAATATACAACCAATGATCATCTCTTCCACTCTCGGTGGTAAGGAGGAGCAAAAAATGGATATAACAATGTTGCAGATTGAAAAAGGTTTTTACCAAGTTCCTATAGCATTGGAGGATCACCCTAAGATAACCTTCACACGTTCCCTTTGGACATGTGCTCTTCAAAAGATGCTACTTAGGCTTTACAATACATTGGGTTCCTTTCGGAGTTGCATGCTATTCAATTTTTTAAACATGGGCGACAATTACATTAGGGATGGAAGGAGCACTTCATATCGCATATGGGAACGATGGAAATTAGGTTTCATCTGAACTCTCTCTTTTAATTTATGCATGCTCACATTGAGGACAATGTGAATCTTTAAGTGTGGGGTGCAGTTTGTGTTTCTACTTTTAATTGATCTTTGTTTAAGTTTAGTTAATGTTTTTCTTTGAATAAATGAATTTCGAAAAGTTCAATTGTTATAAGATTGTTGATAGATGACCTTTGAATTTTTGATGCATGAATTTTAGAATTGATTATAATTGGAACTTATTATCAATTTTGATGGTTATTCTTGCATCACCTTTAAACTAGTGAGAAATTGAGCCTATTAAGTTGGATATCAACTTATTATTCTTTATTGTGTGTAAACATTTTTTATTGATGAATTGCTAGAACTTGTTTTGACATGCATTTTGAGACTACATAAAAATTTCAATTAGGCATCAATATGATTAAGGCAATTAGGTGAACCTATTTTGGCTTAAAGAGACCAACCTTATATCCGACCTTAGTTAGCCAATTTTAAACTTATTTCATTTTTCCTTTTCTTTCTTTTTCACAATACCATTAGCTTGAACCTTGTTGTTTTAACTATTACCCTTGTATGAGGTCAAGAGCATTTTAAGAGCGTTTATAATTGAGTGTTGTGTTAAATAAAGTGTGTGGTTAAATTTAGTGGGTTAAGAATTATAAATTATTATCTTCTTTAGTTGCAAACCCTATTTTAAAAAAATAAAAATAAAAAAATAAAAGAAAAAAGAGAAAAATCAAAATAATAGAAGTTGTTCTTTTTCGTAGGGTTGGAATAAGTTTGAGAATGAACACTGCAAAATTTAATAAGTGAGTTTCCTTGAAAAACTCCTTAATGTCAAGTGGTATGTGAGAGGAAGGTATTTTGGGATTGTTGGGTTATACATATGATCAGTTATTTCATTCTTAAAGTGCTCTTGAACTTAATGAATAAGCTCACATTTTCTAAATGTCATGCCTTTACCTTAGCCCCATTATAACTCAAAGAAAGACCTTTTGATTGATGCTTAATTATAATTAGGTGGTGGAGATTTGATTGATAAGCAAGCCTATAGAGATAATCTTTCATTGATTGTTGAGAGCTTAAACACTACCTGATTAAACACTTAAGAGGTTTTGTGAAGGAGTGACAATTTTTGGTATGCATGGATTGAGCATTAAATTGCTTGAGTACTGATTATTCTTGATTTGATAATGATTGTGGATTTAATAAAATGAGAGTCTTGATACATCCTGATAACTCTTGAACTTGACTAAATTTATCTTGTTTAGTTTGTTTTGATTTTGACTTTACTTGGGGACAAGCAAAGAATTAAGTGTGGGGTAGTTGTTTGGATCATCTATATGTTTATGTTTAGTCTGATTTTATTGGCTTTTGATTGAATTTTCTTTTAATTTGTATTTAAAGTTTTTTTAAAATATTTGATCCAGGATGAAGAACAAAACGATCGAGCTTTAATTCAATTTGATGGATTATTAAGGTGGAAAAATATGAGACACGGCCAAGACACTTCATGGCTTGGCCATGTCCCTCATCCAAGGAAAGAGGCAGAAAATTTTGGCAGAGACGAACACACTCAAGAGACATGGCCAAGCCACTGGTCGTGTCACAAGATATGGCCAAAGCCTTGGCCGTGTCTCAACAAATGAAGCCAAAGAACAAAACAAAAACAAGCCAAGGCAGAATTGGACACACCAAGAGACACGGCCAAGCCATTGGCCGTGTCACATGACATGGCCAAGGCCTTGGCTGTATCTCAGCAAAAGAATAAAGAAAAGACAAGTGAAGCAAGGCATAGATGAATACACCCAAGAGACACGACCAAACCACTGGCCATGTCCCATGACACGGCCAAGGCCTTGGCCGTGTCCCATATGAAGAGCAAAGCAAAGCTAAAAGAACAGTGGAGAATACACTCAAGAGACATGGCCAAGCCACTGGCCGTGTTACACGACACGGTCAAGGCCTTGGCCATGTCTCACTTGGAAAATAAAGAAAGAAATGAGGCAGCCATGGACACGGCCACATGGCTTGGCTGTGTCCACAAGAAAATGAGTGACACGGCTAAGTCACTCAAACTTTGCCGCGTCTTGTGAAAATTCTTTCAATTATTTTACATGAAATGGGGGACAAAATGGGAGACAACAAGTGCCATCTTTTAAAAAGAAATATTAAAAGAAGAAAAAGGTTGCCTAATTTATGGGATGAAGACTTAAATAATGAGAAAGTGGGAGAAAAAGTGGAGTGTGTGAGTTGGCAAGGCATGGGTTGTGTCTTGAGAAATTAAAAAGAATGGAAGAGGTCATATACATATACACATTTTGGAGGAAGAGAAGGGAGTTCTCTCTTGGTTCATCTTCTTGTTCTTGGTCCTGAGAGAGACCAAGAACATCACCTTCATCTTCATCTTCCATTTATTCCATAAACAAGATTCTTAACATTTTTGGGGATAAATTGGGTGAGCAAGCTCTTGTGAAGGTTAGGGTTTGAAGAAAGCTTGATTGAGGAGTTGGGGGCTTGAGAGAGTGACAATTTCATCTTTAGGGAGGAGAGCCATTGATTGAAGAAGGCTTATTAGTTCTTCATCAAATTCAAGGTGGAGCTAGGAGGAAGACTCGAAGTCCAACTCTTAGCATCTTCAAAGGGGTTTTTATATTCTCACTTTTAATTCATTTCTAAATTGTTATTGTTTGTTAAGAACATTAATATTTCAATGTAAAATTGTGATTTGATTTATATTGAGATGAATATTTGTTTTAAATTGATGATGTTGATCTAA
Source organism: Garcia nutans (assembly GCA_947685225.1). Lineage (NCBI taxonomy): Eukaryota > Viridiplantae > Streptophyta > Magnoliopsida > Malpighiales > Euphorbiaceae > Garcia > Garcia nutans. The sequence continues at coordinate 38,116,551 of CANTUV010000011.1, forward strand.
ATTACTCATGCCTAGATTTGATTGAATAACTTGATTTGATATTTCCATTAATATACCTTGTTGTTGGTTGATTGCATTAGATTGAATGTTAGGTTAATAGATTAGCTACCTATTGATCTTTAGATATCGAATGAAGAACCGAGAGGTGAAATTTGATATTGGAATTATGCATTCAACTATCCTAAGAATGAATTAAAAATATAAGTTCCAGGGTTTTATTAATTTATAATTTTAAAATAATTGGTTGTTGTTAATTCATGAATGTGAAAACTAATGAATTGGTAATTACTAATTAAACTCAAGGAATAAATTAAAATACAAGGTCATGTTAATGGATAATTTGAGAATTAAGCTTTGATTAAATTGATCTACAACCCTAGGCACCATTCCTAGAATTGTATTGATCTTGAACAACCATTACGCACGTTACTTTTTGATTTAAATTGTTCTTTCACCATTCCAACACATCACACTCTTATTTCTTTTAAATTTCTTGCTAATCAAACTATTATAAAGCAATTCCTTCCTTGTGAGACGACCTTTGGGTGATCACCATTGCTACAATTATCTCGTATACTTATGAGTGTCGCTTGTACTAGTAATTAGACGAGCGCAACAGTTTATTTCAATTCTTTTGCTACCTTCTTTACTAAGTCTTGAGTGACTAAAACTTAAATTTTTGGGCTCAATCCTGATGACTAGTGGAACCCTGAGTCGATGACTTGGGAGAAGTGAATGTAGGAAAAGATTTTACTCTACACCAACTATAAGTTGGGCCAAGCAATTTCTAGTCTCTATTGTACTTGTATTAGTTACATCAAAATCTATAGCATAATGCATTAGAGTGAAGAAATTGAATTAGATTTTTAGATTCCTATTGAACCCGCCCTCTAGGAATTGCCATATAAGGATTTAATAATTGGTACTAGAGCTTCTCCTCTTAGTTAATTACATAAAATCAAATAATTTTAAGAGCTAAAGAAATTCTAAAATGCCCCCGTTAAACCTCCATCATGAGCTTCTTTTATAAGCAAGTTTAGCAATGAACTTTTAGGCGCACATAATTTTTCTCCTAATACAAACCTGTCATTCCTAAAGAATTTATGGCATGCAACCTTTTCACAAGCATTAAATACAATGAAAAAATCAGGATGATCCACATATAGTTAATTGATATATTCAAATCCTAATAGCTTAATGTTTAAAGTAGAAATAAATGCACTTCACTATAATGCACTAGCAATGAAAAGTCCTTACTTGATCATATAAGGCAACATTTCTACAATTTCTACCCACTTTGCATGCCTCTTACATAATTTGTTTTGACCCTTTAAGTGTTTCAAAGATTCGTGGTTAATTGTAGTTTAGATGTGGGGCTTGGTCCATATTGTTAGTGGTTAAGATATGGGGCTTGATCAATGTGGTCAAGTGGTAAAGAAATGGGGCTTAGTCCTTATGGCAAAGTGGTTCATAGGCCTAACATTTGTTGTAAGGTCTTATTGTAAGGCAAAGTACACTAAATGTTGACTTCTAAAGTAAAGAACCCCATACTAAGGCTGACAAGTAACAGTTTTGATGCCATCAATATTTTGAGAAGTGCAATACTAGTCCCAATGAGGTTGGCATTGTGAGCGAGCCTGGACAAGAATCACCACTCGATGATGAACAAGAATAAGAAATAAGAGATTGGCATAAATATTTTAACCTCAAGTCAAGGACCAATCAATTATATTGGCATAAGTATTTTAACCCCTTGTGTGGACTGATCTAATGTTCTCTAGAGTTTAGGTTTGATGATGGCGATCTACTTTAGTTACGGGTCAAGTGTTCAAATGATAATTTTCTCATACTTGTCAAAAATTCCAATGCAACTAATGCAATGCACATTCACAAGGAAAATAGGGTTAACCATAATATATAACAATGATGAGATGGAAGGAGAGGTTAGCAACAACTAAATGGGTTGGGTTCCCTACATCATGGAAACAAACATGTTAGTCAAACTATTGATATAAAATTTAAGTAACTTCACTATCCCAAGTTAAAACCATGATTTAGAGGATTAAAATATGAAGAAAGGAATCAAAACCACCACGACGATGAACAAAACAAAGCTTCTTCATGCAATAAGAGCTTAGGTACGATTCTTTTACCCTTAGGACTTACCAAACATATTAAAATGGACTTGGATAGAGTTTCTTTTTAGTAAAAACACCAAAATAGTGATAATTGAACTTCAAAACAAATCTAATCTAAGTAGTGAGGGTTTTGTATAGGTTCTCACTCAAAAGGCTAGATAAATGTGGGAAATGGGGCTTTTAATTTAATGGGAAAGGTTGCTAAAGTGTTTTGCTGGCTGAAATGAGAATATTAGTAATTATGGAAAAATTCTATTCTCATCAAAAAACTAAGGAGCTTAGGGTGAGTATTGCAAAATTAACCCAATTTGATGGAGAACTATTTCATGAGGCATGGGATCACTTCAAATCATTATTGTTTCAATGCCTTCATCATTATTATCCACAAAAATTTCTCAATCAGTTCTTTTATGATGGACTTACTCAATAAAGCCAAAATACAGTGGATAATGTAGTAGGAGGTACAATGGGTAAAAAAATGGCTGCAGAAATTGTTTCATTATTTGAAATGTTAAGAGCAAATTTGCAGTAAAAGATTATTGGAGAAAGGTGTAGAGGAGCATATGAGTTGAATGCAAATTCAGAAATGGCCAGACAAATTACAGAGTTGACAAGGTAAGTGAAATTACTGAATTCTAGAATAAACTTACCTATGTCAAATCAAGAAACATGTGCATCATGTGGTGTTGTCGGCCATAATGCAAATGTGTGCCCTTCAAGCTTTGATCAATTCCAAGAAGGGCAAGAGCAATTATATGCTTTTGAAGGATTCTAATAAAAGGAGTAGTAATGGCCTATATTCAAATTCTTATAACCCCGGTTGGAGGAATCACTAAAATTTTTCATGGAAGAATCAACAAAATGTTCCACCTCAACAACCCTTCAAACCTTATCAAAGAGGTCCCCCAATTTCAAGAAAAAACTTTAAATCAAGAGCAAGTCAAGAAACTTTCACTTGAAGACAATTTAAATGCTTTCATTTAAATGAGCACTCAGAATCAAGAGGTGAATAACAAGCTGTTTGACTCTTTGGAAGTATCACTTAAGAAGGTGGAAACTCAAGTTAGTCAACTAGCTAAACAACTTCAAGCTCATCAAAAAGAAAATTTTTTGAGTCAACCAGAGCAAGCCAAAGCACTCATGGTCTTAAGAAGTGATAAGGTAATTGATAATAAAATTAGTGATAATAAAATTGATGATTCTTTGGATACAGGTATAATTTAAGAAAATGGCGTGGAAATGAAAGCAAGCAAAGCTACACCAAGTGAATCGAAGGAGGAGAGTGTGGAGGCATCCACTTCACCAAGGTTGCACAAATCTCCAAATCCTTACAGACAACCAATTTGTTTTCCAAGCAGGCTAAAAAATGAGAAGCAGGATTAACAATTTTTTGAAATTTATAACATGCTCTCAAAGGTAAGTATTAATCTCTCCTTACTTGAGGTGATTAAAAATATGCTAGCTTATGCCAAGTTCTTTAAGGAATTAAACTCTAAAAAGAAAAAGTATGAGTTGAATGAAAAGGTGATAGTTTCGAAAGTGACAAGTGTTGTATTACAACACAAGTTATCTCCTAAGCTAAAGGATCCTGGGAGTTTTATAGTTAATATCATTATGGAGAATCAAAAGGAAACCATTGGCATGTGTGATCTAGGAGCTAGTATAAATTTAATTCCATATTCCATTTATTTGAAATTAGAGTTAGGGGAACTAAAACCAACTAAAATGGAGTTGCAACTTGCAGATCGAACTCTTAGATACTCTAAGAAAATTATAGAGGATGTTCTAGTCCAAGTAGGTGGTTTGATTGTTCCTATTGATTTTATTATCTTGGATATGGGGAAAGAAATTTCTAGGGATTCAGAGCATACAATTTGTTAGGGATTCCTTTTATGGCTACAACTAATACATTGATTGATATTAAAAATGGAAAATTAACCATGACTGTTTTATGAAAACTTGTAAAATTTTTAATTTTTAACACTTTCCCTATCCCACTACTGCTGTTTATGAAGGATGCTATTTTATTGATTTTTCTAATCTTGCTATTAAAGAAGTTTTCTTGCAGGAAAGTAGTGAAGACAAGCTAGAGATGGCCCTAACTTTGGGTGAAGAAGTTGAGATTTCTGATGAGGAGATTAAGGAATGCAAGTCCATATTGGACAATGAGAGTGTTAAGAGGGAACTCGAAATTGAGGAAGAGGAGATTTAACTAAAAGGGGTTGAACTTAAAGAACTCCTAAAGCATTTGAAGTATATTTTTCTTGGGGAGAACAACCCACAATCTGTGATAATTTCTGCAGCTCAATAGTGATGAATAAGATAAACTTGTGAAAATATTAAAAAATTCAAGAGAGCCATTGGTTGGGAGTTGAGTGATATCAAGGGTATTAGTCCCTCTATGTGTACACATAAGATAATTTTAGAAGAAGGAGCTAAACCGGTAAGAGAGGCTCAAAGGAGGCTTAACTCTAATATGACCAAAGTAGTAAAAAAAGAGGTTCTTAAATTGCTTGATGAAGGGGTGATTTACCTAATTACCGATAGTAAGTGGGTTAGTCCCATTCATGTTATGCCAAAAAAAAAGCAGGTTTAACTGTGGTCCAGTATAAGAACGAAGAGTTGGTACTTATACGAACTCAAACAGGGTGGCGAATGTGCATAAATTATAGGAAATTAAATAATGCCACCATGAAGGATCACTTTTCTTTGCTATTTATTGATCAGATGCTTGATAGATTATCTGGACATGCCTTTTACTATTTTCTTGATGGTCTTTCAGGTTACTACCAAGTCCCTATAGCATCAAAAGATCAACCAAAGAAAACTTTCACTTGTCCCTTCGGGACATTTGCCTTTTGAAGGATGCCATTTGAACTTTGCAATGCACTAGGGACATTTCAAAGATGTATGCTTTCCATTTTTTCTGATATGTTGGATAAGTGCACCGAGGTATTTATGGATGACTTCTCTATTTTTGATAATTCTTTTGATGATTGTTTGCATAAGTTGACTGTTGTACTTGAAAGATGTATTGAATGCAATCTTACCTTAAGTTGGGAAAAGAGCCACTTTATGGTTGATCATGGCATTGTTTTGGGACATGTTGTTTCTCATAAAGGTATTGAATTGGACAAAGCTAAGGTTTATTTGATTATGAATCTACCACCACCCACATCTGTTAGTGGGATTAGAAATTTTTTAGGACATGCTGGATTCTATAGAAGATTCATAAAAGATTTTTCCAAAATCTCAGTCTTTGTGTCATTTACTTGGAAAAGATATCCCATTTATTTTTTATGATAAGTGTCTAGAAGCATTTAAAATCTTGAAAGAAAAATTGACTTCTTCCCCTATGATTGTTGTACCTAATTAGGACTTGCCTTTTGAAATTATGTGTGATGCATCGAATTATGCCATTGGAGCCGTTTTGGTCCAAAGAGTGAATAAATTGATGTGTGTAATTTATTATGCAAGTTTATCTTTAAATGATGCACAAGTGAGTTACACAACCACTGAAAGAGAAATATTAGCTGTGGTATTTGCACTTGACAAATTTAGATCTTATTTGATAGGTTCTAAAGTTATAAATTTTTCGGACCACAAGGCCTATTGACTAAACCACAAGCTAAACCTAGGCTCATTAGGTGGGTTTTGATATTGCAAGAATTTGAAGTTGAAATCAAAGATAGGAAGGGAAGTGAGAATACGGTAGCCGACCATCTTTCTAGATTAAATTCTCATGATAATAATACAAAAATTGCTTATGAAAATACTTTTGAAAAATTTCTGGATGAATACTTGTTTGCTTTAACTCAAGCACCGTGGTATGCCAATATTGCTAACTATCTTTCTTATGGTGTTGTGAGAAAAGATTTGAATTTTCTGTCAAAGAAGAGGTTCTTACATTCCTTTAAGTACTATTTTTAGGAAGAGCCATACTTATTTAGAATTTGCAGTGATGAAATCATCAAAAGATGCGTGCGAGAAGAAGAGCAATTACAAGTGTTGCAATTTTTCCACAACATGCATTATGGAGGGCATTTTGGAGAAAAGAAGACTGTCAAGAAGATTCTTCTAAGTGGTTTGTATTGGCCTACTCTTTTCAATAATGCTTATAATTTTTGCATAAAATGTGATAAATACCAAAGAGTAGGGAACATTAGCAAAAGAAATAAAATGACTCTCAATATTTTTATTGTTTTAGAAATTTTTGATGTGTGGGGAATAGACTTCATGGGGCCATTTTCCAAGTCGTTTGGCATTAAATATATCCTTCTTGCAGTGGATTACGTGTCCAAGTGAGTTGAGACTATCCCCACTAGGACCAATGATGCTAATGTTGTTTTGAAATTCTTGAAGGAAAATATTTTAAGCAGGTTTGGGACCCCCAAAGTAATCGTGAGTGATGGAGAAAGCCATTTTTGTAATAAATGGTTTAAAAGGTTGATGACGAAGATGATCATCCAACATAAGATAGCAACCCCATATCACTCCCAAACATCCGGAAAAGCCAAGATATCCAATAAGCAAATTAAGGGGATCTTAGAGAAAACACTGAGCACAAAAAGAAAGGATTGGTCGATCCGTCTCTAGGAAGCACTGTGAGCTTATCGAACGGCTTTCAAGATGCCTTTGGGAATGAGTCCATATAGATTGGTCTTTAGCAAGGCTTGCCACCTACCGGTAGAATTAGAACATAAGGTTTATTAGGCAATCAAGGCTATAAATATGGACTTGGATGGAGCAAAAGAGCAAAGGATGTTGCAAATTTTCGAGCTTGATGAGCTTAGGAATGAGGCTTATGAGAGTGCAATGATCAATAAGGAGAAAACAAAAGCTATGCATGACAGAATGATCCTTAAAAGAACCTTTAAACTAGGAATGAAAGTCCTCTTGTTTAATTCAAGGATGCGGTTGTTTTTCAAAAAATTAAAGTCTCGTTGGAGTGGATCATTTCAAGCAGTTCAAATATTTTCATATGGAGTTGTTAAATTATTAAATTTGAAAACCAACGAGATGTTTAAGGTGAATGGACAAAGGGTGAATCCCTATTTGGAAGAACTCAAAGTTGCAAAAATTATAGAAAGTATAGTGTTCATTGATGAGTGATGCAACGATGTCCAGCTACACAACGTTAAAGAAGTGCTCAATGGGAGGAAACCCATCAATTTATATTTCTTTCCTTAGTTAAATTTTCATATTTTGGATACCTAAATTTTCATTTCATTTGGTTTGTAATAAAGAGAATGGAATGGGTGCTGTAATCGGTATTTTATTTTGACTGAGTTTCAGGGCAAGGAATGAAGAAAATATTATGTTAATTAGGTTTGGGTGACACTGGTTAAAAAAAATGGCAGTGGCAGACACTTTCAAGTGACACAGCCAATCCACTGGCTGTGTTAGGCATCCCAGAAAATAGCCCAAAATTACAGATGTGGACACAACCAGGCGACTTGACCGTGTCCGTGGCTGTGTCACGTGAACACAACCAAGTCACCTAGGCCGTGTTGCCCCTTCACCCCTGTGCCTAGTTCTGGCAGTAGCGAACACACCTACTGGACACGGCCAAGTTCGTGGCCGTGTCCAGCCCTAAACCATGTGACACGGCCAAGTCAATTCTAACTTGGTCGTATCATCCCTTTTTAACCCACTTAAAACTCGATTTTCCCCCCTTTCTTCTGCACTCAAACCCTAAAAATCATATTCTCTCCTTTTCCTCTCTCACTCTCTCGCCTCCCTCTCTCAACTCCACCATACCTACTCCAAAATCTTCAATTTTTTTTCTCCAAAATCCTCCTTATTTCTTCATTAAAATTTAATTAAATCACTCTAATATTCAATTTTCATCAAATTTCAAAATGTCAAGGACCAAAATGGTGTCTCATAATAGAAGGAAGCAACCATCATCATCTTCATCATCTTCTTCAAGAAGAATGGCTCTCATAGCAAGAGGATTCTTCCCCACAAGGTATGTAAGCGAAGAATCTCTTAATGCTCTACAAATTAGGAAAAATGTTTCTAGGTATGTGCAAAACCTAGGATGAGAAAGATTTGTTGCCCTCAAACCTTTGCAATTTCAAGAACTCACAATTGAATTTCTAGCCTCTATTAAAGTTGAAAGAGATGAATCTAAGATTTGCTCTAGGTTAGGATTCAAATTGCTTGGAAAACCATATGTGATTGATATTGCACGTTTAAATGATATATTTGATTTCAATCAAGAGGGAGAAAAATCTGTGCCAAAGGATTTTAAGCAACAATTTGTGTGGAGAGCATTAGGATCGGGAGGGATGTATGTAGCGAAATTGGCTAAATTAACAAAATTGATAAATCCCACTTTGCAATATTTGCATTGTTTTATGTTTTGTGGATTCTTTACTAGGAAGGAAAGTCCGAGAGTCATTGAACTTAGCGATTTATTTTTCTTGTATTGTGCTAATAATGCTATACCTATGAGCACCAGTTATTGGTTAGCCGATATTTTTAATAATGTGGCTAACAAGAAAAAGGGGGTAATTTGTATCGGTGGATTGGTGACCACCCTAGCCATGACACTTGATGATGGTTTTGACCCAAACAATTGCAACATGACAAGAATTTAAGGTAGTGACTCACTTGACTTTACCACTCTTGAGAAAATATACATGATTACCAAGAGGGGAGGGGCTTATGTGATGGCTTCTGAAGAGCCAAGTGCACAGGGGGATAAGCAAAACAAACAATGAGTTGATGAGGAGTCTGACTCGAATTCACTCCACTTGGATGAAGATGCCCCGGTTCCAAAAAATTATGAGGTCATTAGTGGGATTGAAGCCTTGGAAAGAAAAGTGCATCGCAATCATGTTGAAGTCCTAAACTAATTGGAGCTCTTTAACAGCCACCTGGCCAAGATTCTTAGCCTTTATCCTTTGGCAGCATCATCGTCACATCCTCCATTTCCATAGATTCTACCAGCTTCAACTTATTGAAAACACAGTTTATTTACTTATTTTCAGTTATTGGATGTTTTAATTGTTATTTTTAATTGTTGTTTTTAGCTATTAAAACCTTAAGTTTTTGTTATCTTATGTTTATTGCTATTTTGTTCTTGAAACAATTAATTTTTTATGGGTGAAAAGGATAAGATAGCACTTTGTCTCACACAAGGAAACGATGGAAAATAGGTCATACCTTAACCCTTCTTCTTTTAAATTATGTTTGTTTCCATTGAGAACAATGTCAATCTTAAAGTGTGGGGTACAAAGTTTTTATTTTTAATTTAGTTGTGTTATAAATTGAAGTGCCTTGTTTATATTGTTTAGAATGTTGAAGAGTTCAATTATTATAAGATCATTGATATATGACCTTTTTAATTTCTAAAGCATGAATTGAGAATTGGATACAATTGGTGCTTATTGTTGATTTGGATAGACATTCCTTGCATTGCCTCTTAATCTTGTGAGAAATTGAGCCTTTTAAGTCGGATGCCAACTTATTATTCTTTTGTATGTGAACATCTTTGATTAATGAATTGCTAGAACTTGCTTTGACATGTATTTTGAGACTACATAAAAATTGCGATTGGGTATTAATATGATTAAGACAAATAGGTGTACCTATTTTAGCTTAAAAGACCAACCTTGTATTTGACCTTAGTTCGCCAATTTTGAGCCTATTTTATTTTTTCTTTTCTTTATTTTTCTAAACATCATTAGCCTTGAACCATTTTATTTTAACTCTTATCCTTTCATTAGGTCCAGAGCATTTTAAGAGATTAAGCGATAAAATATTGTATAAAATAAAGTGTGGGGTTAAATTTAGTGGGCTGAAGTTGCAAATAAGCAGGTTGCAATTATTGTGATCTTTTATTAGATTTTCTTTCTGTTCATATTATTGCTAAATTAAATCTACAATAGGAACCAATTTAAATTCTATTTTTTTTTAAAAAAAAAGATTGGAATAAGTTTGGGAATGATCTTTGCAAATAAAACAAGTGGAGTCCCTTAAAAAGTACTTTAATGTCAAGTGCTCGGTGAGTGGAAGGTGTTTTGAGATTATTTGGTTATAGTACGTTGCTTACTTCATTCTTGAAGTGCTCTTGAACTAAATGAGTAAACTCACACTCCTAAATGTTATGCCTTTGCCTCACACTCCTAAATGTCATGCCTTTGCCTTAGCCCCATTACAACCAAATGAAAGACCTTATGATTAATGATTGATTGGAATTTAGTGGTGGAAATTTGATTGATAAGCAAGCCTATGGTGATAATCTTTCATTGAATGTTATGAGTGTAAATACTATCTTATTTAAACACTTTAAAGAGTTGGTAAGGGAGTGACAACATTGGTAATGCATGAAAAGCCATTAAATTACATGAATATTGATTTTGTTTGATTTGATAATGATTGTGGATTTTAGAATAAGAAAGTATTGATATATCTTTATAACTTTTGAACTTTACTAAATTTTTCTTATTTAGTTTTGTTTTGATTTTAACTTTGCTTGAAGCAAAGTTAAAATCAAAACTAAACTAAACAACAAAATCATTTACATAAATTTGGATTACTTGTAGATTTAATTAACAATTTACATGATATCTTCTAAAAGATAATATTTAACTTATTATTATATTTACATGGAATTTAGACAAACAATCTTTACTTAGTATATCAATTTTAGATGAATAATTTTATTTATATCTAATTGATAAACTAAGTTTTAGTATTGGAGGTGAGATGTGATAAAATTGCTATAAGTAAACCTATAAATCTAATTATTAAATATTGAATAAAAGTACCATAAGTTGTTTGAATACCATTGAGTAACTGCGGACAGAGACTTAAAAATGTAAGTTTTTATTCAAGAATATCAATAAGTTATTAGTGATAGAAGCAATAATCTGTAGTTGAAGATAAGAAAAGAATAAAATTAGGTACCATATCTATAAATTTGAGAGTAAAATAGCAAAAGTAAAAGTAAAAATATGTAGACAATAACCCTTTCCTTATGATCCTGTGAAGATTATATAAATTGTATTATCCAATTTAAAATTAAAGAAATACACTTATTACTCAAAAACAAAAGATGAAATGAAAAAAAAAATAAGTGAATGAATATAAATTTATCTAAAGCAAAATTCAAGCTAAACAAAAAAAAGAGAGCAAATTTAAGCATGTCCTTTGAAATTCAGGGAAAAAAAGTAAGAGATTCTATTTATTTATTTATTTTGCTTCTATGTTTAATGCATGATATTTAAAAAATACATACACAATTAGATAAAAGTACATGAATAAGGTGATTCTTAAATTAACTAAGTCAATAATTTGTGAGTAAAATTGAAGATAAAAACAAAATAAACTGAGCTAATATATCTATAAATTTGAGATCATGGTTGTAAAATAGAAAGTTTAAGAGAATGATCCCTCCCTAAAAGCATGTAAAGATTATATAAATAGTATAATTCATTCCAAAATTAAAACATATATATATACACATAAATTATTACACCTTAAAAGGCAAAAGAACAAACAAAATAATGCAAAAATAAATGAATTAATATTAATTGACTTGAATTCAAAATTGAAGGTAATGACAAAATATATATATATATATATCTTTGATCAAATATTAAGATGATTAATTGCCTTTAAAATTGATAAAGGTGGCAAATTTAAGTATGCCATTTGAAATTCGGATAAATGAATATGTGTTTTTTAATTTTTCTGATGTAATAATTCAATGCATGGTATTTAAAAAATATATATTATAAAACAAAAGTGTGTAATGAGCAATGGTTAAATTAACAAAGTCAATAATGACTCATGACAATAATAACCAATAGGAAAAAATAATTATTAAAACAACATAAAATATTATTTTTATAATATTTATAAATTTTAAAATATTATACCTTTTAGTAAAATGTTATTTTTTTCTACAACAATTCAAATTCGGTAAAGTTGAATTTGTGTTAATAGATCTCATCATGTATACTATCCAATTTTCTAATAATAGTGGCTTTTCTAAAATGGAGCATACCAACATGAGAGACAACTTTGTATTGAGGCTTGTTAGTATCATCATAGAAATTACTTATCTCATACATACAATCAATATCCAATTTTGTAGAAAACTAGTCAGCATCGATAAGTTTCATTATTGCTTGCATAACTTCACTTTGGTAAAATAAAAATAAAAATAATCAAGTAAGAAGGATATTTTAATTGTGAATAAACTAGTTTAAATAGACAAATATATTGTAGTTAAATAATTTTATGCTATAGATGAATAATGCAATATTATTTTAGCATATAAAATCATTACTCTATAATAAGTAATCAAAGAACAAATGGACAAATGAAGAATTTAATATAGGAAAAAAATATTATTTTCATATTAAACTTAAAATACTAAATTAATAAATAAAAAATATACTAATTTGTACTATGAAAATAAATTTTAGCTATTTCTTAAGTATACTAATCTAATTAAGAAAGTAATAAGAAATAAAAAGTGTTTCCTACCTTTTTATCAACAAATAAACAGTCCAAGCTCAATAGTTTGCCTATTCCAACATTATGAGTCTTTTATAAACATGTCATATGAACTCTAATGGCGTTACATGGTTCAGATGTTTTCAAGGGTGTGATCATTTTTTTCAACTGAAATGTTAGGTTAAAAGTTAGAATAAGTAAGGAAAAAGAATTATCATAAGCGTATAATTAATAAGATAATAAAGATGAAGATATAGGCATAGGATAAGCAAACAAACATATTGAGTAAAATGGTATTATTCACTATAGAGTATAACTATAAGCAATCAACAATAATTTGAGGAAAAACTAAAAATACTAAGGAATATACATCAATAAATAGTAGTATAACTATATAGTTGATCATGTAATACTTCTCTATAAACAATATTCTTTACATGATCTTCAGATTTGTTGGTTGAATCATGAATATATATCTTTAAGCCTTTAGGCGATGTTACTCTTGATAAAACAACATAAAGTTGATCATGTGAAAAAAAAAATGTGATTTTCTATAAAAAGATCAACTTTTTCTAAAGATTGTCCTTGGCTTTTATTTATTGTCATTATATAACACAATTTGATGAGAAACTGAAGCATTTTAAGAACAAAAGGTCACTTGTACTCATTCATTGACATTTCAGTATGCAGGATAAAAACTTTTTGTTCAATGTTTGTGTCGAGAATTATCTTTTCTTTTATGATTTTATTAGTTAGTTGTGTTATAATCAACCTTATTCCATTACATAAACCAAAAGCTTGATTAATAATTTGTAAAAACATAATTGGAACTCCAAGCTTTAATGTTAATAAATAAAAAGGTAAACCATTGAAATTCATTATGTTTAGAAATTACACTGGATATAATAAAGATAATTCTTCTAGACTTCAAGAACAAGAACAAATTGCATCATTAATATAATATATCTTAGCAGGTGTTGGAACTAATGACAACATGGCTAAATTTATATCATCAACAATGTTATTTTTGGGTCAATAATTGTTCTTTGCTTTTAAATATTCAATATCTTTTAAATGTTGAATATAGTTATCATAAATTGTTTCTATAATATCATCAATGGGATTCAAATGACGCTTAATAATAAATTCCTTTGATATTTTAATCCAGGTTATATCTTCATCATCTTAATCTTTAATGCCATCAACAAGACATATTGCCTACTTATAATGATATTAGTGGCTTAATAGTTGGTGATATAGGTGATTTTGACCGAGGAAAAGATATAATTGTTGAACACCAAAGTGGTCAATTACAAAGAACATCAAAATTACAGCCATCATTTATGTCTTTATAATATCCTTTATTATTTTCATATGAAGAAGATGGTTTCAGACTTGATATATGTTAGAGCCAAACTTATTTCAGGAAGAAACCTATTAGAACTAGAGTTTTCATGAGAAGTTTTTATTCATTTCAACCCCAAAATAGAATCTGTCAAGGTAATACTTTATTGAAAATTGGAAAATTATTTCTTTGTTGATACATATGATGTAGTTGAGGAAGATAGATTAGATTTTATAAGGAAAAAAATTTATGTTAAAAAATTTATGAAGGAGTTCAAGATGCCATAATTAGAAGAGATACCAATCCGAGACTAAATCACCATTTTAGGTCCAATTTCGTCTTATTTGGTTGTAATCTTCAATAAAATCATTCAATCGGCTGTAGTTTTCATCATCGAGCAATAAGAGTAAAATCAATGCAAGTAAAATTGAGTGCTAATAAAGGCGGAAAGACTTTCATAGACTAACGATTACAAGATATAAATGAAAGTTCTTCGGTTATATATCTTTCTCATAAAATAAATTTACTTACAAAATCAATGCAACAATAAATGTGTTTATCACATGATATTTTTATTGCCTCCCGAGACTAAATATCTCAAACGAATAAGCCCGTGGATGAGTCTGCACTGTTTCTTGCTGCTACTGGAAGAGAGAAAAAGAAGCGTGTGCATCGGCTTGCTTTATGTTTTTGAGACTAGCTCTACGTCGTTAGCCAATTCTTCAGCTTTATAGTAGCAAATCAAGTAAGTAAAGGCAAACTTAAAAGGGCGAAATTGATCACTTCAACAGCGGTTACGAGACCAGGTTAGATAGGAGGTCCAGTAGCAACTGCAGCAATTTATAGATTATCCCCAAGCATCTTAATCGTCTGATCATTAAACATCTATTATTTTAATAAAATATATTTAAATATATTTATTTTAGAAATTAGATTTTTTAAAAAATTAAAAATTCATATTATTTCAAATAGAGATAATATAATTATACATAGACTTACAGGTATAAAAAAAAAGCCAAAATTTTGTGGATTACTATATTTTTATCCCAAAATTTTAATTTTTTCATAATCATCCCAAATTTGAAATATGTTGGCAATAATAGTTCGAGTTTTAATCTAGTCAATGTAGCATGCATACTAAGGTTTCAATATTTGATATATATATATATATATATATATAAAGATATGCCATATTATCTATTAGTTTAACACACATGCCATATCATCCATTAATTAACACACAGGTCATCTCAACCGCTAATTTAAGTCATCTTTAACCATACTAAGTCCTACAAAAAAAAATTGTTTGAGATGGTATAGCTATAGTTAGGGTGTATTTTATGTAAAATTAAAGATGGTTTAAATTAGCAAGTGACATGATAATAACTTATTGGCCAAAAAAAAAACAGACATGACAATAACATTAATTAAATATTTTAATATTTCAATTTTGACTTCGGTCTGTAAATATTGCTAATAAATTTCAAATTTGAGATAATTATGAAAAAAATTTAAAGATTTAAATGACCATACCAACTCAAAGTTATGGTTTTTCTCGTATCAATAAGCCTTATATGTATATATTGAAAAAAAAAAATACATTTAAATAATTAGTTAACTTGAGATAAAAAAAAAAACCAGATCATTCGAAATTTAAAGAAAATATAAGAAAAAAAAAAGAAGGAAAATTAATTGTTTAGGATTATAACCCAACAAGAAAAAAAGCCCAAAAAAAAATTCAATTATTGAAATTCAATCATAGCAGTAAAGCTCAAATTAGCGTCAAATGCATCGTATTTTCTAGAGGAAATTACATCATATTCTCTTTCTTTCTTTTTTTTTTTTTTAATTTGTCACTTAGTTTTTTTTTTTTTCATCTTTATTCTTGTTTTCAATTTTACTTTGCATGTATTTGTTTTTAGTATACAACTCTTTTTTCCTCCTTATCTCTTCTTTACGTCTCTCTTTTCTTTTGTCCATATATTTTCTTCTCTTTTTTTCTTCTATCTCTCTTCCTTTCATTCTTCGTTTTTTTTTTTTCCATATGCAGAAAATTAATTTTGATCTTTCATATTATTTAATCTGAAACATAAATTTGTAGAAAATGAGAAAATTGCTTTGATTTGCATTTGTAAACATCTCTTTTTTTTTTGTTCAGCAATTGTAATGTTAAAAGTTTTGCTGTTCTTTAAGAGTAATGTATTTTACATGTTTAATAAAATATTTCATTTTTTTTTTCTTTTGTGAACTTTTTCATCTATTTCTTTTCAATCTATATTTTATAAATGTGTTTACATCCTTTTTGAGTTGTATTTGTTTTATTTTAATGTTTGTATAGGCTAATTTTTCATTTCAATGAGTGTATGTAATTTTCTCAACATATACACAACATCAATAGATATATTCATAGCATATACTCAATATATATATATATACAAAATATTCACATAAGATATATATGGTATCTACACAACATGCACAGATATACAATGCATATATGTTGTATAGATATTTTGATATACAATGCATGTATGTTGTATAGATATTTTTTTATATTGTATTTTAACTTCTAAATTATTTAATATTTTTAGTGTGATGTGTATATTATGTATTTATGCTAATATATATTGAATTATAATCAGTAAGAAATATAATTATTTTTTTAGTGTTGTGTATAAGTTTTGTATATATTGTATAATTAATTTATTTTACATATTTTTAGTGCTGAATCAACCATATAATATTTTTTAATATGATGAATACGATGTACATTTGTGTTGATATATTTTGAATTTTAAATGATAAGAAGCATAATTTTTATATTTTATTTTTTTATTATCTATTATATTTTTTAAATGTTGAATTATATAATTTTTTTAATGTGATATATATATATATATATTATGTATTTGTGCTACAATATGATGAATTATTATTAGTAAGAAGTGTTATCTTTTTTTATTATTGTGTATATGTCATGTGTAAGTTATTTAGATTTTTTTTATTATGTATTGTGTATTTTAATTGTTGAATTATATAGATTATAAGAGAATAATTAGATAACAAAAAGCATATATATTAATTCTCTTGATCAATATGTATATATATATATATAATATATATACAACGTGTATAGATAACATGAATGAGGAAAAAAATTCCCCTATTTTTGCCAATTTGACGTGCATTTTCATAAAAGTTAAAAAATTAAATTAGCTATAGTTTTTGAAACATTTTCTAAGGGTAGCTATGTAAAAACTCCTATTTCCTAATTGGAAATGATGAGAGTCCAATTAAAGAGTGAAGTAAAGAACATCTTAAATTAGTTTCCCAAATTGTTGTGTATTTTTTTTTAAAAAAAGAAAATTGATTATCAAATCTTAATTTTAAATATTCTTAAAGCTAACAACAATTTTCATTTTCTCCAATTCTTCATCAAAAAATAATATTTGGTTTTTTACAACTAAACATGTGATATTTTTTTTTTAAAAAAAAAAGATATTTTGCATTCTAAAAATAATAAAAGCAATTGATAAAAGGTAATCCTTCACTATGCTAATTAATAACAATTTTTTACGTTATTTAAAGACCAAGGGGCTATTAAGTTGTAAAAAAAAACAAGTTTTATATCTTTTAGAAAATATTTTAAAGAATAATGAAAAATTGAATTTGTTGTTTAATTAGAAATATTTCTATTTGAAAAATTAGAAAATACTTTTTAATACTTTAGTTATTTTCTAAATGAAAAAATACAGAGTTAAAAAGTATCAATACATCCCACTTAAATTCAAACTATTTTTTTATACTTTAATTCTTCTCGCTTTGAGATGTTTTCTTTTTATTTGGATTCATTTATTTTGTTTATTTATATTATATTTTGAAGTTTTAAAAATATTTTTAGGTTAATTTTATAATAATTTAAATTTTTTGTTTTATTTAAAAATATTATTTAATTAAGATTTTATTTTTCAAATTCAAATATATATATATATATAGATTATGAAATTGTTTATGTGATTATATTTGTATATAAAAGCAGTTAAAAAAAGATTTTTAAATATTATATAAAAATGAAAAATAGAAATTAGAAAATAAAAGCAAGTAAAAATATTTTAATTTTTTGTTTGGAAAATAATTAGAAAATAAAAAATTTAAAAATAGGAAACAGAAAAAAATTAAAAATGCAAATGAAAAATATTTTCTATAATTAAAAAGCCATAAAAATTAGATTTTTTTTAGTTTTTCTTGAATCATTATTTAAATAACACACGTTATATATATATATTCCTAATGCAACCTTTTTTTTTAGACAATAATCCATGGAGGAAAAGGACATCCCTTGGGAACAGAATGCCAGAAATTGATCAAACTACTACCTTCCATAAACTTAATCACACAAAAACAAACTATAATAGCAACGAAGAAGAAGCTCGGAAAAGTACCATAAACAACAACTTTCCAAACACAGATACAACATAAACTCTTGATAAACCAAGACACTAAATAAAATAGAAGAAAAATCATCTTCCTCCTATCCCCCAAGAATCCCAAAACTAAAATAGAGCATCCTTCAAAGAAAGGCCAAAAGAAAATAAGGACATGGCCAGCAACAAGATCAGGAATCAAAACCTTAAGAAAGCTTGCAAACAAACTCAAGCTATGATAATAGATGATAGAAATTTCAACAGACCAAATGCCCCAAACATCCTCGATATATAGTAAATTGAGGGAAGAGAATGACTAATCATTGGTAAAAGGGACAAATGAGGAAGCAACTCAAATAAAACAGGGGGATTGAGCTGTCAATGAGACAATGCGAGTAACACCAAGTAGCTAGGGGTGTTCATCTAGCCTATAAACATGGATGACTAGACCTAACCCAGCCCGGCCCGCCCAGGTTACAAGAAAATTAGGTTGAGACCTCAGGCTTCATTTTGGGTCAGGCCCAACCCGACCCAATATATATTATATATTATATCATTATATTTTTATATTATTATAATATATATTTATATATAAAGAAAAAGCTATAGGAAGTCTTTTTCTTTATAATATTGTACATATATATATATAAAGAAAACAATGAAAGAAAAGTTGCTATGCCTTTGTTTTCATATATGGAAAACACTCCTGCGTCATTTTCTTCTTCTTTTTTTCTAATATATATTATATAATTTTTAAAAAAAAAAGAGAAAAGCTTGTCTCGGTTGGCCCGACCTATCTTGGCTTAGGGTTGGGTTGCAGGCTAAGCAGCCTCTGGTTGGGCTTTAGGCTAGGGTAAACCAGACCCCGCCCACCCCAAGTAGCCACATTCTTTAATCTTAAATCGAAGCACAATAAGACAGGGAACTAGAGCTCTTACTGTTACGACTCATCAAAGATGCTAATGTAGGGGCTTAGCCAATACTTAATGAGTGGGGTCAATACATTTATTAAAAAATATATGTACTTTTATATTTTATATTTTTTTAAATTAACCCCACTAAAATATTTATAAGGTTTAGTCAATAATTTACAGTCCAAAGCCCAAATTTATCCAATAAAAATAAGCCCAAAATTAAATAATAATTTACAGCCCAAAATTTGGGCTAAATATGCCCCATTCCCTATTTTATTAAGAAACATCATTTAAACAAAACAACTAGTTATTGAAAAAAGAAAAATGAAAAACTGTGGTTCTGAAAGTGATATTGTAACTAACTGAATAGCATTAACAAAAAAGCTCTATATATTATGATCAAATATTAAGATAAAATTATGTTACTTTATCTTGAATATGTCATTTTTTATTGCACTAATTTTGACCCCACTCAACAAGATTTCTGGCTACGCCTCCACGCAAAAGGGAGATTGATATCCTTTTAGAAGGAAAGAGTTATTGTAATGTCTGAAAATTTTAAGTACTGATTTTCTGTATTAAGTGCATATATAAGTATATATCAGACTGATTATGATACTATATTTGGTTTGAGTATTTAGAATTGGTAGAAATAAGGTTAATTAAACTCTAAAAAGTGAAAAAAAATTAAATTCAAGTATGGATTTAATTAGTATTTTTGAAAAAGATTTTTAAAAGGGAAAGGAATTATAGAAATGCTTTTATGACCTTGAAATAAAATTTTACTGCAATTGGAATATGGAATGTGAATAATGGGGCTTTAAAATAGTTAAAATAATTATTCTTAAGATTTTATGGAATTAAATGTCGGGTTAGGAAATAATTAAAGAAAGTAAGTATATCGAGGTTTTAGTGTGAGCTTCACATAGTATAAAAACCCTAAATACTATTAAAAAAAGAAGAGAGAAAGAAGCCAAATTGACTTTTACTTTTACTTTTTCTTTCTCCAACCCATACCCATCATCTACATCACCACTTCTTCTTCTTCTTCTTCTCTTCTTCTTCTTTCATTTAGTTACTTGAATTGATTTTAATTTTGTTTAATTAAAGAAGCTTGTGATTTGAAAAGGTAAAGTAATTTGTGAATAAAATGTATATTGAATGATTTGTAAGAAGATGATTGTGAAACTTTAATTCTTTGAAAGTAAAATTATTATTGTAATATATAAAGTGTATATTTATTTGTTTTTAATTGAAATTATACTAAATCAAGTATTGAAAATGTAACACCCATATATCCTATATATGTACCATACATATACCCATATACATACAATACGCATATACCCTTACCTTAATTCCACACCAATTATATATTTAATTAAATAATATTTTAAATTATCAAATCTCATTCTTTGTAAAGTAACATTTCCAAAATTATTAAACTTTTTATTTGATTACATATATATAAACATTGTCTTTCAAAAATTCACTTATATAAATATACATATGATCAAAATACAACATAAAAAAATTGTACATGCATGCACCACATTCTAGTTAGTCTCGAAATACTCTTACTCTTCTCATGGCACAACTGTTTGACTTTCAGATTAACAATATACTCACTTGTGCTATTCACACAACCTTGCTAAGCTCAAAAGCTTAGTGATATATATAAACAACATATACATATATTACAAAAAATTACATTAATAACACTATCATCATTTATCATCATATTCTTTGTATTTTCATTATTATTATTAGCTTTATGTTTATACTTAAATATATATATATATATATTTATATATATTCCATAATTCATAATATCATTCTTATCTACCACAAACACATATATTGGGCCCAATTATTCTTATATAATAAACTAGTTCCAGAACCATTGTTTTGGCCTATCTCATCACAATGACACTAAATGTGTCTCGCTAATGGATGTAGAAATATCCATGACACCCAGTGTCTCACTCAATCATGTATAGCATGCCAACTACCAAATACAATCTTCTGATAACTAGATATTGTATAAGGTACACACAATACACATTTATTTTTCAACATATTCTCATATCTCAACTCATATCATGGTTTTCATCAACCATCATCACATAATGCCAATGTGGCTTGCATCCACATTTTAGTGCACAAATTGCACTTCTCATATCTTTAACAAATATCACATCCACATTTTATATTACATGATTATCACAACAATAGCACGCCTTCTCTAAAGCCAAGACCGTGCCTTGCACAAAACACAAAACAATTATCAATACACATTTCATGTCTTTTCAATCTTTATATAACATTATCACTTGCTATAATTCTATAGCTCACTCACATTGCACAACACTTTATACATATATTTCACATTAAATTGCTAATACTATAGTACAACTCATATATAAAGTATTTCAATATCATCATGACATGTTTTATGCCAGGATATTAATAGCATCAATCAGTATATCTTAATTATACAACTCAAATCCTTTCTTTCCTTTTCAACTCATAACACTTAATTCAATACTCCATACTTTGGAGTTTCTCATTAACTAAGATTATATTAAGTTTCCAAAGTAATAATAATATTATATTCATCTCATCTTTATCATATTCATTATTCATTTATAATTCACACTTGATATCCAACCACATTTCTCATTTTATATTTTCATCATGTAATCATGAGCCACACTCACCATATGACTCATCAACATACCAACATTTTTCATAATCAACATATTTTATCAATATTTATTCACTTTATAATCACATATACATTTTTAATTCAATATATATAAAGATATAGCTATGCAAGCCATGAATCATGGATGAAAGACAAAGAACTATTTTAGGCAAAATTCTTTAATTGACACCCCCTAAGATATGGGTGTGTCACTGACCATGCCATTTATCCACTTTACAGAAGCTTTTGATATGTCCAGTGACATGGGTGTATCATTGTCCCTGTCATTTATATTGAAAAAAAACATCTACGATATGCCCAGTGACATGGGCGTGTCACTACCCCTGTCAGGCTAAATTTCTGGGTATAAAATCTAAGCTGAAGTATGAATTAGGCACCCAATAGCCATACCCATAGCATCCCAAAACCAATTTTTCACACTATATTTATCAACAAAACACACACCCATCAACTTAGAATGATGCAAAACAAAAACAAGAGCATAATCGAAGTATATACTTACTCAAGATCATATGTACAAACCAAAGAAATTATTTGTACAAACCTTAGTTAATCCAAGCTTACTCTTCTTCTCTTGATCCCCCTTAGTCTAAACACAAAATCATAATAATAATCATCATATGATTCATTCATACAATCATCCATATATCAATTCACTCAATTCACAACTCATTTCTACAAAACCCTTACTCTTTTTCTCAATTCCAGCTACCCATCATCATCCTCAACATCTAACCATATGTACTTCATCTATGCATCAATTCAATATATATATATACTCCAACATATCATACTTATCATTTTATTCAATTAATCATCACTTTCTCTCACTAACCATATCACACATATGCTCAAAATTACACCAAAAATAGGCTTAAGAAAGGATACGTACTTGTTTTCTTCACTAAACCTTCATTATCTTCTTTAATCCCTTTTGAATCTCTTATAAAATTGGTGTGTAGCATGAAAAACTCACTCTTCCTTTTCTCTCTCTCAAAGCCATTTTTAAAGAGGAAGAAGAAGAAGAAAGCTCTATTTAAATTTCCATCCTTATATATATATATATATATATAATTAATTAATTTTCACCTAAATTTTCCACCAATAATCTTTTTCCTTCTTTTGACTTTCCACTTCTTCTTGTCATGATTATCATTAGTATTATTATTATTATTATTATTATTATTATTATTATTATTATTATTATTATTATTATTAATTAATTAATTAAAATCAACTTTCCCTACACCAATATATACGAAGATCAACGGGTGTTGACAGGAGATGTTGAGATTAAGGAGAGGTGGAAGGCTTATTTTGAGCAGTTATTCAACCCTGAACATGAACAAGATTTTCAAGGTCTTCTTGCAACAAATGGTTATATCAGCTGGTCTAGAAGGATCTTGCATAGTGAAGTAAGAGAAGCCTTGAAGTATATGAAAGTTGGTAAAGCTTGTGGCCCGGATGGTATTCCTATAGAGGTTTGGAAGAACCTTGGAGAGGTTGGAGTTGCCTGGTTAACTAAACTCTTTAATGCTATTGTGAAAGGACGTAAGATGCCGAATGCCTGGAGGAAGAGTATCTTGGTACCCATATATAAAAATAAGGGAGACATTCAATGCTGTACAAATTATCGGGGTATCAAACTTATGAGCCATACTATGAAATTATGGGAAAGGATTATTGAATACAGATTGAGGAAGCTTACAAGAGTTTCGGATAATCAGTTTGGGTTTATGCCAGGGAGATCTACCATGGAGGCTATTTCTCTTCTAAGAAGACTAATGGAATTGTATCAAGAGAAGAAGAAAGATCTCCACATGGTATTTATTGACTTGGAGAAAGCCTATGATAGAGTACCAAGAGAAGTGTTATGGTGGGTTTTGAAGAGGAAAGGAGTCAGCGGCAAATATATCAACATCATCAAGGACATGTATGAGAATGCATCCACTAGTGTGAAAACACCTGGTGGAGACACTGAGGCTTTCCCCATTACTACTGGATTGCATAAAGGTTCGGCCATGAGTCCATACTTATTTACCCTGGTTATGGACGAGCTAACCAGAAGCATACAAGACGATGTTCCTTGGTGTATGTTGTTTGCTGATGATATTATTTTAATTGATGAGACTAGTGCTGGTGTAAACCGTAAGTTGGAAGTGTGGAGAAAAACCCTCGAGGACAATGGTTTTAAGTTAAGTAGGAGTAAAGCGGAATATATGCACTATGAGTTCAGTCTAAGGAAGAAGCAGGAACATGAGGTTAAGTTGGATGGAGTTTTGGTTCCTAAAACCAAACAGTTCAAATATTTGGGTTCGGTGTTCCAGAATGATGGCCGTATAGATGAAGATGTGGCTCACAGAATACAGGTAGGGTGGTTGAAGTGGAAGGGTGCGACTGGGGTTCTATGTGATAAGAAAATACCTCTGAAAGTGAAAGGTAAATTCTATAGGACGGTTGTTAGGCCTGCGATGCTCTATGGTAGTGAGTGTTGGGCACCAACGGGACAACATTTGCATAAGATGAGTGTGGCAGAAATGAGGATGCTAAGATGGATGTGTGGACATACCAGACTGGACAAAATTAAGAATGTTCATATTCGACAAAAAGTCCAAGTAGCGGAGGTCGGAGATAAGGTGAGGGAAGGACGACTTAGATGGTATGGACATGTTTTAAGAAGACCTCCTAATGCTGCGGTTCGTAAGTGTGAGAATTTGTTGATTGAGGGGGCTAGAGGTCGTGGAAGACCTAGAACTGTGTGGAAGGAGGTGATAGCAAGAGACTTACGTGCCTTAGATCTTGATGCGGATTTGATTAATGACAGACTTGAATGGAGATGTAAAATCCGTGTCTTGGAAGGGGCCTAAGGCTGGAGTATCTTTTTTGGTGTCTTTTGAGCTTTTTTTTTGTTGAGGATTCATACTGCCGACCCCAACTTGTTTGGGACTAAGGCTTAGTTGTTGTTGTTGTTGTATATGTGATGTATATGTTGGTATATGTAGATGTCTTATATATTCTAGTTATATCTCGCATATATTTCAAATACAAATATTATATATAACATCCATCTCATATTTTCTCTACCTATTACACCAATATACTCTTCCATAATTATTATTCAAAAGTATATTAAAAATCGGGGTATTATAGGAAAATTATGTGTTCATTTAGGGTTATGAAAGAAATTAAGGTTTTGGAAAAGTTTAAGGTTTTGGAAGATTTTAGGTTTATGGAATTTTATATCTTAGAAGTATGATAATATTTGTGATATTTGAAAGTGTATTTGTTAGGTATTTAATTGAAAATCATGTTTAAGGAAATCTTTGAATTGATGAAATGTTGAATTGTTGGAATATAGAAGATTTGATAAATAGGAAAGAAAAACTCTATTCTTGATAGATATGGAAAAAAAAACTTAGAGTTATTGAAATTTTGATTTAATTGATTACATAAGAAAAATGTTTATAGAGTTAAATGTTTATTTGAAGTATACTTGATGATCTTGGTTTAAATGAATTATGTGTAGAATCAATTGTCATAGAATTTTTTAAATTATATTGTTAAAGTGTGCGTATTTAAAAAATTTGTGAAGATAAAGAAAAAGGAAAGTATAAGTGAAGGAGAATTGTAGTGGGAATGTAATATTCCAAATTTTTAAAAATTCCTAATTTTTAAAAATTAAATTAAATATAATATAATTTAATTTGATAAATTAAATAAATAATTTTAAATGAAAAATAAAGGAATTTTAAATAAAAAAAGTGGAGTATATATGTGATATATGCAAAATATATATAACATATACAAAGTCAAAATTTTAAAAGTCAAAGTCAAAGTCCAATGACATTTTTATAAATAAATTTTGAAAATTTAAAATTATTAAAATTATTCAAAAATAATTTATTTTAAATGGAAGATGGATTTTTAGATTTTTAATTGAATAAATAAATAATTATTAAATTATTAAATAATACATATATAACTTAAAATGAAAGTGGAAAGAAAGAGAAAATCTATTTGTTCTTCATCTTCTTCTTCTTCTTCACTAGGTTGAACAACCATGAAAGCTTGACTAAGGATTTTTCTTTTTCCATACTCGACAAATTGAAGGATTTCAAGTATTCAAAGTGAATTTTTGGTGATTTCCTCCAAAATTAATAAGTTTCCAACTTCTTTCTTTGGATTTCATGAAAGTTTAAATTTGTGTGTTTTGGGTATGTGAAGTAGTATGATTTAATTGTTGAAATTGGTATGTATGAAGTTATTTTAAGTGATTAACAATGATTTTAAGGTTGGATTGAAGAAATGGTTGAGTTTGGATAAAGATTGGTAAAGAGAGAGAATTTAGGGTTATGGACTTTAAGGGTTTGAGAAGCCATGGGTTTTAATTATGCAAATTGATTCTAAATGAGTTGTTTTGATGCATAAATAAGTATTTTAAAGTCAAATATTGGATTGGGTTGGGTTTGATTATATTTTGAGAATGGAAGTGACGATTTAAGGTTTTGGAAAAAGTGATTTTTCAAAGTTGTTGAATTATTTAATTTTATTGGTTAAAGCATGTTCTTTAGTGATATAAGTGATGAATATAAGCTTGAAATGATAAATGGATTGAGTTGAAATAGAAAACTTTCAATGGAGAAAGGTTATGCCATTTTAGGATTTTGATCATAAGTGCGTGTTTTTGTAATATAATTAGTTTAAACATGTTAAAATATATTTTTATTAATATAAATAAACTTAAAATACCAAATTGAATAGCCTAGTATGGTATTTCAAAGTTAAAGTGAGGTTAGCCTTAACTTTGAAATTTTTATTTGAATGATGTATAATTATGATTTAAGATTAGAAATGCCTTAAAATGTGATACTAAATAATTATTTATGATCATATTTGGTATAGGCATTAAGGAGTATTGATTTGCCCAATCCAAGTGTTGAAGGACAAGTTAGAAGAGAAGGTTGGAGGTGGTGTTTGAGCTTGCTTTTGATTGTTTTTAGAGGTAAGTACAAACTTTGAATTAATTGGACATGTTTGTATTACATTGGTCTTAACACATTTTGAATTGGAAAATGTGTTAAGCTACTTGATGCATAGATTATTTATGAATAATGTGCTATGACATGTGTAATGTCATATATGTGTTAAATGCATTGTGAAAAGCCATTGTTAATGGCTAAATTGTATAAAATGTGAAATATATGTATTATGTGAAAATGACCCAAAGTGTTTGAGTAATGCTATTTATTATATATGCATTAAGGGCATTGTTAAAAAGTCATTAGTAATGGCTAGATTGCATAAAATGTGAACTATGTGAAAATACCAAAAATAATTAGGTAATATGTTGTGAATGTAAAATGTGATACATTATGATTATATGTTGATATATGATGATATGAAATGAGAAAAATGAGAAAAGAGGCAATGTGCCAAGTTGATAATGAGAAAATGAGGCAATGTACCTAGCATGTTTATGGAAAAATGAGAAAGAAATTGATGATGAAAAATATGAAATAATTGTGTTCCCAGTATATTCTTCAATTTTTAGAGTTCTGTATTTGGTGGCATACCTATAAAGTTATCCTCATTATTTGCCTTCGGGGCTAGCTTTTGAGTAACTATTTGATTTGCCTTTGGGCTAAACATTAAATGTCACTTGCCTTCGGCTAGATGCTGGGCATCACTATGATTTGTCTTCTGGCTAGACGCTGAGCGTCACTTGCCTTCGGGCTAAACACTAGGTGTCAATATGGACCAAAACAATAACTCTAAAATTTAAATAGCATATTAGATCCTTTGGGCCCTTGCTTGTATTTTTTTATGCGAATTGTGAAATAATTGAAAAATATGTTTTAATGAAATGATATGAGATATGATATCCATATGCATTATGCATTGGCATTGTATTTGAGCTTTATTTTTATCAAAGTTGTGCTACTAGGCTTTTGGCTTAGCGCGATTATAACTCATCGCGCAGGTGACATGGGAGATCTGGTAGAGCCGGAGAGTTCGTCTAGACCAGGTCGGGTCTAGATTTTAGGTTTTACTTGTAGAGTTGATATCAAGATCAGAAATACTGTCAGCATGTATTTGTTTTTATTATATTTTGATATTTCATATATTATATTATATTATATTTTGATGTATATATATTGTAAATTATAAATAATGTATTGAAAAACTTTATAATGTGGGTTGATATGTGTTTTGAAAAATTATATATATGTATATGCATAAATGTGTTGTGAAATTTGGAGAAATCGAGGAGTATGGGTGAAATGGTGATTTGATATTATTTAAGAGTATTATCTTATGCAGGTTGTGGTTTTGTTGAATTTGAGAATGTCCAAATTACAGAAAAAAATTCTAAAAAAATTTTCATAGAAATTTTTATGAAAAATGCTTAATTTAGAACCTATGATTTCTAATAATATTTTATTTGTTATTTAAATATACATTTGAAAGTATTTAAGATTATAAATTAGAAAAGTGAAAATTTTTTATTAAACCGAATTGTGATATTTTTATACTGTGTATGTATATTTTATATATACTAGGTATATATATTGTACGTATATAGGGTATAAGGGTATTACAAGAAAAATCAATGTTGATGAGGAAAAAGATTAGCATTAAGCTTAATTGAAGATATGTAAGTGTATTAAATTATGTTTAATTGGTTTGCGTTTGGAGGTCTATTTTTGAATTCAATAGTATTATTGGAATGTTGGACATTATTCTTTTGGTTAGTTGAGTGAAATTAGTAGAGTATTATACATTAAAACATAGAAAATGTATATAATTGATGAAAGGTTGTTTATAAGGAAATTAGTGGAAGATTAATCCATTGGATAATAATAACTTAGAAAGAGCAAAAGACTTGAGGAAATTTGTTGCTAAATGTATTTGAACATTTAAATGAGAGTCTAATTAGAAAATGAGTAAGTATTAATTGTATATGATTAGCGAATTATTATAACATTCTTAAGGAAGCAAGTAAACCTAAAAATAAAGGTGGGGTAATTGATAAAATAATTGATCATCAATGACTTGAAATAGTTTAGAAGAGAGTTAATGAAAAATAAGGAAAGGTGAAATGAAGGAATCAAATAAGTTGTAATGGTTAAATTTTGTAAATAATGCTTAGATATACAGACCGTATACCTATTGTATTATAACACCTTTATACCTTATATACATATAATACATACACCTCGTATATGTATAATATGTATACAGAATATAAAAATGTCATAATCCTTGTCATTAGAAAATTTTTCATAGTTGTAATAAAATAAATTATAGTAAATAAATTTATATATATTGATAATTAAACATTAAACACATAAATTTAAAAGAAAATCCCTGGAAAAATTAATTAGAGTTTTGTCTGTAATTTCAACATTTCCAAAAATCAACTAAAAACACAACCTGAAATAAAATACACTCCCAATATTCATTTTCTCACCAAAACCTCCACATTGTGAACACACATTCAAAAGTCTTATGACTTAAAACATTCTTTATAAAATTTACATACATATAAAACATTTCCCAAAATTGATTACATATACACATGATATACTTAGATTGTACAAATCTAAAATACACAATAGCAAAAATTATACATGTATGCAACTGTAGCACAACTGTCTTGTGGCAAAACTAAAACCCCAATCACAACCTCACTCCAGACTACTCTGCTCTACAGTCTTGACACCTGCATGATACAACCAACTACGTTAAGCCCAAAAGCCTATTAGTATATACTTTAATAATATTAATAATTTGAAACTCATGCATTATACAATTCTTATCCAAAAATTCACAATGTATGAACAAACTTATCATAATCACACACATTGAGCCCAACAAATCCCTGCACACTGTCCTAGCTCCAGAAATATTGATTTGGACTATCATGATATTGAGGATAAAGTGTCACATATCACTCAAAGGTTATCCCCTCTTGACACCAAAGGCAACGTGTCAAATACCACCCGAAGGCCGCCCTTTAGGCACTGGAGGCCTAGTGTCAAATATTTTCGCACAAAGGCCACCTCCTCTCAATAATGCCAACCTCAACATTCTAGAACATGAAATTGTGCAAGGTGTACACACAATATACATCACATCATCCCACATTTCACACTAATTATTCCTTTATCAATTTCTTATGGTTTTTTTATGATTCACCACTTCATGATCACCACCTCACCATTTCATATTTCTCATTATTTCATAACAATCTTTCATATTATCAGCCACATTTTACACATTATATAATCTTTATCACATTTTAACCACATTCATTTTAACTCACATTTTTCACAGTTATATATAATAATGACATAGCCATTCTACAATGGCTTGACATGTCACATTACTTGCAATTCACTCTCTTTTATTAATAACAATGTACATTTTAAGTAAATACCAAAAACAAAGCAACATAACACATCCATTGATTTACAATGTGTTATGCCAAATTCAATGCAATTACAATATAGATTACCAAAATATATACTAACCTTGAAAAAGCTTTAAAATCAATCTAATTCCCCCTCCACCTCTCACTTCCACCAAAACCCTAATTATCTTATTTAGGGATTTCTTATCCTGCACACACATAATTCATACAACAAGCCAAATTATTTAATTAGAATCATTTATATACAAAATAACCATTAGTTTTCCAACTTGTACCCAAACTTTCATTAAAACCCCAATTCCCTCACATACTACCTTAACCAAACTTCATCCTACCCAACTTATTTTCAACATCTAGCCATAAAATCACTACTTACATAACAAAATAACAAATCACTACTTACATAACAAAATAACAACAAAATAATTCATTTCAATAATTATAGCCACCTCCATCTAAAATTCTAATTTCACATTATCTACCCACAACCCTAACTTCACCAAAATCAACTCATTTTTAACATCCAACCATAGAATCATAACATCCACACCAAATATAGCTTTAAAATAACCCACTACAATAATTATAAACTCTTTCATCTCAAACCCAAAAGTCACATATTCTTCAATTCAAAGAAAGCTTCTTAAACTTAGAAAATACTTACCTAATACTTGATTTTTCTTCGAAACTATCTTGATTTTCTCAAAATCTTCAAGAAATTTGGTATGGGTGAAGAAGCAAGACTCTCTCCCTTGCTCTCTAATGGTGGCCAAATTTTTAGAAGAAGAAGAAGACTTGATTCTTTTGTAATAGCTTTCTAATCACACACACACGTGCACACACACACATATTAATTAATTAATTAATTAATAATTAAGTATTTAGTTATTTCTTTCTTCCATCTATCATTATTTTAATTTTGATTTTTTTTACTTTTCAACTTTTTACTCTTGATTTTTTGTCATTTAGTGAAATATATACTTTATGTATACTTTGCATATACATTAAGTGTACACTATTCATATTCCTCTTTCATCACTCTAATTACCCTTCATTGTAATTATTTTATTGTATTTAAATATTTTATAGATGTCACATGTATACCTGATAGCAACACCATTTAGAGAATTAGGATAATTTGTAAATTGTATATGGAAGCATTTGGTAAGTTAAATTATATTGATTATTAATAGTTAGAGGAAAATAAGTGGGTATAAGCAAGGGAAACCTATTGAGAATTAAGTTAAAGTAAGTTATGGTGCCATTGGAATTGAAGAAAAAATTGTTAAAAGAGTGTGTTTATTGTATAAAGAGAGTTAATAAGGAAATAATAGAGTTTTAGTAGAAATGTATAAATCATAGAATATGTATATACATAGGATAAATATAGTGTATGCATAAAATATACAATTTTGGAATGAAGTTAATAATTGGTGGAATTCATATATTTGGAAAGAGCTATTTAAGAAAAATTGGAGTTTCTATATGAAACTTGATTACTATAAGTAAAATGTAAAACATGAGATTAAGAAGATAGAATTATAGAATATGAAGTGTGTTGTGAAAAGTTTAAAATTAATATAAGAATAAAGTTAGACAATTTATTATAAAATATGTATATTTAATAAACATGACAAGTGAAATTGAAAGAATTGTCTATGATAAAGAAACCTTATGAAGAAATGTAATGTAATTCACAAAGGAAATTAAATAAACAAATAAATGCAACAAAAAGTGATTGAACAACAAACAAGAAACTTGGATGTATATATATATATGCTTATATTATTTCTAAAAGTAATTTCATTGAGACTTAAATTTAACTTTTCATATGTATTAGAATTAATTGAAATAAAGACTATTTTATTATATTGTTAAAGTGGAAAGATTAATAATTAGTGAGAAAGAAATGTTTTATTTAAAGATAACATTATAATTGTGAAATTATTTGGAATGATGAAATAAGTGAATTGCCCGATTGTACTTATGCTAAACCTAGATATTGGATTGAATGACTAGCCATAGAGTGGATGCCTATAGTGTTAGTGGGCACTTTGTGCCATTCTTTTTAACTTTGTCTCACTATTAAAAGTGGACATTCGTGCCATTAGTAGGCCATTGGACATATTCTCTAAAGTGGATATTTACTTACCATTAGTGATTCGTTACCTGAGTCTAGAGTTTTTTACCAAGTGTATGAGGGCAAAAGTGTAAAGAAATGTAAAACTTTTTGGGAACATGCATAAATATATATGGAATGCTTATATAAAATCGTGGGATTATAAATATATGTATATATTGAAAACATATAATAAATTATAAAGAAAAGGGGGAAATTACAAAAGCTTTATTTAATTGAATATTATTGAATTGAACACACTATAAAAGTGTTAAATTGAATAAAAGTGTGCAATGTATTCAAGTGTTATTTGAATAAAGTGTAAAAAATGTTAAATTGATAAGTAAAAATCTATTGAAAAGAAGAGAAATGTATTATGAATATTATTAAAAGATGTATCAGAAATTTTAATGGTAAATATGAATAATAAGTGTAAAACGCAATGTTTATAAATATAATAATTTATTGACAAATGCTATATAGTTATATATTATTATTTAATAAAGTTGAATTTCAAACTTATTAATATAAATTGTGAGAGAGAATTATAAATTGTAAATAGAAAATGTAAATGTTTACAACTGTAGCGTGAATAATCGCTAAATTGTATAAACAAAAGCAGCATACTTATACTTTATTTAATTAAATTGAACTTGAAATGGAAAAATATAACTATACTAAAAATAGAGTTGTTTTAGTAAACAACTGCAGTGAGATTATATTCTTTTTTTATTGTCATAATTGAATTTGAAACTTTGCGACACTAAAGTAACTTTGTTTGAAAGAATTTGATTATTTGATTTGTTTTCTTTAAATTGAGATTTAATACCTTTAACATCACGATTGTTTTCTTTAATTTTAAATGACAAAATATGTGCATATAAGTACCACTAAGCTGTAAACTTAGTATGTTAGATTTTTCTGACATGCAGAAAAGATGGATCGAAACAGTGTTGACAATTGATGGATCTAGGATTTCAGAGATTAGCTATAGAATGGACAATTCCTTTTTATCAATTGTAAGTGTGGATTGTATACATTGTATAACTTATTTTAGTTCATTTGAGGATTGCATAAATGGTAAACGTAGATGGGATATTTGTATATATTTTGAGTTATAAATTTTAGGGAATGATTATTAATTTTGATAATGTATTAAATATTTATATTTATAAATTGATAAGTATATGATGTTTAATTTAGTCTGTGGTTATATTGGATTTATTAGAGTGATTGGAGTTTTAATTGATCGTTTGGAAATCAGAAGTGTTTTTCTGCATATTGTATTAGAATGTTGAATTTTTGGATAGTGATTATTGCAGAGAAAACTCTGCCGAAATTTTTAGTCAGTTTTTTATTTAAGTTGCATGGAATTGGATATTGGATTATTGCAAATTTGTTTAGTATACTGAGTAGTATCTTCTGACAGTTCTCTGAGAGAATTGTCAAGGGGTGTTAAATTATCCTTGATGTACCAAAAGGGTTTGTGAAGAGCCTCTAGGTATTTATTATTCTCTATAGACCTAAAACAAGACTTAGAGTAAGATCATTGAGTTATATGATCTAGATTGAAGTCCATGCTACAAATAGATGAGCCCATAAGAGGTTATCCTTACAACCTCTCCATCTTAAAGCTTGGTCGAGAGTTAGGTAGATCTAAGGAAGGGCGCTCATTTTAGATCTAAGCAAGGGTGGAAAGGTAATAAAAGATGAGGGTTTTAGCTAAAAACACATTGGGGGGGGGGGGGGGGGGGGGGGGGGGGGGGGGGAGTAGTCTTTTGGTTAGGTGGAGTTTGGGTAACAAGTTTGGGGTACCAGGGCTAAGTTATTGATGATGAGATGGGATCTGTATGTGGTCAGAAGGGTTTATGAGGTGCAAGTTTTTGAGTCTCAATAAGAAAGGGAGGGTTAAAGAGGTAGGAGTGGGATTGAGATTAGTGAGGAAGATTTAGGAAGAAATGGAAACTAATAGTTGTGGGAGATTGGTTGCCAGGAAGCAGATCAAAGGCTACAATGGGTGGCGAGATGGTCGGCCGAAACTATCAATAAGAGAGGGCTCATAAGCCTAATTTAGCTTTTTCTAACTCAACCTTTTAATAGTATCTTGCTAAACATTTTCTCATTTTATTTAGAATAGACTAATGCCACAAAACTCTTGCAATGTTGAAATGGGAATAACATACTGTTCAAACACAATTTTTTTTTTTCAATATTTTTTAAATCTAAATGACTTTAAATTTAAGAGAATTCCATGTCCTCTCACTTAAAATTTACCCATTAAAAAAAGGTTGATTATAAAAAAATGAATTTTAGCATTGTTTTTCACATTTTATCGTAAACTTCTCAAAATATCAAAAGAGTATATGAAATATGCATTTTATTTAATTTTATCATATTAACAAAAAAAGTTAATTTGATTTATAAAATTATTGACATGATGATTTTTATTAGTTGACATGGGCTTTTGAGATAGATTAAAATATGTTAATTATAAAAAAATCATAAAACTTTTACGTTTTTTTATTATGAATTTTTTAAAATATCTAAATGGTAAGTGAATTATGCTTTTCATTCAAATCTATTATACTTACGGAGATATTATTTTACTTAATAAAGTGTTGATATGTCGAATTTTTATAAATTATTCGGGTTGAAAATATTACTAACATGTTCTAATGTATTTATTCTTCAAAAATAATCCACAAATTTTAAAATTTAAGAAAAAAAATAAAAAATCCTAGTTTTTTAATTAAAAGTGCTATGTAAAAATGTTAATGTTATTAAATAAAAGCACAAAATTGACTCCAATAGCACAAAATTAATTCAAGATTAACTTTTTAATAACTTACTACTAAAGTTATATTCATAGTAGTTTAAAAATAAAATATCAATTATATATTAAAAAAATACACTCCAATTCCATTTCAAAAAATATAAAAAAATACATTACTTAAAATCTATAATTAAAATTCATTTTTAAAAGAGAAGTTATTTGTGTTAAAGAAAAAATTCACATTAAAATCGATAATCATTGGTTCGAAAAATATAACATTCTTATTTTTTTTTTCTCAATTTGGGATTATTTTTAAAGAAATACAACAAAACATGCAACTCAGATAATTGACAAAAAATCAATACATTAATATTTTACAAGATAAAATAACATTTCCCATTAAATATGAAAAACATACTGTTCAAACACAAATTTTTTTTTTTTCAATATTTTTTAAATCTAAATGACTTTAAATTTAAGAGAATTCCATGTCCTCTCACTTAAAATTTACCCATTAAAAAAAGGTTGATTATAAAAAAATGAATTTTAGCATTGTTTTTCACATTTTATCGTAAACTTCTCAAAATATCAAAAGAGTATATGAAATATGCATTTTATTTAATTTTATCATATTAACAAAAAAAGTTAATTTGATTTATAAAATTATTGACATGATGATTTTTATTAGTTGACATGGGCTTTTGAGATAGATTAAAATATGTTAATTATAAAAAAATCATAAAACTTTTACGTTTTTTTATTATGAATTTTTTAAAATATCTAAATGGTAAGTGAATTATGCTTTTCATTCAAATCTATTATACTTACGGAGATATTATTTTACTTAATAAAGTGTTGATATGTCGAATTTTTATAAATTATTCGGGTTGAAAATATTACTAACATGTTCTAATGTATTTATTCTTCAAAAATAATCCACAAATTTTAAAATTTAAGAAAAAAAAATAAAAAATCCTAGTTTTTTAATTAAAAGTGCTATGTAAAAATGTTAATGTTATTAAATAAAAGCACAAAATTGACTCCAATAGCACAAAATTAATTCAAGATTAACTTTTTAATAACTTAATACTAAAGTTATATTCATAGTAGTTTAAAAATAAAATATCAATTATATATTAAAAAAATACACTCCAATTCCATTTCAAAAAATATAAAAAAATACATTACTTAAAATCTATAATTAAAATTCATTTTTAAAAGAGAAGTTATTTGTGTTAAAGAAAAAATTCACATTAAAATCGATAATCATTGGTTCGAAAAATATAACATTCTTATTTTTTTTTTCTCAATTTGGGATTATTTTTAAAGAAATACAACAAAACATGCAACTCAGATAATTGACAAAAAATCAATACATTAATATTTTACAAGATAAAATAACATTTCCCATTAAATATGAAAAATTTGAAACTGAAATGTATAATTTATACACTTTTAATATTTTAAAAAATTTATAATAAAAATAAAAATAATAATTTT
Organism: Garcia nutans; assembly: GCA_947685225.1. NCBI lineage: Eukaryota > Viridiplantae > Streptophyta > Magnoliopsida > Malpighiales > Euphorbiaceae > Garcia > Garcia nutans. The sequence goes on from CANTUV010000011.1 coordinate 38,153,402, forward strand.
TTTACCCTTAATTTATATTTTATCCATCTGACATGCCAGCAATTTTATAGGTTATATTCATTTTCCCGATAAATAATAAAATTCAAACAAAATACAATATTTACACATTTTTACAATTTAAATGTTTATAATAAAATCAAAGAACATTAATTTCATTTTTTTTAATTAACCCTTCAAAAATGCTCAGCCTCCAGAAAGTTTTCCAATATTTCGTCTAGCTCATTTAGGTTATTTCAATGAGAAAAATTCATATTTCACGCTTAATTTAAGTTGTTGAGAATTCGAAGAAATTAAATTATTTAGCACAGAAAATTCAAATCATAATGCAAAAGAAATATATATATATATATATTTGTTTTCTTACTAAGATTTTACATTTTCATTTTTACATTTTCTGAAAGGCTTTTGGTTAAATTGAAGACAAGGGAATGAACAAGGAGTGGCACAAGTTGCGACCTTGCTCTACACAGAACTTACAGAAACTACACTACTCAGTTGATGGGATAAACTGCAACCTGAAGTCATCGCTAGATCTTTGGCTGCATTTCAGATTATAACATTCTTGGCTGCTGGAACTGTTTCCTCTTACGAATTCAAAATGCTTACATCCCTCTTGGGTACTTCAGCTTCCATCACAAAGCCTGTAAATACCAAAAAAATTATATCAATTGTCATTGAAAGTGTCACGTCTGCAATTTCTCTCAATATTGGCATCACAATTACACAATGTAAGTCTCATTATTAATAGAAAATATTGACCATACCATTTTGGTGCATCCCATTGGAAGGATATGATTTGCTTTCTACTTCAGTTTCATAAGATTCCATGAATTCTTGAAATTGAACTTCTAAACTGGACAAATCTTCACCAGCATCAAGGTCAAATGTATCCGGCAGTAAGTCAGCAACATCATTGCCATCAAACCCATCATCCTCAGCGTTGTTATAGAATCCATCTTCATCCTGATGTTGACTGAGCCAATAATCCCGGTACCACGTTGAAGTGGTAACCAACTGCCACCATTCAGGTGAGAAATCCTCCACTTGACGGTAAGCAGCAGGGATAAAGAGAGGGGCATCTGGGTTGAGTGTTGACCTTCCTCCTGAAACTAGTGCCATCTGTTGCAACAAAATTCTGTCTTCCCTTTTAAATCTGCACCCCAAATATAAACAATATCAACAACAATAACCTTGAATTCCATTTCGTTTACAAACTAAACATTTATTTCTCTAAAACATCGAAACCATAAAGATTTGTCAAGTGCGTAATCCTTCAATTCTGTTGATGGCCAAGACACACTGAAACATACTAGAAGGCTACAATTTACTCATTCTACAATAGATCATCAATCTACAGGCTCTCTACAGGCTCAGAAACAATCATAACCGATAACAAAACCCAAACCAAACACAAAACCCAAACCAAACACAAAACCCAAACCAAACGCAATGCAAATAGTCTTTTACTAAAATTACAAAGATCAACAATAAAATACAGAAAAAAAAAAGAAACAGATAAGAGTATAAAATATCGTTCTCTTATTCTTATACAAGAACAGGTCACGTCAGGTCAAATCAAACTAATATGGGTTGATCATCAGAAAACAAAGTGTAATTTCCAGGTAAAATTAAACTATTAATTATCATAGAATAGAACATCTCTAATCAAATTCGATTTCTGCCCATAATTGGACGACAAGATCTCATCTATCAGCAGATCGTAAATAAAAAAGGATCAAAACCACCAAATTCCTTTAGATCTCTGAGAAAATGAAGGAAACGCAACTGATCTGGAATTCTCAAATTCCATTTCATATTTATAGCACAAAATTTCCAATTTTTAATGAAGTTAACCTTAAAACAATAGTTTACATCATTTTCATTTTTCTTCTTTATCAAATTTCTTCGATCTTCTCCAACTCTCTAACCAACCATACACAATTATCTAAAAGATAACTCCTTTTCGAAATTAACAGATATACGGATCTAAAGAAAACAACAAGAACCAAAAACCAGAAATCAAAATACTGACATGGTATGGATGAGACTTGAATCAATACCTTGAACGAAGTAAATATATGTATCTGTGAATTGATTACAGAACAACTCTTCTGATTTGGACCATTCAGCGTGCGATATGTACGTGAAGAACCAACAGCGAGATAGGCGCATATTTATAGGAAGGCTTGTCCGAGCCTAGAAGGTTCGGAGAAACGAGGATGAGGTTCGGAATTGCAAAACCAGCCCCTTGGTTTCTTTAGATATTCAACTGTACGGCCTGCTAGTTGTTCTTATAAGACGGTCGTTAGCCGGTGACCCGTCATTTACGCGGTTGTGATTTATGTTTGACTTGTTGACTTTCCTTATTTATTGATATTTATTATTATAAAGCTTTTGAAAAAAAAATTATCGTTTACAGCTACAATTAAAGCTGTTACAGCCTATACAATATGATCATTTAAGCACCACAATATCGTGGGAAAACCGAAGGGAAGTTGTTTCGTTTTACAAAAAAGAATGGAAGTTCTTTCAGGTGAAATAATAATAATAGTAGCATGAAATTGCTATTTACAGAATAAACATCATTAGTAATTACTCTCTTCATTTTATAAAAATAAATTTATTATTTTAATTATCTTAAATTATAGTCTATCTCATTATTTTAATAAATTAATTATATATATTTTTAATATTTTTATTTAATATTATTTATTAAATATATCATATACTTTAAATTGTTATTTTTAAAAAAAAATTATTATTCTCAAATTATCACTTTACAAAATTTTAAAAAAATTAATAAACTTTTTTTTCAACTATACTCCTATTATTAAGTCCTCAATTAATAAAATAAGAATATAATATTAATAAATTAATAGATAATATTTTAATTAATTTAAAATAATTTTATATAATATCTAGAGAATTTAATAACTTTATTAATAGTTGTGCATGAGCTAAAAGTGATGATTTTAGCAGGACATAAAAAAAATATTAAAGTAGAGATATAATAAAAAAATATATGTAAATTTACATTTTTAATAAAAATAATTAATATTTTTTAATAAATATAAAATGAGAAATAAGTCTATTTAGTGTGACGGAAGAAATATAAAAATAAACTTTGTTATTTCAAATATCGTATAATTTTTTTTTCACGTCAATTATTATTTTTATAAATTTAAGATAATATTAATTATAAAATTTTAAATTTATCCTTATAAAATAATATTAGTAATTAATAAAGAAAAAATAGTTGAAAATAGTAACTAAGTAAAATATTATAATTTTTTAAAAATTTTTTGAATCAATAATGATTATCTCAGTTTATATAATTATTATTAAAGCGACACTTAAAATATAATGGGAGAAATTATATAGTTAGGAAAAAAGTTTATATAAATTTATTGTCATCCTAAAATTAAAATTGAGTTTAATGATTTTATATTAATTTGATTTTTTAAAAAATTAAATATATTTAATATTTTAACATACACAGTTATGCCTTTCTTGGAGCATGTATATATTTGTGTTCTATTTTGCATCACTTTTTCTTTTTACATTTAATTGGTAAAAAATTTCTCATGTTATGAAAAGTAAAATAAAATTTTTGCACAAGTAAATAACATTTGTTATAAAAAAATAAATATAAAAAAAAGCTAAAATAATAGAGTCCTGCAAAAGACGCCATTTACAAAATGTATTAATTTTAAATGAATCAATTAATCAATAAGGGATCAATATTTTAAAATGGTAAAAAAATGATTTTAGAATTAAATAATAAAATTTAAAATTCTTTAAGAATTGAATTTTGATTAAAGTGTAAATTAACTTAAATATAGTTGGCGGAGTGAAAAAAAAAACTTTTAAAATTTGAATATAGGAATTTAATTTGTCTTTTTTATTTCTACTGTTGTAACTTTTTTTTTCTTTCAAATATACGGTGTTCCTATTTTTTACGTTCCTCTTCTTCTCCTTCACCACTTTTTCTTTTTTTCCTCTTGCTTCACAGCTGCAACAGTTTGAACAAATGCTGCGCCAACATCATGATTCATGTTGGCCATATTGGGCGAGAAGTGCATGGGCATGTCGGATAATAACTAGCTAGAGCAAATTTTCACTTGCTTTTCTTTTTTTTATATATATATTTCTTCAAGATCATCATGGAGGGGCCTAGGGCAGTTACAACTTTGAAGGGTCTTGCTGTTTGCTATTGCCCGTTGTTTTGAAGCCAATTGTACACTCATGTCAACAACACATATGGGAAAAGAATGATATGGTATAAAACTTATACAATTGTAAATCATAGTTTGTTCTTTTAAATTTGTGGAGGTGAAAATTGGGTTTCGAACTAAGCTTAGGTTTCCTGAGTTTTTCTTTGTAAACAAAGTAATGTCCATATGGTTTTGTTATTTTTTTTTTATTGAAAACCATATGGGTAAGAGGAAAACATTTTAGAGAATATCCAATTTGTTTTTGTGACCTTATAAAAATAAGGAATCGGCTAATTCACATGCTGACATACACATTTCATTTTCCAAATTTATGCACATGTTGAATTTAAATATTTGCTATATGTTAGTATACATTAATAAATATTATATATATTTTAATGGTATATATTGATATATGTAACATTATATATTAATCTATATATTGATATTTTAATGTAAATAAATCGATATATTATTATATGTAATATATATGAACATATATTAGTTGTATACTGATTTTTTTTTTTATAAATTAGTTAATATATGTTGTTATTTGTAATATATATATATATATATATATATGACATTATATAGTAGTTTGTATATTGATAAAATATTGTGAATCAACTGTTAAATATGTTGTTATATATAATATAGAACAACATATATTTGTTTGTATATAAATATTTTATTGTAAATTAACATATATATGATATTATATATAACATATATGAATATATAACAACATATATCAGTTGTATTATAACATTCTTATACCATATATACATATAATATATATATATATATATATAATATGAGAGTACTACAATAATAAACTGTAGAAATTCACATAATGATACCAAAAATAAATGTATTTTTCTAAAGATAAATTTAATAAGTATATAAATATATATAATCAAATGAAATATGTTTAGCATTTAAATAAAAAATAATTAACATATGGTTGGTTAATTTAAATAAAAATATCTGAAAAAAATTCACCAAAATTTTGTATGTAATTTCAAAAAATCTCAAATCAATAAAGCACAACTTGCGATAGAGAATATACTCCTAAATTATAATTTCACAAAAACCCATCATTCTCTGTACATTTTCAAGTATTTAACGAATATAGTTAATGTACATTATATACATTTATAAAACTATACAGAACATTATTAGTTTCAAGCATGTTTGCATTTGATAACTATAATGTGTGAAACTAAAGTGCCTTAAAACAAAATTATACATGTAATGCAGCACAAGCTATTTTAGTGTCATGGCAAAAACTCTACCTTCAAAATCGGTCTCAAAATCTAGACCTGTCCAGGTTTATCATGGCTCTCTCTCTCAGTGATCCTATTACCTACGCGATGAGAGTAAATCATGCTAAGCTAAAAGCTTAGTGTTACATACTTTGATAACATAAAATATTTAAAAAGAACAATATATGCTTTTTCTTGGCACAAAATGCATTATGCTACCATTGCATTGCAATACTTAATTAACATTTATTAACTCATAAATTTTCTAGATATATCATAATCACACACATTGGGTCCAACAAATCCCTATACAATATTTAGGTTACAGAAAGAATGATTTGGCCTATTGCGATCCAAATATCCGATATCATGCATAAAATGTCATATATCACCTGAATGTCGTCTCCTAAACACAGAAGTGCTTGACACCAGCGTGCCTTACCTAAATGCATAATAAGAAAGTGATATCAGTATATCTTGTTCAAAGGCATACAAAATGTCATGACGTATTGGTGGTATGTTATCTCGACAGTACCAAATTCAATTCTCTAGAACAAGTGATTGTGCAGGGTAAACAAATACATCATTATCATTACACATTTTCACATTCTCATTTCTTTTGTCAATTTCCCATATTTTGTCACATTCCATAATCATTTCCACATTTTTTTCAATCACATTGAATATAATTTTCTTGTTTATATCCATAATGTCTCTCACTACCACAATACCATTGTATTGTATAAAATGTTACCATTCACCATAAAACAATAGTCTTTAAGCTCAAACCAATGCACAAATCATAATTTTGATAAGCATAAATTTATAAATAATATTACTTTAAAGAAAAGCAACATTCTTTAAAATGTGCCAAAGTGTATAATGCCAAACATGAGCATTTTAATTTATATGTTGTCAAAGCATGTAATAACCTCCCTTTGCTTCAAAATCAATCCAAAATCACTCTCCAAGCTTTACTTTCAAGAAACCTTAAACTTCTCCACTTGAGTTACTTTGGCCTAGACACTCCTAATCCAAACAATAAGTTCAATTCTTCAATTAAAACTATATTCATAATTAATTTATTCAAATAAATCATTAATTATACTAAGCTTACCCATTTCTCACCAAAGCCCTAAATTTTAAAACTTTCATAAACCCTTCTATCACACTCTAAGCTCACTTTAACCATTTTAACCTCAAATTTAACATAAACAAATCTTAATCACTTTATAACTATCATCTTTCTCAATTAAAAACCATTTTCTTTCCCTAACCATTTTAGAAATAATCTAAAAATCTAAGAAAAATAAAGCTTAAAAGAAGAATACTTACTTGATTCTTTGATTTTTCTTCTAAACCAACTTAATTTACCAAGGGTTTTTAGTGAAATTTGGTGTATTGGATGAAAATGAAACTCTCCTCATTTCTCTTGTACAATTCGGCCACCATGGATGAAGGAAAAAGAAGATAGTTTTCTTTTAATTTTTGTCTTCCTTTCTCATCCACAAATTCTTTTAATTTTTGTCTTCCTTTCTCATCCACAAATGTATATATATTTAATTAATTATTATATAAATATTATTTACTTTATTTTTTTTCCTAAACTAGTATCCATAAATATCATTCTTACTTTTTAATATTTATTTATTTATTTATATTTTTAACTTTTAACCTAACTTTGTCTTTTGTGAAAGTGTATATATTAGATATATACTATGTATACATTATGTATTCAATTTATGTTTTATGCATATCTTGTATATATATTAGCTATATATTATGCATAGTCCTTTCCTAACACACTAATTAACCCTCCATATAAATTAATCTTATGTCTATTAAAATTATGTATGTTACATGTATACTGATATTTCTTTTAAAAATCAACTAATATATGTTATTATATGTAATATATATGAACATATATTAACACATATTAGTTTATATTAGGGCTGAACACGGATCCTAGAGATTTTCGAACCAAATAGAATATCTTGATCGAAATATCCAGAACAAAAAAGAATCGTTGACTTTTTAACTTTTTCAGAACCGAACCGTACCGATTTTTATAATATGGAACGGTGCTTAATATTAGATAATATTTGTACCGAAAACTGTACCGAACCGTATTATACCATACTAAACTGAATAACCGAAATAATAATTAATTTATTATATTGATTTATTACTTAGTATTTAATATTATATAAATGATTAAAGTGACTTCATAATTTAACTGCAAAATAAAATAAATATGAATATAAAAATATAATTAATGACCATACATAATTTTTAGTATATCACTTAATTAATATTTATTTACATATTTTTATGAGATGATTGAATTAATAAAATATTAACTGAAATAAAAAAAATACACTTGTTATAAATTTCTAATATGAATATCTTTAATATATATATATAATATTATAAACTATTTTAAAATATATAAATATATATACATACATATGTACACACAATATATATACATAACAATACTATTATACAAATCTATATAATACACAATATTATATTACAGTAATATACTATGTTATAGTATATATACATAATACATATATATTAGTTTATAAAAAAATATATAAATAATAATATATACATATATATATATAAAGAAAGAAAAGGAAGAAAGAAACAAAAACGGGAGAGAGAAGAGAGGAAAGAGGAGAGAAAGTGTCAGAGAAAGAGAAGGGAGAGCAGAGAGAGAGAATCGCTCATTCGTTGCCTCCGATCTACTCGATCTACCGCCGATCGCTTGTTGCCTCGTGACATGAGCCATACTAAAAGAATCGCTATCCGACAATGAGTCGACAACAGCTTGAATAATTTTGACTGCTTTTCTGGCTATTTTTCAACATCTTTTTTTCAGCAATTTTGGTATTTTTAAGATCATCTTTTCATGAGGTTCGATTTGATATATAATTTGCGAATTATTGATGAGTTTTGGAAAAATACTTATAAATATGTAAATATTAAAAATTTAAGTATAATTATAATTATAATTATATTAGTTAATTTTAATTAATTAAAATTTATGAATTTTATTTGAATTTATGAATAATAATATAACAAATAATTAATTAATTAATTGTGATAAAAGAAAATTTAGGACAAAAAATATTTGAATATTATTTTATTAGAATACAGTTAAAATTAATTAAATATTCGAATTATAATGTTTATTAGTAATTTATAAAATAAAATAAATATATATGTGTATAAATTAGTAAACTAATTGGAATGAAAAATAATTAGAAGTTGGTTAAATAAAATAATTATTGAAGATTTTTTTAATTAAAGAATAAAGCACATCTAATTTGAATAAAATAAATTCATATATATAGTATTTTTATTATATTTTTATAAGCGTGTAACATAATTATTAAATATTTGTAAGAAATGATAAACAAATTATAAAAAAAGAAAAATACATTTATTAATTTAGATGTTTCTAAATTTGAGTTCATTGTGGATTATTTTGAAACATTTGAGCCAATTATCATATTTTTCTTTATTAAATTACAAGGAATAAAGTTCAAGCATATGGAGTTTAACAAGTATATGAAGATAAGTATTTCTGAAAATGCTACAAAATCACCCAAAGTGAGTAGTAAAAGAAAAAAATCTTGGATTTGGGAGCATTTTGAGTCAAACAATGATGAAAATCCTCAAGAAAAAAAAGCTAAATGTAAATATTGTACTAAATCTCTTGCATGTCCATATACTAGCGGTATTAGTAAGTTTAGCAATCATTTATCTTGGTGTTTGTTATATCCATATAATTTAGACAGTAGTCAAAACACCTTAGCCTTTAAGCCCCAACAAGATGTAATGGACAAGGATACTACCTTTTTACTTGGTAGGATGATTAAAATAGATGAGTTACCATGCAGGCATATAGAACATCTAGAATTTCGTGACTTTTTGTGGTGTAATACAAACACAATTTATAATTTCTTCTCATCACACTATAGTCAGAGGTTCTATTAACCAAACCATCAGTACTCCTGCAATTGTAGCTCCTCTAATGCAGCAACTTGGTTATGGTTACATGAAGCATGGAGCTTACCTTGGTCCATCACCCCAATATAATATGTCTTAGCCATTTTATGCTAGATACCATCCCCAACCATCCTCTGCTGGATACTCCTCCAACTGGGAACAATCAAATTCCTTTGCCAATCAACAGACTGGTCAGGGATATAATTACTATAGTCAGTCTTCACAGCAACAAGCAACACTTGGTGGTCCTGCAGCTCCAGCGGATTTAAAATTTTAGAAAATATAATGTCAAAGACTAATATGGAGATTTAAAATCCAATGTTAGTAGTGTTGTTACTAAATTATATAAATGAGTGTATGAAAGGTGTGTTATTGTGTTTGATTTGTCTATCTTTCTTATTTTTATACATTTAAGTTACTTATTTTGAATTTTCAATAATTTAGTGTTGGATATAATTTATTAACATATTTATATGAATAATTACTACCACTAGTACTAATGATGGTAATTCATACTAATTATAATAATTTGTTCTTAGAAAAGTAACACGAAGTAATAATATTAGTAGTTTTTAATAACAATAATGACTGTGAATATTAATGTTAATTAATACTAATGAGTAATGATAGTGAATCACTTATATATTTTATTTGAAATTTGTAATTATTTGGAGTTTAGACAGAATTATTTAATGCTAGATGTTGAACATTTTATTTTTATAAATTGTTTGTAATGTAGATATTAGAGTTTAGATAATTTTATTTGATACTAGATATTGTAAAATTTTAATTTTATAAATAATTTGTAATGTGAATATTGGAGTTTTATTTAACTTTCCATTTTTTTTTATGGCTATTGCTTAAATTTGAAAAAAAAAATCCAAATCTCCGAATCTCCATCTCCATTTGGAACTGGAACCGCTCCGCTAAAACAGAATCTCCGAATTGAACTGAACTGATTTTTCGAAACAATATAATACCGAATGTTTTATGTTTCAATTTCGGTTCCAGTTCCAGTGATTTTACAATCTCCAAATTTTGGTTCAGTTCTAGAGATTTGAAAATCTTCTGACCGAACCGGTCCATGCATAGCCCTAGTTTGTATATCGATATTTTATTGTAATTCAATTAATATATGTTATTATATGCAACATATATGAACATATAATACAAAATATTGATATTTTATTGCAAATCAATCGATATATGTTGTTATATGTAACATCTATGAACATAAAATAATATATATCAGTTGTATATTGATATTTATTTTGCAAATCAATTAATATATGTTATTATATATAATATATATGAACATAAAGCATCATATATTAGTTTGTATATTGATTTCTTTTTTGCATATCAATTAATATGTATTGTTATATATAACATATATGAACATTTATTAATTTATATTAATATCTGTTTTGCAAGTCAACTAATATATGTTGTTATATATAACATATATGAACATATAACAACATATATTAGTTTATTTTTTTTAATATCAACTGGTATATATTAGTATATATTGATATATGTTGGTATAAGTTGAAATATGTCAGCATATGTTACGTATAGAATGACATTTTTGTAATTTTTATATTAAAATAATTTTTAAATAATTTTTATAGTATATGCTAAAATTAACACCTTGCTTATAGGTAAGGGTTTTGAAGAGTTTTGCATTTCCGGTCATATGCCTTGAGTATGCACTATCTACTACCCAAGTACTGTCATTGGTTATATATTTTAGGCATACTTATATAATAAAAGAATTTATCTTCTCTTAGGTACCCAAATGAATTTGGGTGCCTTCATAATATAACAAAATGTGTTTATAAGTCCATATTTCATGCAATAATGGAATCTATATAGAATTTTAGGTTTATCCATCCTTTTTCCAGCAAATTTTGTTGGATGATGTTGTAGCTATTGACAACCACAAATATGTTTGACATGAGAGTGTTTTTGTGCATTCTTATGCTTATGTTCATTTTTAGTGTACATGTATGCATGATATGCAGAGATATAGCTTTAGAGCTTTGTAAGCCTTGAGTAGTCCTTTTAGGACTCTCAGGTTTGGTGTGTGCATTTATATTCTTCTTAACCTCAATAAGAGAGATTTGAGGTATATAAGCTTTAATAAATGTGGGTGCATTAGGTCTAGAAGTAGTAAAGCCATTGAACACTAAACCAAATTTGGAGAAAGGTGGCCTTTGAGAACTAATTAAGGTATCTAAGGGTTCCTTTCCTTTATGAAAATTTGAAATAGAGTTTTCTAATTAACTTATTTCTTCTTTTAAAATTTGATTTTCCTTTAAAATTTTATCAAAGCTAGGGGAATTCTTTGAAAGTTCATCCAATGAGCTTTTTAGTTGTTCATTGGAGATTTTTAGTTCTTAAGTAGAATTTTTTAGTGTTACAAAGTCCTTTTCTAGCTTAGAGTATTTTTCTTTATAAAATTTCATTTTGAAAAAATATTTTTGAACTCTTTGGTTCATTTGCTCATCAAAGTCATTTTCATCTAAGCCATCATCAACAACATTATCACAGGTTATATTAAAGTTTAAAATGTACCTACCTCATTAGAGTCATTGTCATCTTCTATGGCCACAAAGCAAAGATTTGCAATTCTTTCGTTTTCTTACTCTTCTTCACTAGAGATATCATCATCCCAGGTAGCCTTGAGATCTTTCTTCTTTTCCTTGTCTCATTTCTTTTTGTTCTTGAGTTTGGGACGTTTGGTTTTGATATGACCTAGTTTGCCACATTCATAGCATTTAACTTTATTCTTCTTTTCTTTATCTTTGAAAGAGGATTTAGAGAATGTTTCATTGTTAACTTGCATATTCCTCTTTCTTTTCCATTCACTTGCTTTTTTTCAAAGCATAACCATTTCCTCATCTTCACTACTATCGCTTTTACTTGAGCTTCATCTTTCATAGCTTTGAGAGCTATTGCTTTTTTTCCCTTTTCATTTTCACATTTGTCATCTTTTTTTTCAATGTGCATTTCAAAGATGAGAAGCTTTCCAAGTAGCTTATCGGTCCTTATCTTGCTAAGGTTACGAGCTTCTTTAATTGAAGAAACCTTTATACCCTATATATGTACAATACATATTTTCAGCATATGTACAATACGCATATACGGTACAAAAATGTCATAGACCTAAATTGGTGATTACAAAAGTGTTTACCACCATCAATATTTTTCAATAATTCTCCAGTGTAGTTACCTTGTGCCTAACCCCATATTTTTCAATAATTCTCTAAATTGGTGATTACAAAAGTGTTTACCACCATCAATAATAATAGCTCTAGGGGTCCCATATCTTGTAAAAATATTCCACATAAGGAATTGAACAACAATTTTTGAGTCGATGGTTCTTGTGGGAATAGATTCTATCCATTTGACACATAATCAACCGCTACAAGTGTATATTCATTTCCATATGAAGATGAAAAAGGTCCCATAAAGTCTATACCCTAGACATTAAAAATTTCACACACAAGAATGTTAGTTAGGTGCATCTCATCCCTTTTTGAGATATTACTTGTACGTTGACAATGGTCACAAGTAGAGACATACCTCTTTGCATCATGGAATATAGTAGGCCAGAAAAAACCTAATTGAAGCACTTTTGCAGTTATTCTATTTGCTCCAAAATGACCACCTACCTCTTTATCATGGCAATGACTTAAAATAGAATCGTATTCCTCTTTAGGGACACATCTCCTAATAACTTGATCCGGGCAGAGTTTATACAAGTAAGGATCATCCAAGATAAAGTGTTTTACATCAGATATGAGCTTTTTCTTTTCCTGAAAATTGAAGTCCTTTGGTATCCACCTTCTTGCAAGAAAATTAGCTATATCAGCATACCATGGCATTTTAGAAGAGATGGAAAACACAACATATAATTTCTCATCAGGAAAAAGTTTAGAAATCCCCTCTTTAGATGGTAGTGAATTCTCTAGTCTTGATAAGTGGTTAGATACCAAATTCTTTGCTCCTTTCTTGTCTCTAATTTCGATATGAAACTCTTGCACTAGCAACACCCATTGAATTAGTCTTGGTTTGGAGTCCTTAGCAAAAAGATGTTTTAAAGCAACATGGTCAGTGAAAACAATTATTTTTGCATCTATTAAGTGTGATCTAAATTTCTCAAATGCAAATACAAATGCAAGGAGCTCCTTTTCAGTAGTACTATAGTTGAGTTGAGGGCCTATGAGAGTATGACTAGCATAGTAAATTGCTTTAAAAACTTTTTCCTTCCTTTGTCCAAGGATAGCTCCCACAATATAATCGCTGGCATCGCACATAAGCTTGAAAGGTTCACTCCAATTTGGTGATATTATCACTGGTGCTATCACTAGTTTCTCCTTCAATGTATCAAAGGCCTGTAAACAATCAGCATTAAAGTTAAATTTAACATCTTTCAGAAGCAAATTGCTTAAGGGCTTAGCTATTTTTGAGAAATCCTTGATAAATCTTCTATAGAAGCCCTCATGGCCTAAGAAACTTCAAACAGCTCGAACATTAGTTGGTGGTGGTAATTTCGCTATCGCCTCCACTTTAGATTTGTCAACCTTAAACCCTTCCTCATAAATTTTATGTCCAAGCACTATTCCTTCTAACACCATGAAGTGACATTTCTCCCAATTTAGCACCAAATTTGTCTCTTCACATCTCTGCAGAACTAATTCCAAATTATATAAACAAGAATCAAAAGTTAGTTCATAGAGAGTGAAATCATCCATGAAAATTTCCATAAATTTTTCAATCATGTCATGAAATATAGCCATCATACACCGCTAAAATGTAGTCGATGCATTGCACAACCCAAAAGGCATACGTCTATAAGCAAAAGTGCCATAGGGGCAGGTGAAAGTTGTTTCTCTTGATCTTCCAGGGCAATGGGAATTTGAAAATACCCAAAATAACCATCTAAAAAGCAATAAAACTTATTACCTGCTAATCTTTCCAGCATATGATCTATGAATGGTAAAGGAAAGTGATCTTTCCTAGTGAATAAATATAATTTTCTATAATCTATACATACTCTCCACCTAGTTACTATCTTAATAGGGATTAATTCATTATTTTCATTCTTAACTACTATCATACCTCCCTTCTTAGGAACTACTTGAACATGGCTAACCCAAGAACTATCTAAGATAGGATAGTTAATACCTACGTCAAGCAATTTTAACACTTCCTTTTTCACTACCTCTTGCATTGTTGGATTCACACGCCTTTGCGGTTGAATCATAGGCTTGAAGTCATCTTCCATGAGGATCTTGTGCATACAAATGGTTGGACTTATACCCTCAATGTCAAAGATGGACCAGCCAATTGCTTTCTTGTGCTTTCTCAAGATTTCAACCAACATCCCTTCTTCCAAATCTATCAAAGAAGTAGAAATAATAACAGGGTTAGAATCTTTCTCAAGAAAAACATACTTTAAATGGTCAGGTAAAGGCTTAAGCTCTATTGTTGTCTTCTCAACAAGGGACTCCTCCTCTATGTTTTTCACAATGTCAGCTAGAGGTTCACTTTCCAATTCTATCACTTCAGTTTTTAGAATAAGGTCATCATCCTCTATTGTACTAGAAAGCATGAGACATCTTTCTAAGTTGTCTTCCATCAGAATATCTTGTTGACATTGATCTACACACTCATTAATAAAATCAGTAGCATAACACATATCATTAAAACTAATAGAAGGCTTTTTCATGGCTTGTTTGATATCAAAGACTATTTCTTCATTATTAAATCTTAGAGTTAATTTACCATCTTTGACATCAATTAATGCCCCAGCTATAGCTAACAATGGTTTGCCTAAAATTAATGATAGATCAAACTCTACCTCCATATCAAGTATAATAAAATCAACAGGAAATATGAACTTTCCCACTTTTACCAAAACATCTTTAATGATCCCTAAAGGTCTTTTAGTTGATCTATCCGTAAACTGAAGTATCATGCTTGTCTCCTTAATCTCCCCAAGATTAAGTTTCCTGCAAATAGATAATGGCATTAGATTGATACTTGAACCTAAATCACATAATGCCTTATTAAATTTAAAATTTCCTAATTCACAAGGTACAGAAAAACATCCTTAAGCTTTGTAGGAACTTATTTTGCAAAATGGCACTACAATCCTCTATAAGCATCACAATACCATGTTCCTCAATTTTCCTTTTATTAGAAAGGATGTCCTTAAGAAATTTAGCATATTGTGGCATCTGCATTAAAGCCTCAACAAAAGGAATATTAATTTGCAATTTCTTAAAGATTTCTAAAAATCTAGCAAACTTTTCATCATTCTTATCTTTTCTAAATTTATTAGGGTAAGGAAATTTATTTACTTCTATATTAGAATTGGAATTGATAACTGTAGAAGTAATGTTTTCCTTACCTTTCTCTTCCATACTTACCTCAACTGGGTTGGAATGAAACGTCTTGTCAGCTCTAACTTTTGATTTTGGCTCCTTTAGTTCCTTCCCATCTCTAAGTGTTATGGTCTTAACATATTCCTTTGGGTTTATCTCTGAATTACTCGACAATGACCCTTGATTTCTACCCGCAATAGCATTGGCCAGCTATCCCATTTGAGTCTCAATATTCTTCTTAGAAGCCTCATGATTTTGCAACCTTGCTTCAGTAAAGGTAATAAATTTTATCATCAGCTCCTCCAAGTTAGATTTCTTTTCTTGTGGTGGAGGATGTGGTTGTGGTTCAAATCTTGGTGGTTGTTGTCTCCCTTGATTATTATTGTTGTTGTTCCATGAAAAGTTCGGGTGATTATGCCAACCAGGGTTGTAAGTGTTGCTGAAAGGATCATTTTGCCTGCAAAAATTATTAACAATGTTAGCTTGCTCAGGCATGGTATTTACAGCAAACATATTACCTATTTGGCACTTTTGATTTGAGTGTCCTCCTCCACAAAAATCACAAATAGATGCCACTACAGTTGGTTTTTGCAATTGTAGTCCTTGTATGTTCTTGTTCAATGCTTCCACCAGAGCTGCTAGTGCTGTAATAACAACTGCATTGTGCATCCCAACTATCTTCTTTATTGATTGCCCATTAGTGGGCCATTCACATGAGTTAGCGGCCATCTCATTAATCAATTCATAGGCTCCTTCCGGTGTTTTCATGTATAATGAGCCTCCAGCTGCAAAGTCTATCATGCTTCTAATTTGGCTATTAATTCCATTGTAGAAGGTTTGCACTCTCCACCATGTAGAAAACTCTTCTTGAGGGCACCTTCTCAACATATCCTTATATCTCTTCCATGCCTCATCTAGAGTCTCCATGTCTCTCTGAGAAAATTTAGAAATCTCATTAATTAATTGTGCAATTTTAGATGGAGGAAAATACTTACTCAGGAATTTTTGAGCCAATCCATTCCAAGTGGTTAAGGAGTTTGGTGCTAAAGATAGTAGCCAACTTTCTACTTTGTCCAAAAAAAAAAAAAAGAAAAAGTCTCAACCTTTTTGCATATTTCAAAACTCCATTATACTTGAAGGTGTCACAAATTTGGAGGAAACTTGTTATATGTTGGTGTGGGTTATCATTAGGTACGCCTCCAAATTGGCACATTTGCTTCATTAAATATACTATAGATGGTTTGATCTCAAAGTTGTTAACTTGAACTGGAGGTCTAAGAATGCTTGGTCCTTTGCCTTCCAATGATGGCATAGCATAGTCTCTCAAAGTTCGAATAGGTTTTGAGCTTCTCTAGCACCATCAATGTTTCCTCTAACTGAAATAAGATCTTGTGGATCATCCTCAATGTTGAGTTGATGGTTTGCTCTTCTTCTTGAATGAAAAGTTTTCTCTGGTTCTGGATCAAATTCTGCTAATGGCTTCCTAGAAGTTCTGATCATACACTAACAACATATGAAACAAAAGTAAATAAATAAAATAAAACCTCAAATTAACAACTAATAATAATATAATAATTTTTACATAAATCTTTGATCCCCAGTAGCAGCACCAAAAACTTAATACATCCTAGTTAACCCTAGCAAGTGCAATAGTCATATCATTAATATATAGATTTGTGAATCTGAATATCATTCCACGAATACTAAAGTTTAAAATCCAATTATTATATTGTGTTGACAATTATTTGAGAAACAATATATGAAAAAAAGATTTAAATTTAAATCTAAAATTAAACTAAATTGCTGAAAATTAAATATTTTTGGTGAATTAAGAATAATCAATTAATAAAATATGATAGAGTCCATAATCCCCTAAACTTGCATAGATATCAACATTAATTAAGAAAATTGAGTTAAGATTGGCGAGTTATCTTTTAGCCTGACTAACCTTATTCAGGGACATAGCTTTTCAAATTAATATTAAACTTTTATTTAGACACCTTAACATTAATTTGCATATGAACAAACCCGGTTATTCGACCATATTCAGGGAAACAAATAGTGTCACAAGCTAATATCATATCATCTATTCTAATACATCCTCAATTAATTCGTTATACAAAATCACCTATATAAATCAAGCATTCAAATCTCATTGAATAAAAAACCTAACTTCTCTATTCGACACATCATCAAGGAATTTAATCAATTAAATATTGAATACAAGCATTATGAACCAAAAATTTGTATAAAACTTACTCAAATTTCAATAATCAACATCAATATCCATTCATAGTTTAGGGTTCATGTTTCCTCTAAAAAAGAAATTACTCCATACTTAAATCTAATAAACTAAATATGAAATTGAAATAAGACATGATAAGAATAAGCAAACTCTTGATAGTTGTTTTTGGCTTCAGCTTGAACTCCTTCTCCAATAGAGATTTTGTCTTCAAGAAGAAAGAAGAAGAAAAAGCCTCCAATTTGTTTTAAGAACTTGCTGTATTCTTTTTCTAGATTTGTGTAAAAAAACTCTTCCTCAAAAGTGTTTCTCCTCCTTTTAAATCCCTTCTCTTCCTATTTTCTCTAAGTTACAATAAGTAAGCTTCCTATTATGTTTAGAACTCTTAAACAAAATACAAAATAAAATAAATGAAGTTCTAAACAAAATAGTAAAATAAAAGGAAGTCCTAATGAATTGAGAAAACTAAAAATTCCAAATATCTCCTGTAAATTTATGCATTTGCATGACCATGCATCTGCCCATCAGCCTCTCTGCTCTTTTTGTGCTTTCCCTGGATTTTTGTTATATTTTCTAAAATTCACCTACAAAAACATAAAATAAGACTAGATAACCAAAATCACTAAAAATAAATATAAAACTAATAAAAACTAACAAAAATAAAGAAAACTATTGCAAATGTTGTCCTAATTATATATAAAATACACATTTATCAGCATATACAACTCAAACTTCTAGTGTTGAAGTTACAAAGAACACTAATGCACACACCAAATCTAAAAATCCTAAAAGGATTACATTGGATTCACAAGGCTCTAAAATAAAAGTTCCAAGAGCAAAATATGCATTCATGTATGCTAGGCATGAATAAAAACACAAAAATGTACAGAAGCAAACTCACTCAACACATCCTTGCAATTGTATACATGGTTCATTGAATTTCAATAGGAAAGTGCATAAGTATAGAATATTGTATCAACATATTGTATGAAATTTGGACATAAGAGTACATTTTGCTACATTCGGAAGACTCATCTCAAGTTAGAGGATTCTTCTACCATTAACCCCCCAAGGACCCAACTTCATATGGGTACTTAAGAAAAAATGAATATTGTTGTCTTGTAGGTATGTCTAAAATCCACTATCAATTAACATATTTGGTTTGTGGATAGAGGATGATTAAGGCATATGATGGGCAATGCAAAGCTTTTTACAAAACTCACTTACAAGCATGGAGGTAATGTTACTTTTGGAAATAATTCTAAAGGTAAAATCATTGGCATTGGTTCCATTGGTATGCTTAGTAAGAATATGATTGAAAATGTGTGGCTTGTTGATGGGTTGAAACATAGTGTAAGTCAATTATATGATAAAGGGTAAGATGTAACTTTTGACTATAAAAAAAATGCAAAGTTACCAATATAAATGTGTGAGCGGGGATTTTCGTTCCCACTCCTGGTGGAATGGTTTTGGCAACTTTGTCACTACTTAGGCTCGGGGCCTTAGAGAACACGGGCCTAAGCCCAGAGAAAATGGAGTCTCCACCCGGATAGGCCGGGAAAAAGAAAGGGGTGGATGACTTGATTCCTAAGGAATCCCTAACCCCCTAATGGGTTTGAAAAGTTAGATGCGTATGGGGAAGGTGAGAAACAGCCCAACACCCCTACAATGCCTAGTTCATTGGAACCAACCTCCTTTGTAAATCTTAATATTATAAAATTTTTAAATATAACAATATTATTCATGCTACATACGATCATAAGAATAAGTAAATACTTTATTAAAACCACAACAATGTCCAAACAAAAAAAATAAATGGACACCCATCCGAGGATGGAAATATGTCTTTACATAATATAATATCTAAAACTAAATAGGACACCCACCAAAAGGTGGAAGCGTATCCTTTACATTGATCCAAAACTTTAAAATAAGCTAAATCACATGATGTTCATGATATGAGGTACCCAAAACATGGAAACAGACCTCTTATAATATTTTTAAACCAAAGAAAATCAATAAAAATAACAAACCATTCATTATAAATAAATCATTCATCAAAGACGTCAAACATCAATCAAAATATATAATAAACATTCATCTAATTTAAATAAAATAGTAAGTATATAAATTTAGGGTTTATGTATCAATTAGGGTTTCTTGGATTTTATGTTTAACAAATAGGGTTTTGTATATACTGGATTAATTAGCTGAGAAATATTTAATATAAAAGAAATAATATGGCTACTGGATATTTGAATTAGAGATTAGGTTTGAAATAAATTAGGGTTTGAATATAAAGAATGGATGTTTTGGATTTAGGGTTTCGGAAGTTGTATGAAAATAATATTAAAATTTAAGGTTTAAATAAATAAGATTGAAGATTATGAAAATAGGATTTTAAGTTAGGTATTTGGAAAGAATAGGCTATTGTGAATCTCAAAAAAATAGATTTGGTTAGGGTTTTAGGAAAACAAATTATTATTTTGTGGTTTTAGAAAAGTGTAATTAGGGTTTTATATTTTAAAATTAGTTTTACGGGTATTAAGGTATTAGGGTTTTGAAAAAATACTTTTTAGGGTTTTAAATAGAGTTTTAGATGGTAAGGAGAACAATTAATCAATGTGCCTAACAAAAACATCATCTATTGTATGTTTAAATAATTGATCCAATTGAGTGATGAGGCATACTATAAACATAAACAAGTAACTAGAAATTTATACCTTTGTTATTGGTTCCACCACAATTTTGAATTCTGGTTGAACAATAACAAAGAAAGTGGGTGCTGCCTTTGATGGATTGTATGTTGTTTGCTGCCTCTTGATCCTTTAAGCTTGAGATTATAAATAAACTTCCAAAAAGAATTCGAATAGTTCTTGAATAAAATTTCAAAAGTCTCAATCCCAAAATTTCGATCCTTCAACTGTGTGTTTTTAATGTGATATTTATAAGAAAAATAAAAATTTAATACTAATTGATTAAGGAAATAAAAACTCTTTCAAAAATAAAATAAAAAACTAAGTAAAATAGGGTTTTAAAAAAACTGCACGCGGGCTGGGCTACTGGCATACGAGACTGCGCTGGCAAAAACTACGGGGCGCTACTGGCTAGGCGCGGGCCGCGCATGTTTTTGCAGCAAGTTTTGGCCAATTTGTCATAGGTATTTCCTATGGCGAATTGGCCCAAGCTAATTTGTCGCCAGTGAATTTCGTCGTCGATTCTGCCGTAGCTGATTTTTATTTATTTATTATTTTTTATAAATAAATAATAAATAAAAAGTAAAATAAATTTTAAAATAAATAATAAATATTTATAAATAAATAATAAATAAAATAAATAGTAAATATTAAAATAAATAATTTATACCATAAAAAATTATTTCAGACTTATTTTAAAATCTTTGGACTTGACTGGATCAAAAATTAAGGGTTTACAGTTTGCCGCCTACTTGAGTAATCTGAGACTACAACAAAAGAGAATGAAAAGAAATATGATTTTTGACTGGATTTAGAGCCATACTATACTCCATAACAAAGGTACCCGAGGTGAGTTCTGGATGCAAAAATAATTTGGATTCTAGACCCGAGGTGAGTTCTGGACTACAAAATAATTTAGGCTCTGGACCCGAGGTGAGTTCTGAACTAAAATATAATTTGGATTCTGGACGTGAGGTGAGTTCTGGACTAAAAAATAATTTAGTTTCTGGATCCGAGGTGAGTTTGGACTCAAAAATAATTTAGGTTGTTTGTAAAAAAAATGATTGTAGTCAGTAGGATGTCAAAGAAATTTACAAAAAAATTAGCTATTTTTTACCATACCTATATCCTCTTGCTCCCTGCATGTAAAAATATTTTATAAGTGACAAAATATTTTTAGAAACGCAAATATCTGAATAATTGAATTGGATAATTGAATTTACTATTTATTCATTGTATATTTACTATTTATTCACTATTCACTAACTATTTATTTACTATTTATCAACAGTGATATTGACTTTTTTTTTTTCATGAGAATTACTATTTTTCACTTTTTTCCTTTTGTTTTTTTTTTCCTTTGCAGTTTGCCTATATAAACGGCTCATTTCTTCAATACTCATCCATACTTACATATTTTCATAGTTGTAGTAGAGAATTGAGCAGAGAGTTAAGGAGAAGATGCATGCTTTGAGATCAGGACTGTAGACCCTTAATTTTGGACCCAATCTGGTCTAATAATTTTTATAGTCCAAAATAGTTTTTGTGGTATTTTAATTAAATAATATTTATTTTAATTATTTATAATTTTTAATAAAAATAAAAAAGATAATATTAGTAAAGTTAAAATAAATAAATAAATAAATAATTGATGACGGAAGAATAGGCGATGAAAAATTTCGTCGCTGGCAAAATTGGCTTGGGCCAATTCGCCGCAGGAAAAATCTGCGACGAATTGGCAAATAGCCAATTCCTGCGGCAAATTGGCTGGCCCACACCCCATCTCGCGCGCAACTCTCGCAATTCTCTTCCAGGCCCGCCCGTAGTCCGCAGCAGTTTTTGCTAGGGCAATTTTTGCCAGCGCAGTTTTTTCCGAAACCGAATTCTACTTGGTTTTTACTTATTTTCCTAAATGGATTTGATGTCCTTAGACAATTAGAATTAGGATTTGATTTTTTCCTATAAATACCACATTAAAACATACAATTAAGGGGATGGAACTTGGATCTTTTGGAAAAGGAAATTTTAAACCAAACTTGGGACTCTTAAATTCTTTCGGCCAAAAGAAAACCCTAGCAAGCAAGGAGAAATCCAAGACACAGCAACCAAAGGAGGCAACAATCAATCTTCTCCAGATTACTTTGCTCAACCAAAACCAAATCTGAAGCAAGCAACATCACACTGCCTTAGTTAATTTAATTCTTCCTTTAATTTAGTTTACGCAGCAGCGTAAATTAATTCATACAATACCTAAGGTTACTAATTAAAGAAAATAATATAATCATTCAAAACAATAGTATATTTTCTTAAACCCTAAATCTTAATTAATTCTGTTTTCAAACCTTCACAGTAGTTTTATAATTTTATTCATTGAGTTATTTTAATCTTTCGATAATTAATTTATCTTTCAATGTTTATTTCACCTAAAAAATATTTAAATAGTTATTACAGCCAATATTAAAAGCACACTCAACTTTGATCATGGAAAAGCATCAAATTCTAAATTCAAAATCATAATCAACAGAATCAAGATTTTAAACCATAAAACTCTAATATCTTAACCGTAAAACCCTAAAACTTTAATAGCCTTAAAACATGTTTTTCAAATCTAAAATCCTAATTACACTTTTCTAAAAATCAAAACAACAATTTGTTTGCTTAAAACCCTAACCAAACCTATTTTTTAAATCATAGTTGCATTATTTTCATAAAAACATCCAAAACCCTAAATCTTTAAAACATCCAGTAGCTATGTTATTTCTTTAAAATATTTCTCAACTAATCAAACTAGTATATGCAAAATCCTAGTTATTAAACATAAAACCATAGAAACCCTAATTGATGCATGAACCCCTAAAGTTAATATATTTACTGTTTTATTTAAATTAGATGAATGTTTAATATATATTTTGATTGATGTTTGATGTCTTTGATGAATGATTTATTTATGATGAATGGTTGTTTACTTTTATTGATTTGTTTTGATTTCAAAATATTTTAAGAGGTATGTTTCCATATTTTTGGGTACCTCATGTCGTGAGCAACATATAATTTATTTTATTTTAAAGTTTTTGGACCAATGTAAAGGACACGTTTCCACCTTTCGGTGGGTGTCCTATTTAGCTTTAGACATGGACAATGTAGGGACATGTTTCCATCCTTGGATGGGTGTCCATTTATTTGCTTTGTCTAGACATTACTTTGATTTTAATATAATGATGTTTTATTTTAATTGTTGCATGTAATATGGATAATATTGTTATACTTAAGAATTGTATAATATTAAGACCTGCAAAGGAGGCCAGTTCTAATGAACCGGGTGTTGTGGGGCTGCTCTTACCTTCTCCACACGTACCTAACTTTTCAAACCCATTAGGGGGTTGGGGATTCCTTAGGAATCGAGTCATCCACCCCTTTCTTTTTCCCAGCCCGTCCGAGTGGTGACTCCATTTTCTCCGGGCTTAGGCTTGTTTTCTCTAAGGCCCCGAGCCTAAATAATGCCGAAGTCGCAAGAACCATTCCACCGGGAGTGGGGGCAAAAATCCCCGCTTACAGTGGCGACTCCACTAGGGATAAGAGAAGTTGATTCCGTTGGTCTTTATATTATTCTATTCTTTCTTATCATGATATTATCCATTGCATCATTAGATTGCATCGTGTGCGTGAGTTAGGATGCCCGTGTTACTTGTGTTATGTTATGTAAGGGATACCATATTTTCACTTAAGGTATGGAGATTGAGCATGACATAACCACTCATAGCTTTGTACCATTTGGCATATACTTGCTATGAGAACCTACGCCTTTTAACCCCAAGACTAAAGCTCATGTAATTGGCCTAGTTACTTTCCTTAGGTTTTACCCCAAATGCATGTTGTTTGACTATGGTTAATTTATCTTGGCTTAAATCATGGCTTATTTGGTTTGTTCTTTTTCTAATATGACCTAATTACATTATGAGCTCAAATAAATTTTTCTTTAAAGTCCAAAAGACCAAAGCTATTTTCAAAACTTTTCAAGATGGCCTTTGGACATAAAACTTTTTCTAAAAATAAATCAAAAAATTATTTTCTCAAGACTCATATACAAAGCCCAAAATCCATTTTTTCTAAAATCTTTTTACAATGGGCTTAGAAATAAAGTTATTTTCATCCAACCTTTTCTTACAAAGAGCTTGCAAATTATTTAGATCAATTACGAAATACCAAAAATCAATTTTGAGCCTAGTTTATACTAAGAATAATTAATCATGGGCTTGTTTTTGGCATGAATCATTAGTTACTTTTTCAAGTGAGAAATCTATTTATAATAAACCTCTTAATTTAGTTTTAATCCAATATATCATAAAGCTACTTTACTTGGTTGAATGGATTAAAACCTAATTAATGGGACATGAACTGATTTTCATTTTTGAAAATATAACTATTGGTTAAAACGTCCGGGAGAAATTTTGAAAAATAAGATACCCCATGTTGTTATTTTGTTAACCATGTTACCTAGGAAAAGAGACTTGACATTCATGTGTGGAAGTTATAAGGTTGGAAAGAATGTCCTATTTATCCTTGTTTGTTTATTATTTATGCATACATGTATACATGCATACATTTGCATCTCATATCATTAATCCCTTTTGGCTCATAGCCCTAGATTATGATAGTTCAAAAGCTTACGACAATCTGACGTACGCTGAAAATGAAGAATCTAGCAACGACTCAATCTCTTTTTAACCAAAAGCAATGGAGCCCGAACAAATTCAAAGAATGGTGGATGACGCCCTCAATGCCAAGATGGAAGAAATAAAAGAGGCCCTAGCTGAGACCATGAAGAACCAGCTGGCTGCAATTTTAGAAAATAATGTCGAAGTGTCTACTAGCACTGAGAAGCCAAAGGACAAATGGAGGCTAAAGTTGGCAAAGTGGTTTTTGATGATGATAAGGTGATCATTGATGATGATGACGATTAGGCTCAATACTTCAAAGATCCTCAAGACAAGAACAAAGAACCGATGACTATTGAAAGATCAACTATGAAGAAAACTGAAACTTTTGATGTGTAAAAGATGATTGCGTATTTGGAAAAGAAATTTGAGAAGAATTTGAAAACCGAAGAAATGTCCGAAGTTGACAAATTATTTGAGCTAGACGAAGAAGTTTCCTGCAAATTCAAGATTCCATCCTTTGCAAAGTTTGATGGAACCGGAAATCCTCACCTCCATGTAAAGCAGTATATCACTGCTGTGCAGTCTACCCGAGCTACTAAAACTCAAACTCTAAGGTACTTCATGCTCTCATTGGATCCTGTTATCCAAAATTGGTTCAATACCTTATATGATGGCACAAAAAAAAAATTGGGATCTGCTATACAAGGCTTTCATCCAATAATATGGATACAATGCCAAGATGAAAGTTACCTTAATGGAAGTGGAGTCCATTAGACAAAGACCAAACAAAAATTTTGTGGACTAAGTGAAAAGATGGAGGAATAAGGCCGTTTCACTCAAAAGAAGGCCTGATGAATCCGATCAAATTAGAATGATCGTGAGAGGAGATTTACCTAGCCTTCGCAAAAGGATGTCTCATACACTCATCCGTGATTTCAAAGATCTTCTCCAAGCTAGACTACAATTTGAAGAATGGGAAAGGGAGAAGAACTGCTTTTCAATAAGAAGGAATGAGAAAGGAAACTACCAGTCTGGTAACCAAAGCATGCAAAAGGCAGTTGGTGTTAATGCTATTGGCCAAGGAGGAAGAAGGCAGTTTTTAGAATTAGGGAAGCTACTGTCTTGGATCCTCAATAAGCTACAAAAGAAGAGATTGTTGCAACCCTTAAATCCTCATCCTTTGCCTAACCCTATCCCACCTAATTTTGACACTAAAGCATTTTGTCAATTTCAACAAATGCAAGGACTCGATATGGATAGATGTGTGAGGTTGAGGCATGAGATCTAAAATTTGATTGATAGTGGGAAGCTGTCCGAGCTCAACAAGCCAAACACCAAAGACAATCCATTACCGAGGTTCAATAGAGTACCACCACTGGCGACCTTCATGATTGGAGGAGGTTTGCATGAAAGTTTCATCATGTCTTCTTTCCAAGATGTGGATGAAGAAGCAACCAAAAAAGAAGTTGTATCTAGAAAAGTTGAACAAACTATGGTGGGTAAAGAAGTAGCAATCTATGTCGAGAATGAGTTTTGGAATTCAAGCGATAGTGATGACGATCTAGTACCCAAGAAGGAGGATTGGACCTGGTCCGAGCCCGAGGAAGATGAAGTAATGAACACAAGATCTGGTAACCCTTATGCAAGGCCACCACCTAAGGAGGTAGCAGTTAATAAAGGAAAGGAAGTCAAAGTATGAAACAAAGAAGAGGAAGATGATACTATGCTTAAGCAGTTGAAGAGAACCCAAGCAAGTGTTAGCATTTGGGACTTATTGGCCACTTCTAAGAAGCACTGTGAAACTATTGCCAAGGCCTTGGCTAGCATGCCAATTTCCACCTCTATAACACCGGAGGAACTGATTAACTTCATAAAAGTTGAAGGAGTAATGAAGTGTGAATACATTCAAAAGAAGAGCGAAGTTGGCATAGGAATGGTATCTTTCTCGGATGCATATTTACCGAAAGAGGGGAGAGATCACATCCGTCCTCTCTTTATCAAAGTGGAAATCAAAGGAAAAAGGACTCCATGTGTAATGGTTGATGATGGGTCTGCTATAAATGTTTGTCCACTTAAAATATTGCCAAAGCTAGCTATGTCAATGAGAGATCTAAGCCTAATCGAGGTAACCATTCGGGCTTATGACAATACCAAGAGGCACGCCGAAGGAACTTTCAAAGCTGCTGTGAAGGTTGGTCCAATTGAAACTATTGTAGAATTTTTTGTTTTGGACATACCTGTTACCTTTGCTCTACTTTTGGGATGACCATGGTTTCATCCTATCGGAGGAGTTCCTTCCACCCTCCATCAAAAGATCAAGTTCCTTAACAGAGATGAGACAGTGATCATCAAGGCCAAGGATAATGAGGTTGTTAATGCTCTAATGGTGGAGAGGCCTCTCAATGGTTTCCATATAGCTATAATTTCTGATGATGAAGTAGTGGACTCTACGGTCTTGAACATGATGAAGAACATGAGCTACCTTCTTGGAGCTGGTCTTAGAAAGGGCAAGGCTAGTGTGACAAAGCTTCCAGATTTCAAAACTCAAACTTCCAAGAAATGGTTGGGATATGATGAAGCCAACAAAGATGTCCAGCCAAAGAAGAATGAGAAGATGAGCTTCCCGCCACTTAAAAAAAATCTTTGTCAAAGCTCCAGACATGGGACCACTCTAAGGAAAGCCCGAGCCAATCATGTTCATGGGAAAGTTGATCCCGAGTTTTAAAATTTTTGCTGATGTTGCGAGTTAGTGGAACAAGTGAAGAAAAAGCTCACCCTGCCAGCCAACAAGGAGCCCAATATGGAAGAGAAGAAGGAAGCTGTCCTGAAAGCAGAGAAGACTCCAGATGAGATTGCTTCCTTAATCAAAGAAAAATTCAAAGATATTATGATTTTGATTTTGATTTTAATTTGTCTACTTTGTATGAGGATGATGATGTTTTCTTTTCTAAAATGAATGCAATAAAGTCTGATTTTTCTTACTTGTGTGATGTTTCTCCTGATAGTTGCATATATTCAAATAGTGGTTACATGAGCATCTTTAATATTAACTCTGTTGATATGCAGTCATTAAATTTGGGAACAATCGTAAATCTTAAAAATATTAGCATAGCATCCGACCTTACTCCTGATGAGAGAGAGAGAGATTTGAAAAAAATATTTAAAAAATATGAAGAAGTATTTGCTTGGTCTTATGAGGATATGCCTGGAATAGATCGAGACATAACCGAACATCTCATTCCTACTTACACTCATATGAAGCCTGTCAAACAAAAGCTTAGGCATTTGAGGCCGAAATGGGCTGAATTGGTTAAAGAAGAGGTCACTAAACAAATACAAGTAAAGTTCCTTGAAGTGATAGAATATCTAGATTGGCTAGCCAACATAGTACCCATGCCAAAGAAAGATGAAAGAATTAGGGTCTGTGTGGACTATAGAGATTTAAACAAGGCTTCCCCTAAAGATGATTTTCCTTTACCCCGTATAGATGTCCTCATTGATAGTGCAGCCTCTAGTGTCCTGCATTCATTTGTAGATGGATTTTTCAGATACAACCAAGTGTTAATGGCCCAAGAGGATAAAACCAAAACTTCTTTCATTACTACATGGAGTATATTTTGTTATAGGGTGATGTCGTTTTGATTAAAGAATGCTGGAGCGAACTACCAAAGGATGACCACCACATTATTTCATGTCATGATGCACAAAGAAGTCGAAGTATATGTTGATGATATGATGGTGAAATCAGATACAAGGGAATAACACTTCCAAAACATAGAATTATTCTTCGATAGAGCATTGAAATATAAGCTAAGATTAAACCTAAAGAAGTGTGTGTTCAGGATTACCTCAGGCAAATTGTTGGGGCATGTGATTGGTCCAAAAGGCATTGAGATTGACCCTAACAAAGTTAAAGCAATCAAGGATATGCCAGCCCCTAAGATGGAGAGAGAAGTTTGGGGATTCATTGGTAAACTACAATACATTAGCAGGTTTATAACAAAGCTCATAACAATCTATGAGCCTATCTTCAAGTTGCTTAAGAAGAATTAGCTGGTCCTGTGGAATGAAGAGTGTCAAAGGGCCTTTGAACAAATAAAAGAGTATTTGCTGAATCCACCTGTTTTGAAACCACCTAAACCCGGTAAACCCCTATTACTATTCTTAGCAGTAGAAGAAGAGTCAGTAGGAGCTATGCAAGCCCAAGAAGATGAGTTAGGGATTGAGCACGCAATCTACTATTTGAGTAGAAAGCTCCTACCTTACGAAATTAAGTATAATATCATTGAAAAGACCTGTATAGCTTTGGTCTTCTAAGAAGTTACGACATTACTTTCAATCTTATAGTGTGCAAGCAATTTCCAGGTTGGATCCAATGAAGTACTTAAGGGAGACACCCTCTTTGATTGGGAAGTATGGGCGATGGTTGATAATATTGGAAGATTTTGAGATTGAGTATAACTAGGAAAACAATCAAAGGTAGAGCAGTGGCTGAATTACTGGCCCAACAACCATTACCAGATAGCGAAGAGGTAGTCTTAGAATTTTTGGATGAACATTTAGAGGCCATTGAAGTACAAGGATGGAAAATATATTTTGATGGAGCAATGAATAGGAGAGGAGCAGGTTTGGGAGTCATACTAGAATTGCCCGAAGGGGAACTTATACATTTAGACAAAAAATTAAAATTCAGGGCAACTGATAATATGGTGGAATATGAAGCATGTATCTTTGGTTTGGAAACCCTACTGATTATGAAGGTGGATAAGGTGGAAGTTTTTGGCAATTCATTGCTAGTAATATCCTAAGTAAATGGAGGGTGGGAGTTGAAAGAAGAGAAATTAAAACCATACCACCATTACTTGACCATGATGAAGAAGAACTTTAAAGAGTGCAGGTTTATACACCTACCAAGAGAAGAAAACCAGATGGCTGATGCCCTGTAACACCCCTTCCCGACCTACATGTGTAAGCTGAGTAGAGGCGCCACACTAACCTAATGTTGCTACCAATTTTACTTAGTCAAATTTTAGTTCCGATTTTTTTTACAAAAATTTTGCCATAGTTTCGCCTAAAAATTGAGTCCCAAGTGTCGACAAAACCGGTTTTTTTCTTATTTTTAAAAACATTTTACACAAACCAATGCAAACAAAATCATTCTCAGTACACTCCCAATAAATCCCCCTTGTAACCTCAACTACAACCTGCAAAAAGAATTTACACTTCTAGTGCAACATAAAATAAAGGTTTTGTGACAACCCCTATATTTAAATATTACACAGCGAAAGTTATAAAATATTTACATATTTACATACTAAACATTTCTTTACAAAATATAAAGAAATATACATGATTGGCAAGTCTGCTCTGATCTTTAAGCTCCAAAAATGGATTCAACAAGGTCTACTCTCACTTGGTCTTGATGAACTCTCGGGTTCAACTCTATCCACTCTATTACCTGCGAGATTAAACACTATCGCGCTAAGCCAACGACTTAGTAAGATAAAACATGTTAATGGTATGCTTAAATGTAATGCAATGCCACATATGTTATTGATAAGATCAACATCATAAATATAAAGTTAACACATAATTATGCATTTCACAAATCATAGTCATATGAGTATACCACATTTCAACATCTTTCCACATTCAACATTATTCAATCATACTCAATAACCAACATCTCATTTCATTAACTCATAACATTATTTAGGACATTCATATAACCTTGACACCTGTGGGCCCAACAAGTATTTAATATGATATTCAGAGTTCAGAGTTACTGATTTGGTTCATAGTCACAATAATCGCGCCCGTAGGCAATGTATATACATGTATCTCTATCCATGGATAGTGTAACAGACCCAGTCTCTTGGACCATCACTCAACACATATGAGGAGATCCTCAACCCGGCAAGACTGTTACAAATCATATATCTTATATTCACAATTCTCATAGTGTAATAGACCCAGTCTCTTGGACCATCAACTCAACACATATGAGGAGATCCTCAACCCGGCAAGACTGTTACCTTTCATCATTTCTTAGGCATGCCACCCAAATCCAGAACTCTGAAACTGAATAACATATTAAACAAATAATTCATTTATTATATAGTTACCATTTCCATTCTCAAATTCTCATCACATTTAGGCAAACATGCCTTCTTTCTTTCAATATCATCATCATAGCCAATCACAATGGTATTGTCTCATTTCATGTCTTATTTGAATTATCATTTCAATTTCAATGTATATTATTCATGAAACACATAACCATTCACAATGCATAACATAACATTGTTCAATCTCAACAATGCAATTAGGGCAAAGAACAATTGATATGATTCATATGAATAATACATTCTGGTTTTAGACTCCATTTTATCCTTATTTTGAAAAATTGTATAAAATAATCTACTTGATTAAAAATTCTAAAATTTTTACAGAATTTAGTTTTGTATCTTAAAATAATTCCTTTAAAATTTCAGATCAAAATGAACACAAAATCTTGGTCAAATAGTTCACCTAACCAGACTGCCCCAATTGCCCTGCATCCTGGCAGCAGTTCTGAACTTTGTGAATTCCATAAAACAAATTCAATCAACGTGGTTCCAAATTATTTTTCTCAAATACTAGACTCACTAAGCAACAACATATCCAAAATTCAATTCGATATGATTTTTCTACATTTTATTAAAAATCCCGAAATATAGCTGTCTCAGTTAAGGTACCTGCTGGAACAGTTCTACTAAAAATAATCTTTCTAAACTCATAACCATTCCAAAATCGAATCAACATATTTTTCAGTCATTCTAAACTCATAGAGGCACAACATATCAAAAATTCACTTCAAGAACATTTTTCTATAATTAATTAAAAATCATACAAGTCACAGCCTTTACTAATTGTAAAACAGAAAAAGAATTTCACTAAACACAACTCATCTCATCATCAAACCAACAAACCCTAATTCCTTTCTCACACCACTTCAAAAGAATTGAAGAATTTAAAGAAAAGATCTTACCTTAGATGAAGAAATCCACAAATCTTTAACCAAAACCCTTGCTTCCTTCTTCAAATTGCTTCAAACCTCAAGATCACCTCTCTTTCTCTCTTGGTTTTTGGAGAGCCGGCACCTCTTGAAAGAAAGAAGGAAATGATGAAGACACAAAGTCAAATTTGCTTTTAATCTCCACCAAGTGATCTTATCCAAGCAATTACCAAAATGCCCTGAATCATATAACTAACTTTTTGTCTCATATAAGCCCTTATATGTAATTGCACATTCCACAAAAATATCTTCTTGCATTGACTCTTCCTTTGACCCATTTATATGTTATATATATCATCATATACACAACATATACATTTGTCTCTAAACCCTAAATTTCTTCTCCAAAACACATACAAAAACATTCTCTTCCAATTTCTTATCAACTTATCATATATACATAATTCAAGTGCAACAACACTAACACCAAGACTACTAGGGCATAATTAGGGATATTACATGCCCTAGCCACATTGGCTTCGGTATGGGAAAATTCTGTCAACTTATTCCTCAAGCCTCTAATTTTGACCATTTCATTAACTCCTTACTATAAATATGAGACAATCATGGAAACTGACATAGACCATGATGCGTGGTATGATACTATAAGATGGTTATTAGAGGAAAGGGCATACTCGTTGGGGGCAACAAAGAAAGAAAGAAGAGCCATAAGGCGGTGGTCCTTGCAATACATCACCTTCCATGGAGAGCTATATTGAAGATGACCTGATGGTGTGCACTTGAGGTGCTTGAGGAAGCCTGAAGTGGAGCATATCATGTTAGAAATACACGCGGGAAATTGCGATCTACACATGAGTGGTTTAGCCCTAGTTAAGAAGATAATTCGACAAGGTTACTACTGGTTGACCATAGAGAGAGATTGTATTGAGTTTGTAAAGAAGTGCCAACAATGTCAGATGTATGGTAATTTGAATCACATGCCTCTTGAAGAATTACATTCTATGTCTTCACCTTGGCCCTTTGCCACTTGGGGGATCGATATTATAGGAGAGATACATCAGACAGCCTCAAACGGTCACAATTTTATTGTAGTAGCGGTAGATTATTTTTCAAAATGGGTCAAAGCTAAATCCATCAACAAATTGGGGGAAAGTCAAATGGCTAGATTTATTGAAAGGAACCTCATCTGCAGGTATGGGGTCCCGCACAGTGTAATATCAGACAATGGGGTACAGTTTCAAGGACCAGTTAAGGACTTATTCTCGAAGTATCAAATCCATCATCATCGATCCTCTCCTTATAGACCAAAGGCTAATGGTGTAGTAGAAGCAACAAACAAGACAATTAAGAAAATTCTGTCCAAAATGACCAAGACATATAGGGATTGGTTAGAAATGCTTCCTTTTTCCTTTATGGGGATATAGAACAAGTGTGCGAACATCGAATGGAATGACACCGTTCAATTTGGTTTACAGGATGGAAGCAATATTGCCAATTGAAATTGAGATCAAGTCGTTAAGAGTAGTCTTGGAAGCTGAATTGCCTGAAACGGAATGGGTAGTGTGCAGATATATACAATTAGCTTTACTAGAGGAGAGAAGGTTAAAAACACTGTATCATCATCAACTGTATCATCATCAACTGTATCAAAGGAGGATAGCTCAGGCCTATAATAGAAGGGTTAAGATAAAAAAAAACTCAGAGTCGGGGATTTCGTATTGAAATGATGTAAGCCTAACGTATCTGATCCAAGAGGAAAATTTAGGCCTAGCTGGGAAGGGCCATATGTTGTGAAACAAGTCATGAACAAGGGTGCAGTGAAGTTATCAGACACGGACGGGAATGAGTTTAGTGAGCCAGTGAACATTAATAGTTTGAAGAAGTTTTATGTATAAAAAAGAAAAAAGAGCTTTGTAGACCCTTAATTTTTGACCCAGTCCGGTCCAATATATTTTGTTTAGTCCAAAATAATTTTTGTGTTGTCTAATATATTTTAATTAGTCCAAAATGATTTTTGTTATTTTAATTAAATAATTTTTGCTTTATTATCTAATTTTTATTAATAAAAAATAAAAATAAAAAATAAAAAATAAAAATCGACGATGGAAAAATCGGCGGCAAAAAAATCATCGCCGAAAATTCCAGCGCGGGCTTGGCAGAAAATTATTTTTGTTTAGTCCAAAATATATTTTGTTTCCCACCCCCCTGCCGTAGCCAACTGCAGCAGATTTTTTTGCCAGCGCAATTTTTCCTGCGGCAAATTTTTTCGCCAGCACAATTTTTCCGCAGCAGTTTTTTTTCGCTAGCAAAATTTTTCGACGCAAATTTTCTGAAACCTAATACAATTAGGTTTTGGTTTCCTTTTCTTATGAAATATTGTATGCCGTGAGTAACTAGGAAAAACAAAAAAAAAACCTCTATAAATAAGGAGGCAGAAAGAGAGAAAAGGAGGATAAGAAAAATTGGGACGAAATTGGAGATTTTGAAACCGAATCTGTGAAGGAAAGCAGTGGAGCCAAGCTGATTTTTTGAGAGAGTCGAAAAACAATTCAAGGAAATTCAAAGGCAGCCAAGCTTGCCTTTGTTTTTCTTCATCCAAGAAGAATTATTTTTGGAGGAACCATCAAAAGGAGGTATGTATTAAATTCTTGTTTTGTTATATTTTTCACAGTAGCACAAACCATCTCATTATTTCTTTTAAAATCAAAATTCCAGAACTTTAATTTAGCTTTTCTAAAGTTAAAAACACTAATTCATTGCTTTATTTTCCAAAGAATTTAAAATTATTAATTTAGTTTCTTCAAAACTCCAAGACCCTAATTTACATTCCAAATTTTTAAAACCCTTAAATTATATTCTTTTTCTTTCCAAAAGCTTTAAAAACTTCTTTTTTTCTTTGAAAAACTTTAAATTATTTGTTTATTTTCAAATGATTTTCAAATCCTAAAAGCCTAAACATTCACCGAAACCCTAAATTCTAAAACACTAAACCCAAATTCAACTTCCAAACCTAAAATAGTAAACTCTAACCTCTTTAAAACCTTAAACCCTAACTTTTTCTAAACTCTAATCCTTTAAAACTTTAAAAATCATAAAATACAAATATTTTAAATTTACACAGTAAGCTTGAAATCATCATTTAAAACCACAAATCAAAAGTATTTTAAAGTGTCCAAAATCCTAGTTTCATAATTTCACCATTCAAACCTTAATTTGTTTAATCAAAGTGTCTTACCAACCATTTAAAGCATAAAATCCTTAATTTATTTTAATTCTTTAAAAAGTCACAGTAGCTTAAACTCATGAAAATCCAAAATCCTAAACACATAAAATAAAGGATCCTAAATGGAAACAGTAGTTATAATTTAGATTTTTATTTGCCTTATTGAATTCCATATTTAATTATGCTTTAATTTATTTAAGTTCAATACTTGATTTATTTAATTTATTATGGATGGATATTTACTTTTTATTGATATTTAATACCTTTGATGAATGATTTATTTATAATGAATGATTATTTACTTTTATCAATTTATTTAGATTTTTAAATATTGTAAGAGGTATGTTTCCACTTGATGGGTACCTCATTAGTTAAAGTCATGTAATTTAAATTGCTTTTCTATTTTAGAACCAATGTAAAGGGCATGTTTCTACCTTTCGGTGGGTGTCCTATTTAGGCATGTGATGTAAGGACATGTTTCCATCTTCGGATGGGTGTCCATTTATTTGTTTTGCTTGGACTTCGTTTTGACTTTTAATATATTGATGCTTTCTTTTAATTATTGTGTGTAATATGGATAATGTTGTTATATTTAAGAATGTTATAATATTAAGACCTGTAAAGGAGGCCGGTTCCAATGAACCGGGCATTGTGGGGGTGCTGAGTCATTTCTCACCTTCCCCACACATACCCAACTTTCCGAACCCATTAGGGGGTTGGGGATTCCTTAGAAATCGAGTCATCCACCCCTTTCTTTTTTCCTGGCCTGTCCGGGTGGCGACTCCATTTTCTTCAGACTTAGGTCCGTGTTCTCTAAGGGCTCGAGCCTAAACAGTGCCGAAGTCGCAAGAACCATTCCACCAGGAGTGGGGGCAGAAATCCCCGCTCACAGTGGCGACTCCACTGGGGATAAGAGAAGTTGATTCCGTTGGTCTTTATATTATTATATTCTTTCTTATAATGATATTATCCATTGCATCATATTAGATTGCGTCGTGTGTGTGAGTTAGGATGCCCGTGTTACCCGTGTTGTGTTATGTAAGGGATACCATACTTTCACTCAAGGTATGGAGATCGAGCATGGCATAACCACTCATAGCCTCATACCATTTGATATATACTTACTATGGAAACCTAAGCCTTTTTACCCAAAGACTAAAACTCATGTAATTGGCCTAGTTACTTTCCTTAGGTTTTACCCTAAATGCATGTTGTTTGACTATGGTTAATTTATCTTGGCTTAAATCATGGCTCATTTGGTTTGTTCTTTTTCTAACACGACCTAAGTACGTTGTGATCTCAAAATAAATTTTTCTTTAAAATCCAAAAGACCAAAGCTATTTTCAAAACATTTCAAAATGGTCTTTGGATATAAGACTTTTCTAAAAATAAATCAAAAATTCTTTGGCTCATGGCCCAAATACTAAGCCCAAAATCCATTTTTCTAAAATCCTTTACAATGGGCTTAGAAACAAAATTATTTTTATCCAACCTTTTCTTACAAA
The DNA here is from genome assembly GCA_947685225.1 of Garcia nutans. NCBI lineage: Eukaryota > Viridiplantae > Streptophyta > Magnoliopsida > Malpighiales > Euphorbiaceae > Garcia > Garcia nutans. Next base: position 38,190,644 of record CANTUV010000011.1, read on the forward strand.
GAGCTTGAAAAATATTTAGGTCAATTATGAAATACCAAAAATCAATTGTGAGCCTAGTTTATACTAAGAATAATTAATCATGGACTTATTTTTGGCATGAACCATTAGTTACTCTTTTCAAGTGTGAAATCTATCTATAATAAACCCCTTAATTTCGTTCTAATCCAATATAACATAAAAGCTACATTAGTTGGTTGAATGGATTAAAACCTAATTAATGGGAATTATTATAAACTGATTTCCATTTTCGAAAATATAACTATTGGTTGAAACGTCCGAGGGAATTATTCGAAAGCAAGGTACCCCATGTTGGTATTTTGTTAACCATATACCTAGGAAAAGAGACTCGCTGTTCGTGTGTGGATGATATAAGGTTGGAAGGAACATCCTAATTATCCTTGTTTGTTGATTGCTTATGCATACATGCATACATGCATGCATTTGCATCTCATATCATTGACCCTCTCTGGCTCACAGCCCTGGATTACGATAGTTCTAAAGCTTACAACAATTTGGCCTACACCGAAGACGAAGTATCTAGCAACAACTAAATCACTTGCTCACCAAAAACAATAGAGCCAGAACAAATTCAAAGGATGGTGGATGAGGCCCTCAATGCCAAGATGGAAGAAATAAAAAAGGCCCTAGTTGAGACCATGAAGAACCAATTGACTGCAATCTTAGAGAATCATGCCGAGGCATCTGCAAGTACTAAGAAGCCAAAGGACAAAGGGAAGATCAAAGTTAGTGAAGTGGTTTTTGATTATGAAAAGGTGATCATTGATGATGATGATGATTGGGCTCAATACTACTAAGATGCTCAAGAGAAGAAAAAGGAACCAAAGGTTGTTGAAAGATCAACTATGGAGAAGACCGAAACTTCTGATATTGAAAAGATGATTGCTGATTTAGAAAAGAAATTTGAGAAGAAGTTGAAAACCGAAGAGATGTCTGAGATCGACAAACTATTTGAACAAGATGAAGAGGTCCCTTATAAGTTAAAGATGCCTTCCTTTGCTAAATACAATGGCACCAGAAATCCTCATCTCCATGTGAAGCATTATATCACTGCCATGCAGTCTGCCTGAGCTACAAAGACTCAAACCCTAAGGTACTTTATGCTCTCATTGGACCCTGTTGTCCAAAATTGGTTCAATACCTTAGATGATGGAACACAAAAGAGTTGGGATCTACTTTACAAAGCCTTTATCCAACAATATGGATATAATGTTGAGTTAGAAGTTACCTTAATGGAAGTGGAGTCCATTAGGCAAAGGTCGAATGAAATTTTTGTAGATTATGTTAAGAGATGGAGAAACAAGGCCGCTCTACTCAAGAAGAGGCCCGATGAATCCGATCAAATAAGGATGATTATGAGAGGGGTGTTGCCTAATCTTCGTGAGAGGATGTCTCATGTACTCATCCATGATTTCAAAGACCTTCTCCAAGCTGGTTTGCAAATTGAAGAATCGGAAAGGGAGAAGAGCCATTTTGCAACAAAAAGGAACTAGAAAGGGAGCTATCAATCTGGTAGCCAAAGCATGCAAAAGGCCGTCGGTGTTAATGCTACTAACCAAGGAATAAGGAGACAATTTTAGGAATTGGGAAAACTGATGTCTTGGGTTCTCAATAAGCTTCAAAGAAAGGGATTACTACAACCCTTAAATCCTCGTCCTTTGCCTAACCCTCTCCCACCTAATTTTGACACCAAAGCATTTTGTCAATTTCACCAAATGCAAGGGCATGACACGGATAGATGTGTGAGGTTGAGATATGAGATCCAAAATCTAATTGATAATGGGAAGCTACCCGAGCCCAATAAGCCAAACATCAAAGACAACCCATTAACAAAGTTCAATAGGGTACCACCACCGGCAACCTTCATGATTGAAGGAGATTTGCATGAGGACTTTGTCATGTCTTCTTTTCAAGATGTGGGTGGAGAAGCAACCAAAGAAGAAGAGGCATTTGCCAAAATTAAACAAGCTATGATGGGTGGAGAGGTAACGATTTGTGTTGTCAACGGATTTTGGGATTCAAGTGATAGTGATGATGATATTGTACCCAAGAAGGAGGAGTGGACTTGGTCCGAGCCCGAAGAAGATGAGGTGATGAACACTAGATCCGGTAAGCCTTATGCAAGGCCACCACCTAAGGAGGTAGAAACTAAGAAAGGGAAGTAAGTTGAAGTAGAAGAAGATGATGCTGTGCTCAAGCAATTGAAAAGAACCCAAGCAAGTGTTAGCATTTGGGACTTATTAGCTACTTCTAAAAAGCACCGAGAAACTATGGCCAAAGCCTTAGCTAGCATGCCAATTTCTACCTCCACAACACCGGAGGAGTTGATCAACTTCATAAAAATTGGGGAAGTAATGAAGTGTGAAGAGGTTCAAGAAAAGAGTGAAGTTAATATAGGAGCAGTTTCTTTTTCAGATGCGGACTTATTGGAGGAGGGGAGAGACCACATCCTCCCTCTCTTTATCAAAATAGAAGGCAAGGGGAAGAGGACTCCTTGTGTAATGGTTGATGATGGGTCCGCCATAAATGTTTGTCTACTTAAGATATTGCCAAAGCTAGCTATGTCAACAAGAGATCTAAACCCAGCCGAAGTGACAATTCGGGCTTATGACAACACTAAGAGGCATGCCGAAGGGACTTTCAAAGCGGTTGTCAAGGTTGGTCCAATTGAATCTACTGTTGAATTTGTTGTTTTAGACATACCAGTCAACTTCGCCTTGCTCTTGGGACGACCATGGTTTCATCCTCTTGGTGGAGTTCCTCCCACCCTTCATCAAAAGATCAAGTTTCCCAACGGAGACGAGACAGTGGTCATTGAAGCTGAAGATAATGAGATTGTTAATGCTCTTATGATTGAGAGACCTCTCAATGGTTTTCAAATTGCTGCAATTTCTGATGATGAAGTAGTGGACTCCAAAGTCTTGAATATGATGAAGAATAGGAGCTACCTTCCCGGAGCTGGTCTTGGAAAGGGTAAGGCCGGTTTGACAAAGTTGCCAGATTTTAGAACTCAAACATCCAAGAAGGGGTTGGGATATGATGAAGACAATGATGTCTTACCAAACATGTAATATCCTCATGTATGCCTTAGAAGTTTTGATTATGTTGTGGTTGTAAGTTGGATTGAATGTATATGTTATGTGAAGAGAAAAGAAATTGGTAAGAGAATGCTTGTGTATATGTGTTTTGGGAAATAAAATAGGGTTTAGAGAGAAGTGTATATGTTGTTTATATGGTTGTATAATTAACATATACATAAGTCAAAGGAAGAGTCAATGCAATAGAGATATTTATTTTGTGGCATGTGTAATTACCTATGTGGACATATAAGAGACAAAAGTTAAGTTATATGGAAAAGGGTGTTTTAGTAATTGCTTGGTTAAAATCTCTTGGTGGAGATTTAAAGAAGAAAAGCTTGTTGACTTTTGTTGAATTTCTTTTCTTCTCTTGTGTGTGCCGGCCATCCAAGAAGAGAAAGAGCTTGAGAGGTGTTTGAAGATCTTAACTCAAATTGAAGAAGGAATCAAGGGTTTTGGTTAGAGATTTGTGGATTTTCTTCATTTCAAGTAAGTAATCTTGTGTTTTCCTTTGTTAATTTTGAAGTTGTGTCTAAAGGAAATTGTGATTTGTTGATGTGATGATTTGGTGTGTTTGATATGTGTTTATAAGTGTTAAAATTGATGGTGAGATAAAGGATTGAATTGGTGTTGGTTTGATTGTGAAAATTGTAAGTTTAAGTGGGTTTTGATAGTGGAAGTTCAAGTGTGAAGTTGGTTTTAAGGTTTGGAGTTGATGAATGATTTAATGTTTGGTTAATGTAAGTATTATGTTAAATGTGCAAAATAAGTGTTAATGAGTTTGATTACATCCATTTGAGTGAGTTTGTGTTGGGTATTATGTGTTTAAATGCATTTGGAAGAGTTGGCCATAAATAGGGTTTGTGTTCTTGAGTGACACGGCCAAAGGCAAGGGAGAGACACGGCCAAGTCATGAAAAATTTTGGATGTGTTGGAGTGTTTTTGGGAGACACGGCCGTGTCCCCAAGCCGTGTCAGCTACTGTGGTTTTTGGTGAGAGACACGGCCATAAGCTCGGCCGTGTCACCTAGCCGTGTTGGCTACTGCCTCTTTTATAGTTGAGAGACACGGCCGTGTCCCTCAAGTGGGCTGCCCGTGTCCCTCAAATGAGTTGGATATTGTTTGATTTCTTTGTTCTTTTTGTATGGTTTTGATTCTTCAAAGATAGTTTGGTCTCTAAACCTAAACATAAACACTTTGTAAACAAAGAATGACCTAAACAAATGTATGTAGATGATACTAAACTTATGAATAATGATCTTTGGATTAGGTTTCGAAGAGATTGGGTTGCATTAACCTAAATGTGGAGAATTCTTGGAATAAAGAAATGTATAAATTGATGGGAGTAGTTCTTGAGGTAAGTACCAATACATATGATTGTATTTATTTACATGATTTGAGGCTTAACACATTTGTTTGCAAATGTGTTAAGTAGTTTACTATATTGTTAATATAATTTGACTAAGGTGATGATTGAATGAGGTGAAAGTTGTGAAGATCATTAAAAGGTAAGCATAAATCCTATTTGATTGTATATCCTTATATGTCCTTGAACCTTAACACATTTGGATGAATGTGTTAAATACTCTATTATATTGTGAATGTAAATGAATAATGTCAATTTCTATATATATATATATAAAGGATGATATATGAAATGGGAAAGATAGGAAGAAATGAGGATCATTCTTAAGGTATGTGCAAATTATTATGATAAATGCTCTAATAATGAATGGTGTTTATGTATTTTGAGAAATGATGAAATGTTATGTTATATGCATTGTGAATCTTGTGAATGGCAATGTATTATATGAATAAAATACTTTGAAATGTTATATCAATGATGCTATATGTATCATATGGATTGAGATAGGATATGTTGTGAAGCCATTGTAATTGGCCATGATGATTCAAATATGATATGAAGCCATTGTGATTGGCTATGACAATTCAATTGAGATATGTAAGGCATGTTTGCCTAAATGATGATGAGAATTGTAAATGATATTGGTGATGGAATGATCAATGAATTGTGTGTCTAATATGTTATTCATTTTCAGAGTTTTGTTGTTGGTGGCATGCCTAATAGTAACAATCTCTTGAAGTTAGGTTGGAATTGATTCCTTGAAGCCTAATTGAGATGTTACAACCCTTGAAGCTAGGTTGGGTTGGTTCTTGAAGCCAAGTTGGGTTGATGCTTAGCATGCTTTGCTCCCCTTGAAGCTTGGTTGAACCTAATCCTTGAAGCCTAGTTGGGATAATGATAAATGTGATAATTAAACCAAAGCATTAACTCTGAAAGTCGAATGACATATTAGTGTTTTGGGCCCGAGTCTGTCTTTGTTGCCAATGTGAAATACAAGTGTTGAAATAAATGAATCATGATTGATGAATTGTGAATAAGATAATGTTATGAGGTATGATATGTAAATGAATAGTGGTTGATGATAATGGTTATCTTCATTAAAAATGTGATTCGTGATTGGTATGATATGTAATGTGTGTATTGCAATAGTGATTGATATGATATGTAATGTATGTATTGCAATAGTGATTGGTATGATATGTAATGTGCGTATTGCAATAGTGATTGATATGGCATGTAATGTGTGTATTGCAATAGTGATTGGTATGATATGTAATGTGTGTATTGCAATAATGATTGGTATGGTATATATAATGTGGGTGTATTAATATATTGGTGATAGATTGGGGTTGGTGATAATATTATGTATATATATGTACATTATATATGAAATTAGCTAAGATATATGAATGATGCAATTAAAAAGAAAAGATAATATGATAAGAATTAATTATACATTGAATGGATATATCATTATATGTTAATACTTCTATACTATATGTTTACATTTTATATTTGGACTACTAAGCTCTCGGGCTTAGCGCGGGTGTGTATTCGCGCAGGTAAATAGGTGAAGATATGAAGTCTCTCATTATGCCACAAGAAGAGTAAGAGTTTGTCGAGACCAACTAGAGGGTAATGCATACATGTAATACTTTTAATTTTGATGTATTTCTGATGAGAGAGTATTTATATGTATAAATGTAATTTGGATAAAGATAATGATTTTATAAATGTTATTTAAATTAATGTATTATGGTTTAAATTCGGTTACAGGTTTTTAAAAGGTAACGAAAAGTAGCATTCTTATACTTTATATACTTACTGTATGTATACTAGGTATATGTATAGTACTTATTAGGGTATCGGAGTGTTACAATTATTTTGGTATCAGAGCTTAGGTTCGAGATTCTCGGCCTAAGTGAAACTAAAAAGAGAATTTTTGAAGAGTATAAAAAAAAAGAGTTTTGAAAAGTTTAAATAGAAGTAAAAAGGAAAAGTTTTGAAATGAAATTTGTAATACGTGCATATGCATTGACACCTAGGTTGGTCTCGGATGTGGCATTATATGAATAGTAAAATATTTGTGTTATATGAGATGTTCTATGTAGTTGATGATATATGTGTATACTATTTTGATGTGATGAGAAATCATGATTGTTGGTATTGATGTTGAAAATGAATTATAATTGAGGCATAGTGCCTAATTGACTATGAGAAAACAAATTGTGAAATGTAATGTGCTATATGTATATTGATGATGCATATGAAAATGTCATATTGTGTGCAACATGGAATGTAATGTCGATGTTTATGAGCAATATTATGTAGGACATAATGTGAATTGAAACATAAAGAAATGAAAAGGAGAATAAAGTTGAAAATGAGTAGAAATCAAAATCAAGATTAAAGTATGAATTCTTTCCTCTATACTTTGAACCTATTTATAATAAAGTTTATGTTGGGTTTGCTAATGTTGAGTTTACTAAACAGAGGAAATAATATCGATTTATTAATATTGAAAGTTATGTTATTTAAACAAGGAGAGTATGGTGAAATATTGAATAAGTTGGTTAGTATAAAAATAGTGTGATTATGTAAAGTTGGGATGTATATACAGTTAAGGTTTTGTTTAAAGGAAAAAGAGATGATAGTGTTTAAATAAGAATATAACTTAGTATTGTTATTATAATGCAAACATTGTGAATTCAATGTTAGAGATGTGAGATGCTTGGATATTATAAAAGCTCATGATAATGGTGGTGATATGGGATATTTGAAATTTTGGAATGAGTTGGATAATTGTGAAAATTATATGTTTTGATATTACTTTGTGATATATATATAAGATGCTTTTAAAGTTGATATTAAGAAAAGATGAGTTTGGCAAATTGAAGCTTAAACGAAGTAGTAAATTGAGAAGTTAAAGTTTCAGTGGAATTTGATAAAGATTATTGGGATATTGATGGTTTAATGTATATTCAATACATGAGCTAGGAGAAATGACTAATATTCCATATTAAAGCATTATGAATTGAGTATTGTGATTGGTAGTATGAGAAATTATTTTAAAGTAAAAAAAGGAAAGTGGATAAGCAAATGAAAATGAGTTATTTTAAGTCATTTTGAGTGTAAAGGGTAAAAATGGTTATGGAAGCATACTAATTGCTTTTAAAGATGAAAGTGAAAGAGATGTCACATTGGGAATGTGATCAAGATGGATGTGAAATATTATTATAGTCAATATATATATATATGTTGTGTGAATAAATACTTTCTATTATATGGGAAGAATGAGAATGATAATGTTTAAAAGAAAGTGATGAATATTAAATTTGTATTGAATGTATGAAAAAGGAAAATAAAATAAGAGCATATAATTAAGTGTGTACATGTATATGACATGTGAATGAAATTATACATATATACATAAAGGTGTGAATCATGTTTTGTAGATGACCTATGAATATGTATGTGGTATAATTATAGAATTAGTGATATGGAAATGATGTTGTATGTATGAGTGGACCTAAGAGAGAGTAGGTCTGGAACTGGGTAAAGCTAATTGGATTGTGTGATAAAAGTAAGGATGAAATGGACTTGAGTAATAGTGGACAGTAGAAATTGTTGATGAGCCATAAATTTGATAATTTTATGATATTTAGAGTCCCAAAGTATTTACATATAAAAAGTTCTATGTAATTATATTATAAGAGATTGTAAATGGATTAGAAATGAAGTGACGAATAGAAATTGTATAAGAACTGTATATGATTGAATATATATATAATAATATTGTTGAAACGTGACTTAAGTTGATAAAGATTATATAATTGAATGCAAATTTGGTTGAAATGGAGTTGGAATGTGTTAACTTCTGATATAGTAAAAATGTAAAGAAGGAATATGTAATTCTTGAGATACACCTTAGCCTTGTATTTGTTTGGATTGAGAATAAAATTATGAGAAGAACAATATTGATTGGAAAGTCTCAGGTTTGAATATTAATCTCTTAAAGCCATGTGTTTTGTTTAGTGTGTTTGATTGGTTAATTTTTTTATCCATGGATTTGGATCTTAGATAAAAGGATTGCAGTACAGATTTGGTGAGATTGAAAATCTTGTTTGAGAAGTATAGTTAAAAGTTATGATGGATAAAATTGTACTTTATCATTTTATGTTAAGAATTGGGTTAAAATTGTGAATATGAAGAGAGGAAAAAGAAATTATGGAAATGTTTTGAGTTATGGATGATATGACAATAAGCTAATCAAAATAAAAATAACAACGATATGAAATGAGAAGAGATATTAAAAAGGGAGAAATTATAGAATATGACTGAAAGTTATACTGAATATGTTTAAGGGATGTAACTCGAGGTTTGAGTGAATGAATTATAGATAGTAATTATGGTATAAAATCTTTATGAGAATTGGTGGGAATTATAATAAGATAATAGAGAATAAACTATGTGTATATTAACAGATAATTTGAATTGATTTGTTATCATGATGATTTGACTGAAATGGGTCGGAAGAGATCAGGAATTGAATATGAGTTTGCTCTAATGGAATGAAGTTATATATATATATATATATGAATATTGTGAAATTTTATGATGAGTTTGAATAAATTAATTGTTAGTTAGAGTTGAACAAGATTGGAATGTGGATATATTGTGACAGATAGATCGATGGATTTCGATTTGACTAAGATTATGAATCATTATTGAGATTTAATGTGTATAGTTGTACCAAGAGTGTAATTATTTACATGGTAATATATATGATGTAAAATTTTTAAAAGTGTGATTGGATGAATGAATGGAATTATGGTAATTGTAACTTTTGGTAAGAAGAGAAAAAGATTGGTTATTTATAAAATAAGTTGAAAGGTAATGTATTAATTTGTAAGTTAAGTGAAGAGCATGCTAAAGAAATAACTCCATTTATGAAAAATCAGGATTTTGTTATCTATTGAGGGTGATAAATGCCTTTTTAGACAGTGATTGTAATGATGGGATAATTAATGCTCAGATATAAGTCAATGGTTTTTAAAGTTAAAATTAAGAGAGTAATTACAAAGAAGTGAAAGAACAAAATATATTAAATATAAAGGTTGGATGGAGTATAAGTGTACTATAAAATGATCTGATTCTTGTATAAAGACTTTAACAAGAGATGTAATGAGCTCTTTTGAATGTTTGATTAAAGAAGTAATAAGATGTATAAACATATAGAATGATGAGTTATGGAATTTTAAGTAAGTGGTTGACTTTAAAGAGGAGAGTTGAAGCTATATGATTTGATGATATAATGACTTAAACGTATAATTAACTTCATTTGGAAGTTAAGATGGTATGGTATTATGAATGGATTACAATGATACTAGATAATTTCGAGGACGAAATTATTTAAGGGGGAGAGAATTGTAATATCCTCATGTATGCCTTAGAAGTTTTGATTATGTTGTGGTTGTAAGTTGGATTGAATGTATATGTTATGTGAAGAGAAAAGAAATTGGTAAGAGAATGCTTGTGTATATGTGTTTTGGGAAATAAAATAGGGTTTAGAGAGAAGTGTATATGTTGTTTATATGGTTGTATAATTAACATATACATAAGTCAAAGGAAGAGTCAATGCAATAGAGATATTTATTTTGTGGCATGTGTAATTACCTATGTGGACATATAAGAGACAAAAGTTAAGTTATATGGAAAAGGGTGTTTTAGTAATTGCTTGGTTAAAATCTCTTGGTGGAGATTTAAAGAAGAAAAGCTTGTTGACTTTTGTTGAATTTCTTTTCTTCTCTTGTGTGTGCCGGCCATCCAAGAAGAGAAAGAGCTTGAGAGGTGTTTGAAGATCTTAACTCAAATTGAAGAAGGAATCAAGGGTTTTGGTTAGAGATTTGTGGATTTTCTTCATTTCAAGTAAGTAATCTTGTGTTTTCCTTTGTTAATTTTGAAGTTGTGTCTAAAGGAAATTGTGATTTGTTGATGTAATGATTTGGTGTGTTTGATATGTGTTTATAAGTGTTAAAATTGATGGTGAGATAAAGGATTGAATTGGTGTTGGTTTGATTGTGAAAATTGTAAGTTTAAGTGGGTTTTGATAGTGGAAGTTCAAGTGTGAAGTTGGTTTTAAGGTTTGGAGTTGATGAATGATTTAATGTTTGGTTAATGTAAGTATTATGTTAAATGTGCAAAATAAGTGTTAATGAGTTTGATTACATCCATTTGAGTGAGTTTGTGTTGGGTATTATGTGTTTAAATGCATTTGGAAGAGTTGGCCATAAATAGGGTTTGTGTTCTTGAGTGACACGGCCAAAGGCAAGGGAGAGACACGGCCAAGTCATGAAAAATTTTGGATGTGTTGGAGTGTTTTTGGGAGACACGGCCGTGTCCCCAAGCCGTGTCAGCTACTGTGGTTTTTGGTGAGAGACACGGCCACAAGCTCGGACGTGTCACCTAGCCGTGTTGGCTACTGCCTCTTTTATAGTTGAGAGACACGGCCGTGTCCCTCAAGTGGGCTGCCCGTGTCCCTCAAATGAGTTGGATATTGTTTGATTTCTTTGTTCTTTTTGTATGGTTTTGATTCTTCAAAGATAGTTTGGTCTCTAAACCTAAACATAAACACTTTGTAAACAAAGAATGACCTAAACAAATGTATGTAGATGATACTAAACTTATGAATAATGATCTTTTGATTAGGTTTCGAAGAGATTGGGTTGCATTAACCTAAATGTGGAGAATTCTTGGAATAAAGAAATGTATAAATTGATGGGAGTAGTTCTTGAGGTAAGTACCAATACATATGATTGTATTTATTTACATGATTTGAGGCTTAACACATTTGTTTGCAAATGTGTTAAGTAGTTTACTATATTGTTAATATAATTTGACTAAGGTGATGATTGAATGAGGTGAAAGTTGTGAAGATCATTAAAAGGTAAGCATAAATCCTATTTGATTGTATATCCTTATATGTCCTTGAACCTTAACACATTTGGATGAATGTGTTAAATACTCTATTATATTGTGAATGTAAATGAATAATATCAATTTCTATATATATATATAAAGGATGATATATGAAATGGGAAAGATAGGAAGAAATGAGGATCATTCTTAAGGTATGTGCAAATTATTATGATAAATGCTCTAATAATGAATGGTGTTTATGTATTTTGAGAAATGATGAAATGTTATGTTATATGCATTGTGAATCTTGTGAATGGCAATGTATTATATGAATAAAATACTTTGAAATGTTATATCAATGATGCTATATGTATCATATGGATTGAGATAGGATATGTTGTGAAGCCATTGTAATTGGCCATGATGATTCAAATATGATATGAAGCCATTGTGATTGGCTATGACAATTCAATTGAGATATGTAAGGCATGTTTGCCTAAATGATGATGAGAATTGTAAATGATATTGGTGATGGAATGATCAATGAATTGTGTGTCTAATATGTTATTCATTTTCAGAGTTTTGTTGTTGGTGGCATGCCTAATAGTAACAATCTCTTGAAGTTAGGTTGGAATTGATTCCTTGAAGCCTAATTGAGATGTTACAACCCTTGAAGCTAGGTTGGGTTGGTTCTTGAAGCCAAGTTGGGTTGATGCTTAGCATGCTTTGCTCCCCTTGAAGCTTGGTTGAACCTAATCCTTGAAGCCTAGTTGGGATAATGATAAATGTGATAATTAAACCAAAGCATTAACTCTGAAAGTCGAATGACATATTAGTGTTTTGGGCCCGAGTCTGTCTTTGTTGCCAATGTGAAATACAAGTGTTGAAATAAATGAATCATGATTGATGAATTGTGAATAAGATAATGTTATGAGGTATGATATGTAAATGAATAGTGGTTGATGATAATGGTTATCTTCATTAAAAATGTGATTCGTGATTGGTATGATATGTAATGTGTGTATTGCAATAGTGATTGATATGATATGTAATGTATGTATTGCAATAGTGATTGGTATGATATGTAATGTGCGTATTGCAATAGTGATTGATATGGCATGTAATGTGTGTATTGCAATAGTGATTGGTATGATATGTAATGTGTGTATTGCAATAATGATTGGTATGGTATATATAATGTGGGTGTATTAATATATTGGTGATAGATTGGGGTTGGTGATAATATTATGTATATATATGTACATTATATATGAAATTAGCTAAGATATATGAATGATGCAATTAAAAAGAAAAGATAATATGATAAGAATTAATTATACATTGAATGGATATATCATTATATGTTAATACTTCTATACTATATGTTTACATTTTATATTTGGACTACTAAGCTCTCGGGCTTAGCGCGGGTGTGTATTCGCGCAGGTAAATAGGTGAAGATATGAAGTCTCTCATTATGCCACAAGAAGAGTAAGAGTTTGTCGAGACCAACTAGAGGGTAATGCATACATGTAATACTTTTAATTTTGATGTATTTCTGATGAGAGAGTATTTATATGTATAAATGTAATTTGGATAAAGATAATGATTTTATAAATGTTATTTAAATTAATGTATTATGGTTTAAATTCGGTTACAGGTTTTTAAAAGGTAACGAAAAGTAGCATTCTTATACTTTATATACTTACTGTATGTATACTAGGTATATGTATAGTACTTATATAGGGTATCGGAGTGTTACAAAACAAGAGTGAGAAGATGAGCTTCCAACCACTTGAAGAGATTTTTGTCAAAGCTCCATATATGGGACCACTCCAAGGAAAGCCCGAGCCAATCATGTTCATGGGTAAGTTAATCCCAGGTTTTGAAATTTTTGCAGATGTTGCCGAGCTAGTGGAGCAAGTGAAGAAAGAACTCACCCTGCCAACCAGCAAAGAATCCAATATGAAAGAGAAGAATGGAGCTATCATGAAAGCCGAGAAGACTCCGGAAGAGATTGCTGCCCTGGTCGAAGAAAAGTTTGAAGACATCCTGCTTTATGATTCTGAGAATAATGATTTTGATTTTAATTTTAATTTGTCTACTTTGTATGAGGATGATGATGTTTTCTTTTCCAAAATGAATGCAATAAAGTTTGATTTTGCTTACTTGTGTGATGTTTCTCCTGATGGTTGCATACATTCAAATAGCAGTTACATGCATCTTTAATATTAATTTTGTTAACACACAATCATTAAATTTGGGAACAACTGAAACTCCTAAAAACATTAGCATTGCATCCGACCTTACTCCTGATGAGAGAGAGAGATTTGAAAAAATATTCAAAAAATATGAAGAAGTGTTTGCTTGGTCTTATGAGGATATGCCTGGAATAGATCGAGACATAGTCGAGCATCATATTCCTACTTACACTCACATAAAACCTGTCAAATAAAAGCTTAGGCGATTAAGACCTGAGTGGGCTGAATTGGTTAAAGAAGAGGTCACTAAGCAAATACAAGTGAAGTTCCTTGAAGTGATAGAATATCCAGATTAGTTAGCCAATATAGTACCCGTGCCAAAGAAAGATGGAAGAATAAGGGTTTGCATGGACTATAGAGATTTAAACAAGGCTTCCCCTAAGGATGATTTTTCTCTACCTCATATAGATTTCCTCATTGATAGTGCAGCCTCTAGCATGCTACACTCATTTCTAGATGGATTTTCCGGATACAATCAAGTGCTAATGGCCAAAGAGGATAAATCCAAAACTTATTTCATTACTACATGGGGTATATTTTGTTATAGGGTGATGCCGTTCGGCTTAAAGAATGCTAGAGCAACCTAGCAAAGGATGGCCACCACACTATTTCATGACATGATGCACAAAGAAGTTGAAGTATATGTTGATGATATGATGGTTAAGTCGGATACAAGGGAGCAACACTTCCAAAACTTAGAATTATTCTTCGATAGAGCTTTGAAATATAAGCTAATATTAAACCCGAAGAAGTGTGTATTCGGTGTTACTTCAGGCAAATTATTGGGACATGTAATTGGTCCGAATGGCATTGAGATAGATCCTGACAAAGTCAAAGTAATCAGGGATATGCCAGCCCCAAAGACGGAGAGAGAAGTTCAGGGATTCATTGGTAAACTGCAGTACATTAGCAGATTTATAGCAAAGCTCACAACAATTTGTGAGCATATCTTCAAATTGCTTAGAAAGAATCAGCCGGTCTTATGGAATGAAGAACGTCAAAAGGCCTTTGAGCGAATAAAAGAGTATTTGTTGAATCTACTTGTTTTAAAACCACCTAAACCCGGCAAACCTCTATTACTATACTTAGCAGTAGAAGAAGAGTTGATAGGAGCCATGCTAGCCCAAGCAGATGAGTCAGTGATTGAGCATGCAGTTTACTATTTGAGTCGAAAGCTCCTACCTTATGAAATTAAGTATTGTATCATTGAAAAGACATGTATAGCCGTTGTTTGGTCTTCTAAGAAGTTGCGGCATTACTTTCAATCGTATAGTGTGAAAGCAATTTCCAGGTTGGATCCAATAAAGTACTTAAGGGAGACACCCTCCTTAATTGGGAAATATGGTCAATGGTTGATAATAATAGAGGAATTTGAGATTGAGTATGTAACCAGGAAAACAATCAAAGGTAGAGTAGTGATAGAATTCCTGGCCCAACAACCATTACCGGAAAGCGAAGAGGTAATCTTGGAATTTCCAGATGAACATTTAGAAGCAATTGAAGTACAAGGGTGGAAAATGTATTTTGATGGAGCAGTAAACAGGAAAGGAGCAGGTTTGGGAGTTATACTAGAATCGCCCGAAGGGGGAACTCATCCCTTTAGCCAAAAAATTGAAATTTAGGGCAACAAATAATTTGGTGGAGTACGAAGCTTGTATTTTCGGTTTGGAAACCCTAATGATTATGAAGGTGGATAAGGTGGAAGTTTATGGCGATTCATTGCTAGTTGTATCCCAAGAAAATGGAGAATGGGAGTTGAAAGAAGAAAAATTGAAACCATACCACTATTACTTGACCATGATGAAGAAGAACTTTAAGGAGTGTAGGTTTATACACCTATCAAGGGAAGAAAATCAGATGGCTAAAGCCCTGGCCACATTGGCTTCGGTATAGGAAAATCCTGTCAGCCTATTTCTTAAGCCTCTAATATTGACCATTTCATCAACTCCTTGCTATGAATATGAGACAATCATGGAAGTTGATATAGACCATGATGCGTGGTATGATACTATAAGACGATTTTTGGAAGAAAGAGAATATCCGCCGGGGGCAACGAAGAAAGAGAGAAGAGCCATAAGGAGGTGGTCATTGCAATACATCACCTTCCATGGAGAATTATATCGAAGATAGCCTGATGGAGTGCATTTAAGATGTTTAAGAAAACCTGAAGTGGAGCGTATCATGTCAGAAATACATGCGGAAAGTTGCGATCCACACATGAATGGTTTGGCCCTAGTTAAGAAGATTATTCGGCAAGGTTACTACTGGTTGACCATGGAGAAAGATTGTATTGAGTTTGTAAAGAAATGCCAGTAATGTTAGATGCATGGTATATTGAATCACATGCCTCCTGAAGAACTGCATTCAATGTCTTCACCCTGGCCATTTGCCACCTAGGGTATCGACATTATAGGAGAGATACATCCGACAGCTTCAAACGGTCACCGATTCATTGTGGTAGCAGTAGATTATTTTTCAAAATGGGTCAAAGCCGAATCCTTCAACAAGCTGGGTGCAAGTCAAATGGCTAGGTTTATCGAAAAGAATCTCATCTACAGATATGGGGTCCCACACAGTGTGATATCAGACAATGGGGTACAGGCAATGAAAAAAAAAGAAAAGAGCTCGCTAGGTTAAAAACCCAAAAAGGGCGGCCTAGGCAAAAGTTAGAGCAGTTCGCTAGTTTTGAAAACCTGAAAGGGTGGGCTAGGCAATAATTAGGGCTAAATGAGAGAAAATCGTCAATTAGAAAATCCAAAAAGGCTAGTTGGCAACAGGAGTGATCTTGTGTATGCTAGCTTTATGTTTGGTTGTTCCCCAATTTAATAAAATAGAATTAATGTTAAAATTGTTCTATGTGCACTGTTATAAGTATTTGACCAAATATGGATGAAATAAATAAACACAATAGCAAAAGGGGATGACAAATTATAAATGGAAAAGAAGCATCTTTTATTACTTTAATTATTTTTCATCCTAACAATACACTTTCTGATTTGACAAATGTAAAATCTATGGCAGTCGATAAGTGTAACATGCAGGCCAGCTTTGCCTTAGCCGATCCAAGTAGGCTTTAGTCAAGCAAGGCATGTCTAAGTCGGGAGTAAAGTCAGAATCACGAGGCTCAGCTCCATACTGATGGCCGAGTCGGCGAGGGTAATAGCATGTACCTTGAAAAAGAGCGACAAGGGGAACATACATCAAGTATGTCCGCATGGTGATACGTGAAATCTTCCACCAAGGTATCAACCAATGGATATTGACTTCGGAGTGCGAATGGATCCAGTCAACCCAGTCAGCACATGAAGAGGCAGGATGGAGTAGCTTCCTAACAGAATGATGATGTGGTAGGTATTTGGCAAAGTCCATGGATGGAGTATCAAGCAAACAAAGACGCTCCTGAAACCAAATCTATGAAGAAAGAGTTAAATAAAAAAAAAAAAGGTATGCTAAGTTGAAAACCCGCAAGGGTAGCTTAGGAAAAAATTAGGACAGCTCGCTAGTTCTGAAAACCCACATGGGCGGACTAGGCAAAAATTAGAGCAATAAAAAATATATAGCAAAAAAAAAAAAGAGAGTCCGCTAAGTTGAAAACCCACAAGGGTAGCTTAGGCAAAAATTAGGACAGCTCGCTAGTTCCAAAAACCAGCATG
This sequence comes from Garcia nutans, assembly GCA_947685225.1. Lineage (NCBI taxonomy): Eukaryota > Viridiplantae > Streptophyta > Magnoliopsida > Malpighiales > Euphorbiaceae > Garcia > Garcia nutans. The sequence goes on from CANTUV010000011.1 coordinate 38,207,936, forward strand.
GGCGGACTAGGCAAAAGTTAAAGCAATAAAAAGAAAAAGAAAACCTAAATTAAAAACCCAAAAGGGCAGTTTAGGTAATTACCTGAAGCAGCAACGGACTCCCAATCAGTCTCTTTGACAATCCTGATTTAAATCGGTCTAATCCAACTAAGGTCTCGGCTAAGATCACAGGTACCGGCGACAAGCCTCCTTCCATTTGGTCCAAAATATCCAATACTCATGGATCAATATCGCTATCAGAAGAAACAAGGAAGAATTGGCCAAGCAAACAAAGACAGAGCATGCGCTCCCATGCCTTAGTAGGGGCCAAATGAGAGAAACAAAAGTCAATCAAAGGAGCAAGTAGAATTTTTTCACCTCTCATCAACCGAAGAACTTCTGGTTTTGGAATTTGAAATAACATCTGCATCTTTTGTTGAGTCTTGGAAATCAATGTGGGTAACGCCATTTGTTGATTACTTGGATATCCAAGGATGGCCTCAAATTCTTCTATCAAGGGACATATTTCAAAGCCATTAATTCTAAATACCCTAGAATCCATATTCCAAAAGGAAGCCACAACATGTAAGAAGGATTGGTCCAATTTGACATTTTGAAAACATTTTAAAACATCAAGTTTTTTACCATGAATTTTACTTCCAATGGACGGCATCCATATTCTTAAATAGAATTTTTATTCTCTTTAAATGATGCTCTGTCATGGTGAATGAATGAAGAAAAAATTAAAATTGTTAAAGGGAGTCTTCACGTTGAAATGGAAAAATTGTTTTTTTTGGTTTCTATATGAAATATGGCATGAAGGGTGATTTATATAGAAGAAACAAACCTTTTCCAAAAGTGAAATGGAAAAGGTGATGGGAAAGGATAAGACCATATGGCATAAGGAAAGGAATTAGTGGCAATTTCTTTTACCACGTTGGATTTGGTTTAGCAAATGAAGTGGATGTGAATTATGAAACTATGGTGTACTGTAAAAAAAAGAGAGGGAGTTACGTTAAGATACAAATTGTATATTTTTCATTATTATACATTATTTTACAATTGCTACAATATTTACATATCACTAAGAGGGTGGTGGTAGGTCAACAAATAAAGACTTGAAAAAATCGTCGCCTGTTGGAGGTGGGGGCAAATCACTCGTCCCGAGTCCGCCTGAAGCTGGAGCACCAAAACCCGAAAAATTACTCATCCCGAGATCACCCAAAGCAGGGGCACCAAAATCCCTATTACCTTGAGGTTTTGATCAGTCATGGTCCTCATCAGAAGCAGACGAAAGGATCTCATGTTCATCAGTCTGGGGGCCTCTCGATGAAGAAGCACCGGGATCCCTCATCCCCTGAAATCAGAAGTCTCAGAAATATTGTTCGGATTGATGATATAAACTTTCAAAATGAGAAGCCTGCTGACGACTTGCATCCAACTCTTCTTGAAGTTTCTTATTTTTTTCTTCAAGCATCCGCTGTGAGCCAAGGAGGAAAAGGTAAGAACATACATAATAATGCATACATATAGCATAAGTTACCATGAAATAAGGAACGTACCAGGTAATTCAAATCAATACCCTGTGGATGAGATGGCATATCTGGCGGGCTAGAGCGAGCAGATGAAGGGGCAGTAAAGGAAGGTCTAGCCTCATGATCAAATGAGCCAACAGCCTACAACAATCATTGAAGAATCAAAGAAAGAAAAGCAGTTGCAAGGGAAAGTGGTTAAAGTGCAAAAATTCCCTTGGAAGATCAAACAAGGAAAGAAGAGCATGAATCAAGCAAGACATGGCCAAGCCAAATCAAGCTTGGCCGTGTCACCTCAAATGAAATCTTGGAAGAACATGACACGGGCAGGAGACACGGCCAAGCCACTGGCCGTGTCTCACCTAAAGGGCAAAGTCAAGAAGGACCATGCAAAGAAAGAAGAGAAACAGTAGGTGACACTGGCAGGCAACACGGCCAAGTCACTAGCCGTGTCACATGACACGGCCACAAGCTTGGCCGTGTCCCATCCTAAGCCAAGAACAAAGAAGAACCAAAGGAAAAAACACAGAAGCTAACACACCTAAGAGACACGGCAAAGCCACTGGCCGTGTCACTCTCATCTTCAAAGACTAAAGAAGACCAGAGGAGAAACAGAAGACGACACACTCAGGTGACACGGCCATTTACCTGAGAAGTACTGACTTCGAGATGTGGAACAGACTCTCCTACAGTGCCATGATGTTCTTCTTCATCTCTACCCTCATTTTCGTCAGAAATCTCCCGCACACAACAGGAGATACATCAAAGTCCAAGAGTCTTCTTTGAATAAAATAGGCGTAAAATGGACCCGGTAAATGGAGAAATGACTCGGCATCATAACCATACCAGGCGGACCACCATGCATCCTCCGACATTGACATAATATTTAAAGTATATTCCGGGATTTGTATCGAAAACCTCCGCTGCTCTAGACCGAGAAACCATTCATAAACTCTCTCCCCGAGAAACCAGCCACTAGACACTGGGCCAACAATAATTCGGTGAGAATGTTGGAAAGATAGTGCAGCCCTGATAAAAGGAGACCAGTTTGCTAACTCTTCTGGGCTCCACCAGGCCAAATTCACATGCAAAATAACATAAGGTAAGTAAAACTTTCACATAAAATTTAAAGCATACTAATGTTATTTTTACCTAGTCCTAGGTTAAGCGGCTCAACACATAGCGGTGAGAATGCACATGATGAGAGCCGGGAACGTCCACATGATCGGACAACCAGAAATTTAATCTCGGATGCCCGATTCTCTCTCGGGAAATACCAGGTACCCTCACGAGGTTGTGTTCATATGCACATACCTACTATAACAATAAAGATCACATTTAAGAAAATAATGGAAATGACATTGGTGGAAGAATGAATACCTTGACAACCGCCATCAAGCCGATAAAAGACTTCATGTTTCGGTAAAGCTTATCAAGACCATGGTAAAGACACGCGAGACCAGCTTCACCCCAGCCAGAAGATGGTACCATTTTAAGATAAGAAAGGGCACTCAACACTGACAAGTGGATGGAGAATTCAGTGCTGCCTAAGATGGTCGACCCGAGCAGATATAACAAAAATCCTCGAGCATACTGTTCGGCTGTGTCTCTGCCAACCCTTCCTTCGTAGTTCATCCAATAACTACGAATTGACTTGATTTTTATCTTAAAAGGCCCTTTATATGATGGTTCCATACCAATTAATTCCTAAATTTCTTCAAATGTTAAAATATTATTGGTCAGAGGGACTAGTTCACCATCATATCGAAGGCCGGTTATGGCAGTAAAATTGACTGGACCAATTGTCATCTCTCCAATGGGCAAGTGAAAAGTGTGGGTTGTATCCAACCATCGCTCTGCAAGTGCCTGGACTACGCTCTGGTCTATCTGATATTCCTCAGATGGTAATTGTAAGATGAACTGCTCAAAGCCGCAATCTCGGATAATCCGCCTTACTCGAGAAGGCACTACATCATACCATTGTCGGGCTTTGTAAATACATCCCCCAGCCCGAACAACGCAACGATCATGCTAACACAGACCTAGGTAAGTTAATACCAAGTAAGTACATATTATTCTATCTACTTAAATTAATTTATTTCTCACAATAACAAATAATAACAAAAAATATAAAAAATATATAACAAAAAAAAAACAAAAAAATAAAAAATAATATAAAAACAACGAAAAAATTCAAAAAAAAATTATCTCGCTCTTTTGATTGGAACTGCGATGGAGCGGCATCCTGGCCAGTATATCTAAATTTCCATCTTCATGATGCCGGATAAACTCCAATAACTCAGCATTAGAATGAGTCCGTGACCTCGAAGCATGCATTGTTTTTGAAAAATATATGCTAAAATTGAAAAGAAATATGAAAGAATTACGAAATTGAAATTGTATTGTGAAATGAAATGAAGGAATGGTGGCTTTTTATAGAGAAACGGCAAGCAAAAAACAAAATTCAAAATGTTCATGAATAGTAATTTTTTACTATTCATGAATAGTAAACTTTACTATTGATAAATAGTAAATTTACTATTTATGAATAGTATTACTATTGATGAACATTATATTTAACTATTCATAAATAGTATTACTATTGGTAAATAGTGAAAGTACTATTTTCAATAGTAAATACTATTTGATACTTTTTGCGAATAGTAATTTTAGTATTTATGAATAGTAAATAGTACATGAACAGTGATTACACAGTAAATGAACAGTAAATTCAATTATTCACTTTAATCATTCAAATAATTGCTAGTATATAAATATTTTTACACCCAGGGGGCAATAAAAAGACATATGCATAAAAATTAGCCAAACTTTTTGAAATAAAAATTATTGGCTCGGGTCCAGAACCCAAATTTTCCTTAGGTCCAGAACCTAGAATTATCCTTGAGTCCAGAACTCGAATCGGGTCCAGAACCTAAATTTTTCTTAGGTCTAGAACCTAGAATTATCCTTGAGTCCAAAACTCGAACCGGGACCAGAACCTAAATTACCATTAGGTCCAGAATCTAGAAATAATTTCTAAGTCCAGAACTTAGCTCGGGTCCAGAATCCAATTTTACCATTAGGTCCAGAATCTAGAATTATTTCTAAGTCCAGAACTTAGCTCGGGTCATGAACCTAAATTACCATTAGGTCTAGAACCTAGAATTATTCCTAAGTCCAGAACTTAGCTCGGGTCCAGAACCCAAATTTTATCATTAGGTCCAGAACCTAGAATTATTCCAAAGTCCAGAACTTAGCTCGGGTCCAGAATCCAAATTTTACCATTAGGTCCAGAACCTAGAATTATTTCTAAGTCCAGAACTTAGTTTGGGTCCAGAACCCAAATTTTCCTTAGGTCCAGAACCTAGAATTATCCTTGAGTCCATAACTCTAACAGGGTCCAGAACCAAAAAAACTCCACCATCTCAAAAATCAAGTCTTATTGCTTTTCACTCTCTTTCACTAAAGTTTCAGATCATTCAAGTAGGGGGCAAACTGTAGACCCTTAATTTTTGACATAGTCCGGTCCAATATATTTTGTTTAGTCCAAAATAATTTTTGTGCTGTCTAATATATTTTAATTGGTCTAAAATAATTTTTGTTATCTTAATTAAATAATTTTTGCTTTATTATCTAATTTTTATTAATAAAAAATAAAAATAAGCAAATAAAAATCAAAAAATAAAAATAAAAATCGGCGATGAAAAAATCATCGCCGAAAATTCCAGCGCGGTTTTGGCCGTGGGCCATTTCGCCCGCAGGAATTTCCTGCAAGCGAAATGGCCAGTAGGCCGATTCCCCACACCCTGCTGCAGCCAACTGCGGCAAATTTTTTCGCCAGCGTAATTTTTCCTGCAGCAAATTTTTCCGCCAGCACATTTTTTCCGCAGCAGTTTTTTTCGCCAGCGAAATTTTTCGACACAAATTTTTTGAAACCTAATACAATTTGGTTTCGGTTTCCTTTTTTTATTAAATATTGTATGCCGCGAGTAACTAGGAAAAACAAAAAAAAACATCTATAAATAAGGAGGCAGAAAGAGAGAAAAGGAGGATCAGAAAAATTGGGACGAAATTGGAGATTTTGAAACCGAATCTGTGAAGGAAAGCAGTGGAACCAAGCTGATTTTTTTAGAGAGTCGAAAAACAATTCAAGGCAATTCAAAGGCAGCCAAGCTTGCCTTTGTTTTTGTTCATCCAAGAAGATTATTCTTGGAGGAACCATCAAAAGAAGGTATGTATTAAATTCTTGTTTTGTTATATTTTTCACAGTAGCACAAACCATCTCATTATTTCTTTCAAAATCAAAATTCCAGAACTTTAATTTAGTATTTCTAAAGTTAAAAACACTAATTCGTTGCTTTATTTTCCAAAGAATTTAAAATTATTAATTTAGTTTCTTCAAAACCCCAAAATCCTAATTTACATTCCAAATTTTCAAAACCCTTAAATTATATTCTGTTTCTTTCCAAAAGCTTTAAAAACTTCGTTTTTGCTTTTAAAAACTTTAAATCGTTTGTTTATTTTCATAAAACCTCATAAAAGTATCAAATTGATTTTCAAATCCTAAAAGCTTAAACATCCATCGAAACCCTAAATTCTAAAACATTAAACCCAAATTCAACTTCCAAACCTAAATAGTAAACTCTAACCTCTTTAAAACCTTAAACCCTAACTTTTTCTAAACTCTAATCCTTTAAAACTTTAAAAATCATAAAAACACAAATATTTTAAATTTACACAGTAAGCTTGAAATCATCATTTAAAACCACAAATCAAAAGTATTTTAAAGTGTCCGAAACCCTAGTTTCATAATTTCACCATTCAAACCTTAATTTATTTAATCAAAGTGTCTTACCAACCTTTTAAAACATAAAATGCTTAATTTATTTTAATTCTTTAAAAAGTCACAGTAGCTTAAACTCATGAAAATCCAAAATCCTAAACACATAAAATAAAGGATCCTAAATGGAAACAGTAGCTATAATTTAGATTTTTATTTTCCTTATTCAATTCCATATTTTATTATGTTTTGATTTATTTTATATGCTTTAATTTATTTAAGTTTAATACTTGATTTATTTAATTAATTATGGATGGATGTTTACTTTTTATTGATATTTAATACCTTTGATGAATGATTTATTTATGATGAATGATTATTTACTTTTATCAATTTATTTAGATTTTTAAATATTGTAAGAGGTATGTTTCCACTTGATGGGTACCTCATTAGTTAAAGTCATGTAATTTAAATTGCTTTTCTATTTTAGAACCAATGTAAAGGGCATGTTTCTACCTTTCGGTGGGTGTCCTATTTAGGCATGTGATGTAAGGACATGTTTCCATCTTCGGATAGGAATCCATTTATTTGTTTTGCTTGGACATCATTTTGACTTTTAATATATTGATACTTTCTTTTAATTATTGTGTGTAATATGGATAATGTTGTTATATTTAAGAATGTTATAACATTAAGACCTGTAAAGGAGGCCGGTTCCAATGAACCGGGCATTGTGGGGGTGCTGGGCTATTTCTCACATTCCCCACACGTACCCAACTTTTCGAACCCATTAGGGGGTTGGGGATTCCTTAGGAATCGAGTCATCCACCCCTTTCTTTTTTCCCAGCCCGTCCAGGTGGCGACTCCATTTTCTCCGGACTTAGGTCCGTGTTCTCTAAGGCCCCGAGCCTAAATAGTGCCGAAGTAGCAAGAACCATTCCATTGGGAGTGGGGGCAAAAATCCCCGCTCACAAGCTCGCTAGGTTAAAAACCCAAAAGGGCTGCCTAGGCAAAAGTTAGAGTAGTCTGCCCAAAAGGGCAGGCTTGGCAACAATTAGGACTAAGCAAGAGAAAATCATCAATTAGAAAATCCAAAAGGGTTAGTTGGCAACAGGAGTAATTTTGTGTACGCTGGCTTTATATTTGGTTGTTCCCCAATTTAATAAAATAGAATTAATATTAAAATTGTTTTGTGTGCACTGTTATAAGTATTTGACCAGATATGGATGAAATAAATAAACACAATAGCAAAAGATGATGGAAAATTATAAAAGGGAAAGAAACATCTCTTATTATTACTTTTATTATTATTTTTTTCAAAAATAGACAAATGTAAAATATATGGCAGATGATAAGTGTAACGTGTAGGCCAGCTAAGCTTTAGCCGATCCAAGTAGGCGTCAGTCAGACAAGGCATGTCCAAATCAAAAGTAAAATCTAAACCTCGTGGCTTAGCTCCATACAGATGGTCAAGCCGGCGAGGATCATAGCAAGTACCTCGACAAAGAGCAGCAAGAGGAACATACATCAAGTACGTCCGAATGGTGATACGACAAATCTTCCACCAAGGTACTAACCAACAAATGTTGACTTCAGCACGAGAACATATCCAGTCAACCCAGTCAGCATATGAAGAATCAGGGTGTAGTAGTTTTCTAGTAGAATGATGTCACGGCAAATATCTACCAAAATCCATAGATGGAGTATCAAGCAAGTAGAGATGCTACTGAAGCCAAATCTGTGAGGAAAAATTAAAAATTAAAAAAAAGAAAGGGTCTGCTAAGTTGAAAACCCGCAAGGGTAGCTTAGGCAAAAATTAGGATAGCTCGCTAATTCCGAAAGCCCACATGGGCGGACTAGGCAAAAATTAGAGCAATATAAAATATAATAAAAAAAGGGATCCGCTAAGTTGAAAACTCACAAGGGTAGCTTAGGCAAAAATTAGGACAACTCGCTAATTTCGAAAACCCGCATGGGCGGGCTAGGCAAAAATTAGAGCAATAAAAAAATATATATACAAGAAAAAAAAAGAAAAACCTAAATTGAAAACTCGAAAGGGCAGTTTAGGTAATTACCTAAAGCAACAATGGACTCCCGGTCAATTTCTTTGACAATCCTGATTTAAGTTGGTCTAATCCAACTAAAGTTCAACTAAGATCATAGGTATCGGCGACAAGCCTCCTTCCATTTGGTCCATGATATCCAATACTCATGGATCAATATTTCCATTAGAAGAAACAAGTAAAAATTGGCCAAGTAAACATAGACAAAGCATACATCCCCATACCTTAGTAGGAGCTAAGTGAGAAAGGCAAAAGTCAATTAAGGGACCAAGTAGAATTTTCTCACCTCTCGTCAATTATAGAACTTAGGGCTTTAAAGTTGAAATAACATTTGTATCTTTTGTTGAGTCTTGGAAATCAATATAGGTAATGCCATTTGGTGATTGCTTGGATATCCAAGGATGGCCTCAAATTCTTCAATCAAGGGACGTATTTCAAAGCCATTAATCTTAAATGTCCTAGAATTCACATTCCAAAAAGAAGCCATGGCATGTAAAAAAGAATGGTCCAATTTAATATTTTGAAAATAATTCAAAGCATTGATTCTTGACCAAGATATTTGTTTCCAATGAATAGCATTCATATTTTTAAATAGAACTTTTGTTTTCTTCAAATTGATTTTGGTCATTATTGACAATTGAAGGAAAATTGGTATTGTTAGAAGAAAATTTAATGTTGAAGTGAAAAATTTCCTGGCTTTTGTATGAGATCATGGCGTGAAAAGAGATTTATATGGGATGATTGGCTATTCCAAAATTGATAAGGAAAAGTGTGAGAATGAGACGCGCAAGGTTAAGAAATTGGCAACAAAAAGGTTTTGAGTTGCCGCGTTGCCTTTGGTTTTGTAAATTGGTGCTACTATGGAAATATTGAATGTGAAAAGGAAAGACAAATAATTATAGTGTATCAATAATCATGATGATAGAAACAAAAAATAAAAAATAAAAAAAAGGGGTCAAAAGTTGCAGTAAAAGTGCAAATTATATATTAGCATCATTATTTTACCATTATTATATAATATTTCCTCAATTAATATAATAATAGATCACTGAGAAGGTGGTGGTAGATCATCTTCAAACAAAGCCTTGAAAAAGTCATCGCCTGTTGGAGGAGGAGGCATATCACCTATCCTGAGTCTGCCTGAAGCAGGAGCACCTAAACCTTTATTGCCTTGGAATTCAGATCTGTAGCGGTCCTCGTTTGAAGTAGATGACAGGATCTCATGGTCATCGGCTTGGGGTCCTCTAGATGATGGAGCACCAAAATCTCTCATTCCCTGAAACCGAAAGTCTCAAAAATCTTGCTCTGACTGGTGATATAATTTTTCAAAATGGGCAACCTATTAACGACTAGCAGCTAACTCTTCTTGAAGTTTCTTGTTTTGATCCTCAAGCATCCACTGTGAGCCAGAAAGAAAAAGAGCAAGAGCATACATAATCATGCATACATATAGCATAAATTATCATGGAACAAGAAAACCTACCAGGTGATTCATATCAATGCCCTATGGATGAGATGAGATCTCCGGTTGATTAGAATGAGCAAATGGAGGAGCATTAAAGGAAGGTGTAGACTCATGACCAAATGAGCCAGCAGTCTGCAACAATCATTAAAAAAAAGTCAAAACAAGTTAAGAAAGAAGCAATTGCAATGAAAAAATGGTAAAAGTTTACTTGAGAAGTGCTAGCCCCGAGATGCGAGACAGACTCTCTTCCCTCTCCGTGATACTCCTCCTCATCTCTATCCTCATTTCCTTAGGAATCTCCTGTACACCAAAAGGAGATACATCAAAGTTCAAGAGTCCTACTCGAATAAACTGGGTATAAGATGCACCTGGTGGATAGATAAAGGTTCTAACATCATAACCATGCCGAGCCAACCACCATGCATTCTCCGGCATTAATGTGATATTTAAAATATCCTTCGAGCAACTCATCGAGATCCTCCACCGTTTGGGACCAAGAAACCACTCATACACTCTCTCCCTGAGAAACCAACCACTAGACACAGGGCCGACAATGACTCGGCGAGTATGCTGAAAAGGCAATGCTGCATTCATGAAAGAAGTCCAATTCGTCTGCACTTCTGTGTTCCACCAAGGCTAATTGACCTATAAAATGACATAAGGTAAGTGAACTTTTATATAAATTTTAAAGTATACTAATGCTATTTTACATGGCCTCAGGTTAAGCAACTCAAGAGATAGTGCTGGATGTGCACATCATGAGAGCCTAGAACTGCTACATGATCGGACAACCAAAAATTTAATTTCGGGTACCCGACTCTCTCTCGAGAAATGCCAAGCACCCTCATAAGATTATGCTCATATGCTCATACCTACAACAATAATAAAAATCAAATTCATGCAAGAATAAGAATGGAATTGACATTGCTGGAAGAAGAGTACCTCGACAACCACCATAAAGCCAACAAAAGACTTCTTATTTATGCAAATCTTATCTAGTCCATGATAGAGATAGGCAAGGCCAGCTTCACCCCAGCAATAAAGTGGTACCATACTCATATCAGAATGGGCCCTCAACACTGACAAATGGATGGCAGATTCGGTGATGCATAAAATGGTGGACCCGAGCAAATACAATAAAAATCCTCGAGCATATTGTTTGGATGTTTCCCTACTAATCCGTCCTTCATAGTTCATTCAATAACTCTAAATCGACTCAATTTTTATCTTGAAAGGCCCTTTAAATGATGATTCCATACCGATTAACTATTGGACTTCTTTGAATGTTAGAATATCATTGGTAAGAGGGACCGGAAGGCCAAAGTATCGAATACCAGTTATGGCTGTATAATCGACTGGGCCAATGGTCATTTCTCTTATAGGTAGGTGAAAAGTATGGGTCGTGTCCATCCATCACCCTAACAATGCTTGAACTACACTCCTGTCTATCGAACACTCTTCGGATGGTAATTGCAAGAAAAAGTTTTCAAAACCGCAATCTCGGATAATCTATTTTTCCCGCGAAGGTGCTACATCATACCATTGATGGGCTTTATAGACACACCCTCCGCCCCCAGATAATGTAACTATCATGCTAACACAGAGTTAGGTAAGTTAACACAAGGTAAGTATATCATCATATCAATACCACTGATTTTTAGGCTAAATTTATTTATGTTCTATTTTTAGTCTATCTATTTACTTGTTTGTTAAATTCTTAAAAATAGTCATCTAATTAATTTATTTTTCCTAAATCTTAAAAAAAAAACACAAAAACACAAAAATGAAAAATAATTTGGTGTTAAAATAAATAATTGGATTATTACCTTGGTTTTTTGACTTGAACTACGATGAAGCTGCATCTCGGCTAGTAGACTTATAGTTCCATTTTCATGCCGTCGAATAAACTCCAATAACTTAGCATTAGATCAAGTTTCTAATCTCGAAGCGTGCATTTTCTCCTCAACTCTATGCTAAACTCTCTGATTTCACTATCATATGTGTAAGTGTGGACGAAAAGAAAAGATGAGCCGAGATTTATATAGAAAAATTGCAAAGGAAAAAGACAAATAAAAAAAAAAGAGAAAAACAATATTCTCATGAAAAAAAAGAAAAAAAGAAAATGTTATTATTGATAAATAGTAAATGAATAGTTGGTGAATAGGCATAAATAGTGACTACATAGTAAATAAATAAAAAATTCAATTATTCAGATATTTGCGTGTATATAAATATTTTTACACTTTTAAAATATTTTTACATATAGGGGCAAGAAGATATGGGCATGGTAAAAATTAGCTAATTTTTTTGCAAATTCCTTTAGCATCCTACTGACTATAATTATTTTTTGCAGATAATCAAATCTCTCTTAAGTCCAGAACTTAGCTTAGGTCCAGAACCTAAATTCTCTCTTAAATCCAAAACTTACCTCGGGTCCATAAACCAAATTATTTTTAAGTCCAGAACTTAGCTTAGGTCCAGAACCTAAATTCTCTCTTAAGTCCAAAACTTAGCTCGGGTCCACAACCCAAATTATTTTTAAGTCCAGAACTTAGCTTAGGTCCAGAACCTAAATTCTCTCTTAAGTCCAGAACTTAGCTCGAGTCTAGAACCCAAATCTCTCTTAATACCAGAACTTACCCCGGGTTCAGAACCCAAATTATTTTTAAGTCCAAAACTTAGCTTAGGTCCATAACCTAAATTCTCTCTTAAGTCCAGAACATAGCTCGTGTCCAAAATCCAAATCTCTCTTAAGTCAAGAACTTAGCTCGGGTCCACAACCCAAATCTCTCTTAAGTCCAGAACTTAGCTCGGGTCTAGAACCCAAATTACCATTAAGTCCAGAGCTTAGCTTGGGTCCAGAACCCAAATTACCCTTAAGTTCAGAACTTATCTCGAGTCCAGAACCCAAATCCTAAATCTAGCTCGGGTCAAGAACCCAAATTATTTTGGAGTCCAGAGCTCAAACCAACCTTGGGAGTCCAGTATGACTCCAAACCCAGTCAAAAATCACATTGCTTTTCACTCTCTTTTTTCCGTAGTCTCATATCTCTAAAGCAGGGGGCAAACTGTAGACCCTTAATTTTTGACCTAGTCTGGTCCAATATTTTTATAGTATAAAATAATTTTTGTGGTATTTTAATTAAATAATATTTATTTTAATTATTTATAATTTTTAATAAAAATAAAAAAGGTAATATTAGTAAAGTTAAAATAAATAAATAATCAGCGACGGAAAATTTTATCGCTGGCGTAATTGGCTTGGGCCAATTCGCTGCATGAAATTCCTGCAGTGAATTGGCTGGCCCGTGCCCCAGCTCATGCACAACTCTTGCAATTCTTGTGCTAGCCCGCCCGTAGCCCTCAGTAGTTTTTGCCAGCACAATTTTTGCCAGCGCAATTTTTGTCAGCACAGTTTTTTTTGAAACCGAATTCTATTTGGTTTTTATTTCTTTTGCTAAATGGTTTTAATGTCCTTAGACAATTAGAATTAGGATTTAATTTTTTCCTATAAATACCACATTAAAACATACAATCAAGGGGACAAAACTTGGATCATTTGGAAAAGGAAATTTTGAACCAAACTTAGGACTCTTGAATTCTTTCGGCCAAAAGAAAACCCTAGCAAACTAGGAGAAATCCAAGACACAGCAACCAAAGGAGGCAACAATCAATCATCTCCAGATTGCTTTGCTCAACCAAAACCAAATCTGAAGCAGGCAACGACTTGGTTCAATTTCTTCAATTTGGTGGAGCCTTCAAACATAGGTAAATTGATCTAAATTCAGTTTATTAAATCATTAATCATCTTCATCTTTCAAGTGATCATCACACTACCTTAGTTATTTAATTCTTCCTTTAATTTAGTTTACGCAGTATCATAAATTAATTCATACAATACCTAAGGTTATTAATTAAAGTAAATAATATAATCATTCAAAACAATAGTATATTTTCTTAAACCCTAAGTTATTTAAACCCTAAATCTTAATTAATTCTTTTTTCAAACCTTCACAGTAGTTTTATAATTTTATTCATTGAGTTATTTTAATCTTTCAATAATTAATTTAGCTTTCAATGTTTATTTCACCTAAAAAATATTTAAATAGTTATTACAGTCAATATAAAAGCACACTCAACTTTGATCACAGAAAAGCATCAAATTCTAAATTTAAAATCATAATCTACAGAATCAAGATTTCAAACCATAAAACCCTAATATCTTAACCGTAAAACCCTAAAACTTTAATAGCCTTAAAATATGTTTTTCAAATCTAAAATCCTAATTACACCTTTCTAAAAATCAAAACAACAATCTGTTTGCTTAAAACCCTAACCAAACCTATTTTTTAAATCATAGCAACATTATTTTCATAAAAACATCCAAAACCCTAAATCTTTAAAACATCCAATAGCTATGTTATTTCTTTAAAATATTTTTCAACTAATTAAACTAGTATATGCAAAACCCTAGTTATTAAACATTAAACCCTAGAAACCCTAATTGATGCATGAACCCCTAAAGTTAATAAATTTACTAATTTATTTAAATTGGATGAATGTTTATTATATATTTTGATTGATGTTTGATGTCTTTGATGAATGATTTATTTATGATGAATGGTTGTTTACTTTTATTGACTTATTTTGATTTCAAAATATTTTAAGAGGTTTGTTTCCATATTTTTGAGTACCTCATGTTATAAGCATCATGTAATTTATTTTATTTTAAAATTTTTGGACCAATGTAAAGAACATGTTTCCACCTTTCGGTGGGTGTCCTATTTAGCTTTAGACATGGACAATGTAAAGACATGTTTCCATCCTCGGATGGGTGTCCATTTATTTGCTTTATTTGGACATTGCTTTGATTTTAATATAATGATGCTTTATTTGAATTGTTGCCTGTAATATGGATAATATTGTTATACTTAAGAATTTTATAATCTTAAGACCTGCAAACGAGGCTGGTTCCAATGAACTGGGCATTGTGGGGGATACTGGGCTACTTCTCACCTTCCCCACACGTACCCAACTTTCCAAACCCATTAGGGGGTTGGGGATTCCTTAGGAATCGAATCATCTACCCCTTTCTTTTTCCAAGCCTGTCTGGGTGGCGATTCCATTTTCTCCGGGCTTAGGACCCTAGCCTAAACAGTGCCAAAATCGCAAGAACCATTCCACCGGGAGTAGGGACAAAAATCCCTGCTCACAAGGACCTCGATCCAATGCTGAGTTATTGGAATTTATTCAATGGCATGAAAATGGAATTATAGGTCTACTAGCTGGGATGCAACTTCGTCGTAGTTTTAGTTAAAAAACTAAGGTAACAGTGCAACTTAATATTTTAATAGCACAAATATGTATTTATTATTTTATTATCTCATTTTTGGTTTTTTTATTAATAAAGATTAGGAAAAATAAATTAATTAGTTGACTATTTTTAAGAATTTAATAAACAAATAAATAGATAGATTAAAATAGAACATAACGAATAAATTTAGTCTATGAAACAATAGTATTGGTATTATGATATACTTACCTCGTGTTAACTTACCTGACTTTGTGTTAGTGCGATCGCTGTGTTATCCGGGGTGGAAGGTGTGTCTATAAAGCTCGACAATGATATGATGTAGTACCCTCTCGGGTAAAATGGATTATCCGAGATTGCGATTATGAAAGCTTTATCTTGCAATTACCATCTGAGGAGTGTCCGATAGACAGGAGTGTAGTTTAAACATTGTCAGAGCAGTGGATGGACACGACCAATACTTTTCATCTACCTGTAGGAGAAATGACCATTGGCTCAGTCGATTATACAACCATAATTGGTATCCAGTACTATGGCCTTTCGGTCCCTCTTACCAGTGATATTTTGATAATACGAAGAAGTTCAATGGTTAATCGGTATGGAACCATCATTAAAAGAGCTCTTTAAGATAAAAAATGAGCTGATTCAGAGTTATTGAATGAACTATGAAGGATGGGTCCATAGGGAAACAACCAAACAATATGCTCGAGGATTTTTACTGCATTTGCTCGGGTAGACCATTTTATACAGCACCAAATGTGTCATTCATTTGTCGGTGTTGAGGGCCCTTACTAATATGATTATGGTACCACTTTATGGCTAGGGTGAAGCTAGCCTTGCCTGTCTCTATCATGGACTAGATAAGATTTGCAGGAATAAGAAGTCTTTCGCGGGTTTCATTGTGGTTGTCGAGGTACTCTTCTTCCACCAAAGTCAATTCCATTCTTATACTTGTATGAATTTGATTTTTCATTGTTATTGTAGGTAGGGGTGTATGAGCATAATCTTGTGAGGTCCCTGGCATTTTCTGAGAGAGAGTCGGTATCCAAGATTGAATTTTTTATTATCAGATCATGTAGCAGTTTCTGGCTCTCACCATGTGCACATCCAACATTATCTATTGAGTTGGAAAATAGTATTAGTATACTTTAAAATTTATGTAAAAAGTTAACGCACCTTTTGTCATTTTGTAGGTCAATTTGTCTTGGTTGAACATAGAAGAGAGGATGAACTAGACTTCTTCCATGAACGCCGTTGAATTGGACTTCTTCCATGAATTGGACTTTTTCCATGAACCCCACCGAGTCATTCCTGGCCCTGTGTCTAGTGGCTGGTTTCTTAGGGAGAGAGTGTATGAGTGGTTCCTTGGTCCCGAGCGATGGAGGATCCTGATGAATTGCTCAAAGTATACTTTAAATATCGCATCAATCCTGGAGAACGTGTGGTGGTTGGCTCAGCATGGTTATGATGTTGAAACCTTTCTCTATCCACCGGGTGCATCATATATCTAGTTTATTCAAGTAGGACTCTTGAACTTTGATGTATCTCCTGTTGTTGTCCGAGAAATTCCCGAGGAAAAGGAGGATAGTGATGAAGAGGAGTATTACGGAGAGGGAGGAGGGTCCGTCCCGCATCCCGGGGCTAGCACCTCTCAGGTAAATTTTACCATTTTGCCATTGCAATTACTTCTTTCTTAACTTGTTTTGACTATTTCAATAATTATTGCAGGCTACTGGCTCGTTTGGTCATGAGGTTGGACCTTCCTCTGCCGCTCCTCCATTTGCTCATTCTAATCAACCAGAGATGCCATCTCATCCACAGGGTGTTGATATGAATTACCTGGTAGGTTATCCTATTCCATAATGATTTATGCTACATGTATGCATGATTATGTATGCTCTTACCCTTTTCTTTTTGGCTCACAATGGATGCTTGAGGAACAAAACAAGAAACTTCAAGAAGAGTTAGCTACTAGTCATCAATAGGTTGCCCATTTTGAAAAATTGTATCATCAGTCAGAGCAAGACTTTTGAGATTTTCAATTTCAGGGGATGAGAGATCCTAGTGCTTCGTTGTCTAGGGGACCCCAAAATGATGACCATGATATTCTTTCATCTACTTCGGATGAGGATCGTTACAGATCTAAATTCTAAGGTAATAGAGGTTTAGGTGCTCCTGCTTTGGGTGGACTTGGGATAGATGATATGCCTCCTCCTTCAATAGGCGATGACTTCTTCAGGGCTTTGTTAAATCATGATCCACCACCTCCTTCTCAGTGATCTATCATTATTCTACTAGTTGAGGAAAATATTGTATTACTATTAATAATAATAATGATAATTATAATTTGCACTTTTACTGAAACTTTTGACTTTCAAATATTTTTTTTCTTTTTTTTGCCGGTATTATAATTATTATTATTTCTATGCTACAATAATTCATAATTCCACAGTAGCACTAATTTACAAAACTGAAGACAATGCGGCAACTCAAAACCATTTCGTCGCTAATTTCCTATCATTGCGCGTCTCAGTCTCAAACCATTCCTTGTAAACTTTGGTATGGCCAATCATCCTATATAAATCTTCTTTCCCTGCTATGACCTCATACAAAAGCCAGGAAATTTTCCATGAATTTTTAACTTCAGCATCAAAATTCCTTTTAACAATTCTAATTTCCGTTCAGCTGTCAACAATGACCGAACTCGCTTTGAAGAAAATATCTTGGTCTAAAATTAATACTTTGAAGTGTTTTTAAAATATTAAAATGTACCATTCTTTTTTACATGCCATGGTCTCTTTTGGAATGTGAATTCTAGGACTTTTAAAATAAATGACTTTGAGATATGTCCCATTATTGAAGAGTTTGAGGCCATCCTTGGTTATCCAAGCAATCAACCAATGGTGTTACCTATATTGATTTCCAAGACTCAATAAAAGATGCAAATGTTGTTTCAACTTTCAAAGCCCGAAGTTCTTCAGTAGACGAGAGGTAAGAAAATTCTGCTTGGTCCCTTAATTGACTTTTGCATTTCTCACTTGGCTCCTAATAAGGCATGGGGACGTATGCTTTGTCTATGCTTACTTGGCCAATTCTTACTTGTTTCTTTTTATGGTGATATTGATCCATGAGTATTGGATATCACAGACCAAATGGAAGGAGGCTTTTCGCCGATACCTGTGATCTTAGCTGAGGCTTTAGTTGGACTGGACCAACTTAAATTGGGATTGTCAAAGAGATTGACCGGGAGTCTGTTATTACTTTAGGTAATTACCTAAACTACCTTTTTGGATTTTCAATTTAGGCCCTTTTTATTATTTCTATTTTTATTTTTATTATATTTTTATTGCTCTAATTTTTGTCTAGTCTGCCTTTACAGGTTTTCGGAACTAACGAGCATCCCTAATTTTTGCCTAGGCCGTTCTTGTGTATTTTTGACCTAACAGGCCTTTTTTTAAATATTTTTCTAATTTTTTTCCTAGTCTGCCTTTGCGGGTTTTGGAACTAGCGAGGCGCCCTAATTTTTGCTTAAGCCGTCCTTGCTGATTTTCTCCCTAACTGGTCTCTCTCTCTCTCTCTCTCTCTCTCTCTCTCTCTCTCTCTCTTTTTTTAAATTCTTTTCTTGTGTTTACAAATTTTTCTTTAGGAGTGTCTCTGCTTACTTGACATTTCATCTATGGATTTTGCTAGATATCTACCACGACATCACTCTGCTAGGAAACTACTTCACCCTGCTTCTTCATATGCCTATTGGATTGACTGGATCCACTCACGTGTTAAAATCAATATCCATTGGTTAGTATCCTGGTGGAAGATTTCTCGTATCACCATTTGGACGCATTTGATGTATGTTCCTCTCACTGCTCTTCTTCGAGGTACTTGCTATGATCCTTGCCGGCTTGACCGTCAGTATGGAGCTGAGCCTCGAGGTTCTGATTTTACTCCTGATGTGGACATGCCTTGTCTGACTGAAGCCTACTTGCATCGGCTGAAGCAAAGCTTGTTCGTATGCCATAGATTTTACATTTATCACTTTCTTTAGAAAAAATATTATTAGGATATAAAAATAATGAAAATAATAATAAGAGATGTTTCTTTTCCTCTCATAATTTGTCATCACCTTTTGCTATTGTGTTTATTTATTTTATCCATTTCTGGTCAAATACTTAAAACAGTGCACATGGAACATAAAGCCAGCATACACAAGATCACTCTTGTTGCCAACTAGCCCTTTCGGGTTTTCTAATTGATAATTTTCTCTCACTTAGCCCTAATTGTTGCCTAGCCCTCCCTTTCAAATTTTCTAAACTAGGGGACTGCTCTAACTTTTACCTAGGTCACACTTTTGGGTTTTCAAATTAGCGAGCTCTCTTTTTCTTATACATAAAACATCTTCAACCTGTCAATGTTCACTGGCTCACTAAACTCATTTCCATCCATGTCTGATAACTTGACTGCACCCTTGTTCATGACTTGTTTTACAACTTATGGTCCTTCCCAGCTAGGCTTAAATTTTCCTCTTGGATCAGATACATTAGGCTTACATTGTTTCAATGCTAAATCGCTGACTCTGTTTTTTGATCTTAACCCTTCTATTGTAAGCCCGAGCTATCTTCCTTTGATACAGTTGATGATGATACAATGCTTTTAACCTTCTCTCCTCTAGTAAGGCTAACTATGCATATCTGCTTACCACCCACTCCATCTCAGGTAGTTCAGCTTCCAAGACCACTCTTAATGACTTGATCTCAATTTCAATTGGCAATACTGCTTCCATCCCATAAACCAAAGAGAATGGTGTTATTTCAGTCGGTGTTCACACACTTGTTCTGTATCCCCACAAAGCAAAAGGAAGCTGATGAATTCGCTATTTGGTGTTATTGGTAGCTTCTGCTGCACCATTGGCCTTTGGTCTATAAGGGGTGGATCAGTGATGATGAATTCGCTATTTCGAGAATAATTCCTTAACTGCACCTTGGAACTGTACCCCATTTTCTGATATCACACTGTGTGGGACCCCATACCTACAAATAAGATTCTTTTTAATAAATCTAGCCATTTGTTTTGCCCCCAGTTTTTTGAAAGATTCAGCTTTGACCCATTTTGAAAAATAATCTACCGCTGCTACAATGAAACGGTGACCGTTTGAGGCTGTCAGATGTATTTTTCCTATAATGTCAATCCCCCAAGTTGCGAAGGGCTAGGGTGAAGACATAGAATGCAATTCTTCAGGAGGCATGTGATTCAAATTACCATACATCTGACATTGCTGGCACTACTTCACAAACTCAATACAATCTCTCTCCATGGCCAACCAGTAGTAACCTTATCGAATTATCTTTTTAACTAGGGCTAAACCATTCATGTGTGGACCGCAATTTCCCGCGTGTATTTCTGACATGATATGCTCCACTTAGGCTTCCTCAAGAATCTCAAGTGCACCCCATCAGGCCATCTTTGATACAACTCTCCATGAAAGGTGATGTATTGTAAGGACCACCACCTTACGGCTCTTCTTTCCTTCTTTGTTTTCCTTCTCTTCTACCATCTTATAATGTCATACCACGCATCATGGTCTGTATTAATTTCCATGATTGTCTCAAATTCATAGCAAGGAGTTGATGAACTGGTCAAAATCAGAGGCTTAAGGAATAAATTGATAGGATTTTCCCATATTGAAGCCAATGTGGCTAGGGCATTAGCCATCTGGTTTTCTTCTCTTGGTAGGTGTATAAACCTGCACTCCTTAATATTCTTCTTCATCGTGGTCAAGTAATGGTGGTATGGTTTTAGTTTCTCTTCTTTTAACTCCCACTCTCTATTTACTTGGGATACTACTAGCAATGAATTGCCAAAGACTTGCACCTTATCCACCTTCATAATCATCATGGTTTCTAAACCAAAGATACATGCTTCATACTCCACCATATTATTGGTCGCCCTGAACTTCAACTTCTTGGCTAAAGGGATAAACTCCCCTTCGGGCGATTCTAGTATGACTCCCAAACCTGCTCCTTTCCTATTCACTGCTCTATCAAAATACATTTTCCATCCTTGTACCTCTATGGCCTCTAAATGTTCATCAGGAAATTCCAAGACTAACTCTTCGCTGTCCAGTAATGGTTGTTGGGCTAGGAATTTTGCCATTGCTCTACTTTTGATTGTTTTCCTGGTTACATACTCAATCTCAAATTCTTCCAATATTATCAACCATCGCCCATACTTTCCAATCAAAGAGGGTGTCTCCCTTCAGTACTTCACTGAATCCAACCTGGAAATTGCTTGCACACTATAATATCGAAAATAATGCCGCAACTTCTTAGAGGACCAAACCACATCTATACAGGTCTTTTCAATGATACTATACTTAATTTCATAAGGTAGGAGCTTTCTACTCAAATAATAGACTGCATGCTCAATCTATGACTCATCTGCTTGGGCTAGCATGGCTCCTATTGACTCTTCTTCTACTGCTAATTATAGTAACAAGGGTTTACCAGGTTTAGGTTGTTTCAAAATAGGTGAATTTAGAAAATACTCCTTTATGCACTTAAAGGCCTTTTGACACTCTTTGTTCCACATGACTGGCTGATTATTTTTAAGCAATTTGAAGATAGGTTCACAGATTGTGGTGAGCTTTGCTATAAACCTGTTAATGTATTGCAATCTGCCAATGAACCCTTGAACTTCTCTCTCCGTCTTAGGGGCTGGCATATCCCTGATCACCTTAACTTTGTTAGGGTCAATCTCAATGCCATTTAGACCAATCACATGTCCCAATAATTTGCCTGAGGTAACCCCAAACACATAATTCTTCATGTTTAATCTTAGCTTATACTTCATTGCCCTTTCGAAGAATAATTCTAAGTTTTGGAAGTGTTATTCCCTTGTATCTGACTTCAACATTATATCATCAACATACACTTCGACTTCTTTATGCATCATATCATGAAATAATGTGGTGGCCATCCTTTGGTAGGTTGCTCCAGCATTCTTTAATCCCAACGGCATCACCCTATAACAAAATATACCCCATATAGTAATGAAAGCAGTTTTGGCTTTATCCTGTTGGGCCATTAACACTTGGTTGTATCCGGGAAATCCATCTACAAATGAATGTAGCATGCTAGAAGCTACACTATCAATGAGGACATCTATACAGGGTAAAGGAAAATCATCTTTAGGGGAAGCCTTGTTTAAATCTCTATAGTCCACACAGACCCTAATTCTTCTATCTTTCTTTGGCACGGGTACTATGTTGGCTAGCCAATCTGGATATTCTATCACTTCAAAGAACTTTACTTGTATTTGTTTAGTAACCTCTTCTTTAATCAATTCAGCCCATTTAGGTCTTAACCGCCTAAGCATTTGTTTGATACGTTTCATGTGAGTGTAAGTAGGAATTAGATGTTCGGCTATGTCTCGATCTATTCTAGGCATATCCTCATAAGACCAAGCAAAAAACTCTTCATATTTTTTTAAATATTTTTTCAAATCTCTCTCTCTCATCAGGAGTAAGGTCGGATGCTATGCTAATATTTTTAGGATTTTCGGTTGTTCCCAAATTTAATGATTGTGTATCGACAGAGTTAATATTAAAGATGCTCATGTAACCACTATTTGAATGTATGCAACCATTAGGAGAAACATCACACAAGTAAGCAAAATCAGACTTTATTGCATTTATTTTGGAAAAGAAAACATCATCATCCTCCTACAATTCAGATAAATTAAAATCAAAATCAAAATCATTGTCATTGTTCTCAAAATCATGAAGTAGGACATCTTCAAACTTTTCTTCAACCAGGGTAGCAATCTCCTTTGGAGTTTTCTCGGCTTTCAGGATAACTTCCTTTTTCCCTTCCAGACTGGGCTCTTTGTTGGCTGGCAGGGTGAGCTCTTTCTTCACTTGCTCTACTAACTCGGCAACATCAGCAAAAATTTTAAAATCCGAGATCAACTTTCTCATGAACATAATTGGCTCGGGCTTTCCTTGGAGTGGTCCCATGTCTGGAGCTTTGACAAAGATCTCTTCAAGTGGTGGGAAGCTCATCTTCTCATTCTTCTTTGGATGAACATCTTTGCTAGCTTCTTCATACCCTAACCCTTTCTTGGAAGTTTGAGTCTTGAAATCTGGAAGCTTTGTCACACCAGCCTTGCCTTTTCAAAGACCACCACCAGGAAGATAGCTCATGTTCTTCATCATGATCAAAACCTTGGAGTCCATTACTTCATCATCAGAAATTAAAGCTACTTGGAAATCATTGAGAGGCCTCTCAATCATTAGAGCATTAATAGCCTCATTATCTTCGGCCTTGATGACCACCGTCTCATCTCTATTAGGGAACTTGATCTTTTGATCAAGGGTGGAAGGAACTCCACCAAGAGGATGAAACCATGGTCATCCCAAAAGCAAAGCAAAAGTAATAGGTATGCCCAAAACCACAAATTCTACTATAGATTCAATTGGAACAATCTTTACAATGGCTTTGAATGTCCCTTCAGTGTGCCTCTTGGTATTGTCATAAGCCCTAATGGTTACCTTGGTTGGGCTTAGATCCCTTGTTGACATAGCTAGCTTTGGTAAAATTTTAAGTGGGCAAACATTTATGATGGACCCATCATCAACCATTACACATGGGGTCCTTTTTCCTTTGACTTCTACTTTGATAAAGAGAGGATGGATGTGATCTCTCCCCTCTTCCGATAAATCTGCATCTGAGAAAGATACTATTTCCATGTCAACTTCACCCTTCTTTTGAACCTCTTCACACTTCATTACTCCTTCAACTTTTATGAAGTTAATAAGCTCCTCCGGTGTTATAGAGGTTGAAATTGGCATGCTAGCTAAGGCCTTGGCCATAGTTTCGCGGTGCTTCTTAGAAGTAGCCAATAAGTCTCAAATACTGACACTTGCTTGGGTTCTCTTTAACTGCTTAAGTACAATATCATCTTCCTCTTTTTTTTTCCTACTTTGACTTCCTTTCCTTTATTAGCTTCTACTTCCTTAGGTGGTGGCCTTGCGTAAGGCTTATAAGATCTAGTGTTCATTTCTTCATCTTCTTCGGGCTCGGACCAAGTCCATTTCTCTTTCTTGTGCTCAAAATCATCATCACTATCGTTTGAATCCCAAAATTTGTTCACAACACAAATTGCTACTTCTTTTTCAATCACAGTTTGTTCAACTTTGCTAAACACTACTTCTTCTTTGGTCGCTTTTCCTTCCACATCATGGAAAGAAGACATGACAAAACTTTCATGCAAACCTCCTCCAATCATGAAGGTCGTCGATGGTGGTACTCTATTGAAACTTGGCAGTGGATTGTCTTTGGTGTTTGGCTTGTTGGGCTCGGGTAGCTTCCCACTATCAATCAAATTTTGGATCTCATGCCTCAACCTCACACATCTATCCATGTCATGCCCTTGTATTTGATGAAATTGACAAAATGCCTTAGTGTCAAAGTTAAGTGGGAGAGGGTTAGGCAAAGGATGAGGATTTAAGGGTTGTAACAATCACTTCTTTCGTAGCTTATTGAGGACCCAAGACAGTGGCTTCCCCAATTTTGAAAACTGCCTTCTTCCTCCTTGGCCAATAGTATTAACATGAACTGCCTTTTGCATGCTTTTGTTACTAGACTGGCAGTTTCCTTTCTCGTTCCTTCTTGCTGAAAAGTGGTTCTTCTCTCTTTCCCACTCTTCAATTTGCAGACCAGCTTGTAAAAGGTCCTTGAAATCTCGAATGAGTGTATGCGACATCCTTTCGCGAAGGCTAGGTAACACTCCTCTCACAATCATTCTAATTTGATCGGTTTCATGAGCCCTTCTCTTGAGCAATGCAGCCTTATTCCTCCATCTCTTCATATAGTCCACGAAGTTCTCATTCGACCTTTGTCTAATGGACTCCACCTCCATTAAAGAAATTTCCAATTCAACATTGTATCCATATTGTTGGATAATGGCCTTGTATAGCAGATCCCAACTCTTTTGTGTGCCATCATCCAAGGTATTGAACCAATTTTGGATAATAGGATCCAATGAGAGCATAAAGTATCTTAGGGTTTGAGCCTTAATAGCTCGGGCAGACTGTATAGCAGTGATATACTGCTTCACATGGAGGTGAGGATTTCCAGTTCCATCAAACTTTGTAAAGGATGGCATCTTGAATGTGTATGGAACTTCCTTGTCTAGCTCAAACAATTTGTCAACCTTGGACATTTCTTTGATTTTCAGCTTCTTTTCAAACTTCTTTTCTAGGTCAGCAATCATCTTTTTAACATCTAAAGTTTCAGTTTTCTCCACAACTAATCTTTCAACAATCTTCGGCTCCTTCTTCTTGTCTTGAGGATCTTGGAAGTATTGAGCCCAGTCGTCATCATCATCAATGACCACCTTGTTATCATCATAAGCCACTTTACCAACTTTAGCCTTCCCTTTGTCCTTTGGCTTCTTGGTGCTAGCAGATGCTTCAGCATTGTTCTCTAAAATTGCAACCAATTGGTTCTTCACAGTCTCAGCCAAGGTCTCCTTTAGTTCTTCCATTTTATCATTGAGGGTGTCGTCCACCATTCTTTGAATTTGTTTGGGCTCCCTTGCTTTTGGTGAAAAAGTGATTGAGTTGCTGCTAGATTCCTCATCTCTGGCGTAGGTCAGATTGTCGTAAGCTTTTAAACTGTTGTAATCCAGGGTTGTGAGCCAGAAAGAATTAATGATATGTGATGCAAATGCATGTATGCATGTACGCATGTGTGCACAAACAATAAACAAACAAGGATAAATAGGACGTTCCTTCCAACCTTATAACATCCACACATGACTGGCGAGTCTCTTTTCCTAGGTAATATGGTTAACAAAATACCAACATGGGGTACTTGTTTTTGAATAATTACCTCAGACGTTTCAACCAATAGTTATATTTTCAAAAATGGAAATTAGTTCATGATAATTCCCATCAATTAGGTTTTAATCCATTCAACCAAATAAAGTAGCTTTTATGATATATTGGATTAAAACTAAATTAAGAGGTTTATTATAAATAGATTTCTCACTTGAAAAAGTAACTAATGATTCATGCCAAAAACAAGCCCATGATTAATAATTATTAGTATAAGCTAGGCTCACAATTGATTTTAGTATTTTCATAATTGACCTAAATATTCGTAAGCTCTTTCAAAAGGTTATGAAAATAATTTTATTTCTAAGCCCATTATAAAAAGATTTTAGAAAAAAATGGACTTTGGGCTTTGTATTTGGGTCATGAGAAAAGAATTTTTGATTTGTTATTTTTAGAAAAATTTTATGTCCAAAGACCATCTTGAAAGGTTTTAAAAATAGCTTTGGTCTTTTGGACTTTAAAGAAAAATTTATTTTGAGCTTACAATGTACTTAGGTCATATTAGAAAAAGAACAAACCAAATAAGCTATGATTTAAGCCAAGATAAATTAACCATAGTCAAACAACAAGCATTTGGGGTAAAAACCTAAGGAAAATAACTAGGCCAATTACATGAGTTTTACTCTTTGGGTTAAAAGGCTTAGGTTCCCATAGCAAGTATATACCAAAAGGTATAAGGCTATGAGTGGTTATGCCATGCTCGATCTCCATACCTTGAGTGAAAGTATGATATCCCTTATATAATACAACATGGGTAACACGGGAATCCTAACTCACGCACACGATACAATCTAAATGATGCAATGGATAAAATCATGATAAGAAAGAATAGAATAATATAAAGACCAACAAAATCAACTTCTCTTGTCCCCAGTGGAGTCGCCACTGTGAGCGGGGATTTTCACCCTGTGGAATGACTCTTGCGACTACGGCACTGCTTAGGCTTGGGGCCTTAGAGAATACTGGCCTAAGCCCTGAGAAAATGGAGTCACCACCCGGATAGGCCGGGAAAAAGAAAGGGGTGGATGACTCAATTCCTAAGGAATCCCCAACCCCTAATGGGTTCAGAAAGTTGGATACGTATATGCCCGGTTCATTGGAACCGGCCTCCTTTGCAGGTCTTAATATTATAAAATTCTTAAATATAATAATATTATCCATACTACATGCGATCATAAGAATAAGTAAATACTTTATTAAAACCACAACAATATCCAATCAAAATAAATAAATGGACACCCATCCGAGGATGAAAACATGTCCTTACATCGTATAATATCTAAAACTAAATATCACACCCACCAAAAGGTGGAAACATATCCTTTATATTGATCCAAAACTTTAAAATAAGCTAAATTACATGATGTTCACGATATGAGGTACCCAAAACTTGGAAACATACCTCTTACAATATT
Source organism: Garcia nutans (assembly GCA_947685225.1). NCBI lineage: Eukaryota > Viridiplantae > Streptophyta > Magnoliopsida > Malpighiales > Euphorbiaceae > Garcia > Garcia nutans. The sequence continues at coordinate 38,235,372 of CANTUV010000011.1, forward strand.
TTGAAACCAAAGCAAATCAATAAAAATAACCAACCATTCATTATAAATAAATCATTCATCAAAGACATCAAACATTAATCAAAATATATAATAAACATTCATCTAATTTAAATAAAATAGTAAGTATAAATTTAGGGTTTATGTATCAATTAGGGTTTCTTGGGTTTTATGTTTAACAATTAGGATTTTGTATATACTGGATTAATTAATTGAGAAATATTTAATATAAAAGAAATAATATGGCTACTGGATATTTGAATTAGAGATTAGGTTTGAAATAAATTAGGGTTTGAATCTAAAGAATGGATGTTTTGGATTTAGGGTTTCGGAAGTTGTATGAAAACAATATTAAAATTTAAGGTTTAAATAAATAAGATTGAAGATTATGAAAATTGGATTTTAAGTTAGGTATTTGGAAAGAATAGGCTATTGTGAATCTCAAAAAAATAGATTTGGTTAGGGTTTTAGGAAAACAGATTATTATTTTGTGGTTTTAGAAAAGTGTAATTAGGGTTTTATATTTTAAAAATTAGTTTTACGGGTATTAAGGTATTAGGGCTTTGAAAAAATACTTTTTAGGGTTTTAAATAGAGTTTTAGATGGTAAAGAGAACAATTAATCAATGTGCCTAACAAAAACATCATCTATTGTATGTTTAAATAATTGATCCAATTGAGTGATGAGGCATACTATAAACATAAACAAGTAAATAGAAATTTAAACCTTTGTTATTGGTTCCACCATAATTTTGAATTCTGGTTGAACAATAACAAAGACAGTGGGTGTGCCTTTGATGGATTGTATGTTGTTTGCTGCCTCTTGATCCTTTAAGCTTGAGATTGTAAATAAACTTCAAAAAAGAATTTGAATAGTTCTTGAATAAAATTCTAAAAGTCTCAATCTCGAAATTTCGATCCTTCAACTGTGTATTTTTAATGTGATATTTACAAGAAAAATAAAAATCTAATACTAATTGATTAAGGAAATAAAAACTCTTTCAAAAATAAAATCAAAAACCAAGTAAAATAAGGTTTTAAAAAAATTGTACACGGGCCGGGCTACTGCCATACAAGACTGTGCTGGCAAAAACTGCGGGGCGCTGCTGGCTAGGCGCGGGCCGCGCATGTTTTTACAGCAAGTTTTGCTTGCGGCAAAAATTGCTTGCAGCAAAAATTGGCCCGCAACCAATTCGCCGCAAGTTAATTGGCTTGTGGCCACTTCGCCGCCTTCCTGCGGCGAATTAGCCCAAGCCAATTCATCGCTAGCGAATTCCGTCATCGATTCTGTCATCGCTGATTTTTATTTTTTTATTACTTTTATTATTTTTATAAATAAATAATAAATAAATATTAAAATAAATAATAATAATTTATAAATAAATGATAAATATTAAATATTAAGTAAAATAAATAATAAATATTAAAATAAATAATTTATACCACAAAAAATTATTTTAGACTTGTTTTAAAATCTTTGGACTTGACTGGATAAAAAATTAAGGGTCTACAAAATGGTGAAATTGCTTTCAAAGGGGTTAGAATTTTCAATACTTATAAAATTGACATACATTCCAATAATGCATTTGAATGTTTGATTTCTATTAATAATGATGCTTGGTTATGACATAGAAGACTAGGACATGCTAATATGGATCACTTAAAATGTATTAGTAAAGAAGAACTAGTTGATGGTCTCCCTATAGCAAAATTTGATAATGATAAGACTTGTGAACCTTGTCAATTAGGCAAGCAACATAAAAGCTCATTCAAATCTAAAAATATTGTATGCACTTTTAGACCCTTATAACTCATTCACTTAGATTTATTTGGACTAGATAGAGTTGCAAAGGTGGCAAGTTATATGCATTTGTACTTGTTGATGATTACTCAAGGTTTACATGGGTTAATTTCTTAGCTCAAAAGAATGAAGCTTTCAATCATTTTAAAATATTTGCAAAAAGAGTTCAAAATGAAAAAGGCTATTAATCACATCTATTAGAAGTGATCATGTCAAAGAATTTGAAAATGAGAATTTTGAAAACTTTTGCAATGAATTTTCACACAACTTTTTGACTCCTAGAATACGTCAATAAAATGGTGTGGTTGAAAGAAAAAATAGAACGTCGGTAGAAATGGCTAGGATAATGCTTAATGAGTATGATTTACCATCTTACTTTTGGGCGAAAGCCGTTAATACCGCATGTTAAATTTCAAATCGTGTTTTCAAAAGACCTATGATAAATAAAACTTCTTATGAGCTATGGAATAAAAGAACACCCAAAATCTCATACCTTAGAGTATTTCGATGCAAATGCTTTATATTGAATACCAAGGATAATCTTAGAAAATTATCATCCAAATCGAATGAATGAATATTTTTAGAATACTCATCATCTAGCAAAGTATATAGAGTATTTAATAAGAGAACGCTAGTAGTTGAATAATCAATGCATGTTGTTTTTGATGAATTTTCTAAACTTGATCAAAAGAAAGGTAGTGTTCTTGATGATTTTGTAGGAACATTCGAACGACAAGAAACAATTGATGTTCCAAATAATAATTATGATGAACAAGAAGAAGAGTCTTAAGAACTGCCCAAAGATTGACAATATAAGAAGGATCACCCAAAAGAACAAATCATTGGTGATACATCAAAGAGAGTAACTACTAGATCCAAACTTAAATACTTAGATGTTAAAATTTCTTTTGTTTCTTAAATTGAGCCAAGGATCATTAAGGAGGCACTAAGTGATGAAAGTTAGGTGATTACTATGCAAGATGAACTCAATCAATTTGAGAGAAATAATGTGTGGGAACTTGTTCCAAGACCTAAAGTCCATCCAATTATAGGATGTAAATGGGTATATAGGAATTAGCTTGATGAAAATGGTCTCATTACTAGGAACAAATCTAGATTGGTAGCCAAAGGCTATAACCAAGAAGAAGGTATTAATTATGATGAGACATTTGCCCCATGGAAAGATTAGAAGAAATTAGAATTTTACTTGCATTTGCATGTCATATGAATTTTAAACTTTATCAAAAAGATGTTAAAAGTGCTTTTCTAAATGGATTTATTAATGAAGAAGTTTATGTTGATCAACCTCCTGGTTTTGAGGATTATAATTTTCCAAATCAAGTTTTCAAACTTACCAAATCACTATATGGATTGAAACAAGCTCCAAGAGCTTGGTATGATAGACTTAGTGTATATTTGCTTAAAAATAGTTTTTCAAAAGGCAAAGTTTACACAACTCTTTTTGTTAAAAAGAAAATGAATAACATTTTGATTGTGCAAATTTACATTGATGATATTATATTTGGTGCTACTAATGAATCTTTGTGCAGTGAATTTGCTTCTTATATGACTAGAGAATTTGAAATGAGCATGATGGGTGAACTCAAATTATACCTTGGACTACAAATCAAGTAATGCAAGGATAGGATCTTCATCAACCAATCCAAATACACAAAAGAACTCCTCAACAAATTTGGAATGGATGGTTGCAAGTCTAGCAAGACTCCCATGAGTACATCCTTAAAGCTTGACAAAGATGAAAGTGGTGAGGTAGTAAATGAGAAGAACTATCAAGGTATTTTCAGATCACTACTTTACTTAACCACTTCTAGACCTGATATAATGTATAGTGTATGTTTGTGTGCTAGATTTCAATCTTGTCCTAAAGAATCACATTTGAATGCCACTAAAAGAATTTTGAAATACATCATTGCATTTATACTTGAATGGTACATTGCATTTAGGACTTTGGTATCCTAGAAATACATCATTTGAAATTTTAGGATTTTTGGATGCAGACTATGCCGGTAGTCTTTTGGATAGAAAAAGCATGTTCGGGGCATGTCACTTTCTTGGCAATTGCTTGGTTTCTTTATTTAGCAAGAAATAAGTGTCGGTTGCTTTATCTACCATGAAAGTCGAATATGTTGTTGCATGTTTTTATTGTACGCAAGTTTTATGGATTAAGCAATAATTGCTTGACTATGGAAAAGTGTTTGATCATATTCCTATTAAGTGTGATAACACTAGTACAATTAACCCATCCAAGAATCCAATTCAACATTCTAGGTCTAAACATATAGATATTAGGCATCATTTCTTAAGAGATGATGTTGAAAACAAAAACGTTGTCATAGAATTCATTGATACACAAAACCAACTTGCTGATATCTTTACAAAACCATTGAATGAAGATATATTGAACTTCATCAAGCATAACTTAGGAATGATTGATGGAACCTCCTTAAATGAATAAACCATATGCATTTAACTCATTGTATTGTGTTTGATAGGTTTTATCCTTAACTTAAAACATCAATTTTGATCATAAGTTGTCCAAATAAAATTCTATCTCTTTTCTTTCTCTCAATGTTTTTTCTTTGTTTAGTGCAGTCATCCTTCCCTATATAGCTGTCACGAGTCCATTGGACTATTTCATCATAGATAACCATTTAGCGAGCGGTCTGGCAGATAGGACAGACGGTAGCAAGAATTTGAAAAGTCTTGATCATTACAAGCTTTCTCTTAAGTAGCAAGCACCCCACCTTGTATAACAATGGCACCATTGTGAGCGGGGATTTTCGCTCCCACTCCCGGTAGAATGGTTCTTGCGACTTCGACATTGTTAGGCTCGGGTCCTTAGAGAACACAGACCTAAGCTTGGAGAAAATGGATTCACCACCCGGACGGACTGGGAAAAAAAGGGGTGGATGACTTGATTCCTAAGGAATCCCCAACCCTTTAATGGGTTCAAAAAGTTGGGTACGTGTGGGGAAGGTGAGAAATGGCCCAGCACCCCCCACAATGCCCGGTTCATTGGAACTAACCTTCTTTTCAGGTCTTAATATTATAAAATTCTTAAATATAACGATATTATCCATACTACATGTGATCATAAGAATAAATAAATACTTTAGTAAAATCACAATAATATTTAAACAAAATAAATAAATGGACACCAATCCGAGGATGGGAACATGTCCCTACATTGTTTAATATCTAAAACTAAATAGGGCACCTACTGAAAGGTGGAAACGTGTCCTTTACATTAATCTAAAAACTTTAGAATAAATTAAATTACATGATGCTTACAATATGAGGTACCCAAAACATAGAAACATACCTTTTACAATGTTTTAAAACAAAAGCAAATCAATAAAAGTAACCAACCATTCATCATAAGTAAAATATTCATCCAGGACATGAAACATCAATAAAAATGTATAATAAGCAATCATCTAATAAGGCAGTAAGTATATGAATTTAGGGTTTAAGCATCATTTAGGGTTTCTTGAATAAAATTAGGGTTTTATAGGTTTTATGCTTAACAATTAGGGTTTTTTATTTACTGGATTATTCAACTAAGAAATATTCAATGTAAAAAAATAACATGGCTACTGGATTTTTGAATTAAAGATTAAGTTTGAAATAAACTAGGGAATCTAGAGAATGGATAGGGTTTTGGAACATAATATTAAGGTTTAGGGATTAAGTAAATAAAATTGATGATCATGAAAATAGGATTAAAAGTTAGGTGTTTGGAAAGAATAGGCTACAGTGAATTTTAGAAAAATAGAATTGATTATGATTTTGAGAAAACAAATTATTGTTTTGTGGTTTTAGAAAAGTGCAATTAGGGTTTTAGGCTTTAAAAATTAGTTTAATGGGTATTAAGATATTAGGGTTTTGAAAAATAATTTTTAGGATTTAAAATAGAAACTAGATGATAAATAGAACAATTGATCAATGTGTTTTAAATAAAAATCCATCTATTGTATGCCTAAACAATTGATCAAATTGAATGATGAGGCTATTGGAAATATGAAAAAGTTATAAAAACTCAAACCTTCGTTGTTGGTTCCACCACAACTTAAATTCTGGTTGAACAATAACAAAGCGTGTGCTGGCTTTTATGGATAGTTTTGTTGTTTGCTCCCTCTTGATCCTTCAAGTCCGAGGTTATGAATAAATTGCCAAAAAGAATTTGAATAGTTCTTGAATAAAATTTCGATCCCAAAAGTCCCAATTTTTTCCCAAAAGATCAAAAAGTGCTTTTATATGTGTTTTAATATGGCATTTATAGGTAATTAAAATAAAAAACCTATTATTTTAAGGAAATTAAAATTTTTTTTGAAAATAAAATAAAAAACCAAGTAAAATAAGGTTTCGACGAGAACTGCGCGCTGGCCCGGGTGAAATTGGCGTTGGGCGAGCTGGGAGCGAGCTTCGGGCTGGACGTGGGCAAAACTAAACACAGGGTGCAGTTTCATCGCATGTTTTGCCTGTGACAAATTGGCCCATGGCCAATTCATCGCAGGCAAAACTTGCGGCAAATTGGCCCAAGCCAATTCGATGCCTGCGACTTTCGTCGCCGATTTTTTTTTATTTTTTATCTTTTTTATTTTTATTAAAAATAATTATTAAATTTTATAAAAATAAAATAAATCTTCATCCTTGGAAATTAGGTCTTCACCCTTGAATTTGATCTTCATCCTTTAAGCTAGATCTTCATCCTTGGTAGGGTCTTCACCCTTCAAAGTGGAACTTCATCCTTGGAAATCAGGTCTTCACCCTTGAAATTGGATCTTCATTCTTTAAGTTGAATCTTCATCCTTGGCAGGGTCTTCACTCTTGAAAGTAGATCTTCATCCTTGGCATCAAATCTTTACCCTTAAAAATGGATCTTCATCCTTGGAAATTGGGTCTTCACCCTTGAAATTGGATCTTCATCCTTTAAGCTGGATCTTCATCCTTGGCAAGGTCTTCACCCTTTAAAATGGATCTTCATCCATAGAGATCGAGCCTTCACCCTTGAAAGTGGATCTTCATCCTTTAGACTTCGGGTCTTCACCCTTCAAAACGGGATCTTCATCCTTTGGATGTTTGTCCTATATTGGCTTCAGCTCTTCTAGCTAGACTGATCGTTTGAGTTTTTCATCTTCATTCTTTTGATAGTTTTAGTGCTCCATTCTTTTGCACTTTTTTAAAAAATTCAGCCATTTTTTAGTTGGCCCCTTATATCTTCTCCTTGCCCCCTGCGTGGCAAAATATTTAGAAGTGAGTTTGAAAATGTTTTGTACACACATACACTCAAAAATTGAAAAGGAGAAACTTTGCCCCCTGTGTAGGCTCTAACCAATAATTTTTTTATGTAGGCTCTGATTGATGTTTTTCTTATTTAGCTCTTCACACAAGCATGTATTTCTTCTTTCGCAAAATGATTGGAGCTTCCTCAAGCAATGGGGCCTTCTATGCCCCCTGATTTCATATCTTCTTTTGATTCTTTACTTCACAGGGTGTTTGTTGTTCACTTTGACAAAGAATAGACAATACAATACAAGAAAATGCAATGTGATATGTTCATGTATGCATGAATAATACTTACAGTGGTTCCATCGACTCATAGATTGAGGTGATCAGCAGAAGTGTTCTGATTGGCTCCTTTCAGATTCTTGTTCAGGTCTTGCATTGGAATGACAGAAGGCTATGCATTTATGACTTTTATCTTTGAGATATTGAAAACATGAATGGTGAGGACCAAATAGCATAGTCAGGGATACATCCTTTTCAAACTATGATTTAACATGTCAATTGGTAGCTTCTTCATAATCTTGCCAACAATCATTTACTTTTCCCAATGTGTCCTTCGAGGTTTGACTGTCCAACATACTTCCCTTAACTTGAAGGCTTTGTATGACAAAAACTTTTTTTTTGAATTGTTTTTAATTTTTTTTTTGAATTTGGATTTTAAAATCAAATGCTGGCTTTGCCAAATCAAAGTCAATTTACCTTAGGACTCGATTTTCAAATTTAACATATCTATAACATGACAACCCTAGTTACTATGCTAAATTCGGGAATCATTTCTATTTAAGCAAGAACTATTACACTTCAGATAGGCACGTACACAATACTTGGTCAAAGGTTTCATTGAGTTTGAATATTGTCTATCTCATATGCATGTTTATTCAAACTATCTCCACTAATAGACTATACCTACCAAGAGAGATCAACAGGTCTTTGATAGGCTTGAAATGGGGTCTATAAGGGACACGAGTTAAATGAAAGCCATTTTGAGATCGGAGTTGATGTGATGATAAGAGTATTTTTTTACTTGTTTTTAGTATGATTTCTATGTGTTTTTAGTTAATGTTTCATTTGATTTTGGTTTAAAGTTTGTTTTAAGTGTTTGTTTTAGGTCAAAGTGCAAAAACTCCCTTGGATGATCAAAACAATGAAGAAAGAGCATGAATCAAGCAAGACATGGCCAAGCCAAAGCAAGCTTGGCCGTGTCCCTCAAAATTTCTTCAAGGCAGCAGATGACACGGCCAGGTGACATGCCCAAGTCACTGGTCGTGTCTCACCCAAAGAACAAAAACCAAAGAACCAAGCAAAGAAGGAAAAATGAAGAACAGAAGCTGACACTGGCAGGTGACACGCCCAAGCCAGTGGCTGTGTCCCATGCCTAGATAAAGAACAAAAAAAGAAAGGAAACAAGCAGTAGCAGACACACCCAGGTGACACGCCCAAGCCAGTGGCCGTGTCATATGACACGGCCACAAGCTTGGCCGTGTCACCCATTGGAAGCAAAGAGAAGAGGTGGCAAAATGAAGATACAGAAAGGGACACACCCACATGACATGGCCAAGCCACTGGTTGTGTCACATGACACAGCCAGGAGCTTGGTCGTGTCACCTAGAAGAAAACAAGGAAAGAAAGGGCAGAAGGTGACACGGCCAGTAAGCTTGGCCGTGTCACCTAGGGCAACTTTGAAATATTCAAATTTTTCTGCAGACAAGTGGGGAACAAAGACTAGTTTTAGTCAAAAGTAATATTAGACAAAAGAAAAGCTTGCCTAATTTGAGGAAAAGAAAGATTGAACAAAGAGAATGTGGGAGACAAAGTGAGTTGGAAGTGAGTTGGAAGGATGACTTGAGCTTTGGAGGGAAATAAAAAGAGAAGAAGAGGGAGTTTTTAAGGGGGATTCTGGAGCTTGAAACGGGAGAGCTGGAACAAGGGAGAGAGGAGCCAACAACTGAAGTAAAGAGGAGGGTTTTGAGCTGAGTTTGAAGAAGGAGATACATCTTGTACAAGCCCTAAACCAAGAATCAAGGATTGAAGTGAAGAAATACAAATTATTCGTCATGGATTGTTTGGTTTCTTTTACTCATTTATCTTGCTCTGTTTTTCTAGTTTTGAACATGAACTAATTACTTCTCTATCTAGATATTGATGAACCCTAGCTTATTTGTATAGATTGAATAATTATATTTAGTTGAATCATTTGATTGAGTTGTTTTATTCTTATGGTGCTTAATGATTTATTTCCAATTGATAATAGCATGCTTATTGATTGGTTGCAATTTTCATATTATTGACTTGAGAAAGCTTGATATGAAATGATTACTCATAAGGGTTGAGGATTGATTGGGGTGCTAGAGATAGACTTACAAGATCCTTTGGTTTATAGTTCCTTGTTCTTAATGCATGATCTATTTAATTGTGTTTGAGAAGAGATTCCGGCACTCTACTTAGCGATTAGGGATTAATTCACTCGAGAGAGGTTTTAGTCTAATTTAGAGGAATGCCAACTCAACTCTATTGAATGATTTAACTGAATTGATTGTTCATAAATATCATTGAGGGTAGGGGGATTCAATATCTGGATAGTATTATTATCATCAATCCTATTTGCATAACATTTAATTTCCCCTTACTTCCAGTTATTAAATTAATTATTTTTAATTACAAAGCATCACACAACTATTAATTTGCTAAACAACGGTTAAGGTTTGCACTAGTACTTGGCCTTGTCCCCAGTGGAACGATAACTCACTCACTACTTTATTACTTAGGCGACCCGTGCACTTGCGGTAATTTCTATAGCACAGCTCGCACGCACCATGTGACACCGTTGACAAACCTTCACACTACAAATTTCTTGTTTGAACTTTAGGCAGTTGGGTGCAGGAATAAGATAGAGCTTTGAGCATTCTTCTTTCTTCTTGACGTTAATCTGAATCTTGATTGGGATAGTCTTTGCCTTTGCAAAAAATTTGGTACCCAAATTCATTTGTTTTCTTCTTTTCTATTTTCTTTCTCTTTATTTTTGCTTACTCTTCCCTTTCTTTGAGCATTTTATCATTTTGTCCTTCTTCTCTGTAGGATTGTTAAGTATAAGACTTTTAAAAACTAGATGGTCTTTCCCCTTTTTCTCTGATTTTGATGGAATCTTTGGTTGGGTTTGACCAATTCCAGTTAAACTATCCTTTTAAACCAAATGGAAGCCTTTTGCTGCTTTAGGTAAAAGAGAACTCGATTGGCTTTCTGAACCATTTTGGGTTTTATTTTCCTTTCCTTTTTTTCTTTTTCTTTTTTTCTTCTTTTTTCTCCTTTTTTGTGTTTTTTTCTCTTCTTTTTTTTGGTCCTGGCTCCAAAAGAGTTGTCTTGTTCGTACCAACTTGTATTTCTAGTAATGGATGAGTGGAGTGGTAATAATATGCTTCAGTCCTGACTTTATCTGTGATATTTGGTCTAATTCAAGTGAACTTCAACTACCCTTATGGTCTTGAGAACTTCAACTATCCTCATAGTCTTAACTATTCATTCCTTTCTTTGATCTTCTTGCCTCTTCACCTTAGTGATCATAAGACTTGTCAAAAGTATTACAACAGCTCAGGGTAGGTTGTTGGGGTTTGTAAGCCAATGAAAAGAAAGCTAAAATTTCATGAAGACTCAAAGGGACAACTAGGGATTGATATTTAATTGGGTGGATACTAGTTGTTGGCTCGTCAAACAATGCCTAGATAATCTCTCCCTTAAATAAGCAGAGTTTAATTTCATCATGAAAGGTTGTCAAAGCATGTTCTAAGACTGACTAGGAATTAGACAAAGGTGATTATGCAGGAGCCCTCTCTAAGTAAGCAACATGGGGTATCTTGTTTTTCGAATAATTCCCTAGATGTTTCAACCAATAGTTATATTTTCTAAAATGGAAATCAGTTCATAATAATTCCAATTAATTAGGTTTTAATCCATTTAACCAACTAAAGTAGCTTTTATGCTATATTGGATTAAAACTAAATTAAGAGGTTTATTATAAATAGATTTCTCACTTGAAAGAGTAACTAATGATTCATGTCAAAAACAAGCCCATGATTAATTATTCTTAGTATAAACTATGTTCACAATTGATTTTTGGTATTTCGTAATTGACCCAAATAATTTGCATGCTCTTTGTAAGGAAAGGTTGGATAAAAATAATTTTATTTCTAAGCCCATTGTAAAAAGATTTTAGAAAAAATGGATTTTGGGCTTAGTATTTGGGTCATGAGCAAAAGAATTTTTGATTTCTTTTTTAGAAATGTTTTATTTCTAAAGACCATTGAAAAGTTTTGAAAATAGTTTTGGTCTTTTGGACTTTAAAGAAAAAATTTATTTTGAGCTTACAATGTACTTAGGTCATATTAGAAAAAGAACAAACCAAATAAGCCATGATTTAAGCCCAGATAAATTAACCATAGTCAAACAACATGCATTTGGGGTAAAACCTAAGGAAAGTAACTAGGCCAATTACATGAGCATTAGTCTTTGGGTAAAAAGGCTTAGGTTCCCATAGCAATTATATACCAAATGGTACGAGGCTATGAGTTGTTATGCCATGCTTGATCTCCATACCTTGAGTGAAATATGGTATCCCTTACATAACACAACATGGGTAACACGGGCGTCCTAACTCACGCACACGATGCAATCTAATATGATGCAATGGATAATATCATTATAAGAAAGAATAGAATAATATAAAGACCAACGGAATCAACTTCTCTTATCCCCAGTGGAGTCGCCACTGTGAGCGGGGATTTTCGCCCCCACTCCCGGTGGAATGGTTCTTGCGACTTCGGCACTGTTTAGGGTTGGGGTCTTAGAGAACACGGACCTAAGTCAGGAGAAAATGGAGTTGCCACCTGGATGGGCTAGGAAAAAGAAAGGGGTGGATGACTCGATTCCTAAGAAATCCCCAACCCCCTAATGGGTTCAGAAAGTTGGATACGTGTGGGGAAGGTGAGAAATGGCCCAGCACCCCCACAACGCCCTGATCATTGGAACCATTCTTAAATATAACAATATTATCCATATTACATGCAATAATTGAAATAAAGCATCATTGTATTAAAATTAAAGCAATGTCCAAACAAAGCAAATAAATGGACACCCATCCGAAGATGGAAACATGCCCTTACATCATCCATGTCTAAACTAATAGGACGCCCACCAAATGGTAGAAACATGTCCTTTACATTGGTCTAAAATATAAAGCAATTTAAATTACATAGAACGTAATTAATGAGGTACGCACAAGGTGGAAACATACCTCTTACAATATTTGGAAATCAAAATAAATTGATAAAAGTAAATAACCATTCATCATAAACCAAGCATTGAACTTAAATAAATCAAAGCTATTAAACAAAGATATTAAACATCAATCAAAATATAAACATTCATCCATGATAATTTAAATAAACCAAGCATTGAACTTAAAAAAATCAAAGCATATAATAAACTACATAATTAAATCTAAAAATTAAGTAAGTCAAGATACAAATTAGGGTTACTGTTTCTCATTTAAAGTTCTTTAATTGATATTTAAGGTTTTGGAATTTATTGGTTTAGGCTATTGTAAGTTTTAAGGGAATTGAAATGGATTAAGGCTTTATAATTTAAGAGATTGATAAGGTTCTTTGATTAACCAAATTAGGGTTTGAGGGGTAAAATCATGAAATTAAAGTTTGGATATTAAAACATTAGGTTTATGATTTATGGTTACTGGATTATTATTTTTAGGCTTACTGTGTTGAATTTTAATATTTAGGTTTATAAGGTCATAAGGTTTTAAGGATTAGGGTTAGGGTTTAGAAAAACTAGGGTTTATGGTTTTGGTTTTGAGGGAAATATGGTTTTAGTGTTTCGAAAAATATTTTTGGTTTTAGGATTGAAGAAAATAGTTTAGAGTTTTATAAAGCTTTTTGTGATTTTTAGAAACTGTAAGGTAAGTTTAGAGTTTGTTAATAGAGTTTGGATATTTAACAAAGCATTTGGATACTTTGGAAAAGAATTAAAAGAAAATAGTTTAGGGTTTTTAAGAGCTTTTGGAAATAGGAAAAATGATTTAAGGTTTTTGGAAATAAAAGAGTATTTTTTTAGGGTTTTTGGAAATAGCAGTAACAATTTAGGGTTTTAAGGTTTTGAAGAAATAGGTTAGGGTTCTTAAGTTCTAGAAGAAACATAATGAACGATTTAAGATTTTTTGGGAAACAAAGGAAACGAATTAGGGTTTTGAAGGTATTTACAAATAGAAAAGTGTTTATATTATTGAAACGAATATCAATGTTACTATGTGTTTATAAATCAAGGTTTTGTGTATAATCTTAAGAATCAAAGAAACAAAGCTACTGTAAGAAAATAAAAAGAAATTAGAGATTCAAACCTCCGTTCGTTGGTTCCACCAAAAATTGTTTCTTTGATGAACAAGGATAAAGGTAGTGTTGCTACCTTTGATGAATTGTTAATGGCTTGCTTATTGCTCCCAAATCCGAAGTCCCAAATTCAAAGTTCTCTTGCTAATCTTTTTTCAAAGTCTAGTCCGATCCTCCCAAGTTTTTATTCCCAAGTCCTCACCTTTTCTGTGTTATTTATAGAAAATTTTTATGATTAATCTTAATTGTTTATGGAATCTAACATTAATTAAGAAAAGGAAACTTAAACCAAATAGAATTTGGTTTTAGAAAAAATTGCCTCGGAAAAATTTTGCTGGTGAAAAAAAACTGTTCCGGAAAAATTTTGCTGGCGAAAAAACTGCTGCGGGCTGCTGCGAGGACTGGTGAGCGAGAAACTGCGAGGGCAGGCCTGGGCCATTTCACCCGCATGGCCTTGGCCATTTCGCCCGCAAAAAACTCCTGCGGGCGAAATGGCCCACGGCCATTTCGTCCAACCTATTTTTCGGCAATGAATTTTTTCGTCGCCGATTTTTTCTTCACCGATTTTTATTTTTATTTTTGTTTATTTTTTTATTATTTTTTTATTTTTTATTAATTATAAAAACTAAATACTAAAACAAATATTATTTAATTAAGATAATACAAAAATTATTTTGGACTAGTTAAAATATAAGGGACCAGACTGGGTCAAAAATTAAGGGTCTATAGAATCCAAATAATCCATTGCGAATGATTTGTGTTTCTTCACTTGAATACTTGAATCTTGGTTTGGGTCTTGTGTAGAATGGGCGTTCACCTTCAATCTCAGCTTCAAAACCCTCTTTTTCTCTCTAGAAGTCGGCTCTAGGTTATAAAGAATAAAAATTCGGATCCCTAATTCGCGCTTCAGCTCAACTTTTATAGTGCATATTTGTTATCTTGACACGTCCAGTGACATGCCCATTTCACTGGTCGTATCATTGCTGCTGGGATTCTTGATAAAAGGCATGCCCAGTGACACGTCCATGTCACTGGGCGTGTCACAGCTTCTGTGAGGCATTGTAATAGGCATGCTCAGAGACACGCCCATGTCACTGGGCATGTCAATACTTTTATATGGCAGTATCAAAGGCACGTCCATTGACACGTCCATGCCCCTGGGCGTGTCACTTGAAGAATTTTTTCTCTTTTACTCGACTTTCATCCGTAATTCCCTCTGAAATGACCATATACCTCAAAATACAAAGAATTCCTGAAATTAATCCTAAAAAGCACTTGAACAAACAAATTAAACTCAATTGGACAATAATCATATTAAGAAATAGGGGCAAAATATCATCAATTATGCACTTATTAAATTCCCCCACACTTTAGTTTTTGCTTGTCCTCAAGCAAACTAAATCACTATAATAGGCAGAAATGATGGACCCCTCTATATCCAAAAAGAAAAGAAAAGTTTGACAATACTCGAATTAGAAAACCCGACGTTATCAACTAAAATCTAATTCACAATCGTGATAGCTGAATCAAGAAGTTTCAAAACAAAAATTTCATCGACCTAAAACTTAAAGATCTAGAGTTAAAAGATCGAGCATAAAATTCTAGAAACTCAAATGTCATGAACAAAGTACGAAAATGTAAATTTTCTCTTAAGTTCTTTAACCCTCTTTTTATGTATATATACATTTTTATTATTTAAGGAGCCCGACTTGTTTGAACCGATGCTAACCTTTTGACGCGAAGGTAAACATTTGTGATGTCGACCGCCGGTTACTCAGCCAAAATCACCGTTCAAATGACTACTAGCACTATTCATAATTCCAACTCATTTATTTCAATTTAAGAGTGAAAATCAGCAAAACAGGGATAAATTTTCAAAGCTCCTTTTATTAGTATTATTAGTTTTTTTTTAAACAACTCAAGAGTCAGGAACATAAGATATTAAAGATGTCATACTAAGTCCAACTCAAGTTTCTAAGGAATTACAACATGCTCAAAAATATAACTAAGTTTTTAAACTTCAGATGTTTCCAATTCCCATCGATCCACTACCTAATTATAGCTATTACAGTCGATCCGCAGCAATTGATCAAGATAGCCAAGTTAACCTCAATAAGAATTTGTCATTTAGAAAATCAAAAACTAATTTAATATATAAAGAGGAACCATTTCAATTCACACTATTATAGCAATCTAGCTTACTCGAATTGAAAAACAAGTTGCAGAACTAATTGAGACAAATGAATCAAATGGCAAGAATGAAATAATAGTAGTGTAACACCCCTATATCCCGTATACGTACAAAGCATGCTTATAACGTATTATACGTATATTGAATATAGAAATGACACACTTTACAAATACACAAATCATCTTTAAAGTAAAACTAAAAATTTAAGAAATACCAAATAAAGAGAAATGAAAATCATAAGACACAATAGATAAAAATGTTTGTTTATTATGCAACGGAAGTTACATCCAAAACTTACAAATATAAATACATTAAACCTCAATAATTACAAAATATGAATTATATACATGATTGGCAGCTTGACTCTCTGATCTTTAAGCTTTAATCCAACTCTTCACAATCAAAACAACCTCAACTAGGTCTAGAGGAATTCTCCGTCTCAACTCTATCACCTCTATCACCTGCGCGATGAATCATAATCGCGCTGAGCCAACAACTCAGTAGTACAAACCATAATGCTATTATGCTTAATCAATAACAATGATATACAATCAAACAATAAAGATCATACTCAATATACAATATTTCATGAATATTACATTATTTCTTCATTCATAACATCAACATGACATAGACACCTATGGGCCCAACAAGTGTTTAATACGATATTCAGAATTCAGAGTTACTGCTTTGGTTCATAATCACAATAATCAAGCTCGTAGGCAACATATATATATGTCTCTATCCATGGATAGTGTAACAGACCCAGTCTCTTGGACCATCAACTCCACAAATCGAGGAGATCCTCAACCCGGAAAGACTGTTACCAATCATATATCTCATAATCAAAATTCTCATAATGTAACATACCCAGTCTCTTGGACCTCAATTCAACTCAAATTGAAGAGATCCTCAACCCGGCAAGACTGTTACTATTCATAATTTCATAAGTATGCCACCCAAATCCAGAACTCAGAAACTGAATAACATATTAAACATACAATTATATCATTATTCTCTTTCTCAATTTGTATCTCAATATCAAATAGGCAATCATGCCTCAACACTTTCATTTGTATAACCATAGCCACTCACAATGGCTTCTCATCACATTTGAATCATTATGTCTCAATTCACAATATAATACATCATCTTTCACATATTCATAATCAATTACATTGAACATAATCATATATGCATACATGTCTCAATTATCTCATTTCACATTATACATATAGTACATTTCACAAGATTCACAATGTGCAAAACATAACATTATTCATATATAACAATAATGTCATATCAAGTGAATTTATACAACAATGCAAGGTTTGTACTTACCTCAATAACAATTCACACAACTCTAAACACTTCCTTTCCAAGATTCTTTTACTTCTTAGATCAATGATAACTCACTTTCTTCAAGACCTAATCCAAAAATAATAACATACACTTGCTTAAGGATACACATGAGATAATCAAATTAAGAGTTAACTAGGGCAAACCCTAAACATGACACGCTCAACCACACGGGCGTGTCCGTGACCGTGCCCTAACTCAACAACACAGAAGCTTTTACATGCTCAAAACCACGGGCATGTCACTGGGCGTGTAATACATTCTGCCTCTCTGAAAAATATCAACACGTCCAACAACGTGAGCGTGCTCATGGCCGTGTAAACTCTCAAATCTCATAGTAGCCATGACACGCTCAATAACACGGGCGTGTTACTGGTCGTGTCAAACCTACTGCCTCCAACACAATTGACACGCCTAAAACTCTGGATATACTCCCGGGCGTGTCAGGCCAAAAACTCAGATTCCGGCCAAAACCACAAAACACCCATCAAAATACTTCTTTTCACCAACATCCACTTCAAACAAACTTAACAAAACATACCCAAAAACCATCTTAAACTTACAAAAACCCCAAAACAACTCCACATCTATAACAAACACAAATCACGAATATCATCACAAAACCCTAAACACAAATACAACACCATCTCTTCCAACCAACTTACTATTTTCTTCAATCCATCCTTAAAATCCATAATCAATCTAATCAAACACTCTTAAACATATCACAAACAAACAACACACTCTTAAATCATCTATCAATTTCACAACACAACTTCAAATAAGCAAAGATATCAAAAGAGGACTTACCAAAGTTATAAAACTTCTTGAATCATCAACTTGATCACTTAGATCTTCCTTCAATTTGAGCTTAGAACATCAAAATCCTCTCTTGCTCACTTGCTTTCCCTTGTCTATGGAGGAGCCGGCCACAACAAAAAGAAAAGAAAAAAAAGAACAATGAAGAAACAAAGTCAACTCCTCTTTAAATCTCCACCAAGTATCTCAACATGAGCAATTACCTAAACACCCTTATACAATTTGTTTTGATTTCCTTTAAAGCACTTGCCCTCTTTTAGTAATTTCACAAATAACTAAATAAATATCTTCTTCCCTTGACCACTCTTTTGACTTGCATATATGTTATATATATTATCATATAAACAACATATACACTTCTCTATATACACTCTTTCCTTTCCCATAACACATATACATTTAATTCAAATCAAACAACAATTACTTCAATACTTCTAGAGCACATTTTGGGATATTACAACTCTCCCGCTCTAAAAAGAAATTTTGTCCTCGAAATTACCTGTCATCAAGTCCTAAACAACTGAGGATATTGATCTCGCATTGCTTGCTCACTCTCCCAAGTTGCTTCTTCTCTCCCATGATTCTTCCACAAAATCTTCACAAGTGGCACTTTCTTATTTCTCAATTCTTTCACTTCACATGCTAAAATAGCAATTGGTTCTTCTTCAAATGTCAGATCTGAACTTACTTCGATAGATTCAATTGGAAAAACATGAGATGGATCCGACCTGTACCTTCTCAACATAGAAACATGAAATACATTATGGATCCTATCCAACTCAGGTGGCAAAGCAAGCCGATAAGCAACTGGCCCAACTCTTTCCAAAACTTCATACGGTCCAATGAAATGAGGACTCAATTTCCCTTTCCGACCAAACCTCAATATCTTCTTCCAAGGAGATACTTTCAAAAATACCTTATCTCCAACATCAAACTCTACGTCTCTCCTTTTCAAATCTGAATAAGATTTCTGTCGGTCTGAAGCTGTTTTCAACCTATCTCGAATCATTTTCACTTTCTCTTCAGTTTCTTTAATCAAATCAGGACCAATTAACTTACCTTCTCCAAGTTCATTCCAACATAGAGGTGTCCTACACCGTCTACCATATAATGCTTCGAATGGTGCCATACCAATGCTGGATTGATGACTATTATTGTAAGCAAATTCCACAAGTGGCAAAAATCTATCCCAACTTCCAGAGAAATCAATGACACAGCTTCTCAACATGTCCTCAATAATCTGTATCACTCTCTCTGACTGCCCATCTGTCTGCGGATGAAAAGCAGTGCTGAAGTGTAATCAAGAACCCAAAGCATCATGTAAACTCTTCCAAAACCTTGAAGTAAATCGGGGATCTCAATCAGACACTACAGAAATTGGGATACCATGCAACTTTACAATCTCATAGATATACAGCTCAGCTAACCTTTCCAGAGAATAATCCATCCGAACCGGAAGAAAATGAGCTGTCTTAGTCAACCTGTCAACAATCACCCAAATAGCATCATGCTTCCTTTGTGTCAATGGTAAACCAGATACAAAATCCATGGTTACTCTATCCCATTTCCATTCAGGCACTGATAACGGTTGAAGTAACCCTGTTGGAACTTGATGCTCCGCTTTTACCCTCTGACATGTGAGACATTTGGACACCAAATCTGCAATGTCTCTCTTTAAACCAGACCACCAATAATTCTGCTTCAAATCATGATACATCTTGGTATTGCCCGGATGCATAGCAAATACTGATTAATGTGCTTCTTCTAAAATGATCCTTCTCAAATTAGCGTCATCAGGTACACACAATCTGTTTTTAAACCAAAGACTCCCATCACTTCTCACAACAAAATCTCGACTCTTTCCATTCTGGCAATCTGAAACAATCTTTTGAATCTTCTCATCAGCCAATTGAGCCTCTTTAATCTGATTTAACAATACTGGTTTCAATTGCAACTGTGCCAACAATGCACCATCATCACAAGATACAAAGCTAACATGCAATGCTCTCAACTCAACAAGCAACGAGAGCGAATAAACAGTCAAACTTGCTAAAGACTTCCGACTCAAGGCATCAGCAACAACATTTGCTTTACTAGGATGATAATCAATCAAACAGTCGTAGTCTTTGATCAACTCCAACCATCGTCTCTGCCGAAGATTGAGCTCTCTCTGAACCCCCAAATATTTCAAACTTTTATGATCCGTATAAATAAAACATTTCTCCCCATATAAATAATGTCGCCAAATCTTCAAAGCAAACACTATGGCTGCTAACTCCAAATCATAGGTCGGATAATTGAGCTCATGCGGTTTCAACTGTCGAGAAGCATAAGCTATAACTTTACCTTCTTGCATCAGCACACAATCGAAACCACTATGTGAAGCATCACTATAGATCACAAATGGTTTATCTTCCACAGGTAAAGTTAGAACAGGTGCTTGAGTCAACATCTCTTTCAACTGCTCGAAGCTAGCTTGACACTGATCCGTCCACACAAATCTAACTCCCTTTCGAAGTAATCTGGTAAGTGGAGTAGCTATCAAAGAAAATCCTTTCACAAACCGTCGGTAATATCCTGCCAAACCCAGAAAACTTCTAACTTCAGTCACAGACTTTGGTGGACTCCAATTCAAAATAGCTTCGACCTTACTCGGATCAACTCTAATACCCTCCGCTGAAACTATATGACCGAGAAAAGTCACTTGGTCAAGCCAAAATTCACATTTCGACAGTTTAGCAAACAATTGCTTCTCTCTCAAAATTTGCAACACAATTTGCAGATGCTTGTCATGCTCCTCCTCATCACGCGAATACACCAAAATATCATCGATGAAGACCACCACAAATTGATCCAAATAGGGCCTAAACACCCTATTCATCAAATCCATAAAAACTGCAGGTGCATTCGTCAAACCAAAAGGCATAACTAGAAACTCATAATGCCCATACCTTGTACGAAAGGCTGTCTTAGGAACATCTTCAGTTCTGACTCTTAACTGATGGTACCCTGATCTCAAATCAATTTTGCAAAACACTGCTGCACCCTTTAATTGATCAAAGAGATCATCAATTCTAGGCAAAGGATATTTATTTTTAATAGTCACCTTGTTTAATTGCCTATAATCGATACACAATCTCATAGTACCATCCTTCTTCTTCACAAACAAAACAGGAGCTCCCCACGGTGAAACACTAGGGCGAACAAACCCTTTATCCAACAACTCCTGCAACTGCACCTTCAATTCTCTCAGTTCAGCAGGTGCCATTCTATAAGAAGTAATAGAGATAGGAGTGGTACCAGGCAATAATTCAATACCAAACTCCACCTCTCTCTCAGGAGGTAACCCTGTCAACTCTTCTGGAAACACATCTGGGAACTCTGCAACGGTGGGTATACTATCAATTTGAGAACTCCTTACTCTAGTATCCACCACATGAGCAAGATAAGCATCACACCCTTTTCTAATCAACCTCCTAGCTGCAACAGCTGAAACAAACAAGGATGCTAGCTGTCCCTGCTCACTAGATACTATCACCTCTCTACCATCACCAGTTCTCAAAGTAACAAGTTTCTTTTGACAATCTACCACAGCTCCATGTCTAGATAACAAGTCCATACATAAGATTAAATCATATTCCTTAAAAGGCATTTAAATTAAATCTCCACGGAACTCCTTACCTTGCACCACTACTGCACTGTCTCGGTGCACCTTACTAACAATCACACTATGCCCTAAAGGATTTGTCACCAATACGTCAAATCCTAGGGATTCAACATGTAATTCAGACACAGGCAAAACAGATACACTAATATATGAATGTGTAGATCCTGGATCAATCAAAGTAAGTATTGAAATACCAAATAAAGAGAAAGTACCAGCTATGACTGCCGAAGCATCTGGCTGTCTCTGCATAACATAAACTCGTTGAGAAAGCCCAGCCTCATCTGGTCTAGTATCCCTGGATGAAGATCCTCTCTGACTATACCCAGGTCTACCCCCTCTGCTAAAACTTCTGCCCCCTCGACCACCTCTTACACTAGGTCGAGAAACTACAGAATCTGCTGACCTCTGTTCTCGCATCTCTGGACACTCTCTAATAAAATGATCCGGAGATCCATATCTAAAGCACACAGCTGGTCCACTATTCCTCCAACAAGTAACCCTATGTGTTCCACCACACTGAGCACACACAAGTGGAGTGGATCTCTGAACTACCGGAGTAGGAGCACTCGCTACTGAAGCTGTAGGTCTCGATCTCTGTCTCTGAAACTGAACCGACCTACCAGCCTGTCTCTGACTCCGACTGATTCTAGGAACAAAACTTCCCCTACCACTCTTCACAGAAGAAGACCCTGCCTCAAACTAGGGTCTACTAACCCTGATCTCTTCCTCAGAAGCAGCTGCTGCAATATTCTGAGCTCTTTCCACACTCCTAGCTGCTGAAACCAGTTGGGAAAAGTCTTGGTATCTAGAACCAGCCACAAGACACATAATTGAGGGTCTCAATCCCTCCTCAAACCTTCTACACCTGTCAATATCGTCAGAAATAATTCCCCCGGCGTAGTGGCTCATCCGGATAAATTCTAACTCATACTCCATCACAGACCGGTGATCTTGCCTCAAGGTCAGAAACTCCATCTTCTTCACATCTTTATACTCCCTTGGAGTATACTTCAATTCAAACTCTCTTAGAAAATCAGCATAGGACAAGGTAGGTGGATCATCCATAGCATGGGGCACTGTCTTCCACCAGTCATATGCGTCCTTCTGCAACAATGATCTTGCATAATCAAATTTTTCTTCTGGAGTGGCTTGCAACTGAATAAATATTCTCTGTACTTTATCTAGCCACTGCTCAGCTACAGCTGGGTCAATAGTACCTAGAAAATCTTCTGCTCCATACTTCCTTAATTTATCGTACTGTCTCACTGATACCAAAAGCTGTGGGTGTGGTGGCGGTGGTTGCACTGGTGCTTGCCTCAATAACTCAACCACATGCCTAAGCCAAACTGGCGGAACCTCCTCACCAGCTGGTCTCCCCGACACAGAAGCAGGTACCTCTCCTGCACTAACCACTCTAGCTCCCTCTCTAACCTCATCAGGAGCTACACTCTCCGCACTCCCCTCTACTGACTGACGTAAATGAGAATCCATCACAACCTATATCTGTAAACACAGCAGAATACATCTTATTAAAGATCAGAGACTGCCAATACCAAACATGTATGTTATTCAAAAGCTAACTTTTAAAGTCAAAATATTCTTTTTCTTACAATTTTACCTAGGTTGAGAATCTCAAACCTAGGCTCTGATACCAAAACAAATGTAACACCCCTATATCCCGTATATGTACAAAGCATGCTTATATGATCGTATTATACGTATACTGAATATAGAAATGACACACTTTACAAATACACAAATCATCTTTAAAGTAAAACTAAAAATTTAAGAAATACCAAATAAAGAGAAATGAAAATCATAAGACACAATAGATAAAAATGTTTGTTTATTATGCAACGGAAGTTACATCCAAAACTTACAAATATAAATACATTAAACCTCAATAATTACAAAATATGAAATATATACAGAATTGGCAGCTTGACTCTCTGATCTTTAAGCTTTAATCCAACTCTTCACAATCAAAACAACCTCAACTAGGTCTAGAGGAATTCTCCGTCTCAACTCTATCACCTCTATCACCTGCGCGATGAATCATAATCGCGCTGAGCCAACAACTCAGTAGTACAAACCATAATGCTATTATGCTTAATCAATAACAATGATATACAATCAAAAAATAAAGATCATACTCAATATACAATATTTCATGAATATTACATTATTTCTTCATTCATAACATCAACATGACATAGACACCTATGGGCCCAACAAGTGTTTAATACGATATTCAGAATTCAGAGTTACTGCTTTGGTTCATAATCACAATAATCAAGCCCGTAGGCAACATATATATATGTCTCTATCCATGGATAGTGTAACAGACCCAGTCTCTTGGACCATCAACTCCACAAATCGAGGAGATCCTCAACCCGGCAAGACTGTTACCAATCATATATCTCATAATCACAATTCTCATAATGTAACATACCCAGTCTCTTGGACCTCAATTCAACTCAAATTGAAGAGATCCTCAACCCGGCAAGACTATTACTATTCATAATTTCATAAGCATGCCACCCAAATCCAGAACTCTGAAACTGAATAACATATTAAACATACAATTATATCATTATTCTCTTTCTCAATTTGTATCTCAATATCAAATAGGCAATCATGCCTCAACACTTTCATTTGTATAACCATAGCCACTCACAATGGCTTCTCATCACATTTGAATCATTATGTCTCAATTCACAATATAATACATCATCTTTCACATATTCATAATCAATTACATTGAACATAATCATATATGCATACATGTCTCAATTATCTCATTTCACATTATACATATAGTACATTTCACAAGATTCACAATGTGCAAAACATAACATTATTCATATATA
The DNA here is from genome assembly GCA_947685225.1 of Garcia nutans. Taxonomy (NCBI): domain Eukaryota; kingdom Viridiplantae; phylum Streptophyta; class Magnoliopsida; order Malpighiales; family Euphorbiaceae; genus Garcia; species Garcia nutans. The sequence goes on from CANTUV010000011.1 coordinate 38,259,774, forward strand.
ACAATAATGTCATATCAAGTGAATTTATACAACAATGCAAGGTTTGTACTTACCTCAATAACAATTCACACAACTCTAAACACTTCCTTTCCAAGATTCTTTTACTTCTTAGATCAATGATAACTCACTTTCTTCAAGACCTAATCCAAAAATAATAACATACACTTGCTTAGGGATACACATGAGATAATCAAATTAAGAGTTAACTAGGGCAAACCCTAAACATGACACGCTCAACCACACGGGCGTGTCCCTGACCGTGCCCTAACTCCACAACACAGAAGCTTTTACATGCTCAGAACCATGGGCGTGTCACTGGGCGTGTAATACATTCTGCCTCTCTGAAAAATATCAACACGTCCAACAACGTGAGCGTGCTCATGGCCGTGTAAACTCTCAAATCTCATAGTAGCCATGACACGCTCAATAACACGGGCGTGTTACTGGTCGTGTCAAACCTACTGCCTCCAACACAATTGACACGCCTAAAACTCTGGATATACTCCCGGGCGTGTCAGGCCAAAAACTCAGATTCCGGCCAAAACCACAAAACACCCATCAAAATACTTCTTTTCACCAACATCCACTTCAAACAAACTTAACAAAACATACCCAAAAACCATCTTAAACTTACAAAAACACCAAAACAACTCCACATCTATAACAAACACAAATCACAAATATCATCACAAAACCCTAAACACAAATACAACACCATCTCTTCCAACCAACTTACTCTTTTCTTCAATCCATCCTTAAAATCCATAATCAATCTAATCAAACACTCTTAAACATATCACAAACAAACAACACACTCTTAAATCATCTATCAATTTCACAACACAACTTCAAATAAGCAAAGATATCAAAAGAGGACTTACCAAAGTTATAAAACTTCTTGAATCATCAACTTGATCACTTAGATCTTCCTTCAATTTGAGCTTAGAACATCAAAATCCTCTCTTGCTCACTTGCTTTCCCTTGTCTATGGAGGAGCCGGCCACAACAAAAAGAAAAGAAAAAAAAGAACAATGAAGAAACAAAGTCAACTCCTCTTTAAATCTCCACCAAGTATCTCAACATGAGCAATTACCTAAACACCCTTATACAATTTGTTTTGATTTCCTTTAAAGCACTTGCCCTCTTTTAGTAATTTCACAAATAACTAAATAAATATCTTCTTCCCTTGACCACTCTTTTGACTTGCATATATGTTATATATATTATCATATAAACAACATATACACTTCTCTATATACACTCTTTCCTTTCCCATAACACATATACATTTAATTCAAATCAAACAACAATTACTTCAATACTTCTAGAGCACATTTTGGGATATTACAAGTAGCTCAATCAAGAAATTATACCTCTCCCCCATACTCAAGAAGCACATTGTCCTCAATGTGTGTGTAAAAAAAGAAATAACAAAGAGAGAGAAAAACTGCCCTGCCATGTCCATGATTGGACAAATATGAGTAGGTTTTCAAGATTATGGTGAAGGCGAATTAGCTACAAAAATAAAAACTAAGATGCATAAACAAAGTTATTAAATGAAATAACTAAATAGAAGAAATAGTTCTTAAAAAAATGCAATCATCCAAAAGGAATAACAAAAAGAATAAGAACAATAAGTAAGTCATTAAATGAGATGAAATGTGAGCTAGTCAGACATTGCTACATCATTGGAATCATCACCGTTGGTCTCCCCACCGCTAGCATCATCACTGGCATCATCATTGGACACATCGACTAGAGGCGCAGGTGGCTAGTATGGTATAGGTGGTGGTTGCGAAGGGTTAAACCCTTGATACCTCCAGAACTCTAGCATGTATTATTCCAGCCATTGCCTTCTCGAGATCTCGTGATCCAGCTGAGCTTGGATGAAAGTAGTTTGTTGATGCATGAACTGCTACATGTGGTTCTGCTGAGTTAAGATTTTGTTTTTATTCAGCTCGATATTCCCCAGCTTACCTTCGATCCTACAAATCTGTCGCTCAAAATTAGTGGGCTTCCTATCATCATCCCACTCAACATTAACTGATTGGCGTCAGTCTCGGAATATAGGGGTAGGGGTGAAGGACGGTCTAGCAGAAGAAGAAGGTGCAATAGTGGATGAAGGCCCAGCAGCAGTGGATGAAGGCCCAACATCAATGGATGAAGGCCCAGTACCAGCGGATGACCCTGAAAAATCTGTCGGTGGGGGTGGTGATATGTCTGAAGGAGGAGCAGAAGGGACTGGCTCAGAATCTATAGGAGGTGCCTGCAGCCCGGCTACCTTCTCTTGGTTTAGTCTCTTCAATGTGTCCATACCTTGTAGTTTGAGAAAACCATCCACCGTCATAGGTAGGCATCCATCTAACACACCCAAGAGATGAGCCAGTCGTGTGACATACATGCCACAATGCAAAGTACCTGGTTCTCCCTTTTTGGACTGCTCATAAAAGAAGCATGTGATGGCATGTGCGACATTGCACCGGGTCTTCTATACCATGCAGCTCAACAAAAATAGATCTCTCAAGCTCACCACCCCTGTGCTGCTTAGCCGAGCTATAATAGTGTGAACTAACAGATTGTGCACCACTCGACAATGGAAGGACTCAAAGTTGAATGCCTTAGATACCTTGGGCTGGTATCTATCTACAGAGGATGCAAAGATCCTCCAAACCTGAGGGGGAGCAACTTCATACTCGATGAAATCTACCTCAGAATTAAGGTCGTCTGAAGTCTATACCTCCTCTGCAGTGTATAACCTTAGACGCATACCAAGGTCATTAATGCTCATACCGAATCTCTGCCCCCCAATCTAAATTGTATGGTTGGCTTAGTAATTGAAATATTATTTTTGTTGAACTGTAAGGTGCAGTAGAATTTCAGTGTCAACTCACTGCAAGCAGGCTCATTGATGGAGAACAGTTGTTACCATCCTAGTTGGTTGATCAGTTCCCGAATATCGGCTGCAATGTTGGCTAGCTCCATAGCTTTCCAATCCAAAACATGAGGTGGGGACAAATCCTTATTCTCAAAAAGCTCAAACAACTTTCTTTCCTTAGCATTTGTGGTTTGCCATGAACTTGGAGGTTGGTCGTGCAGCGGGTTAGCTTGAACTGCCTTCCCCTCGTGCTCATTTTGTAGGAAGCTTGGAGGATGGTTGTTTGCGAGGTCCCATTGTTTGCAAAACAAACAAGAATTCCTCAATAACAACAAAGATGACACTATACGAAACACCGACATAAGGTTACCAAAATACCTGCATTATAATGAGAAAGCACAACATATATTCCAACAAAATGAATGCCAACGGCCAATTGAAAACAAGTTTAACCAACATATATCAATAAAAACTTAACCAACATATACCAACAAAAATTAATCCAAGCCAATAAGAGCGATAAACTAATTCAAATAAGGGCAATTATGTAGATTCACAAATGAAACCTTCTATCCATAACCCAACAAACCAACAAAACAAAGTAAACAGTTGATATTACAAATGCAAACTAAATTAAAATAAATCAAACACCGAATAAAAATAAAAACAAAATAAATCAAAAATTAAATATAATCAAAATAAATCAAATGCCAAATAAATCAAAATAAATCTCTTAAAAGTCAAAATAAATCTCAAAATGCTACGGAAAACAAGAGATAATACAAGGAATCCATAAGAAATAGCAAAAGAAATCCAATAAAATCGCAAAAGTGAGAGTTCATACCTGAAAAATGCAAAAAATGTGTGAAATCAAACACAAAGTGGGTGGATCCATGCAAAAAATGCCAAACAGGAGTTAAAATCCCTTCTAGAGTGGATGGGTGTGTGAGTGCAACGGTGGGAGTGTGAAAAAAATGAGAGAAAATCGAAGAAAAAAGAAAGAGGAGAGAGGAAATTATGTTTGATTCAAAATTGGCACGACTTAAAAACTCATGGACATGCCTAATGACACGGCCGTGTCAATGGTCATAACTATTGTTTCTTGAACAAAACGACACACTCATTGACACGGAAATGTCAATGGATGCCGTAGCTACTGTGACATATTTAAATCAACATGGCCAGTGACATGAGCATGTCACTAGGCGTGTTGTAGCTACTGGGAATCTCAAATTTAGCCAAATTGGCACAACCAATGACACGGGTGTGTCAGTGGGCATGTTATAGCTACTGTGTTGCCATCTAAATGACACATCTAGTGACATGGTTGTGTCACTAGTCATGTCCTAGCTACTGCCTCTTAAAATTAATGACACATCCACTCACACGGTCGTGTCCCCAAATAGGCTCAAGTTACCCCTTAAAAGAAAATTTCCTTTACAAATTCAAATGAATTCAAGGCAAACACTGTAATATCCTCATTTATGCCCTAGAAGTTTTGATTATATTGTTGTTGTTGTTGTTGTTGTTGTTGTTGTTATTGTTAAATTGAATTGAATGTATATGATGGGATAAGAGAAGAAATTGGGATGAGAATGCTGTGCATATGTGTTTTGGAGAAAGAAATAGGGTTTAGAGACAAATGTATATGTTGTGTATATGATGATATATATAACATATAAAGTGGTCAAATGAAGAGTCAAGGTGATGGTTAAGTGGAAGAAGATATTTTTGGTTGTTAATGAAATTACATATAAGGACTTATATGAGACAAAGGTTAGTTATATGATTGAGGGTGTTTTAGTAATTGCTTGGATAAGAACACTTGGTGGAGATTAAAAGCAAAATTTGACTTTGTATCTTGATCATTGTCTTCTTTCTTCAAGAGGTGGCCGGCTCTCCAAATTGAAAAGAGAAAAAGAAGTGTTCTTGATGATAGAAGCAAATTGAAGAAGCAATCAAAGGATTTGACAAGGGATTTGTGGAATTTCTTCTTTGTAAGTAAGTATTCTCTTGTTTTTTATTTATTTATTTGGAAGTTGTATTGGAAGTGAATTAGGGTTTGGTGATTTTGTGATTTAGTGAATTTGAGATGTGTTGTGTTGTGTTTTCAAGTGTTAAATTAATTTTAAGTTATGAGTTTAATTGGAGGTTGTTGTTGGAAAATGGTGGTTGTTGATTTGGATGGATGGAGAAGGATGTTGGTTTTAGGGTTTTGTGGTGAATATGTGTTTAATTGTGATATTAATGTGTGATGAAGTGGTTTTTGTGATGAATATGTGTTTAGAACATTGATTATGTTCATGTGAAATATGTTATATGATGAATATTGTGTTTGAGTGCAATTGAGAAAGTGTTGGTTTTAGTTAATGTTTTGTGATTTGGTGACACGGCCAAAAGCAATTTAGGGGAGTGGGCGTGTCAATTATTTGGATTGGCTACTGTCTCTTTTGGTTTTAGTGACACGGGCGTGTCCATCAAAGGTGCTGGGCGTGTCAATTATTTGAATTGGCTACTGCCTCATTTATTGTTAAAGACACGGGCGTGTTCCTCAACTAGGTTGGGCGTGTCCTTCAAGTGAGTTGGGCGTGTCCCACAAATGAATTGAATGTTGCTTGATTTCTTTGTTCTTGTTTGCATAGTTTAGATTCTTCAAAGGTAGTTGGGCCTCTAAACCTAAACATAAACATACTTAAACCAAGGGATGAATTAAAAACACTTGTGAATGATCCTAAAGCTATGAATTATATATATATTGTTCTTGCATTGTTGAGATTGAGCCTTGTTATATTATGCATTGTGAGTGATAATGTGTTTCATGATTAATATGGAATGAAATGTTGATATTTATGAATGATGCTATGTGAGATAAATATACACTTGAATAATGAAGTGTTATATTGTGAAATGAAATGTGAAGCCATTGTTATTGGCTAAGGTGATTCAATGGAGATAAATGAGGCATGTTTGCCTAAATGATAATGAGAATTGAGAATGAGAACTAAATGGATTGTGTGGCTAATGTGTTATTCCATTTTCAGAGTTTGTTGTTGGTGGCATGCCTAATGATAGTAACAATCTCTTGAAGTTAGGTTGGATTGAATCCTTGAAGCCTAATTGAGATGTTACAACCCTTGAAGCTAGGTTGGGTTAGTTCTTGAAGCCAAGTTGGGTTGATGCTTAGCATGCTTTGCTCCCCTTGAAGCTTGGTTGAACTTAATCCTTGAAGCCTAGTTGGGTATATGATATTGATATTGATAAATGTGATAACAAAACCAAAGCATTAACTCTGAAAATTGAATGGCATATTAGTGTGTCTTGGGCCCATGCTTGTCTTTGCTTAGTGTTGTTCATGGATGATTAAATGATTAACTAATAAAGCATATGCAAGGATGTTCAAATGTGATATACATATGTGTATGTTGGTTATGTAATGTAAAGGTATGTTGTTAACTTTGTATCTATGTTGTTACATATATGATATAAATTAGAATTGGCATTGTATAGCATCTAAGCATATCGATTGCATGTTTTATCTTACTAAGCCCTTGGCTTAGCGCGATAGTGTTTAATCGCGCAGGTGATAGAACTGATAGAATCGAACCCGAGAGCTCTTCGAGACCGAGTGAGAGTAGACATTGAAGAGTTGATTTTGGGAGCTTAAAGATCAGAGCTGACTTGCCAATCATGTATAAATCTTTTATATTGTGTAAAGTATTGTTGATAATGTAAATATATGTATAATGGTAAATATGTATTCAAATGTTTTCATATATGTACATATTTTATAACTTCCGCTGTGTAATTTATAAATGTATATATATATATATAGATAACTAATATGTTTTTGTTTTATAAGTAAATGATATATTTTTCTATAATGTATAATGATAAGGGTATTGTATTAAGTTTTAAAGTGTTTTGAATGTTAAGGATATCTTAGCATTCCTATGTTTGGTGCACTTATGCTACATTGTGGTGTTTGTAGTGTGTGTGCATTGGATATGGGGGTGTTACAAACACACCACCAACCAATGATAGAATAATAAAAATAAAAATAAAGACACACACTAAAAACATAGAAATAATGAAACAAAAATTAAAGAACGAATAAAAAGGTGGGTTGTCTCCCACCCTACACTTCTTTAACGTCATATTAGTTGGACATTCAGGGGCAATTTTGCCTAGTCTTAGAGGTGTAAAAACTCCTTCAAGCCATGTATTTCTCGCCCCAAGTATAATTTGAGCCTAAGCCCATTCACCTTAAAATCTCTTTTTTTTGGATGAGTTATTTCAACCACTTTATAGGGGAAAACTTCTTTAACTGGAAAAGGACTAGACCATCGGGATTTTAACTTACCTGGAAAGTGTCAAATCCTCAAATTGTGCAATAATACCTGATCTCCTACTTGAAACTCTTTTCGCTCCTTAATGCGAGCGTCATGCCATCTCTTAGTATGCTCCTTATACATTCTTGCATTGTCATAGGCTTACAATCTCCACTCATCCAGCTCGTTTACCTGTAATTTTCTCCTTTTGCCTGCACTAGCTAGATCAAGGTTAATCTGTTGTATAGCCCAATAAGCATTATGTTTAATTTCTATAGGCAAATGACAAGCTTTTCCATATATCAGCCTAAATGGCATAGTGCCCAAAGGAGTTTTGAATGCAGTCCTAAAAGCCCATAGAGCATTGTCCAATTTCTCAAACCAATCCTTTCGGGATCACTCTACAATTTTTCTAGAATTCTTTTTATCTCCCTATTCATGTTCTCAACTTGACCACTAGTTTAGGGATGGTAAGGAGTAGCAAATCTATGTGTAACACCTAATCTTTTGAAAACTTTCTTGAGCTGAAAGCCACAAAAGTGAGTACCCTATCACTTATGATTGCTTTCGGTGTACCAAATCGAGAGAATAACTTTTTCAAAAACTTCATCACTACCCTCGCATCATTGGTTGCCAAGGCTTGGGCTTCAGGCCATTTAGAGACATAGTCTATAGCTACAAGAATATATTTGTTACCAAAGGAATTTGGAAATGGTCCCATAAAATTGATCCTCCTAACATCAAAGACTTCACACAATACAATTCCATTTTGGGGCATCTCATCACGACATGAAATGTTTCCAGTCCTTTGGCAACGATCACAACAGTTCACAAATTCGTAGCTATCCCTATACAAAGTGGGCCAATAAAATCCTGATTATAGTACTTTTTGAGCAGTCCTATTGGATCCCACATGACAACCAACTGGTCCAGCATGGCATTGACGAAGAATGTTCATCATTTCGGGCCATGCCACACACCGTCGAATCATGTGACCCTTACATAATCCAAACAAAAAGGGATCCTCCCAAAAATAATATTTTAAATCAGAAAAGAATTTCTTCTTTTCTTGATAAGTTAAGTCCTTAGGGAGTTCCCTAACAGCTAAATAATTGGTAAAATCTGCAAACCAACGCATTTCAAAATTTAAACTACTTACCTCACTTACCATGGTGTGCGGTTGCTCATCGAGGAAATGATCATCAATGTCCCCTTCTTCAAACGTCTCCAAGGTTGGATTCTCCAATCGAGAAAGGTAATATGCTGCCAGATTTTTAGCTACCTTCTTGTCTTGAATCGTCAAGTCAAATTCCTGCAATAATAAGACCCAATGAATTAGTGTAACACCCCTTCCTGACCTATGAATAAGCCGAGGAGGAATGCTACATCGGGATACGAGCTCTGGTTATGTCAGCTTACTTAATGTTCCTTATAAAAATTTTCCAAAAATTTTGACGGAGTCTCCCTTAAAATTCTAGATCCCAAGTGTCGATAAAACTGATTTTTCATATTTTTGAAAAATATTTTGTTTCACAATTCAACTCAAGCACACTCCCAATAATCCACCCTTATAACCTCAACTACAATCCTGCAAGAAGAATTCACACTTCTATATTCACAACCCAACTCAATTTAAAACCATACAGTTATTATACATTACTAGATTTACATGCTACATCAAGTTATCTCTTTGTATTGTTCAAATAAGTACATGCCAGTTTCTAATACCAAAATACAAAATGAAGAGCACCACCTAAGTTTGTTGATGACCGACAGATCGTAGGACTCCTCTGCTCGCTACTGGCTCCTTGCTAATAGCCTACGAGTTTAGAAGAAACTAAACTCGCTAAGCATTGCTTAGTGGGTACTTTAACTAATTATGGAAAATAAATAATAAAAGCATAATGCACTTTTAAAAGCAATGAGTTGTATTGAAAAATAATATCACAGTAAAAATAATCCATACATATTATATATTCAGTTATTATCATTTTATCAGTTCACTCCACAAGGTAATTTGGTAGACTAATGTATGGTAAGGAACTAACTGAAACAACTGTATATATATTCTGTGACTGTGGCCCTAAAAAATTGCGGACCAAGCCCTGTGGAATCTGTGGCCGAAGCCCTCGGACCGGAGTCCTATATAACTCGGGCGATTGCCCTATATAACTCGGACCGAAGTCCTACATAGCTCGGGTTGTCACCCTATATAACTCGGACAAAAGTCCTATATTAAAGCAGCACTGCATATAGTATGATATATCATACCCTTACCCTACTCAATACTATCCCAGATACCCAGTGGAGCCAAAATTTTCATGCCATTTCTCAATCGAATATGCATTATACAATTATTGACTTATGTTTCTTATATTATTTCAACGTGAAATATCATATTTTATCATTTTAATAACATATTATGCTCATTTATATGAATAAGGAATCAATTGGATTACTTTTGAAAAATGACCAAATGAATATTAGCAAAATGACCATATGAATAGTAAATTCTGGTTTTGGACTCAACTGGATCCTTATTTTGAAATATTGTATACAATAATCTACTTTACTAAAAACTCTAAAATTTTTACAGATTTTAGTTTTACATCTTAAAATCATTCCTTTAAAATTTCAGATCAAACTGGACACAAAATCTTGGTCAAGTAGTTCACCCAACCAAACTGCTCCAGTTGCCCTACATCCTGGCAGCAGTTCTAAAATTTGTGAATTCCATAATTTATATTCAATCAATGTGGTTCCAAATTATTTTTCGAAAATACTAGACTCACTAAACAACAACATATCCAAAATTCAATTGAATATCATTTTTCTAAATTTTATTAAAAATCTGGAAACATGGCTGTCTCAGTCAAGGTACCTCCTAGAGCAGGTCTAACATAAATAATTTTTCCATAATCATAACCATTCCGAATTCAACTCAAAATATTTTTCAGTCATTCTAGATGCATTGAGGCACAACATATCAAAAATTCACTTCAAAAACATTTTTTATATATTTAATTAAAAATCATACAAGTCACAGCATTTCACTAATTCTAAAACAGAAAAATTTCAAGAAAATGAACAAACAATTAGTTAAAGTACCAAACCTTGCTTTTTCTTAGTCCTTTATCTATATCACTTCCTTTCCTTCCTTGTCTCCTTGATTTCCTATGAAATTTAACATCACATATACAAAGGTAACAACCCTAGGTATAGACATAGTCTTATCTTATGATTTTTCTAGTGGTTGCTAGCTTATTTTCACCATTAAACACCATTATTTCTTTCATCAAATCCTTCAAATAATTATTTCTTGAATTTTCTCCAAATCTAGCTACATGAACCCTAATTTCTATCTCTTAAATTAACCATTAATCCATGAAATTAAAACTAGAGATAGGTTTCTCTTACCTTATAATCTTGTTTGTCACCAAAAGCCTTAAACTTTGGAAAAAATCACCTCCTTCTTCCTTCTCTTATGGTTTGGACGAGTTCACCATGTAAGAGAGGGATTTTAGATTCTTTCCTTAGCTTATTTTGATCCAAGTGGCAGCCAAGAGAGGTTAAGATGTGTTGGTGTAAGTGTTGATTTCCCATTGGTACACTTAAGTGGGAAAATGGCTAATTTTCATTGGTCCAAATGTCTCTTTCTTTTATTTATTTATTTGGCAAGCCATTAGGCTTCCTTTTATTCATATTTTGACCCCCTCAACTTTCTTGTGCAATAATTTTATAGTATAGGGTGTGAAAATATCAAAATACCCTCCAGTGATTAATCGATTGTAACTTTTAAACTGTGAGTTTTCGGAAAAAATTTAAACCCACGGTTATGACCCGATTAATCTCGAGAATATTCTTTTGGAATCGGATATGGGCACTATTAAGAACTTCCGACACTTAATTTTTAAGTTTACACAGTAGCCCCTAACTTTTAAGAAATTTCCACTTAGGTCCTCGGCCTTTTGAAAAATTACCTTTAGGTCCCGTCGACTTCACGGGCCTCCTTTGCACACCGATTTTATTTTTGACTATCTCGAGCCTCTATTTGACCACTTATTTATGTCCTTCTTGCCTAATACTCGACTACCTAAACTTTAGGATGTGACAATTAGCCTAGGCTTTGCATCAATTTTCACAAATAAATACCTAAAAGCCGAGTGGTCTGTATAAACAATCACTTTTGACAAGATCAGATATGATCTAAACTTGTCAAAAGCAGAAACTACAGCTAGAAGCTCTTTCTCTGTAGTTGTGTAATTAGCTTGAACTGTGTTCAAAGTCTTGCTTGCATAGTAGATAGGCTGGAATACTTCTCTTTGCGTTGACCAAGACCGCTCCCACTGCAAAATCACTCGCATCGTACATTAGTTCAAATGGTAAATTCCAATCAGGAGCTACCATGATTGGAGCATGGGTCAATTTCTCCTTAAGAGCTGTGAAAGCTCTTAAACATTCCTCATCAAAAACAAAATCCACATCCTTCTCAAGGAGTCTTGTTAGTGGGCGGGCTATCTTAGAAAAATCTCATATGAAGCTCCAATAAAAGCCCGCATGTCCTAAAAATATTTTGATGTCCTTTACAGATGTGGGTGGTGGTAACTTCTCGATGGTGTCTACCTTAGCCCGATCCACCTCAATACCCTTACTTGAATTTTTGTGTCCCAACACAATTCTCTCTTGAACCATGAAATGACACTTTTCACAATTAAGCACTAGGTTTGTTTCCTCACATCTAATCAAGACTCTTTCAAGGTTTTCTAAATATCTTTCAAATCAGCTTCCATAAATAGAGAAATCATCCATAAACACCTCCATAATATCCTTAATAAGCTCATCAAAGATTTCCACCATGCATCATTGAAAAGTTGTAGGTGCATTGCATAATCCGAATGGCATTCTTCGATATGCGAATGTCCCATATGGGTAGGTGAATGTAGTTTTCTCTTGCTCTTCTAGGTTAATAGCAATTTGAAAGTAGCCTGAAAGACCGTCCAAAAAGCAATAATACTCATGCCCGGATAACCTTTCCAACATCTGATCAATGAAGGGCAAAGCAAAGTAGTCCTTCCTAGTTGCATCATTCAACTTTCGGTAGTCGATGCAAACCCTCCAAACGGTAACTTTTCTTGTTGGAATCAACTCATCATTTTCATTAGGGACCACCGTCATCCCTCCTTTCTTTGGTACTACCTAAATTGGGCTCACCCAAGAGCTATCCAAAATCAGATATATAATCCCTGCATCAAGTAATTTTATCACTTCAGCCTTCACTACATCTTTCATCTTTGGGTTTAGTCTTCATTATGGTTGCACTACTGTCTTGAATTCATCCTCCATCAGTATCTTATGAGTGCAAATAGGATGGACTGATACCCTTGATGTCTGCTATCTTCCAAGATATCACTTTCTTATGCTTCTGTGACAACTGGATGAGCTTTACCTTCTGCTCAGAAGATAGGTGGGAACAAAGAATTATTAGCAATTTCTTTTTCTCCTATAGAAATCCATACTCAAGGTGATCTGAAAGGGTCTTAAGTTCCAAGTTGGGTGGATCAATCACCGATGGTTTTGGCTTTTCTTCCTTTGGCATCTCAATAGTTTCATATGCCCGACATTTGAATGATTTGCTTGCTTTAAGAAAAGCAAGCTGCTCCATTGCTTCTTGATCCTCAACATTTTCCTGCAATAAACACAACTCAAGGAGGTCCTTGGAAACAATGTTAGTAACACAATTGAAGGTTTCATGATCATTAATATCATTTTATGAATCTGCCTCATCAAGTGTAATTGAGTGCTTCATAGCACCATGTATTTTTAAAATAGCTTTCACTACCCACTCTCAAAGTTAATGTGCCATCATTAACATCGATAAGGGCACAGGCTGTATTTAAAAATGGGCTACCAAGAATAAGTGAAACATCTGCATCCTCATCGATATCGATGACAACAAAATCATTAGGGAAAATGAAATCCCTGACTTTTACCAACACATCCTCTATAATGCCACTAGGGTGGGCTACTGACTTATCAGCAAGTTGGATGGTCATGAGTGTTGGTTTAGGTTTTCCAATGCCTAACTCTTTAAACATCTTGTAGGGCATAACACTTATGCTAGCGTCCAAATCAGCCAATGCACTTTTAACCTCAAGGTTACCTATCAAACATGGAATGGTAAAACTACAAGGATCTTTTAAGTTCTTAGGTAACCTCTTTTGAAAAATTGCCGAACTCTTTTCGGACAAATGCACCAAAGATACTTCCTCAAGTTTCCTTTTGTTAGAAAGGATATCTTTCAAAAATTTAGCATATTTAGGCATCTTTGATAAAGCTTCAACAAATGGAATATTAATGTGCAATTGTTTAAAAAGTTTAAGGAACTTACCTAATAGAGCATCAATCTTGTCTTTATTCAACCTTGCTGGATATGGTACTCAAGGTCAGTATTCCTTCACTATTGGGCTAGGTTCTTGTGGCTGGTTCTCTTTCTCACTTTCTACTATATCTTTATCTCCCGAAGAGATAATATGATCATTTTCTTTTTCCTTTTCTTGTGCTTCAGCCCCTTTCTCTGCCACTTCTTCTCTTTTCTCAACCACATTGTAACACCCCATCTTAGCTTATGTTTATAGACCAAGATGGAATGCTATTTTATGATATTCGAGTCTTGGTTCTGTACTTAGTCAATTTATAATACACATTTTACAAAAATTTTGCCAGAGTTTCCCCTATAATTGGTGGTCCAAAGTGTCGCCAAAACTGATTTTTTTGATTTAATGAAAACATTTTTTATCTCAACCAATCAATCTCAATCAATCTCAAGCACTTCTATAGTCGACCTCCTTATATCCTCCACCAAAACCTGCATTAAAATTTCACACTTCTACACACACATCCATACACACTAATTCATACCAACATACAGTAGTTAATATACTTAGCACACGTACTTTGGTCTTTTACTAGTCATTCATACAATTCTTAGTTTACGCTAACATATGTACATGCCATTCTAGTTACATTACTTATAATAACTTTCTATCCGAAAAGTTGCTAACACCAGCTGCTCGGGACACTGCAGAAAACAGCTTCTCGCTCAACCTACGAGTTTAGAAAAGAAAACTAAACTCGCTAAGCGTTTGCTTAGTGGGTACTTAAATCATTGCATTAAATAAATAGATTAAAAGAGTAATTAAATAAAAACATGTATTTGAATAATTTAAATCAATGAATAAGATCTAAACATAATGATAAAAGGTTAAATCCCATATTCTGAATTTAGAAATTACTTGTTTTGCTTTTATCCATTTAGGTGCTCTACTGGTTTAACAGAACATCAACGGATAAGGCACGGGTCATGATAAATATATCTCATCATGGTGAGATATTACAGGATGATATGCGTCATGGTGCATATTTCATCATCCTTCATCATAATTCTTGCACATGTGCTAATAGCCATTGTTCATTGAATCATTGATCATGTCATTGTAATCATCGGCCTTCAGCCGGAATATCATGTCATGTCATGAGCAGTACTGCAATAATAGTATGATGCATCATACCCTTATCTCAAGGGTTCTGTCATAACCAAGTAGAGCGTAAACAATTTATTAATTAATTTGATCATGATATTCAATAAGCCATGATTTTTCCATAATGCATGTATTGTCGGAATAGCTTGTCATGATGCCTTTCTGATCATTTCCAATTCTCCTTCATATCATTCTATATGATTTAACATCAATCCATATCATAATATTCAAGTTTTAACACATTTAGAAAAAATGACCAAATGAATAGTGGCGCGGCGCGTAAAATCAGCAACACAATGGCGCGCGTCAACTAAATGGTAAAATCTGTTTTTACTGCTGAAAATCAGTCAATTTTGGAAACAGTTTTGACCAAGTAAACAAACTTATTTTTGGCTGAATTTTTGCAGGAAAACACTCTCATAAGTTAACTAAATGCATGTAAAAGTTTATCGAAAAATTCCTTCGTTTGCCCCTTCAACGGACTGCCCAAAATGAAAGCTGCAGAATGGTGCCCAAAAGGGACCATTCGGCCCAATTTTCAAAACTTGAGGGAAATTCATTTTTTTCTTGCAAAATTGATTTTTAGACTCCTTTTGTGATACCATTGAAGGACTAAGGGTCCCTCTTTCAAAAATCAAAACAAAGGGGTGATTAAAAGTTCATCAAAGTTTATGGATAATTGAGCAAATTTAGCTAGTTTGTTTTGTTTTCATTCTTTTCGCAATCAATTGATTACAAATGGTTCAAGAGCACTTTCCCACATATTTAATACACATAATAACTTCATTTCAAAACCATTTCAAAAGTCCCATAATGCAAAATATGTGAATTAATTGAAAAGGCAATTATTTAAGTACCAAACCTTAATTCTTTTCACTTGTTTCTAGTTCTTTTATGCCTTCTTTGCTTCCTTCTCTCTCACTTCTTGATTTCCTATAATTTTCATAAAATCCATGTCAAGAACATAATAAAATTTAAGTGCTTCATGCCTTATTTTGCTAACTAATACTACTAGTCATCCTTTTTATCCTTAATCTTATATGTGCAAATTATCTCTTTCACTTTCTCTTCAACTTCTTAAATTTTCTATAATCATCATATTTATTCTTTCATTTGTATCTTGCAAATAATATAACCAATGAAAGAAATAGGACCATAGATGAATTTCCTTACCTTAAAGTCTTATTCTCCACCCAAGTTTGCAACCAAAATTAGCTACTTGAAAAACAATCTCTCTCTCTTTTCCCTTTCTCTTCAATTCGGCCAAGCAAGAACAAAGAGAGCTCTTGGATTTTATTTATTTGGTGTTCTCTCCTCCAAATGGCATCCAAGAGTGGTTAAGATGTGATGGTGCAAGTGTTGATTTCCCATTGGTACACTTAAGTGGGAAAATGGCTAATTCTCATTGGTCCAAATGTCTCTTTCTTTTATTTATTTAAAACCCAAGCCCTTGGACTTTCTTTTAGTTATATTTTGGCCCCTCAACCTCCTTGTGCTGAAATTTTATGGTTTAAGATGTGAAAAGACCAAAATATCCTCCGGCGATTACTCATTCGTAACTTTTAAACCGCGCACTTCCGCCGAATACTGTGGTACACTTTTTGACTCAGTTTTTCCTCTACTTTTCATTTTTGAGATCCATTATTTCTTTTGAGACACTTTTGAAAATGACCATGATGCCCCTGGTAAAATCCCCTATATCTTCCAAACGGTGCGTTTTCGAAAAAAATCATGTCGCGCCGTTGCTACCCGATTTTTCTCTACTTTCCATTTCTGGAGTCTGTTATATGCACTATTAAGGACCTCCGGAACAACTTTTGGTAATTAGAGTCACCTCCACAAAACTTTGCAATCTTTTCAAATAGGTCCTTTCAGTTCTACAGAACTTCCCTTCACTTCGCGCTCTTGAGTAGCTTCTCGGGATGGTTCCTCTTACTGTACATGGACCTACTGTACATATGTATAAGTTGGGTCGTGACACATATTGCCCTTGATTTCTTTTCTGCTCCTTAGAGTAATTGCCTTAAGCTGCTCTTTAGGATTTGCCTCAGTGTTGCTAGGTAAACTCCCTTGTGGTCTCTCATTGAGTAGCTTGGCAATTTGCCCCGCCTGATTCTCGAAATTATGAATAGAGGCTTGCTGATTTCCAAGGGTGGTTTCAGTTGATTAAAACCTAGTTTCTGAAGCTGCTATAAATTTCTCCATCATTTCCTCCAAATTTTTCTTTTTTGGAGGGGCAGCTTATTGATGTTAAGACTGCTGGAATCCAAGGGGAGGTCTTGGATTATTATAATTATTCAATGAGAAATTAGGTTGATTTCTCCACCCTGGATTGTACGTGTTGCTGTAGGGGTTATTCTGCTATTACCTTGGCATATTTTCAACATAATCTACTTGCTCTTGCCTAGAAAACATATTACCACTTTGGCAATCTTGACTTTGATGTCCACCCCCACACCATTCACAAGACATCACCTGCATTACTTTCCCCGAAGAAGAAGCTAAAGAATCAAGCTTTTTGTTCATTGCTTCCAACTGTGCTGTCAAAGCAACTATGGGATCCAATTGATGTAAACCAGCAACCCTTAAATTCCCTTGTTCCCTTGAAGCTTGCCACTGATAATTGGTAAGGGCCATGTTTTCAATCAAATCCCTTGCTTGTTCAGGTGTTTTATTATTTATGGTACCTCCGCCAGCTACATTGATGGACTGCTTACTTGCATAATTCAATCCATTATAGAAAGTTTGAATCTGAAGCCACGGCGGAAGTCCATGGTGAGGACATCTTCTCAATAAATATTTGAATCTTTCCCAAGCATCATAAAGAGTTTCACCATCTAGCTGGAGAAAAGATGAAATATCATTCCTCAACTTGGCAGTCTTGGATGGTGGAAAATATTTCTCTAGTAATTTTTTTGCTAATTGGCCCCATGTGGTGAAAGTGTTTGGGGGGAAAGATTTCAATATTTCTTCGGTCCATCTCTAAGTGTGAATGGGAACAACCTCAGTCTGATTACATCTTTGGAGACATTCTGTATCTTGAATGTGTCACATATTTCTAGAAAAGTCTCAATATTTGCATTAGGATCTTCAAAGTTTGGTTTCGTTTTTGCCAGAATTGTTTCCTCTTCTTCCTCTCGCTTTCTCCTCAATGTTCTCTCTAACTCTTGATCTAATTCAAGGAGATGGGAAGAGCTAGCTTAGGTCATAAACAGGAAGACGCACCTAGAATGACAATCAATAAGCAAAAACTAATGTTAAAACAAATAAAATAAAAACTAAATCAACAATCTTGATTATATTATTAATATTGAAATCCGTTGTCCCCGGCGACGGCGCCAAAAACTTGGTGGTGCGAACTTATGCTATTTCAATACCGCAAGTGCACGGGTCGCTCAAGTAATAAATTAGTGAGTGAGTTGTCATTCCAATGGGGACAAAGCCAAGTACTAGTGCAAATTTTAACTATTGTTTAGCAAATTAATAGTTTTGTGAAGTTTTGTAATTAAAGATAATTAACTTAATAACTTAAAGTAAAGAGAGATTAAGTGTTCCGCAAAAAGGATTTATGATGAAAATACTATCTAGATATTGAATCCCCCTAGCCATAAATATATTATGAAAATCAATTTGATTAAATCAAATAATAGAGTTGAATTGGCATTCCTCTAGATTAGACTAAAACCTTTCTCATTTGAATTAATCCCTAATAACTAAGTAGAATGCCGGAATCTCTTCTCAAACATAATTAAATAGATCTTGCATTAAGAACAAGGAATCATAAACCAAAGGATCTTGTAAGTCTATCTCTAGTACTCCAATCAACCCTCAAATCTTATGAGTATTAAGCTTTCTCAAGTCAATAATATGAAAATTGCAACTAATCAATAAGCATGCTATTATCAATTGGAAATAAATCATAAAGCATCATAAGAATAAAACAACTCAATCAAATGATTTAATTAAATAAAACTATTCAATCCATACATATCAAGATAGAGAATGAATTAGTTCATATTCAAAATTAGAAAACCAGAACAAGAGAAATAAGTAAAAGAATCCAAACAATCCATTGCGAATAATTTTTGTTTCTTCACTTGAATCCTTGAATCTTGGTTTAGGTCTTGTGTAGAATGGGTCTTCACCTTCAATCTCAGCTTCAAAACCCTTTTTTTCTCTCTAGAAGTCAGCTCTAGGTTGTAAAGAATAAAAATTTGAATCCCTAATTTTTGCTTCAGCTTAGCTTTTATAGTGCATATATAATAGCCTGACACGCCTAGTGACACGCCCATTTCACTGGGCGGTCCAATATATTTTAATTAGTTTAAAATAATTTTTGTGTTATCTTAATTAAATAATATTTGTTTTAGTATTTATTTTTATAATTTTTAAAAATTATTATAATAATAAAAATAAAAATAATAAATAAATAAAAATAAATCGGCAACGAAAAAATTCATCGCCTAAAACAGTGGACGAAATGGCCCGCAGCCCGCCCCTCACAATTTTTCGCCGGCGATCGTAGCCCCTCGCAGCCCGACGCAGTTTTTGCCAGCAAATTTTTCCTTTGTAATTTTTTTCAAAATCAAATTCTATTTAGTTTTGGTTTTCTTTTCCTAAGTAAATATAGTTTCCTTAAACAATTAAAATTAATCATCTAAATTTCCTATAAATAAGACTAAAAAACACAGAAAAAAAGAGGAATCAGACTTTGGACTGGGACTTGGATTTTGAACTAGAACTTTACAAATTGATCGGACTTTTTAGAAGAGAAGAAGCAAGCAAGCAATCAAGCTATCAAAGGCAGCAACCTTGCCTTTGTCCTTGTTCATCCAAGAAGCAATTTTTGGTGGAACCAAAGAACGAAAGTTTGAATCTTTAATTTCTTTTTATTTCTTACAATAGCTTCGTTCTTTATTTGATTCATAAGATTATAAATGCAAAACTTCGATCTTTGAAGATGTAATAACTTGATCTTCGTTTCCAAAAACTTTAAATGATTTCCTCTATTTCTAAATACCTTGAAAACCTTAATACGTTTCTTTGTTTTTCAAAAATCTTAAGTCGTTCTCTCTGTTTCTTTTAAAACTCAAGAGCCCTAATTTTGTTTCTTCTAAAATTTAAAATCCTAAATTGATCCTTTTATTTCTAAAAACCCTAAAAAAATACTTTTTGTTTCCAAAAAACCTTAAATTGTTTTGCTTATTTCCAAAAACTTTACAAAAGCTCTAAAATGTTTTCACAAATATTAAAACCAAACATATTTTCCAAGACATCAAAAAACCCTAATCATTTTATTAATTCCCAAAACACTAATCTCTATTCCGAAAGTCAGTAGCCTTCTTTTTTTAATCATCAAAAGATTTATGTAATATCCTCATTTATGCCCTAGAAGTTTTGCATATTGTTGTTGTTGTTGTTATACTAATTGGATTGAATGTTTATATTGTGCTAAGAAAAGAAATTGGGAGGAGAATGCTTGTGTGTTTGTGTTTTGGAAAGAAAATAGGGTTTAGAGAGAATGGTATATGTTGTGTATATGATAATATATATAACATATAAATGGGTCAAAGGGAGAGTCAAGGTGTTGGTTAGTGGAAGAAGATATTTTTGTGTTGAGTGTGTAATTACATATATGGGCTTATATAAGACAAAAGGTTAGTTATATGTTTGAGGACATTTTGGTAATTGCTTGGATTAAATCACTTGGTGGAGATTAAAAGCAAAATTGACTTTGCTTCTTCATCATTTTTCTTCTCTCTTTCATGAAGTGGCCGGCTCCTCCATTGACAAAGGGAAGCAAGTGGTGAAGAGAGGTTCTTGATGAGTTGAGTTCAAAATTGAAGGAAGATTAAGTGTTCAAGTGTTGATTCAAGAAGTTTTTGACTAAGGTAAGATCTTTCCTTTGATTTCTTTCTTTCTTTTGAAGTGGTAATGAAAGTTAATTAGGGTGTGATGATTTGATGAGGAGAAGTGTTTATGATGTGTTTTTAAGTGTTAAATTGATTTTAAGTTATGAGTTTAATTAGGTGTTGTTGTTGGAAGTGGTAAATGTTGATTTTGAAAGGTGGAGAAGAATGGTGATTTTAGTGTTTTGAGATGGGTTGTGTTTAATTGTTATATTAATGTGTTTTGAAGTAATTATTGTGATGAATATGTGTTTAGAAAATTGATTATGTTCATTTGATACAAGTTATATGATGAATATTGTGTTTGAGTACATTTGAGAAGGGTTGGTTTTGGTTTTGGGTGACACGGCCAAAAGCAAAGTTGAGACACGGCCGTGTCATTTATTTGTGTTGGCTACTGTCTCTTTTATTTTTAGAGACACGGGCGTGTCCATCAAGTAGGCTGGGCGTGTCCTTCAAGTGAGCTGGGCGTGTCCCTTATATGAATTGGACATTGTTTGATTTCTTTGTTCTTTTTGCATGGTTTGGATTCTTCAAAGGTAGTTTGGTTTCTAAACCTAAACATAAACATACTTAAACTAAGGAATGACTTAATCAAACACTTGTGGATGATCCTAAAGCTATGAATAATATAAATTGTTCTTGCATTGTTGAGATTGAATAATGTTATGTTATGCATTGTGAATGGTAATGTGTTTCATGAGTAATGTGGAATGAAATGTTGATATTTATGAATGATGCTATGTGAGATATAATGTGATCATGGATGAGATAAATATACACTTGAGTAATGAAGTGTTATATTGTGAAATGAAATGTGAAGCCATTGTTAGTGGCTAAGGTGATTCAATGGAGATAAATGAGGCATGTTTGCCTAAATGATAATGAGAATTGAGAATGAAATCTAAATGAATTGTGTGGCTAATGTGTTATTCCATTTTCAGAGGTTGTTGTTGGTGGCATGCCTAATGAGTGTAACAATCTCTTGAAGTTAGGTTGGATTGAATCCTTGAAGCCTAATTGAGATGTTACCACCCTTGAAGCTAGGTTGGGTTAGTTCTTGAAGCCAAGTTGGGTTGAAGCTTAGCATGCTTTGCTCCCCTTGAAGCTTGGTTGAACTTAATCCTTGAAGCCTAGTTGGGTTTGTGATATTGATTAATATGATGATAGAACCAAAACATTAACTCTGAAAATTGAATAGCATATTAGTGTGTCTTGGGCCCATGCTTGTCTTTGGTTAATTTGAGTCATAAATGATAACTTGATTAACTAATGAAAGATGTTGAAATGTGGTATGTTTATATGATTATGATTTTTGATATGCAAAGGGTGATGTTAACTTTTCATCTATATTGTTACATGTATGAGATGAATTAGAATTGACATTGTATTGCATCTAAACATATCTATTGCATATTTTATCTTACTAAGCCCTTGGCTTAGCGCGATAGTGTTTAATCGCGCAGGTGATAGAACTGTTAGAATCGAACCTGAGAGCTCTTCGAGACCGAGTGAGAGTAGACATTGAAGAGTTGATTTTGGGAACTTAAAGATCAGAGGAGATTTGCCAATCATGTATAACTCTTTTGTATTTTGTAAAGTTTTGTTTATAATGTACATATATGTATAATGGTAAATATGTATTCAAATGTTTCCTATATGTAAATAATTTTATAACTTCCGCTGTGTACTACTTAAATGTATTTATATATCTATTTTGTTTATATTACCAATTGATTACTTACTATCTATAATGTATATTGATAAAGATGATAGCATCATTTAAAATGTTTTAAATGTTGAAGAAAAACCGTAGCATTCCTATGTTCGGTGCACATATGCTACTTTGTGGTGTTGTAGTGTGTGTGTATTGAATGTGGGGGTGTTACAATTTAGCCCTAATTAATCCTTCTTTCCAAAATCACACAGTAAGCATTATTCTTTTAAAAATAACATTAGTTTCTTCCAATTTCAAAACCCTATTTTCTAAATTCTAAACCCTAAAATCTTAAATTTCAACACCAAATGAATCAATGATTAATTTAAATCAAAGCCTAAAATCTTAATATTCTAAACCCTAAAATATTTAATCCAAGAAGCATTTTGACTGATGTTTAATATCTTTGATAATGATTTATTTATTATGAATGGTTAATTACTTTTATCAATTTATTTTTTATTTCCAAATGTTGTAAGAGGTATATTTTCACTTTATAGGTACCTCATTAGTTAAATATCATGTAATTTAAGTTGCTTTTATATTTTAGACCAATGTAAAGGACATGTTTCTACCTTTTGGTGGGTGTCCTATTAGTTTAGACAAGGATGATGTAAGGACATGTTTCCATCCTCGGATGGATGTCCATTTATTTGTTTTGCTTGGACATTGCTTTAGTTTTAATATAATGATGCTTTATTTCAATTGTTGCATGTAATATGGATAATATTGATATATTTAATAATTTTATAATATTAAGACCTGTAAAGGAGGCCGGTTCCAATGAACTGGGTGTTGTGCAGGTGCTGGGCCATTTCTCACCTTTCCCACATGTACCCAACTTTCCGAACCCATTAGGGGGTTGGGGATTCCTTAGAAATTGAGTCATCCACCCCTTTCTTTTTCCTGGCCTGTCCGGGTGGTGACTCTATTTTCTCCGGACTTAGGTCCGTGTTCTCTAAGGCATCTAGCCTAAACAATACAGAAGTCGCAAGAACCATTCCACTGGGAGTGAGGGCAAAAATCCCAGCTCATAGTGGCGACTCCACTAGGGATAAGAGGAGTTGATTCCATTGGTGTTTTTATTATTCTATTCTTTCTTATAATGATATTATCCATTGCATCATATTATATTGCATCGTGTGCGTGAGTTAGGACACTCGTGTTACCCATGTTGTGTTATGTAAGAGATACCATACTTTCACTCAAGGTATGGAGATCGAGCATGACATAATGTAGACCCTTAATTTTTGACTCAGTCCGGTCCAATATATTTTAATTATTCCAAAATAATTTTTGTGTTGTCTAATATATTTAAATTAGTTCAAAATAATCCTTGTGTTATCTTAATTAAATAATATTTGCTTTAGTATTTAGTTTTTATAATTAATAAAAAATAAAAAATAATAATAATAAATAAATAAATAAATAAAAATTAAAATAAAAATCGGCGGCGGAAAATCATCGACGAAAAATATTGTCGCTAAAAAAGGGTCAGACGAAATGGCCCGCAGGCAATTTCGCTCAACCAGCTCGCAGGTTCCCACAACAACTTTTTCACTAGTGAAATTTTTCCGCAGCAGTTTTTTTTCGCCAGCAAAATTTTTCTGACGTATTTTTTTTTAAACCAAATTCAATTTGGTTTCAGTTTCATTTTCTTAATTAATGTTAGATTTCATAAGCAATTAAGATTAATCAACAAAATCATCTATAAATAGGACTAAAAAACAACACAAAAAGGGGAGGAAAATTTTAGAGGACAATTGAGTGAAGGAAAAACTTAGAAAAAGTGATCGGACTTTAAAACTTTTTGGCAAAGATTAACGATCGAACTTTTGAGAGAAGCAAACAAGCAATTCAATCCATCAAAGGCAACCACCTTGCCTTTGTTCTTGTTCATCCAAGAAGTAATTTTTGGTGGAACCAACAAACGAAGGTATGAATATCAAATCTTTTTTCTTTACAGTAGCTTGAATCATTAAACTCTTTCTTTTGATTCTAAAAACCTTAGAACCCTAATTTAATTTTTCTAAACCTTAGAACCTTAAATCGTCTCTTCTATTTTCAAAAACCCTAAAATTACTTTTTCTGTTTCTTCAAAATATCAAAATCTTAATCCGCTTTCCAATTTTCCAAAACCCTAAATTGAATCCTTTTCTTTCCAAAAACCCTAAAAAATATCTTTTCTGTTTCTATAAACCTTAAATCGTTTTGTTTATTTTCAAAAAACACCATAAAACTCTAAACTAGTTGTAATATCCCAATGTATACCCTAAAATTTTTGGAATATTTATTGTTGTATTTGGATTAAATGTATATGTTTAAGTGGAAAGAGAAAAGAGGTAAAGAGAAGAGTGTATATGTTGTATATATGAGATATATACAACATATACAAGTAAAAGAAATGGAAGGTCAAAAGAAGATTTATTTATTTTTATTAAATTAATTGAAATGGAAATTAGTAAGTGGATGAAGATTTTTATGAATATTATATTAATAAAATTGCTTGGTTGAGAATTAAAGGGAGTTTTAGTGGTTGAAGGAAGAGTTGAGTGTCGACTTTGCTTTTCTCTATTCATCTTCTTCTTCTTTTCTTTTCTCCTTGGCTGGCTAGCTCCATAGCAAGAGAGAAAGTGAGATTTTGTCTTTCCAAACTCAAGATTGAAGGATGTTTCAAGTGATCAAGTTGGAAATCTAAGAGTTTCCATCACTTTTGGTAAGTTCTCCACTTGATTCTTTGGTTTTCTTCTAAGTTTGTGTTTTGAGTTTGGTGTTTGAATGTTGATGGTATGTGTATATTTGATTATGGTGTATTTGAGGGTGTTTGATCTTATTGGTGTGGATTTTGGAGATAGAGTTAAGTTTGGTGTTGGAAGAAAACAAGTATGGTGTTTGAGTTGTATGTATGTGATGGTTGCGAATTGGTGTTTGATGTATGTATTGAGTTGTTTTGATGTTTTTGCAAGTTAGTATGGTTTATGGGTATGTTTAGTTAAGTTTGTTTGGAGTGGAAGATGGTGGAAGTAAGAGGTTTGTTGGATGTGATGTTGTTGTTGCTGGAATCAGGATTTTTGGCCTGACACGCCTATGAGCACGGCCAAGTCTTTAGGCGTGTCAATGATTCTATTTTCTGGATGGGTGACACGACCAGTGACACGCCCATGTCACTGAGCTTGTCATAGCTTCTATGTTGTAGTAGCATTGACACGTCCAGTGACACGCCTATGTCACTGAGCGTGTCATAGCTAGTGTTTTGAGGGAGGATTGACATGGCCAGTGACACGCCCATGTCACTGAGCGTGTCATAGCTACTGTTTTGAGGGAGGATTGACATGGCCAGTGACACGTCCATGACACTGAGCGTATCAAAGCTTCTGTGTTGTGAGTTTAGGGCACGGTCAGGGACACGCCCGTGTTGTTGAGCGTGTCAAGTGTAGAGTTTTCCATAGTTGATTCTTAACCTTACTATCTCATGTGTATCTTTAAGTGAGTGTGTATTATTCCTTTTGGATTAGGTTTTTAAAGAGATTGAGTTGCCCTAATCCAAGCGTTGGAGGATTCTTGGAAGAGGAAGTGTTTAGATTGGTGTGAGTTGCTCTTGAGGTAAGTACAAACTTACATGGTTGCATACATTTACATGACTTTGAGACTTAACACATTTGGTTGTAAATGTGTTAAGTAATTTATTACATTGTTAATACATTTGATTAATGTTATGATTTGCATAATGTGAAAGATATGATGATCATTCAAAATGTATGTCCAATGCAATTGGTTATGTATACTTTAATGATGAGATGTGCAGCCGTTGTTGTTGGCTATAATGATGCAAATGAAATAATTGGGGCATGGTTGCCTAGTTTGATTATGAGAAATGAAATGAGAAATGAATTGTGAAAGAGATTGATAACGAGATAAATGAATAAATTGTGTGCCTAGTATGTTTTTCAATTTTCAGAGTTCTGGGTTTGGCGGCATACCTAAGATTGCCTACGGGCTATACGCTGGAATGGTGAAAAGATTGGGTTGTAAGCCAGGCCAGCTGATAAATATGATGTTTTTGGGGTGAAAAGACTAGGTCGTAAGCCTCAAAAACATTAACAGTCTAGCCGAGTTGAGGACCAAGAGACTGGGGCCCTAGGGTCTAGCCGGGTTGAGGACCAAGAGACTGGGTCTGTTACATTATCCATGGATAGATATATATATCGCCTATGGGCTAGATGAATGTGATTATGGACCAAAGCAGTAACTCTGAACTTTGAATAACATATTAGATCCTTTTTGGGCCCATGCTTGTCTTTGTTTCAATGTGAATCATAAATGGTAAAACAATTAAATAAGATAATGAAATGTAATGTTATGAAATATAGCATTTTTGAATATGATCTCTATTGCTTGAAAGTATGACATTGACATTGCATTAAAGCATATTGTTATTGTGGTTTATACCACTAAGCCTATGGCTTAGCATGATTGTGGTTCATTGCGCAAGTGACAGGGTAGAACCGGAGAGTTCAGCTAGACCGAGTCGAGTCTAGACTTTGAAGTCATGATTGTGGGCTTAAAGATCAGAGACAAACTGCCAAACATGTATAAACTTTATGTTTCGTAAACATGGATTTTGATGTATTTATATATTTAAATACCACTACATTTTCCGCTGCATAATGAATAAATATTTTATCTAGTATAGTTTATAATATAATATGAAGTGTTTTAAGTTTTCTTATATTATTGCAGAAGAGAAAAATTGGGTTATCTAATATAAACCGTGGCACTCATGTATTCGGTATATGTATATTATAGGTGTAGTAGTATGTAGTGTGCGTATAAGGGGTATAGGGGTGTTACATATATTTTGGTATCAGAGCCTAGGTTTGAGATTCTCAACCTAGGTAAATTCTTAGAAAAAGAACATTTTGATTCTAAAAGTTGGTTTTTAAATAAGATACATGTTTTGGTATTGGCAGTCTCTGATCTTTGATGAGGTATATTATGCTGTGTTTACAGATATATGTAGTGATGGCGTCTCAGTCACGTCAGTCCATAGAAGGTAGTGTTGAGAGTGTAGCTCCTGAAGAGGGTAGAGATGGAGCTAGGATTGAGAGAGCTGGAGAGGCACCTGCTCCGGTGCAAGAGAGATTAGCTGCTGATGAGGTTCCGCTGGTTTGGTTACGGCATGTGGTAGAATTGTTGAGGCAAGCTCCAGTGCAGCCACCACCACCACAGCCACAAGTACCGATGAGGCATTATGATAAATTGAGGAAATTTTGGCCTAAAGATTTCTTTGGTACTACAGATCCTACTGTAGCTGAGCAGTGGTTGGATAGAGTTCAGAGGGTATTCATCCAGTTACAAGCCACTCCCGAAGAGAAGTTTGATTATGCTAGATCCCTTCTGCAAAAAGATTCTTATGATTGGTGGAAGACGGTTCCTCATGCTATGGATGATCCATCAACTTTGTTTTATAGTGATTTTATGAGGGATTTTGAGCAGAAATATACTCCGAGGGAGTATAAGGATTTAAAGAAGATGGAATTTCTGAATCTAAGACAAGATAACCGGACTGTGACAGAGTATGAGGTAGAGTTCATCCGATTGAGTCATTATGCCGGGGGAATTATTTCAGATGAGATTGACCGGTGTAGGAGATTTGAGGAAGGGTTGAGGCCCTCTATTATGTGTATTGTTGCTGGTTCCGGGTATCAGGATCTTTCCCAGCTTGTTACAGCAGCCAGAAGTGTTGAGAGAGCACAGGCTATTGCAGCAGCTGCTACTGAAGAGGAGACCAGAGTTAGGAGATCCCAGTTTGAGGTAGGGTCTTCGTCTATGAAGAGAGGCCAAGGAAGTTTTGTTCTGAGAGTCAGTAGAAGCCAGAGGCAGTCGGGTAGGTCAGTTTAGTATCAGAGGCAGAGACCGAGACCTACAGTTTCTATAGCTAGTGCTCTGACTCCAGTGGTTCAGAGGTCTACTCCACCTACATGTGTCCATTGTGGTAGGATACATGGGGGTGTTTGTTGGAAGATTAGTGGATCAGCTGTGTGTTTCAGATGTTGATCACCTGACCATTTCATTAGAGATTGTCCTGAGATGCAGGAGCATAGGCAGGCAGATTCTGCAGTTTCTTGACCTAGTGTGAGAGGAGGTCGAAGTGGCAGAGGTGTTAGTAGAGGTGGTCAACCTTGGATCAGTCAGAGAGGAGGCTCTACATCCGGAGGCAATAGGCCAGATGAGGCTGGGTCTTCTCATCGAGTGTATGTGATGCAGAGGTAGCAGGATGCTTCAGCAGTTATTGCGGGTACATTTTCTTTATTTGGCATTTCAGTTCTTATTTTGATTGATCCAGGATCTACTCATTCATACATTAGTGCATCTATCTTGCCTGTCTGAATTGCATTCAGAGTCCTTAGGATTTGATGTCTTAGTGACAAATCCTTTAGGACATAGTGTTGTGGTGAGTAAGGTGCATCGTGATAGTTCATTTGTGGTGCAAGGTGAGGAGTTTTTGGGTGATTTGATTGAAATGACTTTTAAGGAATATGATTTGATCTTAGGCATGGATTGGTTGTCTAAGCATGGAGCTATGGTAGACTATCAAAAGAAGTGTGTTACCCTGAGAACCAGTGATGGTAGAAGTGTGATGGTATCTAGTGAGCAGAGACAACTTGCATCCTTGTTTGTGTCAGCAGTTGCAGCTAGAAAGTTGATTAGAAAAGGGTGTGATGCTTATCTTGCTCATGTTGTGGATACCAGAGTAGTGGATTCTCAACTTGATAGTATACCCACAGTTGTGGAATTTCCAGATGTTTTTCCGGAGGAGTTGCCAGGGTTACCCCCTAAGAGAGAGGTTGAGTTTGGTATCGATTTATTGCCTGGTACCACTCCCATCTCTATTACTCCTTATCGAATGGCACCTGCTGAGTTGAGAGAGTTGAAGGTGCAGTTGCAGGAGTTGTTGGATAAAGGGTTTGTTCACCCTAGTGTTTCTCCGTGGGGAGCACCTGTTTTGTTTGTGAAGAAGAAGGATGGTACTTTGAGGTTGTGCATTGATTATAGGTAATTAAACAAGGTGACTATCAAGAATAAGTACCCTTTGCCTAGGATAGATGATCTCTTCAATCAGTTGAAGGGAACAACAGTGTTTTGCAAGATTGATTTGAGATCAGGGTACCATCAGTTGAGAGTCAGAGCTGAAGATGTTCCTAAGATAGCTTTCTGTACAAGATATGGGCATTATGAGTTTTTAATGATGCCTTTTGGATTGATGAATGCACCTGCAGCTTTCATGGATTTGATGAATAGGGTGTTTAGGCCCTATCTAGATCAGTTTGTGGTGGTCTTCATTGATGATATTTTGGTGTATTCGCGTAATGAAGAGGATCATGACAAGCATCTGCGGATTGTATTGCAGACCTTGAGACAGAAGCAATTGTATGCTAAGCTGTCGAAATGTGAGTTTTGGCTTGATCAAGTGACTTTTCTTGGTCATATAGTTTCAGCAGATGGTATAAGAGTTGATCCGAATAAAGTTGAGGCCATTTTGAATTGGAGTCTACCAAAGTTTGTGACTGAAGTTAGAAGTTTTCTGGGTTTGGCAGGCTATTATCGACGGTTTATGAAAGGTTTTTCTTTAATAGCTACTCCACTCACCAGATTACTTCGGAAGGGAATTAGATTTGTGTGGACAGACCAGTGTCAAGCAAGCTTTGAGCAGTTGAAAGAAATGTTGACTCAAGCTCCTATTCTTACTTTGCCTGTGGAAGATAAACCATATGTGATTTTCAGTGATGCTTCACATAATGGTTTAGGTTGTGTTTTGATGAAAGAGGGTAAAGTCATAGCTTATGCTTCTCGGTAGTTGAAACTACATGAGCTTAATTATCCAACGCATGATTTGGAGTTAGCAGCCATAGTTTTTGCTTTGAAGATTTGGCGACACTACTTGTATGGGGAGAAGTGTTTCATTTACACGGATCATAAGAGTTTGAAATATTTAAGGGTTCAGAGAGAGCTTAATCTTCGGCAAAGACGATGGTTGGAGTTGATCAAAGATTATGACTGCTTGATTGATTATCATCCTGGTAAGGAAAATGTTGTTGCGGATGCCTTGAGTCGGAAGTCTTTGGCAGGTTTGACTGTTTATTCGCTCTTGTTGCTTGTTGAGTTGAGAGCGTTGCATGCTAATTTTGAATCATGTGATGATGGAGCCTTGTTAGCTCAGTTGCATTTGAGACCGGTGTTGTTGGATCAGATTAAAGAGGCTCAATTGGTTGATGAGAAAATTCAGAAGATTGTTTCTGGTTGCCAAAAAGGAGAGAACCGAGATTTCTATATGAGAGACAATGGTAGCCTTTGGTTCAAGGATAGATTGTGTGTTCCTGATGATGCTAGTTTAAGAAAGATTATTTTGGAAGAAGCACATCAATCGATTTTTGCTATGCACCTTGGGAGTACTAAAATGTATCATGATTTGAAGCAACATTACTGGTGGTCAGGTAAGAAGAGGGACATAGCAGAGTTTGTATCTAAATATCTCACTTGTCAGAGGGTGAAAGCTGAGCATCAAGTTCCAACAGGGTTGCTTCAACCTTTATCAGTGCCTGAATGGAAATGGGAACGTGTGACAATGGATTTTGTGTCTGGTTTGCCATTGACTCAGAAGAAGCATGATGCTATCTGGGTGATTGTTGATCGGTTGACAAAGACAGTTCGGATGGATTATTCTCTTGAGAAGTTGGCTGAGCTGTATATTAGTGGGATGGTGAAGTTGCATGGAGTCCCAATTTCTTTAGTGTCTGATCGAGATCCCCGGTTTACTTCTAGATTTTGGAAAAGTTTACATGATGCTTTGGGTTCTCGATTGCACTTTAGCACTGCTTTTCATCCGCAGACAGATGGGCAGTTAGAGAGAGTGATACAGATTTTGGAGGACATGTTGAGAAGCTGTGTCATTGAATTCTCTAGAAGTTGGGATAAATTTTTGCCATTAATGGAATTTGCTTATAACAATAGTTATCAGTCTAGTATTAAAATGGCACCTTATGAGGCATTGTATGGTAGAAGATGCAGAACGCCTCTATGTTGGAATGAAGTTGAAGAAAGCAAATTGGTTGGTCCTGATTTGATTAAAGAAACGGAAGAGAAAGTGAAAATAATTCGGGATCGGTTGAAAGCAGCTTGGGATCGGCAGAAATCTTATTCAGGTTTGAAGAGGAGAGACATAAAGTTCAATGTTGGAGATAAAGTATTTCTGAAAGTGTCTCTTTGGAAAAAGATTTTGAGATTTGGCCGCAAAGGAAAGCTAAGTCCTCGTTTTATTGGACCTTTTGAGGTATTGGAGAGAGTGGGACCAGTTGCTTATCGAATTGCTTTGCCTCCTGAGTTGGATAGAATTCACAATGTCTTCCATGTCTCTATGCTGTGGAGGTACAGATCAGATCCATCTCATGTTTTGTCCATTGAATCTATTGAGGTGAGTCTGGATCTAACTTTTGAAGAAGAACCAGTGGTTATTTTGGCACATAAAATGAAAGAGTTGAGAAATAAGAAAGTGCCACTTGTAAAGGTTCTTTGGAAGAATCATGCGAAGGAAGAGGCAATTTGGGAGAGTGAGCAAGTGATCCGTATGGGAGTAATATAAACTTGACAACTCTCAAATAGATGCTTAATATATTGAGAGAAATATATAAGAAAAAGGAAAACTTTTTAATGAATTCTTTCTAAAACATTCTCTGCCTTTACACTTTCTTTCGTTATGTATTTATAATACATAAGCTTACAAAATTAGGAAAACTAAAAATAAGAAACTAAAACAATAAACTAATTAATTAATGTTTAAAAACAAAAGTAAATTTAAACAAAAGCTAATTTAAGTAATAATTTTCATGCATTGACGAATAACATGCATGTCTTCAATTTTAATAATAATAATAATAATAATAATAATAATAATAATAATAATCTCCTGATCATTACTCCCCTTTTAAAGAAATCCAGCTCCTGATTGATCTTAAAACTCCAAATGGGGAAATATAGATTCTCCTTTCTCTCTAGTGAACCACTTTGATGCACTAGGTTTTTGCCCTTTCTTTCCAACACGAAATGCCTCTCGTATTCCTCTGCGTGTTTCTGTGACTTTTTTTTTTCAAGGATAGTATCTTCTAATAGAGGAGTTTCTGTAACACCCCTTCCCCACCTATGAATAAGCCGAGGAGGAATGCTACATTGGGATACGAGCTCTGGTTATGTCAGCTTACTTAATGTTCCTTATAAAAATTTTCCAAAAATTTTGACGGAGTCTTCCTTACAATTCTAGGTCCCAAGTGTCGACAAAACTTATTTTTTCTTATTTTTGAAAAACATTTTGTTTCACAATTCAACTCAAGCACACTCCCAATAATCCACCCTTATAACCTCAACTACAATCCTGCAAGAAGAATTCTCACTTCTATATTCACAACCCAACTCAATTTAAAACCATACAGTTATTATACATTACTAGATTTATATGCTACATCAAGTTATCTCTTTGTATTGTTCAAATAAGTACATGCCAGTTTCTAATACCAAAATACAAAATGAAGAGCACCACCTAAGTTTGTTGATGACCTACAGATCGCAGGACTCCTCTGCTTGCTACTGGCTCCTTGCTAATAACCTACGAGTTTAGAAGAAACTAAACTCGCTAAGCATTGCTTAGTGGGTACTTTAACTAATTACGGAAAATAAATAATAAAAGCATAATGCACTAATAAAAGCAATGAGTCGTATTGAAAAATAATATCACAATAAAAACAATCCATACATGTCATATATTCAGTTATTATCATTTTATCAGTTCGCTCCACAAGGTAATTTGGTAGACTAACGTATGGTAAGGAACTAACTGAAACAACTTGTAACACCCCATCTTAGCTTATCTTTATAGACCAAGATGGAATGCTATTTTATGATATTTGAGTCTTGGTTCTATACTTAGTCAATTTATAATACACATTTTACAAAAATTTTGCCAGAGTTTCCCCTATAATTTGTGGTCCCAAGTGTCGCCAAAACTGATTTTTCTGATTTAATGAAAACATTTTTTATCTCAACCAATCAATCTCAATCAATCTCAAGCACTTCTATAGTCGACCTCCTTATATCGTCCACCAAAACCTGCATTAAAATTTCACACTTCTACACACACATCCATACACACTACTTCATACCAACATACAGTAGTTAATATACTTAGCACATGTACTTTGGTCTTTTACTAGTCATACATACAATTCTTAGTTTACACTAACATATGTAAATGCCATTCTAGTTACATTACTTATAATAACTTTCTATCCAAAAAGTTGCCAACACCAGCTGCTCGGGACACTGCAGAAAACAGCTTCTCGCTCAACCTACGAGTTTAGAAAAGAAAACTAAACTCGCTAAGCGTTTGCTTAGTGGGTACTTAAATCATTGCATTAAATAAATAGATTAAAAGAGTAATTAAATAAAAACATGTATTTGAATACTTTAAATCAATGAATAAGATCTAAACATAATGATAAAAGGTTAAATCCCATATTCTGAATTTAGAAATTACTTGTTTTGCTTTTATCCATTTAGGTGCTCTACTGGTTTAACAGAACATCAACGGATAAGGCACGGGTCATGATAAATATATCTCATCATGGTGAGATATTACAAGATGATATGCGTCATGGTGCATATTTCATTATCCTTCATCATAATTCTTGCACATGTGCTAATAGCCATTGTTCATTGAATCATTGATCATGTCATTGTAATCATCGGCCTTCAGCCGGAATATCATGTCATGTCATGAGCAGTACTGCAATAATAGTATGATGCATCATACCCTTATCTCAAGGGTTCTGTCATAACCAGGTAGAGTGTAAACAATTTATTAATTAATTTGATCATGATATTCAATAGGCCATGATTTTTCCATAATGCATGTATTGTCGGAATAGCTTGTCATGATGCCTTTCTGATCATTTCCAATTCTCTTTCATGTCATTCTATATGATTTAACATCAATCCATATCATAATATTCAAGTTTTAACACATTTAGAAAAAATGACCAAATGAATAGTGGTGCGGCACGTAAAATCAGCAACACAATGGCGCGCGTCAACTAAATGGTAAAATCTGTTTTTACTGCTGAAAATCAGTCAACTTTGGCAACAGTTTTGACCAAGTAAAAAATCTTATTTTTGGCTGAATTTTTGCAGGAAAACACTCTCATAAGTTAACTAAATGCATGTAAAATTTCATCAGAAAATTCCTTCGTTTGCACCTTCAACGGACTGCCCAAAATGAAAGCTGCAGAATGGTGCCCAAAAGGGACCATTCGGCCCAATTTTCAAAACTTGAGGGAAATTCATTTTTTTTCTTGCAAAATTGATTTTTAGACTCCTTTTGTGATACCATTGAAGGACTAAGGGTCCCTCTTTAAAAAATCAAACCAAAGGGGTGATTAAAAGTTCATCAAAGTTTATGGATAATTGAGCAAATTTAGCTAGTTTGTTTTGTTT
Organism: Garcia nutans; assembly: GCA_947685225.1. Lineage (NCBI taxonomy): Eukaryota > Viridiplantae > Streptophyta > Magnoliopsida > Malpighiales > Euphorbiaceae > Garcia > Garcia nutans. Next base: position 38,294,681 of record CANTUV010000011.1, read on the forward strand.
TCATTCTTTTCACAATCAATTGATTACAAATGGTTCAAGAGCACTTTCCCACATATTTACTACACATAATAACATCATTTCAAAACCATTTCAAAAGTCCCATAATGCAAAATATGTGAATTAATTGAAAAGGCAATGATTTAAGTACCAAACCTTAATTATTTTCACTTGTTTCTAGTTCTTTTATGCCTTCTTTGCTTCCTTCTCTCTCACTTCTTGATTTCCTATAATTTTCATAAAATTCATGTCAAGAACATAATAAAATTTAAGTGCTTCATGCCTTATTTTGCTAACTAATACTACTAGCCATCCTTTTTATCCTTAATCTTATATGTGCAAATCATCTCTTTCACTTTCTCTTCAACTTCTTAAATTTTCTATAATCATCATATTTATTCTTTCATTTGTATCTTGCAAATAATATAACCAATGAAAAAAATAGGACCATAGATGAATTTCCTTACCTTAAAGTCTTATTCTCCACCCAAGTTTGCAACCAAAATTAGCTACTTGAAAAATAATCTCTCTCTCTTTTCCCTTTCTCTTCAATTCGGCCAAGCAAGAACAAAGAGAGCTCTTGGCTTTTATTTATTTGGTGTTCTCTCCTCCAAATGGCAGCCAAGAGAGGTTAAGATGTGATGGTGCAAGTGTTGATTTCCCATTGGTACACTTAAGTGAGAAAATGGCTAATTCTCATTGGTCCAAATGTCTCTTTCTTTTATTTATTTAAAACCCAAGCCCTTGGACTTTCTTTTAGTTATATTTTGGCCCCTCAACCTTCTTGTGCTGAAATTTTATGGTCTAAGATGTGAAAAGACCAAAATACCCTCCGGCGATTACTCGTTCGTAACTTTTAAACCGCGCACTTCCGCCGAATGCTGTGGTACACTTTTTGACTCAGTTTTTCCTGTACTTTTCATTTTTGAGATCCATTATTACTTTCTAGACACTTTTGAAAATGACCATGATGCCCCTGGTCAAAATCCCCTATATCTTTCAAACCGTGCGTTTTTGGAAAAAACCGTGTCGCGCCGTTGCTACCCGATTTTTCTCTACTTTCCATTTCTGGAGTCTGTTATATGCACTATTAAGGACCTCCAGAATAAATTTTGGTAATTACAGTCACCTCCACAAAACTTTGCAATCTTTTCAAATAGGTCCTTTCAGTTCTACAGAACTTCCCTTCACTTCGTGCTCTTGAGTAGCTTCTCGGGATGGTTCCTCTTACTGTACATGGACGTACTGTACATATGTATAAGTTGGGTCGTGACATTTCTTCCCCTCTAAAATTTAGGCTTCGTCCCGAAGCTGGTCAGTTGTAAACAAGTGCGAGTATTGCTGCTTCATAGTTTCTTCTCTTTCCCAGGTTGCCTCTTCTACCTTATGATTTCTCCACAATACCTTAACCAGAGGAATTTTCTTATTTCTCAATTCTTTAACCTCTCGTGCCAAAATCTTCACTAGCTCCTCTTCATAAGTCAAATCGGGCTGGACCTCGATATCTTGTGTCTTGATGACGTGTGCAGGGTCTAAACGATATCGTCGTAACATCGAAACATGAAAAAAATTATGTATCCTGTCCAGTTCGGGTGGTAGGGCTAGCCGATAAGCTACTGGGCCTATACGTTCGATGACTTCGTACGGTTCAATGAATCTGGGACTTAACTTGCCTTTCTGCTTAAATCTCAGTACTTTCTTCCATGGAGAAACTTTAAGGAAAACTTTGTCCGATACTGCAAATTCTATGTCTTTTCGTTTCAGGTCTGCGTATGACTTCTGTCTATCTGATGCAATCTTTAGTCTGTCTCGAATGATGTCCACTTTCTCCTGAGTGTCCTTCACAATGTCGGGTCCAAGAACTTTTTCCTCACTTAGTTCTGTCCAACATATTGGCGTTCTGCACTTTCTTCCTTACAATGCTTCATAGGGTGCCATCTGTATGCTGGATTGGTTGCTGTTGTTATATGCGAATTCCATTAGGCTTAGGTACTTATTCCAGCTGCCTTTAAACTCCATAACACACGCTCTCAACATGTCCTCCAAAATCTGAATTACTCTTTCAGATTGCCCATCCGTTTGAGGATGGAAAGCAGTGCTATAGCTTGCTTGGGTTCCAAGGGCTGTTTGGAGCTTTCTCCAAAAGTTTGAAGTGAACCGTGGATCTCTGTCAGAAATAATAGATGTCGGGACTCCATGCAATCGTACAATCTCTTTGACGTATATTTCTACCAACTTATCCATTGAATAGTCCATTCGCACAGGCAGAAAAAGAGCTGACTTAGTTAATCGATCGACAATTACCCATACAGCGTCATGTTTATCTCTCGTCATTGGTAGTCCTGTGACGAAATCCATAGTGATGCGATCCCATTTCCATGTTGGAATTGTAATTGGCTGTAATAGTCCTAATGGTACTTGATGTTCTGCTTTCACTTGCTGGCATGTCAAACACTTAGTTACGAAATCTACGATGTCTCTCTTCATTCCTGGCCACCAATAGAATTTCTTCAAGTCTTGGTACATTTTTGTAGCCCCTGGGTGCATTGCGTAAGGACTACTGTGGGCTTCCTGAAGAATCTTCTTCTTTATATCTCCTGTTGCTGGTATTACTATCCGACTTTCTTAATATAACCTGCCGTCATTTGAAATTTGAAACTTTGTACTTTTTCCTTCTTGTACTTGCTTGATCCATTTTTGGACTTGTTTATCTTTTTTTTGTGCTTGGTGGATTTCTTGAAAAAGCGTGGGTCGTGTTTGCATTTCTGCTAACAGTGCTCCTTCTTCTGTTGGTCTCAAACTGATCCTCATAGCACTTAAGGCTTGCATTGATTTCCTACTAAGTGCGTCGGCCACGACATTCGTCTTTCCTGGATGATAGTTTATGACATAGTCATAATTCTCCAAAATTTGGATCCATTTCCTTTGTCGCAAATTGAGGTCCTTTTGTGTTGGCAGATACTTCAAGCTTTTGTGATTCATATAAATGTAGCATTTTTCTCCATACAGATAATGTCTCCATGTCTTGAATGCCAATACAATAGCCGCCAATTCTTAGTCGTGTGTTGGATAATTCTTCTTCTCGTATGGTTTAAGTTGCCGAGAAACATACGCGACCACTTTACCTTCTTGCATGAGTACACAACTTAGGCCAATGTGCGATGCATCGCTGTATATCACAAAGTCCTTACCGGACACTGGTTGCATGAGTATCGGGGCATTTGTTAACTTTCCTTTTAGTTTCTCAAAGCTTCTTTGACATTAATCTGTCCACTGAAATCTAGCATTCTTCTGAAGCAACTTGGTCATTGGGGCGGCGATAATGGAAAATCCTTTCACAAATCGTCGATAGTATCCTGCCAATCCTAAGAAACTTCTCACTTCTGTTACTGTCCTTGGCGGTTTCAAATCAAAAATAGCTTTTATTTTCTTAGGATCCACTCTGATGCCCTCAGCAGATACAATGTGTCCCAAGAATGTCACTTCTTCCAGCCAAAATTCACACTTACTGATCTTGGCATATAGTTGTTTTTCTCTCAATGTTTGCAAAACAATGCGGAGGTGTCGATCGTGCTCTTCTTTGTTCTTTGAATAAACAAGAATGTCATCTGTAAACACCACTATGAATTGGTCGAGGTACGGATGGAAAATTTGATTCATCAAATCCATAAATACTGCTGGTGCGTTTGTAAGCCCAAAAGGCATTATAAGAAACTCATAATGTCCGTACCGAGTTCTGAAAGCAGTCTTTGGAATGTCCCCCTCAATTTGCAGCTGATGGTATCCCGATCGGAGATCTATTTTTGAAAATACACTGGCTCCTTTGAGTTGATCGAATAAATCATCAATACGTGGTAGTGGATACTTGTTCTTGATTGTGAGCTTGTTCAACTGTCGATAATCCACGCATAGCCTTAAGGATCCATCCTTCTTCTTGACGAAAAGTACCGGTGCGCCCCATGGGGAAACGCTTGGTCGTATAAAGCCTTTGTCGAGTATCTCTTGTAATTGCGTCTTCAATTCCTTGAGTTCCACTGGTGCCATTCGGTATAGGGCAATCGACACTGGTGCAGCTCCCGGATAAACATCTATGGTGAATTCCACTTCTCTCTTAGGTGATAGTCCGGGTAGCTCATCTGAGAAAACATCAGGAAAATCACGCACCGTCGGTATGTCTTGGATCTTAGTAGCGTCTTTCTTTACTTCCATGGCGCTTACTAGATATGCCTCGCATCCCTTTTGTATTAGCTTCCTTGCCCTCACTGCCGATATTATGTTGTTCAAATAGTCGCCTCTTTTTCCGACTACTGTCATTTCCTCTCCACGAGGGGTATGGAGTGTCACCCTTTTCTTCTCACAGTCAACTATTGCTTTATGCTTTGCTAACCAGTTCATTCCTAAAATTACGTCAAATTCCCGAAATGGTAATTCCATCAAATTTCTAGGAAATACGTTTCCGTGTATCTCTATAGGGTATTCTTTGATTACTTTGTTCGTAACTACTTCATCTCCTATAGGGTTTGTAACTAGTATACCGGACTTGACATATTCTACTAGTAATCCTTCTAAATTCTCATTAAGCATGCATATGTACGAATGTGTGGATCCGGGATCAATTAAAGCATGTACAGGTTTGCTGAACATATAAAACGTACAAACAATGACGTCCAGTGCTTCTTCTTCTTCTCAGGTTCTCATCGCATATACCCTTGCTGGTGCACTTGTACTAGGTTGGTTAACAGTCTCTGATTGTGCCTTTTGAAAATTTGGATTACCTCCTCTTCCTCTACCTCGGCCTCTGCCAAAGGTAGGCTGTGACCTCTCCGTTGGTGCAGGAGTATTCATCTGTATTTTAGGGCAGTTCACCTTTATATGGTCTGGTGCTCCACATTCCCAGCATCCTTTGGTTAAATACCAACATTCACCCTCATGTCTTCGTCCACAATGCTCACATAGAGGAAAAGTATATCCTTCAAAACCCGTGTTTCTTCTAAATCCTTCACTAATTCCTGGATTGTTACTTCTTCCTCTGTCTCTACTTAATCCTCTTCCGAAGCCTCTTCCCAGCGACCCCGGTGCACTGGCTACAGATGTTTGATAACTCATACCTCGGCCTGACCTCTGATTCTGAGATCGTCGGCCTTGTTGTATAGAACTACTTCCTCCCATGAATCTCTTTCGGGCCTGCTGAGGTCCTCCCGGGCCTCGAGTTTACATCCTTTTTTTGCTGCATGCGCTGATGCCTATTCCTCTCATCCACTTGTACTTTCTCAACGTCCAAAGCCTTTGCAACAAGCTTGGAAAATTCTGATATATCTATGGCTACCAATTGCACTTTGATTTCATTGTTTAATCCTTCTAAGAATCTCTGGCATCTTTCCTGTTCTGTTTCTATCATTCTCCTCACGTACTTACTAAGAGAGTGAACTCTTTTTCATACTTGGATACCGTCATTCTTCCTTGCTTTAAGTACGTGAATTCATTCCCTTTTGCATTTAAGTACGCCTCGGTGATATATCTCTTTTTAAACTCGGTTTGGAAAAATTCCCATGTCTGCTATTCTGGTGGCACGCGCTGCTGTGTAGTCTCCCACCAAATGTATTCTTCTTCAACCAAAAGAGATGTGGCACAAATAAATCTTTCCTCTGGCGTGCGCCTTAATTGATCCAAAGCTCTAATGGTACTATCTAACCAGTATTCCGCTTCCTCAGATCCTTCTTCCCTACTGGCTTTAAATTCCTTAGCCCCATACTTCCTTAATTTCTCGATTGGGGGCTTTCTCTCTCTTTCGGCAGCAGCAGGTACCATTCCTGCCATTTGTTGAAATGCTGCTGCCATCTGTCATAAATAAGCATCGGGGCCTTCCGCAGCCGCCGCTGCTGGTTGGGGCATAGTTTCAAGACTCTCCTCTACATTCATAGGCACGGAGGCACATGACTCACCCTCCTCGTCTACGGCTCTCTGTGATTCAACTTCTTGCGACATTCTACAATCATATACATGTATATCATAATAAAGTTAGCAGCTGGTTTGGCTTGGCATATTAAATTTCCTATATGGCATGTACATAGATAAATTCCAATCATAATTTCAGATCATACACTTAATATAAACATAACCTTATTTATTCACATAATCGCGTTTTCATACAAATTTAACATACATCATCACATACTCCTATTATGGCCTATTTTACATCTATGTACAGCAAAATGGCCTATATTAGTTTGTTACTTGTCCGGCCTATTTATATCTATTTACAACAAAATGGCCTATCTACTGTTGCATTTTTATCCGCCTATATACATAACCAAAGGGGTAGCAAAATCATCAGCCCATCACAGTTCAATAAGTAGGAGCTCGGGGAGAGGTAGCACTATCTGAAGCAAGCTCCATCGGATCCGGATCTACCTCGTTAGACTGAACTTTAGGAAGGTTACGAGGGAGTTTGTCCATTCTATCCTGTAACATCTCTACCCTTCCTTGCAAGGTCCTAGCCAAACGATTCACATTCTCAAGCTCTACTGTAGTTTGCCTCTTATCCACTTGTAACGCCCTAACATCTTCCATCAAGAGCCTACTATTATCCAGGGCTAACACTAAGTCTTCCCTTGTCCTGGAGTCTCAAATCTCTCAACTGATCTATTACTTCCTCTTGCTCCTCCTGTTTCCCTTTCATTCTAACTAATTCTTCTTTTAACTCTGCTATTTCTCGCTCTCTGGCTTCCATTTTAATTTTCTGGCGCAGATTCTCCTTCCCCAATTCAAAAAGCTTCTTATCTATGGCTTGTTTTTCACTTGTGCTGGCCTGAGGATAAGGTTTAGGACCTAAAGCCAATTTAGCTGGTTGCTTCGAATCACTCATCCTCACTCCTGTTATCAATACCACAATATTACTAATAAGCATCATAAACATACACGTCAGCTTATTAAAATTCCCTTCCTAAACTTATGTGTCATGCATTCACAGTTTGATTCAACTAACTACCCATAATCGACTAAACCAATGCTTTGATACCACTAAATGTAACACCCCATCTTAGCTTATGTTTATAGACCAAGATGGAATGCTATTTTATGATATTCGAGTCTTGGTTCTATACTTAGTCAATTTATAATACACATTTTACAAAAATTTTGCCAGAGTTTCCCCTATAATTGGCGGTCCCAAGTGTCGCCAAAACTGATTTTTTTGATTTAATGAAAACATTTTTTATCTCATCCAATCAATCTCAATCAATCTCAAGTACTTCTATAGTCGACCTCATTATATCCTCCACCAAAACCTGCAATAAAATTTCACACTTCTACACACACATCCATACACACTAATTCATACCAACATACAGTAGTTAATATACTTAGCACACGTACTTTGGTCTTTACTAGTCATACATACAATTCTTAGTTTACGCTAACATATGTACATGCCATTCTAGTTACATTACTTATAATAACTTTCTATCCGAAAAGTTGCCAACACCAGCTGCTCGGGACACTGTAGAAAATAGCTTCTCGCTCAACCTACGAGTTTAGAAAAGAAAACTAAACTCGCTAAGCGTTTGCTTAGTGGGTACTTAAATCATTGCATTAAATAAATAGATTAAAAGAGTAATTAAATAAAAACATGTATTTGAATACTTTAAATCAATGAATAAGATCTAAACATAATGATAAAAGGTTAAATCCCATATTCTGAATTTAGAAATTACTTGTTTTGCTTTTATCCATTTAGGTGCTCTACTGGTTTAACAGAACATCAACGGATAAGGCACGGGTCATGATAAATATATCTTATCATGGTGAGATATTACAGGATGATATGCGTCATGGTGCATATTTCATCATCCTTCATCATAATTCTTGCACATGTGCTAATAGCCATTGTTCATTGAATCATTGATCATGTCATTGTAATCATCGGCCTTCAGCCGGAATATCATGTCATGTCATGAGCAGTACTGCAATAATAGTATGATGCATCATACCCTTATCTCAAGGGTTCTGTCATAACCAAGTAGAGCGTAAACAATTTATTAATTAATTTGATCAAGATATTCAATAAGCCATGATTTTTCCATAATGCATGTATTGTCGAAATAGCTTGTCATGATGCCTTTCTGATCATTTCCAATTCTCCTTCATGTCATTCTATATGATTTAACATCAATCCATATCATAATATTCAAGTTTTAACACATTTAGAAAAAATGACCAAATGAATAGTGGCACGGCGCGTAAAATCAGCAACACAATGGCGCGCGTCAACTAAATGGTAAAATCTGTTTTTACTACTGAAAATCAGTCAACTTTGGCAACAGTTTTGACCAAGTAAACAAACTTATTTTTGGCTGAATTTTTGCAGGAAAACACTCTCATAAGTTAACTAAATGCAATTAAAATTTCATCGGAAAATTCCTTCGTTTGCCCCCTTCAACGGACTGCCCAAAATGAAAGCTGCAGAATGGTGCCCAAAAGGGACCATTCGGCCCAATTTTCAAAACTTGAGGGAAATTCATTTTTTTCTTGCAAAATTGATTTTTATACTCCTTTTTTGATACCATTGAAGGACTAAGGGTCCCTCTTTCAAAAATCAAACCAAACGGGTGATTAAAAGTTCATCAAAGTTTATGGATAATTGAGCAAATTTAGCTAGTTTGTTTTGTTTTCATTCTTTTCACAATCAATTGATTACAAATGGTTCAAGAGCACTTTCCCACATATTTAATACACATAATAACATCATTTCAAAACCATTTCAAAAGTCCCATAATGCAAAATATGTGAATTAATTGAAAAGGCAATGATTTAAGTACCAAACCTTAATTCTTTTCACTTGTTTCTAGTTCTTTTATGCCTTCTTTGCTTCCTTCTCTCTCACTTATTGATTTCCTATAATTTTCATAAAATCCATGTCAAGAACATAATAAAATTTAAGTGCTTCATGCCTTATTTTGCTAACTAATACTACTAGTCATCCTTTTTATCCTTAATCTTATATGTGCAAATCACCTCTTTCACTTTCTGTTCAACTTCTTAAATTTTCTATAATCATCATATTTATTCTTTCATTTGTATCTTGCAAATAATATAACCAATGAAAGAAATACGACCATAGATGAATTTCCTTACCTTAAAGTCTTATTCTCCACCCAAGTTTGCAACCAAAATTAGCTACTTGAAAAATAATCTCTCTCTCTTTTCCCTTTCTCTTCAATTCGGCCAAGCAAGAACAAAGAGAGCTCTTGGATTTTATTTATTTGGTGTTCTCTCCTCCAAATGGCAGCCAAGAGAGGTTAAGATGTGATGGTGTAAGTGTTGATTTCCCATTGGTACACTTAAGTGGGAAAATGGCTAATTCTCATTGGTCTAAATGTCTCTTTCTTTTATTTATTTAAAACCCAAGCCTTTGGACTTTCTTTTAATTATATTTTGGCCCCTCAACCTCCTTGTGCTGTAATTTTATGGTTTAAGATGTGAAAAGACCAAAATACCCTTCGGCGATTACTCGTTCGTAACTTTTAAACCGCGCACTTCCGCCGAATGCTGTGGTACACTTTTTGACTCAGTTTTTCCTCTACTTTTTATTTTTGAGATCCATTATTACTTTCGAGACATTTTTGAAAATGACCATGATGCCCCTGGTCAAAATCCCCTATATCTTCCAAACAGTGCGTTTTCGGAAAAAACCGTGTCGCGACGTTGCTACCCGATTTTTCTCTACTTTCCATTTCTGGAGTTGTTATATGCACTATTAAGGACCTCCGGAATAACTTTCCATTTCTGGGTCGTGACACAATTGTATATATATTATGTGGCTGTGGTCCTAAAAAATTGCGGACCAAGCCACTGTGGAATCTGTGGTCGAAGCCCTCGGGCCGGAGTCCTATATAACTAGGACGATTGCCCTATATAACTCGGACCAAAGCCCTATATAACTCGGACCAAAGTCCTATATAACTCGGACCGAAGTCCTATATTAAAGCAGCACTGCATATAGTATGATATATCATACTCTTACCCTACTCAGTACTATCCCAGATACCCAGTGGAGCCAAAATTCTCATGCCATTTCTTAATCGAATATGCATTTTACAATTATCGACTTATGTTTCTTATATTATTTCAACGTGAAATATCATATTTTGTCATTTTAATAACATATTATGCTCATTTATATGCATAAGGAATCAATTGGATTACTTTTGAAAAATGATCAAATGAATATTAGCAAAAATGACCATATGAATAGTAAATTCTGGTTTTGGACTCAACTTGATCCTTATTTGAAAAATTGTAAAAACATAATCTACTTGACTAAAAACTCTAAAATTTTTACAGAATTTAGTTTTACATCTTAAAATCATTCCTTTAAAATTTCAGATCAAACTGGACACAAAATATTGGTCAAGTAGTTCACCCAACCAGACTGCTCCAGTTGCCCTACATTCTGGCAGCAGTTCTGAATTTTGTGAATTCCGTAAATTAAATTCAATCAATGTGGTTCCAAATTATTTTTCTCAAATACTAGACTCACTAAACAACAATATATCCAAAATTCAATTGAATATTATTTTTCTACATTTTATTAAAAATCCAGAAAGATGGCTGTCTCAGTCAAGGTACCTCCTAGAGCAGGTCTAACAGAAATAATTTTTCCATAATCATAACAATTCCGAATTCAACACAAAATATTTTTCAGTCATTCTAGACGCATTGAGGCACAACATATCAAAAATTCACTTCAAGAACATGTTTCTATATTTAATTAAAAATCATACAAGTCACAGCATTTCACTAATTCTAAAAAAGAAAAATTTTCAAGAAAATGAACAAACAATTAGTTAAAGTACCAAACCTTGCTTTTCCTTTCTCTTCTTGTCTATTTCACTTCCTTTCCTCTCTAATCTCCTTGATTTCCTATGAATTTAACATGTCACATATGCCAAGGTAAGAACCCTAGGTATAGACATAGTCTTATCATATGATTTTTCTAATGGTTGCTAGCTTATTTTCACCATTAAACACCATTATTTCTTTCATCAAATCCTTCAAATAATTATTTCTTGAATTTTCTCCAAATCTAGCTACATGAACCCTAATTTCAATCTCTTAAATTAACCATTAATCCATGAAACTAAAACTAGAGATAGGTTTCTCTTACCTTATAATCTTGTTTGTCACCAAAATCTTCAACCAAAAGCCTTAAACTTTGGCAAAATCACCTCCTTCTTCCTTATCTTATGGTTTGGACGAGTTCACCATGTAAGAGAGGGCTTTTATTTTCTTTCCTTAGCTTAAATTGATCCAAATGGCAGCCATAAGTGGTGAAAATATATTGGTATAGATGTTGACTTCCAATTGGTACACCTTATAGCAAAAATGGCCACTTTTAATTGATCCACTTGCCTTCTTCTTTTATCTATTTATTTGGCAAGCCATTAGGCTTCCTTTTATTCATATTTTGACCCCCTCAACTTTCTTGTGCTGTAATTTTATAGTCTAGGGTGTGAAAATACCCAAATACCCTCTAGCGATTAATAGATTGTAACTTTTAAACCGTGCGTTTTCGGGAAAAATTGAAACCCGCGATTATGACCCGATTAATCTCGAGAACACTTTTATGGCATCCGTTAGGGTCACTATTAAGAACTGACACAACTTTTCAAAAAATTACTCTTAGGTCCTCGGCCTTTCAAAAAATTACCTTTAGGTCCCGTCGACTTCACGGGCCTCCTTTGCACACTGATTTTATTTTTGACTATCTCGAGCCTCTATTTGACCACTTATTTATGTCTTTCTTGCCTAATACTCGACTATCTAAACTTTGGGATGTGACAGTTCTACCTCCCTTAATTTAAGTTTCGCCCCGAAACTTACTTATTCATGCATGATTCTTACGTGTAATTACACATCATCAATATAACTAATAATCGTCACATATACACACATATGTACTCAAGACACTGATTTTAAACTTACGTACCTTCATTTCCTTCTTCTGCTTTATTCTCTTCTGCCCTCATGTAATATATCCTGGCTGGCGCTCTCAATTCAGGGTGATCTACTGTCTCAGATCTTGTTCCTATTTGATTGATACCATTTTCTCTGCCTCTTCCTCTTTCTCGACCTTTACCGCTGCTACTTGCTACTTGTGTTCTTTTAGGAAATTTTGAAATCTCTGCCACATTTCTAGGACAATCCTTCTTAAGGTGATCAGTGGCACCACAAAGTATACAAGCTCCAGTAACTAACCAACATTCTCCCCTATGCTTTCGTCCACAATGCTCACACGAGGGGTATGGTGTATATTCAGTCCTTCCAAAACCTTTACTTGATCCTCTGCTTATTCCTCCCGTTCTGACTATTGAGATAGCTTGAAAATTAGGTCCTTTAGATGGTCTTAAATTCTGCTTTACACTCATAGAGGATCATTCACCCTTAGCTCTCTTGCTAGCAGACTGATGATTACCTGGGGCACTCTGTGCTTGCTCTCTTTTCTGTTGAATTCTCTGTTGACGATTCCTCAGATTTACTTGCACCTTTTCAACATCCAATGCTTTATCCACCAACTTTGAAAACTCTGTATTATCCAATGCCACTAGCTGTATCTTAATTTCATCATTAAGTCCTTCTAAAAATTTCTCGCATCGCTCAGCTTCAGTTTCTATTAACTTCTTTCCATACTTACTAAGGCGCGTAAACTCCTTCTCATATTCTGATATCGTTATTCAGCCTTGTTTCAAATGAATGAACTCATTGCGCCTTGCAGTCAAATATGCATCAGTGATATACCTCTTTTTAAACTCACTCTTGAAGAATTCCCAAGTTTGCTGTTCTGGTGGAACCCGCTGCTGCGTGGTATCCCACCATATGTACGCCTCCTCTGTCAGGAGCGAGGTAGCACAAACCACTCTTTCCTCTGGAGTGCATTGGAGCTGGTCAAGAACTCTAATGATACTATCTAACTAATATTCTACTTCCTCAGATCCCTCTTCACGACCAGCCTTAAATTCCTTTGCACCATACTTTCTTAACTTCTCGATTGGGGGTTTCCTATCTCCCTCAACAGCAGGGCCCCTTCCGGCCATTTGTTGAAAAGCTGTTGCAATCTGCCTAAGATAAGTCTCCGAACCGGGTATTTCAGCTGCTGCTGACCCTGGTCTATAAGCTTCCCCGGCATCTGCAGACCCAGATGCTTGCGATTCTACGTTTCGTTCCATAGTTTGCCACGAATCTAGAGACATCCTACATTGACATAAATAGCTATTTGCTTAATTCATCAACATATAACTCGATTATCAATTCCTATATGGCATGTACATCTACCTATTCATCATATAACTTTCTCCTTACTTTATCTTACATGGCACACATAGTTACTTACTTACTACCTATCTCCCAGAATCGACTAAACCAATGCTCTGATACAACAAATTGTAACACCCCTTCCCGACCTATGAATAAGCCGAGGAGGAATGCTACATCGGGATACGAGCTCTGGTTATGTCAGCTTACTTAATGTTCCTTATAAAAATTTTTCAAAAATTTTGACGGAGTCTCCCTTATAATTCTAGGTCCCAAGTGTCGACAAAACTTATTTTTTCTTATTTTTGAAAAATATTTTGTTTCACAATTCAACTCAAGCACACTCCCAATAATCCACCCTTATAACCTCAACTACAATCCTGCAAGAAGAATTCACACTTCTATATTCACAACCCAACTCAATTTAAAACCATACAGTTATTATACATTACTAGATTTATATGCTACATCAAGTTATCTCTTTGTATTGTTCAAATAAGTACATGCCAGTTTCTAATACCAAAATACAAAATGAAGAGCACCACCTAAGTTTGTTGATGACCGACAGATCGCAAGACTCCTCTGCTCGCTACTGGCTCCTTGCTAATAACCTACGAGTTTAGAAGAAACTAAACTCGCTAAGAATTGCATAGTGGGTACTTTAACTAATTATAGAAAATAAATAATAAAAGCATAATGCACTTTTAAAAGCAATGAGTCGTATTGAAAAATAATATCACAATAAAAACAATCCATACATGTCATATATTCAGTTATTATCATTTTATCAGTTCGCTCCACAAGGTAATTTGGTAGACTAACGTATGGTAAGGAACTAACTAAAATAACTGTATATATATTCTATGACTGTGGCCCTAAAAAAATTACGGACCAAGCCCTGTGGAATCTGTGGCCGAAGCCCTTGGATCGGAGTCCTAAATAACTCGGGCGATTGCCCTATATAACTCGGACCGAAGTCCTATATAGCTCGGGTCGTCAGCCTATATAACTCGGACCGAAGTTCTATATTAAAGTAGCACTGCATATAGTATGATATATCATACCCTTACCCTACTCAGTACTATCCCAGATACCTAGTGGAGCCAAAATTTTCATGCCATTTCTTAATCGAATATGCATTATACAATTATCAACTTATGTTTCTTATATTATTTCAACGTGAAATATCATATTTTATCATTTTAATAACATATTATGCTCATTTATATGCATAAGGAATCAATTGGATTACTTTTGAAAAATGACCAAATGAATATTAGCAAAAATGACCATATGAATAGTAAATTCTGGTTTTGGACTCAACTTGATCCTTATTTGAAAAATTGTAAAAAACTAATCTACCTGACTAAAAACTCTAAAATTTTTAAAAGATTTAGTTTTACATCTTAAAATCATTCCTTTAAAATTTCAGATCAAATTGGACACAAAATCTTGGTCAAGTAGTTCACCCAACCAGACTGCTCCAGTTGCCCTGCATCCTGGCAGCAGTTCTGAATTTTGTGAATTCCATAAATTAAATTCAATCAATGTGGTTCAAAATTATTTTTCTAAAATACTAGACTCACTAAAAAACAATATATCCAAACTTCAATTGAATATTATTTTTCTACATTTTATTAAAAATCCAGAAAGATGGCTATCTCAGTCAAGGTACCTCCTAGAGCAGGTCTAACAGAAATAATTTTCCATAATCATAACCATTCCGAATTCAACTCAAAATATTTTTCAGTCATTCTAGACGCATTGAGGCACAACATATCAAAAATTCACTTCAAGAACAATTTTCTATATTTAAATAAAAATCATACAAGTCACATCATTTCACTAATTCTAAAACAGAAAAATTTTCAAGAAAATGAACAAACAATTAGTTAAAGTACCAAACCTTGCTTTTCCTTGCTCTTCTTGTCTATTTCACTTCCTTTCCTCTCTAATCTCCTTGATTTCCTATGAATCGAACATGTTACATATGCAAAGGTAAGAACCCTAGGTATAGACATAGTCTTATCTTATGATTTTTCTAATTGTTGCTAGCTTATTTTCACCATTAAACACCATTATTTCTTTCATCAAATCCTTCAAATAATTATTTCTTGAATTTTCTACAAATCTAGCTACATGAACCCTAATTTCAATCTCTTAAATTAACCATTAATCCATGAAACTAAAACTAGAGATAGGTTTCTCTTACCTTATAATCTTGTTTGTCACCAAAATCTTCAACCAAAAGCCTTAAACTTTGGCAAAATCACCTCCTTCTTCCTTCTCTTATGGTTTGGACGAGTTCACCATGTAAGAGAGGGCTTTTATTTTCTTTCCTTAGCTTATTTTGATCCAAATGGCAGCCATAAGTGGTGAAAATATGTTGGTATAGATGTTGACTTCCAATTGGTACACCTTATATTAAAAATGGCCACTTTTAATTGGTCCACTTGCCTTCTTCTTTTATCTATTTATTTGGCAAGCCATTAGGCTTCCTTTTATTCTTATTTTTACCCCCTCAACTTTCTTGTGCTGTAATTTTATAGTCTAGGGTGTGAAAATACCAAAATACCCTCCAGCGATTAATCGATTGTAACTTTTAAACCGTGCGTTTTCGGGAAATATTGAAACCCCCGGTTATGACCCGATTAATCTCAAGAACACATTTATGGCATCCGTTAGGGTCACTATTAAGAACCGACACAACTTTTCAGAAAATTACTCTTAGGTCCTCGGCCTTTCGAAAAATTACCTTTAGGTCCCGTCGACTTCACGGGCCTCCTTTGCACACCGATTTTGTTTTTGACTATCTCGAGCCTCTATTTGACCACTTATTTATGTCCTTCTTGCCTAATACTCGACTACCTAAACTTTGGGATGTGACAGTTTCACTGTTTATTTGTAAATCTTCTACTGAAGGTATAACTTCTCCAGGTTCGTCATCTAACATTGATGGTTCAAATGGTTTTAAATTTTCAACATTAACCGCAGAGTATATTTCCATATAGCTAGGCAACTCCAGTTGACATGCATTATCACCAATTTTCTTAATGATTTTGAAAGGACCGTAAGGGATAGGCTTTAGCTTTTTACCTTCTCCTTTTAGTCTCTCTTTTCCCAAGTGCAGCCAAACTAGATCTCTAACTTAAAATTTATCTTCCACTCTATGTCGATCATGTCTAGCTTTATATTTTTGTTGGGCTTTTTGCAACTGCTTCTCAACTTCACTATGAACCTTTCGAATGCATTCTAGAAATTTATGTGCCTTCTCAGGACCAGTCTTATCTTTCTCTCCATTTGACATTGATTCGAATGTGAACTCAGTGTCAAATGGACTTTGCGGTAGATATCCAAGACAAACTTCAAATGGTGATTTATTAGTGGAGCTATGAATAGCTCGATTAAAAGCAAATTGCAAATATGGTAAACTTTCATCCCATGTTTTAGGGTGTCGAGTATTATATCCTCTAAGAAGATGTATCATTGTTCTATTGACAACTTCTGTCTGGCCATCAGTTTGAGGATGAAAAGTTGTACTTCGATTCAACTTAGTATCCATCATAGACTATAATGATCTCCATAAGCTTCCAAGAAAATGACTATCACGATCTAAGATTATGGAGTTTGGTAAACCAAAATGAGTCCAAACATGTCTAAAGAAAAGTTTTGCTATTTTTTCTCTTGTGATTATCTTTTTGCAAGGCATTAATATAATCATTTTGGAAAATCTATCAACAACTACATATAGGTAGTCATATCCTCATTTAGTAGTTGGAAGACCTCCCATGAAATCCATAGAGATGCTTTCCGATGGTCTGCTTGGAACTGGTAAAGGTGGGTAAAGCCCGATCTTTCAATTTGATGTCTTTGAAGTGCTATATAACACACATCCTTTAACAAAACGTGCCACATCTTGTTGCATTCGAGGCCAATAGACATAGCGTTGAAGATTTTATACAATTTTATTTACTCCAAAGTGACCTACTACCTTTGAAGTATGAGCTTCTCGTATCCATTTAATACGATCTGCTTCTTTTGGAACACATAATTGTGACCCTTTATAGAGTAATCCATCTCGTAATGTAAACTCTGATGATTTCTCTATTTTTACTGCAATCATTATATCCCCAAAATCTAGATCATTATTATACATGTCAATATATTCTTCATGTATACTTGGTTGGATTTCCATAACTGTAGCTAAGCAAAGTGTATTTATTGGTGGCCGAGATAACATATCGGCTAATTTATTTTGAACTCCCTTCTTATACTTGATAATCAGGTTAAATTGTTGAAGGTAGGTCATCCGCTTCATATGTCGGGCTTGTTGTAGTTTAGATTGTGTTTGAAGGTATTGGAGGGGTCGGTGGTCAGTGTAAACTACTGTTTCTTTGCCCAAAAGATACACACGCCAATGTTTTACAGCTTGATGAAGAGCAAGTAACTCTTTATCATAAGTTGGATAGTTCTTTTGAGAACCTTGAAATAACTCGGAGTAATAAGCAACAGGTCTTCCTTCGTGCATTAAAACAGCACCCATTGCATATCCGGATGCATCAGCCTCGAGTTCAAAAGGCTTTTGCAAATTTGGTAAGGTTAAAATAGGCACCTCGCTTATCTTCCTTTTTAAAAGAAGAAATGTGTCCTCATGTTTCTTAGTCCATTCAAAGCGATGATTTGCCTTTGTAAGTTCATGTAAGGAAGCGGCTATCATAGAAAAATTCCGAATAAATTTTCTAACATATTGGCAAGCTCCCATAAAACTACGAACTTCAGTGACATTTCTTAGTTGAGGCCATTCTCGAATAACTTTCACTTTTGTTGGATCTATTTGTAATTCTCCATTACCCACAATGAAACCAAGATACAAGAGTGATTTCTTTCCAAACTCGCACTTCTTTTGATTAAGACGGAGTTGATATTTTTGTAATAACTCAAATATCTTTCTTAAATGATCAATGTGCTGCTCCATGGTATGGCTATAAATGAGAATGTCATCGAGATAAACAATGACAAATTGATCAATGAAAGGTCGTAAGACATCATTCATCAATCGCATAAATGTAGCAGGTGCATTACAAAGTCCAAATGGCATTACTAACCACTCGAATAATCCCTGTCTTGTCTTAAAAGCTATCTTCCAAGAATATTCTTCACGTATTCGCACTTGATGGTAACCAGATTTCAAATCTAGTTTTGTGAAATAATGGGCATGATTTAATTGATCTAAAAGGTCCTCTATTCTGGGAAGAGGATACCTATTCTTTATTGTGATCTTATTCAAAGCACGATAATCAATACACATACGCCATCCACCATCCTTTTTAGGAACAAGAACCACAGGCAAACCACAAGGTGAATTACTTGACTTTATGACACCACTTTCAAGTAACTCAGACACTTGCTTCTTTATTTCTTCATTCTCCAATATAGAATAACGATACATGCTTAAATTTGGAAGTGAGGAATCTGAGATAAGTTGGATCTCATGTTCCACTTCTCGCTTTGGTGGTAAACTCCATTCTTCAGAAAATAAATCTAAATATTCTTCACATAATTTCTTTAAAACATCTATCTCTTCTACTTGAGATGACTTAGAAATGGCAACATGTGCTTGATTAATAATATCTACTTGAAGTATTATATTTGTATCCATGCATTCCTCATCTTTTGAAGGTCGTATAAATAGTAATACAAACCTCTTTGATGCATTAATCATCCGCTTGGCCTGACATGCGGTGATTAGTTCAGTAGTCTGCTTTCTCTTTTCACCAGAAAAGATATAATTTATGCCTTCCTTAGTGAACTAGAATCTTTGAGCTCGACGATAATAAATTGCATCTCGATCCCATAAATAAGGATTTCCAAGAATCACCTGACATATATCGAGAGGAACTACATCACAGGTTACTTCATCAATAAATTGACTGGTGACAGCAAAATGAAAAGTGCATTGTCGATTGACTTGAAGCCCCACATCTTTGTGAATCCACCCTAATGGGTATGGTTTTGGGTGAGAAGTTGTTGACAAACTTAACTTCTGGACCAATTGTTCAGAAATAAGATTCCTTTGACTTCTAGTATCTACAATGGCACTAATTACCACTTGTTTGACTTGAATCTTCATGACAAACAACTCTTCTCGTTCCTCAGATCTAGCTAATGACTCCAAAACTATTTCTTTTGGTCTAGCCATTAGAGATAAGCTTGGGTTTGCCTTTTCAATTTGATCAACTATAACGGGTTCTTTGTCACTAGTTGTTGTTGCCACAGTCTTACCCTTTGGTCTGTGCCTTGGGTTTAATTCAGGATGTAACTTCCAACATTTTTCTTTTATATAACCCTCAATTTTGCAATGCTCACAATATCGTCTAGCATTTGATGTTGATGATGAGGTCAAAGTATTTTTCTTTACTTTTTTCTACTTCGATGAGCTTGACCCTGGCCCATCAAAAGGTTTTTCACCACGACCATTTTTCTTCTCGATGGTCATTGCTATCGTACTTGCACTTGAAATATTGTGTGGCTGATAAAGTGACATTTCAGTGCTTATACGTGGCGATAATCCTGAGGTATATTTCATAAATATCTCAGAAGAATTCATAGAAATACACAACATCACAGCTAGACGTCTAAATTCAGTGGTAAATTCTTGCACTGATTGGTCTTGCTTTTGGCGTAGGTTGTGCCATCTCCTCCATCGTTCTTCAAGGTAACCCATAGGATAAAATTCTTTTCGGACAAGCTCTAGAAAATTATCCCAACTTATTTCTTCATCTTCATGAGTTTGCAAATAAGAATTCCACCAAGCCAATGCATGACGTGTCATTTTTAATCTTGCAAATGACACCTTATCTTCACTACTATACCTATATAAGGTAAAGTAGGTCTTTAGTTGATTAATCCAAGAATCTAATTTCTCGGCATCAATTGAACCGTCATATGATGGGATATCAATTTTAGCCTCCACCTTAAAAGGTCTTGGCTGCCTCTCCTCATCTCCTTCTTGAGTAGGCTGGTCCTTTTTCTTCTTTTTAGAAGAAGTACTAGGACTTTTAATGGTCTCTGTAGAATTTTTATCGAAATCATCATGAGATTGATCCTCCATCCTAGCCATAACTTTTTCCATCTGTTCTGATAGACTAGCAATTTGTTTAGCCAATTCGGCGACGTCAGAATCTGTCTCCATTATAACAGAGTCAACACTTATGGTTCTTCTTGAGGGTCTTCGGTGAACGTTAAGGACTGCAAATGGTTCCCTTGTCTCCTCGTAACCAGTTCTTGTCTTAACCATATACAGGTAGGATCGATTTTTCTCTGATACCAACATGATCCGTATGGGAGTAATATAAACTTGACAACTCTCAAACAGATGCTTAATATATTGAGAGAAATATATAAGAAAAAGGAAAACTTTTTAATGAATTCTTTCTAAAACATTCTCTGCCTTTACACTTTCTTTCGTTATGTATTTATAATACATAAGCTTACAGAATTAGGAAAACTAAAAATAAGAAACTAAAACAATAAACTAATTAATTAATGTTAAAAAAAGTAAATTTAAACAAAAGCTAATTTAAGTAATAATTTTTATGCATTGACGAATAACATGCATGTCTTCAATTTTAATAATAATAATAATAATAATAATAATAATAATAATAATAATAATAATAATAATAATAGTAATAATCTCCTTATCAGCAAGCGATGCGAGATCAGTATCCCCAGCTGTTTCAGAATTGAGATCAGGTAATTTCGAGGACGAAATTTCTTTTTAGAGGGGGAGAATTGTAATATCCCAAAGTATACCCTAAAAGTTTTGGAATATTTATTGTTGTATTTGGATTAAATGTATATGTTTAAGTGGAAAGAGAAAAGAGGTAAAGAGAAGAGTGTATATGTTGTATATATGAGATATATACAACATATAAAAGTCAAAGAAATGGAAGGTCAAAAGAAGATTTATTTATTTTTATTAAATTAATTGAAATGGAAATTAGTAAGTAGATAAAGATTTTTATGAATATTATATTAATAAAATTGCTTGGTTGAGAATTAAAGGGAGTTTTAGTGGTTGAAAGAAGAGTTGAGTATTGACTTTTCTTTTCTCTATTCATCTTCTTCTTCTTTTCTTTTCTCCTTGGCCGGCTAGCTCCATAGCAAGAGAGAAAGTGAGATTTTGTCTTTCAAAACTCAAGATTGAAGGATGTTTCAAGTGATCAAGTTAGAAATCTAAGAGTTTCCATCACTTTTGGTAAGTTCTCCACTTGATTCTTTGGTTTTCTTCTAAGTTTGTGTTTTGAGTTTGGTGTTTGATTGTTGATGGTATGTGTATATTTGATTATGGTGTATTTGAGGGTGTTTGATCTTATTGGTGTTGATTATGGTGATAGAGTTAAGTTTGGTGTTGGAAGAAAACAAGTGTGGTGTTTGAGTTGTATGTATGTGATGGTTGTGAATTGGTGTTTGATGTATGTATTGAGTTGTTTTGATGTTTTTGCAAGTTAGTATGGTTTATGGGTGTGTTTAGTTAAGTTTGTTTGGAGTGGAAGATGGTGGAAGTAAGAGGTTTGTTGGATGTCATGTTGTTGTTGCCGGAATCAGGATTTTTAGCCTGACACGCCCATGAGCATGGCCAATTCTTTAGGCGTGTCAATGATTCTGTTTTCTGGATGGGTGACACGACTAGTGACATGCCTATGTCACTGAGCGTGTCACAGCTTTTGTGTTGTAGTAGCATTGACACGTCCAGTGACACGCCCATGTCACTGAGCGTGTCATAGCTACTGTGTTGAGGGAGGATTGACACGGCCAGTGACATGCCCATGTCACTGAGCGTGTCAAAGCTTCTGTATTGTGAGTTTAGGGCATGGTCAGGGACACGCCCATGTTGTTGAGCGTGTCATATGTAGAATTTGCCCTAGTTGATTCTTAACCTTACTATCTCATGTGTATCTTTAAGTGAGTGTGTATTATTCCTTTTGGATTAGGTTTTTAAAGAGATTGAGTTGCCCTAATCCAAGTGTTGGAGGATTTTTGGAAGAGGAAGTTTTTATATTGGTGTGAGTTGCTCTTGAGGTAAGTACAAACTTACATGGTTGCATACATTTACATGACTTTGAGACTTAACACATTTGGTTGTAAATGTGTTAAGTAATTTATTACATTGTTAATATATTTGATTAATGTTATGATTTGCATAATGTGAAAGATATGATGATCATTCAAAATGTATGTCCAATGCAATTGGTTATGTATACTTTAAAGATGAGATGTGCAGCCGTTGTTGTTGGCTATAATGATGCAAATGAAATAATTGGGGCATGGTTGCCTAGTTTGATTATGAGAAATGAAATGAGAAATGAATTGTGAAAGAGATTGATAATGAGATAAATGAATAAATTGTGTGCCTAGTATGTTATTCAATTTTCAGAGTTCTGGGTTTGGCAGCATGCCTAAGATTGCCTACGGGCTATACACTGGAATGGTGAAAAGACTGGGTCGTAAGCCAGGCCAGCTGATAAATATGATGTTTTTGGGGTGAAAAGACTGGGTCGTAAGCCTCAAAAACTATAACAGTCTAGCCGAGTTGAGGACCAAGAGACTGGGGCCCTAGGGTCTAGCCGGGTTGAGGTCCAAGAGACTGGGTCTGTTACATTATCCATGGATAGATATATATATCGCCTACGGGCTTGATGAATGTGATTATGGATCAAAGCAGTAACTCTGAACTTTGAATAACATATTAGATCCTTTTTGGGCCCATGCTTGTCTTTGTTTCAATGTGAATCATAAATGGTAAAACAATTAAATAAGATAATGAAATGTAATGTTATGAAATATAACATTTTTGAATATGATCTCTATTGCTTGAAAGTATGACATTAACATTGCATTAAAGCATATTGTTATTGTGGTTTGTACCACTAAGCCTATGGCTTAGCGTGATTGTGGTTAATCGCGCAGGTGATAGGGTAGAACCGGAGAGTTCAGCTAGACCGAGTCGAGTCTAGAGTTTGAAGTGTTGATTGTGGGCTTAAAGATCAAAGACAAACTGCCAAACATGTATAAACTTTATGTTTTGTAAACATGGATTTTAATGTATTTATTTATGTAAATACCACTACATTTTCCGCTGCATAATGAATAAATGTTTTATCTAGTATAGTTTATAATATAATATGAAGTGTTTTAAGTTTTCTTATATTATTGCAGAAGAGAAAAATTGGGTTATCTAATATAAACCGTGGCACTCCTGTATTCGGTATACGTATATTACAGGTGTAGTAGTATGTAGTGTGTGTATACGGGGTATAGGGGTGTTACACTAGCTTTCTTCTAAATCTTTTCCAAAATTCTGTATGTTTTGTTAAATAACCAAACTCAAATTCACTTTACAGATTCTAAAATCACATAAAGCTTCATAAAACTATAAATTGTTTTTCCAAATTCTAAAATCAAATACATTCTCCGAAACACTAAAAATCCTAATTCAACTTTAAAACCAAGACAGTAACCTCAAACTAACTAACATTAAACCCTAGTTTTCTAAACCCTAATCCTTTAAATCTTAAAACCTTATAAACCTAAATATTAAAATTCAAACACAGTAATCCTAAAAACAACAATTCAGTAGCTAATAATCATAAACCTAATGTTTTAAAGTGTCCAAACCCTAATTTCATGATTTCACTCCTCAAACACTAATTTGGTTAATCAATGAACTTTATCAACCTCTTAAATTATAAAACTTTAATCCATTTCAATTCCTTTAAAACTTACAGTAGCTTAAACCCATAAACTTCAAAACCCTAAACATATGAAATAAATAATCTTAAATAGAAAAAGTAGCCCTAATTTGAATCTTTACTTGCTTTATTTAATTTTATATTTGATTATATAGCCTATTATATGCTTTAATTTATTTTCAATGCTTTGTTGGTTTATTTAATTTCAATGATTAATTTATTTAATTTATCATGGATGAATGTTTATATTTTGATATATGTTTAATGTCTTTGGTGAATGATTTATTTATGATGAATGGTTATTTACTTTTATCGATTTATTTAGATTTTCAAATGTTGTAAGAAGTATGTTTCCACTTGGTGGGCACCTTATTAGTTAAATATCATGTAATTTTTATTGCTTTATATTTTAGACCAATGTAAAGGACATGTTTCTACCTTTCGGTGGGTTTCCTATTTAGGCATGGGATGTAAGGACATGTTTCCATCCTCGGATGGGTGTCCATTTATTTGCTTTGTTTGGACATTGTTTTGTTTTTTAATATATCGATGCTTTATTTTAATTGTTGTGTGTAATATGGATAATATTGTTATATTTAAGAATTTTATAATATTAAGACATGTAAAGGTGGCCGGTTCTAATGAACCGGGCGTTGTGGGGGTGCTGGGCCATTTCTCACCTTCCCCACACATACCTAATTTCTGAACCCATTAGGGGGTTGGGGATTCCTTAGGAATCGAGTCATCCACCCCTTTCTCTTTCCCGACCAATCTGGTTGGCCACTCCATTTTCTCCGGACCTAGGTCCGTGTTCTCTAAGGCCTCGAGCCTAAACAGTGCCAAAGTCGCAAGAACCATTGCACCGGGAGTGGGGGCAAAAATCCCCGCTCACAGTGGCAACTCCAGTGGGGATAAGAGAAGTTGATTCCATTGGTCTTTTTATTATTCTATTCTTTCTTATAATGATATTATCCATTGCATCATATTAGATTGCATCGTGTGCGTGAGTTAGGATGCTCGTGTTACCCGGGTTGTGTTATGTAAGGGATACCATACTTTCACTCAAGGTATGGAGACCAAGCATAGCATAAACACTCATAGCCTTGGGCCATTTGGTATATACTTGCTATGGGAACCTAAGCCTTTTAACCCAAAGACTAAAGCTCATGTAATTGGCCTAGTTACTTTCCTTAGGTTTTACCCCAAATGCATGTTGTTTGACTGTGGTTAATTTATCTTGGTTTAAATCATGGATTATTTGGTTTGCTCTTTTTCTAATTTGACCCAAGTACATTTGCAAGCTTAAATAAATTTTTCTTTAAAGTCCAAAAGACCAAAACTATTTTCAAAACCTTTCAAGACGGTCTTTGGACATAAGACTTTTCTAAAAATAAATCAAAATTTTTTTTGCTCATGGCCCAAATATTAAGCCCAAAATACATTTTTCTAAAATATTTTTACAATGGGCTTATAAACAAAATTATGTTACAAAGAGCTTGCAAATTATTTGGGTCAATTACAAAATACCAAAAATCAATTGTGAGCCTAGTTTATACTAAGAATAATCAATTATGGGCTTGTTTTTGGCATGAATCATTTGTTACTTTTTTCAAGTGAGAATTCTATTTATAATAAACCTCTTAATTTTGTTTTAATCCAATATAGCATAAAAGCTACTTTAGTTGGTTGAATGGATTAAAACCTAATTAATGGGAATTATTATGGATTGATTTCCATTTTTGAAAAAATAACTATTGGTTGAAACGTCCAAGGGAAATATTCGAAAACAAGATGCCCCATGTTGGTATTTTGTTAACCATATACCTAGGAAAATAGACTCGTCATTCGTGTGTGGATGTTATAAGGTTGGAAGGAACATCTGATTTGTCCTTGTTTGTCTATTGTTTGTGCATACATGCATACATTTGCATCTCATATCATTGATCCTCTCTGGTTCACAGCCCTGGATTACGATGATTCAAAAGCTTATGATAATCTGACCTATGCCGGAGATGAAGTATCTAGCAATGACTCAATAACTTGCTCACCAAAAGCAATGGATCCTAAGCAAATTCAAAGAATGGTGGATGATGCCCTCAACGCCAAGATGGAAGAAATAAAAGAGGCCCTAGCTGAGACCATGAAGAACCAATTGACTGCAATTTTAGAAAATCATGCTGAAGCATCTGCTAGCACTAAGAAGTCAAAGGACAAAGGGAAGACCAAAGTTGGTGAAGCAGTTTTTGATGATGAAAAGGTGATCATTGATGATGATGATGATTGGGCTCAGTACTACCAAGATGCTCAAGAGAAGAAAAAAGAACCGAAGATTGTTGAAAGATCAACTATGGAGAAGACCAAAACTTCTGATGTTGAAAAGATGATTGCTGATTTAGAAAAGAAATTTGAGAAGAAACTGAAAACCGAGGAAATGTTCGAAGTTGACAAATTATTTGAGCTAGATGAAGAAGTTTCATACAAGTTCAAGATGCCATCTTTTACAAAGCTTGATGGAACCAAAAATTCTCATCTCCATGTGAAGCAATATATCACTACCATGCAGTCTGCCCGAGCTACTAAGGCTCAAAGTCTAAGGTACTTTATGCTCTCATTGGACCATATTGTCATAAATTGGTTCAATACCTTAGATGATGGAACACAAAAGAGTTGGGATATGCTTTACAAAGCCTTCATCCAACAATATGGATATAATGTCGAGTTGGAAGTCACCTTAATGGAAATAGAGTCCATTAGGCAAAGGTCGAATGAGAATTTTGTAGATTATGTGAAGAGATGGAGAACAAGGTCACTTTGCTCTAGAAGAGGCCCGATGAATCTGATCAAATAAGGATGATTGTGAGAGGGGTGTTGCCTAGTCTTCGTGAAAGGATGTCTCATACCCTCATCCGTGATTTCAAAGACCTTCTCTAAGCTGGTATGCAAATTGAAGAATGGGAGAGAGAGAAGAACCATTTTTCAACGAGAAGGAACGGGAAAGGAAACTATCAGTCTGATAGCCAACGCATGCAAAAGGCAGTTGGTGTCAATGCTACTAACCAAGAAACAAGGAGATAATTCTTGGAATTAGGGAAGCCGATGTCTTAGGTTCTTAATAAGCTTTAAAGAAAGGGATTGCTACAACCCTTAAATCCTCATCCATTGCCTAACCCTCTCCCACCTAATCTCGACACTAAAGCATTTTGTCAATTTCACCAAATGCAAGGGCACGACACGGATAGATGTGTAAGGTTGAGACATGAGATCCAAAATCTAATTGATAATGGGAAGCTACCTGAGCCCAATAAGCCAAACACCAAAGACAACCCATTACCAAAGTTCAATAGAGTACCACTGCCGGCAACATTCATGATTGGAGGAGGTTTGCAGGAGGATTTTGTCATGTCTTCTTTTCAAGATGTGGGTAGAGAAGCAACCAAAGAAGAAGAGGTATTTGAAGGAATTAAACAAGTTATGGTGGGTAAAGAAGTAACAATTTGTGTTGTCAATGGGTTTTGGGATTCAAGCGATAGTGATGATGATGATGTATCCAAGAAGGAGGAGTGGACTTGGTCTGAGCCCGAAGAATGCAAGGCCACCACCTAAGGAGGTAGAAACTGTAACACCCATTCCACTACAAAAAAAAGCGCAATCAGCGACGCATTCTGCGACAACTCTTATTTCGTCGCTGATTAGCGACTTTATCAACGACAACTTTACGACAAAGAATCAAGATAAGCGTCTTTCCAACATTCCGTCACTGAATGGGTCACTAAATGTGTCGCTGATTAATGACAAAAAAAATAGTCGTAGAATCTGTCGCTGAATAGCGATAAAAGGTCGTTTCTCGCTGAATGTGTTGCTGAATTTTGCGCCAAATTTTGGCCCCGACAATCAGCGACGACGTTACGACTAATTTATGACAAATTAGCAAAGAATGTGTTTATTTTTTATCGAAAAGTTTTTTGTCGCTAAATGGCTCGCTGATTTGCGAGAAAAATAGTTAGTCGCAGAATTATCGTTAATTTGGGGGAATATAGCGACGGATTAGCGAGAAATTAATTTTATTTTCTATTTTAAAGTAATTGGTCGCTAATTAGTCGCTAAATGACTCGCTGATTTGCGAGAAAAATAGTTAGCCGCAGAATTATCATTAATTTGCGAGAATATAGCGACGGATTAGCGAGAAATTAATTTTATTTTCTATTTTAAAGTAATTGGTCGCTAAATGGCTAGCTGATTTGCGAGAAAAATAGTTAGTCGCAGAATTATCGTTAATTTGCGAGAATATAGTGACAGATTAGCGAGAAATTAATTTTATTTTCTATTTTAAAGTAATTGGTCGCTAATTAGTCGCTAAATGGCTCGCTGATTTGCGAGAAAAATAGTTAGTCGCAGAATTATCGTTAATTTGCGAGAATATAGCGACGGATTAGCGACTAATTAGCGACCAATTACTTTAAAATAGAAAATAAAATTAATTGTAAATTTTATTGTTAAAAGAAAAAATATTATTTAGTATCATATATCTGTCCTTTTTTTCCAATTAATTTTATTTTTCTTATATATTTATTTTTTTTTTCGCCGTCAGATTAAGGCGAGCAGGAGATTCAACAATTTAGGCGCTGAAATAAAATTTTGGAAGGCGCCTTTCCAATTGCACGCGAGGGAAAGAAGTATGAAGTGAGGCTTTTTAATCTCCAAGCCTTGAAGCCCTAAAATCTTCTTTAGTTGATAATATGGAGACTGCAAAAGGTATAATTAATTTTTTTTTAATATTTTACTCTTTTCTGATATAATTTTTTTCATTGATTTTGTAGATTTCGATTTTTTTTTTTGTTCAGTTGAGCCAACTGGGTTCTCTACTTGGGAGAAAACAAAAGTTTCCCTCAAACACACAAACTCTCTCTCTCTCTCTTTCTCACAGTTTCTCTCTATCTGCTTCTCCCTCCCCACCATTCGAACAGAGACAACCCAAGTGAGTCAACCTCTTTCTCTTTTCTTCGTTTTTCATTTCAATTTGTTAGGGTTTATGTTTTGCTTGGTATACTAGGATGACTTGATGAGTTTCTCTGCGATTTCAGAGATTTGTTTTATAGTTTCTGGATATTTTTCACATTTCAATCCTGCTTGATCCATCTAATGATAATATTGCCATTGTGGAGGATCCCAAAACGGGTGATGTTTCAGTACCTGGGGCAACCCTTATAGAAATCAGGGACCAGCACAGTTTTGTGGAGCTGCTAAGATTAGGAGAAGCTCACAGAATTGCTGCAAATACAAAATTAAATACTGAATCTTCTCGTAGCCCTGCAATTCTAATGGTGAGTAACTCACTCTTTTTCTTTTTAATGCTCACGTGTCAGCTCTCCATGGTAGCCTATTTGATGCATGCTTAAATCTGTTAGTGCAGGTTTATGTTAAGAGGTCGGTTGCAGGACGAGAAGATTCCTTTACGAGTGAAGTTGATAATTCCTCTCACTTGGTTAAACCTGTGAAGCCACTTGTTCGGAAGAGCAAGCTTGTTCTGGTAGATCTGGCAGGTTCAGAACGTGTTCACAAGTCAGGTGCATATGAGAGCTGCCTTCAATTTTCTCAGTATCTAGGTTTTTAGAGCTGCCTTAACATATAAAACATGTTTCTTATGTCTGCAAGTCCATGCAAGAGGTAAGAAAAAATAAATGTGGAGGATAGTTGTGTATGAGTCTCAGTTCTTTTATTGAAGACAATATCCTGAATATGAGTTTGTTCAATGTGCCAATTAATGAAGAAAATAAGCGGATGTCTTACTGGAAACCAAATGTTTTATTTTAGGATATTGATTTCATTTTTGTATACATTTTCATTCTACAAGATTAGAGATTTACGATGTATGATGTGTTTTTGTATGAGAGAACCATTCCTTAGTACAGTGCCCAAAAGAAAAGGATAAAAAAAAAAGGTTTTCTGTATCGTGTGAGGATTCATCAGCAAGATAGTATTTTGGAGAAGAAATATGAAAAGCAGGGAAGCATTATTATAAAATCTTAACTGAGTGAAGGAATTTTAATAAGAACTACAATTAAAATATCATATGATGAATAATTATTTTAATCCTTGTTCCAGAGAAAGACAGAGAGTTGGGAGCTGCTCAGACAGAAATTAAGGCTTTGAGAGCAACTGAAGTTTCAAAAGATAAGGCTATTAAAGAGGTATTAAAAATTTTAGGCACATATTAATAAATAATTCTGTATTACAATATTTGATGCAGTCAAGTATGAGTATTTCATGTAGTTGATCTGTTATTAAGGACAAACAGAAAGGAAAAAAGAAAATATATTAAACAATCATATTACTATGATTCTTCAGCTGACCAGTGAAGTTAACAAATTGGATGGGAAACTTAGAGTCACTGAAAATGTTATAGAGCAGAAGGTTTATTAAATCACTAAGATCTCGTGATTGACCTGTGGAATTAAGATGATTCATTATTGTTCTAACTTAATTCATTTGTAGAATCTTGAAATCAAGAAACTCGCAAATGAAAAGAAAGATGCACTAGCTGCACAATATGCTGCAGAAGCAATTCTTAGAAGGGTTCACGCAAATCAAAGGACAATGATTCCCTTCCTATCAAGTCCTTCATTGCTCCTCTTAAGGCAGAGATTAAGATGTATAAAAATGAGGTAAGATCATGGATAAACAAGATTGATTAATAAGAGTTTTATTTATTTGCATATACTGAAACTTCAGCATTTTCTGTTACTTTGGCCTTTTCAGATTTCAGCATTACAGGAGGATAAGAAGGTAATGGAACGGCTCACCAAGTCAAAAGAGTCGGCTCTGCTTGAAGCTGAGCGTATCCTGAGAAGTGCTCTAGAAAGGGCTTTAATAGTTGAGGAAGTTCAAAACCAAAACTATGAGTTGAAGAGACAGATAGAAATCTGCCACGTATAGTTTCTTATTTGGCATGGTTACATTTTGCATGATAGTGAGGATCTAGTAAAGGAGCTAATTTCATGTGTCTCAAATACAGGAAGAGAATAGAATTTTGGAGAAAACGAATCGCCAAAAGGTTATGGAGGTTGAAAAGCTTAGCCAAACCATTTTAGAGCTTGAAGAGGCTATTCTAGCTGGTGGAGCTGCAGCCAATACTATTCGTGATTATAAACGAAAAATTTTTGAACTAAATGTAGGTTCAGGCTTATATTATATTATGCATTTCTTCATACATCCTAGAAGCAGATAGATTTTGGTTATCTGGCCTTGACTTGGATTCACTTTTCAGGAGGAGAAAAGGATTCTGGAGAGGGAGCTAGCCAGAGCCAATGTTACTGCAAACCGAGTAGCTACTGTTGTAGCAAATGAGTGGAAGGATGAAAATAGCAAGGTCATGCCTCTCAAGCAATATATGGAAGAGAGAAGACTGCAGCAGGTTTTTACCTTTACTTTTTCTTTTTCATTGCAAATTCTTGCAAACTCCTTTTAACATTTAGTCCTTGCCTTCAAATAAAAAGTCTGTTCTTTCTTCTGTTACCGAAAACAATTTTGAAAATTTAAACATAAAATGTAAAAACAATAAAATGTTAACTTGATTGAGTCCATTTGCAATTCTATTGTTTCTAATGATATTTTTGCTGTGTATGCAGGCAGAGATGCAACGGCTAAGAGACAAACTATATGTATTAGAGAGAACAGCCAAGGCAGAAGCACAACTCAAGGCAAGTTTTTTCTTCCATTTTTATTAATTCTAAATATTTTCATCCATTTAATAAAAAATCAGCTTATGTATCGGAAAATGTTAATTTACTTCAGGACAAGTTCAAGCTGAGGCTAAAGATACTAGAAGAAGGCTTAAAGCAAGCATCAAGTTTTTTGGTTCACTCTGATGCCTTTTGTGGATCCCCTAAACCAGCAAAATCCAGTAATATACTAGGATTCCTAAAAAGTAATGGACTAAGGAAGAGGTCTAGCTCACAGCCAAGGGCTTCATCCAGTAGTAGAACCACTCCTTTGCAGCAGCCAAATATATAAAATGAAAAGGCTAACTCTGCTGCAGAACTGAAACGAGCAGATAGCTTCAAAAAGGCGTATGGGTCTGGTGAAAATAAATTGAGAAATAGTCTATGGGCAACCAAAAGTAAGATTATAGATAACAATGAAAATGAAAACAAGGAATTTAAGACAAACACAGATGCAAATATTGACATGCATAATAAGAATGATGATACAACAATTTCAACGGAAATGAAGAACCAAGCTAGTGGCAACGAGGACTTGCATAATATGGGAAGTGCCAATCCAGAATATGAAGATGTGGTTTCCAGGTTTTTGTATGACATACTTCAGAAGGAGGTCATAAATCTAAGGAAATCTTGCAAAGCAAAAGACAGTAACTTGAATAACAAAGATCAAGAAATTCAGGTGAAGTGATAGAACCCTCCCTCTTTTCTTTCTCTATTAGAAGCATTTGGTTAGTAAGATACTGACTTTGTAAACTAAAATTGTATGCAGATACTTATGAAGAAAGTTGAGGCGCTGACAAAATCCATTGAAGTAGAGTCAAAGAAAGTGAAAAGAGAAACAACAGCAAGAGAAAAGGAAGCTGTATCAGCAAAAGTTGATAACACCAAAAAGATTGGCAATATGAACTCACCTAGAAGGCAAGTAAATTCTAAGTTTTCTTTCAGTTTAATCTTTTTGATGATAAATGATATTTTGCTAAGATGAGAATACTGAATAATGTAGTAATTAAATAACCTTTGAGATAATTTTGATTGCAGCAGGTTAATGAAAATGTCTTGAAGAATTTTTTTGATTGGATTAAACAGAAAGCTATTTCATTTGATTCTTCAACTTTATGTTCTGATTCTTCAGAGTAAATATGCGACTGCTTCACTGATGATAGCTAGTTAAAATCGTAAATGATAGGTTTCCATTATCAAGCTCTCAAGGACCAAAAGAAAAGGGCTAATGAGATTTAATTCTATATTTGCTTCATTAGTTTCCTTAAACCTAATGAAGCAAATACAGAAATATTAGTTTATTGCATAAATATTAGTTTATTGCAGCAGAAAACAATTTTTTTATTTTTATTATTTATTTTTTCCATTCTACCTATTCTGAAGTCTGTATCTCACCTTAAAATAAAACCCAAAAATCAAAACAACTTTTGTTGATTTACATTTAACATTCAACCACAAAGATTTGCTGTAATGAGATTTAATGTTTGACATGTTCACAAAATACTTGAGGGTTCATTTGTTTATACCATTGTTAAAAGTAGATCCAAATTGTATGATTGGATGATTATACAAGTGCACCTTACTAAACTCATTTTTTATTCAGGTGCATGGATTCCAAATTAGTAGCTAATGCTGTGTGAAAGATTTTTCGGAGGTTGCCAAGTCTCGAGGGATCTTCATGGTCTAAAGTCACTAGAGAAACAAAAAATTTGTACTAAAAAATTTGTACTATAAAAAATTGTTTATGTATACTTATTGCCACTAATAACTTAATTATGAATGTTGTGTTATTTGATTATTATTGTAATGAATGACTATTTAATAAACAGGTTTGGTTATTATATTTGAAATTCAACAGGTTCTTGAAAATGTGTAGACAAAAAAAAATGGAATATTAGAAAAATATAGCCAAACAATTACAAAATTGCGACAAAATTGCGACAAAATCAACGACCAAAGGTGACAAAAAAAATATTGAATTCTGAAACAAATCAACGACTGAAACAACGAGAAAAATATTGCGACATATTCTGCAACACATCAGCGACAAAATTTCGCTAGCAAATTAGCGACAAATTCAGCGACTAAATTAACGACCCAAATAGCGATGAATTCAACGACCAAAGCTAAATCAGCGACGACTTTCAGCGGGAATAAATAATTCCCGCCAAAAATGAAAATGTCGTTGAATTTTTCTCTGTTTTGTCGCTGATTTTGTCACTAATCAACGACACGCACAATTGGTCCCTGATTTGTCGTTGATTTTTTAGCGACCAGAACATTACCGTCCGCTCAATTTTTCTCGCTGTTCGTTGCTGATATTGTCGCTATCGTATTTTGGTCGTTGATTTCATCATTAATGGTGTCGCAGATTGCTGTTTTTTTTGTAGTGTTCCCAACCTACATGTGTAAGCTGAGTAGAGGCGCCACACTAACCTAATTGTTGCTACCAATTTACTTAGTCAAATTTTAGTTCTAATTTTTACAGAAATTTTGCCATAGTTTCGCCTAGAAATTTCGATCCCAAGTGTCGACAAAACTTATTTTTCTGATTTTTGAAAACATTTTACACAGACCAATGTGAATAAGAATACCATCAAATTTAATGCACTCCCAATGAATCCACCTTATACCCTCAACTACAAACCTGCACGAAGAGTTCACACTTCTAATATAATATAAAGTAAAGATTTATGATTATTACATACTAATAACATACAGTTATAACATAGAAATTCTCTTTTATATTTATTCATATACATGCCACAACTATCAACTCATAATGGAACTAAAAGATCTACCCCTGAGATTTGCTGTGGTCTGGTCGTTGCTTCCCCAAGATTTATCTACTGCTCCGAACCTACGAGTCAAGGAAAACTTAACTCGTTGAGCGTTGTCGCTCAGTGGGAACTTTACCAATAAAAATAAGAGTAGTATATGAAAGTATTCGAAATCAAAGGAAATAATTAAATCAACAATCAACCCACTTTATACCAATAGAAATCATGATACATTCAGTGTGATATGCTTTCAATAATGTAAAATCATAAGTCAAACTCATTTGCATTACATAGTTCAACGAAAAATAATGTCTTTGATTCAGGCTCTACTGGTATATAGGGAACCATAGTGATAAGCCAGTGGGCCTCCCCACTGTAACATAGGTGGCCCTCACCACCAATATCAGATCACAGGAATGGGCCTCCCTGTAACACCCCCATACTCTATATAAGTACTATACATATACCTGGTATACATACAATACGTATATAAAGTATAAGAATGTCACTTTTCGTTTTACTTTGAAACCCTTTATTCAAGTTCAAGCGATATTACATTAAATTAAAGAACATTTACGAAAATCATTATTCTTATAAAAATACAACATAATTAAAATCACATATGTATGCATCACCTTCTAGTTGGTCTCGAGACACTCTTACCCTTCTCGTGGCATCACAGCTAGACTTCTAGATCAACCGCATCCGCGTTAAGCCCGAAAGCTTAGTAGTACAACTAAATAATAAAATACACTTTACCAAAATTATCATACCTCATATGTTTAGCATTATGTTTTATTGTTCTCTTACCACGTTTTCCTTTCTCAATGCATTCTTCATGAGTTCCCACTAATCTCATATACATAAACATATACATTAATTCAACCAATTACCATTCAAAGACCTATTCAACACCTTTACGAAAGCAATTCTCACAAATTCCATATTCATATATATATATATATATATATTTTACACATCATACTTTATTTTTATAAAATCATATATCAAGAAAGTCCCTCAAAACATATTCACCTTCAATACATCAATGCACATATTACAAAAGCATACTTCATAACATTATTTTATCCATAATTCATCAAACATGAATCATACTTCCAATAAAGGCAGTTGTAGATCTCATTACTCATTTATTTCAACATTTAATATCACATTGACAACAAAGATAGACTCGGGCCCAAACAACACACTAATATGTTATTCCAAGTTCAGAGTTACTGCTTTGGTCCATAATCATAATCATCAAGCCCGTAGGCATCATCTATATATATCTCTATCCATGGATAGTGTAACAGACCCAGTCTCTTGGACCATCAACTCGGAAAATCTCGAGGAGATCCTCAACTCGGCAAGACTGTTACTATAATTCACATTTCACATGTCACATTTATCAAGTAACAGACCCAGTCTCTTGGACCATCAACCCGACTAAATCGAGGAGATCCTCAACCCGGCAAGACTGTTACAAATCATATATCTCATAATCACAATTAGCATAGTGTAACAGACCCAGTCTCTTGGATCTCAATTCATCTCAAATTGAAGAGATCCTCAACCCGGCAAGACTGTTACCTTTCATTTTATAGGCATGCCTCCAAACTCAGAACTCTGAAAATGAATAACATATCAGACACACAATTCATCTATTATTTCATTATCAATTCTCATCATCATCTAGGCAAACATGCCCCACTTAATTCAATTGAATCATCACAGCCAATCACAATGGCTTTATATTCCATTTAAGTTATCATTGCCAATAACAATGGCTTCATATCACAATATATCCCAAATCACATTTTCATGTTTCATCATTGATATATGCAACATTAATTACATTGCTAAACAAACATGTCATTAATCAATCATAACATATAGGCATACTTCAATCATGTCACTCAATCATACATAATCCATTTCATTACACATGTATCTTAAATTCATTGTCATATAATCCATGTGTCTATTTATTTCATTTTGACCATCATTATCAATCATGATAACATCACATTTCATCATTTCTCAAACACATGAACACCATTCATTATTCAAACATTTATCATAACAAATTGCATTGCACGTACCTTTCTTTTTGGATGATCATTATAGCTTTCACACTATACCAATGACAACATTAGTAACATTGAATTAATCAATATAATAATCTACTTAACACATTTATACTAAGGGTGTTAAGTCTCAAAATCATATAAAAGATTACATCTATGTAAGTTTGTACTTACCTCAAGAACTACTCCCATCACCTATATCTTTCCTTTCCCAAGAATTCTTCACATTAGGTTAATGTAACACAATTTCTTCAAAACCTAATCCAAAGATAGTTATTTCCATAAGAACATAAGAATGATAATCAATTAGAGCAACCTCAACACAAGACACGCCCACCAACACGGGCACCAACACGGCCGTGTCCATCAATTACCTTTCACACAGTAGCTAACACACTCAAGGGACACGGCCAAGCTTATGGCCGTGTCACCCAACACATGCTCCAACACGGCCAAGACTCCCTTAGCTTGGCCGTGTCTCTCAACCAAAAGAGGCAGTGACAGACACGGTCAAGGGACACGGCCAAGCCAGTGGCCGTGTCTCTCAACACCAAAATTCCAGTAGCAGACACGGGCAAGTGACACGGCCGAGACAGTGGCCGTGTCTCTCCAAATCGATCCAACACGGCCGTGTCTACCCTAATCCTGGCCGTGTCTCACAAAGAATGAAGATTTCCAACGAGGCCAAAATCATATATTCAATGTATTTCAACTTCAATAAACATAAACATACATCATTCAATCAACTCTCCATCTCATATATATTAAACCTTACTAACCAATTTCAATAATCCATCATCAACCTCACAATTAACCTTATTAATATCATCTAACTATCAATTCAACATATCAATACTCTTAATCTTCCATTAACATCACCATCACACCAACCATATCAAATCCAACTCAAACAATAGAAATCAAGACAAAGAATTGAATACTTACTTGAATATCTTGTCAATTCTTCAATCTCTACCTTCAATTCTCTTAAAACCCCAAGATTTTGATGAAGATCATCACCTCTCTTTAACTCTCTCTCTCTCTCTCGTGCAAGAACCAAAAGGAGAAGAAGAAGAAGAAAGACAAATCTCTTTTCTCTTCTCACGATAGCCACACAAATATAATAATAATAATAATAATAATAATAATAATAATTACCAAAAGAAAATTACCTCAATGCCCTTTAACCATTTATTCTAACTCTCTTATTACTCAAATGCCCATTTAAGTACTTTCACACTCAATAAGATAAATATCTTTTCCCCTTGACTCTCCACTTGACCAACTTATATGTTTTATATACTAACATATATACAATATATACATTCCAATTACACAATCATTTTCTTTGCACAACGTATATATACCTTTAATTCAAATCACACAACAATTGTATTAAAACTCCTAGGCATATATTGGGATATTACAATTCTCTCCCCCTTAAATAATTTCGTCCTCGAAATTATTAATACCATAAAAATCCGCCTTTAAGAAATTACTATCTTAACTTCCATATGAAGTTAATTATATGCTTAAGTTATTATTTCATCAAATCATATAACTTCAACTCTCCCTTTTTGAATCAACCATCTTCTCTAAATTCCATAGTTCATCATTCTATATGTCTATACATCTTATTACTTTCTTGATCAAACATTCAAAAGATCTCATTACATTTCCTATTAATATCTTTATACAAGAATCAGATCATCATATAGCACAATAATACTTTGTCA
The DNA here is from genome assembly GCA_947685225.1 of Garcia nutans. Lineage (NCBI taxonomy): Eukaryota > Viridiplantae > Streptophyta > Magnoliopsida > Malpighiales > Euphorbiaceae > Garcia > Garcia nutans. The sequence goes on from CANTUV010000011.1 coordinate 38,333,067, forward strand.
AATCTTTATATTTAATAAATATATTATTTCTTCATCTCTTTAATATTACTTTTATAGCTTTAACCTTAGAACCCATTGGTTTATATCTGAGCATTAACTATCTTGTCATTACTATCACTGTCTAAATAGACATTTATCACACCCCAATGGATAACAAATTCCTTATTTTATCACAAATGGGATTACTTCTTTAGCATGCTTTTCACTTAACTTACATAATAATACATTATCTTTCAATTTATTTCATACATACTTAACCTTTTCCCTTTTTATCATGATTAACAACCACTATACTCTATTCATTCATGTCCAAACACACTTTAAAATTTTACCTCATATACATTATCATGTAAATACTTATTTTCTTAATACAACTATACACATTAAATTTCAATAATGATTCATAATCCTAGCCAAATCCAGATCAATTGATTTATCTGTCACAATATACCCACATTCCAATTTTGTTCAATTCCAACCAACGATTAAGTAATCTAACTTATCATGAAATTTCACAATTTTCATATAAGTATAAAAATAACTTAAGTCCATAGGAGCAAACTTATATTCAATTTCTAATCTCTTTCAATCCATTTTCAGTCAAATCATCATGATAACAAATCACTTCCCATTATCTTTAAATATACACATAGATTACTTTCTATTATCTTAGTAATAATTTCCACCAATTCTCATAAAAATGTTATATCATGCTTAATATCCATAATTCATTCACTCAAACCTTGAGTTCATTCCCTTAAACCTCAAGTTACATATCATAAGCATATTCAGTATAACTTTCATTCATATCTTAGAATTTCTCCCTTTTTAATATCTCTTCATGTTTCAAATCATTGTTATACTTATTTCAATTACCTTTTTATTATATTATTCATATCTCACCACATTTCCATAATTTCCCTTTTTCTTTCTTTATCTTCACCATTATAACCAAATTCTTAACATAAAAATAATAATAAGGTACAACCTTATCCATCATAGCTTTTAACTATACTTTTCAAACAAAATTGTCAACCTCACCAAATCCGTATTACAATCATTATATCTAAGATTCAAATCCATAGATAACAAATTAACCGATCCAATATACTGAACAAAACACATGGCTTTAAGAGATTAATATTCAAGCCTGGGACTTCCAAATCAATACTGTTCTTTTATAATTCTATTCTCAATCTTTACAAATACAAGGCTAAGGTATATTTTAAGAATTATATAGTCCTTCTTTACATTTCTACTATATCAGAAATTAACACATTCCAATTTCATTTCAAACCAATTTGCACTCGAGTAAAAGATCTTTATCAACTTAATTCATGCTTCAACAATATTACTTTACACATATTCAATCATATGCAGTTCTTATAAAATTTCTATTCGTCACTTCATTTCTAATCCATTTACAATCTCTTATGATATATAATTACATAGAACTTTTTATATGTGAATACTTTGAAACTCTAAATATCATATGATCATCAAGTTCAATGCTCACCATAACAATTTCCACTGTTCACTATTATTTAAGTCTATGCCATTCTCACTTCCATCACATAATTCATTTAGCTTTACACAATTCAAGACCTAATCTCTCTTAGGTCTAATACTACATACAATATTGTTTCTATAACATTAATTTTATATTTATACCACATACATATTCATAAGTCACCTTTATAATGCGATTCACACATTTGTTGATATATATAATTTCATTCACAGTGAAAACTCAATTCACATATCACATACATATGTACACTTAATTAAATACTCTTATTTATCATACATTCAATACAAATTTTCCTTTATAACTGTAACAACCGTCCCAGTCCACCTGCTAAACCATTCCTATCCGGAGAAACCATCAGGGCCTCTGAGCTGGGCTGCTACAGTACCAAACTGCCCTCACGGCCTTCCAACAGGATTCACTTATTCGAATTACACCCAAGACACATGAGTGCAAGTCGCCACTCTGGATCGAATACCTAACCTCCCCCTTAAGAGAGTCAGCGAGAATCATCCAGTACCATCTCTTCCAATATGATGCAAAGTATTTATTCATACAACACACATATATATATATACTGACTATAATAGCACTTTACATCCATCTTAACCACATTCCCAATGTAACATTTCTTTCACTTTCATCTTTAAAAGCATTTAATATATTTCCATATCCATTTTTACCCTTTTCAATATAATGCCTTAAAATAGCTCATCCTCATTTGCTTATCCACTTCTCTTTTATACTTTAAGATAAATTCTTATACTATCAATCACTTTACTCAATTCATAATACTTTCATATGCCATATTAGTCATTTCATTTAGCTCATGTATTGCATACACATTAAACCATCAATATCCAAATAATCTTTATCAAATGCCACTAAAACTTTAACTTCTCAACTTACTACCTCACTTAAACTTCAATTAGCCAAACTCATCTTATATATTTATATATCACAAAGCAATATTAAAACATATACTTTTCACAATTATCAAGCTCACTTCAACAATTCAAATATCACCTATTACCACCATTACATTGAGCTTTCACAATATCCAAGCATCTCACATTTCTAACATTGAATTCACAATGTCCGTATTAAGGTAACAATACCAATGTATATTTTTACTTAACCCATATCATCTCTTTTTCCTTTAAACAAAATCTTAACTTTACATATCCATTTGTTTACCATTCAACATATATATATCACTCACATATATATACATATGTACATTACATCCAATCATATACACATTGAGCCCAATAACCTTTATACGCTTTTCAAGTCTAGTTATCACAAATCTCAGTTTCTTAAACTAACGTTGCTCAATCCAATTCTCACTATCAATCTTATCACGTGACCTAGCTTTGCACAAGTTCATCAATGCAAGCGTAATCATTCTCAACATTAATAGACAAGTAATTATATAGGTTACAAACATGCAATACTGTACGTACCTTACATTTTCAAGTGATCAACTCAATCTTTGATCACTAACATATTACATTACATTATCACATTAAATTTACAATATTTGCATTAAAACAACAATGCAAACAACACCATTATATTTCCTTACATTAACCAATATTTTTATTTTATTTTAGTTTTCATATCATTTCTTTCTCTAGTTTTTACTTTCAAGTAAAAACCTCATTCAGACATTATCATCCCTCTCATAATTCAAATTTATCCCACATTACATAATGCCACATCTGAGACCAACCTAGGTGTCAATGCATATACATGTATTACAAATTACATTTCAAAACTCTTCTTTGTAATTCATTTTAAACGTTTCAAAACTTTTTCTTTTTAATTTCACTTAGGCCGAGAATCTTGAACCTAAGCTCTGATACCAAAATAATTGTAACACCCCCATACTCTATATAAGTACTATACATATACCTGGTATACATACAATACGTATATAAAGTATAAGAATGTCACTTTTCGTTTTACTTTGAAACCCTTTATTCAAGTTCAAGCGATATTACATTAAATTAAAGAACATTTACGAAAATCATTATTCTTATAAAAATACAACATAATTAAAATCACATATGTATGCATCACCTTCTAGTTGGTCTCGAGACACTCTTACCCTTCTCGTGGCATCACAGCTAGACTTCTAGATCAACCGCATCCGCGTTAAGCCCGAAAGCTTAGTAGTACAACTAAATAATAAAATACACTTTACCAAAATTATCATACCTCATATGTTTAGCATTATGTTTTATTGTTCTCTTACCACGTTTTCCTTTCTCAATGCATTCTTCATGAGTTCCCACTAATCTCATATACATAAACATATACATTAATTCAACCAATTACCATTCAAAGACCTATTCAACACCTTTACGAAAGCAATTCTCACAAATTCCATATTCATATATATATATATATTTTACACATCATACTTTATTTTTATAAAATCATATATCAAGAAAGTCCCTCAAAACATATTCACCTTCAATACATCAATGCACATATTACAAAAGCATACTTCATAACATTATTTTATCCATAATTCATCAAACATGAATCATACTTCCAATAAAGGCAGTTGTAGATCTCATTACTCATTTATTTCAACATTTAATATCACATTGACAACAAAGATAGACTCGGGCCCAAACAACACACTAATATGTTATTCCAAGTTCAGAGTTACTGCTTTGGTCCATAATCATAATCATCAAGCCCGTAGGCATCATCTATATATATCTCTATCCATGGATAGTGTAACAGACCCAGTCTCTTGGACCATCAACTCGGCAAATCTCGAGGAGATCCTCAACCCGGCAAGACTGTTACTATAATTCACATTTCACATGTCACATTTATCAAGTAACAGACCCAGTCTCTTGGACCATCAACCCGACTAAATCGAGGAGATCCTCAACCCGCCAAGACTGTTACAAATCATATATCTCATAATCACAATTAGCATAGTGTAACAGACCCAGTCTCTTGGATCTCAATTCATCTCAAATTGAAGAGATCCTCAACCCGGCAAGACTGTTACCTTTCATTTTATAGGCATGCCTCCAAACTCAGAACTCTGAAAATGAATAACATATCAGACACACAATTCATCTATTATTTCATTATCAATTCTCATCATCATCTAGGCAAACATGCCCCACTTAATTCAATTGAATCATCACAGCCAATCACAATGGCTTTATATTCCATTTAAGTTATCATTGCCAATAACAATGGCTTCATATCACAATATATCCCAAATCACATTTTCATGTTTCATCATTGATATATGCAACATTAATTACATTGCTAAACAAACATGTCATTAATCAATCATACCATATAGGCATACTTCAATCATGTCACTCAATCATACATAATCCATTTCATTACACATGTATCTTAAATTCATTGTCATATAATCCATGTGTCTATTTATTTCATTTTGACCATCATTATCAATCATGATAACATCACATTTCATCATTTCTCAAACACATGAACACCATTCATTATTCAAACATTTATCATAACAAATTGCATTGCACGTACCTTTCTTTTTGGATGATCATTATAGCTTTCACACTATACCAATGACAACATTAGTAACATTGAATTAATCAATATAATAATCTACTTAACACATTTATACTAAGGGTGTTAAGTCTCAAAATCATATAAAAGATTACATCTATGTAAGTTTGTACTTACCTCAAGAACTACTCCCATCACCTATATCTTTCCTTTCCCAAGAATTCTTCACATTAGGTTAATGTAACACAATTTCTTCAAAACCTAATCCAAAGATAGTTATTTCCATAAGAACATAAGAATGATAATCAATTAGAGCAACCTCAACACAAGACACGCCCACCAACACGGGCACCAACACGGCCGTGTCCATCAATTACCTTTCACACAGTAGCTAACACACTCAAGGGACACGGCCAAGCTTATGGCCGTGTCACCCAACACATGCTCCAACACGGCCAAGACTCCCTTAGCTTGGCCGTGTCTCTCAACCAAAAGAGGCAGTGACAGACACGGTCAAGGGACACGGCCAAGCCAGTGGCCGTGTCTCTCAACACCAAAATTCCAGTAGCAGACACGGGCAAGTGACACGGCCGAGACAGTGGCCGTGTCTCTCCAAATCGATCCAACACGGCCGTGTCTACCCTAATCCTGGCCGTGTCTCACAAAGAATGAAGATTTCCAACGAGGCCAAAATCATATATTCAATGTATTTCAACTTCAATAAACATAAACATACATCATTCAATCAACTCTCCATCTCATATATATTAAACCTTACTAACCAATTTCAATAATCCATCATCAACCTCACAATTAACCTTATTAATATCATCTAACTATCAATTCAACATATCAATACTCTTAATCTTCCATTAACATCACCATCACACCAACCATATCAAATCCAACTCAAACAATAGAAATCAAGACAAAGAATTGAATACTTACTTGAATATCTTGTCAATTCTTCAATCTCTACCTTCAATTCTCTTAAAACCCCAAGATTTTGATGAAGATCATCACCTCTCTTTAACTCTCTCTCTCTCTCGTGCAAGAACCAAAAGGAGAAGAAGAAGAAGAAAGACAAATCTCTTTTCTCTTCTCACGATAGCCACACAAATATAATAATAATAATAATAATAATAATAATAATAATTACCAAAAGAAAATTACCTCAATGCCCTTTAACCATTTATTCTAACTCTCTTATTACTCAAATGCCCATTTAAGTACTTTCACACTCAATAAGATAAATATCTTTTCCCCTTGACTCTCCACTTGACCAACTTATATGTTTTATATACTAACATATATACAATATATACATTCCAATTACACAATCATTTTCTTTGCACAACGTATATATACCTTTAATTCAAATCACACAACAATTGTATTAAAACTCCTAGGCATATATTGGGATATTACACTCCCCATCCTGGTTAACCAATGGGCCTCCCCATTGGCTTCAGTGGCCTCACCACTGAATATAATATCATATCACAATAATGAGCAGTACTGCATGCGTTAGCATAGTACACCATACCCTTATCTACCACTCCCACTATCCAGTAGAGCAAAAAGATTAAAATGATTCAATTTAAGTCTCAACTTCATTTTAGAATGATTCAAGAAATCAATTTAAATTCTCACTGTGCTTTGCCATTTATGCCGCGCACCACTTTCTTTGGTCAAACCGTTACTCTTTTTCACATATTTAACATCCACAATAAACACATCAAACATTTCAAAGTACTCCTCAAAAGATCACAAATTGACCAAATGAATAGTGTTGCGGCAAGAAAAATCGGCAACGCAAAATGGCATGACCAAATGAATAGTAAAATCTGGGTTTTCGTCAAAATTTCAGTCCACTTTAGTCATGCATTTGACTAAGTAAATGATCTTATTTTTGGCTGAAATTTTACAGAACACTTATTTCATATGTTGACTAATTGCATGTAAAATTTCGTTGAAAAATTCATTCGATTGCTGCCCCCAACAATTTCCACAAAAATAGTCCAGAAGCTGTCCCTTTGGGACCATTTCGGCCCAAACATTTGAAATGCATAGGATAGTTTATTTTTCTTTTGCAAATCAATATTAAGGCTTCTTTAATAGTAAAGTGAAGATTCAAACACTTCCTTTTAACAATTTTTGCATGTTTAACTCAAATCAAACTAATTAAAGTCCAAACAACTTACCAAATCAACTTTCCAAATTTTCTCAAAACATTTGGTTTCAATTAAATTTTACAACCCAAATTGCCATAAGAAAACAAGAACATAACTCAAATATTTAATTTAAACTCAATCAATATATTTAAACATCAACTTCAAAACATCCATAAACCAAAGTTTGTAAGCAAATAGAGTTTCTTTTATGGTAAAGCACCAAATCAAAATTAATTATTCAAAGGTAAAGTACCAAACCTTATTTCTTTAATTCCTCTTAGCTTTTCCTTCTTCTCCTTCTTTGATTCTTTATTTCTCCTTCAATCAATTCAAGATACAACATAAACCTTAGAAATTCAAAATAATAAGTTATCCTCCATTTCTTTTCCAACCGAAACCCCTAATCCAACCTTATTAATCTTTATACATCTTGATTCTTCCATTTAATCAATTAATCTCATCACTTACTTAATATTTTTTTTCAATTCCACATAAAGACTCTAATTCCCAATCTTCCAATAAATATATAACTACCTAAAATTAATACTAAAATTAAAGTCTACTTACTAGAAAACCTTAAAAACTCACCTTAAAAATCAACTTTGGAGAAACTTGGAAGCCCTTTGGTGTTTCCCTTTGTTGGCCGAAATTTGTAAGTGGAAAAAGAGAGAGTTTGTTCTTCATTCAACATATATTTATATACAAAGGAAATGATGATCATCTTATGTGTTGGTTAAGCTCTTTAAGCCCACTTGTCCACCTTTCTCTTTCTTCATTTATTACACATGCTAAATGCTTACTTTTGATTGGCCAACCTTAGATTTTTATAGTTTTCTTTTCCTTTACTTCTTTCCACTTGTCCCTCTTTCCATAGGATATCATAAAGTTGTCCTGGGTTTCCCATTCGGTCCTGACATGAAACCGGGCCCACTTTACGTTCCGGCGATTAATCGATCATATCTTTTAAACCGTATAGTTCCACGAGTCAAACTACATATAGTTTTGATCCTCTCGACCTCTACTTTCTATTTATAAGGTCAACATTTCTTTGTTTTTCTTTAACAGGACATTTCCTGGAAAAACCGTTACACGTCGTTGCGATCCGATTTTTCTCTACACTCCATTTTTTAAATCTGTTATATGCACTATTAAGAACATCCGGTGCAACTTTTTTTTAAATTACATCTACGTCCCCAAACTTTTGAAAATTACAATTAGGTCCCTTTGGTCACACAACCTTATCTAGGGCTGTTATCAAGAATTATCTTCTCCTTTCCCCTTCTCTCGCTATGCACGTGACTACACTGCATAAATACGGTAGGCGGATGTGACAGTTCCTTCCTCGTTAATTTAAGCTTCGTCCCGAAGCTCATCAAGTGAAAACAAATATGGGTATTGCTTCCTCATAATTTCTTCGCGTTCCCATCTAGCTTCTTCTACTTTGTGATTTCTCCAAAGCACTTTGACCAATGGAATCTTCTTATTTCGCAACTCTTTGATTTCCCGTGCTAGGATTTCTACCGGCTCTTCCTCATATGTCAGTTCAGGCTAAATCTCAATGTCTTGAACTTGTATGACGTGGGTTGGGTCTGAACGATACCTCCTTAGCATTGAAACATGGAAAACATCATGTATTTTACTTAATTCGGGTGGTAACGCCAATTGGTAAGCTACCGGACCTACCCGTTTAATAATTTCATATGGTCCGATAAATCTAGGGCTTAGCTTGCCTTTTTGTTTAAATCGTAACACTTTTTTCCAAGGAGAGACTTTGAGGAATACTCTATCACCTACTTCAAACTGTTATGAGCTTCTTGCAAAATCTGTTTCTTCAGCTCCTTGGACTTAGGTACCACCATTCTCTTCTTGTAGTAGAGAATACCATCAGGACGAATTTGATAGTCTCCTGAAGAGTTCTCCTGTGCCTATTGACTCTACTTCTTCACTTATTCATCTTCCTTCTGAGCCTCACGTATTTCTTGATGTAAGTTAGGTCGCACGTGCAATTCTGCAAAGATAGCTCCATCTTCTGTGGGTTTTAACATTACCCTCATAGCACTTAGCGCTTGCATTGACTTCCTACTAAGTGCATCTGCTACGACATTCGCTTTGCCTGGGTGTTAATTAATCGTATAGTCGTAGTTGGCTAACCATTGCATCCATTTTCGCTGTCGCAGGTTTAAATCTTTTTGCATGGGCAGATACTTCAGGCTTTGATGATCAGTATAAATGTAACACTTTTCTCCATATAAGTAGTGCCTCCACGTCTTGAAAGCAAAAACAATCGCTGCTAGCTCTAAGTCATGCGTAGGATAATTCTTTTCATGTGGCTTGAGTTGTCGAGAGACATACGCAATGACTTTGCCTTCCTGCATCAATACGCAACCCAACCCGATATGGGATGCATCGCTATAGATCACAAAATCTTTTCCTGATTCGGGTTGTGTAAGAATAGGCACTTCAGTAAGTTTTTGTTTCAGCTTTTCAAAGCTCCGTTGACAAGCGTCGGTCCACTGGAATTTGGCATTCTTCTGAAGTAGCTTGGTCATAGATGAGGCGATCATGGAAAAACCTTTGACGAATCTCTGATAATATCCTGCTAACCCCAAGAAACTACGAACTTTCGTTACTGTCTTAGGTGGCTTCCATTCCAATACTGCTTCTATTTTCTTGGGATCAACCCTTATTCCTTCTGCCGATACAATATGTCCCAAGAAGGCTACTTCTTCCAACCAAAATTCGCATTTGCTGAATTTAGCGTATAATTGCTTTTCTCACAGGGTTTGCAAAACAATTCTAAGGTGACGGTCATGATCTTCTCGATTCTTTGAATACACCAATATGTCATCAATAAATATCACCACGAACTGATCCAAATATGGGTGGAAGATTCTATTCATCAGATCCATGAATACTGCAGGTGCATTCGTTAATCCGAAAGGCATAATAATGAATTCATAATGTCCATAAAAGACTCCAGCACCTTTGAGTTGATAAAACAAATCATCTATGCGAGGTAACGGATACTTGTTTTTGATGGTCAACTTATTGAGTTGACGGTAATCTACACACAACCTTAAGGATCCGTCTTTCTTTTTCACGAACAATACTGGCACTCCCCATGGTGACACGCTTGGCCTAATGAATCCCTTATCTAAAAGTTCCTGTAGCTGTACCTTTAGTTCTTTTAACTCCGCTGGCGCCATTCGATAAGGTGCGATAGATATTGGTGCAGCTTCCGGGTACACGTCTATGGTGAATTCCACCTCTCGTTTAGGTGGTAATCCGGGTAAATCGTTAGGAAATATGTCGGGAAAATCGCATACAGTAGGTATATCTTGTAACTTGGGTGCCTCTTCTTTCGCTACTAATGCACATACCAGGTATGCCTCGCAACCTTTTTGCACTAACCTCTTAGCCGTCATGGCAGAAATGATGTTAGTTAGATAATCCTTCCTCTTTCCCACTAAGGTCACTTCGTCACCGTCTGCAGTATGCAAGGTAACTCTCTTCCGTTTACAGTCAACCAATGCATCATGTTTGGCCAACCAATCCATCCCAAGGATAGCATCGAATTCTTGAAATGGTAGTTCAAATAAATCTCCCCAAAAGATATGTCCATGTATCTCTATTGGGCAATCTTTCACTACCTTCCTAGTAATCACCTCATTTCCTAATGGGTTAGTAACTAATATTCCTTCTTTTTCTAGTTCTACCTTTAGGTTCTCAAGTTTTTCATTTTTCGTGCATATATATGAGTGTGAAGAACCTGGATCTATTAAAATGTAAAGCGAAACTCCAAACATAGACAACTGACCTGCAATCACGTCTAACGCTTCTTCGTCTTCTCGCCCCCTCATGGCATACATTCTAGCAGGAGCCCTTGCTTCTGGTCGATTCACCGTTTCAGATTGCACACGTGACGGATTTTCGCTCCTACCTCTGCTTTGGCCTCGACCTGCTGCCGCTTGCGATCTCTCAGTATCCCTAGGTAGATTCTGCATTCGCTGGGGACACTCTAGCATAAGGTGGTCCAAAGATCCACATATATAGCATGCAAATGTCCGACCCCAACATTCTCCCGGGTGACGGCGTCCGCATTGATTACAACGTGGGTTAGTATTTTCGCCTTCATTACCTCTCGGGCCAATAGAGAAGTTACCTCCGCCTCGGCTGAATCCTCTTCCTTGTCCTCTTCCGGATCGTCCCGTACTAGCGACTGAGGTAGTTTGACTTAAGCCACCGCGAATCGATCCCTGGCTGTAACCTCGACGTTGACCGCCTCCCATAGAACCACTGCCTCGGAATCGTTTCCCTGATGATTGGTAGGTTCCCGAATAGTTTTGGGTACCTCTCTTCTGTTTCATCTTCTATCGTCTATTCTGCTCGTCAGACTGACATTGCTCTACTTCTAGAGCCCTATTGACCAACTCGGAAAATTCTTTGATATTAGCAGCGATTAGCTGCATCCTAATCTCATTATTCAAACCATCCTGGAATTGCTTACATCTATCATGTTCGTCTTCATTTGTCTTCTTGGCATACCTACTCAGCCTAGTAAATTCCCTCTCGTATTCAGCAATGGTCAGTCGACCTTGCTTTAAGTGTAGAAACTCCTTTTTCTTGGCATCTAGGTATGCCTCCGATATAAACTTCCTTTTGAACTCACTCACAAAGAAATCCCATGTTCTCTGTTCCGGTGGAACTCGTTGGTGAACTGTGTCCCACCATATATATGCTTCTTCCACTAATAAGGAAGTAGCACATACCACTCGCTCTTCTGGCGTACACTGTAACTGATCTAAGGCTCGTATTGTTCCTTCCAGCCAATACTCGGCTGTTGAAGAATCATTATCCCTTCGAGCCTTAAACTCCTTCGCACCATACTTTCTTATCTTTTCTATCGGGGGTTTTCTTTCCCCTCCTACAGCAGGTACTGGTATGGGTGCTGGCGCTGGGGGTGGGGCTGGGGCAACGCCGGCTATCTGCCGAAGTACGACAACCATTTGTTGCAACATTTCATTGGGAATAGGAGCATCAGCGGGTGGTTGCTCAGATGCTGATGTCTCTGATACATGCATTTCTACAATTCGGGAGGCCTGAGACTCGACCTCCTCCCTTATATCACGCTGCGCTGCTTGCGACATCTAAAGAGTAAACGTATACCATCTCATCATTAGTAACGACCCAGACCAACAACATTATCTTATCCTAGGTGGCATGTATATAAATAATAATTCTTAAATAACACATATACAACACAACCTTTATTTATTTCCAAACAAAAAGTTTTACAATACTAGGAAGCCCTTATGTACATTTCAAAATTTAGGACTCCTTACTATTATATCATCATATTATACTACCATACAATATTTACATGATACCTCTATATCACATATGTATAACTAAAAGAACCGCCAAACACAATACATCTCAAGACTCAGTGAGCAGGTGCCCTAGGTGAAGTGGCACTGTCTGAAAAATATTCTTCTATCTCGGGATCAAAATCTGGGTCATGTGATGCTTCACTGGGTAAGTACTGGCCTAGCTCTTGAACCCTCTCCTGTAAAGCTCGAATCTCTTGATGTGCTACCCCGAGGCTTCTACCGACACTATCCAACTCCGCTCTATAACTAAGCCTGTCTTCTTTTAACTTCTGCACGTCATCTATCAAGGAGGTAATCATCTCATCTTTTATTCTCAAGTCTTCACGATCCTGTATACTTCGATCGGCCAAAATTTCTATAGTCTCATCTTGCTCCTGCACTAGCTGTTTTAACCTCTCTACTTCTATCCTCAGCTCCCTCACCTCCTCGTATAGATCACCCATTATTACTCCTGTATAATTGAAATAACATAACTAACAATAACACACACATGTATAATTATATAATTAAAACCCATATTCTAACCCTATGTGTCATACACTTAAGGTTTAGTTCAACTAACTACCCAAAACCGGCTAAACCTTTGCTCTGATACCACTAATTTGTAACACCCATTCCCAACCTACATGTGTAAGCTGAGTAGAGGCACACTCTAACCTAATTGTTGCTACCAATTTACTTAGTCAAATTTTAGTTCTGATTTTTACAGAAATTTTGCCATAGTTCCGCCTAGAAATTTGGATCCCAAGTGTCGACAAAACTTATTTTTCTGATTTTTGAAAACATTTTACACAGACCAATGTGAATAAGAATACCATCAAATTTAATGCACTCCCAATGAATCCACCTTATACCCTCAACTACAAACCTGCACGAAGAGTTCACACTTCTAATATAACATAAAGTAAAGATTTATGATTATTACATACTAATAACATACAGTTATAACATAGAAATTCTCTTTTATATTTATTCATATACATGCCACAACTATCAACTCATAATGGAACTAAAAGATCTACCCCTGAGATTTGCTGTGGTCTGGTCGTTGCTTCCCCAAGATTTATCTACTGCTCCGAACCTACGAGTCAAGGAAAACTTAACTCGCTGAGCGTTGTCGCTCAGTGGGTACTTTACCAATAAAAATAAGAGTAGTATATGAAAGTATTCGAAATCAAAGGAAATAATTAAATCAACAATCAACCCACTTTATACCAATAGAAATCATGATACATTCAGTGTGATATGCTTTCAATAATGTAAAATCATAATTCAAACTCATTTGCATTACATAGTTCAACGAAAAATAATGTCTTTGATTCAGGCTCTACTGGTATATAGGGAACCATAGTGATAAGCCAGTGGGCCTCCCCACTGTAACATAGGTGGCCCTCACCACCAATATCAGATCACAGGAATGGGCCTCCCCATCCTGGTTAACCGATCGGCCTCACCACTGAATAAAATATCATATCACAATAATGAGCAGTACTGCATGCGTTAGTATAGTGCACCATACCCTTATCTACCACTCCCACTATCCAGTAGAGCAAAAAGATTAAAATGATTCAATTTAAGTCTCAACTTCATTTTAGAATGATTCAAGAAATCAATTTAAATTCTCATTGTGCTTTGCCATTTATGCCGCGCACCACTTTCTTTGGTCAAACCGTTACTCTTTTTCACATATTTAACATCCACAATAAACACATCAAACATTTCAAAGTATTCCTCAAAAGATCACAAATTGACCAAATGAATAGTGTTGCGGCAAGAAAAATCGGCAACGCAAAATGGCATGACCAAATAAATAGTAAAATCTGGGTTTTCGTCAAAATTTCAGTCCACTTCAGTCATGCATTTGACCAAGTAAATGATCTTATTTTTGGCTGAAATTTTACAAAAAACTTATTTCATATGTTGACTAATTTCATGTAAAATTTCATTGAAAAATTCATTCGTTTGCTGCCCCAAACAATTTCCACAAAAATAGTCCAGAAGCTGTCCCTTTGGGACCATTTCGGCCCAAACATTTGAAATGCATAGGATAGTTTATTTTTCTTTTGCAAATCAATATTAAGGCTTCTTTAATAGTAAAGTGAAGATTCAAACACTTCCTTTTAACAATTTTTGCATGTTTAACTCAAATCAAACTAATTAAAGTCCAAACAACTTACCAAATCAACTTTCCAAATTTTCTCAAAACATTTGGTTTCAATTAAATTTTACAACCCAAATTTCCATAAGAAAACAAGAACATAACTCAAATATTTAATTTAAACTCAATCAATATATTTAAACATCAACTTCAAAACTTCCATAAACCAAAGTTTGTAAGCAAATAGAGTTTCTTTTATGGTAAAGCACCAAATCAAAATTAATTATTCAAAGGTAAAGTACCAAACCTTATTTCTTTAATTCCTCTTAGCTTTTCCTTCTTCTCCTTCTTTAATTCTTTATTTCTCCTTCAATCAATTCAAGATACAACATAAACCTTAGAAATTCAAAATAATAAGTTATCCTCCATTTCTTTTCCAACCGAAACCCCTAATCCAACCTTATTAATCTTTATACATCTTGATTCTTCCATTTAATCAATTAATCTCATCACTTACTTAATATTTTTTTTCAATTCCACATAAAGACTCTAATTCCCAATCTTCCAATAAATATATAACTACCTAAAATTAATACTAAAATTAAAGTCTACTTACTAGAAAACCTTAAAAACTCACCTTAAAAATCAACTTTGGAGAAACTTGGAAGCCCTTTGGTGTTTCCCTTTGTTGGCCGAAATTTGTAAGAGAAAAAAGAGAGAGTTTGTTCTTCATTTCACATATATTTATATACAAAGGAAATGATGATCACCTTATGTGTTGGTTAAGCTCTTTAAGCCCACTTGTCCACCTTTCTCTTTCTTCATTTATTACACATGCTAAATGCTTACTTTTTATTGGCCAACCTTAGATTTTTATAGTTTTCTTTTCCTTTACTTCTTTCCACTTGTCCCTCTTTCCATAGGATATCGTAAAGTTGTCCCGGGTTTCCCATCCGGTCCCGACATGAAACCGAGCCCACTTTACGTTCCGGCGATTAATCGATCATATCTTTTAAACCGTATAGTTCCACGAGTCAAACTACATATAGTTTTGATCCTCTCGACCTCTACTTTCTATTTATAAGATCTATTTTAGGTTTCCATGTCATTTGGAAAAATTACCAATAAGCCCTCAACTTTTTACAAAATTCCCGTTATGTCCTTTCTTTGCTCGGGTTTTCTCCGGCTCCGTTTCTACTGACGATCATTTCATATTTAACCCCTCGCCATTCTCTACGTACTCACGTTTTTATTTCCTACCTTAAATTCATGTATAACTTTAATTGATAATGACCAAAATGCCCCTAGTCAACATTTCTTTGTTTTTCTTTAACAGGACATTTCCTGGAAAAACCGTTACACGTCGTTGCGATCCGATTTTTCTCTGCACTCCATTTTTGGAATCTGTTGTATGCACTGTTAAGAACATCCGGTGCAACTTTTTTTTAAATTACATCTACGTCCCCAAACTTTTGAAAATTACAATTAGGTCCCTTTGGTCACACAACCTTATCTAGGGCTGTTATCAAGAATTATCTTTTCCTTTCCCCTTCTCTCGCTATGCACGTGACTACACTGCATAAATACGGTAGGCGGATGTGACAGAAACTAATAAGAGTAAGGATGTTGAAGTAGGAAATAAAGAAAAGAAAGATGATGTTGTGCTCAAGCAATTGAAAAGAACACAAGCAAGTATTAGCATTTGGGACTTATTAGCTACTTCTAAAAAGAACTGAGAAACTATGGCTAAAGCCTTGGCTAGCATGCCAATTTCTACCTCCACGACACCGGAGGAACTAATCAACTTAATAAAAATTGGAGGGGTAATGAAATGTGAAGAGGTTTAAGAGAAGAGTGAAGTTAATATGGGAGCAGTTTCTTTTTCATATGCAGACTTACCGAAAGAGGGGAGAGATCACATTCGCCCTCTCTTTATAAAAATAGAAGTCAAGGGGAAGAGGACTCCATGTGTAATGGTCGATGATGGGTCCGCCATAAATGTTTACCCACTTAAGATATTGCCAAAGCTAGCCATGTCAATAAGGGATCTAAACCCAACAGAAGTAACAATTCGGGCTTAGAACAACACTAAGAGACACGCCAAAGGAACTTTCAAAGCTCCTGTCAAGGTTGATCCAATTGAATCTATTGTTGAGTTTGTTGTTTTAGACATACCGGTTACCTTTGCCTTACTCTTGGGGCAACCATGGTTTAATCCTCTTGGTGGAGTTCCTTTCAGCCTTCATCGAAAGATCAAGTTCCCCAACGGAGATGAGACAGTGGTCATTGAAGTTGAAGATAATGATATTATTAACGCTCTAATGATTAAGAGGCCTCTCAATGGTTTTCAAGTAGCTGCAATTTCTGATGATGAAGTAGTGGACTCCAAAGTCTTGAATATGATGAAGAACATGAACTACCTTCCCAGAGATGGTCTTGGAAAGGGTAAGGCCGGTTTGACAAAACTGCCTGACTTTAGAACTCAAACTTCCAAGAAAGGGTTGGGATATGATGAAAACAACGATGTCCAGCCAAAAAAGAGTGAGAAGATGAGCTTCCCACCACTTGAAGAGATCTTTATCAAAGCTCCAAATATGGGACCAATCCAAGGAAAGCCCGAGCTAATCATGTTCATGGGAAAGTTGATCCCGAGTTTTGAAATTTTTGCAGATGTGGCCGAGCTAGTGGACCAAGTGAAGAAAAAGCTCACCCTATTAGCTAATAAAGAATCCAATCCAAAAGAGAAGAATGAAGCTGTCCTGAAAGCCGTGAAGACTCCGAAGGAGATTGCTGCCGTGGTTGAAGAAAAGTTTGAAGACATCCTGCCTTATGATTTTTAGAACAACGATTTTGATTTTGATTTTAATTTGTCTACTTTGCATGAAGATGATGATGTTTTCTTTTCCAAAATGAATGCAATAAAGTCTGATTTTGCTTACTTGTGTGATGTTTCTCCTGATGGTTGCATACATTCAAATAGCAGTTACATGAGCATCTTTAATATTAATTTTGTTAACACACAATCATTAAATTTGGGAACAACTGAAAATCCTAAAAACATTAGCATAGCATCCGACCTTACTCCTGATGAGAGAGAGAGATTTGAAAAAATATTCAAAAAATATGAAGAAGTGTTTGCTTGGTCTTATGAGGATATGCCTGGAATAGATCGAGACATAGCCGAGCATCATATTCCTACTTACACTCACATGAAACCTGTCAAACAAAAGCTTAGGCGATTAAGACCTGAGTGGGCTAAATTGATTAAAGAAGAGGTCACTAAGCAAATACAAGTGAAGTTCCTTGAAGTGATAGAATATCTAGATTGGCTAGCCAACATAGTACCTGTGCTAAAGAAAGATGGAAGGATAAGGGTCTGTGTGGATTATAGAGATTTAAACAAGGCTTCCCCTAAAGATGATTTCCCTTTACCCCATATAGATGTCCTTATTGATAGTGCAACCTCTAGTGTGCTACACTCATTTGTAGAAAGATTTTATGGATACAATCAAGTGTTAATGGCCCAAGAGGATAAAGCCAAAACTGCTTTCATTACTATATGGGGTATATTTTGTTATAGGGTGATGCTATTCGGCTTAAAGAATGCTGGGGCAACCTACCAAAGGATGGCCACCACACTATTTCATGACATGATGCACAAAGAAGTTGAAGTATATGTTGATGATATGATGGTTAAATCGGATACAAGGGAACAACACTTCCAAATCTTAGAATTATTCTTCGATAGAGCTTTGAAATATAAGCTAAGATTAAACTTGAAGAAGTGTGTGTTCAGTGTTACCTCAAGTAAGTTATTGGGACATGTGATTGGTCCAAATGGCATTGAGATTGATCCTGAGAAAGTTAAAGCAATCAGGGATATGCCAGCCCCTAAGACGGAGAGAGAAGTTCAGGGATTTATTGGTAAATTACAATACATTAGTAGATTTATTTTGCTTAAAAAGAATCAGTCGATCATATGGAATAAAGAATGTCAAAAGGCCTTTGAGCGAATAAAAGAGTATTTGTTGAATCCACCTTTTTTAAAAACGCCTAAACGCGGCAAACCTCTATTACTATACTTAGCAGTAGAAGAAGAGTCAATAGGAGCCATGCTAGCCCAAGCAGATGAAATTAAGTAATACAGTTTACTATTTGAGTAGAAAACTCCAATAGAGCATACAGTTTACTATTGATTGTATGCTCCTACAGGTTTTTACTCAGGGATTGAGCATACAGTAAACATAAGTTTACTACAGGTCTTTACTCAGGGATTGAGCATACAGTTTACTATTTGAGTAGAAAGCTCCTACCTTATGAAATTAAGTATAGTATCATTATAAAGACCTGTATAGCCGTGGTTTGGTCTTCTAAGAAGTTGCGGCACTGCTTTCAATCATATAGTGTGCAAGCAATTTCTAGGTTGGATCCAATGAAGTACTTAAAGGAGACACCATCTTTGATTGGGAGGTATGGTCGATGGTTGATAATATTAGAAGAATTTGAGAATGAATATGTAACCAGGAAAACAATCAAAGGTAGAGCGGTGGCAGAATTCCTAGCCCAACAACCATTACCAAAAAGCAAAGAGGTAATCTTGGAATTTTCATATGAACATTTAGAAGCAATTGAAGTACAAGGGTGGAAAATGTATTTTGATGGAGCAGTAAACAGGAAAGGAGCAGGTTTGGGAGTTGTACTAGAATCGAACGAAGGGGAACTCATCCCTTTAGCCAAAAAGTTGAAATTTAGGGCAACAAATGATATGGTGGAGTACGAAGCTTGTGTTTTCAGTTTGGAAACCCTAATGATTATGAAGGTGGATAAGGTGGAAGTTTTTGGCGATTCATTACTAGTAGCATCCTAAAAAAAATGGAGAGTGGGAGTTGAAAGAAGAAAAACTAAAACCATATCACCATTACTTGACCATGATGAAGAAGAACTTTAAAGAGTGTAGGTTTATACACCTATCAAGAGAAGAAAATCAGATGGCTGATGCCCTAGCCACATTGGCTTCGGTATGGGAAAATCCTGACAGTTTATTTATTAAGGTGGCTTCGAAGGAATGAGAAAGGAAATTATCAGCCTAGCAATCAAAGTCCACAAAAGGAAGCTGATGTTAATTCCACTAGTCAAGGAGGAATGAGGCAGTTTTCAGAATTAGGGAAGCCACTGTCTTAGGTTCTCAATAAGCTACAAAAGAAGGAATTGTTACAACCTTTGACTCCTCGTCCTATGCCTAATCCTCTTCCACCTAACTTTGATACTAATGCATTTTGCCAATTCCATCAAAGGCCTGGACACGAAATAGATAATTGCATGAAGTTGAAGCATGAGATCCAGAATTTAATTGATAATGGCAAGTTGCCTGAGCCAGATAAGCCCAATACCAAGGGTAATCCATTTCCAAGGTTCAATAGGGTGCCACCACCGGCAACCTTCATGGTAGGAAAAGGATTAGAAGAAGATTTTGTTTTATCATCCTTTTACGATGGAAATATTGAAGATGTGAAAGGAAAAGAAGCTTAAACTCAACAAACTTTCCTTAGCTTGAATGTTGCTTTTCAATTTTACTTTCTTTAATATTTAATTGGAATAAATTATGTTTTTCAAGTTTAAATTTATTAGAATAAATCACATTCATCAAAATTTTTGTGGTCTTTGTTCATTTTGGTGCTCAACCAATGAGGAATCTAGCTTGATGTTCATAAATTAACGTGTCTAGGCATCATGACTTGAATGACTTTACTAGGTGAGGGAATTGCTCTATAGCATTGAGTTGTGTATGCTTACTTAGAGAGGGCTCCTTCATAATTGCCTTTGTCTAGGTCCTAGTCAGTCTTAGAACATGCTTTGACAAACTTTTGAGACGAAATTGAACTCTGCTTATTTAAGAGAGAAATGATCTAGGCATTGTTTGGTTAGCCAACAACTTGTATCCACCCAATTAAATATCAATCCCTAGTTGTCCCTTTGAGCATTCATAAAATTTTTAGCTTTCTTTTCATTTGACTTATAACCTCAATAACCTACCTTGAGCTGTAGTGATACTTTTGACAAGTCTTATGATCACTAAGGAGAAGAGGCAAGAAGATCAAAGAAAGCAATGATTAGTCAAGATCATGAGGATAGTTGAAGTTCTCAAGACCATGAAGATAGTTGAAGTTCTCAAGACCATAAGGGTAGTTGAAGTTCTCAAGACCATAAGGGTAGTTGAAGTTTTCAAAACCATAAGGGTAGTTGAAGTTCACCTAATATCTCAAATTTATCAAGACAACATCAGAGTAACAAATGATTTATCCCTGTTAAAGAAGATTTATGTCACTCCACTCATCCATTATTGGAGACCCAAGTTGGTACAAACAAGACAACTCTGTTTGAGCTAGAACAAAAAAAAGAAAAAAAAAGATAAAAAGATAAAAAAGTGAAAAATAGAAAAGATAAAAAGAAAGATAAAACCTAAAAAAGCGGTTCGGAAAGCCAACTGAGTTCTCTTTTACCTAAGGTAGCAAAAGGCTTCCATTTGGTTCATAATGACATTTTGACTTGAATTGGTCCAACCCAACCAAAGATTCAATCAAAATTGGAGAAAAAAGGAGGAAGACCATCCAGTTCTTGAAAGTTCTGTACTTGACAGTCCTACTAGGAAGAAGGACAAAATGATAAAATGCTCTAAAGGGAAGAGTAAGGAAAATAAAGAGAAAGAAAAGGGGAGAGTAAGAAAAATAAGGGAGAAGAAGAAAAGAAGAAAATTTGGGTACCAAAACTTTTTGCAAGGGCAAAGACTGTCCTAATCAAGATCCAGATTAATGCCAAGAAGATAGAAAGAATTTGGAGTCTAGCAAAATTGCTCCCAACTGCCTAAAGTTCCAATAAGCAGTTTGTAGTGTGAAGGTTTGTCCATTGTGTCACACCAACTCCAATCTCAAAATGGCCTTTACTTAAACCTGTGTCCCTTATAGACCCCATTTCAAGCCTATCAAAGACCTGTTGATCTCTCTTGGTAGGTAGAGTCTATTAGTGGAGATAGTTTGAATAAGCATGCATATGAGATAGACAATATTTAAACTCAATGAGACCTTTAGCCAAGTAATGTGTATGTGCCTATCTGAAGTGCAACAATTCTTGCTTAAATAGAAATGATTCCCGAGTTTAGTACGGTAACTAGGGTTGTCATGTTATAGATATGTTAATTTGGAAAATCAAGTCCTAAGGTACATTGACATTAATTTGGCAAAGCCAACATTTGATTTCAAATTCAAAAGAAAAATGTTTTTTTATACAAAGCCTTCAAGTTAAGGGGAGCATGTTGAATTGTTGAATCTTGAAGAACACATTAGGCAAAATAAATGATTACTAGCAAGGTCATGAAGAAGCTACCAACTGACATGCTAAAACATAGTTTGAAATGGATGAATCTCTGCAGCTTGGGGTATCCACCACTCATGTTTTCAACATCTTGAAGATAAAAAGCCACAAATGCAAAGCTTTCAATCATTCCAATACAACACTTCAATGAGTGTCAAAAAGAAACCAATGAGAACACTTCTGCTAATCACCTCAGTCTGTGTGTCGAGGGAACGACTGTAAGTATCATTCATGCGTATCATGCATACATGAGCATATCACATTACACTTTCTTGTCTTGTATTGTCTATTCTTTATCAAAGTGAACAGCAAACACCCTGCGAAGTAAACAATCAAAAGAAGATATTGAATCAAGGGGGCATAGAAAGCCTATTGCTCAAGGAAGTTTCGGTAATTTTGCAAAGAGAAGAAATGTGTGCTTTTGCGAAGAACTAGACAACAAGAACATCAATCAGAGCCAACATAGAAAAATCATGGGTTTGAGCCTACACAGGGGACAAAGTTTCTCCTTTTCAATTTTTTGAGTTTATATACAAAACATTTTCACACTCACTTCTAATATTTACCACATAGGGGGGGGGTAAGGAGAGGATATGAAGGCTAGCTAAAAAGGGCTGAATTTTTTACAATAGTGCAAAGGAAGAACAAGAAAGAATGAAAAAGAAGAATATTAGAATTCTCAAAAGAATGAAGATGCAAAAGACAAAAGATCAATCCAGCTAAAAGAACTGAAGCCAGGGTGAAGGCCGATCTCCAGTGGATAAAGATCCACTTTTAAAGGTGAAGACCTAATTCCGAGGATGAAGATCCAATTTCAAAGGGTAAAGACCCAACCTCTAGTGGATAAAGATCCATGTTTCATGGGTAAAGTGCCGACCTCCAATGGATAAAGATCCATGTTTCATGGGTAAAGACCCAACCTCCAGGGGATAAAGATCCATGTTTCAAGGGTAATGACTCGATCTCCAGTGGATAAAGATCCACTTTCAAAGGTGAAAACCTGATTCTGAGGATGAAGATCCAATTTCAAAGGGTAAAGACCCAACTTCCAGTGGATAAAGATCCTTGTTTCAAGGGTAAAGACCCGACCTCCAATGGATAAAGATCCATGTTTCAAGGGTAAAGACCTGACCTCCAGTGGATAAAGATCCATTTTCAAAGGTAAAGTCCTGATTCCAATCGATAAAGATCCATTTTCAAGGGTGAAGACTCTATCTCAAAGGATGAAGATCCATTTTCAAGGGTGAAGACCTGATCTACAAGGATGAAGATCCATTTACAAGGGTGAAGACCCGATCTCAAAGGATGAAGATCCATTTTCAAGGGTGAAGACCCGATCTCAAAGGATGAAGATTCATTTTCAAGGGTGAAGACCCGATCTCAAAGGATGAAGATCCATTTTGAGGGTGAAGAACCACAATTCATAGAACAGCCAGAGCAGTCAGACTTCTCAACTGATAAAAGGTTAGTCAAACTTAGTCTCGGGTCTAAGTGCCTAAATTCAATTCAGTCTCAGGTCCAAGTACCCAAATCAAATCAATCTCGGGTTCAAGTACCCATTCTCGGGTCCAAGTACCCACATCAAATCAGTCTCTGGTTCAAGTACCCAATCTCAGGTCCAATTACCCAAATCAAATCAATCTCGGATCCAAGTACCCAATCCCGAGTCCAAGTACCCAAATTCAATCTAGTCTCCGGTCCAAGTACCCAAATTCAATCTAGTCTCAGGTCCAAGTACCCAATCTAGGGTCCAAGTACCCAAATCAAATCAATCGCGGGTCCAAGTATCCATTCTTGGGTCCAAGTGCCAAATCAAATCAATCTCGGGTCCAAGTACCCAATCCCGAGTCCAAGTACCCAAATTCAATCCAATTTCGGGTCCAAGTATCCAAATCAAATTCAATCTCGGGTCCAAGTACCCACATTAAATTCAATCTTGGGTCCAAGTACCTAATCTCGGATCTAAGTACCCAAATCAAATCAATCTCGGATCCAAGTACCCAATCTCGGGTCCAAGTACCCAATCCCGGGTCTAAGATCCCAAAATTAAATTTAGTCTCGGGTCTTAGTACCCAATCTCGAGTCCAGGTACCCAAATCAAATCAATCTCGGGTCCATGTACCCAATCCCAGGTCCAAGTACCCAAATTCAATCTAGTCTCGGGTCCAAGTACCCAAATCAAGTTCAGTCTCAGGTCCAAGTATCCAAAACAAATTCAAATAACCATCTCATCAAAAATTAAGTCTTATTGCTTTTTACTCTCTTTTACTAAAATCTCAGCTCATTCAAGCAGGGGGCATTAATTTTCAATATATTTTAATTAGTCTAAAATAATTTTTACGTTATCTTAATTAAATAATATTTGTTTTAGTATTTATTTTTTATAATTTTTAAAAATTATTATAATAATAAAAATAATAATAAATAAATAAATAATAATAAAAAATTTATCGCCGAAAACAGTGGACGAAATGGCCAAGGCCAATTTGCCAGCAGGAACTTCCTGCGGGCGAAATGGCCCGCAGCCCGCCCCTCGCAAATTTTTGCCAGCGCTCGTAGCCCCTCGGTGTCCGACACAATTTTTGCCAGCGAAATTTTTTCGACGAAATTTTTTCCGAAACCAAATTCTATTTGGTTTCAGTTTTCTTTTCCTAAGTAAATATAGTTTCCTTAAACAATTAAAATTAATCATCTAAATTTCCTATAAATAAGACTAAAAAACATAGAAAAGAGAAGAATCAGACTTTGGACTGGGACTTGGATTTTGAACTGTATTTTAAAACAGTTCATTACTACTGGAATTCTGGATAAAAGGCATGCCCAGTGACATGCCCATGTAACTAGGCATGTCACAGCTTCTGTAAGGCATTGTAATAGGCACGCTCACTTACACGCCCATCTCACTAGGCTCGTCAATGCTTTTGTATGGCAGTATCAAAGGCACGTCCATTGACACGCCCATGTCCCTGGACGTGTCAGTTGAAGAATTTTTGCTCTTTTCGTCAACTTTCATCCGTAATTCCCTTTGAAATGACCATAAGCCTCAAAATACAAAGAATTCCTGAAATTAATCCTAAAAAGCACTTGAACAAACAAATTAAACTCAATTGGATAATAATCATATTAAGAATAAGGGGAAAAATATAATCAATTATGCACTTATCAGAGGATCATCTTCTTTTTCCTCCATGTCTTGGCCGATTTGAAGAGTGAGAGAGAGGAAGAGAAAATTCTTTCCAAATACTCCAAATTTTACAATAAAACCAAAGGAAGATTTTGAGGATTTACTAAGAATTTAAGTAAATATTTTCTATTTCAAGCATGTTTTCTTTAGTTTAAAGGTTATGTAAGTTTTGGATAGAGATAGAAAGTGTGTTAAATTTTCAAAATAGAAATTAATGACATTAAAATGGTATGTGATGGATTGATGGTTGGTTGGTTGAATTGGACAAAGTTGGTAAATTTAGGGTTATAGAAAGATTATGTTTAAATTAGGGTTTTAGTGTGGATGGTGAAAATTATTAAAATGTATGAATTTAATATTGCTTTAATATGTATGTGATAATTCTATGGTTAGGAATTGGTTGTAGGCAAGTTTGGATAAAGTTGAGATTTAGGATTTGGGTATGTAAAAATAGGGTTTTGAAAGGTGGATGATATAATTATTTAAATGAGTTTATTTGTTGTTATTTGGTATGTAATCAATGATTTTAAGGTTTAATGTTAAAAGTGAGGTTGGGAAAAAGAAGTTTAAATAAAGTAGTAAATGGTGAATTTAGAGTTTTAATGGGTCTTTAATTAAAATTTTTTTATAAAGTGATATCTTAATGTGCATTCAATTTTGAAGTGAATGTAAATAAGTAATGTTGCTTATTATTGAATTATGTATGTGTAGGTTAACATGGTAAAAGAGGAGAAGTTCAGTGTCTATCTTGGAAAAGAAATAAGGTTAGTACATATTTAAATGATTGAGATTTTATTAAATGTGATATTGGCATAATGTGTGTGGGTTTTTTGTAATGTGAATATTCACATAATCTATGCAATGTGGCATAATTATGTGATGAGTGTCACATTGGACACTTTTTCAATGTGAAGTTACTATTTGGACGTGGAAGAAATGAGTTATACTAATGTGGTGTAATAACAGTTATTATGTGGATAGGTTGTGAAATGTGATAAATTGCTTGGAATTGGGTCACATTATGAATGTGACTCATGATGGTGTATTGTGAATGTGAAATGGGTATATAAATGTGATAATGTGATTACTGCGTAATGTGGAATGATTATGAAAAGTTGTTGTTAGTATAGTTGAGTCAACTTGCCAATAGTAAGTCATGCTGAGGTATTATGCCTTCGGGCGAGACACACTAGTGTCAAGTATATTTGTGCTGAGGGGACCACTTTCAGGTGATATATTTGACACTTTGCCCTTGGTGTCGAGAGGAGGCAGCCTTCAGGTGATATTTGACACTTGCCTCTGGTGTCGATAGGGGATGGCCTAAGGGTGATATGTGACACTGTGTCCCCGGTGTCGGACCTTTGGGTCACTTTTAAAGTAATGCTAGGCCCAATGTATATGAGTTTGTGTGTATGTGTACATTGTGGAAAACCATGAGTATTGTTAAGTGTATATATGGTGAATTATATGGTGGCATAATGTATTATATGCCTCAAGAATGTAGTTGAGGCCAATATGATGATTGAGTTATACAGGTGAATGATATGTATTTAAGAAGGTTTGGTTAAAATATTATGTACTACTTTATGTTAATGAATGCTTGGTGAGTGTTTATTTTTATTAAATATGTATTACTGAGCAAAATAGCTTCAAACAGTTAGATGTATCGCACAGGTGATAGGACTGTGGAGTAGAGTGGTCCAGTGGGATCTAAGCTAGCGGTGTCTATTTTGCCATAAGACCATTCATGCCAGGATTGCATACATGTATAACTTTCAGATTTGGAACTTTAGCTTTATAAACTCAGTGCCAAATTATATGTTTATTAACTTATTTCGAGAATGTTATATGCACATTTATAATGTATTTCGATGAGAGATGTGCTGGATTTAATGTGTAAATTAATGAAATGGTGATTTGATGGATTGGTTGTAAACTTCATTTTGGGAGTAAAATTTTATGCTGGTTATGTGATTATTGAGATTGGGTTTTATTAAAATTACAGATTTTCTGGCAAAATATTTTCCAAATAATTACTTTTATAAATTTGTAATTTATTTTAAATATTAAAATGAGGATTTTATGTATAAATATTTTAGTACCTTTGTATCTTAAATATGTATTTTACATATACAAAGGCATATGTATTAGACATATTTAGGGTATAAGGGTCTTACAGCTATGGAATCAGCCATTTGGTTTTCTTATCCGGGTAGGTGTGAGAACCTATAGTCTTTGAAAATTTTCTTTACTATGGTCAAGTAATCATGGTACTATTTTAGCTTCTCTTCTTTCAACTCTAATTCTCCATTTACTTGGGAAACAACTAGTATTGAGTTACCAAAAACCTGTACTATATCAACCCTCATGCTCATCAAGGTTTCCAAGCCGAAAATACATGCTTCATATTCTACTTTATTATTGGTTGCCTTGAAATTTAATTTCTTGGACAAGGGGATGAATTCTCTTTTGGGTGACTCCATATAAATCCTAATCCAACTCCTTTCTTATTCACCGCTCCATCAAAGTATATCTTCCTTTTTTGCACTTCTATGGCTGCCAAGTGTTCATCTGGGAATTTGAAAGTTACTTCCTCGCTTTCAGACAATGGTTGCTGAACCAGGAATTCTACTACTACTCTTTTTTTAATTATTTTCCTAGTTATATATTCAATCTCAAATTCTTTTAGGATTATCAACCATTGTCCATACTTTCAAATTAAGAAAAGCATCTTCTTTATATACTTTATTGTATTCAACCTAGAAATTGCTTGCACACTGTAAGATTGGAAGTAATGCTATAATTTCTTTGACAACTAAAGTGTAGCTATATAAGTCTTTTCAATGATACTATACTTGATCTCATAATGCAAGAGTTTTCTACTCAAGTAGTAAATTGCATGATCAACTCCCAATTCATCTGCTTGGGCTAGCATTGCCCCTATTGATCCTTCTTCAATTGCTAAGTACAGTAACAGTGGTCTATCATGTTTGGGTAGTTTTAAGATAGGTGGATTCAACAAGTACTCTTTTATGTGCTCAAAAGCCTTCTGACATTCATCATTCCACTCAATCGGCCGGTTTTTCTTAAGTAATTTAAAGATGGGATCACAAATTGTTGTGACTTTTGCAATGAACCTACTTATATATTGTAACCTTCTAACCTCTAATCTCCTTCTCTGTCATATTGGATAGCATATCCCTAATTCTTTGCACTATCAAGTTCAATCCCAATGTCATTCGAGCTAATGACATGTCCCAATATCTTTCGAGAGGTAACTCCAAACATGCACTTCTTCGGGTTCAATCTAAGGTTATACTTGACTTCCCTTTCAACGAAACTTTCAAGGTTCTAGAAGTATTGCTCTCTTGTTTACAACTTTACCATCATATAATCGACATACACCTCAACCTCCTTATGCATCATGTCATGAAACAAAGTAGTGGCCATCCTTTAATAGGTTGCTCTAGCATTTTTCAAACCAAAAGGCATCACCCTGTAGCAAAATATGCCCCATGTAGTTATGAAAGCGGTTTTGGCTTTATCTTCTTGGGTCATTAACACTTGATTGTATCCAGAAAATCCATCTATAAATGAGTGTAGAACACTAGAGGTTGCTCTATCCATTAGGACATTTAGGGGAAGCCTTATGCAAATCCCTATAGTCTACACAAATCCTAATTCCGTCTTCTTTCTTTGGTACAAGAATAATATTGGCCAACCAATCAGGGTACTAAATTACTTCCAAGAACTTCACCTACATCTACTTGGTGACTTCTTCCTTTATCAACTCTGCTCATTCCAGCCTTAGGCACCTCAACTTTTGCTTGGCAGCCTTCATGTGAGTATAGGTTGCGATCAAGTGTTCAACTATGTCTCAATCAATTCCCGACATATCTTTATAAGACCAAGCAAAAACTTCTTCAAGATTTTTAAATATTATTTCAAATCTCTCTCTCTCTCTTTCTTCAGGAGTGAGATCAGACGCTAATATTTTTAGGATTTTCTGGCATTCTTAAATGTAATGATTGAGTGCCAACAAAGTTAATATTAAAAATGCTCATGTAATCAACACACTAATGTATGGAACCATCGGGAAAAACATAACTCAAGTAAGCAAAATCTGGCTTTATTGAATTCATTTTGGAAAAGAAAACATCA